>CM051025.1:157500-1535000 GCA_027627225.1 Congeria kusceri | reverse complement strand
ATTTACCAATATATCAGAAACATTTTTCGCCATTGCTGTTCTCCCAAACCGAATATTCTTTTGTTCAGTATCAAAGATTTTTGTGATATTTGCTATTAAATTTCATTTAAAAGTAATTTCAATACTTGAAACCAGTGTATTATCTGATTTAATATTGAGAAAATAAATTCCATTTTAAAAGTGGGAAAATTTTCCCACTTTCGAAAGTGGGAAATGTTTCCCACTTTGGAAAGTTATAAAAAAATCTATTTTGGATTTTTATTTTTTTCAAACATGTAAAAACGCATCAAAAACAAGTTTCCTACTTATTTGAAGATAAAACATAGTCAATCTTAGAAGGATCTGAGAAAATCTAACAAAATAAGAAAAAAATTAGGGATTTTTTTCCCACTTTTAAATTGGGATTTCTTCATTACAGCCAAATATAATATTTGTCTACACAAAACGATTGTATTATGCTTATATTGAATTTTTATGAATATAAAAGACATAAAAACCCGGTTTTAAAATTGGGATTTTTTCCCAGCCTGAAAAAGTGGGAAAACAAATCCAGTGGGAAAACTAAAAATCCCCTGGGACAATGGTAAAAATCCCACGGGAAAGCCAATTTTGCACATAATTTGCATAATTAAAGAAAATAAATTTGTATGTTAAAAACATAAATTATTCATCACAAATGAACGTTGTTACGAATACTTTATGTAAAATAGTAATATCTCCAAGTAAAAGGGTACTTAAGTTTGCGAAATTTCGGTTTCGCAAAGTTTGTCCGGTGGCCGTTTTAATTATATACTTCAAAAAGTAGAAACATGTTTGTTTCATCCCAGAAACAAACGTTTTATTGCGTCATTTAATATGACAAAAATCTTGAGACAACCCCCAAATTGACGTACTGCTTCTCGGATTAAGTTTTCAACATCGGATTCGGAAAACGTTGTCAATGACTAGTATAGGAAATACATTTCAGAAATGTATTTCTGAAGACGACTGTTGGCATGTATATCGCTCATCAAATTTTCATTGATGAACTTTAGGTTAAAAATGTGCGTATGGTTTGATGCGTTATGCAATCTCATAAAAATCATATCCAGTCTGACGCTACTGTATTATCCGTTGACTGGATCTAATGACTGCGCATTAGTGGTCGCGTTCAGATGACCTTTTTAGGAGCCAATCAAACTGTTGCCTTCAAAATCTTGCGGTATAACTTCATATATAAACCTCAAATACTATACACGAAATCAACGTGAACTTTGGATGTTTTCTCACCTAAAGTACCACTATATCCATTGGTATCCCCGTGAAAATTAACTGTAAATGATTTACTCCCGAGTATCAGCTGGAAATACATGGCTTTTCAAAAACCGTGGCCAAACATTGCTGAGCAAAAGGCAATTTGATTAGTCGCAGCAGCGCTGATGTTTTATTGTTCGGAAGGTCATTTGAACGTGACCTGTTATACGATGTGTTCAAATCCTAGCAATGTTAGGATTTGACTTTAATGAGATTGATGCGTTATGTTTTATGTTAAAATACTTAAAATGTCCTTAGCAATGGATTAAGTTGGATTAAAATATATTCTTATATAGTAAACATATTTAATTTATGATTAATTATTGCACACGCCATATGCTCTTTACATAGATGTCTTAATTGCTCAAAGTCAGCTTAAGATGTTGACTTGCTGGTTGGTATCAGATGCGTCATTTATTCGTCGGCACTTGAATTCGTGGTTTTATCTATCCACGAAATTCGCGAAAATTAGTGTCCCACGAATAATAATGATTTTACAGTATTGTTTTAATTATTTCTATTTTAGTGTTGACAATAAGAGGTGAAGAAGCAACACAGGGAGCAATTAATACAGTGCTGTTAGGCGTAACAATTACCATTTCATCATTATTTGGATTTCTCATAGTTTGCAATATCTTGGTTTTGGCGATATACATAAAACGAAGAAAAAGTAGGTAAGAAAAACAGGCTTTCAAGTCTGGTGATGTTCGTAAACCACCGCAGTAAACACACTTAGGCTTAAACACTTTATTTGTAATTTATTGACAAAAATAATATCAAAATTTGTAAAGAATACATATTTCATTTTCTTTTTATAAGTATTGAATTAGGGTATTATAACGGTTTGCCACAATACCGATTTGCCACATAATGATTCACCACAGTTCAATAACGATTCGCTACAGTTTCATAACGATTAATTAGATTTGTGGTGTATTTTAGTAGAAGTGAAAGTAACTCCGGAAATACATACGATACACTGGCACCTCCCGTGGACACAGCTGGCACCTATGAAGGTCTACAGATGACGCCTCGTGAGTACTCCAATGTTTGTATTATTATTTAATTACTATGCCACTGGGTAAGACGTGACACCGGATATTGGTCAATTATTGAGCCAAATTACAGCAGCGATATAGAAAACAGATACAACAACGGTAAATAAAACACCGATTTCAAGTATTCTGTTCATAATTTTATACTTGTATGTGCTGACCTAGACTGCCAACTAAATTGCGAAGACCGTCATATACTTACTTGGACCGATATAATAGATAAACAGTGAATAATCAGTAAATAAACGTAATCTGCTCGCTGAAAAAATGAAGCTCCTCGTTCGTTTTTTCCAATTATTAATGAGTTTAAATCTGTTTAGCAAACATGTGAATTAAGCAATTGTTTACGAATGCTATAAAGAACATTTCTTGTAATGTTCGAGTATTGCATGCTCGTGTACGGAGTATTGCATTGTATCAATTTAAAGTATACTGGGTGTTGCGCAAAAAGCCATTACCGTTTTTGATTTGTTATACTATAAATACTTTCATTAAATAAAATAGTAATTATTCAAAACTGTATGAATACATACACGATATTATACAATAATAATAGTAGAATCGATTAATATTATACCAATATGGACTTCAATATCGTATGATGGTGCACAGCAAAATTCATATTGAACGAGGCGACATACATGATATTGCACTGCTGAAAAGTTCATACTTGTTTTATTATAGGACTTAGTAAATAAACGACAGCTGATGAAATTGTAACTAAAACACAATTTTATGTTTCAGTAATTATATTTAAACAAAAAGACAAGCAAATCAAGTAATTCAAATGCTTTTCTTAACTCACGTTTACGTTTCTTCTCAGAGGCACCGGTGCAGGACTGTTTTATCACAATCATCTTTTATTATTCAAATTTACCATCGCTGAAGAAAAGGCAAAGGAGAATAACATTCAGCATTGTCGATTATCTCTGCATTAAATCAAACATAAATAAAAAAGACATAATAATATCAGATCTTATCAGATCTGTATGTCATTCGTGGCAATCGAGTAAATCGTAGAAAATTCTTGAACGGTTCAAAAATTATCTACAATTTACACGATTAGCTGCGATCATTTCTCCATCGAGATCATCGTATCAGATCTTATTGGATCGTAACAAAACGCGACAAATCGTATATAATCGTGCTTCCAAATCGTGGTGATCGGGAGGGATCGTAAACAAGAAAAAACACCACGCTTTCTTACGCTGTCTTGCGATACGAAAAAACAATACACTCAATATTCAGCCGGGCTGTATTTATATCATTCGGGCCCCGTCGTACCTCAAATCGAGAACTCGATCATGATCGTGAAATATATTGCTACCACAATCGTATCCTATTCTAACGGAGCGCATTGATTCTTGAAGAGCGTATCGGAACTTATCTGCACTTACTAGAAAATCCTAATTCTAAAGAACCCGATCGTGATGATTGTGTCAGATCGAGACCCAATCGTGGACACGATCGAAACAATCCCAACTGAACGTATGTAATCGTATCTAAACTTTAGATAAGACTATGAAAGATCGTGGCACCCTGTATTTGACAAATCTTGACCAGATCGCAACCGAGCGTAAAACATCGTATCAAAACGTATGGAATCGCATCCAAGCCTACAATGTCAGTCAAATACCACGATCAGCTACGAATGGCCAATCGTGGCGGATCGCACGACAGTGAGAACCTAGCATAAACGGAGTACTTATCGTGCAGGCTTGATCGTATTCCGGGTTTTAGCAATGAAATGTTTTGTCGATAAACCCCGTACTGAGTATATGAACATATTTACTTCAATAGCATTTAAGGGCTTATGCAGACTGTTAAAGCAACATACGAATGAACTAAAGACAGGCAAAAGTAACACAATTAGCCATATACACTATAGTATTAATAATTTAAAGCAATTTGAACGACAAATGCCGTACTCATACACCAAACGCTTACTCTGTCAAACTACGGTGTAATCACAACCAAAAACGACGCACACCATACACCGACACCGGCCGACTTTCACTGCTGATAAAACACAGCATATTTATAAACAATACTCAGTACAGTAGCCCGCAATAACCCGTACACGAGCAACTGAATATATCAATCCTTAGTACACCTGTCACAATAATATTGCAGTCCATATCTCAGTCATTTATTAATCAAAATTACTGGAACTTGGAACATGTTTTCATTATAGTATATGTAAACAATCGATCGATTCACATTTTTATATACATGTTAACAATATTAAATAATTAACTGAATTTTTTTAAACGATTATGTACTGTTCATCAACAACATGGTCATAGCAATTAAATGAATGTTTTCCAAATTTATTTGGCAGTCTACACAAGCACCTGTTTATAACATATTATCAACGAATTAATTTAAATCGGCATAACACTTACCGTTTGTGTAGTGAACCTGCTTTATTTTGGTTCGATAATTGGTCAATATCCGGTGTCACGTCTTACCCAGTGTATACTCCTTATTTTGGGTTAAAACACGACATACTATTACGAAAAAAAATGTTTTAATTTCAACACGATATTAGTGATATTTTTGATTTTAAAGGTAATCAATGCGAACTAAATTGTATGTATTATCCGCCCATCTTTCCGAAAACTACATCCACACACGCGTTTCAGTTACATCAAATAAATCATACAAATACAAAATGACGCCAGATTCACTTATAAAAACGCGCGAATGACGCAAGCTTCATTGATAAAAGTCAAATAATCAAAATGACGTCATCTTTCTTGATAATACAGTGAATTAAATAATGTAAACAACCACACACTAAAAGCAAATTAAACGTAATTATAAAATATATTATAAAAATGTTGTTTAATCACGGAACGTGGCGCTACGTGGTTTCGACATGATTGTTGTTTCGATTAGCTATCGTGTGTTTAAGTACCTGCATTTAACTGAGCAATATCAATTGACTACACCAATAATTAAAATTGTGTTGTAGAATAAGCTATAGTTGAGTTCATTCTTTGTCCATGGAAAACAAGACGAGTGTCGTGTTAAATTTATGGATCAAGGTGAGCTTTCATACACATCCCGGGCATTGGCGGCTGAATTCCGGTTAGCCATTTGGACTGATTACAAAAAATACACATGTTATTTACTTGAACGTTGGAACCTTTTCATCAACTAAAGCATCTGATGCAACACTCCCTATGTATTTTGACAGAGTTGCAGTCGTTTTCTCTAAGCTTCTGAGGTTTCACATAGTCGAATGCGTTCTCCTCTGACAGCTCTTGTTCAGTAATATAATTTGATAAATAACTAGTTATATTGTACCATAATATAATTCGAATTGTGTCTTATGTTACAGACAAAGTTAACCTTTGTCTTTTTATCATTGCGTTAACAAGTTCCTAGGTAAACTATATTTATTCTCTCCTTAGTATCTTTATCACAGAAGTTTTACAAGTACAATTCAATGTGTATATGAATTCGAACAATGTATGCCATCTATATATGTTGCAGAGGGCCAATCACAAGACAGAAATCACCATGCGTACATTAACTACAATGAATCATGAGTTAACAATGAACTCGGTAAACAGTACAATGCACCAGGAACTGAGAAGTTCGTAAACAGGAAACGCACGATAAACTTATGACGATTACACCGTTATGAGGCTCTAACGAACAAGCTTGTTGAAGTCCCAACTCCCAAATCACCATTTTATGCAATCCATTTTGTATATTGTATTTAACAAAAGGAAGCCTATATCGTTTAGATAGTTTCTTCATTTTCTTCCGTTTCTTCATCTATACTAGTATTACGTAAATAAAATTTCTAACATTGCGTGAATACAAATATCAACACTGATATTATGTCAAATTGAAGCTAAGATGTGTTTTTATTTAATGCTAAGTAGTGAAATATAAAAATATACCAGTTTGGTATATACCTATATCACTCACAGTGAGGGACTTCTTTTTTATATTTGATTTGATTTGAACAATGTTTAATTGTATATGTTGTCACCATTTATCACACAGAAATGCCAAAAAAAAGTAGTACAGATCAATAACAGCAAATGTTAAGAATACCTTTCTGAAGTGTTTTATTTTCTCTTGGAATTTCCTCAGTCGTACTGAGCCAATGAGACTATAACAGACAATGTCTTGCGGGTACAAGTTTTACACACAAGGCCTTGGAGCTCGTCATCTTTTTTTTTTTTCTCATTTATTTTACCATGTTTGACATTTACATTGATACCAGTTATATTTGTATACATAAAACATGGGTAATATAACATATATGACACATTCATTCAGAATTTTTGAGCGGTGCATAAGTATATAAAATACATTATAATTCAATCATACATAATAGTTGACACACATACAACATATATTGTCAGAATTAATTCATTTTATACATAGTAATTTACACACATACAACATATATTGTCAGAATTAATTCATTTTATACAGAAAAAAAATATGCATACACACTCGCGGACAGACAGACAGAGAGACACACACACAAAAACACACACACACACACGCACGCACGTACACATACACACAATACACAGTGTGTGTTAAAGGTTCATGAAAACTAACATAACATTTTTAAACATTTTAAATGCATATAAGAGATTTCTAAGTTCTACGTTTTTGTTGACGTTTTAACCATAAAAAAGTTTCTATTGTTCAGAGCATGGGCACTTTATTTAACATAATATGTATTCAATGAGAAGAGCCTAAGTAGTATTGGTTGAAAAATATGGTATGAAGTGAATCCATTTTTGATTATGTTTTGCATATTTGTTTTTAATTAGGGCAATTTCTGCTTCTGTCTGTATTTTTATCTTAAGATAATTAAGAAAAATGTTGAAGTTTGGGATGCATTTTTTATTTTTCATGTTAAATATAAATATTTTCATTAAAATTAGTATAAAATTCAAAACATCGCTGTATACTTTTTTGTCGATAATGCCAAGAAAGGCAATTTCTTTGTTTAATTTTATTTTAATATTCATGTCTTTCAAGAAGTATTGCAGTTTTGTCCATAATTCTTGAATGTAAGTGCATTCCCAAAATAGGTGGTCAATTGTTTCAATATTTGATTGGCAAAACTCACAATAACTACATACTTTCAATCCGCATTTTGTTAAAAATTTATTTGTTGGTACTATTCTATATAAGAACTTATATTGAAAATTACGCATATATGTAGCAATTGTTGACTTAAATGGAATTGTATATATTATTCTCCAGTCGGTATTTTCTTTTAGATTCAATAGTTTTTTCCATTTCATTTCAGTACTGTTATCTTTTGTATTTTGTGATTGTTGTTGTATATTATAAAGTGTTTTGTTTACTTGTTTGGTATTCTCTATCACATTAACAAAAGTTTTTTCTGACGTTGTAAATGTGTTAATCCCTTGTGTATGCAGTGTTATTTTATATTCGTTTGGAATCGCGGATAATAGTGAATAATGATTTAAAAATTCATTTGGGTTTATGTTATATAAGTCCTGCATTTCACTAAACGTATAATATGTATTTCTTTGATAATTGTATAAATGTCCGATTGTTTTTATACCATTGTTATACCAGTTTACCAGAAAGATGGATTTGTTATTGATTTTGATATCTTTGTTGTTCCATATGACATGTTTACATATAGGAATACTTCTTTGTGAACTATTATGTTGGTTCTTGATATTTTGCCATGCGGTAAGCATATCTTTCAAAAATAAATTTTCTTTACTTACGTTTTGTATTATAGTTTCATCTAAGTTACTTTCAAATATAATATTGGTACCAACATTTTTAAGTTTTTCTTGTAGCAGGAGTTTCCATTTGCCATGATTGTTTTTATCTAGGAATCGTTTAACCCAGCCCGCTTTAATGGCGTTCAAAAAATAAGTAATGTCTGTAAGCTTTAGGCCTCCATTTTCATAAGGTTGAAATAATCGTTTTCTTTTAATTCTGTCGGGTTTTTCATCCCAAATAAATTTAAACATCGTTGTTGTTAATCCATCTATTACTTGCTTTGTTGGATTTGGAAGAACTGAAAATGGATATATTAACTTTGGTAATGCAAAAGTTTTTATAACAGTAACCTTTCCCATTAAAGTGAGTTTTCGATGTTGCCATTGTTTTAAGCAGGCTTCAAATTCCTTAATTTTTGGCATTAAGTTTTTTTCAATGTTAAGTTTGTGTTGATTGTAAAAATTCATTCCTAACGTTTTAGCCCCATCAGATGTCCAAATAAATTTATTTTCTGTACAATATTCAAATTTTGAGTTTTTCAAAGATCCAATTCTCATTACTGTAGATTTTGATGAGTTGAGGTTTCCTGATATTTTTCTAAAGTTTTGAAGATTTTCCACTAGTGTTTCAAAGGATTTTGCTGAGCCATCATTGAAAAAAGTTGCATCGTCTGCAAAAAGGGTTTGCTTAATTTCTTGTTCATTGATTTTTATTCCTTTAATAATTGTATTTGCATTTATATAATTTGATAGTATTTCTAAACATAAAATAAATAAGGAGGACGATAGTGGACAGCCTTGCCGAACACCTTTTTCTACTTTAAAACTTCTAGAAAGATTGCCATTGTTTATAATGATACTATTTATATCATTGTAAAATACTTTTATCCACTTAATTAGCTGTGGTCCAAAATTGAAGTGTTTAAGACAATTTATAATAAATGAATGATTTAAGCTATCAAATGCCTTTTCGAAGTCTGCAAAGAATAAAAGTCCAGGTTTATTATTAGTTTCAAGATATTCAATTACATCGAATATTAATCTAACATTTTCACCTATATATCTGTCTTTCATGAAACCTGTTTGGTCATAACTAATTATTTGATTCAATACTTTTTTCAAACGGTTAGCTATAGACTTAGTTGCAATTTTGTAATCGATATTTAATAAACTAATTAGTCGCCAATTTGAAATGTAATCCAAGTTTTTATCAGACTTTGGAATAAGTGTAATGATACCCTGTTTTTGTAGAGCAGTTAATTCACCATTGTCAAAAGAATAATTTATTGATTTTATATAGTATTCTTTTAATGTTGGCCAAAATATTTTATAAAATTCAACAGTAAGTCCGTCAGAGCCTGGGCTTTTACTATTCGCCATTTCTAATAATGCACATCCACATTCATAATCAGTAAGTTTTCCTTCACATTTCGATTTGTTTTCTTCACTTAGTTTATTTATAGGTACTTTAAAAAAATCCGAAACGTATTCTTCAATATGATTTTTTTTATATAGGGATTCGTAATAATTTGCTTCTGCTTCTAATATTCTGTCTTTATCTTTTAATACAGTGTTATCTACAATCAGCTTATGAATAGTTTTGTTTTCAGCTTTCCGTTTTTCTAGGTTGGCAAAGTATGTTGAATTCTTTTCATTTCCTTCGACCTGAATAGCTTTTGATCTTAAAATATATCCATTAATCTTCTTGTCATATATTTGTTCCAGTTCTTGTTGTAAAATTTTTATTTTGTGTGTTATATTTTCCGTCAAGTCAGCAGAGTTACAGTTTATTATTATTTTGTTCTAGTGTTTTGATTTCTGCAATTAAGATTTCTTCTTCGTTTTTCGATTTTTTATTTTTCATTGAACAGTATTTTATCGTTTCATTCCGAATTGTACTCTTAATTAGTTCCCACATTGTGTTTGGATTACATTCTTTATTTAAATTTGTTATGTCATTGATACTTTGTTTGATTTTTTTTTGGTATTCAACATCTAGTAAAATGGAATTATTAATTTTGAAGTATCCTCTTCCTTTTCCTAAAAGTAAATTATCTATATTTATCTGTACAAGAGAGTGATCCGTTTTATATCCAGGTTTAATGTTACATTTTGATATAAGATTACATAAGCTATTCGATATTAAAAAAAAGTCAAGCCTACAGAATATATGTAATTTACAGTTTGAATGCCATGTGAATTGGTTTTTGTCTGGATGTTTAATTCTCCAGATGTCACTTAGTTCATTGGTGGCCATTAATTCAGTTAGAAGTTTTCTGCATTTAGTATGAGTATTAAAATTACCGTTTTTTTTTGTCAAATCCTGTTAAGGTGGTATTAAAATCGCCGCCTATAATAAATTTTTTATCATCGTTTGACAATAAATATCTTGGTCCAAACTTAATTTAAGCATCCAGAGTATTTATTTTATCCTTTGCACTTTATTAATTCCCGCATACAAGATCTACACTTGCACTTGTTGTTTACAGTTGCTATGAACAGTAGCCTCCATTTGTTTACATAATTGCTGTATTTTGCGCGTCTCCAACTCCAAAATCCAACAATAATCCATTGTACTCTTATGTAATAACTTGCTTTCATTTAACACATACTTATATATTGTTTTGTGTGTATTTAGTCTTTAAGTCTTCATATCAAATGACGTTAATGTCCCTTCTATTGTTTTAACTTTTGGTTGAAAATCTTGAGTTATTTTTACAAAATGGTATTAATTCTGGTATTTCTATTGATGATGTTGTTTTAGTATTGTTGTTGTTTGCTGATGACATGGCCATTGTAGGCAAACGCCTGAAGAAGTACAAATCCATCTAGATCATTTATTTTCATATTGTAATTGATGGGGACTACAAGTAAATACATCAAAAACAAATATCATGGTATTTCAAAAATGTGTGCGGTTACTAAACACCGAGCGCGGGACATACAATGGCCAATCCATCAAATCGGTTAATTAGTTCTCCTATTTGGGTGCTGTTTTTAGTTATACTGGCAATTTTTCACAACAAGAAAAACACCTTTCTGGTAAAGTCCTAAAGGCCACGAACTTGTTATTGTGTAAATGTAAGGAATTCGATCTGAGTCCTAAAACCTTTTGTCAACTATTTGATGCATTTGTTACATCTATATTGAACTATTCCTGTGAAACTTGGGGCTTTAAATTGTTAAGACTGAAAATATTATATATAACCAAGCTGTTAGAGATAGTTACAATGGCTGTAAAAATTGGGTCTCGAATGTTAGACAGTTATTAAATGATTATGGTTTTTCATATGTTTTTGAAAACAGTCAAACTGTCAATACATAATTGTTCATAAATGAATTTAAAAGTAGAATTGATTCTTTTAAACAAGAATGGTATGCAAATTTGGAAAATAGCTCTGTGTTATATATCTATAGACATGTTAAAACACTTTAAAATATGAAAATTACCAAGATATATTATCAAGATCCTTAAAACCTTATTTTTGTAAGCTAAGAGTGAGTGGACTCTCACTCAGAATACAAACGGGAAGATATAGCCAAAACAGAATAGTACGTGAAGAAAGACATTGTTTATGTTGCAATACTCAAGACAATGAAGATGAATGTCATTTTATTTGTGTATGTAAATGTAACTCTGAAATATGAAAGAAATATATACAAACTGTTTACTACAAACATCCATCAGTATAGGAGTATTTACAATTACCTAATACAAGAGATAAAACAAGACTAATAAAAATATCGTTGTATGTTAAGGAAGCACTTATTCTGAGAAACCCACTTTTAAACATTGAACGGTAGGTGAATTAAAACGTTCATTCTCCTTTACAAGTACATGCGAAACTTTGCTGTCGATATTTTTCACATACTCTGTACTGGTATGTTAAAAATATAACAACTTTAAATATATGATAATAATATATTATTTCCACTATGTTTTTGTCACGTAGACATTGTATATATGTATACTTATATTCATTTATTGTAGACGGTGTACCTTGTGCAAGTCTTAATAAAATATATGTTCTGTTCTGTTCTGTTAATCACGATTAAGTATTTAAGTATCCAATGTGTTATTGTCAGAAGTTTTCATCGTTTAATTCTCCGCCATCTTGTTTTCTTTAAATTCTCGACCGACTTTTAATCAAGTTGTGTTGTTCAATCCGAAAACATAATATAGAAAACACTTTATACGTATAAGGCCCCCCCCCCCAAAAAAAAAAATAAAAAAAAAAGGTCCCGTTTCTGGTCTCCCAGCCAACCCTTTACTTTTGCTGCCGACCCTACATATTTTTTCGTTCCAAAAATTATTTATTTATTTCCGCCGAAAAATATTCTTATTCATTTTACCAAACAAGTCTTTAATTGGCTATCGCGTTCCATAAACCTGATAATGATTCACTATTGCACATGGTGCATATCTTACCAAATTGTGTCCATGTTTTGTATTGTTATTTTCAGGAATATTGAACTAAATATACTTTCATAAAAAACGTAATTGATGTAAATTTCAGGTACGCATACACAATTACATTGTGTGCGAAACACATATTAATCCATATTGAATGCAAATATTCATGATACTATTAACAAAGTTGTATGCTGTAACACAATCTCCATGTTAATTCCAATACATGTACATTTCGTCAATCCCATTTAAATCTACAGTTTATCCGAATTTTTGTGTGCACGACTGCAACGAATTCTCGGATCATGCATGTCTATCGTTTAACATGAAAATTTCTATAGATGATGATAAAAACGTATCACATAAGTCCTCTAAAGGTAATGAAACGAAAATAAAATTAGTTTTTGACACGGATAAAACCCCGCTCTTACAAGATAGACTGTTCAGCGTGACTGAATTATTACATAACCTTACCGCTTCACTTAATACACGGCCTATCGATGACGTCGTTCAGGAATTCACCGAGTTATTTTTAACTACGGTAAAACCCATTTTTGGTCAGCCGATAAACAGTGCGAATTCCCGCACAACGAAACCAACAAACCAAAAATGGTTTAATAAAGAATGTTATGATGAAAAGAATAACTTTAAACGATTGCGCAATATTTATTGCAGGGATAAAACGATAGAAAATAGGCAAAACTTAGTTCATGCTAGGTCAAAATATAATAAAACAAAAAGAAAAGCCCGCGCCACATATAAGAAAAAAGAAGGTTCGAAAATTAACAATCTCGCTTTTACAAATCCGCGTTCCTTTTGGAAATCAATTAAAAAGTGTATAACGAAAAAGGTTGATTCTGCTAATTCGCTTACAACCGACCGTCTTTATACGCACTTTAAGGAACTGTTCGGAGAGCAGTCATTTGATAATAATTTTGAATATCAGAACGTTAATACTCAAACAGACGTGTTTGATAATTTGTTAGACGTAGAAATTTCCTAGTCAGAAATACGTTCTGCGGTAAATGCTCAAAACAATAATACGAGTCCTGGTATAGATGAACTACCAGCAGAAATGTTTAAATGTAGTATTGATATTATAATGCCGTTTCTAAAAACTTTATACAACCGTACATTTTTAACTCATGAATATCCAGAGTAATGGGGTAAAGAAATCATTATACCTATTTTCAAGAAAGGGGACGCAAATGACCCTAAAAATTATAGAGGTATAACATTAATTAACATAATGGGAACAATATATTCTCAAATACTTTTAAATAGATTAAGAAACTGGTCCATACACTATGACAAATTGATACCCAATCAGTTTGGATTCCAAAAAGGAAAATCAATTTCTGATTGTATATTTATATTACACTCAATCATTACAAAAGTTCTGAGCGAAAAAGAAAAATTGTATTGTGTATTTGTTGATTATCAACAATTTTTTGATCGTATTGATCACAACATGTTATGGCAAAAGCTTTTAACAGAAAATGTAAGCTGTCAATTTGTGAATGCATTAAAAGCTATGTACAACTGTGTTAAATCATGTGTACGTTATAATAATTCACTATCTGCCTTTTTCGATTGCTCAATCGGTGTCAAACAGGGAGACCCCAGTTCTCCACTGTTAGCCATGTTTTTTATAAATGATATTATAAATAATGTTTCCCATGACCTTCCAGGAATTGTATGTATTGAAAATCTGAAATTATTTCTTTTACTATATGCAGATGATATGGTATTATTCGCCAAATCACCAGAAACGCTTAGAATTATGTTAAAAGATGTAGAGTGTTGTTGTAATGCATGGGGATTGAAAATTAATGTTTCAAAAACAAAAGCTATGGTGTTTGAAAGAGGAAGGGCTACAACGTTTGAGTTATATATCTACAATACTTTAGTTGAAATTGTAAGTTCGTTCAAATACCTGGGCATAAACCTGTTCAAAAATGGTAACTTTTACAGATCCCAAAAATCGATCGCACAATATGCATCCTTTTCATTAAGTAAACTATTTCAGATATTTGATGCAATTGAATTACCAATACAGCAAAGAATAAAATTATTTGATACTCTTGTTGCCCCAATCCTTAATTTTTGCTCAGAAATATGGGGCTTCCATCAAGCGAAAGACATTGAATTGATACACACTAAATTCTTAAGATCACTGCTTGGCGTAAAAAAGTCTACAAATTTATCTGCACTCTACGGAGAACTCGGTAGGATCCCTTTTCATGTATGCCGCCAAATCCATATGTTAAAATATTGGTATAAAGTGATAAATTTACATAATGGTCACATTGTAAAAAAAGTGTATAACATGCTAAAGAGGGATACGTTAAGAAACAGAATCCAGGATAAAAATAATTGGGTATCAATTATAAAGGAATGTCTTGTAACTAACGGTTTTGGTGAAATTTGGAATACCGAAAAATTGGATTTAACCACTTTGGAAATTGTTAAGAGGCGAATTATAGATAGTTATCAACAAACATGGCATTTCGACGTTAATTCTTCAACCAAACTAAAAAAATATTCTCTTATCAAACATAAACTCAAATTAGAGCCATATTTGCAAAAAATTCATGAAAAGAAATACAGATTTGCCCTCGCAAGATTTAGAACGTCCTCACACAAACTAGCTATTGAAACTGGTAGATATTCGAACAAGTCTGTTAATGAACGAATCTGTCGATCCTGCAACATGAACCTGACTGAATCAGAATATCATTTTTTACTTGTTTGTCCAATGTACAAGGAGCTCAGAATGAAATATTTTAAACCTTATTACTGTCACTGGCCTACGCTAAATACATTTGAATTGCTTTTAAAAACAACCGGTAGTACTACTTTATACAATATCGCTAAATTTATATATTATGCCGAAGAGTTGAGAATACATATCTAATTATTTACTCTGTAAATTTCACACTGTTTACTATTATGAATCCACCAAACTGTTCATTTACTATTAATATCTGTAATGTTTCACTATTATTAAAAAAGTTATTATTGAGATGCTAAACATTTTCTTGTTGTATGCTCCTTTGAGCGTGTACTTCTCCATGTCAATATTATTTATTGTGCTTTGACATTGTATAATGTTTATGCAATAAACTCTGGACTTGGACTTGATACAACAAAACAACTGTCTTATTTGTTTCCACACCCTTGAGATTTCCTCTTGAACGCTATTCATTAATGCTCTATCGACACTGCTTGTTTTGTCAGGTACAATAGTATTGATTGATGCTTTTTTCACCGACCACGTGTTAGTCGTGTTACACGCTTAGTTACAAACTGATAGACAATGGCCCCAGCTCAGCAGTCACATCAAAGACTTTTTGAAGTAAAACCGACACCGTTGCTATGGTTGTTGCTAACGGCTTGCAAATTTTATAGACCTGGCTAATTGATGACGTTGCGCTTTCACTCTTCTCAGTTGTAATAGGTGTTATTATCAATGACTGCGTTTTTAACGGATTTTATTGTTTGTTCAAATTGAAACTATGATTGCAAGGTAATTAGGATGCAATGTTTTGTTAATAAATTATTATGAATAAAATATAAAATAAAATATCACTACAATTTTCAAAAAAAACATAACTGAAAAAGACTGTTACCGTGTACAACGCGCGCAGAATTTTCATAGCTGAATTGTAGGGTAAAAATGTGCGCGTAATAAATGAAGTTCCATAATACACGATATTCATCTGAACAGAAACATATACGGAACACACTAATCATTCGACCATCATCAAAAAAATAATAAATACAAATAAAAAAAAATCCCTACCTACCGACCCTTACATTTTTGGGCAGGAGACCAAAAACGGAACTATTTTTCGACCAAATTAACCAATTTCAGAGCACTCTTTCACAGTACAATTTGTTTTTTACATTTTAACGCGCATCTACGAGTTTAATCATCTTAAATTGCTTGCGAAAACACATGTGCGTTTGAATGTCGTGATTGAGAATGTGAATTGTAGAGAACTGAACGCACTTTCACTTTCAATACGTACTTTTATCATAAATATATTTAAACCTAGTGGTGAGTGTTAACTTCTTGATTTAAAAGCTGAACATTATCCAACGACTACATGTATCCAACTGTATATAAACTGAAATAAATTCAGAAACCTGGATTCTGCGTTGCCCATGAATATACTGACTGCATAGAAGACTTTTGTACTGTTAACATGCTGCAATGATAATGCCTGTAGTCAAACTTGTTGCGGTTTAAATTACTTAACTAATCCACGGCACATTTTATCGTAATCAAACATGACGCAGGAATGTTTATTGCTGACACCGATTACTACGCATTATAGAGAAAATAGTACTGACATAAAACTGAAAACATCTTGTTAGAAATCCGTTCAAAATAATTCAAATGTAAATAATGCTCAATAGCATTAAAATGAAAAGCAAATGTGTTTCTTTTCGGTGTGATAACGCGTGATATCATCATCGGCAAGGGATACAATTTACATATTTTGACTCGCGCAAGCGTTCGTGAAAATTTTAATCGTCTCCCTTTCCGGTGATGACATCACGCGTTATCACGACTGTAACAAACACATATACTCTATATATTTATTATAATAAATCACTTTTGTATACATGTAGTCCATACTGTCCTGTGCCTCTACTTAAATTTAAAGGCGAAAATGCCTGCACCCCAAGAGACAAGGCTAAATTGTTGGTCCTACATTTCAAATCTCTATCTAGTGATTCAAACCTGCCTTCCGAAACTGTTGACGATAAAAAACTGTTTAAATCACATAATAAACACATTGTAACTGAGCCCGGGGATAATAACTGCCCATTAAATCAACCATTTTCTCTTTCGGAACTATAAGCAGCCATTGGCAGCAGGAAGGACTCTGCCACGGGATCTGATCAATAATCTTATCTGATAAGAACATGTCATATCACATTTTATATTTCTGGCTTGAATTTTACAACACGGTGTACACTCCGGGTTTTAAACAACCCGAGTGGAAGCAGGCTACAGTAATACCGGTACCAAAACCTGGACAAGATAAATCAAATCCGAAATCGTATTGGCCAATAACTCTCAATTATCGCGCTGGTAAATTATTAGAAATCATGATCAAAAATAGACTTGAGCACTTATTGGGAACGAAAACTATTTTGAACCCCTTCCAGTCTGGCTTTAGGAAAGGGAGTTCTACAATGGACCAGCTAGCTAGACTATAACATGACATTATTTTGGCTAAAAATCGAGGGCAGTTAGTACTTGCAATATTTAGGATATTCAAGCTGCCTTCGACCTAACTTGGACTTTTGGCATCTTTGCAAAGCTAGCTAATTACGGTATCACCGGACACTGCTTCCACTTTATAAGGGCTTTCCTTTAGTGTCGTAAAATTAGGGTCAGAGTCGATGGTGCGAGTTCAGATAAAGCAATAACTGAAAGAGGCACCCCACAGGGGTCTGTCATCTCACCCCTGCTGTTCTCCATAATTCTCAATGACCTACCTGAAACCGTTAAATCATCAGGCATGGTTATCTCCCAATTTGCCGATGACTCCAGCACTTGGTTAATTGGGTCCAAGCTGTCAACCCTACAAAAAAAGGCCCAAACAGTGTTGGACTCTATTCACGATTTCGACATTGTCAAATCAAGCGTAACGAGACTGGCGTGATAACGCGAGATTTTTGTTCAGGAGGGGGTGGGGGGTTCTGCAGCAAATGTAAACATCAATCAGGTGCTGATGTAGTGTCATATTAACTGATAAACTTAAATAAAACTATTAATTAACGTTATATGAAGACGCATATCCTTTAAGTTATTGCTTTATATAATAATTTGCGATTTTAAAGTTAACACAGATGTTAGACCCGGCTGGCTAAAACATGTACAAGTAACCATGATAACACATGTAGTGTGTCAAAATAGGCAAAAATGAAAAAAAAAAACACAAAAAACTACGGTTAGAAGTAAACCAAACAAACTCTTTTGACATGCCACTTTGAAAAACCCCACCCACATATTTAAAACATTTAATTTTGGGCTATGTTTTGCAAATTTACTGCACATTTACTTACTAAATGTTTGAAAGAATAGCCCGACATTGAGTACATTTTTAGACCTCGAAATTAGTTTTATTTGATTTGGTGGGTGGAGTTTCTCACAGATATATTATGTTAATATATATATTATATTATATATTATTATATATTATATATATATATATATATATATTTTTTTTTTTTTTTTTGAAAATTGCAGCCTTATAAATAATTATATCAAAGTATGTTATTGTTGTCCATGCTTCAAATGCTACTGATCATAATACTCTGTCTCAGAGATTCGAAGACGGTGAAAAGTGTGTTTTGGCCAAGCAGGTTGTGAAGTGAAAAATTACCAGTGTTCGATGAAAATGGACGGTTATTTGTTCAGTCATTTTAACGGCGGTCAGTTAAACTACACATATTTTTCCTAGGCAAGCTAAGCCGAAATAAGCAGTTTACCAGAACCACCAGCACATTCTTATGCGGGTAACAGACAACTGCCCTACTTGAATCAGAGGTAGGGAGAGAATGGTCGTAGAAATCATGTTATGACCAATCCCCACACAAGTTAAGTGGCCGGGCTGGGGCTCAAAATCACGAACCCCGAATTGAGAGTCCAGCGCTCTACCAGGTGAGCTAGACGGGCCCGTTATTATAACCACAACCTTTTGCAACCTAGATACTTGAACACAGTAAATGAAGTGTGAATCTCTATTGTAATTGATTACGCTTAAAACTATAAGATAGATTTGACTCCAGTCCATACAGAGCGAGTCCTGCAGTTCCAAATAATAGGTGTTGGTGTTCCACTAGTATTCTCATAAGGCAAATGCAATTATCTTCGCTTAATCACTTTTACAACAAGCACAAATGATCATGTATTCTCTTTTAATCTTAAGCAATAAATCTACAGTATTTCAAAATCACATCAACAACACACAAACACAATCATATAAAGTATTCAATTATTTTGAAACAAGTATCACAACAATACGTTAGAACTGCTAAAAGCATATTATGATGGAAATCTTTTAATTAGTGTATTCCTGTGTAGAACCAGTACTCAGTCACTTTTTCACAAGTTTTAATTTATACAGTTCAGGCAAAACCAGGTACATGTAGATTTATCACCAGCTATTGAGTTGGACTGATACCACACACACTCCCCCGGAAAATCATCTTTCAGGGCGAGACATCACAGATCTGTTTGAAAGTTACCTGAAACGAAGTATTATTATTATTGCAAAGACATACTGTAACTTAAACACACAATAATATGTTAATGAATAAACATACTCAACTGGCCACTCCATGCAATTCCTTTTCTAATTCTATACTGTTTTTCATTGACAAACACTACTTAAGTAATGACACATTGACGAACTTCAGTATGGATAAACAGTGCATAAAAATTAAATATACTGGCGTTTTATTTATAAATTCATAAACTATTTTGAAAGATATTAAATCCAATGTTATATTAAGATATGTTGCCTAAGCTCAGTTTTACGATCATTAATTCCCATACCCCACCCATATCTGAAATATTAATTGTAACCAGTTTAAAACATAGCAAAGTGCTTCTAAAGCATACATATGTTTAAAAGCCGACTTACATATACTTTCTCCACAATAAGTATAACAGTTCTCTTTTTCCACATATACGTCAAATGAGCAACAATGTTGAACTGTATGCAGAATTACTGCAGTAGCCAGAGTAGGCTAATCAATATCCCCCCTGAACGTAATCTACTACGAAGAGTGGTTTTTCCTTATAAGAATGTCGAAAAGGTCAAAACGGAAATGAGAGATTCACAGGGGATTCAAAATTTCACCCCAAAAACAGTAGGAATCCTGTTTGGCAATCAACAACAGCACTCTTTGGACTTAACTTTAGGCGGCACCAAAATCATGTTGGCAATATTGTTCAAATATTTGGCAGAAAGGTGCGAAAGGGTCTTAAATTTAATGAGGATGTTGAGAGGCACATGTTTCGGTTCCGATAAAAATAACCTCCTTCTCCTCTTTAAGTCCCTTATTCGTCCAAAGATGTATTATGGGGCCAAATCTATTTATGTGCTACGCCAAACGCCCTCAAAATGGTAGATACAAAACAGGCACTTACGATAGTCCTACGGGAACTGCCATGTACACCGGGTTGTACATTAGAGGAGGAGGCCGGTGTGCTGCCCCTAACCCTGCGCTGGAAACAACAAATCCTCCAATATTTGGCCAGGGCCCAGTCCAGGCACGGCTCAAACACCGTTAACAAGCTGTTTGGGGCCGGCACTTCATCAGGGGCCGGGAGCTTAAAAAGAAGCATGTTGCCCTCCCATGTGGGGCCAGCACCCAGACCCTGGTGGAGAAGGCCGGTCTCAAGGAGGTTGCTGTGGCAGACCTGAATCCCTCCGACCCCCCCCCCGGCTGCTTCCTCCCCAGATGTCGACAACTATCTATCTACAATAGTAACGTAATCTTCCTCTCCGCACCTCGTGAGGTCAGAAGCTCTCAATTATATTGATATTCAGTATGCTGAGCATTTACAAATTTATACAGACGGTTCCAAATGCCCTGACTCTAGCTAGGTAGCCAATGCATTCGTAATTCCCTCAAAAAACATTATAAAAACATTCAGACTCAGCAACAATCTTTCTATATATACGGCGGAACGTTTTGCCATTAGCTTTGCAATGTGCTGGATATAAGTTAACAAGCCAACTAAAGCTCTCTATCATCACTAGAGTTCATCAAAAAAAGAAATAGCAGGTCTAGGCCTGATATTTTAAATGAAATTTTAAAACTGAATCAAAAGTGCCTGGACAAATCTTTACAGGTAACTTTAGTTTGGTGCCCTGCACATGTCGACATCCAGGGGAATGACCAGGCGGACAGGAAGGCTAAGGAGGGCCTCAAAACGGAGTCGGTTAATACAGGGGTCGCACTAGCCCCAACAGAATTATACTCCCCGGCCAAGGCCTACGTTATGCGGGAGTGGAACAACATGCCAACCGCTAACACTCCATACAAGCCCCTTTCCCAATTGCCCAGAAAACCCTCAGTCGGCCGCATCAATATTCTTCCAATATCATTATAGAAAAATGCATTTGCCGACTGAGGATTGGGACCAGTCTTTTGCCTGCTAGTGCGGGAAAGTATATTTTAAAGCTGGACCCTATATGTCCTCAATGTGGGATCCCCTTCACAGCCGACCACCTGCTGACACATTGTGTTTTTTATTATTATATATGCTTTATGAACTTTTACAATTAAAATATTTATTTTGAATGGACATTATATATTAAATTAGTATTTTGTAACCTATATACAATTAAGAAAACATGAAGCAAAAGGAGAAATTAACCCACACATGTTATTTTTGTTGCGAACGTCTTTAAGTGAAATGCAAGAAATTCTCAATATTATTATTATATATTATGGTATTATTATGCTCTCGATATGCAGAGTATTTGTTTGTACAAAGTATTATAGCACAATACAGTTTTATACAATAGTATCTTGTGCTTTATGAAAATTATTGATCAGTTTTACAAATTTTGATATTTTTAAAACATATTTTTAATCCCCCGCTGCGAAGCGGGAAGGGGTTATAGGAATGCCCTTCGTCCGTCTGTCCGTCCGTCTGTCAGTAACATGTGTGTGTCCGCTCCATATCTCATATGCCCTTTGAA
Organism: Congeria kusceri; assembly: GCA_027627225.1. Lineage (NCBI taxonomy): Eukaryota > Metazoa > Mollusca > Bivalvia > Myida > Dreissenidae > Congeria > Congeria kusceri. The sequence goes on along the minus strand of CM051025.1, from coordinate 1,512,748 downwards.
GGATTTTCATGAAACTTGGCTCAAATGTTTAGGTCATCGAGACGATGTGCAGAAGGCATGAGTCAGTCACGCTGGCTCAAGGTCAAGGTCACACTTGAAGGTCAAATATTCGAGCCTCCATTGCGTGTCCTCTCCATATCTCCTATGCCTTTTGAATGATTTTCATAAAACTTGGATCAAATGTTTAGGCCATTTAGACGATGTGCAGTAGGCATGGGCCTTTCTCGCCAGCTCAAGGTCAAGGTCACACTTGAAGGTTAAATTTTTTAGCTGCATTTTCGTGTCTGTTTTTCGTGTCCGCTCCATTTCGTGAAACTTGGCTAAAATGTTTTGCTCATTGAGACCATGTGCAGAAGGCAAAAGCCAGTCACGCCAACTCAAGGTCAAGGTAAGACTTGAATGTTGAATGTTTGAGTCTTTATTTTCGTGTCCGTTCTATATCTCCTGTGCACTTACACGGATTTTCATGAAACTTGCCTCAAATGTTTATCAAATTTAGGCAATGTGCAAAAGCATTAGGCAGTAACGCCACGCTCCAGTTTGTCAACAGCGGTCATGTGATCTTTATATTGAAGATTGAGCGTTAACCTGTCCCAGCAAGCATGCCAATATGGGCACAATATGGGCTTTACCTGGGCAAATATACCATATGGGCCCCATGTGGGACCCATTAAACATTTTTCTGCCCATACCGGGCCCATATTGGACCAAGCAAGCCAACCCACATGGGTTCCCAGAAAGTATGCCCATATGGGTTCCAATAAGCCACCCGATGTGGACCGATATGGGCTATACCTGGGATGACACACAACATGTGCCCCACGTGGGACCCATATGCCTTGTATTGCCCATATCAGACCCAGTTGGGTCTATGGCAAGCCAGCCCATATGGGTCCCTGCAAGAAAGCCCAAATGGGCGCCAACCAAGTAAGCTCTATATGGGTCCCAACAAAAAAAGCCCACATAGGTCTCCAACAAGTAAGGCCATATGGGTCCCAGCAAGAGAGCCCACATGGGTACCAAACAGGCAAGCCCATATGGGTCCCAGCAAGAAGGTCCATATGGGTCCCCGACAAAGAGTATCCCCATATGGGTCCCAGCAAAAAAAGCATATATAGGTCCCCAACAAGTAGTCCCATGTGGGTCACAGAAAGACAGCCCATTATGGGTCCCCAACAAGCGATATCATAGGTCAACAACAGCAAAAATATCATATGGGTCCCAGCAGGAGAGCCCATTATGGGTACCAAACAAGCAAGCTCATATAGGTCCCAGCAAGAAGGCCCGTATGGGTTTCTTAACAAACTTCCCAACAAGCAACCCAATATGTGTCCCATCAAAACAGCCCACATGGGTCCCCAGCATGTAAGCTCGTATGAGTCCCGGCAAGCCAGCCTGTTGGGGCCCAATATGGGCCATAGCTCTGCTTATTAACCACATTGGTTCCGTAAGGGTCCCACATATATTGTCATGCCCATATCAGTCCCAGATAGGACCCAGGCAAACAAGCCAATATGGATCCCATCATGAAAGCCTAGATATGCGTCCCCAAAAAGCAAACCCATATGGAGCCAATCAAGAAAGCCCATATGGGCCCCAAAAAAGCAGGCCTAGATGGATTACCAATATCAAGCCCATATTGGTCCCAGCAAGAGAGACCATAGCAAGTTCATATGGGACCCAGCAAACATGCCCATATCGGTCGGTGTGATGTGTACTTCTATGATCAGTTGAAGGCAGTTATTCACGGCCGCCATCTTGACTTGAGAATTGTTTTGTCAACTGCAGATTTTCTTTCGCGGAGCACAATGCAGCCTGCATTCCTTAAATAACAAGTAAGTAAATATGTCTTTTGCACTTGGAAAAATGTGTTTTCATAACTTAATAATCATAATTGCACTTTAAATCAGAGTTGTCGTAAATATCTCTATATTGTCATTTATTTTCGCGAGTATTTAAAAAATGTAACTTCACTATCACAACTGTTTCAAAGTATGTGTGTTGTTTTGTACGTGTAATCTTTGTGCAAATAAAGCATGGTCCATGCTATGCAATACTGTAAGATTGGTATATCTACTGGTGGTGTTGTCTCGCATTTGATTCCATTATCGTACGCTACTACCAGTAAAGGCTGTGTGCTATAGAGTCACATCAAGTATTAGGTTTGTCCACTGTGTTTTGCTTTTAAATGTGTCTGAATTTACTCATAATGTGTTATTCTTTGATTGCTGTTTTATTGTGCCACATGTGTGCAGTTCACAATCATGCTTTATTTACAGAATTGTATATGTCTAGACTAGTTAATATGATCTAAATGGTATGGTCCATTTCTGTAACACAGACCAAAATGTCATCATGAATAGTGTGTGATTGTTTATTTTTCCTGTTTACATGAAGACAACAAGTGATTGATTGTACATATGTAGTACATAAAATGCATTGTCTGGTTAACATTATACATAAAGGAACTAACACATCTATTGAATACCCTTTAACGACAACAGACATATGTTAATTACTAGTAAGTGTTATATTTTGCAAATAGTAATCCAATTAAAGTAAGAACGTATTAAATGTGTTGTTGTATTAAAGAATGAACTTTAATTAGAAAAGTTATATATATTTGCTCCGCAGCTTGTGAGGAACACTCATATAATAGTTATTGTTTATTGTATTTTGCAATGCATCATGTATGTATAACAAAAAGGACCTTCACGTAAACGAAACCTACATGGGTCCCATGCAATAAGCGTTAGCAAAACCCAACTGGGTCCCATATAGGATGCCCATAGAGGACCCATATCGAAACCTGGATGGGTCCTAATTGGGCAGCTCTTATAGGGCCAAGTGAGATTTTGCAAACCACTTTTGCATGGGTGCCGTATGGGTAGCCTATAATGGGGCCCATCTTGGATCCATATAGGACCCACATGGATCCCATATCGAAGCCCATATTGGACCAATATGGACATCCCATAAATGACCCATCGTGTGTCCACATGGAACCCATATAGGTCCAATATTGCAACCCATCTGGGACCCATACAAATACAGTTTGCAAAATCCCATTTGGCCCCATACGGTTAGCCCATACAGGCCCAGCCATATATTCATGCTGGCTGGGGTAGTATCTGCTCACGATATCAATAGTTCTAAACAACTTAAAATAGTGTAATTTGAGTGCACTTCGCTATTGGGTGGTTATTGTCTGCGTGTGCAACATATCATTTAGCCTGCTTTTTGGTAACGGTATTGCAACACTCAGTGAGTGACAGTTACTGAATAGGCTAAACCAAAGTAACAGATATACTACACTGCCAAATCATAGGTTTATTATGCTAAAAGACCTTAGCCTTAAACTTGTAAATGTATAATTCTGAAACTTTTTAAGTAAAAAAATCATACAATCAGTCAATTAATTATTTAAGTGTCGTGCATACGAAGCAATACATACTTTTGTAATAATCTCAATATATGTCAGTTCGAACGACACTTGGTAGGGATGCAAATATTAATGAATATAAATATTTATCATAATTTGAAATTTCAACGATATGTGAAATGTAACAAACTGTAAACAATTGAGTTCATTTTCTACTGAATCGTTATTAAATACGTTACATTACTGTTTACGTTTAAAATTCACATCTTTGTTATGAGCAGTATTCAGGTTATTCATAAAGTATTTAAACTGCTTAAATGTATGTATCCTTGTAAGTGACGTCTTGCATTGAGCTCTAGTCAAATTTCAGTTCAGCAGATGTCTTTTTTTTTGAAATTGACTAGTTGTATAAATGTATACTATCATATAGTCTTATTCTTTTATTCTAACATATATCGGTGTTATTATCTGATGTTCTACAACTCATCGGATTTGTATTTCTGTATCACACACAAAAGTGTTGTGTTTCCGTACAAGTGTAGTACCCTGTAACCTGTCTAAACAGAATCCGTTTTAAATCAACACCAACATTCGCCGATATTTGGTAACAATCGGAATGCACATTTACATCTCTAAATATGGCATGAAACTTGTCATATAACTTTAGTGTAAATAATAGAACATTAAATATGTATCAAAAACGACATGCTAAACTCATGCTACCTACCTACTGTTAATTCTGCCAATATGCAGATGATCGGCTGGTCTTTTCAACATGTTTCAACATATACGGAGCCACCGGAACCCTGCCACTTTATCAAAATCTACCAGATGTATTCGTCTTCAACTTTCAGAAATCAACATTGACATGAGAATAACATTGTGGTGATGATTTTAAAGGGTTTATTTTGATCAAATGACGACTATAGTCATTGAAAACATGCCCACTCGGAGGTCAAGAGTTTGACATACTCATTTATTATAAACGTTTGTAAATATATTGTTTTGTAAAATATTGTATGATTTTCATAGTGTGTATTCGGAAATCTGGCAAACGTGCGTTGTATAATAATGTATAGTCTAGTATGCGTCTAGTTCGTCTAACTTGTAGCAGGCTCGTAAGTGTATCAAATAGATTTCACAAAGCGCCACACTAGCACAATAATATAGTTGTAACAATACTTTGCTAGTATTTGTCTTTGTATTGCCTTTTTGCAAACCTTGTATATGTACTTTTATTGTGGGGCATATGATTTGAGTATTAAATAAACTTAATGTACATAAATAAACAAATTGAGTGTTTCAGTTACTAAACTAAAATTCAAATACTCTACAGCATACAACTTACGCTGCAACATTAAGAGCAAACGTATATCTTGTTCTACATGTATGTATCTTTTGGATGCCATCACTGGGCCATCATGGACCAGGTCGACATAGTCTCGTCGGTCAACGCCTTAGGCAGTCATGACTTCTTATAAATAGACATTGTGATTGCAAATATAAGAATAATGAACCTCCACAGACATCAGCACTAGACAAATCCTTATTAACATCCTTATGTCTGTTATTTAAGGCAAATTACCAATTGGCCATGTTCTCATGAAGCAGGGATAGTTTTAAACAACGACTGCAGATTATAACACATTAAATGCAAACTAAAAGTATTTCATACCAAAAATTAAATATTGCACCGTATTATTGATACATAATAACACTTAGCCATATTATTGACATGCTCTCAATTAATATCTACGATTTCTGAATATGTCTCAATATATTGCATCAATCTTCAATGTAGCCCACACACTTTAATATAATTTTCAATTCCATGCATTGACCATATTATTGACCATTGAATTGAAAGTGTAGGGGCCCCTTAACTAGTGCGATTCCAGTACGGCTTAACGGGGCCTGGAAATAATTATAAACAAATTTGCTTTAATGGCTTTAACACATTTTTGTTGGTCTCTTCGGACGTAAATGACCTCAACAAGTTGTATTATCCCTATATTGAACACTTTCGAATGTGAAACCATGTGACAAATACCCGTTGGTCATATGAGAGGGACTATAAATCGATAGATTTTAACGTGCTACTTGTTGCAGCATATCAACCAACGACTGAACTTCAAAAAAGAAAGTTTAATCGAAATGACATAATCATGAAGCAATTTATAATTTGCCACAACATATTAGGTTTTGCATTAGATATAACTATGGAAATGCCAATGACCTGTTGAAAATCAATCATTTGTAAGAATTGATTTTTGACTGTCCGTAACTAGCGCAATGGAATTATTTACAGCAAGATTTGAAGAAAAAAAACAACAACAAAAAACTAACCATTTAAAAGAAACGCCAGATAGCTTAATGACAACTCCATCTTACGTCTTTTTTTTATAGCTTGGTGATATTAAATTATAGTAAATGTGTCAAAAAACCATTTTCTTGACACGTGCATGTGCCTCTAGTCCAGAAATATAATTAAGTGATCTATACTTTTAAACTGTGCATTTTTACTGCGTTTGTTGCAATGGAAATGTCGAGAAGCATTGACGTTGAAACTTTTATTGTATATATTCCTTGTACTTTAATATTGTTTCTAACTCCTACATTAAGCATATTTTTATTTAATTCATTTCTTAAGTCTTATTAATCCAACGCATTTGTGTGGCAAATGAGACTACTTCTTAATATAAATATAATCATATGAAATCGGTAGATAGAGATTTCCGTTTTCGATTCTTATTTTTACTGTGGATGAAATTTGGGGAACATTCATGCGCGACATATACTTACTATTAATCAAAGAGTGCAATTTCACTCGTTTAAAACATTTTTAAATATCATTGTTTTAATGCACTTTGCTGTTTTAAAGGTTTGTCTGCGCATTTAACGTATCAATTTCAATTTCCTGCTCTTTGTTACTACTATTGTAATCAAAACGCTGAACGCACTGAAGTTGTTCGCTGTTGCATGCCACTGGGCATAAAGCATTCATTGTGATGATGATGATGATGATGATAGTAGTGATGGTGATGATGCTGATGTGATAAATATTCAATAAAAGTACCTATTGACTGAACTGCACAAACCATATTATCCATGACAATAGCATTATCAATAACATTGACCATTATTTTCACAATCTCATCATTGTTATTTAGCACTTCCACCTAACATCGATCTTAGTTTTGGTGTTTAGTCCGTTTGACCATTGTGTTATAAACGTTCATTACTAAACTTTTGAATCCACTCTTGTTTTTTTATTTTCCAAAACCATTTGGATCTAACCTTAATCGTCTCCATCACGCTCACCCCCATATCCTGGACGTTGTGACCCTTGGACCCAAAATGTACCGCAATCGGCTTTTCTCTGTCTAGTCTTACATCCTGTTTCGCCAAATACAAAATTCTGTCCCATATTTCACAATTAATACCGTGCACTACATTCCACACGCCACATTCCTGCCTCCTATCGCCTTCCACTTTCATCTTTGCATTCCTTTCATCAATACGTCACACACAATACATTTCTTCTGGCACTTCTGTTGTAAGTTTGGTACCCTTTTCATCCCTGTATTTGTTTTACCATATACCATTGTGTCTCCGAGATTCGTACCCCGCCTGTAAGCCACCATGGGAATGTCTTCAAATACGTCTATTATGTGGTCTGCCGTACATAGTTCAGGGAGTTCTTTTTCTAATTTTCTAATGAATGTCTGGGAGGTGTTTAAAGTATGTGATTACTAAGGGAACCCTCTCATTATTTTCTTCATCTTTCACACATTTGTTTTTCTAGGAATATGCAGCTGTATTCTCTTTTCCTTAGATGTTGTTTCAAACACTGCCGATGGTACCAGTAATCGTTGTTCTTTGTACAAATTCTCTTCAGCCAAATTCCAAGAGCATATGGTATGGCTTTTTAACATCCATTGGATGGTTTGACTTATAATTTACCTACATGTGTTTAGCTGTTGGTTTGCTGTATAGGCCTGATGTCAAATAACCATTGTCATCAATTGTCATTGTTGTATCGAGAAATGCAATTTTTTTTCACTGATTCTACATTAATATTCTCATCGATACTATTTGCATGCTTCAAAAAATATCTTATTCGTCTTGCTCATGTGTCCATTTAACATAACCATCGTCGATTAATCTTTTGAAGAAGATTGGTTGCGTATTGTGTTTAGAAAGTACCTCGTCCCGTTTTCGCATAAAGCAACACGCGAAGTTCCTTCCCAGTTTAGAGCCTATTGCAACACCATTTCTTTGGCAGTACTCATTGTTATTAAACGCAATTATACTGTTGTCTAGCACCGTGTTCACCATGTCTATAACCGCATCAGTTGGAATTGAATGGTCAGTTCTCTGTTTTTATTCACAGCATGACTCTTTGTTTAGGTATTTATGGATATAATTTCACATCATCAAGCATCATAATGTATTTAAAGATACCACTCATAACATATTACGCGTAGTCCACACATTTGCTCAATACAGTTTAATCACATAACGTTCGATGACACAGATGTATAAATTTGATTCGTCTAACTGACCTATCCCGATTTTTTAAAAAGCGGCAGGCCAATTGCAAAATTTGCTATTTGTTTGAGATGCAGTATATAAGGTGTAATATGATTAAGAATCTGTTAATCAAATCCTTATTATTAGAAAGCGAAATATCGGAGATATCACTTACATTACAATTTTCTTAATTCCAAATGCGGTGTGTCATTTTTCATTTTAACACGTTAACCGCCTTCTATTGAAATATAACAGAAGATATGCAGTCATATTCCTAAAAATTCAGATCACAAGTAAGCTGCCACCAGTAGTACAAAATGTAAGCATTTACAAAATTTACCAGTGTACCTGCCGTTTATAAACCAGATGCGAGTGTTAATAACGTTGCATAACATATAACTTACGGACATGTATTCCTCGGCGATTTAACCTATACTTTGACCATACATTGAAAGCGATTAATTAGTCTATCCTTTTGAATGGTGCAAGCATTGCATGCTCTTATCACATTTATTATCATCATGATAAGTTGACAAAAATAAATGATATTAAAACAACACTGTTTATTTGGAGTAGGTCATATGCTTTAAATGCGTTCAGATCGTAGCTTGAGTCCATCAGCTCTAAATCATGATACATTTAAATACGTTTCAGTCTGTAACTTAATGCGCTCAACCATTGAAAAACAACTATGCATGTAAATGCACTTTTCAAAGTAATTATTGTATTTACGTACCTGGTCCAAAAATCTCAAAACACAATTGAATCTAAAACAACACACTGTTAAACCATAGGGTTTAGCTATGAAACATTCATACACCTGAATGAGGTAGACGTTTGAAAAATGATTGGTAACAAATAAAAACCGCACAGTCAATTAAATATCGTACATTCCAAGAAATAAATGTACACCTTACAGTCTGAATTCAAGGTTTGATTCTCAAAATATTTGCTAATGATACAAACATGGTGAATTAAAGTGACTACAAAGTATTTTTTGTGGGTTATTGTAACAAAACAATAAGTTGGCAAACAAATTATTATTTTATTTCCCGAAAACAGGTTAATTATTCAATGTTAAGCGTTTGCTTTTATTAAATCATTAAGAACCTTTTTGACTATAGAAACAATGACCCATACAACTACTAATAATTATAATGGTATGCTTGATATGCATTATACTATGAAAGAAACAAAGAAAAAAAACACAGGGTCAGCGTGTTTTTGCGAGGAAATCAATAAAAGATAAAAAGCAGATAATATTTATTACTCTACAATGCTAGGCAAAATACAATAGTGCGACAAAACATAATGAATTTTGATTGTGTTCGTAACATATGTTAATAATTAAAGTGTACACAATAGTCATTACAGCCAACACATGTTTAAGTATTCGTTGCTAGAAAGTGTATAACAACGCGAGGTCAGTTACATCGAATCAATAGGTTTTGTCTATTTTACATTTCAGCGTGTTATAAAACATTTCAAAAAACATTAAACACATGAATTATTTAATAACAGCAGTTGATAAAATAAATGTACACTCCGTGTGTTACTGACAAGGCACAAAAAACAACCGAAATCGTTTATATGTTTTTGTCTTCGGTAAATATTTTGGCCTATAAACACACCAGATTAAATCTCTTTTACTTCTAACTTCTTCTGTAGTCATTTGAGAAATGTTTTTTTTTATGTTTTCTTGTCACACTGAAGTTGAAATTAATGCACAAAGACACAGTTTTGTATTCCACAGTTTAATTTCGCTATTGAATTAATCACTGTGATTCTTAAAAATAATGCTTTAGTTGTAACTGAAATTTGATAAATAGTAGCACGTAGATTCAAGTTAATCCAAATAAAAGTCATCACATAATACAAAAAACGTTCAACTTATATAGTAAGAAAAGCATCGTTTAGTAAGGCGCGAAAATAAACAAAGAACGGTTCTTATTAGAATAAAGTTAACACACATCATGACAGTATTGCTTATGGCACCGGAAAATAAAACGGTGAAACATAGCCTTTAACCTACGAAAAATATGAGAGAGTTGTCCTCTTTGAATACAAAAATAGATATAATATAAACGCATTACATCGCGTAATTCGTGACAGTTTTAACCTTAAGTTGTTAAAATATATATTGTATAGCCCTATTTATTTTCTTTAACATATATTGTTGCTATCAAGTAAATTTTACAACGAGGCGGTGTGAAAAACAATTGTTGATGTCCCTGTCATAAACTATGTAAACGGAATACGTTTAATTTCAACATCATTTTAGTGTTAGGCATATGCATTAAAGTATAAATAGTTTTCCTCGGCAGGTGCTGTTACACTGTTAGCAAATAATATCGAATCATTGCTCAATTACAAACGACGTTGAGTGTTATTCAACAAGTATCGATCAAAATCGAAGTCGTCACAGTCTCCACAACTAACGCTGCATCAATGCCCACAACAGAATTTATTGCGTACTTCTTCAATGCCGCCAACGGGCCTTCATGGTATTGTCCGTCAACGATTTGGGAAGCAATGGTCCGTGCGAAAATAGACAGTGAGATTACGTGACTTAAATGTTTTACACCTTCTTTCTCAAGTGTTTAGACATTTTGTAAACAGCGTCATATGATGCGTGGCATCATTGCTATTCTTGAACTATACTGGTTGAATAAACGCAAACGTAACCATGTGTGAATATTTAATTTGTACACATTGAACACGTTTGAATTTGACACATTTCCGTTGGTCACTTGAGATGAACTATACATGGAAATGTTTTTTGTTTCAAACTTTTTGCAGTATATTTAAGCCAACGACAGTGCTTCCAAGAAGGAAGTTTAAATGGAATGACACTATCATGGAGCAATTTATCATTTGTATACTATTTATCATGAGCCGGAAGTACAATTGAGTGCAAACATGTGAAATCGAGATTAGTAAATAAAGGGCAAAACATCTTAAACGCAAGTTAAAGTGTCGTACGATATTGACCGGCATAGTTGCATTACAACGTATTTTAAAACACAACAACTACCAATTGCACGGATATGTCATACATACTATAATCGACATTTCTTTATCATAGTAAAACATTATTTTAAACATAGCAGTGTATAATGCACTTCGCTGCTAATGAATTGATTATATCTTCGCATTAAAGGGTGACATTCACTCGTAGGCAGACAACAATGAGCACGGGTTCATCCAAACTAGTTTCTGTGACAATGTTGCATACTGCAATAGACTTGAAAGCCACAGCAAGATTGGCTGATTATTGAAGCTGATGTATTGTACTCGACAACGGTAATTTTACACATAAATATTTTACCACATCAAACAGGGCATATTTCTAAATATGTACACGTCTATGATCTGTTGAACATCTCATCTGAGTTAGAATTGATTTCAACCGTCAGCAATCAGGCTAGTGGAATACTTTACAGGACTAGTTGAAATAACAAATAAATACACGTCAGATACCTCCATTCAAATGATGCTATGATAAACAATCTGTCTTCTTTCTTAGTATTTATTTCATAAATTTCAGCAATTCAAATGATTTCAGATTCTGAAACCGTTTTTATACTTATGACTTGTAATATAAATCAATATATTTTTACTCATTGGTTTATTCCAGCTGATATATATCAGAAGTGCTTTGCAACCAGTCTTCCGTGACAAACGCTACATCTTCACGAAAAAAACGTATATAAAATTAAGCCACACCTTTGGCGTTTTTGAAACTTGTATGTATATAAATAACGCGATGTTGTATACGTGATAGAGGCTATTTTTAAAGAAATAAATATTTCGTTTAAGTAATACCTTTATCATATATTTATGTTGTTCAAAGGTGTACTGTGTTCAAACAGCAATAATACATTCTGATAAGATCTTATGTTCAATGAAGAGTCGGTCTCTTTTAGATAATGAATGCATTTTAAGCCGTACTGAGTTATCGATATTAACACAGTTTCCAGAGTACAAATACACAACCGTAAATCTGTGACCAATTACGTACGGTTATCAGTATAAAACAATAAAATTACGTTTGCTTTTTATTATCTGAACTGGATATCATATTTTAATACAGCCTAGTGAGCTATGAAGGAGGTACGGGACATTGTTATAGTGCAACACAAAATATAATATTTTGGCATTTGTCGATGATTTGGTGGTACCTATATGCGGATTCGGTTTTTATATCAACGGCGGTATCCTTATTGACAAGAATTAGAGCCAGAGCATTTCAGACATTGATCGCTGAAGAATAATATCAGCGATCGCAATTTAGTTATGTATTGCTCACACTTCGTTCTTAGCTTAATTATATCTACTATGTCTTATGTGAGTGTATTAAACGTAAATTAAAATGGATACATGTAGTCGTAAAACATGTTTATAAATAGTATTATAGGACACTAGCACGTTCAAAAATAATCTTTAAAAATTCCGGAAAATGATAACCAACGCGATCTTTTTATATGAAAAAATAACTCGTTAAATTTGGACAGCGTTTGTTGGTTCGTCAAATAAACATACTACTTATTAAAATGGGTCTATCTTATTCTTACACTCACCTTTTAATTTATTTATTAACAATGTTCAGTCATACAGTTATAAAATAAGTGGTTACAAGAACGGCAATCCAATAGTATATCATAGCTTCTAAGGACAGACCTACAGTAACTTGTAACATAGCATAATAGCCTACAGGGAATCATAACATCATTTGCCTTGCAATGTTTAAATCCCTTAGTACTTTTTACATTAAATATTTATTGCTATGTGAAGTATGGTTCGCAGTCATGCCAATACTATATTTAGTTACAACCTATTAATGCACATCGGATATTTATTGCTGTACTGTGACACGAGAACAAAAGTGTAAGCATGTAAGAAAGGTTCTTACTCTGCCAAGAATTTAAATTATTCATTCTGAACTACTGCATGGTCTAGTTCAGCTACCACTATTGAATAAGTTGGCTATACAAAATAACAATTGACCTTATCCGTAGCAAATTACACATACTATCAGACAGTTGTGCGCGTTTTTTAAATGTTTTAAAAATAGCCGATATGAGGAATTGCACTTCAGTTCATCTTTTGGCTCGCATGTGCGAACGTGGTTAATGTGTATGCAATTGCACTAATAATAAAAATAAAGTTCATTTGCCATGTCTGCATATATATAATTGTTGTATACAGTAACACAATCGTGATTTTCAAAGCCTAATTACGAAATCGACGATAGGAACGTCGATGTTGATTGGCTAATAAAGTGTGTGTTATATAATTATGTTTACATAATTGTTGTATTGTCCGTTCTCCAATTCCAAAATACAACAAGAATCCAGTTTACCCTTAAGTAATAACTTGTATTCATTAATCACAAAATTATATTGTTTTGTGTGTATTAAGTTTTTATATCCAGTAACTACTCTTAAGTATTTAAGTATCCAATGTGTGTTCTTGTAAGTAGTGTTCAGCATTTAATTCTCCGCCATCTTGTTTTCTTCAAATTCTTGACAGACTTTTAATCCAATTGTGTTGTAAAGTCCGAATCATTAATATAGAAAACACTTTATTCAATTTAAGTATTCAATTTCAGAACACTCCAAACAGGACATCTTTTGTAGTTTTACATTTTAACACGCATCTACGAGTTTAATCAGCTTAAATTGCTTGCGAAAACACATGTGCGTTTGAATGTCGTGACTGTGTGAACTATTGTTTACATAATAACACCTATGCACACGCTATTTTTAGAAAACTGAATTTCGGAGAACTGAACGAACTTTCACTTTCAATATGTATTTTTATCATAAATATATTTAAACCTAGCAGTGTGTTGATTAAAAAGCTGACCATTATTCAACGACTGCGTGTATCCAATTGTATTTAAATTTAAATAAATTTAGAAACACGGATTCTGCGTTGTCTGTGAATATACTGTGTAGCATGGTAGACTGTCTACTGTTAACACGCTGCCATGATAATGCGTGGAGTAAAAAAAACTGCGATTGAAGTTGCTTAACTAGATCTAATCCACGGCACATTTGATCGTAATCCAAGATGGCGCTGGAATGTTCATTACTAATCCCGATTACTACGCATTACAGAGAAATTAGTGCGGACTTAATATTGTAAATATCGTGTTGAAAATCCTCTAAATAAAAACAAACGTGAAGAATATTCAAATAGCATTTAAATAAACATAAAATGTGTTAGTTTTCGGTGTGAAAACATGTGATATCGTCACCGGAAAGGGAGACGATATAAAAATTTTCATTCGTGCAAGCGCTCGTAAACATTTTTATTGTCTCCCTTTTCGGTGACGAAATCACGCGTTATCACACCGAAAACAAACAAATATCCTCTTTATGTCTACCAGGTTGCAAATTTTGCTAACCATATAACAGCTATTCATCGAAAGTTTAACTTTGCATATGCAATATGCTTTTCAAACATTGGAATATGAACAATAAGGCAAAACAATAAATAAATGGTTGGTTACCACTCCCAAAAATCTAGGAGGGGAGGTAAATTGGTAAAATTTAACTGTTTTTCTTTACCTTTTTTTTTCTTCGCCAAATATTCACCGCGCAGCTTAAGTATATTGGACTGCATGTACAATGTTTAAACGCCTCCCAACAAAGAAAATTGTACCTGAACTATAAATAAGGTCATAGAAAAAGATATTTCTGACAAGAAACTTATAATATTTAAGCGACCACTGCTCTTTTTTCCAAAAAATCAGAAAAAAGTGATTGATAGGGTCGCCTGAAAAAATTAGGGGGGTGGGGTCTGGTACAAAAAACAACTGTTTTACGCCTAAATGCATTATAGTACAGGAAAAAGTCAGTTTTCTAAAATTATGTCTCACAGCCAGAAACTGTGAAACTTTCCCTTTAAAATGGGTCAACGATGCCGACAATTAACATTGCAGGTTGACCATCGGCATGATATCTATACATTTATACAAACAATTGTATGACTTGTAAACAGTAAATTAAATGCCGTCTTTTTATTTTATTTTCCAAGTACAACTTATGTCCAATACTTTGATATCCCATATGTACTTCATTTCTTGTACATTAAGATTGGATGTGTGATATTTATACAACCAATAGTATATACAAGCATTGCATTTTTTGGCACGAGTTGCGCAGTACAACTCATTAACATACAAACGAATATAATTGTCGTGCCAACCTACCACGTCCGATACACGGCTAGGTCTATAGTTTCAACAAATATTCTGTATTGTGCCATATAATACCGTATTTACCCCCCCCCCCCCACACCTAATTTTGTTCCGTCGATCCTAAAATAAATTCTAGTTTCCGGAAAAAAGAGCAGTTTTCGCTTATATTAAATCTCATTTTCTATTACCTTATTTATAGTTAAGGTACAGTTTCTTTGTTTGGAGGCATCTAATCATTTTTTACGCAATCCAATATATATAAACTGTGTGGTGAAAATGCTATGAAGAAAAAAAAAGTTACAGGAAAAAAAGGTTTTATTTTACCTCCCCACCTAGATATTTTGGAGATTTAAGCGGAAACGAACCATTTTGGGGGGCTAAACAGGGGCAAATTGTCCTTACTTTCGTTTGTTCGTGCTGGCTCCCTTTGACCAGATGCAGTTGTTTGGGGACCATAGGCGGATTTACAGGGAGGTGAAAGGGGCGTAAGCCCCCATAAAACTATCTAAACATCGATAGGTTTTAACTTCACAATAACTTAGACGTTTTCCTCAGCGAATAATATCGGTGTATCAGCTTTGGATGACTGATGCATTATTCTAAAATAATACTCTAGAGAATGAACACAATAATTGTTGTTAAACTAACCAATAAACAATGGAAATTGTAGTCCCGATTCTGAGCGGAGCATAGTAAAATGTAGTTTTCAATACATGTGCAAAAATTTATGTCAGATTATGTTAGAATCGAACTAATTTTTGCATTATCGTTGTTTATCTACCAAGAAACAACTTTTTGGCGTTCTGATACGTTGCTTTTAAACCACTCGGACTAACGCCCTCCGGGTTAAATTCCTTCGCATGAGAACTCAAAACCGTTGTTTATTGGCCGATAAACAACGATTACTAGATTTTTGTTTCTAAATTTTCGGGAGAGAGTCAGGTTTTGATTAGAGCTTATGAAATTTAGCAAGGCTTCTAGCTTGCAACTTTATTTTGTATGGTGGTATACTTCTCCTTAAAAACAAAACAGATACATTTTTCGGAATTTCGAGATTGTGTCAACTTAACATAAAAATATACATAATCTTCATGAACATTTTCGAGTCCTCTTCATTTACGGTCACTACATTAAAGGGGCTTGTTCACAGAGTCTCGTATGTTTGAAAAATGTCATTTAATGTCTTATCTGCAAACACTACGGCATCTGGAATAATATAAAACAACTATTATATAAAGAAAAAAGAGTACATTTAAATGTTTGCCTTCGCCAGGACTCATACACGGGACCTCTGACACTAACCACTCGGCCATTCGGACTTATACATTTGGTTGCGTATTTTTATCGCTATCTAAATGATACAAGCATTTTCCAAAATACCGACGAAAAGCATTTCAAACGCCTTATAATTTTATCCATTTTGATTGATGATTATCCATACACGAACCGATATTTCCGAAATATTTATTAGTCACGAGTGTTATTTTGCTTGTTTAAATAGCTCTATAATGTATAATTTATTTTTGGAATCAACGACAACATGTTGAAAATTGTCAATTTACCAATCTGTGAACAGGCTCCTTTAAGTGGAAATTTTACGTAAGGCCCAAAACAATAAATGGTTGGTTTCCGCTTACATCTCCAAAAAATCTAGGAGTTAAGGTAAAATATAACTTTTTTTCTTTACCTTTTTTTTGCGCCACATATTCACAACACAGTTTAAGTATATTGGACTACGTGTAAAATTTTTAAACGCCTCCTAACGCAAAACTGTGCCTTTTCTTTACGCCTAAGTGCGCTGAACTCAAAGTTTCTCAAAAGTTTGAAGAGCAATACTTTGACTTATTTTCTTGATAATTAAAAGGACCTTTATCTGAATATTCAGGTGCTAAAGGTGATAATCGTACACAGCAAGATAAAACATGATAAAATTACAACAAAATGCATGGGGTCATCCGAAATAGATTCCTTGACTTAATTTCGTGGTGAAATTAATTTCCAAACGAATGCAAGAGTGGCAAATTATTATAACATAAATTGAGCTGATATTTTGTACTATATAACACAAAATAAACACTGAAATTCATGAATTGGCTACCTGGTTCAACAACATAGTGGGATTTTTATATGGGATATAATCATGCAATCATGAACTGATGAAAATCGTCTCTGTGTTATAATTAATTTCCATCGACCGAAATTAGACCAATGGAATACTTAACAGGAAAATTTGAAATAACAAATATTTTAAATGCACACCAGACATTTAAATAAAAAATCCATAGTACTTCTATTGTGACAGTATGGTGATCTTAAATCATAGTAATTGTGTCCATATGATAGTCACATGCGATACAACTAATCCTACTCTTAAAAATAGCCGTATTTTCATACAGTTAATGCAATTCAAGTCTTTAATATGAAGACATCCTAAGTGTTCATAACAGGAATTTCAACAATTCAGACGATCTCAGATCAATTCGATCCTGGAACCGTTATATAACTTTATAGGTACTACTTGTAAATAAATTCTAATTATAAAAAATTATGTTTAAAATCTTGCGAAATGTTTAAGCATTCGACGTTGCAGTGACAAAAGTGAAGTCTTCTATAAATTTTCAGAATGTATAATGCGAATTTTAATCATACACGGGAATTGTCTGTTGCAAAGTACACACATTTGTCCGTTGATAGTTGGTGTGAATTTATTTAACGAATACATACATCGAGCCATTAAAGCCTTGTAGGACAATACTTTTCACAAATCATATTTTTCACAACTGTGAAAAATAAGTTCTCATTTTTCACAGGTATGAAAATTGAGATCTCATTATTCACACATTACAGTCTTTTTCTTCACATTTTCTCTGAAGTTCGAGGTCGCATCCAGTTTTTGATATGCAATAAAGTCATATTTTTCTGTGATCCTCACGCATACCCCGTTTTGGACTTATCATATTCTTCAGACTTAAAAATGTGACAAATGAGATCCTATTCTTCACAGGTGTGTGCAAAATATGATTTGTGAAAAATATGATCCTACAAAGACTCCACATACGCATCGGACATATAAACATTGTCTATGTACAAAGTAAACTATGAATACAACAATGTAGAGTACTCATCGTATCGCGATTACAACCATGTAAACTGTTTATCAACACACGGCTTGTTTACATATCGGAATACTGTTCAATCACGCTGAACCGTCCTAATCGGAAAACACACGAGAAGTGTCGTGAGAAAACCGGGCTTAATGCACGTGCCTAAAGTGCACTTTCCGCCTACAGTGGAATTATGTTTAGAAGAGATTTCATTGAAACAGAAAATACCATAAAAGCGAAATGTGCCGTCCTGGATTAGCCTGTGCGAACTGCACAGGCTAATCCGGGACGACACTTTACGCACATGCATTAAGTCCGATTAACCCACGACACGCCACACATGTATATTGAAAACATTGTGTTTCATCTCATGTAATCCTTAGCAACGCGTGCTGTCGCTACAAAACCCAAATATTCGGATATTTACACTAAATACACCAAATGGAGAATAGCATTCCGTGTCAAAATCATATACAGTTTCAACAAAATATACATTTTCAGAAACGGTAAACTACGTATAAAATTGTTTCGCAGTATGGTAAGGCATGGAATGTGTTTGTCAATGTACTTGAATTCGGAATACAATTAGATTTTTAGCTCGACCTTTTGAAGAAAAAAAAGTCAAGTTACTGTCCTCGCTTTGTCGTCTGCGTTAAATAAGTTTTTCGGTTAATTTGTTTTGTCAAGGTCCAGTTCTCAGAGGTATCCATTTGAAATTTTCAATACTTATTCACTGTCAAAAGGGTAATTCATTACAACAAGGCAGATTTGCCCCTGTTTGAACTTTTGACAATTTTTTGGTTAAATAAAACATTTCTCAATGACTATCGAATACGTTAAATTGAAACTGAAGATAATTGTTTATAGTGCTGACCCCATTCTGCAGACACCAGGAGGTAACTCTTTCAAGGATTTTGTTGGAGTTATTACCCTTTTAACTTAATTCTTTGCTTTATGTCAAATACCTGTAAGGGGTTTGACTTGAAGCTCAAAGTACTCGATCACAGTGATGATTTTTTTCTGTAGACAAGAGGAAGTAACTCTATCAAGGATTTCGTTTGAGTAATTGCCCTTTTTTCAACTTAGAATTTTCGCTTAGGCCAAATTTCAAAGTATCCATAAGAGGTATTGACTTGAAATTCAACACACTTCATCACGGTGATTATTCCATTCTGTGAACAAAAGGCCAGAATACTATCACATACGAAAAAGTCGAGCGTCCAGTACCCGTGGGCGGTGCTCTTGTTATTATTTTTGAAATAGTGGTCATTCACAGCGGAAGCTTTGCCTTTAATTACCTATTCTCTGCGATTTTGCAATGTAGTGCCCTTCATACGGAATCCGGTTAGGTCATATGAAATATCGTGCCTCTTACGGCAAGGAAGAGACACGAGAATTGCGCGAAACACGAAGCGAGGCGCGATATTCCCGAGAGACAGGAAGCGAGGCACGATGTTGTAACACGAGATCTCGCACTGTCGCAGTATCCCATACCACGAAATATCGAGGCAAAATATCGTGTCTCGCTTCGTGTTTCGCGCAATTATCGTGTCTCGCTTTGTGTCTAGCGGTAAAATATTGTTCCTCGCTTCGTGTCTCGCGCAATTCTTGTGCATCGCGTTCAAAGGTCGAGACACGAGATGCGAAGCGAGACACGAAGCGATACACGATATTTCGGCGAGAAACAAAGCGAGGCACGATATTGTATCGTTCAAATATCGCCCGAATATCGAGTCTTGCGTCTACCTGTGCAACAGGAATTTATCACGTTGTAGTTGTTTGGTGTTATTTTGTAAAAATATGATAATGATAATGATAATGATGTTGTTGTTGTTGTTGTTGATTATGATGATAAGTTACTGTGTGTTACACCGTTGAGTTGAGTTGACACCAATGTGCGTTACTACATATGACAACAGGGCATTGCACCTATCTGCCTCGTCGTGTTGACCTTTCAGTGCGTGAAAGTTAATCTAAAGAAGGCCTTTAGTACGCAACTATTTGAAAAAGCCAGAGAAGTAATTGCAGCCGCAGTTTCCTCAAGACGGATGGGCGGACGAACGGACAGACAGACAACGAGACAGTCTGACAGAGAGACAGACCGTTACTTCTACAGCAACAGGCTTTTAATGAAAATAAACAATAAGCATAAATAAAACATAGTAATCTTTACACTATAAACAGAAGCAATTATCAAAAAGAGTAGAAATAGCCATAAAGCAGCAGCCTCCCTCAGGTAAATGTGCGGACTGATGGACAAGGAGGCTGAGAAACAGACAGACAAACAGACAGACAGACAGGCAGACAGACGGACGGAAGGATCGACGGACGGACGGAGGGACGGACGGACGGACGGACGGACCGACAGACGGACGGGCGGATCTACGGACGGACAGACAGACAGACAGACAGACAGCAGACAGACAGACAGACAGCAGACAGACAGACAGACAGACAGACAGACAGACAGACAGACAGACAGACAGACAGACAGACAGACAGACAGACTTGTTCTCGCTTCGTGTCTCGTGTATCTATGTTTGAAAATCTACCGCGAGACTCGAGATTCGGGCGATATTTGAACGATATATTATCGTACTTTGAACGCGAGGCACGAAAATTGCGCGAGACACGAAGCGAGGCACGATATTTTACCGCTAGACACGAAGCGATATACTAGAATTGCGCGAAACACGAAGCGAGGCACTATATTTTGCCGCGAGATTTCGTGGTATGGGATACTGCGACTGTGCGAGATTTCGTGTTACAATATCGTGCCTCGCTTCGTGTCTCGCGGTAATACCGTGTCTCGCTTCGTGTTTCGCGCAATTCTCGTGTCTCGCCCTTGCCGTAAGAGGCACGATATTTCATATGGCACTATGTGGATTCCGTACATCATTCATACGCGTAACGTTGTTAAAATGTGTATTACCTGAATTTTTATTTGATTATGTAATCGCCGCCGCTTGCTGGTTTCATAAATTGCCATGCTTCCTTGTGCACTTAAAGTTTGTTTGCATTGTTAGAAAGATAATAATAGTTATTGTGTGTGTACACTTGATAACAAAAGTTTAATGTAGCATGAATAACAAAAAATGACGGTGTTAAAGGGACGAAACCTAGTTTTCTTTGGATTATTTCTCAAGATATGTAGCATTCAAGGTTACTAACTATACTATATTAACTTAAGGGTTTATAAAAAGCAAAGTAAAGTAAAGTGTTTGTTTATTATAGTGTCACCCCTCGCGATTAAGGGCCAGCCTGTTTTGACTTATGAGACACCTTTACTGATGAGCACCTTTACTCCCGATTCCTTTCCTATATGCCGGGCGCTTGGCAGGAAGGCAATCGGTACCCCTTGATTTAACTAGCTGCTGGATAGGCAACCGGCCATATCAGAACTAGCCCTGTGTAGGACTCGAACCTTCGACCTCCCGCTCCGTAGACGAACGCCTTAACCACTAGGCCACGGACACGGTTATATGTGAGAAATAACATGCATAATTGATTATAATGTATCATAATTATAACTTAAGATGTTTTACTAAATGTACGTCACAATGATACACCGGTTTTTAAAGGCCACACGAGCATTTGCATTGCGCATGTCGATTGCCGGGAAATCAAGTGGAGTACATGAAATGTGTCTGGTGTGATTACATTTTGCGAATAAGTTATATATAGAGGTCCTGCTTTGGCCTGCTGAAATAACATTTATATCAATATGTGAGACGAAGAAATATAAATATATCTCATTCAGTGGATATGAGATATCCTAGTGAGGATAAAATCGTTCGCCTTGATTCATGTCTTTTCCTTTTTATGCAACGTTAGCTTTACCACAAGAACTTGTCCATACCATTTGGGCCACGAGTGGATAAAATCTGATTACCGAGCTATAGCGCTGGCATTTACATACTACGGACATACACCGCTGGCCGAAATGGCAGACCAGACCCAACTACTAACAGAGCAGTTTCGGCGTCATTTACGTCGTACATATGCTAACCGGTAACATATAGGCCATGAACAGTTTGAGGTCTGTCCTATTTCGTTCAGGTCATTAGGAAATCTGTCAGACGTCTGGCGCGAACCAGCCGGCGTATATCCCGACATATAGACAATAACCCAAAAATTGATCCGGCGCCTGGCCGATTTGTTTTATGTTCGGTCGGGTCAGAGAAGAAAATGACAAATTATGGGAATTTTAAATCATTACAGAACATTTAAACTAAAAGAAAACTTATAATGCATGTATTGACATATTGTCTTCATTGTCATTAAGCTTAAACAAGTGCTTCTTTCACATTACACCTGCAAATGCATATATTGCATTCACAATACTTGCGATCTTGATCATCATCATGCAGAATATAACTTTTGACCTATCTCCCCGTTCAAACCTTTAGCGAATCCGCTTGAAACGTCAACGCCGCCAAATGCAGCCAGCGCATTAAGCATTGTTTCTTGACGCCGCTGTGAATGATATATTTATGTGTTATGTGGGGTTCATGCTGCATTCTCAACCGTTTCAGTAATATGTACAGTATATCTAGCAGGGCGCTAGATCATCCTGCCAATTATAAAATAGGTTTCATGTAATGAAAATGAGAGCAACTGACCGTATACTTGTTTAGCTGTCATTTTCATTTGTTGATCGCCTAAGATTATTTACAAAGATCAAATTATTATGTTTGCTCACTAATCGTTTTCTTATTACACTTAATTATACAGTACTATGTGGCAATTACGTTCTTACACTTCACTGGTTATATGTTAAAAGACATACGAGTTCTTTATACACTTGCCTTTTTGTCTTTGTACCGCAAATTCCTCTGAAATACAAAAAGAAACACGCGTTAAAATTACAGGAAGTAAATCTAATTCTATATTAAATTATATGTACATATATAGATAATAATTAATTGTTTAGATGGTGATTAATACATGCAATAGAATGAAGCCAAAACAAAACTTGTTCAGAATGTCGGGTATGAGATATATTTCAAAATGTTTTACAAGCAGTTGCTCTTAAATACACAATACAGTCATTTACATTTAGAAACCATATATGCGCGGTATCTGTTCAAGTTCGAAACCTACACATGCTGTTGATGAATAAGCAACAAATATTTGGAATAATTTATTCGGAACGACCGGTTTAGTTTAGTCATCACCTTTAAATGGATTGGTCGAGGTTGTCGAATAAAAACAACCCATGTAATAATCACACATACTATAGTTAGCGTAATTAAATACTTTTTCTTTCATCTAGTCGATGAGTTCAATTGCACTTCAATACAACCTTATCCAATACGGTTACGGCAGTCTACGGTTAGTAGAAATAGAAGTGCTCTCTTAAAGCGTTACAACGTTCCTTATCATGTCTGTGAAGTGCCGACAGTCATTTACTACATTAATAATATTAACCACAAACAATAACCGCTTTAAAATGGAGGTACGTGTTATTTGTGTCCTTCCTAGATCGCTCCCATATATTTGTAGGTGAATATCAACTTCCTGTTTAAGCTTAGATCCGTATTGTGTGCGATATACTTGTTATTAACATTTGTATGCTCATTAGTGTTGTCATTGTTTACATGCACACATTCTACTGTCTACGTGTAATGATTTATATTATTCACCAATATCAATTATTCGACAGTTTCATGCTTTTAAGCACAAACAATCGCCAGTGTTAAATTATGAAAACTGTGCAGGCAAATAGCTAGAAACATGCTAGTATCAGCTTTACATATCGGTCTGATCGAATGTGAGTATCAGCATAGCATCACACTCAGTTTATGAAGACTTAAACATCCATTTATGTACATCGCCTAAATGTATACAACTTTACTTTACTACAATACTATCACGTGTCAACATTTACAACAAATATTGTTAAAAGAAATTAAAATTCACATGCAGTAAACAAGACAATTAAAAACAAAATAAAGTGCAAAATTAATAAATAAATCAACAACACTTGAATGCATGTATGCACAATCGTAATGTGTACTTTAGCGGGATACAATTTCGTTTACTATGTTTAGGTTTGGTTTACGCTCTGTTTAAGTTTTTTTGTAATTTGGTTGAATATCGTAATTTAAAACCCGTTCTTACCTTCCTTGTTATATTCAGTGGACTGACATGTTTTGATTACTTTAGGATAATAGTGTTTGTGAGCGTGTGCGTGATTAAACTATCTGAAAATGTTGTTTTTTAATACATACAATGTGAAATGGCGGCATATGCGGGATACATGCTATTATGTTGCGGAATAATCATGAAGATATGCGGTCTGAACGGTAAATTAGATTGTTATAAACAAATCATAACACTTTTCGTGCGTTATTAATTGAACACATTATTTGACAAAATACGTGTCAGTGGTTTTGTTATCATTGTATATAAGTAAAAGTAAATGATATCCTCCAAATGATGTCGGCAATAAAAATAGTGTTTTTAAGGAACCAAATAATACTGGCAGCAAATACGCAACTGTTATAATGTCATCGTATCATTATTGTTTTAGTTAGTTTCGGAATTTGAATCTTTCATGTTTGTAGATTGCATTAAAATACGTTGCTGCCATAATTAAATTGGGTATAGTTTTATTTATGTATTTAAAGTCTTAGTTGCTTCGACAGCTTAGCATAGCTGCGTTTAAAGTCTTTTGGACTTACATTATGGCTCAAATTTATTTGACAGTAAGCCTGAATGTAATTTTCTGAATCTTATGAAGAAGCATATAACATGTAAGTTACTGTAATCCTTCCCTCTGTTGTTTTTACATGCATTATACATGATGCACACATTATTTCATATAGATGAAATATAATAAGAGATTTAAAACTTTGAAACAATGTATGTTCTGTTGACTAGTCCAACAGCATTGGTACTGCAGTTGGTAAAGATTTTGTTACTGACCTTGATTGAAAATAAATAGTATATTTCAGATATGAAATAAATCAACGTCAAAAAAGCAAATCACATACTTTTATTACATGTTCTTACCAGTAAATAGATCTACTACAGTATGAACGAAATAATGGCTGCTTCTCAAAACCCCATTCATCCATCCATTATCTATTATGTCGCGAACATATTCGCTTAAAAAGATTTCTATGTTAATAAACTTGTCTTTTACCAATAAAAGAAAATGCATACCCGGTAGTAAGCTATGCTCTTTTTCTTTACAGTTCACTGTTGTCGATTTATGTGTTTTTTGTTTCCAGTCGTTTTTTTATTTAGAAATTGAAACAAGATAATAAATGAACTGAAGATACTGAAAATAATGTTTTATTTAATTCCATTCTGTATTCAATGCAAGTACTCCGACACAGTATTATTATATTTTGTTAATATGAATATATATTGACGTGTATGTGTATTGTCTCCTCATTTATATCAAAACAAATATTTAATCGGTATTCCAAATATTCATCGGAGTCGTTATTCTACATTAAAACCGACACAGTCTTAATTTAATGACATAGTTTCTAACCCTTGTTCATTAGGTGGTGTTTGAATTAATTGTTGCACCAAACATGTTTTCATGATTAAGATTTGATGTATCTTTTTTAGCTCGACTATTTAACGAGTATGTGATCTTTCAAACTAGCACCGGTCATCGGCGTCGCGTCAGTCACTCTTAACTCCGGTTAAAGGGTTAAAGTTTTGTTTTAAAAAGTATCAAAAAAAAATAAAATACATTAATTTAGAGAAATTCACATGCAATTTGGAAAATTTCTTTGTCTTAACTTTGTCATCATCAGGAGCAACGATTTTCATAACGTTTTAGTGTATTTCGACAGAGTAATTGCTCTGTGTGGCTTATATTTCAGATTACAGTGTTTGCTCAAAGGTCAATTTTCTTCAAAACTACTTAAAGTATTCACTTGCATCTTAAACTAGTAGGCCTCCTTCGGTTGTTTTTCGACCATTGATATGATATACTGCCCTTTTCGACCATGGATATGATATACGGCCCTTTTTAATACAGAATTTCGACCATGGATATGATATACGGCCCATTTTAATACAGAATTTCGACCATTTATATGATATACGGCCCTTTTTAATACAGAATTTCAACCATGGGTACGATATACGGCCCTTTTTAATATAGAATTTCGACCATGGATATGATGTACGGCCCTTTTTAATATAGAATTTCGACCATGGATATGATATACGGCCCTTTTTAATATAGAATTTCGATCATGGATTTGATATACGGCCCTTTTCGACAATGGATATGATATACGGCCCTTTTTAATATAGAATTTCGACCATGGGTATGATATACGGCCCTTTTTAATATAGAATTTCGACCATGGGTATGATATACGGCCCTTTTTAATATAGAATTTCGATCATGGATATGATATACTGCCCTTTTTAATATAGAATTTCGAACATGGATATGATATACGGCCCTTTTCGACCATGGATATGATATACGGCCCTTTTTAATATAGAATTTCGACCATGAATATGATATACGGCCCTTTTTAATATAGAATTTCGACCATGGATATGATATACGGCCCTTTTAAATATAGAATTTCGATCATGGATATGATGTACGGCCCTTTTTAATATAGAATTTCGATCATGGATATGATGTACGACCCATTTTAATACAGAATTTCGACCATGGATATGATATAGGGCCATTTTTAATATAGAATTTCGATCATGGATATGATGTACGGCCCTTTTTAATACAGAATTGCGACGATGGATATGATATACGGCCCTTTTTAATATAGAATTTCGATCATGGATATGATGTACGACCCATTTTAATATAGAATTTCGATCATGGATATGATGTACGGCCCTTTTTAATACAGAATTGCGACCATGGATATGATATACGGCCCTTTTTAATACAGAATTGCGACCATGGATATGATATACGGCCCTTTTTAATATAGAATTTCGATCATGGATATGATGTACGACCCATTTTAATACAGAATTTCGACCATGGATATGATATAGGGCCATTTTTAATATAGAATTTCGATCATGGATATGATGTACGGCCCTTTTTAATACAGAATTGCGACGATGGATATGATATACGGCCCTTTTTAATATAGAATTTCGATCATGGATATGATGTACGACCCATTTTAATATAGAATTTCGATCATGGATATGATGTACGGCCCTTTTTAATACAGAATTGCGACCATGGATATGATATACGGCCCTTTTTAATACAGAATTGCGACCATGGATATGATATACGGCCCTTTTTAATATAGAATTTCGATCATGGATATGATGTACGACCCATTTTAATACAGAATATCGACCATTGATATGATATAGGGCCATTTTTAATATAGAATTTCGATCATGGATATGATGTACGGACCTTTTTAATACAGAATTGCGACCATGGATATGATATGCGGCCCTTTTCGACCATGGATATGATATACGGCCCTTTTCGACCATGGATATAATGTACGGCCCTTTTTAATATAGAATTTCGACCATTTATATGATATACGGCCCTTTTCGACCATGGATATGATATACGGCCCTTTTCGACCATGGATATGATATACGGCCCTTTTCGACCATGGATATGATATATGGCCCTTTTTAATACAGAATTTCGATCATGGATATGATATACGGCCCTTTTTAATACAGAATTTCATGTTACAGCTTTGAAAAAAATCCTATAAATTTGCAAGAGGTATTCACTTGAAACTTGGAAAGTAACATTTAATTAAGTTCTACATTACATACAGAAATACAAAAATACACATAGCTTTGTCAAACATGGTGATAGCTTATCAAAGAAAACGGTAAAGTGAGCGCGCTTGTTCTAGCCATAAACGGTAACCGTATATTTATAAACCATAGCATTATGGGCGATTAATGAATATTTTTCATAATCTCCGCACTTTATATGTGTTTAAATACCTAAAGAACAAATAATAACGAACAAAACGGATTACTCAATTTAATGACAGAGTAAGTAACAATAGTCGATTGGTTTCTAAACCTATTATAGCGCACCTGCCGACATCGACAATGCTGAAAATAAACCTACAGCCTCAGTCACACATTCTCGATAATTATCTCCCAATAGCGTCCCGCCAGATACAAATTATACAAATGTCGGGAATATCGGGACGCTGTCGGGACGCTGTCCTTACGCTGTCGGAACGCTGTCGGTACGCTGTCCTTAGAAAGAAATACCCATAATCTGCAGGTTCGTAATATGCGCTTCATTCATACCCGTTGAGATGTCATAGTTTGTCTAACCTGATTTTTAATCGGGTTTGTAATCGGAGCCCTGTGCTGTACAGCAAAATTGCTTGTTAACACTCTTATTATTTTTTTCCGCCTCCTTGTGCTGTTAAGGTTTGTTTGTAGAGGAAGAAATAGATAAATAGCATTTTGTGTGTACGCGAAACCAAAAGTAGTAATGGCTGTTTCTGCTGGACAAACACTAATTGTCTTTGGATTATTTCTCAAGATATGCACCCTTAAAGGTAACTAAATCAACAATACAATGGTTATGATTTAAATTTCAGTTATCGCATTAATAACTCTACAAATATAAACATTAAATGAATAATTACTATTGATAAAGCAATTAACGTGATACTACGTCAACAGAACGAGGTAAAAGTATGTTACGAACACATGTTGTCGGTCTAATTTTTGTTCTTTATTGACTTGTGTATTTATTTATTTGTAGCTATTTTATTTACGTACCTATTTTACTTATGTCGGTATTAATTCATTGACGCAGTTTTAAATCAAGTTCATATTGTTAACACACTAGTGAGTTTATACTATGAAACCACTTTAATCCGGTCTCCTATGAAACATAAAGCCGGATGAGAAACCGTTCACTCTTTATTTATTAATGCCGCGCATGAGCTCGGTGTCTATATGCTTACCCTAAGCCTATGGAAGAAAACTGAGGCATTTAACTTTTGCAATAAGATAATAACATGAAGTCGCTTACTCGAAGTGAGAAATATTAAATTTTTAAGTATAAGTTACATGGAAAACACGCAAATATTTGCTGCGCACAGAAGATTGAGTGGCTGCTAACTACATTTGAGCTGCCTAATTGTTGACACTTGCATGTGCCTCTAGTCCGGAGAGATCAATACTTTTGAACTGTGCATTATTACTTCGTTTGTTGCAATAGGAATTTCGAGAAGCATTGGCGCTGAAACCTTTATTTTAGACCGTCCTTGTACTTAAATATTGTACTTGTTTCAAACTTCTACATTTAGCCTACGTTTATGTAATTCATTTATTAAGTTTTTTTTAATCCAAATCATTTTGCGTGATAAAAGATACTACTTCTTAGTGAAAATATTATCATAGCAAATCGTTAGTAAGATAATTTCTTGTTCGATGCTGATTCACATTGGAGGAAATGTCCCAATCGGGAATTTGGTGAATTGTCATGAGCGATATATACTTACTATTAATCATAGAGTTCGATTTAAATCGTTTAAAACATTAAAAAGTATATCAACGTTTCAATTCACTTTGGTATTTGAAAGTTTTTGTCTGCGCATTTAACGTTTCACATATTATTCCCTGTTATTTTTAATACAATATATTGTAATAAAGAGTTGAACGCGCTGGAGTTGTTCGCTATTGCATGCCGCTGGGCATAAAGCATTCGTTTCAAATGTTTATATCAACAAATATTAAAATTGATCGACGTTATATTAAGACACATAGGTTGTCTAAAACGAAAATATGTCTGCAGTGTTTTATGATATAAATAAAAAATATTATGCATTGGTCAACACTGTAATTTCACTCAATTTTGATTTTTTGCCATTATGGGTTTTATCAAAATTATGAACACATAAACAAAACTACATCTTTTATCTATTTAAACATAATGGCGTAACGTCCAAAAACATGATATGACATCATGACGTCATTTTGACGTCAAACTGTAACACTTTATTGCGCTAAATTTATTAGAAAACAAGCACTTTCATCAAACATCATGCGGAATAGAGCAACAATTATAGTAAATCTTCAAAATGCTTATGATGTACAACTATTTTTTATAACAACAATGATGAATATTGCGGATGTGAGTAGAATGATGGTATGTATGGTACCGATGGTAATAATGTTAATGATGATGATGATAATCGAGATTATGATGTTTGTAGTGATGATGGTAATGGTAATAATAGTGATGTTAATGTTTGAATGATGTTATGATGATGGTGGCATTTATGTTGATGATGATGATGGTTGTAGTGATGTTAATGATAATGATGATTACGACGATGATGGTATCGATGATGATGATGATGATACTGATCATGATCATGATGATGGTAGTGGTGGTGATGATGATGATGTTGTTGTTGGTGATGTGATGATGTGATACATATTCAAAACAATACCTATTGACTGAAGTACACAAACCATAGTACCCATAACAATAGTATTACCTTCTTCAGAAATATAACATAATATAATGCAGGTATATTCATTAGAATGCAGATCACAAGTTAGCTGTTACCTGTAGTAAAAATGCAAGCATTTGCAAAATTTACCAGTGTACCTGCCGTCTATAAACAAGATGCGATCGTTAATTTTAGTTCAGGTTTATTGCGTGTACATGAAACCAATGTGCTCTAAACACAATGTCGCTCGAGAAGCTCTTTTAGTTACACATTCAAATAATACTACCGGTGTTAACTTAACATTAAAAAACCAGCGTGACCGCTAGTTACACTCGTGATACATCAACTGCTCCGTTATGCCATTTCCGATTTTTACTGCCTTTATTGAGCCGACAGCGTCCCGAATCATATATGTTAAAAGTCGGGACAATATCCTGAAATTCGGGGCTCGAAAAATTCAGACAGCGTTTCGACAGAGTCCCGACAGCTTTCCGATTCTCCCGAGTTCGTTCCGACATTCCCGACTGTTTGATTATTTGTATCGTTGCGCTATCGGGACGCTGTCGGCAGCCATAATCGGAAATGTGTGACTGCCGCAATACTTCAGACGTCATATTTCTATATAATTTATAATGCATTATCAACCCCGTTCCACAAGACATTGCCCCGAAAACGTCCCAACACCGTCCCGAATTTGAACTGATATAGCCGAATCTATCCCGACAGAGTCCCGCCTTTACAAATTCGGCTGAGTTTCGTGATTGTAAAGGGCAAAACTTAACTGTCGGGAGTGCTTGGCCGATCACGCCGTAAATGTCCCGCTAATTCCCGATTCTTAGGACAGCGTACCGACAGCGTTCCGACACCTCAATACAGCGTCCCGACAACGTAAGGGCAGCGTCCCGACAGCGTCCCGATATTCCCGACTTTTTTTTACAATTTGTATTGTAGCGCTGGCGGGACGCTATCGGGGGCCATAATCGGGAATGTGTGACTGAGGCTTTAGGTTTGTTTTCAGAATTGTCTATGTCGGCAGGTGCGCTATACTAGAATTAGAAACCAATCGACTATTGTTACTTACTCCGTCATTAAAATTGCGTAATCCGTTGTGTTCGTTATTATTTGTTGTTTAGGTATTAAAACACATATACCATGCGGAGATTATGAAAACTATTCATTTATCGCCCATATTGTTATGGTTTATAAATATACGGTTACCGTTTATGGCGGCTAAATGTGAGTTCACTTTACCGTTTTCTTTGGTAAGCTAACACCATGTTTGACAAAGTTATGTGTATTATTTGTATCAGGATTATGAAAAAAAAAGCATTAATCGCCCATATTGTTTTGGTTTTCAAAAGGTGGCCATTTGATTATGAATTTATCATTACTCTATCTAATTCAGCTTTGTTTGTTTGTCTACAATTAATGTTGTATGAAATTTATATCGGATACTTCTGAAGGTAGGGTATGGTAAAATTAATAAGGTCTACATCGGTCAGATAAATACTATGGTACGGTTAACAGCAACGGAAGGTAATGTAAACAGCGGTTAATTTCTTTGTGTTCAGTGTATTTGAAGCCACTCTAAATTTATATTTATTTCTGTATTGTAAGTACACGGAAGTCAAAATGATCGTACTTGCTTATCCTTCATATAAATTTATGAAATCTTCTGAAATTCCTTGCGTTAGGTTGGTATTTATTTGAGGAACATATTCATATATACAGTAGCCGGCACATGCAGTATGGAGTAGTCAGTATGGCTTAAGTCTTCGATGGTACTGTAGTGACACAAAATCTAAATAGGGTGACTGAACGATCATTGAATTGTTTGTATAGGGTTAATGCGTTTTACCTAACCTATTAACACTATTTATATTAAAAATGTGCATATGATCTTGATACCTAATATGTTTGTAGCGCCAATTCCTGCCACACGGGTTTGTACGGTTGTCAAAGTTATTTTTTTTCCATAACCTTATAAATAGGTTGTCACACAAATGTTTGATGACCTATATAACTCACTTCACATGGAAAATAACAACATACTTTTATCAAACAGTTCTTTTGTTTTAGAGAGGTCTTAGTTACTGGTTATTCGCGACTGGTTCCTGTGCTCTGTCCTGTGCGTAAAAGATAACAGTTCTAGTGGTCCGACAGTATTTCAAGTATAATTGGCAACTGTTTCAGTACTTTTACCAATTAGAGTATGTATTGGTTTTTAATACACACAGTGGCTAGAATGCTACAAACCACTGATATGGTCACTTACCAAAAGCAATTTACACCCCTATCAGCTCTGTTTGTAGTTGATGAATAGTTCTGAATGTATGTTCTATCATTTCCTTAAGGTTCTGGTTTATGTACATCATGTTCAATGCGCGTAACATGATCGCCTTTTAATTACCCACTGCTTTTTGTCAGTTAGATTCAAGTTTTTTTTTAAATTACAGTTTATCGTTCAAATAGACTAAAATATAATTGCTGCCTTTTATTTTCAGAAATTAATCGCTGAAGAATAATATCAGCGATCTCAATTTAGTTTGTTTGCTTTCACTTCGTTCTAGCTTAATTATATCTATGCTTTCTTATCTGAGAGAATTACACGTAAACTAAATATTGTCGTGGAAACTTGTACAAGACCCTAGCAAGTTCCATCAGAATTGTTGTAAATTCGGAAAAAATGATAACCAACTCGATCATTTTCATATTTTAAAACACTCGTCAAATTCGGACAGCGTTTGCTGGTTCGTTTAATAAAGAAACTGCGTATTAGTCCCCTACCGGTGTTTAACCTGAATGGACTTTAGGTTTGCCCTCCGTCCGTCTGTCCGTCAGTCCATCCGTTCGCAAAATATTGTTCCTGCGATAACTCAAAAAGTACTGAAGATACTTCAATGAAACTTGGTATACATATACACGGCAATGTGAGTATTATGCAATACCTTTTATTTTTCACCAGAGGTCAAAGGTCACGCGACTGTTACTAAAAATCGAAAAAAACTAAAATAAACTGGATCCTGCGATAACTCAAGAAGTACTGAAGATATTTCAATTAACCTTACTATACATGTAAACGGCAATGTGAGGATTATGCAGGATCTTTCATTTTTCACAAGAAATCAAAGGTCACGTGACTGTTACTTAAAATAGAAATAAACTAAATACTGTTATAATTCGAAAAGTACATACAATATATTACCATGAAACTTGGTACAAAGATTGAAGTATAAGTTTGCCATCCGTCTGCAGTCTCTCTATCTGTTCTTCCGTATGTTTGTCCGTCAGTCTGTCCGTCCGTCCTCAAAACCCGCTTACTGCAATAACTCAAAAAGTACTGAACTTACTTCGAAGAAACCGGGTATACATATAAACGGCAATGTGTCAATGTGAGAATTATGCACGACCTTTCTTTTCACCAGAGGTCAAAGGTCACGTGACTGTTTCTAAAAAATAGAAATAAAATAAATACTGTAATAATTCGAAATGTACATAAGACATGACTATGACACTTGGTACAGAGATTGAACTATAGGTTTGCCATCTGTCTGTGTGTCTTTCTGTGTGTTCGTCCGTATGTATGTCTGTCCGTCCATCCGCACAACCTGGATCCTGTGATAAATCGGAAAGTACTGAAGACACTTTGATAAAACTTTGTATACATAGCAACAACAATGTGAGAATTATGCACGACCTTTTATTTTTCACCAGAAGTCAAAGGTCACGTGACTGTTACTAAAAATAGAAATAAACTTAATCCTGTAATATTTAGAAAAGTGCATAAGATATGATCATGAAACTTCATGAAACTTGGTACACAGATTGGACTATGGGTTTGCCCTCCGTCTGTGTGCGTCTGTCTGTCTGTTCGTCCGTCGATCTCACTCTGTCTGTCTGACCCGTCCCCAAAACCTGGATCCTGCGATAACTCAAAAAGTACTGAAGATACTTTGATGAAACTTTGTATACACAGAAAGAGCAAGGTGAGGATTGTACACGACACTTTATTTTTCACCAGAGGTCAAAGGCCACGTGACTGTTACTTAGAATAGAAATAAACTTAATACTGTAACAATTCGAAAAGAACATAACATATGATCATGAATGGTACACAGAATGGACTATATGATTTCCCTCTGTCAGTTTAGTACTTCAATAACTAAAAAAGTAACTCGAATGTCTGGTCAATGTTACTAAAATATAAAAAACTTCAACTAAATACTGCAGTGATAAATGGGATTTGAATATGAAACTTTGTATATCTACAGATAAAGGACGATTTGACGGTATTGCACAATGTTTAATTAGTAGGGGGTTTTCACCGGTTGGGGACTCCTGTATTGCTTGCAATACTATCAAAGCCTTGTTAGAATGGGGTTATCTCTTTACTTTCCACACCTTTAAATTTGCGTATAATCAAAGTTCAATCTTACCGTTATAAAAAAGGGTTACAAGAACGACAATCCAACAGTGATATCAAAGCTTCAAAGAGACCCTTAAGAACAGACCCACATCTATTTGTTCCATAGCATAATAGCTCACAGGGAATCAGAACATCATTTTCCTTGCAACGCTTGAATCCCTGAGTACTCTTTTAAAACATTGGATATTAATTGCTCTGTGAACTATGATTCGCGGGCATACCATGATTAGATTTAGTTCGCCTATTAATACACTTTGGATATTCATTGCTGTACAGTGAGTGATAGGACATGAGGAAGTGCAAGCACGTTAGAATCACTGAAAGGTTATAAATATGCCAATTATTTTCTGGCAGCTTACATAAACCAAACAATAATTTAAAGTATTCATTCGTAACCACTGGGTTGTTTAGCTACCACAATTGAAAAACTAAGTTGGCTATACCAAATAATAATAAACATTATCCGTAACTATTTCGCATATAATCAGACAGTTGTACGCATTCTCAATGTTTTATAAATAGCCGATACGAGGAATTGCACTTCAGTTAATGTTTCGGCACGCAGGTGCGAAAGTGGTTAATATGTATGCCATTGCACTATTAAAAATAAATTAAGTTTCAATTGCCATGTCTGCAAAGTAATGTTCATCATTACCTAAATATAATATTAATACTGCAAATATTTAGCGGCACTTCAGTACAAAACATGGCATGCAGAAACGGCTATAGTTGTTAATAGGCATGTAATTACACTATTATAACGTTATACTAGTCTTGTCTTATGCAAGTTTTTATACGCCCGTTTGAAAAACGGGTTAATCTTAACGGATTCGGACGGGCGGTCGGGCGGCGGAGATCTTTGTCCGGAGCATAACTTTGTCCAGCATCGATGGATTTTCAAATAACTCGGAAGAAGTGATAAACATTGTGAGACAGAGTGTTGCGCGCAAAAAACAAGGACCCTAGGTTTAAGGTCAAGGTCACAAGTCAAGGTGAAAGGCAAAACTAAGTACTTACCACTTTGTCCTGAGCTTATTTTTGTCTAGTATGAATGGAAATTCAAGTAACTTGGCAGAGGTAATAAGCATGGTAATATGAAGTGTCGCGCGCAGAAAAGAGGTCTCTAGGTCCAGGGCCAAGGTCACAATTAGAGGTCAAAGGTCAAATATAAGTAATTATTTTACTACATAATCCAGAGCATATCTTTGTCTAGCATGGACGGATTTTCAAATAACGTGGCAGAACAGATATGCATGGTGAGACGGAACCAGGTCCCTAGCTCCAAGGTCTACGGTCACAATTTATGGTTAACCATCAAATATAAGAAATCAATTCTTACCACGTTGTCCGGAGCATATCTTTGTCCAGCATTAATGGATTTTCAAATAAATTGGTAGAAGTGATAAGCATGGTGAGACGGAATGTCACGCGCAAGAACCAGGTCCCTAGGTCCATGTACAAGGTCACAATTCAAACTTAAATGTCACATATTAGAAATCAATGCTTACAACTTTGTACGGAGCATATATTTGTCCAGCGTGGATGGAATTTCAAATAACTTGGTGGAAGTGATAAGCGTGGTGAGACGGAGTGTCGCGCGCAAGATCTTGGTCCCTAGGCCCAAGATTAAGGTCACAATCGAAGGTCAAAGATGAAATAGCAATCCTTAGCAATTCGTCCAAAGCATATATTTGTCCAGCATAAATTGATTTTCTCTCTTAAGTGGTTGAATCTTTACCTTAAGAATGCTCCTTTGACGTTCTGTCGCTAGTCTCGGTAAATGAAAATATGCATTGCATTGATAATATGTTAATCAACCTCAGTTGTTGCTGTGTTCATTAGTTAAACTGTGTTAAATCACAAAGCAATACGTTGTACCGTTGTTTCAATGAAACTGTAGGTCGACATTATTAAAATATTAATATACAAACCTTGTTTGACGAGACTTAACAAATCAAACGAAATGTGAAAATAGTACAATAATTAGAATTATAAATGTGAATGTATGGAAATTATGGAAAGATCACTGAGTACCACCGAGTCCGTTAAACTGTGTGATACGGAACATAACAATGCAATTTGTACAAGTTGTAAGGCAACCCGAACATAGATGAAATAAGGGAAAAAATGTACAAGCAGACTTGCACTGTTTTTTTTTTAAAACAGTCACAAACATAGAAAGTAAGGCCTCATAATAGAACTATGCTATATAATCAAATATGTGTATCAACAGAATAGAACAGGCACTTTGATAAAGATGTAGTTTCACAGTGTTTGGCTATAAAAATAATTTTCTTGAACTTACTTGTTTCCTGTTTAATTATATATTTATTGTTCGTATTTCAAGGTTTCAAAAACAAAATATGCTATATAATCAAATATGTGTATCAACAGAACAGAACAGGCACTTTGATAAAGATGTAGTTTCACAGTGTTTGGCTATAAAAAATAATTTTCTTGAACTTACTTGTTTCCTGTTTCATTATATATTTATTGTTCGTATTTCAAGGTTTCAAAAACACATGGATTGTGCAAATTTAAACGATTGACATATATATGTAATTTTTTTTAGAAAGAATTGCTACTTGGTTTAAACATACCCTAGTATTTTTTACACAAAGAGGCATTATGAATATCAAAATAATCATGTTTTGCAAGAAAACAGACAAAAAGTTTTAAAATTCCATTTTTCGAGAAATGCTTTTTAAACCTCAAACAACCCAACTGTCCTTTTAAGACTTAAACAAACATTTATACGTCGTCTAAACACATATAATATTCATTACAGTACTATCATTAGTCATTTTTAGCTCGACTATTGATCACCGAATAGTTCGAGCTATACTACTCACCCGTTCGTTTACGTCGCCGTCGGCGTAATGCTCTGGTTAAGGTTTGCGTGCAACAAGTCTATATCTCTGTAACTATTACAGATATTCAATTGAAACTTCATGCATGTATTTGGAGTCATGTTATGGGGTCACTGACCAAGACCAATAACTCTGACCTGTAATTAAGCAGAATTATGTCCTTTTTGTACTTAGAAAATCAGCTTAAAGTTTGCATGCAACAACTCCATATCTCTATATCTACTACAGATATTCAACTTAAACTTCACACATGCCTTCAGGGTCATTATATAAGGTAACTGGCCAAGACACATAACTGTGACCAGCATTTTAGCATAATTATGCCCCTTTAGTACTTAATAAATTCAGGTTAAGGTTTGCGTGCAAGAGACAAATTCTGATTAAGGTTTGCGTGCAACAAGTGCGTAATAAATATTATCTCTGTAACTACTACAGATATTCAACTGAAACTTCGCACATGTGTTCGGGGTCATTATTTGAGGTCACAGACCAAGACCCATAACTCTGACCTGCAATTTAGCAGAATTATGCCCGTTTTTTTACTTAGAAATTCAGGTTAAAGTTTGCGTGCAACAACTCCATATATCTAAATCTACTGCAGATATTCAATTGAAACTTCACAAATGCCTTCTGGTTCATTATATAAGGTCACTGGCCAAGACCCATAACTGTACCAGCATTTGTGCAGAATTACTTCCCCTTTTGTACTTAGAAATTCAGGTTAAAGTTTGCGAGCAACAATTCCATATCTGTCTAACTCGAGAACGGATTGTGCTATTGTAATGAAACTTCGTACATAGATACCTTATAGAGAGTCCTCACTTGGAATTGCATATGGAGTGGGTGGTGTCAAGGTCAAGGCCACTGTTACTAAAAATAGAAAAACGGTTACCGCCAATAACTTGAGAGCGCATTGAGATATTTTAATGACGGTTAATTTATAGATACCTTAAAGGGAGACCTTGCTACTGATTGTATATGTGATGGGTGAGGTCAAGATCACTGTTACCGAAAATTGCAAAACGGTTTCCGCTTAAAAACTTGAGAATGCAATGATATATTTTAATGAAACTTCATAAATAGATACCTTATATCGAAACCTCGCTTTGGATTGCATATGGGTGGGGTCAAGGTCACTGTTACTTAAAAAAGAAAATGTTTTCGCCCATTAACTTGAGAAAGCATTAGGATATTTAATGGAACTTAATACATAGATACCTTATATCAAAACCTCGCTTGGGTTAACGTAAGGGGTGGGTATTGTCAAGGTCACTGAAATTAAATAGAAAAACTGTTTCCCTACAATAACTTGAGAACGCATTTAGACACTTCAACGAAACTTCATACATATATACCTTATATCAATACCTTGTTTGTGAATGCATATGGGGTGGGTAGGGTCATGGTCAAGGTCACCATTCCTAACAATATACGTACAGTTTCCGTGTAATTTCTTGAGAAGACATTGAGATATTGTAATGAAACTAAATATGTAAATACCTTACATATAGACCTCGCTTGGGATTGCGCATGGGGTTGGTGAGGTTCAAGGTCAAGGTTACCATTACTAAAAAAGTATTTTTGTGCTGACTAATGCATCGTGTTCGAAAAAATTGGTTTTCGTGGAAGTTCCACGTTTCTGGTTTGTATTGATAAAGGCCTATAACTCTGACAAAGCAGTTGAATAGTCGAGCGCGCTATCCTGATACAGCTCTTGTTAATGTACAAATCAATTACAGTGCGCATTTGGTCAACAATATATACAACATACAGTAAATCAGCGTTATCGCTATGTTTTAAATCTTAAGGGCTTTCTGTTTGCCTGTATGATAAAAATCACATAAAACTTAATGTGTTGTTATGAATGGTTCGTTAATTTGAGTTAGATAGATATATAGCATAATTAACTATTTTGGGTAATTGCCATATTTGGTTTACGATTTAAAAAATCGAACTTCTTGCAGTTTTTGTAATAATTCGGTTGATCTTGTAAATCCTGATTTCAAACCCATTCTTAACTCCCTTGTTATAGTTCAGTTTATTGGTATTGTCTGATATCTTTAGAATGCTAGTGTGAGCGTTCCGTAATAAAGCATTCGATGGTCTGTTCGTGAAAATACATACAATGAGACATGGCAGTATTTGAGGAATACATGCTAATATGTTGCGGATTAATTGTGAATATATGCGGTTTTAACGGTAAATTAGAATGTTGTAAACAAAGTTAAACACTTTATAATAACACACATTATAATTTTACTTTAAACAAAAGACGTGTCAGTTTACAGTTTACAGTTTATTAATACTCTCAGCACATTGACAAAATGTGAACAAGCGGTACAAAAAAGAAGTTTACATGCTAAAACATTGGTCAAGCTGTATAGGTACAACATCATCTACGAATTATAAGTAATCAAATGGACTCAAGTAATTGTTTAGACATATAATAAAACAATCTATGAAGTATAGCATTTTATTCTTCATATTAGCCTGGTGCGTTTTTAAAATAATATAATATATTCTTTATTAATTTTGTAAAATTCATTTTTTTTATTTCACCTGTTTTATTCATAATTCGTTTGTAATGAATCATATTACAGGTATTATGCTTACTATTTGGTAAGAGGGTTTTCCTTTGATTTACAAAGTAAGAACATTAGAAAATACAATGAAAATCATCGCCTAAATCATTTGAATCGCAGAGATAACTTGTTCTTTCATTTATTTCGATATTTTGCCAGCGGCACTTTTAAACTGGTAGCTGATGATTACACATACGAAATTTGGTTACATAAGGTAAATCAGGTACTAAGTCGAAATAGTTTTCTTATCAAAACGAGTCCTTAAACATTCTATAATTAAGACATTTGGACATTGAATTTATATCGGATGTCCTTTGTTGTATAAATTGATCACATATAATTGTATGTACATTTGCCAATAATAGTTACGTTGTTCCGTTGAAACATTGGTTATTCCAGACAAACTAATTCCACAATAATCAAACGTAGATTTTATAGCACTTATCCATTTAAAATTTACATCATTTACAACAGTATCACAAAAAATAATCATATACAAAATCACACTTAGTTTAGTTCAACTGATGTAACTACGTTATACCAAAAACCAATCATGCGCTTTTTTATAACAACTGATAATGGGAAGCGACCGAGATCGCCATATAGCATAACATGTGGAGTATTTTTTTTTAAACGGCAAGATTATGTTTAAAATAATTAGTATGGACCTTTTCAGTAAGTGACAAATCTCCATATTCCATATTTTACATCCATATGTTAAAATTGTTACAATAGTTTATCAAAATCTTTTAATTGACATTCAATAGATAAATCTAGATTTCTTATTTTTCTGTATAAACTAAACATTGCTTTTCGTGCTTGCTTAACTACATGCTTTTTGGCCAATGCAAACTGTCTACTTTTAAAAAAAAAGTACACCTTAATATTTAAAATGATCAACAGTTTCTATTGAATAATCGCTTATTTTTATGTCTAGTGTGGCAACCATACGAACAAAAAGTGTTCAAAACAGACACGAGATCTTCTTCAGAGGTCGCAAATACGACAGTATCATCGGCATAGAGTGATACAAGCATTTTAACTAGTATATCTAGATTTGCGTCACTTATTTCTATACTTCTGTCATTGCGAGTAGTCATACAATATTTAAGATCATTGAGATATAATGAAAATATTCCCCTTATCGCAGGCCTCTACTACATACACAGAAATCAGAAAATTTACCATCTAATGTTACGCATGATTTTATGGAACTATACATATTTTTCATTACGTTTAGGAAATTTCCAGATATATTATATTTTATCAATTTTGACCAATTTTTTATGAAAACCTGCCCTCGAAACAGAATCAAAAGCTTTCTGGAAGTCAACAAATGCACAAAACAATTTTTTTTTTTTTTTTACTTTTAAGTACTCTGCAAGCATATGAGGTATACAAATATTTTCAATGGTGGAATGATTTTTACGAAAGCCTGCTTGATCAGTATTTATAAATCGAGAGTATCAATATAATCAGTAAGCCATGTATTTAAAAAACAGGTAAAAAAATTACCTAGCAAATTTATGATCTTATTGGGCGATAATTTTCAGGTAGATGCATATCACCCTTATTTTTATGTATCGGTACTATAGAACCCTTTAGTGCAAGATTCCGGCAAGTGACCGGTCGTCAAGATCAAATTAAACAATTTATGGTATAATTCTGTTAACTTATTTATACTATTTTTAATATATTCATTTATAATTAGATCGAACCCAGAGGCTTTTCCGTTTTTAAGTGAACGGACGGCTTTATGTATTGATTATATTGTAATCTCATTATTAATATTACATTGTAAATCTTTACTGGGATATTCTGCAAGGGGTTCGGTACTATTATCAGTATTATCAGTGTTAACTTCTTTATAGAAATCATAAAATACAGTAATATCAATATCCGAACCTTTATGTTTCTTATTAAGGCTATTTATATAAGGCGTAAAAAATAAGTTTCTTTCAGGTTATTTGCCCCCCAAAAATAGGGCAGGAAGGTAGGGAATTATCTTTTTTTATTTTTGTTTATTTTTATTTGGTGAATGACCAACTTGAAGATTCTAAAACTGAATAAATATTCAGAACATATCAGTAATATCATTAAACATTGTTTATAAGTGGATGCTATCAAAACAAAACACTTGTTTATCCAAAATCATTTAATTAGTGGAAAAAAGTAAATAAAACTAAACAATATCTGACAAACCCAATAAAATGTTCAAGGATGGGGACATTTTTTAGGGTAGGTCGGGTAACCTGAAACAAACTCAATTTTTTTTTACGCCCAATTCCAATAATCTTTCGGCTTTGTAGATTTCAAATTTTTCAACTTTTGCCGAGTTTTTCTTTTGAACACAACAGTTCAGTGCGTAAAAAACTTTTATATTGTTAACTT
Source organism: Congeria kusceri (assembly GCA_027627225.1). Lineage (NCBI taxonomy): Eukaryota > Metazoa > Mollusca > Bivalvia > Myida > Dreissenidae > Congeria > Congeria kusceri. The sequence goes on along the minus strand of CM051025.1, from coordinate 1,469,813 downwards.
GCTTTTCTTAAATCAGCTCCATGTATCTGATTCTTAGGCTAGAGTTTGTAGATTTCTTGGTTCTCGGATCCGCCGATCCAATTTTTTCCAAGAAGCAAACAAAAAAATTATAGAACGTAGCCGATATCGTAAAAATGATATTGTGAAAGGGTTTCAACCTGTTACACGAAATGCCAAAAAAAAAATCCGCTGAAGACATGGATTGAATTTAATTTAACATGCATTGTGGCTGTATATCGCCGTATGATTCATATGATCTGCAATCTGTTATTTTACACATCACTTCAAGTCAGAAGAAACTACTCAGTAAAAACAAATTAAGATCTTAGAATCATTGTATTGTAATAGTATGATTTATATGATAAACGCTGCCTTTTAATGTTATTTTTATTGGTATTAATGTCATGGTTATCATGAAGTGATTACAGTAATGCTGTGTAATATGATTTTTGTCAGTAATAATTCATAAAGATTCTAATATCACTGCACATTTCCATTCGTGAAATTCTAGTCATTAATTTACTCAAGTCTGTGTTACTTTTTTATTTTTATATTTTCCCTCTTCCAACCCGACATTTTTCCAAAAATGTCCGAGAACCAATACATTAAAAAACTCTGGCCTTAGCGAAATAGTATATGCGTTTACAATTATGATATGTTTTACGTGCTCCCTTGCACTTGTCAATAAACCTTGGCTTATTATAATTCGGTTCCTTTGGGCGAGATTTTGCCGGGCTATATGTACCAAGCGTAGATTAAGCAGATTGTATTCGGATGTTTTCTACAACCTTAGATATGTCATTTATTAATTGGTTGTCAGGCATTTCTCACAATTATTGATTTTTGTTACAACATTTTTAATTTTTTCTTCATCTATATTTATTTTGAAAATATCAACTTTATCATTTGACCACCGTTTCAACGTTTCAACCTCGGTTTGTGTGTTAACATTTTTGCACAATTATAGCGCCTTCATAGAGAAAATGATTGGACAATGGACATCAGAATACAATGCGCTAATATTATCTACTTTAAAAGAATTGAACAATCAAAGTGAGTATGCTGATGACATTACGTAATCAATAACAGAGGTTTCGTGACAAGTAAATGCACCAATATCCTTATCACTGAAAGCCCGCCCATTTAAAATTATACAGTCATTACTTTTACAGAACTGGACAATATCTCTACCGGTCTTATTTATAATTATATCATTTGTGTTACGCTTTATCGATAAGTTTTATTAATATTTAGTTCGTTGATTAGATCAACATCAAATAATGTATTTGTGTTTACATCAATAACATCAAAAATATTTTCGTCAACGTAAGTTAGATCATCTAAATTTCTCGTTTTCGCATTTATGTCCCCCGTATCTTTCACTAACTTATTATTGAAACTAAAATGTTTATATTCCGTCAAAAAATCGTTATAGTTCTTGCTTAAAATAGGTACATATATAGCACCAAATAAAACATATTCGTCTGTTTTAAACAGTCGTTATTTATCGTTGTATATAAATCAATGTGTATGTTTTTCTCATAATAGTTTTGACCATAAAAAAAGTGTTATTCAAGAACGAAATAGTAAAAGTAGAATATACGATTGCGTAAATGGGCAGCTGGTATTATAATATCATCATATCATTCTTGTTTTTGTTAGTTTTAGATTTTTAATTTGCTATGTGTGTAAACTGTATTAAAATACGTTTTACCATATTAAAATAGAGTATAGTATTATGAATGTATGGGACGATCTTAGACGAAACACAGTTTAATATAAATGCGTTTAAAGTTATTCTGACTCATGGTATGGCTGAAATACATCTGACAGTAGATCCGAGTCTAATTCTGAACTTACATTCTAAATCTAATGAAGGAGCATAGCATATAACATGTCATAATTGTATGTTAATGTAATAATTTACTCTGTTGATTTTATATGCACTATATACGATGCACATTTTTAATATGGACATAATGACACAAATATATTTTACTGCAATACATGTTTGTTGCAATAAAATCATACACTAGAGTCCAATAACATTGGTACTGCAGTTGTAAATAATGATTTTTCTGACGTTTAATGAAAACTTATTAAATTAGACGTATGCAGTATTTAATGTGACATGTTTTGGACTATATATAGTTAAACAAATCTACTCAAGTTTCAGCGTAATAGAGCCTGGTTATCCAAACCCCATTCACCCACCCGTTGTATACCCCGTGTTGATCAATTTAAAACCAATGTCTGTGTTATTATACATGTCTTACAAATACAATACTCATAGTTCAGTTAGTATCGTTCTTTTTCTTTACAGTTCACTGTTGTCTTTTTTATTCGATCATCCATATACATCCGTTTTTGTATTAAACAAGATAATCAAACCTACTGACGACAATCTTTACTGAATTTCATTTTGTATTTTTATAGCAAATATTTTAACATATTATTATCTTTTATTTACGTGAAAAGATACAATATTGATATTTCTGGGTAAGAAATGTCTCCTTTTCACTGATAGCAAAACGAATATCTAAACAGTTTTCCAAACATTCGTACGAGTTCTATATTCTACAATACAGCGGACACAACTGAAGTTTCTGACCTAGAGTTCAACCCCTAATCTAATTAAACCTGTACCAAACCATTTCTCCCGATTTAAATTGCATGTAATACTTTCATTTTTAGATCGTTTATTCGAATAAAATAGGCATGCTTTCCTACTTCTAAACCACATGCGTTATTCACTTGAAACTTGGCATATTCTACCTTTATCATCCACCCCAGCATCAGGAGCCAACATCCCCATAATTCCCTTTTGTATTTGGACATATGTATACCCCTTTCAATTTTGATTTTCACGTCAATATTTGCATTTAAAAGTCCTACAATTTCAAAATGCCAAATGATAACCACTTGAAATGTTGAATGTAACATTTTCTCTAAGTGTCGAATGCATACAGCAATGCTTCTGATGTTGTTAGATTTAATTAATACTGTAGAAAAGCTACCAGTTGAATTTAAATGCCTATTTATATTTTAACTTGATGAGGTTAAAACTAGGCGATCATTGTGGCGTATGTCTAATTTTACTACCTTTATAAATAAACACATCTATGTTCCGACGTATTTTATTTAAATTAGGGTTGTCAACCAATAATCGAATTTTTGATTATTCGAATACCCAACAGATTATTCGAATAGAATTTAGCTACTCGAATATCAAAATAATAATAAAACTACTTAAGAAATGGAACAAAATATGCGCTGCCACTGTGATCTTTAATTTTGACAGTTTCCTATTTTGACACACATTTTAACACTTTGAATGCGCAACTTGTGAAAATATATTATAATCAACTTGAGGTAGAGTGTTACCTATGATATCGACCAACATGTCGTCTGCAGGTCAAATTACGTTTTTTTTTAAAGATACCATGTCTCTGAAAGTGTGCATTATGATATAAAAGTATGCAAAAGGTATTACAATTGGCATAACATATATACATATATATATGTCAAAAGCGTTACGCATTATGAAAAAAAATCATATAGGTAGTGTTTGTTTGGCCCTTTATTGTTTACATTGTGAAATCAAAATTGTAAGAATCTTCTATATTACCACAGGTTGCACGCAATCTTTTTAAATTACCTGAACTAGATTTGTGAACCCAATACTATGTATGATGATGATGATCATGATTATGATGATGATGATGATGATGATGATGATGTTAGTGCTGGTGATGCTGATACTGATGTTAAACATGATGCTGATGGTGATGTTGGTGATGACGGTCAACGTGTCGACTAATCATGATATAGCCGATGGCGCGTATAAATTGTTTAATTGTTAGTGCTTCGTAACCTTCAAGGTAAAAAGTAGGTCACACAATTGAATCTCTCAGATCTCACTACTAAAGACCGTTGGCTTTTGCCAATGGTCTATAAATATGAACCGACTGAAAATATCGAGCGCGCTATCCTCTGAAGCTCTTGCTATGCAGCCCAATATGCAACAGAAGCTTCATTTCAATATGTTATCATATACAGTATAAACGCATATATATATATCTGCTTGTTTGCTGATCGAAGCTCATCGTCGAAAACCACGTATATATTCCTTTACCACTACATTATAATCCGTGTGAGAATTGGCTGTAAAAAGTTCGTTTCATGAATATTGATGAGCTACCCACTAACCAATGAAATTACAACGACTACGTTCAATACTCATTGTGTCTACACCGGTCTGACTGACCTGTGTACTCACGATCTAAGTATTATTGGTATGCGCTTCTTTCCAACAGAGCTCGCAATGGTTGATTTAACATCGCATTGAGGTTAGATACCAGTAAATCAGTGTGTTTTCCTCCGTGGTACATTCGAAATATTGCCATTTACAGAGCTCCCTTTTTTCGGCGTAGCTGTCTAAGATCACTTTTGACCTAGATTTCTTGCGATAATTATGCAGCGGGAAAATTCAATGCCAATACAATTGGGCAAATTTTCTAAATTTATGGAATGCAAACTTCAAACAATGGTTTAACGTATACCAATAACTGTTGCATACTTTTAAGGATTAAAAATTTACATAATTGTTTACATAAGCGGTTAAATTAAACTTATAAACATACCTTCGCCATACACTCTAGAAATGAACATACTTATGAACAATTTTACTCATTGTATGTTATGATTAGAATGTTATATTCATTCACATAATGACATAAGTATATTGTTTAGCCTGCATAACTGGCGCACTCTATAAATAGCAATTACAATGCTACAATTCACGGGGACGACAGTCGGTCACAACGTACAATGTTGCCTGTTGAGCTCGCAAGCACAAAATATAAAGTGGTAAATTTCTGGTATTTTTCTGATAAATAATCAAAACAAATATTAGCACATTTGATTGAGCTTATATTTCTTATTATTTTATCATTGTGTAACAATATTTTTGTACGCTGTAACCGACTGTCGTCCCCGTGAATTAATTCTAGCGAGTACAACTCCAGCAGGAGAATCATTCTAAAAATAGCGCGCGGTAAAGCTGTGTTAATACACACGCATCAATTAGCGTCTGGAGAAGCCTACACCCGAGATTTGCAATAAATGGAGAATTCATAAAGTTACTTCTTATTCATTTGCGCTATAATTTTCTGACAATGTCAATTGGTTAAATTTGCCTGACAAATTCATATATCAATTATGTTTACGTAAATTACTAGTATTTAGCTTATTCATGTATCACTTTTGAAAACATAGGGCGGTATATGATCGGTTTATTCACGGTACAGATATTAATAATTATTGAGTTTATCTTAAATTAATTTTGGGGGCCGATACGTTTTCTTATAGTGTCCGAAAAATATAGCGTCCGAGAAGTCTCCTTAGCAGGGACCGAAAAATCTGGGGTCCGAGAAGTCTCCTTAGTAGGGAACAAAAAATATGGGTTCCGTGAAGTCACAGCTTGGTCCTCTTGTATTATATTTAGGGCAAAAAAAATGACATGTCAATATTAATTTCTACGCCGATTGTCATTTGATTTCCGCAATTAGGATTTAATCCACCTATGCACCTATCAATGTTTTCCCCAAGGGAGCGGCGGGCATATACGGGACTTAAGACTGAAAGCGATTCCCGATGGGCGAATGATTCCGGGTGCCGGGAAATATGATGCAAATCTGCTAGCAGAATTGCCGTTCTTGCGCTCTCCATACACCTCTGCAACGGGCTCAATGACAAGAATCTTTTGAAAACGGAAACAATTTAACGCACATTAAAGTAAAGATGATTTTTTGGACCACGCGCATAAAAATAAAGAATAAATAGTTTTACATTATCCTAAATGGAGAAAGATTAATAATTTTGATTCATAATAATGGAAATATTTTCGTGCCCATTTACGACGATGTAGACAGAATAGACAGACTGGATGGCAAACATGTGCGTTGCGTTTTGAATGTAACGATTATGTGACTAAAACCAAGTGAGTTGGGACTACTTTCCGAGCCAACTACTGAGGTGCATGTGATATTTTGCAAGCTTTAACAGCTACATTGTAAATATTTTTTTTCAAATAATGTGTTTGCTGTTTCGAAGTAAATTTATGACGCAAAATAAAAAAATATCGAATACTATACCTTTTACGAATGTGGTGGCCATTGTTTTGTCAAATTGCTTTTGGAACAAAGATACGAATTGAAACATCGTCATCGACCGCAAAATGGCCGCGAGCTACGGGGAAGCTTGTAACGACTCGGCCAACTTGAAAGATTTTGTGCTGATTATACCTTGTTGATAAGTGAGACATTTTGTTTTTTATTACAATTAAGTTTATACCTCAAGGCACTGAACAAAGTTGAGGCAGGCACAGCGTTTATGGCTAATTAGAAACAAACAGAAAACCATTTTTGATGTAACCATTCTTTTCTTGCTGTGCACGATTTTGAAATAAATAAACACAGTTCGTTTGGTCGTGTATCGTTATAATTATTCATATACGCTGCAGATTTGCGTGATTATCGAACTTGTTTTGTTATAATTAATGACGGTGGTGATAATAATGTGACCAATTGTGAAAGCGCTATGTGAATGCGACGGGATATATGATAAAGTTATTATGTGTATAATGTGGATGTGGTTGTGTGTTGCTTGTTCTTGTTGTGGTTGTGCTTGCTTTTTGTTGCTTGTTGTTTCTGTGTTTCCTTGTTGCTTGTTCTTGTTGTGCTTGTTGTTTATTGTTTGTTTTGTGCTTGTTGTTTGTTGCTTGTTGTTAGTTGCTGGTTGTTTGTTGCTTGTTGTTAAGTTTGTTGTTGTGCTTGCTGTTTGCTAAAGGTTGTTGTTGTTGGGCTTGTTGTTGTTGTTGATGCAAGTAAAGGTATTTTGTGAAAACAAAATATATACAAATAAACTAACAACTTACCCATTCATAGTCTAACCATGGGCGAGGAATTTTCATATCCCTGAAATAAAGAAAAAATATTTCTTTACACGGTTGGGAAACTCTCCATACCACCTCTTTTGGAGGTATTAGAAATTGTTCAGCGAAGACGCCGGAGGTGGTTAACAGCTTCAAACGAGATCAGTGTTTCCTTTATATTATTTTTGTTTAACATGCATTGTATTGCCATTGTAAGAGAAATATCACGCACAGCAGTTTTCTTATCGGAACAGCGAAGTACCGCCCCTTGTAACCGAACTACACAAAATAGTATGCAACTACGATTAATAAAATAGTTCCCTACACAAATGTCATTTTCTCCTCATTTTACATTAAATTTTCTGCGACAAATGAAATTTAGTGTAAACATTATGAGTCATAACATTTTTATTTTCCTTGCATAAATCATATCGCTACAAAATTAAAAAGTAACTTAAATAAATGCAAAAATACCTGTGACATCAAGATGAACTGCTATTTCGGCCGGTATAGCCAACACGCACCAAATATTATTAATGCTTTAGGAAGATTAATATAAACTAAGAGGTGCTTTATTAGCAAGACAGTAAATCCACATCATGAATACTTCTATACCACAGTTGAGTTCTGACACTTTAAAATCACACAATTCCTAGGCTGAGAGGTTAACAGATCCTGAATAATCCTGTTTAATTATTAACACAACAGATGGAGACTTACATGCTTTTAAATGTTTTAAATCCACACCATATATCCAAATTTTCACTAGGCGAGAAAAATGCAAAATAGATCAATGGAATTATTTACAGCAAGATTTGAGAAAAAAGAAAAGAAAACAAACACCAGATAGTTTAATGACAACTCCATCTTACGTATTTTTTTTATAGTTTGGTGATCTTAAATTATAGTTAATGTGTCCAAAGACACATATGATATCAACTAAAACAATCTTGAAAAATACCCGTAATTGAGATCTTAATGGCATTTCATTTTGCGATTAAAGTGTATAATATAATTAACATTCGATCATTGTTCTAAGTATTTAATTTTATATGAGACATTTTAGACGCGTTCAAAGCAATTTAATTATGAACCAGTTATAAAACTTCTATTAGAAAGAAATATTTACGATTAAAATAAGTTTACAACAGTGCGAACTATTTAAACATTCGACACTGCGGTTAGAAAACTGGGACTTTGTAAAATATTTTCTGATGTTATAATACGAGATTGTAATCTTACACAGGAAATGTCGGTTACAAGGTAAATGTGTCCGTTGACAATTGGTGGTATTTATTAAAATGAATACAAACAACATGCTAATGAAATACCTACCCTCTTCAAGTCTGTAATATAATGCGCTTCATTCATACCCGTTGCGTTGTCTAAGTTTGTCTTACCCGATATTTAATCGGTTTTGTAATCGGAGCCCTGTGCTGTAGGTAACAATACACTAAATAAATAAGTGATGTAGGGCTGAACTCTCCAAATAAATCAACACGTTTAACTCGAATACATGTTTTAAGGTTTAGACACTTGCTTTGATATTCTTGTTGGGAGATGTTGGTAGGGTAAGCATTGGTATGCACAAATAAATCACTGATATGCTTTAAGATTGGAGACTACAGTATGACACTTGCGCTGAGGCGGGTTACATTCAACTAGAAAGTAACCGCTAAAAAGATGTTGATAAAAGAGTCAACTTTGTTTAGTGTCGAGTTCTGTTTTACATCACACATGACATACCCTTTTTATTGCTTAAATCAATTCAGCTTAGAATGCTCTTTAAGAAAAGGTATGGTTATGAGGGTCCCTATGTGCAAAATGTTGCATTTATTTTTGGTCAAAGTTAGCGCTTTTACATTAAATTACATACGGATTGGAATTAGTATATTGTAACCTGTATAACAAATTTACATATTTACATCCTTATTACCTTTTCGCTTCCTTTTTCCGTTTAAGTGTACAGTAAGAAAAAGATTGTTCGCATTTTGTGTGTACGCGAGACAAAAATTAGTAATGGCTGTTTTTGATCGACAAACCCTAATTTTCTTTGGATTATTGCTCAAGATATGCATCCTTAAAGGTAACTACATTAAATAAATCAACAATATAATTGTTATTGTTCAAATATCAGTTATTGCATATATAACTCAACAAATACAAATTATTAATAATACAATTAATATTTAATATTGATAACGCGATAACGTGACACTATGGTAACATAATGAGGCAGGAAAAGGGATACGAAAACGTGTTGTCGGTCTGCTTTTAGTTAGTTATTGAATTATGTATTTTATTTACTTAGTACGTATTTGTTTTTAAATCAAGTTCGTATTGTTAGCACACTCGTGAGTTTGTACTATGAAACCACTTTAATCCGGATTCCTATGGAACATAAAGTCGGAATGCGAAACCGTTCACTCTTTATTTATTAATGCCGCGCATGAGCTTGGCGTCTATATGTTTACCGTAAACATATGGAAGGAACATGAGCTATTTGACTATTACAATAAGGAACGAGCATGAAGTCGCTTACTGAAAGTGAGAAGTATTGGATTTTAAATATATGTATTTTATGGACAACACGCAAATGTTTGCTGCGCATAGAAGTTTGAGTATCCTCTAACTATAGTGCGAAAAATTTAACCTGTCCAATATGAATACATTACACACTGTCCGAGTGCACTATTTTTATCTGAACCGATCAACCAAAGAATGCGTCATAATTTATCATTTAAGTTCAATGGACCATGTAAATTGTTAAGTTCATGAACATGTCTTGCACCATGATAACACCAGGTTTAATAGTCCAGTGGATTAAGCACTGGCATTTCAACGGAATTGGCGGAGGTTCGATCCCATGCCTGTATCGAAGTGTTTTCAGATTTTTTCTCATGCCATATGCATAATGTTGAATTAATTTTAAATAATTATTGTGTTTTTTATTATCAACAACAATAATCAGATAATTAAATAATTCATACAATTGATACCGTCCAGTGATTCCGAAATGAATAAACAAAGTCCATGGCCGCATAAAAATGTTCATATTATTTAACATGAATGTGCAAAACTCGAACTCTTGACTGATACGGTGTTAACCACTGCGCTACTAAGGAACTTTCAAGGCGGAGCAGAAAATAATCACTTTTAAATTGTTGTCATATATAAACAACACTTGTCAAGCGTATCGACGAAAGCCTTATCTTAAAATAGCTTGTTCAACCATTGTTTACCGTATTCATATTTGGCAGGTTAATATTTTCGCACTTTACATTCGAGCTGCTTATTTGTTCAGTTCAAAAATATAATTGATTAATCTATACTTTTTAACTGTGCAATATTACTTCGTTTGTCGCAATGGGAATTTCAAGAAGGATTGTCATTGAAACCTTTAGTTTCCAGACATCTTCCTTGTACTTTGATATTGTACTTGTTTCAAACGGCTACATAAAACCTATGTTTATTTAATTCCTTTCTTAATTCGTTATTAATCCAATGAATTTGCGTGGTAAATGCGACTACTTCCTAGTATAAATATTATTATATCAAATCGGTAGTTACATAATTCCTTTATCGATTCTCATTTTTACTGTAGAAGAAATGTCCCAATCGGGAATTTGGGGAATGTTCATGCGCGATATATACTTACTCCTAATCAAAGAGTGCGATTTAAATCGTTTAAAACATTTTAAAATATCTTAGTTTTAATGCACTTCACTATTTCAAAGTTTTTGTCTGCGGATTTAACGTATCAAATTCCCGGCTGTTTGGTAATACTATTGTAATCAAAGCGCTGAACGCAATATAGCTTTTCACTATTGCATGCCACTTGGAATAAAGCTTTCGTTTCAAATGTTTATATTAACACATATTAAAATTGGTCGACGTTATTTATCAATTTAGGTTGTTTACACGAAAATATGTCAGCGTATTTAATGATATAAATACAAAAATGTAATTTATTGATTCTTTAAATATAACACTTATTACCTATTACCTAAAGTGCACACGTGTGTTCAATATAGTTTAATCACATAACGTTCGAGGAAACAAATTTATAAAATAGATTCGTCTAATATGTAATGTGTACTATCTCTAAATATAAGTAAGAATGTTTAAATCAAATCCTTATTTACAAACAAATCGAAATATTTTTAATATATAACATTTAAATTTTATATATTCCAAATACGGTGTGTCATGTTACCGCCTGCTTTAGAAATATAAACAGAAGATATGAAGACATATTTATAATAATGCAGATCACATGTAAGCTGCCACCAGTAGTAAAAAGTGCAAACACTTGCACAATTGACCAGTGTACCTTCCGTCTATAAACCAAATGCAATCGTTATTTTTATTTCATGTCGTTTGCTTGAAAATAGACCAATTTGCTCTATACACAATATTTACAATTGTTTAATAATCACTTGAGAAGCATTTTCAGTTACACATTGAAATAACAATACTGGTGTGTAATCTGAAGATTAAACAACAATCGTTACCGCTAGTTGAACTCGTGATACATCAACAGCTCGGTTATATTTAGTTTTATTGATAAATAACCATGACTAAGAACGTTGCATTAAATATTACTTACATACATTTCTTCCTCCGCAATTTAACCTATACTTTGACCTTACATTGAAAGCGGCGAATTAGTCTACCCTTTTGAATTGTGCAAGCATTGCCTGTTCTAATAGCAATTATACTCTTACGTAGTCCAATACTCACATTGGCACAATTGACTCTGAAATAACACACTGTTAAACATTATGGTTATAGCTATGAAACGATCGTACACTTGAATGAGGTGGACTTTTGAAAAAAAATAAGATCAAAAGTTTGTTAACGAAGAAAACCGCACATTCGATTAAATATCGTACGTAGCATACCATACAGTCTGAATTCAAGGTTCGGTTCGAAAAATATATGTTAATGATATAAACATTATTAATTAAAACGACTACATAGTATTTGTTGTGGGTTATTGTAAGAAAACAATAAGTTGGCAAACACATTATAATTGTATTTTCAGAAAACAGCTTAGTTATTCAGTGTTATGCGGGATTTTGTTTATTAATTTATAAAGAACGTTTATGACTAAAGAAAAAAAAAGTTCCATAAAACTACCAATAATTCTAATGGTATGCTTTTTACCATAAAACAAAGAAAAAACACGGGGTTACCGTATATTCGAGAACAAAAAATCAGAAAAAATCATATTAATTACTCTACAATGCTTGGTAAAATACAATATTGCTACAAATCGTAATGAATTTTATTTGTGTTCGTAACATCAGTAAATTATTATAGTGCACACAATAGTCATTAAAGCCAACAAACGTTTAAGCATTCGTAGCTAACAATTCAATAGCAATGCGTGTTCAATCAACTGGTTTTGTCTATTTTACTTTTCAGTGTGCCAACAAAATCTTAATAAAACACTGAACACCTATGTACAATACGATTAAACAAAAATTAAAATTGTGTATATAACTGATTCACTAAATAACAGTAGTTGATAAAAGACATGTACAAACCGTTTGTTTCTGACAAGGCATGAACACAACAGAAATCGCCTATATGTTGTTGTCTTCTGTAAATGTTTTGACCTATCAACACACCAGATTAAATCTCTTTTGCATCTAATTGTTTCAACCCTAAGATAACAAACTATATATTGTAAAGCCATATTTATTTTCTTTAGCATATATTGTTAATATCAATTGATGTTATACAACGAGGCGGTGTGCAAACAATTGTTGATGTCCATGTCATAAAATGTGTAACAGGAAAACGTTTTATAACAACATCATTATGATGTTAGGCATATCAATTAAAGTATAACTAGTTTTCATCGGCAGTTAATGTTGCACTGTTTAACAAATTACACCGAATTATTGCTCAATTAAAAACGACTTAGAGTGTTTAAGTTACTTAATAAGTATTGATCAAAATCGAAGTCGTCACATTTCTCAACAACTAACGCTGCATCATTAGCCACAAAAATATATATTGTGTATCTCTTCAATGCCACCAAAGGACCTTCATGGACAAGGTCGTCATAGTATTGTCCGTCAACGATTTTGGAAGCAATGGCTTGTGCGAAATAGACAGTGAGATAACGTGACTTAAATGTTTTACACCTTCTTTCTCTAGTGTTTACACAGTTAGTTAACAGCGTCATATGATGCGTGGCATCATTGTTATTTTGAACTATACTGGTTGAATAAAAGCAATAGTAACCATGTGAGAATATTTAATTAGTACATATTGAACGCGTTTGAATTTGAAAACAGCACACATTTCCGTTGGTCGCATGAGATGGACTATACATGGAAATGTTTTTTGTTTCAAACTTTTTGCGGTATATATCAGCCAACGACAGTGCTTCCAAGAAGGACGTTTAATAGGACATTATCATGGAGCAATTTATCATTTGTATAATATTTATCATGAGCCGGAAGTCCACTTGAGTGCAAACATGTGCAATCGATGATAAGACATGAAGGGCAAAACATCTTAAACGCAAGTTAACGTATCGGACGATATTGATCGGCATAAATGCATTACAACGTATTTTAAATAACAATAAGTACCACTTTAGGCACGGATATGTAACACATACTACAATCGACATTTCTTTATCATAGTAAAAAAACTCATTTTAACGTTTGTTATTATACCAACATGTTCCTCTATATTAACACCGTAGTATGGTAAAATTTGGATCGTAAATCGCTTCAAATAGTTTTCACGTCCTTTTATGCATCATTATCAGATTGTGCAGATGTGACATGCATATGAATTAACCGCGCGCAAGCAGACGAAACATAAAACAATTAAAACAAAGTGCATGGAATAATCACATATTTTCCTGACTGCACTGCATATTGACATAAACTTGAAGCCACACGCCAGATATCTGAATATTATCTCTATTTTGAAGGTGATCTTAAATTATAGTGTTTGTGTCCAAAGACACATGCGATAAAAAATAATATATTCTTGAAAAATACCCGTAACTGAATCTTAAAGGGGCGTATCGAAGTTCAATTGCCAATATAAAATTTGCAAAAATTAAGTGCATTTCCAGAGCATTAATATTGAAGATTTGTTAAATACGATGGCCTTGTAGCTATATGATAATGTGATGTATACCATTGGACAGTTTGACCTTTGAAGGACAAGCATGGGTCGCGTACGCGACATCGTCTGGTCATGGGGAATGGTTATGTGAAGTATTTAATAATAATAAATTAATAATTAATAATCATTAATGATTATGCAAATATGAAAACTTAGACCTTAAATTGTGACCTTGACCTTTGACTTACAAACATGGGTCATGTACGCAAAATCTGGTCATGACGAATAATTATTTGAAGTTATATTAAAATCCTTCCAGGCATTATGAAGTCATTGAGCTTAAACAAAATACAAGTATTTAACCTTTGCCCTAGACCTTTGACGGACAAGCATGGGTCATGTACGCGCCACATCGTCTGGTCATGGAGAATAATAACTTGAAGTTATTTTTAAATGCTTCTTTGCATAACGAATTTATATAGCGGAAACGAAATGCAAGTATTTTACCGGAATTTGACATTTGACCTTCAATTGTGACCTTGACCTTTTAAGGACAAGCATGGGTTGTGTACGCGACATATCGGCTTCTCATGGGGAATTATTATTTGAAGTTATATTAAAATCTTTCCAGGCAATAGGAACGTATGGAGCGGAAAGAAAATACAAGTATTTAACATTTGACCTAAATTGTGACCTTGACCTTGGGCTTTGACAGACACGCATGGGTCATGTAACCGCCACATCGTCTGGTCATGGAGAATAATAATCTGAAGTTATGGAGCGGAAACGAAATATGTGACGTAACGATGTACCAACGTACCGACGGACCGACGTACCGACGTACAGACCAACACGCATGATTTCTATATAGCCCCCAGATTGTTCAAAAAGTGGGGGTATAAAAATACACTGAAAATGTCGGTTACAAAGTAAACAAAATGTCCGTTGATAGTTGATGTGCCGTCCACTACAATTTTGCAGGGACTACTATTGAGACTGTGCTTCGTGGATTACGTTTTGCAAAAACGTATATTTTTATTTTGGCCAGGGCGTTTTCCATGCTTAGGTTATTTTCGTTGGAAAGTCTCCGTTAAAAGGAGAGCCTCTTAACCTTTTTGCAGATTAGAAAACATTTACGAATCTTGGTAGTCCAGAAAGTTTACAAGGATACAGCAAATGGCGATGTGCTCGCTGGATATAATGAAAAAGATTTATCTGAAATTTTCAGCGAGGAGTTGGACACTCACATTTTGAGAATTTTTACCTCTCTGTCCACGGATTCTGCCTGCATGTAAATGGATATGTAGTCCAGGTGTTAATTGATGTTATTATTTAGACAAAAAACAAGTATATTATATACCAATATTTATGGAAGAAAATTGACTGAACATTAGAATATCGTTTGCTGCCTTGAATATTAAAAAGGCCTGCCCAAAACACATTTATATTTAACTTACAATAAGCCTTTCGATTTACAATATTTGTGCGGGGTACCTTTAAAGGGAAAGCATCTGTATAACTTCACAGACAAATTGTCACCCTCAGATGTTTATGACCCTAAGTGGTATTGGTAACAGTGGAAACAGTGTCGGCTTTATTGCCATATATTGATTCGAAATATGTCGGTGTAGTTCTGTATATGCTAATAGTTTGTGTAACACTATTTGACATTTATAAGAGTTTATAATATCTTCATAAAAGCAAGTAAATACAATTTGATGTAAACGAGATAATCTTTACACTCATTAACTTCACAATCATCAACCTAATTGGTTATGATAATACGTCTCTCCTATTCTTAAAAATATTTTAGATTGATGCGTTTGCAAAGTTTAATCGTTTTGAATATATCATTAAATTTCCTTCATGGGAAAACATTTTAAATATTTTGTTTCCTACCAAATTCAGATTTAGACAAATAAAACCAGTATTGCATATAGTATTCATATTGATATATTATACGCTATAAGGCTTTAGCATGTGTCCAAAAACAATAATCCAGTAAGCAATATATTTCAAGAACAAGAGCAAGATCTCATTGGAAAACTCTGACTTGTAAACAATAGTCAAAACCATTGAATAAATATTACTAATTTGTATTTCTATATTTGAATTGGTGCGTTCTTATACTTTTGTGTGGTATTTCACTTTTTATTGGTGAAATACAATTTTATATTTTCATTGTTGGAGCAGTAAAAATATCAGATTTTATATTTTCACTGCATTGAAAATATAATATAAAACGGACTTTTTTCCATAAACAAATAGTATGCGCTTGCATGTTTTGACATAAACACATGATAAAATTTAAAAAAAATAATTTAGCGACAACGAGTCACAAAATATGGCACTTTTTCCCACCATATTAACGATTGGCAGTTTTTGAATTATTAATGACGTCATTTATATGATGTCAAAATACACGAATTTGTGACGTTTATTTTATTTATTTATTGTCGAAAAGCATACAATAAAAAGAACATTTGTTGATATTGGTGTAAGATCGTATGGTACTTCACGAGTGTTCATAGAAAATGATATTTTCACGAGAGACGCAGCCGCGAGTGAAAATATATATTTTTTATGATCACGAGCCACTCGTGAAAATATCATATTCTATGAACACTCATGAAATACCATTTTCGATCTTACACCGAAATCAACAAATATCCTCTATATATTTCATTCAACCAATCTTTAGACCATATCCCTTCTATGTCACCAATAAGCATCATTAAAAAATGGCAGATTTGCTCAAAAGGTATTCAGATCAATTGCGGGTCTCTAAAGTTACAAAAATATAGTAAGGTATGAGAAGCTACTCTACTCAGCGATTTATATAAGCTGATAAATATCAGGCGTGCTTTGCAACCAGCCTTCCGTGACAAACCACTCCGATTCACGAAACATAAAAAAAACAATTGAATATAAAACTAAGCACACATTAGGCGTTTCTGAAGTTTGAAGTATATAAATAACTCGATGGTGTAAACATGATAGAGGCTATTTTAAAAGTGATACATAAATTATATCGTTATCAGTTACACCTTCTCATATATTGCTCATGTTTCAAGTGTGTACTGTGTTCAAATAATAACAATACATTCTGATAAGATGTTATGCTCAATGCAGATTATGTCTCTATTTATTTAATGAATGCATTTTAAGCCCTAAATATTTATCACTCTAAACTCAGTTTACAAAGTAGAAATACACACAAGTATAACTGTAGCATATAACGTACGGTTATTAGTATCAGAAAAGAAAAAAATAATTTGCTTTATGATTTGAACTGGATACCATACTTTTAAATCAGTCTTTTTTTGAGCTATGAAGGAGATACGGGACTTGGCCAAAGTGCAACACAACATATAATTAATGGACAATATTCGATGATTTGGTGGGACCAATATGCGGATTCGTCTTTGATAGCAACCGCGGTATCGTTATTGATGAGAATTAGAGCCATAGCATTACATGTTTTTCATGGTTCTCCATAGAGTATTTATGATAAATTACTGTCGCAAGTACCCATCGGTTTTTGCATACCCGTATTTGTATGTTGAATACAAAATATTTATTACAGAAACGCGATAGGCATATCATTTGACCTTTCATCAAATACCACCTGCAATTGCATTATACGCATTTTGTGTACGATACTCTGGATTAGATGCACTGAACACTACTAATTACAGCCAACGTCATCTCCCGGATAAATTATCGAATATGCCTCTTTACCATCGTCTCCGTTAAATCGTTTCGGTTGACAAGGCGAAACCACTAAAATTGTCACTTACCAAAAGCAATTTACACCCCTATCAGTTCTGTTTGTAGTTGATGAATAGTTCTGAATGTATGTTTTGCCATTTCTTTAAGGTTCTGGTTTATGTACATCATGTTCAATGCGCGTAACATGATCGCCTTTTAATTACCCACTGCTTTTTGTCAGTTAGAATTAAGCTTTTTTTAAATTACAGTTTATCGTTCAAATAGACTAAAAAAATATAATTGCTGCCTTTTATTTTCAGACATTGATCGCTGAAGAATAATATCAGCGATCACAATTTAGTTTGTTTGCTTTCACTTCGTTCTTAGCTTAATTAGATCTACTCTTTCTTATGTGAGAGTATTAAACGTAAACTAAATATTGTCGTGGAACCTTGTATAAGACACTAGCTCGTTCAATCAGACTTTTTGTAAATTACGGAAAAATGATAACCAACTTGATCATTTTGATATTTTAAAACACTCGTTAAATTCGGACAGCGTTTGCTGGTTCGTTAAATAAACACACCGCTTATTAAAATGCGTTTATCTCGTTACTTTCCACACCTTTAAATTTGCGTATAATCAAAGTTCAATCTTACAGGTATAAAATAAGGGTTACAGGAACGACAATCCAACAGTAATATCATAGCTATTAAGAGACCCTAAAGAACAGACCCACAGTTATTTGTTCCATAGCATAATATCTTACAGCGAAACAGAACATCATTGTGCTTGCAATGTTTGAATCCCTGAGTACTCTTTTAGAACATTGAATATTAATTGCTATGTGAAATATGATTCGCGCTCATACCATGATTAGATTGAGTTTCGCCTTTAAATACACATTGGATATTCATCGCTGTACAGTTAGTGATAGGACATGAGGAAGTGCAAGCATGTTAGAATCCCTGAAAGGTTATAAATCTGCCAATTATTTTCTGGCAACTGACATAAACCAAACAATAATTTAAAGTATTCATACGTAACCACTGGCTTGTTTATCTACCACAATTGAATGCACCAAGTTGGCTATACCAAATAATAATAAACCTTATTCGTACCTAATTTCGCATAATATCAGACAGTTGTACGCATTCTCAATGTTTTAAAAATAGCCGATACGAGGAATTGCACCTCAGTTAATGTTTTGGCACGCAGGTGCAAAAGTGGTTAATACGTATGTCATTGCACTATTAAAAATAAAGTTCAATTGTCATGTCTGCAAAGTAATGTTCATAATTACCTAAATATAACATTAATACTGCAAATATTTAGCGGCACTCTAGTACAAAACATGGCATGCAGAAACGGCTATAGTTGTTAATAGGCATGTAATTACGCTATTATAACGTTATACTAGTCTTGTCTTAAGTAAGTTTTTATACGCCCGTTTGAAAAACGGGTGAATCTTAACGGTTTCGGGCGGGCGGTTGGGCGGCGGAGATCTTTTTCCGGAGCATAACTTTGTCCAGCATTGATGGATTTTCAAATAACTTGGAAGAAGTGATAACCATTGTGAGACGGAGTGTTTCGCGCAAAAATCAAGGTCCCTAGGTTTAAGGTCAAGGTCACAATTCAAGGTGAAAGGTAAAACTAAGAAATCAATACTTACCACTTTGTCCTGAGCTTATTTTTGTCTAGTATGAATGGATATTCAAGTAACTTGGCAGAGGTAATAAGCACGGTAATATGAAGTGCCGCGCGCAGAAAAGATGTCTCTAGGTCCAGGGCCAAGGTCACAATTAGAGGTCAAAGGTCAAATATAAGTACTAAATATTTACCACATAGTCCAGAGCATATCTTTGTCTAGCATAGACGGGTTTTCAAATAACGTGGCAGAAGTGATAAGCATGGTGATACGGAATGTCGCTCGCAAGAACCAGGTTCCTAGCTCCAAGGTCAATGTCACAATGTAAGGTTAACTATCAAATATAAGAAATCAATTCTTACCACTTTGTCCGGAGCATAGCTTTGTCCAGCATTAATGGATTTTCAAATAACTTGGAAGAAGTGATAAACATGGTGAGACGAAATGTCACGCGCAAGAACCAGGTCCCTAGGTCCAAGTTCAAGGTTACACTTCAAACTCAAATGTCACATATTAGAAATCAATCCTTACCACTTTGTACGGAGCATATATTTGTCCAGCGTGGATGGAATTTCAAATGACTTGGTAGAAGTGATAAGCGTGGTGAGACGGAATGTGCGCGCAAGAACTAGGTCCCTAGGCCCAAGATTAAGGTCACAATTGAAGGTCAAAGTTGAAATAGAAAGCAATCCTTAGCAATTCGTCCATGGCATATATTTGTCCAGCATGGATTGATTTTCTCTCTCAAGTGGTTGAATCTTTACCTTAAGAATGCTCCTTTGACGGGCATATCTTTGTGACAATGGAAACCTTATTTAACTACAATAATTATTAACACACACATTTACTGCTTTAAAAATATTGGTATGTGATATGTGTTTCCTTTTGAGATAATATCCTTTTATTTATAGATATATATCGTCCAACTTCCTGTTTAAGATAACATCCATGTTATGTGCGATACACTTGTTTTGCACATTTGTCTGATTAATAATTATTGTAATGCACATTGAACTACCGTCTGGTGTCATCATTATTCAACAATGACGCTTATTATATACTTCAATGCTTTTGAGAACTAACAATGTCAAATAATGCGCTTTATTGTGTTTAATTTTAAAAAACATTCGGTCAAAATGTAGCAGCATTCAGAGCGGAATGTCCTACGTTTGAATGTAAAAAAAACGTGATCATCTACACCTGTACACGAATTTAGGAAATGACGAAACGAGAGATGTAGCCTTAAGCGCAGACTGAAAATTATACTAATCGTTCTGACACACACATAACATGTAAGCATGAGTTATATATGGACATTTTATCAACTGTATCAGTTGCTTATTTTCAGATTGTCAGGTACGATGTTTTTTTTTCAGAGTTGTAAAATAATACAAAACACAAATATAAACAAATTGCAACCCCTGCTACTACAGCATTAAAAAAGCATCTTCAGCACAGGGGTATTTCCTTCGACCAACGCGTTTCGTTCTGTCACTAGTCTCGTTAAATAAAAATATGCATTGCATTGATAATATGTTAATCAACCTCAGTTGTTGCAGTGTTCATTAGTTAAACTGAGTTTAATCACAAAGCAATACGTTGTACCGTTGTTTAAATAAAACTGTATGTCAACATTACTAAAATATTAATATACAAACCTTGTTTGTCGAGACTTAACAAATCAAACAAAATGTGAAAATAGTACAATAGTAGAATTATAAATGTGAATGTATGGAAATTATGGAAAAATCACTGAGTACCACCGAGTCCGTTAAACTTTGTGATACAAAACATAACAATGCAATTTGTACAAGTTGTAAGTCAAACGAACATATATGAGATCAGGGAAAAAATGTACAAACAGACTTGCACAGTTTAAAAAAAATTAAAAACAGTCACAAACATAGAAAGTAAGGCCTTATAATAGAACTATGCTTTTATATGCTATATATACCCATATAATTAAATATGTGTATCAACAGAACAGAACAGGCACTTTTATAAAGATACAGTTTCACAGTGTTTGGCTATAAAAATAATTTTCTTGAACTTAATTGTTTCCTGTTTCATTATATATTTATTGTTCGTATTTCAAGGTTTCGAAAACACATGGATTGTGCAAATTTAAACGATTGACAAATATATGTTATTTTTTGAGAAAGAAATGCTACTTGGTAAACATACCCTAGTATTTTGTACACAAAGAGGCATTATGAATATCAAAATAATCACGTGTTGCAGCAAAACAGACAAAGAGTTTTAAAATTCCATTTTTAGAGAAATGCTTTTTAAACCTTAAACAATCAAACTGTCCTTTTAAGACTTAAACACACATTTATACGTCGTCTAAACACATATAATATTCATAACAGTAATATCATAAGTCATTTTTAGCTCGACTATCATTCACCGAATAGTTCGATCTATACTACTCACCCGTTCGTGCTTTTTTGCACTTAGAAAATCAGCTTAAAGTTTGCACGCAACAACTCCATATCTCTATATCTACTACAGATGTTCAACTTAAACTTCACACATGCCTTCAGGTTCATTATATAAGGTCACTGGCCAAGACACATAACTGTTACCAGCATTTTAGCATAATTATGCTCCTTTTGTACTTAATAAATTCAGGTTAAAGTTTGCGTGCAAGAGAAAAATTCAGGTTAAGGTTTGCGTGCAACAAGTGCGTAATAAATATTATCTCTATAACTACTACATATATTCAATTGAAACTTCACACATGCCTTCTGGGTCATTATATAAGGTCACTGGCCAAGACCCATAACTGTGACCAGCATTTTTGCAGAATAACGCCCCCTTTTGTACTTAGAAATTCAGGTTAAAAATTGCGTGCAACAATTCCATATCTCTCTAACTTGAGAACGGATTGTGCTATTGTAATGACACTTCGTACATAGATACCATATAGCGGGTCCTCACTTGGAATTGCATATGGAGTGGGTGGTGTAAAGGTCAAGCCACTGTTACTAAAAATAGAAAAACGGTTTCCGCTAAATAACTTGAGAGCGCATTGAGATATTTTAATGACACTTAATTTATAGATGCCTTGAGGGGAGGCCTAGCTTCTGATTGCATATGGGATGGGTGAGGTCAAGGTCACTGTTACTAAAAATTGCAAAACGGTTTCCGCTCAAAAACTTGAGAACGCAATGATATATTTTAATGAAACCTCATACATAGATACCTTATATTGAAACCACGCTTTGGATTACATATGGGTGGAGTCAAGGTCACTGTTACTTAAAATAGAAAAAATGTTTTCGCCCATTAACTTGAGAAAGCATTAGGATATTTTAATGAAACTAAATACATAGATACTTATATCGCTTGGGATAACGTATGGGGTGGGTAGGGTCAAGGTCACTGTTACTTTAAATAGAAAAACTGTTTCCCCTCAATAATTTGAGAACGCATTGAGACACTTCAACAAAACTTCATACATATATACCTTATGTCAAGATCTCGCTTGGGATTGCATATGGGGTGGGTAGGGTCAAAGTCAAGGTCACCATTCCAAAACAATTGACGTACCGTTTCCGCTCAATTGCTTGAGAAGACATTGAGCTATTTTAATTAAACTAAATATGTAAATACCTTACATATAGACCTCGCTTGGGATTGTGTATGGGTTGATGGGGTCAAGGTTACCATTACTAAAAATTATGTTTGTGCTGACTAATGCATTTTGTTCGAAACAATTGGTTTTCGTGGGATTTCCACGTTTCTGGTTTGTATTGATAAAGGCCCATAACTCTGACAAAGCAGTTGACTAGTCAAGCGCTATCCAGATACAGCTCTTGGTAATGTACAAATCAATTACAGTGCGCATTAGGTCAACAATATACACAACATACAGTAAATCAGCGTTATCGCTATGTTTTAAATCCCAATTGCTTTCTGTTTGCCTGTTGATAAAAATCTGATAAAACTTAATGTGTCCTTATGAATGGATCGTTAATTTGAGTTAACTTCCTTGTTATAGTTCAGTTTATTGGTATTGTCTGATATCTTTACAATGCTAGTGTGAGCGTTTCCGTAATAAAGCATTCGATGGTCTGTTCGTGAAAATACATACAATGAGAAATGGCAGTATTTGAGGAATACATGCTAATATGTTGCGGATTAATTGTGAATATATGCGGTCTTAACGGTAAATTAGATTGTTGTAAACAAAGTTAAGCACTTTATAATAACAGACATTATCATTTTACTTTAAACAAAAGACGTGTCAGTTTACAGTTTACAGTTTATTAATAATCTCAGCACATTGACAAAATGTGAACAAGCGGTACAAAAAAGAAATTTACATGCTAACACGTTGGTCAATCTGTATAGGTACAATATAATGATGAATTATAAGTAATCAAATAGAATCAAGTAATTGTTTAGACATAAAATAAAACAATATATAAAGTACAGGGCTTTATTCTTCATATTAGCCTGGTGCGTTTTCAAAATTATATAATATATTCTTTATGAATTTTGTAAAATTCATTGTTTTAATTTCATCTGTTTTATTCATAATTCGTTTGTAATGATTCATATTACAGGTATTTTTCTTGATATTTGGTAAGAGGGTTTTCCTTTGATTTACAAAGTAAGAACATTGCAAAATATAATGAAAATCATCGCCTAAATCATTTGAATCGCAGAGATGACATGTTCTTTCATTTATTTCGATATTTTGCCAGCGGCACTTTTAAACTGGTAGCTGATGATTACACATACGAAATTTGATTACAGAAGGTAAATATAAGTCAGGTACAAATTCGAAATAGTTTTTTTATCAAAACGAGTCCTTAAACATTCTATAATTAAGACATTTGGACATTACATTTATATCGGATGTCCTTTGTTGTTTTTAGTTGATCACATATAATTTTATGTACTTTTGCCAATAATAGTTGCTTTGTTCCGTTGAAACATTGGATATTCCAGACAAACTCATTCCACAATAATCAAAAATCGATTTTATAGCATTTATCCATTTAAAATTTACATCATTTACAACAGTATCAGAAAAAATAATCATATACAAAATCACACTTAGTTTAGTCTCAACTGAAGTAACTAAGTTATACCAAAAACCAATCATGCGTTTTTTTTTAATAAAAACTGACAATGGGAAGCGATCGAGATCGCCATGTAGCATAAAATGTGGATTTTTTTTTTAAACGGCAAGATTATGTTTAAAAAAATTAGTATGGAACTTTTCAATAAGTGACAAATCTCCATATCCCCATATTTTACATCCATATGTTAAAATTGGTACAACAGTGTTATCAAACAATTTTAATTGACATTCAATAGATAAATCTAGATTTCTTATTTTTCTGTATAAACTGAACACTGCTTTTCGTGCTTGCTTTACTACATGCTTTTTGGCCAATGCAAACTGTCTATTTTTAGAAAAAAGCACACCTTAGTATTTAAAATGATCAACAGTTTCTATTGAATAATCGGTTATTTTTATGTCTAGTGTGGCAACCATACGAATAAAAAGTGTTCAAAACAGACACGAGATCTTCTTCAGAGTTCGCAAATACGACAGTATCATCAGCATAGAGTAATACAAGCATTTTAACTTTTATATCTAGATTTGCGTCACTTATTTCTATACTTCTGTCATTGCGAGTAGTGATAAAATATTTAAGATCATTGAGATATAATGAAAATTTTATAAATTTTGCCCTTGGCGAAGGCCTCTACTACATACAAAGAAATCAAAAAATTTACCATCTAATGTTACGCATGATTTTATGGAACTATACATATTTTTTATTACGTTTAGGAAATTTCCAGATATATTATATTTTATTAATTTTGACCACAAACCTGCCATCTAAACAGAATCAAAAGCTTTGTGGAAGTCAACAAATGCACAAAACAATTTACTCTTTTTTAATTTTAAGTACTCTGCAAGCATTTGCGGTATAAACATATTATCAATGGTGGAATGATTTTTACGAAAGCCTGCTTGATCAATATTTAGAAATCGAGAGTATCAATATAATCAGTAAGCCATGTATTTACACTACAGGTAAACAATTTACCTAAGCAACTTTGTAATCTTATTTGGCGATAATTATCAGGTAGATGCATATCACCCTTATTTTTATGTATCGGTACTATAGAACCATTTAGTGCAAGATTCCGGCAAGTGAGCGGTCGTCAAGATCAAATTAAACAATTTATGGTATAATTATGTTAACTTATTTATACTATATTTAATATATTCATTTATAATTAATCGAACCCAGAAGCTTTTCCGTTCTTAAGTGAACGGACGGCTTTATGTGTTTCTTCTATTGTAATCTCATTATTAAGATTATATTGTAAATCTTTACTGGGATATTCTGCAAGGGGTTCGGTACTATTAGCAGTATTATCAGTGTTAAGTTCTTTATAGAAATCATAAAATACAGTAATATCAATATCCGAACCTTAATGTTTCTTATTAAGGCTTTTTATATAAGGGGTAAAAAATATGTTTGTTTCAGGTTATATGCCCCCCAAAAATAGGGTAGGTAGGTAGGGAATCTTTTCTTATTTGTTATTTTTTTATTTGGTGAATGACCAACTTGAAGATTCTAAAACGGAATAAATATTCAGAATATATCAACAATATCCTTAAACATTGTTAGTGAATGCAATCAAAACAAAACACTTATTTATCCAAAAAACTTTTAATTAGTGGAAAAAAGTAAATAAAACTAAATAATATCTGACAAACCCAATAAAATGTTCTACGGTTGGGGCATGTTTAGTGTAGGTCGGGTAACCTGAAACAAACATAATTTATGTTACCCCTAATTCCAATAATCTTTTGGCTTTGTAGATTCAAATTTTTCAACTTATCAAGAGTTTTTCTTTTGAACAAAACAGATTCAATGCGTAAAATTATTTTATATTGTTGGCTTGCTCTACTTAAATGAGCTTTATTTATCTGATTCTTAGGCTAGAGTTTGTTGATTTCTTGGTTCTCGGATCCGCCGACCCGATTTTTTCCAAAAAGCAAAAACAAAAAAAATGTAGAACGTAGCCGATATAGTAAAAGTGACCTTGTGAAAGTGTTTCAACCTGTTACACGAAATGCAAAATAAAAATCCGCTGAAGGCATGGATTAAATTTAATTTAACATGCATTTTGGCTGTATATCACCGTATGATTCAAATGATCTGCTCTCTGTTATTTTATACATCACTTCAAGTCAGACGAAAATACTCAGTAAAAACAAAATAAGACCTTAGAATCATTGTATTGTAACAGTAGTTTTTATATGATAAACGCTGCCTTTTAATGTTATTTTATTGGTATTAATGTAATTAATGTCATGGTTATCATTAAGTGATTACGTTTATGTTGTGTAATAGGATTTTTGTAAGAAATAATTCATACAGATTTTGATATCACTGCATATTTGCATTCGTGAAATTCTAGTCATTAATTTACTCAAGTCTGTGTTACTTGTTTTATTTTTATTTTTTTCCCACCTCCAACCGTATACTTTTCCAAAAATGTCCGAGAACTAATAAATTAAAAAACTCTGGCCTTAGCGAAATAGAATTTGCGTTTACAATTATGATATGTTTTACGTGCTCCCTTGCACTTGTCATGAAACCAAGGCTTATTATAATTCGGTTCCTTTGGGCTATGTGTACCAAGCGTAGATTAAGCAGATTGTATTTGGATGTTTTCTACATCCTTAGATATGTCATTTATTAATTGGTTGTCAGGCATTTCACAATTATTGATTTTTGAAACAACATTTTTTATTTTTTCTTCATCTATATTTAGTTTAAAAAGATCAACTTTATCATTTGGCCACCGTTTCAACGTTTCAACCTCTGATTGTGAGTTAACATTTTTGCACACATATTGCGCCTTCATAGAGAAAATGATTGGACAATGGACATCAGAATACAATGCGCTAAAATTTTCTATTTTAAAAGAATTGAACAATCTAAGTGATTATGCTGACGAAATTACGTAATCAATAACAGAGGTTTCGTGACAAGGAAATGCACCAATATCCTTATCATTGAAAGCCCGTCCATTTAAAATTATACAGTCATTACTTTTACAGAAATTGACAATATATCTACCGGTCTTATTTATAATGTAATCATTTGTGTTACGTTTTATCGATAAGTTATTAATATTTAGTTCGTTGATTAGATCAACATCAAATAATGTATTTGTGTTTACATCAATAACATCAACACTATTTTCGTCAACGTAAGTTAGAGCATCTAAATTTCTCGTTTTCGCATTTATGTCCCTCGTAGTTATCACTAACTTATTATTGAAGCTAAAATGTTTATATTCCGTCAAAAATCGTTATAGTTCTTGCTTAAAGTAGCTACATATATAGCACCAAATAAAACATCTTCGTCTGTTTTAAACAGTCGTTATTTATCGTTGTATATAAATCAATGTACATGTTTTCTTCATAATAGTTTTGACCATAAAAAAGTGTTATTAAAGAACGAAATAGTAAAAGTAGAATATACGATTACGTAAATGGGCAGCTGGTATTATAATATCATCATATCATTTTTGTTTTTGTTAGTTTTAGATTTTTAATCTTGCTATGTGTGTAAAATGTATTAAAATACCTTTTACCATATTAAATTAGAGTATAGTATTATGAATGTATGGGACGATCTTAGACGAAACACAGTTTAATATAAATGCGTTTAAAGTTATTCTGACTCATGGTATGGCTGAAATACATCTGGCAGTAGATCCGAGTCTAATTCTGAACTTACATTCTAAATCTAATGAAGGAGCATAGGATATAACATGTCATAATTGTATGTTAATGTAATAATTTACTCTGTTGATTTTATTTGCACTATATACGATGCACATTTTAATATGGACATAATAACACAAATATATTGTACTGCAATATATGTTTGTTGCAATAAAATCATACACTTGAGTCCAATAACATTGGTGCTGCAGTTATAAATAATGATGTTTCCGACGTTTAATGAAAACTTATTAAATTAGACGTATGCAGTATTTAATGTGACAATGTCCCTGACATTTTTCTGACTATATATTGTTAAACAAATCTACTCAATTTGCAGCGTAATAGAGCCTGGTTATCCAAACCCCATTCATCCACCCGTTGTATACCCAGTGTTTATCAATTTAAACCAATGTCTGTGTTATTATACTTGTCTTACAAATACAATACTCATAGTTCAGTTAGTGTCGTTCTTTTTCTTTACAGTTCACTGTAGTCTTTTTTATTCGTTCATCTATATACATCCGTTTTTGTATTAAACAAGATAATCAAACCTACTGAAGATAATATTTACTGAATTTCATTTCGTATTTTGTAACAAATGTTTAAACATATTCTTATCTATTATTTACGTAAAAAGATATAATATTGATAGTTCTGGGAAGACATGTCTCCTATTTACTGATAGCAAAACGAATATCTAAACAGTATTCCAAACACTCGTACGAGTACTATATTCTACAATACAGCTGTCACATCTGAAGTTTGTGACCTTGAGTTCAATCCATAATCTAATTAAACCTGTACCAAGCCATTTCTCACCATTTTATTTGCATGCAATACTTTCATTTTAGATCGTTTATTCGAATATAATAGGTGAGCTTTCCTACTTCAAAACCACACATGTTATTTACTTGAAAATTGGCATATTTTACCTCAATCATCCACCCCAGCATCAGGAGTCAAAATCCCCATAACTCCCTTTTGTATTTGGACATATTTATACCCCTTTCAATTTTGATGTTCACGTTAATATTTGCATTTAAAAGTCTTACAATTTCAAAATGCCAATTGATTACCACTTGGAATGTTGCATGTAACATTTTCTCTAAGCGTCAAATGCATACAGCAATGCTTCTGATGTTGTTATATTTAATTAACACTGTAGAAAAGCTACCAGTTTACTTTAAATGCCTATTTTTATTTTAACTTGATGAGGTTAAACGAGGCGATCATTGTGGCATATGTCTTATTTTACTACCTTTATAAATAAACACATCTATGTTCCGACGTATTTTATTTAAATTAGGGATGTTAACCAATAATCGAATTTTCGATTATTCGAATACCTAACAGATTATTAGAATATAGCAACTCGAATATCAAAATAATAATAAAACAATGTATGCGCTGCCACGGTGATCTTTAATTTTGACAGTTTGCTATTTTGACACACATTGCAACACCTTGAATGCGCAACTTGTGAAAATATATTATAATCACCTTGAGGTAGAGTGTTACCTATGATGT
This sequence comes from Congeria kusceri, assembly GCA_027627225.1. Lineage (NCBI taxonomy): Eukaryota > Metazoa > Mollusca > Bivalvia > Myida > Dreissenidae > Congeria > Congeria kusceri. Next base: position 1,440,107 of record CM051025.1, on the reverse strand, counting down.
CGTCTGCAGTTCAAATTACGTTTTTTAAAGATACCATGTCTCCGAAAGTGTGCATAATGATATAAACGTACGCAAAAGGTATTACAATTGTCATATAATATATACATATATATAGTGTCAAAAGCGTTACGCATTATGAAAACAAAATCATATAGGTCGTTTTGTTTGGCCCATTATAGTTTACATTGTAACATCAAAATTGTTAGAATCTTCTATATTACCACAGGTTGCACGCAAGCTTTTAAATTACCTAAACTAGATTTGTGTACCCAATCATGTGTATGATGATGATGATGATGATGATGATGATGATGATGATGATGCTGAAGTTAGTGCTGATGATTCTGATAATGATGTTAAAGATGCTGCTGATGATGATGTTGATGAGGACGTTCAACGTGTCGACTAATCACGATATAGCTGATGGCGCGTATAAATTATTTAATTGTTAGTGCTTTGTAGCCTTCAAAGTGAAAAGTAGGTCACGCAATTTAATCTCTCAAATCGCCCAACTAAAAAGACCGTTGTCTTTTGCCAATGGTCTTTAAATATGAACCGTCTGAAAATATCGAGCGCGTATGCAGCCCAATATGCAACAGAAGCTACATTTCAATATGTTATCATATACAGTATAAACGCATAGATATATCTGCTTGTTTGCTGATCGAAGCTCATCGTCGAAAACCACTTTATATATTCCTTTACCACTACATTATGAACCGTGTGAGAATTTGCTGTCAAAAGTTTGTTTTCATGAATATTGATGAGCTACCCACTGACCAAGGAAATTACAACGACTACGTTGAATACTCGTTGTGTCTACACCGGTCTGACTAACCTGTGTAATCACGCTCTAAGTATTATTGGTATGCGCTACTCTACAACATAGCTCGCAATGGTTGATTTAACATCGCATTAAGGTTAGATACCAGTAAATCAGTGTGTTTTCCTCCGTGGTACATTCGAGATATTGCCATTTACCAGATTTCTCTTTTTTTCTGGTATCATAATCTTTTAGCAATGTTTGACATGCATTGTGTGGTTATTTCTAATATCCTATTTGTGTTTGGAGCATTTGTGTGAATTTCTTCAGAGGCTTACTTAAAAAATGAGCTTTTGGGGAGTGTTTACTATTGCATTAGGCTTTTGTCGAAATATGACTGCCGAAACCAATTTTTCTTCCGGTGTGTGCATTCAGGTGAGCTGCATTTTCTTAGAGGTAACATATCATATCTGTTTATTACAATTTTTGGAAGAAGAAAGATTCTTCTTTAAACTGGTACCAAGTTTGCACAATCTGAAATCTGAAAGTTTGCCGTTTTATAATGGGGCAATATGGGAATTTGATTCACTGGTATCTAACCTTGAACTTTAGCCCAAAACGAAACTGAAAGTCGCTTTTTATTATAAACACGCTATACAGCGTAAAACACTAACTACTGGGCCCGAGATTATACAACTTTCATTAATCTCAGATAAAAACTCAACTCACAGCTCACTCTCCATGCTCAGCTGAGATTCTTGCTCAGTTTGAGATTATTAAACATTTGGAGATCAAACTCAGTGTAGACTATTTTTTTTGCATGAAGTTTATTATATTTAAGCGACTATTCGGTCATCCATATTTAGTTGGTGTTGCCCTAAGCAGCCCATTTGTGTCAACAGTGGTATATTTTTACCGTGGTTTCTTTTTTTCTGTCCAAGTTACTTACCAAACCACGAAAACAGTGCTTATAACTACTGGAGAAAGTAAACAAGTTGCTTTAAAAGGGCAATGGTCAAATAAACTAATTTACACTTGAAAATTGCAATATCCATGACGAAATCTTCAATCGAAAATTGTGTGACGTATTAGCGTCATTTGTGCGATTATTTCCATTTTGGTGTGTAGATAAAATGGCTGCAACAGGGTAAACACAATTATTTTTACAATAATGTGTATAACACTGTTGCAAGAACGACGTGAATATCTATAGGGTTGACACTTAAATTATAACAATGGATATTTTATGTAAATAAAAAGGTAGGACCTTACAAAGTTACATAAATTCATTAAACATGCAAGTTTATGTTATGCTGTTTAATTGTTGAATTGGAATTTAGATTTTATTAAAGTGTTGTAAAATATAGAACTACGTTACTCATTTGTTCCGTGTTGAATTAACATCAAACTGTTGACATCATCACTGTTTACATTATTATTTGTCTCATATACATGTTCAGATCGACTCTGAGACAGGTAGCAACCAATCTCAGAATTTATTGCTCAGCCTGAGTTTGAGTTCAGATGTAAATTTTTATAATCTCAGATTTCCTGAGTTCAGTCTCAGGCTGAGCTCGAAGTTGAGATTTGAGCTGGGAGATTGACCTCAAGAGGTTTATAACCTCAGGACCTGGTATTGTATTTAACATAAATATATTCTACTATCAGTATTGAGTTAATATTGGACTGATGGTAACCATAAAGTCATTTAATGAAACAATTATCATACGCTTTATTATGTCATGCGTAAGTACATTCGACTCTCAAAGCGGTTAAGTACTGAGGTTCGACGAGTGAAGTCATCCTCTGTGTATAGAATGTTGAATACTGCTCAAATGAAGTCTGAAATACAATTATCAGTCGACCGGTTACTAAGTCATCGAGTGCACGCGGCTCGAACCGGCCAAGTACAGGATTATGGTAAATATGATAAAAGCGAACCCCGCCTACACGTGACTGCTTTAATACCGCGTCGTTTCGGTTGGTTGAATTTTCCATGCCGACTTTGACACAAAATAAATGAGATGTATCGTTAATTATTCATAATTATTAATTATTGAGTACAAAGCTTTGCTAGCCTAATCGCCCACGGTCGATCAAGAAGCATAGCGTATTGGAGCGAAAGTGGGTTCCTACGATAATCGAAGCTAAAATATTTTTTATATTAAATTTCTGTAATAATCTGCAAGTGAACGACACTATTTTATATGTGCAGATATATAAATATATTTTTATTAATGAAATTATTTGTTACAATATCTACTGGTTGGTTTTGTTACACGCCCATGTGTCATACAAAAGGTTGCAAAATTATATATTATTATAGATCCTGCACCAGTTTCTTTCATGAAATGTTTATCGTATGTAGTTTTATCATTTTATTATTCTATTTTTTGTTATTGCAGGCGATGCCCCTATTCTAGTTAAAAATGAATCAGTGACAACAAATGTCACAAATGCCAAGGACATTTTAGGAGCGGTAGAATGGGTTGTTGACGGCAAATATGGTACATTTGGTTGCAACTGTTGTACGGCCATTCAAAGACCGGTCTGGATCCAGCTGAATCTGACGAAACCTTATCTTGTGGAACGAATTGTTCTATTAGGACGCACGGATGAACGTTCGTATATTATAAATTTGTATAAAATACATGTTAACATTCTTAACGAAATGCATGCTTTAGCAGTCGGTTAAATTCATGTACATATCGACAGAAACATATCCGTATTATGTTACTTGTTATTTTTCCAAATCCGTATTACTACATGAGTGCTAGCCCGTTTAATGCGCGAAATAATTTTTGGCATATTAAGATTCCATCATAGGCAGTTATTTAGACGGTGAGAAAATCGTAAAGCGTTGATTTCATGCAGTATGCTTCGCCAGATATATTGACAATTCCGATTGATAACCGACTGTTAACATGCCTTTTTGATTCCGCAAGCAACATCTCTTTAGAACACATAACCAACAAACAGCATCACACACAGATCCACTACTTTGCTAAATCTTAAAACACAAAACGAACGATATTTCGAATAAAAGCGAATACAACTTGGTCTTTCATTAAACAATTTAACATTCCATTCATGATATTTAAATGTTTGTTTTTCTTCCCCACTGCGTCTGATTTATATTTGTATTTAATTTCAATGTATGTTCTTACGCACTTTACGAAAACATACTGTGTACCATTTATGTCATTGTATTACTATTTTAAACAATATTAATGAGGTGTATAAATATTAATTTAAGTTTTAAAGTTAAGTCGTACAATTTATATAATAAAAAGAATATTACGCTAGTCAATTGTTTCAAGAATATGCGCCAGTCTCCTGTCATACGTCATTAATGTCTACACAAAAACTCGACTGATACATACAATTGGCGAGCATAATATAACGTACATATATCAAATATTTTAAAACAAATCAATATGAATGTATGAATGATATATGTATATATGTCACAGACAGTTTATTTTTTCATTATTTGCAACTGAACCTAAAACAATAATGTTTTTTTGTAGCATCCTCGCAATTTGGCGAAATACGTGTGTCTGTCGGAAATAACGAAGGGTCTTTCGAAGATAAAGAATTTACTTTCCTGAATAACACGGTAAAGACGGCGGTGTTCAATAAACCTATTGCAATAGAGGCTGTTCGAGTTTCTGGATGGAGAGGAAACGCTCACAGCAACTACATGACCATATGTGAGATAACGGTGTATCGCCAAAACGGTAATTACATTTAATGCGTACAATAATTTGAACTCGATATGTATGGAGGGGATCACCACCAATATAATTTATAAACTACACTAGTGCACATGTTAAATTTGCACATACACTATTCGGGAAAGCTCAATGGTACATGTTACATTCCATATACAAAAGCATTAACATGCTCACCAAATTATGACTGTAATTGATGCCCATGACGGACCTCATTAAACGAAACAATATTTGGATGTTATAAGTGTCAAATATGACGTATATGCTCACAGATAACTAAACACACATATACTGTTTCATTAGCTTACGCTTTTTGCACAACACATTTAGGCGTACACTGTACACTTTTGTGTTAGACACGTTTGCATATGACTCTTTTTAAAATCAATTACTTCTGTTTTCGGGGCCTAAATGGGTGTTTTTGTTGCCGAAAGTTAAAGCGTACTGTCTAGGATTTTGAATTCATATTAAATGTTATTAAAGTTCTATAACAATGTTAGAATTTCTTCAGAAAATGTCAAAAGAAGTCGGATCATTAACCAGTGAAAGCGTGTCCGCAATAACGGAAGGTAATTTACAAACATTAAAAACATGTTTGTATCCTAACGGTAATTCGGATAACCACTAAAATTGAACGTTTATTCATCGGTCCATGTCCAACTTTCCTGCCAATCAATTCGCACAAAGGCAGTCATAATTTGCGTGTAGTTGCATATAAATCAAATAGATGTACATTGGAAAGCGAACTTGCTCTTTGTCCAATTATCCGACAATAGTAGTTCATTTTAATTACCTTTTAATTCTGAATTCGAATATAGTTCATTTCATGTTTAACAGTTAACATAAGATGCCTGGTCTCGGCTAAGCTTGGTTCCCGTTCGAAGACGTATTGTATATATACACTAGGACAATATTCGTTATTTGTTAACAGTCTTCTGGTCAATGATACAGATGTCGTCGAAGATAACCAATGTTGACATTTATCATAAACATATACTGTTTGCACTTCTGGATATGACTTTTATAATTGTGTGGTTTTGTCGAACCTATGACAATACGATGAATTCTGTCGAATTATTCGGGTGTAACAAGCTCTGGCTTTACATATATTAGCCCATTTCGATGTTAATATCTATATTTATTTACAACTTTTCACGGAGACGAAAATGGTAAAGGATGATGTTCATCTGTCGGTACAAATGTATTCCTCAGTACATAAGAGGGCTATGTATTTAAAAATCTATGACATATCGTTTATATGGCAGAGTAATAATATGAGTGCAAGAACAGTACACATGGGATTCCCAAGATTCTACGTTTACACTGTTGGAGTTCTCTCCCATGACAACGACTCTCATTGATAGTTTTTCAAGAAAGAGGACATCCGAAATAGAAGTAAACCATTTATCCCATTGGTACATACTGTATGTAGACAATGTTTATGTGGGACCTGCACTTTCGCTTTCCAAGATTATATTAAAGACTGCAATATCGAACAAGATGGACCATACTGTTTAAACCATAAAGTTGCTCCTGTGCACAATTTCGATGGATGTTTTGACATTTCATCTGGTTGTTTAGCGTTTGTTTTGATGTGCTTTGAAGTTTCTCTTTCTGCTGCATTTGTATGGTGTTATTCTTAAAACCATTATATGGTGTGCCTGTTTCTAAGTATATGCCTTTCGTACTACCACTGCAAATGTCTACAAGATTTGTGTAGACAATCGCGAAGATCCTAATAAAATGTTACCGCAGTTATAGGGCAATGACATTAGTTTATAAACATGTAAAACAACTTAACCATTTAAAATACGGCAACATGCTTAATTTAACCAAAATATAGGCTACTACTATGATATTACATCAATGTGATTTATAAAACAAGATTGATATACAATCCTAAGTATCAAACGAAATCGAAAACATTGAAACGTCGATTTTGGTTAAGAACAGAATGAACATTATCAGACAGTCATATGTTGAAAAAAAAAGATTATTTCCTGTTTTTTATTTTAAATTGTTTAACAGTCAGAAGATCTTAACTGAGCATATTCTTCATATCAATACAGTGTGTTCTTCTCTGTAACATGTATATATTTTGAATAACAAGCATGGCTTTCTATGATATCAGCATCATCAAATATTAATTTTTATTTTATATCCAATTTTGTATGACGAAGGGAACTTTTAGATGAGCAAAATCCTATAAGTCGGAAAATAGATTGAACATGTTTGCAAAATGGATGTGTATAATCGCAATCTTTAAGTATGTTTTCGATGTCATGTTAGTATTATGGAGTGTGTTATTAATAAGCTGACTTCCGGTTTAATTATTCATTGAAGACTCTCTTCCAGTTATTGCAAATGTATTCTTTTTCACATCTGTGCATAATCAGCATCTGTTTCATTTGTTTATCATTCAAGTTTTGGATGTTGGATTTGTTGTTAAAAGTGCATTGGATATTTGTTTTCATTAAGGAATTAAATGATTCAATTATCTGTAAGTTAAAATCTTTCGGAATTGATCCTTTTTTATATTTAACTCGGCAATCCATTTTGACTGTTATGCCCCCACAATCAATGATGGGGGGCATGTAGTGTTTCCCCTGTCCGTGGGTACGTACGCATGTACGTATGTACGTGTGAGTGTATGTTCGGATACTTGTCCGGACAATAAATTTGTCCAACATTTGAGGATTTTCAAATAATTTGGCAGACATGTTAAGCATAATAAGTCGGTGTGTCGTGCGTAAGAACCAGGGCCCTTGGTCCAAGGTCAAGGTCACACTTAAAGGTCAAATGTCAAATAAAGCATTTAAGCCACATGTCTTGTCCGGAGCATACTTTTGTCCAGCATGGAAGGAATTTCAAATTACTTGGCACAAATGTTAAGCATGGTGTGACGGTGTGTCGCAAGTCCAAGTCCCCAAGTCCAATGTCAAGGACATACTTAAAGGTCAAATGTGAAATATAAGACTTTAAACATAGACCCTGTCCGGAGCATAATTTTGTCCAGCATTGAAGGATTTTCATAATTACTTGGCAGACATGTTGAGCATAATGAGACTGTGTGTCGCGCGCAGCCAAGGTCAAGATCACACTAAAAGGTCTAACTTCAAATATAAGATTTTAAGCTATTGGCCTTGTCCGGACCATAAATTTGTCCAGCATTTTATGATTTTTCAATGACTTGGCAGATATGTGAAGCTTAATGAGGACGTTTTTCTCGCGCAAGAACACTTTAAGGTGAAACGTCACATATAAGTATTAATGCTATAGACACTGCCCAGAGCATACTTTTGTCCAGCATGGAAGGAATTTCAAATAACTTGGCTCAAGTGTCAAGCATGGTAGGACGATTTGTCGCGCTCAGGAACCAGGTCACTAGGTCCAAGGTCAAGGTCACTTAATGGTCAAAGGTCAAATATAAGAATTTAAGCCATAGACCCGGTCCGGATCATAATGTTGTCATGCATGGAAGGAATTTCAAATAACCTTGCACAAATGTTAAGCATGGTGAGAAGGAGTGTCGCATGCTAGAAATAGGTTCCCAGGTCCAATATCAATGTCACATTTAAAGGTCAATTTCAAACATAAGAATTTAAGCCATAGACCATGTCGGGAGCATAATTTTGTCCAGCGGAGAAGGAATTTCTTAAGAATGGTGAGAAGGTGTGTCACGTACAAGAAATAGGCCCATAGGTCCCATGTCAATGTAACACTTAAAGGTCTAAGATTTCATATAATAATATAAGCCATAGACCCTGTCTGGAGCATACATTTTTTCCAGCAGCGAAGTATTTTCAAATAACTCGTCAGAAGTGATTACCATTTTAAGACACACAAAAACTGTCCAAGGTCAAGGTAACGCTCAAAGGTCAAAGATCAAATATCAGAATTAATACCATGGACTCTGTCCGGAGCATAATCTTGTCCGGCATGGAAGAATTTTCAAATTACTTCATAAAGGTGATAAGCATTATGAAACGGCATGGGGCGTGCAACTACCAGGTTTTTCTTTCTAACTTTGAGAGACTAACTATTGGTTTCTGTTGCTTAACCATTGTATGAATGTAATCATTTATAAAGATAATATTCGATGCTATCATATTTCATTATGGATCACGTCAAGACAGGGTTTTAATGTTTATATCTTCAATGTCTTCATATTTCAGTCTTCATAGGCTGTAAGCACTACAGTTAATTCGTGTTATGTAAGAGAAACCTTTTGAAGACCTGTCTTGTACTTTCTTGAATCTTATACATTTTTGTTCAGTAAGTATAATGCTAACTTGATTGTTCATCATTTGTGAATTCTTCAAGATATGTTGAGTATTTGCAGACCATCTTTTTCATGAAGACTTACTATGTTTAGTCAAATTTAGGCAATGTATATCAATGTAATAGTGTAGTGTGTGCCTTACTTATATAGTCTTACATGCGATTGATAAGTACATTATAAGTGAAAATCCATAAGTTAAACACATATCAGTTTTGAATATGTATGTAGCAAGTAAATACCATTTTATTAAATTTTACAACATTTGTACTAGTCTTTAATACACAGAGATTAATGCATTGTGTTTATACGAGTATACATGGGTGTTAAATCAGTTAATATTAGATGTATAACCATCATAAATGTGATAAATGAAATAAGATTTGCAATTGGTGCACATGGATAGTTGCGTACTGCATATTTTAATTTTTGCAAACTTTCCTAGTAGTAAAACATAATACAAATATTCGTAATTTCAAATGTTATTTCTCTTTTGTATGTTTTGCATTTGTGTCGAATGATTGTGTTTTCTTCTTTAGCTTATCCAAATTTGTAAGAGGCGATCTGCATTTTACCTGTACTTAAAGGTAGTGTCATGCGCTTGTTCGGCGTAGTAGAAGCAGATGAATTTGGGTTTTGAATGAATCGTATCATTAATTGATTTTTCCACGGGAACTGTGATTTTACAACCAATGTCAAAATGAGCGTTCTTTACATCGGAATTTTATTTGGATTCACGGCACAATCAGACTTTTTGTGACAAGGCATTTTGCAAACCTAGTCATTTGAGAATGTATTGAATTTGTGTCCATCTGCAAGGCATATCGGATAATTCATGGATTAAACTGGAAATCGGCTGTCCATCATGTAGGATACATCCAATAAACTATCCAACTACAAAGTGTTTTGGAGGAGTTTCTCGCGTGGCGGAGGGGGGGGGGGATAATGTTTTGAAAATGCATACTCGTTTACCTCTAGAGCCTGTTTGTTTGCCATAAATTAAAAGGTTGTTCCTCCTCATTCAAAATATGACCCTTTAAAGTACAGGTTCTTGTTATCAACAGAAAGAGAGATATAGTCTTTACCCAGACCTTTGTAGTGTTTTTACCATCGAGTCTGTCTAGTTTGGTATTCAGGTCTCTGAAAATTCGTTCCTTCAGCTGGACAAGATCGGTCATCAAAGTAACTTTATTGTTAAATTAGTCAACATACATTCACCACATTGTACTTACCGTTTGTAGATCTGTAATGTGGGTTGGGTAGAAGCGTTGAGCTACTGCATCATATAACTCATCGCGTCTCAACCATAAGGCTTTGTGTATTTTAATACTATTTCCTTATAAAGCGAACCATTGTGTTAATCGTTAATATATGAAATCGAATATCTAGCTTTTTTCGTATTTAACATAGGATTTTAAAGATCGCCAAATACACAGCCTCGGCTTGTGCCGCTACGTTTATTCTTTGATCTATTATATGTATTATATAAAATTAAATATATTATATAACCTCTCCTTATTGTCCTGATCGACAATTGTTAAAGCGTTGCGTCCTGACAAAAAAAAGCCTTGTCATGGGCTTGTAGATCGTCCTCGGCGACTTGTTTTTATACAGTTTATGTATTTTTTTCTAAGATTTTTACATAAAGCATTACAGCGTTCCCTTTTTTTTTAGCTCACCCGAGCACAAAGTGCTCATGGTAAGCTTTTATGATAGCTGCGTGCATGCCTGCGTGTGTGCGTGCGTGCGTGCGTGCGTGCGTGCGTCGTCAACTTTTCATTTTAACAACATCTCCTCCTAAACCGCTTGGCAGATTTTCACCAAATTTCACAGGAATGATCCTTGCGTGGACCTCTTTCAAAATTGTTCAAATCTTTCTGGTCCGCTACATATGTAGGTCACCAGAGCGAAAATAGTTTTAAAAAGTGAAAACTTAAAAAATCTTCCCCTATATAACAGCTAGACTCAGAGCTTTGATATTTGATATGTGACATCCTCTAGTAGTCCTCTACAAAGATTGTTCAAATGATACCCATGGGGTCAAAATTGGCCACGCCCTGGGTTCACATGGTTTATACAGACTTATATAGCAAAATCATTTAAAAAATCTTCTCCTCTGAAACCGCAAGGCCTAGAGGTTTCATCTACGGTATGTAACATTGTATAGTGGCCCTCTACAAAGATTGTTCCAGTGATAAACCCTGGGTTGAAAATTGGCCACACCCCGGGAGTCATATGGTTTATATAGTCTTAAATAGCAAAATGACTCTCTTCTCCTCTGAAACCCAAGGCCCAGAGGTTTTATATCTGGTATGTAACATTGAATAGTGGTCCTCTACAAAGATAGTTCCAATAATGCCCCTGGGGAAAAAAACTGGCCACACCCTGGAGGTCACAATGTTTATATAGACTTAAAAAGCAAAATCACGTTTCAAATCTTCTCCTCTGAAACTGCAAGGCCCAGAGGATTTGTATTTGGCATGTAACATTGTATAGTAGTTCTCTTCAAAGATTGTTCAAATGATGTCCCAGGGATGAAAATTGGCCATGCTCTGGGGTCACATGTTTTATATAGATTTACATATCAAAATGACTTTAAAATCTCCTCTGAAACCGCAGTGTTTTCGTATTTGATATGTAGCATTTATAGTGGTCCTCTACAAAGATTGTTCAAATTATGTCCCTATATTAAAAAGTGGTCACATAATTTATATAGACTAATTAGCAAGTGGGCCTTAAAAATCTTCCTTGTTGAAACCGTAAGGCCCATAGGTTTTTGTATTTTGTAGTGGTCCTCTACAAAGATTGTTCAAATGATGCCCCTGGGGTAAAAATTGGCCACGGCCCGGGGGTCATATGGTGTATATACATTTAAATAGCAAAATAACATCAAACATCTTCTCTGAAACCGCAAGGCCCAGTGGTTTCATATTCGGTATGTACAATTGTATAGTAGTCATATTGTTCAAATTATGCCCCTGGGGTAGAAAGTGGCCACACCCTGTGGGTCACATGGTATATATAGACTAAACAAAACTTCTGAAACTGCAAGGCCTAGATATTTATACTCAGTTTAGAGGATTAGCGCCTTTTTTCCTCTTGTTTTAAGCCATTATGATGCCTTAAACTCAGGTGAACGACATAGAGCCATCATGGCCCTCTTGTTTTTATTTTTGGAAGGCATTTTCCTCTCAAATGTTGACACAATAACGTCAATTTTCTCATTCGTTTATATTCGGTAATATATTTTCCCACTGAGGTTTTGACAGTCAACTTAATTTGTTCCTAATTTGTATTTTTAAATAGGTAAATTGTCTTCGGTTCATTATTTCTATATAATTCCGGTTTTAAATCGGAGCCGCTTAACGCCATGTTGAGACAAAAAGTCCAGGTATGTTTGAAGTAGACACAAAAAGTGATGGGTTTTGTATTGAGATTAAGATAAAACATATTTCCATATTGTCTTCACGTGTTAGTTTCATATGCTTGTGTGTAAGACGATGTCGCAGGTTCATGTTTTAATGTCTGTTGGACGAGGTTTTCGCTAGCCTTGTGATACTTTACGGTGTAGGTATTCTGGTCTATCTGAGGACTTTTGAAGTCAACGGCACTATTAGAGTTGGGGACATCCCAGCAAGGAAATACTAACTTTTATAAGATCTTCTATTTTCTATTTCACTTTACATGCAGCATATACAATACTCCATTACATGTATATATATGTCGTGTTGGCTTGCACATTCGTTTTGGTCATTTGTATCAGTTGCTTTGTGTCAATACCTTCCTTTTGTCTGGGCTATATTGGTAAGAACTGGAAAAATAGCCTACTAATATGTTTCTAGTATGTTTGCTTGGAATACTGTTACACATTGAATGCATGGTCAAGTCAAGCGTGGACATGGGGTCGAAATAATTTAATAGTTTTCGTTCATAGCTTCTGAATTTAAAAAATATCACAGCTTAGACTGTTCATCAACAGCATGTCCACACATTATTTGGCATCTCTATTTAATGGCGGTTTTACTACAAATGAGTAAACGCGATTGGTGGTTGCATTAACAAGACTCATCACATGACCAGGGACCAGGCCACATAAGAGTAACAGCGACATATCACATAGAACACAGTGCCAGATTTGTTTGTCTTAAAGTTTGGTTCAATGTCGTTAGCGATGAATAGCAACAGTTACAAATAGGACTTTGTGTAGTTGAGAAAATGTTAGTGTTTGCTAGAGAATTCTCATCGAGCGGAGTCTGTAATGTATTGATGTGTATATTTCGTACTTATTGAAGTTGATCATATTTATTACAAGTAGGCAGTGAGACGATTTGAAAGTATAACGTGGTTGTAAAGAAAGTAAATGAATTAACTATAATTTTTTTGGCGATCCTTCACAAGACAGGGTTTGTACCCTATTTGTGTCAATTGTTGCTTTTTAAAAATGCCGTCTGTGAAAACGTACAATGTTCGATGTGCGTTTCAGTTGAAACCGTTTAATTTCTACAATACATATATTCAATTTATTTATTGTGGTATTTAAATTACACTAACAATAGCATGTGTTTAATTACGGTGGGTGTGAAAATTTAACACACGATAATTAAATTTTATGCATTGTTTACAAATTGAAAGTTGTTGTCTAAGTTTGGTGGTAGCCCCCTCCAGTAAAAGTTAAAGTTCAAACGCTGTGTAACCGATATGTACAACTAGGTCATTTTAGCATTAATAAAATATATAATGAGCACACACAGTGTTAAATGTTTTGTCCATTTGATGGTACACACATGATCATGTTTTAATATCGTACTTTAAACAGATTGCCCAGATGATCGATACGGAGCAGAATGCACTGAAGAGTGTTTTTGTATGAACCGGACGTGTGACAGTATAAATGGACGATGTGATGTGGAAATATGTCAAGCCGGATGGAGAGGACTTTCTTGCAATAATAGTAACTTACATATTTATGCATACATGCACACTACAATTTGCTTCACTTGCAGTAAAAACATAAAACATACACTGAGTAATAACATTTGTTTAGAACAAGACTTTCAGGCCCTTACTATTATTCGCTAGCTGTTAACAACTCAGTATTATGTCCTGATATGTAAACACACTTTTAAATAGTGTCTATAATTATATTTTTCTCGTTTAATTATCATTTTTCGGATCAATAAAAAATTGTGGACATGTAAGTGGATGCCAAATTATCAAGCGAATAACATGGATTATAATGTCGATATACAATACCAAAAAGAATATATTACACGTGAACATGGTCTGTAATATTCTCAACTTATGCAGGGTGCGAGGATAGGTATTTTGGCTTCAACTGCTCGAAACAATGTAGTTCCTACTGTCTATCCAATGAAGTCTGCAATCACGTAAATGGTCAATGTCCTAAAGGGTGTGCAACGGGATACGACTTCGCTAACGATACAACGTGTTCGACAGGTACGCATCCCAGTCAATAGTAATTAGTCGTTTATGTGTATGTTTGATGTGGCACATTTAACAAAATGTCTAAACAATTATATTCTGCGTGTATGGCATTTTTGAAACAAAACACAATATAACGTAAAACGAAAATGCATTTGGTTAAACTAATCATACTCCTTACTTTACATCGCATGTTTTTGTACATGTCAACAGGCAACACTTAACAAACAATAGTAATTTTATTAGATTATACGTTTGTTATTGAACGCTTATGCATGTATAGCTAATCCGTTTGCTCGTCAATAACTTCATGAATTTAATGAAATTGATCGATATATAATTTAAAATTAACCGTTAGATTAGTTCAACGAATTGTGTTTTTCAGGGTGCTAATTTGTCATGTAGGCATTAAATATCTAACATGTATTTTGTAGTTTTGTTTTCCAGTAACACTCAGTGCCTCTCAGCCATTCTACATTTACAAGCCTTTTAATAGGAAGAGTTTAGCGCACTCGAATCAATGTATTGATTTAATTTAATCAATGAGATCTTATGGACGTACTAAGACAATTGCATTGAATTTTAAAACATCACACAAACTCAATAATTATGAAGTGTGTGTGAATAAGGATGTTCATTTTATCTAGAATAGTGGCTCGCAATCAGATATCAGAAAATGGTCAAGCATATATAATTAATCATATTACAAGAATATGTAACATCGTTCATGCTTTCAGCTTGTCAACCAGGATATTTTGGCGTCAACTGCTCCAAAACTTGCAATGCCTATTGTCTACACAATAACGTCTGCAATCACATAACTGGTCAACGTCCTAATGGCTGTAAAGAGGGATACTACTTTACTATAGATAAAACGTGTTCTAAACGTATGCAAATAAATTTAGGTTTATATAGTTTATGTATATGTTTATGTTTAACACTATTGTGATGGATGATATGGTTTGTCAATTTCAGTCATTAAGTATTCATATTGAATATTTATAATTATATTTTTAGTCAAGTTCGAAACGATATGTAAAATTCAAATAAGGGTTGCATATTTCAATGTCTCATTACCGTCATACTTAAATTCATCAGCATCATCACCATCACCATCATCATCATCATCATCATCATCATCATCACATCATTATCATCATCATCCTCATCATCGTTATTATCACCATTTTAATTATCATCATCATCATCATCATCGTCATCATCATTATTATCATCACCATAAACGTTTTCATGATGTATAAGTATTACCCCTCAATTCCGCATGCTTTTTTATGGAAGTGCATTTTGTTCTAGTGATTAAAAGTTGGCGCAATTTAGTGTTACAGTTTTACGTGAAAATGAAGTCATGATGTCATATCTTGTTTTTTGACGTTATATGAGATTTGTAATATTACACAAACAAACTATATTACAACACTGTCATTTCACTCAATTTTAATATTTCGCCCTTATGGGCTTGAATAAAATTATGAATATATAAAAAAAATGAGTCATTTTTTTTATATATTCATAATTTTATTCAAGCCCATAAGGGCGAAATATTAAAATTGAGTGAAATGACAGTGTTGTAATATAGTTTGTTTGTGTAATATTACAAATCTCATATATTGCGTTAAAAACCGAGAAGAAACGATAGAACAATTTCATATTATTTTGCGACATATTAAAGCCATACAATTTCCGTGAAATTCATTTTGACAAACTTTACGTTATAACATATATGCAGCGATATATTATTAGCATGTATTATAGGTAAGTGGTTATTAGTTTATTAGGAACAGTGTGGGATTTTCAAACAATCGATTATTTGCATTTATTGCAGCTCCTTGTCCTTACCTCAATTGCGTCTCCATTATTTATTAGCCATATATTTGATGTAGTATGTTGTAATAAATAGAACAAATTCATCAATGTTGAAATGCATAAATAACTCGTAGTCAGATATTGAATACTTTGTTGAAATATTTTCTGATATTACTTTATATAATACGATATAATATTATTTATTATTTCACTGTTATATAGAGTTAGTAGAGTACAGTACCTTTCATACATTATATTACAATATATATGTGTATTTTTAGTGATTTTTCTACTACTTTGTCAACGCTATTTTATCAGTATCACTCTTCTCAGATACGATTGTTTTAAAGATGTATGTTATGTTCGTCTAAATAAATTTATTTCTAAATAATAATTAATGGTTAAAGTGTAAGCCTATTTCATTTTATCAAAACAAATAACTCGGATTGTGTTGCTGGAAAGGATTGTCAAACATGTTCTATTAGACGAAATTTGAAGATGTAATGTATAATTGTTTAATAATTCAGCGTGTCAACCAGGACATTTTGGCCTCAACTGTTCTAATCAGTGTAGCGCAAATTGTCGACACAATAAGGTCTGCAATCACGTAAATGGTGGATGTTCTGATGGGTGTGCAGACGGATACGACTTTGCTAACGATACAACGTGTTCGACGGGTACGCATTCCATTCAATAGCAGTTGTTTATTTACAAAATGTACATTTAAGCTGCACTATTAACTAGAAATATATATACAGTTACCAGTATATTTATCGCCGTTCATTATTATTCTGTTTAGATGCATTTATTTCTATATCAAATGTTTTTTAAACAATTCATCGACAACGCCTTGCATATAATTGCATTTTTCATTAGTGTATATGTTTGATATTTAAACATATTAGTTAGATCATACATTCCAACGCAGTGCCATCAATGGTAGATATCGATATGCAACGTACAACAAAATTAACGTTAAAGGGTCAAAATGAATGCGTAAATGATTGAATACAGTATTTTATTAGTCTGGATGTACTAAGCAACGCTAGGTGTGTGTTGCTTTAGTTTTACAATAAACACACCGACAGTACAGTATTAAATGGATTTAATAACATATATGAAAACATCTTCGATTAAAATTCACGACAAGAGACGTTAACATATTTGTTATTTAGTAATTCTAGCTTTAGTTGAGTTCTCTTGGCAAATATTGACGAATAATGTCTGGTTCACATTTGCCCCGGGCGCCCTACGATAAATTTGATTACGATATTACGTACGATATTTTAGGCATCGTAGATGGCTTCGGGCTACCGCGTCGGTGTGCACATTGTATACGATTTCCGTGCGATTTTGGTCCTGAGAATCGGGATCAGGTTATTCGGAAATCGTGTGCGAAAGCGTTACAGATGCCACTCGCTAGCTCGATACCCCGATGTTTCTTTCTGGCACTGTCCACAAAAAGACCGTGATTTTATCGCAAGATCATCGCAAGATCATCGCAAGATCATCGTCTCCAAACGATACGCTTCCGGACATCGAACTTTGCATCTACGATATGTTTACGAGCAACGAGCTTACGATTTAAAACAAAGTTGTTCAACTGGCTACGGCGCCCGTAACTCCTTACGATATCGTAACAAAATCGCACGGCTTCCCCAAGAAGCACGAAGGAACATGGAATTGGCGGGCGTCGAAGTCCAAATGTAAACTAGGCATAATGGATGTTGCACCGGATTACATTCCACTTTTGAGTTTTTTAATTGTAATTAATTGAATCAGTTATCTTTTATTATTAATTGTATTACTTCTGGGCCACGACTGTGTTTCGGGGTTCCATGACCGATTTAAACCACGAATACGTTGCACTGACCGTTCGGAGGAGATCACCCCAGTTTTATTCATAATAAAACGTTCATTAACTGCGTGTTTATTATGTGGTTTTTGGTTTGTGCTGTGTTGTAAATGCAATTTTTCACATGCATTTCAAAAGGACAATGTGCTGTTAAAAAGAGTTATCTCCTACTGATGCAGCTGCAGTTTCATATGGTTTATATTTGTATTGAGTTATCGAATGGTATTGTCTGTAATACAATTACTAACATGTTGTGTAAACATGAGATGTAGTATGAAACATAGTTAAATTATACGTAACATTGTTTATACTATCAGCTTGTCAACACGGATATTTTGGACTCAACTGCTTCAAACAATGCGGTCATTGTCATAGCAGTGATGTCTGCAATCACACAACTGGTCAGTGCCCTAATGAGTGTGCAGATGGATACTACTTCATTAACGACACAACGTGTTCAGCACGTAAGTATCCCACTGAAGTGTAAGTGTTCATAGTTTGATTGAACAATAACATAAATCACGTCGATGATGATACACATTTCAGAATATAAATTAATTGAACATAAATTTAAAGAACGTATTTAACTCATAAATGACTTTCGTACGAATAATTAAGCGTATATATACCACTAGCTTTTAATATATGGTAGCCATTTAGTTGATTTAGACAGCTGCACAAAAACCGAATAAATACTTGTTTACAAATCAATTTATTCTAATTTAGACTCGCATTCAGATATCGGAGAGATTATTACATATAATAAAATATAATTCAATGTATCAATTACGCATACTAATCAAGTAACATCGTCTATACATCCAGCTTGTCAACCAGGATATTTTGGCTTCAACTGCTCCAAACTATGCAGTCAATATTGTCGAAGCAATGCTGTCTGCAATCACGTAAATGGTAGATGTCCTGACGGGTGTGCAGAGGGATACGACTTCACTAACGATACAAAGTGTTCAAAACGTAAGTTTACGTTCAAAACGTAAGTTTACGATAACATAAATTATTTAAGAATTGAATAATGTTTTTCTTCACTTCATCGGTGTATGAACTGTCGGGTTTTCTGCATTTCATCGGTGTATGAACTGTCGGGTCCCGACAGTTCATACACTGATGAAATGTAGAAAAATATTATTCAATTTTTATAATAACAACAAAAAGTGGATATTAACTTTACTTTTAACTGTCTAAGAGCCGCAACTGACGTGTAGCCTCCAGCGTAGCAATCCCAGTTTTAATTTCCGTTTCATTTCTGTCGAACGGCATTTCTAATATCTCGGCAGACATTTACAATCACTGTGGATCATTTTGTAGTGGACGTTCTTGTAAAAACAGTTCAAATTTCCCAACAATTTCATCTTCTGCAACACCGGCAAGCGATAAATCGGTCAATAGTGTACACGCAAACAATGACAACGCAAACGATTTGTTGGCCCAATTTAGTGTTACAGTTTGAAGTCAAAATGAAGTCTTGATGTCATATCTTGTTTGTTGACGTAACGCCATTTTGTTTGAATAGCACACTGGAGTTATTTTTTATGTATTCATAATTTTGATAAAGCCAATAAGGGCGAAATATTAAAATTGAGTGAAATGACAGTGTTGTGATATGGTTTGGTTGTGTAATAATAAAAATTTCATATATTGTGTTAAAAAGCCAAGAAGAAACGATAGAACAATTTCATATTATTTTGCGACATATTAAAGCCATACAATTTCCGTGAAATTCATTTTGACAAACTTTACGTTATAACATATATGCAGCGATATATTATTAGCATGTATTATAGGTAAGTGGTTATTAGTTTCTTAGGTACAGTGTGGGGTATTTTCAAACAATCGATTCTTTGCATTTGTTCATTGGGAGCTCATTGTCCTTACCTCAATTGCGTCTCCATTATTTATTAGCCACATATTTGATTTAGTATGTTGTAATAAATAGAACAAATGCATCAATGTTGAAATGCATAAATAACTCGTAGTCAGATATTGAATACTTTGTTGAAATAGTTTCTGATATTACTTTATATAATACGATATAATATCATTTATTAATTCACTGTTATATAGAGTTAGTAGAGTACAGTACCTTTCATACATTATATTACAATATATATGTGTATTTTTAGTTATTTTTCTACTACTTTTTCAATGCTATTTTATCAGTATCACTCTTCTCAGACACGATTGTTTTAAAGATGTATGTTATGTTCGTCTAAATCAATTTATTTCTGAATAATAATTAATGGTTAAAGTGTAAGCCTATTTCATTTTATCAAAACAAATAACTCGGATTGTGTTGTTTGAAAGGATTGTCAAACATGTTCTATTAGACGAAATTTGAAGATGTAATGTATAATTGTTTAATAATTCAGCGTGTCAACCAGGATATTTTGGCCTCAACTGCTCTAATCAGTGTAGCGCAAATTGTCGACACAATAAGGTCTGCAATTACGTAAATGGTGGATGTTCTGATGGGTGTGCAGACGGATACGACTTTGCTAACGATACAACGTGTTCGACGGGTACGCATTCCAATTCAATAGCATTTGTTTGTTTACAAAATGTACATTTAAGCTGCACTATTAACTGGAAATATATATAAAGGTACGAGTGTATTTATCGCCGTTCATTATTATTCTGTTTGGATGCATTTATTTCTATATCAAATATTTTTAAACAATTCATCGACAACGACTGGCATATAATTGCATTTTCCATTAGTGCATATGTTTGATATTTAAACATATTAGTTAGATCATACATTCCTACGCAGTGCCATCAATGGTAGATATCTATATGCAACATACAACAAAATTAACGTTAAAGGGCCAAAATGAATGCGTTAATGGTTTGAATACAGGATTTTATTAGTCTGGATGTGCTAAGCAACGCTAGTTGTATGTTGCTTTAGTTTTAAAATAAACACACAGACAGTACAGTAATAAATGGATTTAATTACATATATGAAAAAATCTTCGATTAAATTCACGACAAGAGACGGTAACATATTTATTATTTAGTTATGCTAGCTTAAGTTGAGTTCTCTTGGCAAATATTGACGAATAATGTCTGGTTCACATTTGCACCGGGCGACCTACGATAAATTTGACTACGATATTACGTACGATATTTTAGGCATCGTAGGTGGCTACCGCGTCGGTGTGCACATTGTATACGATTTCCGTGCGATTTTGGTACTGAGAATCGGCATCAGGTTATTCTGAAATCGTGTGCGAAAGCGTTACAGATGCCACTCGCTAGCTCGATACCCAGATGTTTCTTTCTGGCACTGTCCACAAAAAGTCCGTGATTTTGTCGCAAGATCATCGCACGGTCTCCAAACGATACGCTTGAGGACATCGTACTTTGCATCTACGATATGTTTACGAGCAACGGGCATACGATTTAAAACAAAGTTGTTTAACTGGCTTCGGCGCCCGTAACTTCTTACGATATGGTAACAAAATCGCACGGCTTCCCCAAGAAGCCCGAAGGAACAGGGAATTGGCGGGCGTCGAAGTCCAAATGTAAACTAGGCATAATGGATGTTGCTCCGGATTACATTCTACTTTTGAGTTTTTTAATTGTAATTAATTGAATCAGTTATCTTTTCTTATAAATTGTATAACTTCTGGGCCACGACTGTGCTTCGGGGTTCCATGACCTATTTAAACCACGAATGCGTTGCACTGACCGTTCGGAGGAGATTACCCCAGTTTTATTCATAATAATATTTTCATTAACTGCGTGTTTATTATTTGGTTTTTGGTTTGTGCTGTGTTGTAAATGCAACTTTTCACATGCATTTCAAAAGGACAATGTGCTGTTGAAAAGTGTTCTCTCCTACTGATGCAGTTGCAGTTTCATATGGTTTATATTTGTATTGTGTTATCGAATGGTATTGTCTGTAGTACAATTACTAACATGTTGTGTAAACATGAGATGTAGTATGAAACATAGTTAAATTATACGCAACATTGATTATACTTTCAGCGTGTAAACACGGATATTTTGGACTCAACTGCTCCAAACAATGCGGTCATTGTCGTAGCAGTGATGTCTGCAATCACACAACTGGTCAGTGCCCTAATGAGTGTGCAGATGGATACTACTTCATTAACGACACAACGTGTTCAGCACGTAAGTATCCCACTGAAGTGTAAGTGTTAATAGTTTTATTGAACAATAACATAAATCACGTCGATGATGATACACATCTCAGAATATAAATTAATTGAACATGAATTTAAAGAATGTATTTAACTCATAAAGGACTTTCGTACGAATAATTAAGCGTATATATACCTCTAGTTTTGAATATTTGGTAGCCATTTAGTTGGTTTAGACAGCTGCACACAAACCGAATAAATACTTGTTTAAAAATCAAGTTATTCAATTTTAGACTCGTATTCAGATATCGGAAAGATTATTACATATAATAAAATATAATTAAATGTATCAATTACGCATACTAATCAAGTAACATCGTCTATACATCCAGCTTGTCAACCAGGATATTTTGGCTTCAACTGCTCCCAACTATGCAGTCAATATTGTCGAAGCAATGATGTCTGCAATCACGTAAATGGTAGATGTCCTGACGGGTGTGCAGAGGGATACGACTTCACAAACGATACAAAGTGTTCAAAACGTAAGTTTACCGATAACATAAATTATTTAAGAATTGAATAATGTTTTTCTTCGCTTCATCGGTGTATGAACTGTCGGGTTTTCTGCATTTCATCGGTGTATGAATTGTCGGCTCCCGACAGTGCATACGCTGATGAAATGTAGAAAAATATTATTCAATTTTTATAATTACAACAAAAAGTGGATATTAACTTTTCTTTTAACTGTCTAAGAGCCGCAGCTGACGTGTAGCCTCCAGCGTAGCAATCCCAGTTTTAATTTCGGTTTCATTTCTGTCGAACGGCATTTCTAATATCTCGGCAGACATTTACAATCACAATTTCATCTTCTGCAACACCGGCAAGCGATAAATCGGTCAATAGTGTACACGCAAACTATGACAACGCAAACGATTTGTTGGCCCAATTTAGTGTTACAGTTTGAAGTCAAAATGAAGTCATGATGTCATATCTTGTTTGTTGACGTAACGCCATTTTGTTTGAATAGCACAATGGAGTTATTTTTTATGTATTCATAATTTTGATAAAGCCAATAAGGGCGAAATATTAAAATTGAGTGAAATGACAGTGTTGTGATATGGTTTGGTTGTGTAATAATAAAAATTTCATATATTGTGTTAAAAAGCCAAGAAGAAACGATAGAACAATTTCATATTATTTTGCGACATATTAAAGCCATACAATTTCCGTGAAATTCATTTTGACAAACTTTACGTTATAACATATATGCAGCGATATATTATTAGCATGTATTATAGGTAAGTGGTTATTAGTTTCTTAGGTACAGTGTGGGGTATTTTCAAACAATCGATTCTTTGCATTTGTTCATTGGGAGCTCATTGTCCTTACCTCAATTGCGTCTCCATTATTTATTAGCCACATATTTGATTTAGTATGTTGTAATAAATAGAACAAATGCATCAATGTTGAAATGCATAAATAACTCGTAGTCAGATATTGAATACTTTGTTGAAATAGTTTCTGATATTACTTTATATAATACGATATAATATCATTTATTAATTCACTGTTATATAGAGTTAGTAGAGTACAGTACCTTTCATACATTATATTACAATATATATGTGTATTTTTAGTTATTTTTCTACTACTTTTTCAATGCTATTTTATCAGTATCACTCTTCTCAGACACGATTGTTTTAAAGATGTATGTTATGTTCGTCTAAATCAATTGATTTCTAAATAATAATTAATGGTTAAAATGTAAGCCTATTTCATTTTATCAAAACAAATAACTCGGATTGTGTTGTTTGAAAGGATTGTCAAACATGTTCTATTAGACGAAATTTGAAGATGTAATGTATAATTGTTTAATAATTCAGCGTGTCAACCAGGATATTTTGGCCTCAACTGCTCTAATCAGTGTAGCGCAAATTGTCGACACAATAAGGTCTGCAATTACGTAAATGGTGGATGTTCTGATGGGTGTGCAGACGGATACGACTTTGCTAACGATACAACGTGTTCGACGGGTACGCATTCCATTCAATAGCAGTTGTTTGTTTACAAAATGTACATTTAAGCTGCACTATTAACTGGAAATATATCTAAAGGTACGAGTATATTTATCGCCGTTCATTATTATTCTGTTTGGATGCATTTATTTCTATATCAAATATTTTTAAACAATTCATCGACAACGCCTGGCATATAATTGCATTTTCCATTAGTGCATATGTTTGATATTTAAACATATTAGTTAGATCATACATTCCAACGCAGTGCCATCAATGGTAGATATCTATATGCAACATACAACAAAATTAACGTTAAAGGGTCAAAATGAATGCGTTAATGGTTTGAATACAGGATTTTATTAGTCTGGATGTGCTAAGCAACGCTAGTTGTATGTTGCTTTAGTTTTAAAATAAACACACAGACAGTACAGTAATAAATGGATTTAATTACATATATGAAAAAATCTTCGATTAAATTCACGACAAGAGACGGTAACATATTTATTATTTAGTTATGCTAGCTTAAGTTGAGTTCTCTTGGCAAATATTGACGAATAATGTCTGGTTCACATTTGCCCCTGGCGCCCTACGATAAATTTGACTACGATATTACGTACGATATTTTAGGCATCGTAGGTGGCTTCGGGCTACCGCGTCGGTGTGCACATTGTATACGATTTCCGTGCGATTTTGGTACTGAGAATCGGCATCAGGTTATTCGGAAATCGTGTGCGAAAGCGTTACAGATGCCACTCGCTAGCTCGATACCCCGATGTTTCTTTCTGGCACTGTCCACAAAAAGACCGTGATTTTGTCGCAAGATCATCGCACGGTCTCCAAACGATACGCTTGAGGACATCGTACTTTGCATCTACGATATGTTTACGAGCAACGGGCATACGATTTAAAACAAAGTTGTTTAACTGGCTTCGGCGCCCGTAACTTCTTACGATATGGTAACAAAATCGCACGGCTTCCCCAAGAAGCCCGAAGGAACAGGGAATTGGCGGGCGTCGAAGTCCAAATGTAAACTAGGCATAATGGATGTTGCTCCGGATTACATTCTACTTTTGAGTTTTTTAATTGTAATTAATTGAATCAGTTATCTTTTTTTATAAATTGTATAACTTCTGGGCCACGACTGTGCTTCGGGGTTCCATGACCTATTTAAACCACGAATGCGTTGCACTGACCGTTCGGAGGAGATTACCCCAGTTTTATTCATAATAATATTTTCATTAACTGCGTGTTTATTATTTGGTTTTTGGTTTGTGCTGTGTTGTAAATGCAACTTTTCACATGCATTTCAAAAGGACAATGTGCTGTTGAAAAGTGTTCTCTCCTATTGATGCAGTTGCAGTTTCATATGGTTTATATTTGTATTGTGTTATCGAATGGTATTGTCTGTAGTACAATTACTAACATGTTGTGTAAACATGAGATGTAGTATGAAACATAGTTAAATTATACGCAACATTGATTATACTTTCAGCATGTAAACACGGATATTTTGGACTCAACTGCTCCAAACAATGCGGTCATTGTCGTAGCAGTGATGTCTGCAATCACACAACTGGTCAGTGCCCTAATGAGTGTGCAGATGGATACTACTTCATTAACAACACAACGTGTTCAGCACGTAAGTATCCCACTGAAGTGTAAGTGTTAATAGTTTTATTGAACAATAACATAAATCACGTAGATGATGATACACATCTCAGAATATAAATTAATTGAACATGAATTTAAAGAATGTATTTAACTCATAAAGGACTTTCGTACGAATAATTAAGCGTATATATACCTTTAGTATTGAATATTTGGTAGCCATTTAGTTGATTTAGACAGCTGCACACAAACCGAATAAATCCTTGTTTAAAAATCAAGTTATTCAATTTTAGACTCGTATTCAGATATCGGAAAGATTATTACATATAATAAAATATAATTCAATGTATCAATTACGCATACTAATCAAGTAACATCGTCTATACATCCAGCTTGTCAACCAGGATATTTTGGCTTCAACTGCTCCCAACTATGCAGTCAATATTGTCGAAGCAATGATGTCTGCAATCACGTAAATGGTAGATGTCCTGACGGGTGTGCAGAGGGATACGACTTCACAAACGATAAAACGTGTTCAAAACGTACGTTAACCGATAACATAAATTATTTAAGAATTGAATAATGTTTTTCTTCGCTTCATCGGTGTATGAACTGTCGGGTTTTCTGCATTTCATCGGTGTATGAATTGTCGGCTCCCGACAGTGCATACACTGATGAAATGTAGAAACATTTTATTCAATTTTTATAATTACAACAAAAAGTGGATATTAACTTTTCTTTTAACTGTCGAAGAGCCGCAACTGACGTGTAACCTCCGGCGTAGCAATCCCAGTTTTAATTTCGGTTTCATTTCTGTCGAACGGCATTTCTAATATCTCGGCAGACATTTACAATCACTGTGGATCATTTTGTAGTGGACGTTCTTGTAAAAACAGTTCAAATTTCCCAACAATTTCATCTTCTGCAACACCGGCAAGCGATAAATCGGTCATTAGTGTACACGCAAACAATGATAACGCAAACGATTTATCGAAAAGCGAATGACAGAAAACATCGTAAAGGTTCGTGCAAATCAATTACGTCATTTAGCAAATGAAGAATGAAAAAGTAGTACGGTCATGAATAATAACGAGGTAATTTGCATATCCAACCGGTTCATCGGCGTATGAATGACAGGTCATGTAGGCGGATCATCCAATCAGAATGCAGCGTTCACGTGAAAATGCAAAAGGTTGTAATTATGTCTGTTAAATAAAGCGAATTATGTTATTTGAGATGCGAGGATTGGGAGTAGATATTTAATTAGTCTATTTTTTTTTTTTTCTGTTAAGCGGATGGTTATTGGATGTTGTTTGTCCTGGATTGACAAATAATGGCTTTTGATTTGGGAGTATTAATTTGAATCCTCATTTTGGTACTTAGGTAAAATGTACTGTTAAACACGTTAAACGATGGCTAAGACAGCATAGGAAACATTTGATGCGGATCACGTAATCGCCGAAACAAAATGAAATAGAAAGAGCCTATGTACATTGCCCATCATTATTTGTATTTTAATATGCTTGTAAATGTATTCTTGTACAACTCAATGTGTTCACGCCAACTTGGATTAAACGTTTGGTCAACATGAACAGATATATGAATTGGATTTATTAATAATTGACTAATGACCTAGTTTTTTGTTCACCTCATTTGATGAGATTATTTAATAGCCCGACACAACATTTATACATCTTTACGGTATTCAACAAGAAATCGAGCACAATACTAATAGAATATGTAATAATAATGAATAATATGAATGACAGTAATCATGTTATTCATAATTGTTACTCGTAATCATATGTTGTATGAGATTGTCAAAATATGTGTAACATGTTACAAATTTAAAAAAAACAAACAAACAAAAACAACAACATGATATGTACACTGTTTACACATTCAGCCTGTCAATCAGGATATTTTGGACCCAACTGTTTCATTACATGCAGTCATTGTCAAATCGGTGATGTCTGCAATCACATAACTGGTCAATGTCCTAATGGGCTGCAGAGGGATACAACTTCACTAACGACACAACGTGTTCAGCCCATAAGTATCGTAGTAGAGCATCCGACATTTAAATACGCATTATCCGATCTATTAATTACACAATTCAATACACACGATTTATGTGTTATACTGTTTTAAATTCATACATGTTAACAGTAATGTTCTGGACATAATTATGTTGCATGCATGGCGAGAGAGTTCCCGACAATGTTTAAATACTTTTCAGCAATTTGTTGGATTCGCAGGTTTACACTTTCTCTGATTTAATTAATATAAACGCATACACATAAATCCGCTGAACAGTAGTGGTAAGCTATAAGCGCTGGTTCGACGTCTTAAAGCCCTCACCAAATTAAAACGTACGCCAAAATCTGATTTTATTCTAATGATGTTTTGCTTTTTCTAATAAGCAAAATGTGATTTCTTACCTAATCTCGCATACACATACCCCCACATCCAATATTGAAACTATTACAATTTGGTATAGTTAATAGTTAAGGGTTAGTTAAGTTATATAGAAAATGTCCCGTTTTGTTTCATGACCTAAAATTGGACAATAGGTGAAAAAGTACATATCGAGGGCTTAGAGCAAATACCTAGTATCGGGCAAATTTTCCAAAAATGGATTTTTGCTATATACAGATGTATTTTTCATATACACATAATGTTACAAAATTTTATAACTGTATCTTGATTAGTTTTGAAGATATTGATTTGTGATCAAATCAAGTATCAATTATCTTGTCCATTGTTTGGAACATTAAGCCAGTATATCTAGATACCATTCATACAGCAGACGAAATATGTTCAAGTATACGAGCAAATACAAGCAAATAAATATGCCATGTCTTTGCTCCAATACTTTCATGAATTTTTTGAATGCATCATTCAAGCAAAGACATAGTTCATTGAGTTACAGGGTTTTTGCTCTTACATTAAGTAAGTATTGTGATGAGTATTCAAGCAGCATAAACCAAGTAAGATGATATACTATGGTTTTGTTTTCAAGTTTACAGTGCAATGGTTTTAGCATAAACCATGCATAGTTAGTTACAGCCTTTTTCTGCTAATGAAACACAACAAATCATCAAGTAATGTGAAACCAAACCAGGCTTATCAGTATAGACAACATTTTTGCTGGGAAACTTTATCTGTCAACCGTGCTAATTAGATGATAAAAGCAAGTATGATCAAACATCAGCACCTTTTTTGTGTTATTACTGTTAGAGGAACAGATCACAGCAAGGTATGAATTATGTTTAAAATATTTATAGTTTTTTTTTTTTTAATTTGAACTTCAAACAAACTAAATAAAGTAGTTAAATAATAATTTTGGTGTTATAATTATTTGATTTAAATAGTATTTTAATTTTAATAGTTTAATACAATGATAATTTGAGGCTAAAAGTGGCAAAACTGTTTGTTTTGTAAACATTGTTTATGTTATTATAACTAAATCAATGTATGAATTTATTTAGTGTTGTTTCAATTATTAAAGTTGGTTATGAGCTCCTACATTTTGTTGCTTTTTGCAGATGTGGTCTGATTCTGAAGATGATCGATTAATCAAAACTGCTATAGAATTGGAAGATACATATTTCACACAACAAGAAGGTGCACATAATGTTACACCATGTCCCACAGAGCAAGACGATCATCAACAAGAAGAAAATACAACACATACAATGGATAGATCGTGTGAAGAAATCATTCCCACAAATGAAACAGTTAATGAAACTGGAAAAAACAGTGTACAGAGAAAGAAGAGAAGACAAAAACAAACAAGAAAAAAACTGAAATATATATATTCGTCTAGCTCTAATGAAGATATTCCACTAAGCCTATATAGTGAAAAGATAAATAACGCTCTCATTGAATCCGACGACAGCGATCATGACCAAACATTTGTGCCAGTTTCCAAAGACCTTAACTCAACAGACACAGAATTCTATTCAGATGTGTCTAATGAAACACGTAAAGACATTGATTTCAGACAAAATATCAAAGGATATGTAAACAAAATGTCCAAGAAGGGTAAACAAAGCAAGAAACATTCCACCCGAAGGCAAAGAAAACAACAAAAAAAACATCCCCAATCCGAATTGCATAACGCAAAGGATACTAGTGCTGTTCAATCGTTAGTTCAATGTGCAATTGTCAAAGCAAATGAAGGACGTGTAGATCAAATTCTTTTTGCCCATGGCTTTACAAGATGTGCAATGCCGCGACATGGAAACTGCTTTTTTGATGCAGCACTTCATTCAGGTAAAATCAGTGGAACAAGTCTGGAGCTTCGTCATGCTCTGTGCGATCATTTAGCACAAAACGCAGAAGAATATATTGGCTTTCTCTTGAACAGATTTTCTCCCGAAGACGAGGAGCCATTTGTTGCAAATTATTTGGAAGAAGTGGAAAACTTGAAACAAGAAGGATATTGGTCCAATAAAGTGGCAGACTTTCTTCCTCTTGCGCTTGAAAATCATACTGGTTTTACAGTGAATATTTACACAAGCAAACCTGAACAACCTGTTATAGTTGTACAGCCTTCACTTGTCTCTTGTCAAGCTTCTGCATCGATTCATATTGCCTACATCTCGGCAATAAATGTTCTTGAGCACTATGATGCATTTGAATCGATAAAGACCACCAGCAATGATGCTACTCAAAGTCAGACGCTATGTGATGATACTGCTGCATCAGCTCATGGAAACGAAAATGAGCAGATCTTCATTGCTACTCCAATACCAGCATCACAAAAATCTACCAGTACTCCACGAAAAAAGGCAAAATTCTTAACACCCCCAAAGAAAAAACTCTGTAGAAAGCGAAAGGCAACACCAGATAACTGGAAACGAAATGTTCGCATAAAGCTTAAATTAAGTGGGCAGGAATACACCTCTGCAACTGGTAACATTATTCCCAAGAAGTATATTAAACCTTGCAATTGCTCCAAGTGTAGATACAAATGTAACCAACAGTGTACAGAGGTAGACCGAATAGCAATATTTACTTCATTTTGGGCACTTGAATCATATGAACGGCAAAAGGATTTCATCTGTTCAAGAGTTCAACAAAAGAATACAAAAACATTGCTTGACGAAAATGACCGGAAAATATCAAAAAGGAAACAAGTTACTAGGAATTACAATTTTGAAATTGGCAGTGACATAGTTAGGGTTTGCAAGAGATTTTTCTTAAGAACATTGGCTGTAGGTGAGGCATTTGTGGTTCATGCTTTAGAAAATAAAGTTGCAGGACACTTTGAAGGAAAGGAAAGACATGGTAAAGGCCCATCTGCAAACAGAATAAAAGATGAAATGCTAAACAGAGTTTGAAGTCACATTAAGTCTTTTCCCACCTTTGAAGGGCATTACACAAGAAAAGACTCCAAACGGCAATACCTGGAAACATCACTAACTGTTCCAAAAATGTATGAATTGTACAGAGAAAAATGTACAGAAGAACAGCAACAGCCTGTTAAATTATCCATGTATCGACGTGTGTTTAATGAGGAGTTTAATTTATCTTTCCATGTTCCAAAGAAAGATCAGTGTAATTTATGTTCAAAGTATTACACGGCTGAACACGATGGTGTCTTAACTGAAAAAATGAAAGACGAATTCAATCTACACCAGCAACGAAAGATAAAGGCAAGGGAGGAAAAGGCCAATGACAAGGAATTAGCAAAAGCAGATAGCAAAATCCATGCATGCACATTTGACTTACAAACTGTTCTCTATACCCCATGCAGTTTAGTCAGTGTAATGTATCATATGCGCAAATTATGTTGCTATAATCCCTCTGTATACAATCTCGGCAATGGTGATGGTTCTTGTTTTGTTTGGTCGGAAATAAATGGCAAAAGAGGTTCTAGTGAAATCGCGACATGTATACACCTTTACCTCAAAAGTCTTCCCAGCACAGTTGAACATGTGATACTATATTCAGACGCATGTACAGGCCAAAACAGGAATCAAGTCATGGCTTCAAGTCTCCTTTATGCAGTGAATCAAATTGGAAATATCAAACTTATTGACCACAAATTTCTTGAGTCAGGGCACACACACATGGAGTGCGACAGTATGCACGCTGCAATTGAATTTGCCAAGAAGAGGACTCAGATTAATGTTCCAAGTCAGTGGGATACTGTTATTACCATGGCAGGAAGGCACAAACCATACCATGTTGTTCCACTCAGCTACAATGATTTCATTGACTTTCTCGATCTGAAATCAAGAAACCTCAAAGCAGTGAATACCGACAGTGGTGTGAAGGTGAACTGGACACACATGAAATGGATGCGGTTTACTGCCACTGATCCCGGTGCATGCCTTTTTAAATACGATTTGAATGATAAGGCTTTTGAAAGAATTTTACTTGTACCTCAGAACAACACAATACTAGAAGCTTTTCCAAAGAGGTACAAATCAAGATTACCAATTACTTCTGCAAAAAAGAAGGATTTAGTAACGCTATGCAAAAATGGAATCATTCCCAAAGAATTCCACGAATATTATCGAACACTTCCAACCAGCCATTCTGCAAAGGATGTACTTCCAGACCCAGACATTCAAGAAAGTGACAGTTCAACAGATGATGATTAATCTGCTGTGCTGAAAGTAAAGGCTAAACTAGAAAAAAAAAAACAGTATGAGAAAAATTGTCTTCACAATGAAAATACTGTATTTACATGTAATTTTGTTGTAAGTTTCCTTAGTTTCGGATCTGTATATAACAATACATCATTTTTTATGTCATGAATTGGTATGTTTTGCTATTTTCCATTCGAGCTATAGACCTGCATTTCCATATACAGGGTTTATGCACAATGTAAAGGATAGAAATAAACGGATGTGATTGGTGCAATAATGCCGCAGATGATGATACAATATTGTTGTAGGATGCGTTTTCACTTTGTATATTGTGAATTGTTCCAGCAAAAACCATGTATGTCAAGATACCATGTTTTTGCTCGATCACTTAAAGCCCTTTTATTTTAAAGTGTTAGTGCAAAAACATTTTTTGCCTTTTTCTGTACGATTTAATAGTATTTTATCATAAATCTTATACTACATGATAAACTATATCCTTTCATATGTTATTGTCAAGTTTTGTAATCAAAATAAAGATATCAACACGTATGACCTGTTTTTTGCTTTTCCTGAAAACTTTCTAAAAACGGAGATACTAGGTTTTTGCTCTAAGCCCTCGATATACAGATTTGTTTTAAAGCCTAGTTTTTTGGCGCCTTGAAATTCTCTCATGACCGCTAGTTGTCTCCAAAATTTATCATTTCATTAACCGTTTTTCAGATCCGATTAAAACCAGAAAAAATACTTGGATACACGGTTCTAAATTGACATAAAATACGGTCATGTATCGCCTTGTAAAAAAAGTGTTTTGCTACAAAAATGCGCAAAAAATATGTCGCCATACACAAGGTAACGGACGCCACATGAAAAACGTGCGTGTATGGGTCGTGTGCTTAATTGCAGTTTTCATGTGAACAAAATGTCGTTTAACAATGTCAAATTGAGTTTTAAATGCGGCTCTATATTACATTATTCGTTTCAATATTTTGATTGACAATTTGTGAAAGGGATTAGCGAACTACCGGCATAAAATTAAACGGTAAATATAATAAAAAATATTAATTCGTGTTCGCTTTTCCTGGCAAGCGCTGGTATTTGTTATCAAACACTTTTTAGTTGTTAGTATGGTATAAACCCCGCCCCTTAAATCTCCGTATTTGATTGGCTAATGAGATCGTTGTGGTTGTGAGTACACTGTTCAGTCACTCACGGATGGAAGTGAGACCTTTTCGATCATTACGCCGTTTGTTTATGACCCTTCGATTTAAGATATGTGTAATTATTTAAAGGGATTAAGGGTGGTCGCTTTGACAATTAAAGGCCTAGTTTAATCCTTCTTTATTTGATCTGCGGTACTATATCCCTGTGTATTGCACCCTGGTGTGGTCACAGTGTGGACGCAGTGGACACAGTGTGGCAACCTTATCTGTACAGATCAATACACTGCTGCAATTGACACAGTGCACTCAACCATTGCTCAGTCAGCTGAGATAAAATATTGCAGATAACGATAAGAGATTTTATGGTGGACAGATACACAGATTGGAATACCCCATGGAGAGGTCAGACATTCACTAAACTAGACCTATAAGGCATGCCGGCGTTATTAATTATTAATAATTATTTTCATAATTACAATTAATAATAATAATAATAATAATAATATTATTATTATTATTATTATTATTATTATTATTATTATTATTATTATCATTATGAAATATTAATTGTGAACACATATCCACGAAAAATTAGCTAGATAATAAATAAACTATAAATAAATAACTAAATAAATAAATAAACAAATATCAATAAATGCAAGATTTACCCATAAATCAGAAACACATTTTGCCATTAATGTTCTCTCAAACGGTATAAAGTTTTGGTCATTAGCAAAGGCTGTAATTTATATTGATATTTGCTATTAAATGCCATTGAACAAAAATGCAGTTTCAACATTTGAATCCAGTGTATTATCTTATTTTAAAAATGAAAAAAAAATCCATATTAAAGTAGGACAAATTTCCCACGTTCGAAAGTGGGAAAATATACCAGTTTAAAAAGTGAGAAAAATCAGAAGGCATTTGTTATTTTTTTCAAACATGTCAACACGCTGTTGACTGAGAAGGACTAGCAAAATAAGACAAATATCCAATGGAATTACTTCCCACTTTTAAAATGGGACTTTGTTTATTAAAGCCACAAATAGAATTTCGTCTACACAAAACGATTGTATTACGGATACATTGAATTTTTTATATAAAAGTCATAAAAATACGGTTTTAGAATGTACATATATCCCATGGGATTTTATCCCACCGGTAAAAGTGAGGTAAAA
Source organism: Congeria kusceri (assembly GCA_027627225.1). Taxonomy (NCBI): domain Eukaryota; kingdom Metazoa; phylum Mollusca; class Bivalvia; order Myida; family Dreissenidae; genus Congeria; species Congeria kusceri. The sequence goes on along the minus strand of CM051025.1, from coordinate 1,405,517 downwards.
ATCCCGTGGGAAAACAAAAAATCAGAGGGGAAAATAAAAAAATCCCACGGGCAAGCCAATTTTGCACATACATTTTATAATGAATGAAATGTCCAAATCATCAATTATTGATCACAATTAAACATTTTAACGAATATTTTATGTAGAATAGTAATATCCTAATGAAAAAGGGTACTACAGTTTGCGAAATTTCGGTTTCGCTATTTTTTTCGGTGACCTGTGTCTTGTAGCCTGAAAAAGTGTCTTTGTGTATGGGTAAGCTTTTATATACAATACAACAGGAAACGGTTCTTGAATACGATTTATTGAAACATTTACAAACATTAGTTAATTTTATTTGACGACCATCATCGTGACGAGGACTAAATCTGAATATTCATCTTTAACTTTCCGCGATCTGCGCGATATTCTAAACAAAACACGATGGACTTTGGCTCGTTTTGTTGTGTTGAAAATGTAAACACTCCACCGGACTGAAAATTAGGAAAATGCCATTTATTTCAGAAAATTCCTAAATAAATTGTTGCTCAAAACACATTACATAAAGTGTTTGCAAATTCAACTTTCTAAGATGCAATGCCAATCGCATTCATAATAAAAATACAAATACACATACAATCGTCAAAACATTGCACTAAGTCATTAATATAATTTTGATAAATACAAACCTTTTTAAAGTTGTTTATATTCTGCATATACTTACGCATTGTTTCTACTACTTGTATTTCTAAGTTCTTTGTATATTCTGAATCTTAATGATAGTTTTTACTACAGTTTATTATTTTTTATAAGTTCATACTTGTTCGAATGGTTTTCAAGGGTATTGTGTCTTTACTATTTGTCTTAACATGCAACATCTTTAATCGTTAATAGATATATTCGTACAACTCAGGCATTCATTTGTTTTCTTCGGTTGCATTACACAGTAATGCAATAATGCAACGGGTTGACTTTACAAGAGAACTTCTATGGCAAGTATTATTTATATTATTACGACAGTCATAATTTTATAAGACCGAGAGCGTTTGTTTCATGTGACCATTAAATACAACCAATTGTTTCAGCAATATATCATACCACTGGGCGAACCGAAAAGGACATGTTGTAGTTATGTGCTGTTAAAGTGTTAACATTCATTTATCAATGAATCATGTGTATACATATTCAATTCAAACGAGGCCGTCTTAAATGTGGGTATCGAACTGATGGTAATAAACAGTGAACCATACTGTTTATATGGTATTTTGCTTCTCGACGGCTAATTTAACTGGAAGTTTGCTTCCAGTCAGTTGGTGATTGTGCTCCGGTGTGGAAGTCTAGTAAACCTAGCGTAGAAAGACTGTTGGAAATAAACTACAAGCATATTAATTAAGAGTGCATTTTCGCTTAAAAGGAATCATTTGATCGAATTTACCGGTATTAAAGTGCACATTTCCACATTTAAACTCGATAACGTTCTTGTTATCCAATTGTATACGACATCATAATAAAACTTATTTTTATAATAACAACAACTATTTGTTCAAGCTAGTTATACAATGAAAGCGGAATTACATACATGCCAATTAAGAAATATCTGCAACGTGCCATGCATAATAATGGATAAGCATAGTAGGATTGATAGTGCTTCGTACCCTACTGAGTGAAAAATAGGTCATACGATAAGTGCTCTCGATTTTATTAAAAACAGTTGAAAAATAATACTTTGCTGTATCAACATATTCAGAATTGATTGATTGATTGATAATTTAAACAATCAAGCAGCCCTATTAAATTGAAACCGTTAACCCTCATTGTAATGAGGCATAACAATGGATTTTAAAATGTTATGTAAACGTATATAAATTCGTCAGTATGAAATTTCGTGGTTTCTTTAAAAACGAAACTTTCGTTGGTACTTGATTTCGTGGATTTCAAATTTTGAAAAAAACTAATCCACAGTTTGACATCACTACTCTGTAAACTTGCAAGTCCGTCATTAGCCCCAGATTACATAATCATGGTCACCAAAAGATATAATTAGAGATGTACTGGCAGATGTTGATCATGTACCTATTAAACTGTCAATTAAAATCCTTTGTTTGGTCCCAGCTAGACCGTCAGCCATCAATAAAATCAATACATATGCAGATAAATCCCATGATTTTCGTGTAAAGCATATTGCTAATTAAACTGGCTGAACCTGTTATTGTCTACATCAAGACCTGTCAAAGGGGATTAGGCAGTGCCCCGTGATTTCACACTTCCACGCATTTACCCAGACACTACCGTATATACCCACTTATAAGAGTATATGATTGGCAGTTTTAATATTGTGTTATGTACTTATTCTAACTGGGCTGAAGAACTGCTTAATAGACATTTCCAACGTTTGCCGATGTTGAATCCGAATTCAAAAGAACGGTTATTTCAGGGGTCATCTCAAAACCAGCATTATTATTTCAAGTCAAAGGCGAAGCAATACTATCTTGATATTTGTTTTTAAAATTACTATGTGAAAAGGACTAAAACGAATAAATATTTCCTGTATATGTTTTACGGTGTTTTTGTCTATAAAAACACTGTTCAAATGTTAACAAACGCTTAAAACATATGCACTGACCGTGACGCTGCCTTGGGATCCGACAACTCTAAATTATCTTACATCTCGTATCGCTGGTTTAACACACGCACAATATTGTCTAATTAATCTGTGTCATCAATTGATATATGTTTGGATATATTTCATCACACAGAGAACATAAGAAGAACTGTAAATCTTACTCGGGATGATATATTTTTATGTTTTAAGTGATGTGATGGAATGTGATGTTACGTGAATAGCCCTAATCTTTCATATTGACCTCCCACACCATTTCATTCTTGAAACGTTGGTCATTTTATATAGTCCGCTTACTAGTTTTGGAACAGGGGAACGGGAAGGGTTGCTATATTATTAATTGTTAAACGTTAAATGACATGATCAACACTTGTTGTACATTTTGTAAGTTCTTCCCCAAGTGGTGAACATTATGATTTAAACAAACCATAAGCAGGGAAAATGTCTTTATATCGTCCACAACAATCAGTGTGTTAAAATATGTCTATTAAAACATAAGAAACCAATACCGAAATATTTCTAGTACTACACTGCTACGCACGTGCTTATTGTTGATTTTAAGAATCAGGTGTATCGTGTAACACGAAGCTGCATTACCGTGTGGATAAAATGAACGATGGTAAAATATTGGAGTATACAATTGTTCATTGTGTATTTAAAATACTTAAGTTCATCATCAACAATAACGTTTTTAAAAAAATAAACAACACATAGAATTTAAGTGTATGTTACATATCCATTTCTTACCTTTATTATATTTCTTTCAAATATAAACTCATAAATATAAATTAACATTAGTTTACCAAATAGCACGACAAACGCGTGCTTCGCATACAACCCGAATCAAACCAAGAAAACGGTATGTTTAATAAGCGTAACGTCTTGTTACATATCACGTGTGGAAATGTATGATAGAAACTAATGTTTTCAGACAAAGCAAGAACGTAGTATTTCGTATGTTGCGGGCATAAGTGAAACACCCAACTAGATGACGGGATATAATTGAATACATAATAATACAGGCCACCGGAAAAAATTTGCGAAACCGCAATTTCGCAAACTTAAGTATCCTTTTTCTTTCAGATATTACTATTTTACATAAGGAGTGCATTAAAGTGTTTAATTGTGATTAATGTTTTTCACATAAATATTGCATTCTGTCATTATGAAATTTTTGTGCAAAATTGGCTCTCCCATGGAATTTAAAAAAAAAAAAATTTCCCACTGGATTTTCATTTTCCCATGGGATTTTTATTTTTCCCATGGGATATTTTTCCACATTTTGTGTGGGAAAAAAAATCCCTGGAATTTTAAAAAAAGAATTAATATGCTTTTGTATGCATATATATGCATATTAGGCGTTGTTAAACTGTTTGCACTAATTCTCGTTTGAAAATCATGATACAAAAAGTCCCACTTTTTAAATGGGAAAAAAATCCATTGGGAAAAAATGTTATTTTATTAAATAGCTAGAAGAAATATCTTGGGCTAGTTAAAACATTGTGTTGTTTTATATTGCTGAGTATTTTGTAAGTGTTTTCTGAATTTTTAAATTTTAAGTTTTCACACTGGATTTGTTTTCCCACTTTTAATATGGGATTATTTTATTATGAAAGAAAATGTGTATTTTCTCATGTGCTATCTACGTAATGTATTACTGATTAAAGTATGCTATTCAGCGTCTAAATTGTCATAATTCCATTGTTTAAACGCCTGATAAATAGAGTATAATATGTGATATCGTGGTCGAGCGCAGATAACTGCGCTTGACCGAAACTGTACATTTTGTTTCAGCTAGTTATAATATTAAAGTGTTCATACAATTATTGCATATTATGCCTAATTCAAACGTCAATTCATTTTGTCATCTATCAATCAGTCAATGATAAAATGAGGTTAGTTTAATATTTCATACACTAAAGGTTTTTTCGTGAAACCCTAGAAAACGTTTAAATTTGTTACACACGTCATTCCACTCAGTTGATGACGACACTAAAATAATGAAATTTACGAGTAATTAAATTACCGTATGGCATGTACTTATTGCTCTTCTATTATATATTTCATAATTTATAAATAAAAATAATACAAGTAACTCTTGTAACATCTCGCAAGTTTGAATAAGTATTTACGAAATACATGTATGTGAATACAGAAACTAGAGTTGGATTGTTTTAAATTGATTGCAGCTAAAATAGAATTGTAAAGGAAATTTAAAACTTTAAACAGTGTACATAATATCAATTTCTTGATCATAAGTTACAGCATATTTCAAATAGCTATAATTTGATTAGTTAAACATACCCAACAAAGCTGACCCGTTTTGAAACTATATATGCCTACAATTTCCTTCTAATCACCATAGAATTAAATACTACATGTTTAATTTAACACGTATACCAAAAACCATCATCACTTTTAAATTCAATGGCTGTGATCCCGCATTTCAGCTCAATACGTAAAAACATACATAGCGCAATTTATTAATGCGGGGACCTCTGGTACAGTGAAAACGTCTCTTGCCGCACAATTTGTTTACTGCCAATGGTTCGAGCCTCGATGACCGGACCTGAGCAGACAGCCGCGGGAACCTTAAACGCTCATACTGGATGTAGCCCGACACGTCTGTTACCGAGAGAGACGCTAAGATAGCAAAGGCGCAACGCTACCTTGCTAACCATGTATATTACTATTGATATATAGGCAAAATGTCTCCTGGCGCACAATTTCTCTACGCTTTACGGTTAGAGCATCGATGCTTTGACCTAAACAGGCAGCCACGGGAACCTAAAGGCTCCTACCGGAAGGGGTCCGACGCCTCTCGGCCGCACTGTTCCTGATAGACGCCTTAATATAGTTTACATAGTCAAACCGTCTCCTGGCGATTAATATAATTTAGTCTAATAGGTAAGATATATATGTAGTACAGAGGCTTATTTTTGACAATAAAGATATTTCTATAATGAAACCGCAGAGCTCGAGTTGGCTTTTCACGAGCGCCCGCACGGCCTGAATATCAAGGTCTAATTACCCCAAAACGGAAGTCACATCCTCAGGGTTACATGCTGTCAGTTAGATAATAAGCACATGTGGTTGAGTGCAGGATGCATATAATTTGTAAAATACAGTTTAAATGATATGTTTTGGTATCATTTTAAAGGTATATATGTAAGCAATAAGAAAAAAGGCTGTTTTGTGCACTACTTTTTGTCTAGTGGTTCCCAGCTTCATAACTTTTGGCCCATGTATTCATGCGCAAAATGGCAGCCTCCATGCCCGTCAAAACCGGTGTGTTTTTTTTAAGGTAAATATTTTGAGTTACAAGACATAGAATTTTTTGACATGCTGTTTTTTCAAAAGGTTATGTCCTCATCTTTACAACAATGTATGGTGATATATTGGAAAGTAGCTTGGTCATGGTGAAAAGTGAGATCAAATTTTGAATATTTTATATGTAACAAAGAAGGAATTTATTTGCGCATGCGTAACCTCAAGTTGGACGTAGCGAGACCGGAAGGCTACCCATACGCCGTACACAAGAATCTCCAAATCCAATACGCATTTTACTTAGTTGTGATTATGTACAGGCATAAACATGCTTATAATTATTATTAGTTCGTTACACGGAGTTTCAATAAACCGTGTTAATCACTAAATGATGACAGTGCTGCTGCTGCTGCTGATGATGATGATGTTGAAACAAATACTGATACATACCTTAATTATTGTGATGATGATGATGATGATGATGATGATGATGATGATGATGATGATTATAAATTTGGTCCTGTTCTTAGTCTTACTTTATCAAAATATTCAAGTAAAAAGTATTGGCCTCCATAACGTGTTGAGTAGGAGCAACCTTCTCATACACAATTAAAGTTGGTTATCGCCTAATTAATTAGCTACTGCCATAAAGCACACGCCCCGATTAATGGATTTATTCACACCTCGTTAATTGGCTAAGAGCCGTCACGTGTTTACCACCCCGGACCCGCACCCCGGGATCATTTGATTGGTCCTGTTGTCCGCACCTCGGTGGATGCCCGGCCCGGCCCCTACCTAAACATAACTCTTCCATTGGTCAATGGCTCCAGCGAGCCTGGCTAATTAAAAGTCTGAAACGAATAAGAGCAGACCGCTCGGGTGTTGATTGGCTAACAGTAGCTACCCGTATTGAATTGAGGCCCGCCCATAGGTCCCCTGATGACCATTTTATTATTTGTTTCAATAATATTAATTATGTTATATTTTATATTATATCTTCATAACATATTTCAAGAAATATCTACAAATAAGCTTATGCATGCACTGCTAAGTCTAATTTCAAAATGTATTGCTTAAACATTATACAATGTTATAGCACATGAATAATATTGACGTAGCGAGTATACACAGTTTTCAAGCATTGTAATACGAAAGTTTTGAGCATCACATACATACAATAATAACATTTATAAACAAATCAGATAATTATTCTAATAAATGCAAATAACATCACGGAAATTGTACAAGTGTAAACATGTACATGTACACATGTAAATTAAATATCGATTCCTAACTTCTCGGCAAAATTTTGAGAGATAATACAAAGAAGAACCGAATGTGGATTGTAATAGCGACTCCCTATACTGTACATTCGGCAAACTAGTAAAAAACCGATATTCTTTTTTTATTTGATGCATGTGACATGAGTGATAAATTCGTTCGTTCACGAAAATGTGTGTGCATCTACGTGTTTTTGATCACGTTCTAAACCTTGCAATAGCAACTTTTCATTAGTTTTAATTACTAAATTGTAGTGTAGTATATTGTAGCGTTACTATAACAATTTGTCACCATTGTTTATTAATATTTATGAAAGCGTCAATAATATGATAAGTATTACACTTTTTTCTCTGTATTACACAATGAAGAAATACAATGATCTAATGTTTAAGTTTAATGTCTGTTTATAACTCGGGTATTGTTAAGAACGCTTGAAGAAAAGTAAAGTGAATACGCAAAAACCGTTTTTCATCATAGCCATTATAGACATTATCTAATATAATAATAATAATAATAATAATAATAATAATAATAATAATAATAATAATAATAATAATAATAATAATAATAATAATAACAACAATAATAATAATAATAATAATAATAATAACAAAAATAATAATAATAATAATAATAATAATTGTACAAATGTACAAAAACAGATGCCCCAGGGCTATAGATCGACAGCTGTTCAGACAGTAGTATGTTCCTCAATCTGTGATTTGTTATCTTTTTGGAAGATAATAAAATAGGTTGAGCATAGAAACAATTTTTCAGATTTTTCATTGTAATTTAATTTTCTTTTGTCAAACACAATTAATTGTTAATAAATAATTTATTTCAACATGTGACGAAAACAACATCATTAATAAAGGGAAGTTAATTCTCTTTCAGAAAAGTATAACTTTATAGTACCTAATGCACAATATCAGCCATATATTTTAACAAAAACAATACCGGAGAACAATGCTGTCATACAAAAGTGTATCCAGAATGTTATGGGTTAAATGCCAACGATTTTACTAAAAACGATTTTGTTATTTATTTCATTAAATCATGTCAATATAATCAACCTCATCTTCACAATCATGATCATCATTATCATGATCAAAATGAACATCATGATGATTATCATCATCATCATCATCATCATCAACTACAACTACCACTACCACTACCACTACTACTTCTACTACTACTACTACTGCTACTGCTACTGCTACTGCTACTGCTACTGCTACTGCTACTACTACTACTACTACTACTACTATTACTACTACTAATATTGCTACCACGACGACGACGAAGACGACGACGGCGACGGCAGCGGCTGCTACTGCGCTGCTAATGTTACTACTGGCACTTCTACTGCTACTATTACTACTACTACTAATAATAATAATAATAATTATAATAATAATAATAATAGTAATTATAAATATGTTATACTGTGTTTACATTTATTCCTGAAAATTGACTGCACAGTATATACAAATATTTAATTATTCACGATCTAAACTTTATGACACAAATTGGTATCGGTTTCTTCATCATCGTCACCATCACCACCACCAGCACCACCACCATCATCCCTTGTCATCATCATCATATTAATCATCATATTCATATTTATATTAATCATCATATTAATCGTCATATTAATCATCATATTAATCATCATATTAATCATCATATTAATCATCATATTAATCATCATATTAATCATCATATTAATCATCATATTAATCATCATATTAATCATCATATTAATCATCATATTAATCATCATATTAATCATCATATTAATCATCATATTAATCATCATATTAATCATCATATTAATCATCATATTTATCATCACATTAATCATCATATTAATCACCATATTCATCATCATATTCGTCATCATATTCATCATCATATTCATTATATTCATCATATTCATCATATTCATCATCTTCATCATATTCATCATATTCATCATATTCATCATATTCATCATATTTATCATATTCATCATATTCATCATGCTTTTATTCATGGGGTATTTTTATAAGCACTAATACTGTGTAACAGTAAATACTTTTAAATTAAATGTCAGTATTTCTAACGTATATAAGTTCATCGTTTTTATAGACAATTTAGGGATTTTTCTAGAGCGGGATAGCAGGGCGGACCGCCCGGCCATTTTTTGCCCCGCCCTTCTGTCCTAGCTCCGCACTCCTATGAACTTATATATAAAAACTACAAACCAATCAGCAAATAGTTCACGGTAAAGGCCAGTGTCAATGATATTCTTGTGTATTTGCCAACAAGACCCTTTGTCGCTCGTAACATGATAATCGCTGATAAAGAGCTCTCATGGTGTGAATGACACCTTCATTTCCACATTCTCAACACACCATTTTGACTCCTTTGTTTAAAAATATTCCACTAAAGCTACTTGAAATTAGCCAATATAGGTTTTAATAGAATTCTTGATATAAAGTCTGCCAAACTGTTAAATTAAACGAAGGTGCTCAAACACAATTCTGTGATTTTGAAAACGAAGGATTTCAGTTAATAATGTCTTTATTTAGTTGAAAATTGTCACAGAACAAATAAAGGTTTAATAAACACACGTTTATTTATTTAGAGAATGTTTATAAAACAATAACAATTGTGTTCAAGTAAAGGACAATTTTCTTGCGAGTGGCTTTATTTTCGGACGAACAATTTCGGATGCTTAATTTCTATGGTCCTTATCAGTGACTTTTTTACCTTGTATTTAGCGTGAAACATTTTTTTTTTAAACATGGTTAGTTTAACTTGGGTCATATTTGATACTACTTGGTTTACTGCACTATTTTTGAAATATTTTTAAATAAAAATATGGTATTTTCAATGCAAACATATCATTTATATTTTTTATTTTCACTATTCTTGCGTCTTTTAAACACTATCAAATACATAATTCAATAATTAAAATGCAATGCCATGTGTGTAGAATTAATATCTGGTACATTTATATAATTAGGTTTCAATGTATTTTGAGAAATAAATTTATTAAATATGAAATGAAAATAATTATTCTACTAATAATAATACAAATAATTACTACTAATATTAATACTTGTACTGATAATAATAATAATAATAATAATACTAATGATAAAAAATAAATAAATAAATAAATAAATAATAATAATACGTATAATGTTTATTATTATTATTATTACTATTGTTTTATGATTATTATAATAATAATAATAATAATAATAATAATAATAAATAAAATTTATTATTATTATTATTGTTATTATTAATAATATTATTATTATTATTATTTCTATTATATTTATTATTATTATTATTTTTTTTTTGAAATATTAATTGTTCACTCATATCCACGATCCATTAACTGAAAATATATAAACTAAATAAACAAATAGATAAATAAATAAATAAATGAATAAATAAATAATAATAATACGTATAGTGTTTATTATTATTATTATTACTATTTTTTTATGATTATTATTATGATAATAATAATAATAATAATAATAATAATAATAATAATAATAATAATAAATAATATTTATTATTATTATTATTATCATTATTATTATTATTATTATTATTTCTATTATATTTATTATTATTATTTTTTTTTTTTTGAAATATTCATTGTTCACACATATCCACGATCCATTAACTGAAAATATTTAAACTAAATAAACAAATAGATAAATAAATAAATAAATGAATACATAAGTAAATAAATAAATAAATAAATAAAAAAATAAATAAATAAAAAAATTTGAAATCAAATAAAATTGATAAATGAATAGATAAATAAATAAATAATTAAAAACATAAATACATGTATATGAATTAATTAATTTATTAATAAATTAAACAAGAAAGGGAGAAAGAAAGAAATCAAAATCAACAAATACATGATTTACCAATATATCAGAAACATTTTTCGCCATTGATGTTCTCCCAAACCGAATATTCTTTTGTTCAGTATCAAAGATTTTTAGTGATATTTGCTATTAAATTTCATTTAAAAGTAATTTCAGTACTTGAAACCAGTGTATTATCTGATTTAATATTGAGAAAATAAATCCCATTTTAAAAGTGGGAAAATTTTCCCACTTTCAAAAGTGGGAAATGTTTCCCACTTTGGAAAGTTATAAAAAAATCCCTTGGGATTTTTATTTTTTTCAAACATGTTAAAACGCATCAAAAACAAGTTTCCTACTTATTTGAAGATAAAACATAGTAAATCTTTCAAGGATCTGAGTAAATCTAACAAAATAAGAAAAAAATGAGGGATTTTTTTCCCACTTTTAAATTGGGATTTGTTCATTACAGCCAAATATAATATTTGTCTATACAAAACGATTGTGTTATGCTTATATTGAATTTTTATAAATATAAAAGACATAAAAACCCGGTTTTAAAATTGGGATTTTTTCCCAGCCTGAAAAAGTGGGAAAACAAATCCAGTGGGAAAACTAAAAATCCCCTGGGACAATGGAAAAATCCCACGGGAAAGCCAATTTTGCACATAATTTGCATAATTAAAGAAAATAATTTTTTATGTTAAAAACATAAATTATTCATCACAAATGAACGTTGTTACGAATACTTTATGTAAAATAGTAATATCTCCAAGAAAAAGGGTACTTAAGTTTGCGAAATTTCGGTTTCGCAAAGTTTGTCAGGTGGCCGTTTTAATTATATACTTCAAAAAGCAGAAACATGTTTGTATCATCCCAGAAACAAACGTTTTATTGCGTCATTTAATTAGACAAAAATCTTGAGACAACCCCCAAACTGACGTACTGCTTCTCGGATTAAGTTTTCAACATCGGATTCGGAAAACGTTGCCAATGACTAGTATAGGAAATACATTTCAGAAATGTATTTCTGAAGACGACTGTTGGCATGTATATCGCTCATCAAATTTTCATTGATGAACTTTAGGTTAAAAATGTGCGTATGGTTTGATGCGTTATGCAATCTCATAAAAATCATATCCAGTCTGACGCTACTGTATTATCCGTTGACTGGATCTAATGACTGCGCATTAGTGGTCGCGTTCAGATGACCTTTTTAGGAGCCAATCAAACTGTTGCCTTCAAAATCTTGCGGTATAACTTCATATATAAACCTCAAATACTATACACGAAATCAACGTGAACTTTGGATGTTTACTCACCTAAAGTACCACTATATCCATTGGTATCCCCGTGAAAATTAACTGTAAATGATTTACTCCCGAGGATCAGCTGGAAATACATGGCTTTTCAAAAACCGTGGCCAAACATTGCTGAGCAAAAGGCAATTTGATTAGTCGCAGCAGCGCTGATGTTTTATTGTTCGGAAGGTCATTTGAACGTGACCTGTTATACGATGTGTTCAGATCCTAGCAATGTTAGGATTTGACTTTAATGAGATTGATGCGTTATGTTTTATGTTAAAATACTTAAAATGTCCTTAGCAATGGATTAAGTTGGATTAAAAGATATTCTTATATAGTAAATATTTAATTTATGATTAATTATTGCACACGCCATATGCTCTTTACATAGATGTCTTAATTGCTCAAAGTCAGCTTAAGATGTTGACTTGCTGGTTGGTATCAGATGCGTCATTTTTTCGTCGGCACTGGAATTCGTGGTTTTATCTATCCACAAAATTCGCGAAAATTAGTGTCCCGCGAATAATAATGATTTTACAGTATTGTTTTAATTATTTCTATTTTAGTGTTGACAATAAGAGGTGAAGAAGCAACACAGGGAGCAATTAATACAGTGCTGTTAGGCGTAACAATTACCATTTCATCATTATTTGGATTTCTCATAGTTTGCAATATCTTGGTTTTGGCGATATACATAAAACGAAGAAAAAGTAGGTAAGAAAAACAGGCTTTCAAGTCTGGTGATGTTCGTAAACCACCGCAGTAAACACACTTAGGCTTAAACACTTTATTTGTAATTTATTGACAAAAATAAAATCAAAATTTGTAAAGAATACATATTTCATTTTCTTTTCATAAGTATTGAATTAGGGTATTATAACGGTTTGCCACAATACCGATTTGCCACATAATGATTCACCACAGTTCAATAACGATTCGCTACAGTTTCATAACGATTAATTAGATTTGTGGTGTATTTTAGTAAAAGTGAAAGTAACTCCGGAAATACATACGATACACTGGCACCTCCCGTGGACACAGCTGGCACCTATGAAGGTCTACAGATGACGCCTCGTGAGTACTCCAATGTTTGTATTATTATTTAATTACTATGCCACTGGGTAAGACGTGACACCGGATATTGGTCAATTATTGAGCCAAATTACAGCAGCGATATAGAAAACAGATACAACAACGGTAAATAAAACACCGATTTCAAGTATTCTGTTCATAATTTTATACTTGTATGTGCTGACCTAGACTGCCAACTAAATTGCGAAGACCGTCATATACTTACTTGGACCGATATAATAGATAAACAGTGAATAATCAGTAAATAAACGTAATCTGCTCGCTGAAAAAATGAAGCTCCTCGTTTGTTTTTTCCTATTATTAATGAGTTTAAACCTGTTTAGAAAACATGTGAATTAAGCAATTGTTTACGAATGCTATAAAGAACATTTCCTGAAATGTTCGAGTATTGCATGCTCGTGTACGGAGTATTGCATTGCATCAATTTAAAGTATACTGGGCGTTGCGCAAACAGCCATTACCGTTTTTGATTTGTTATACCATAAATACATAACATTCATTAAATAAAATAGTAATTTTTATTCAAAACTTTATGAATACATACACGATATTATACAATAATAATAGTAGAATCGATTAATATTGTACCAATATGGACTTCAATATCGTGTGATGGTGCACAGCAAAATTCATATTGAACGAGGCGACATACATGATATTGCATTGCTAAAAAGTTCATACTTGTTTTATTATAGGACTTAGTAAATAAACGACAGCTGATGAAATTTTAACTAAAACACAATTTTATGTTTCAGTAATTATATTTAAACAAAAACACAAGCAAATCAAGTAATTCAAATGCTTTTCTTAACTCACGTTTACGTTTCTTCTCAGAGGCACCGGTGCAGGACTGTTTTATCAGAATCATCTTTTATTATTCAAATTCACCATCGCTGAAGTAAAGGCAAAGGAGAATAACATTCAGCATTGTCGATTATCTCTGCATTGAATCAAACATAAATAAAAAAGACATAATAATATCAGATCTTATCAGATCTGTATGTCACTTGTGGCAATCGTGTAAATCGTAGAAAATTCTTGAACGGTTCAAAAATTATCTACAATTTACACGATTAGCTGCGATCATTTCTCCATCGAGATCATCGTATCAGATCTTATTGCATCGTAACAAAACGCGACAAATCGTATATAATCGTGGTTCCAAATCGTGGTGATCGGGAGGGATCGTAAACAAGAAAAAACACCACGCTTTCTTACGCTGTCTTGCGATACGAAGAAACAATACACTCAATATTCAGTCGGGCTGTATTTATATCATTCGGGCCCTGTCGTACCTCAAATCGAGAACTCGATCATGATCGTGAAATATATTGCTACCACAATCGTATCCTATTCTAACGGAGCGCATTGATTCTTGAAGATCGTATCGGAACTTATCTGCACTTACTAGAAAATCCTAATTCTGAGAACCCGATCGTGATGATTGTGTCAGATCGAGACCCAATCGTGGACACGATCGAAACAATCCCAACGGAACGTATGTAATCGTATCTAAACTTTAGATAAGACTATGAAAGTTCGTGACACCTGTATTTGACAAATCTTGACCAGATCGCAACCGAGCGTAAAACATCGTATCAAAACGTATGGAATCGCATCCAAGCCTACAATCTCAGCCAAATACCACGATCAGCTACGAATGGCCAATCGTGGCGGATCGCACGACAGTGAGAACCTAGCATAAACGGAGTACTTATCGTGCAGGCTTGATCGTATTCCGGGTTTTAGCAATGTTTTGTCGATAAACCCCGTACTGAGTATATGAACATATTTACTTCAAAGCATTTAACGGCTTATGCAGACTGTTAAAGCAACATACGAATGAACTAAAGACAGGCAAAAGTAACACAATTAGCCATATACACTATAATATTAATAATTTAAAGCAATTTGAACGACAAATGCCGTACTCATACACCAAACGCTAACTCTGTCAAACTACGGTGTAATCACAACCAAAAACGACGCACACCATACACCGACACCGGCTGACTTTCATTGATGATAAAACACAGTATATTAATAAACAATACTCAGTACCGTAGCCTGCAATAACCCGTACACGAGCAATTGAATATATCAATCCTTAGTACACATGTCACATGTTAATTTATTAATCAAAATTACTGGAACTTGGAACATGTTTTCATTATAGTATATGTAAACAATCGATCGATTCACATTTTTATATACATGTTAAAAATATTAAATAATTAACTGAATTTTTTTAAACGATTATGTACTGTTCATCTACAACATGGTCATAGCAATTAAATTAATGTTTTCCAAATTTATTTGGCAGTCTACACAAGCACCTGTTTATAACATATTATCAACGAATTAATTTAAATCGGCATAACACTTACCGTTTGTGTAGTGAACCTGCTTTATTTTGGTTCGATAATTGGTCAATATCCGGTGTCACGTCTTACCCAGTGTATGCACCTATACTCCTTATCTTGGGTTAAAACACGACATACTATGACGAAAAAAAATGTTTTAATTTTTAACACGATATTAGTGATATTTTTGATTTTAAAGGTAATCAATGCGAACTAAATTGTATGTACTATCCGCCCATCTTTCCGAAAACTACATCCACACACGCGTTTCAGTTACATCAAATAAATCATACAAATACGAAATTACGCCAGATTCACTTATAAAAACGCGCGAATGACGCAAGCTTCATTGATAAAAGTCAAATAATCAAAATGATGTCATCTTTATTGATAATACAGTGAATTAAATAATGTAAACAACCACACACTAAAAGCAAATTAAACGTAATTATAAAATGTATTATAAAAATGTTGTTTAATCACGGTACGTGGCGCTACGTGGTTTCGACATGATTGTTGTTTCGATTTAGCTATCGTGTGATTAAGCACCTGCATTTAACTGAGCAATATCAATTGACTACGCCAATAATTAAAATTTTGTTGTAGAATAAGCTATAGTTGAGTTCATTCTTTGTCTATGGAAAACAAGACGAGTGTCGTGTTAAATTTATGGATCAAGGTGAGCTTTCATACACATCCCGGGCATTGGCGGCTGAATTCCGGTTAGCTATTTGGTCTGATTACTTTAAAAATACACTTGTTATTTACTTGAGCGTTGGAACCTTTTCATCAACTAAAGCATCTGATGCAACACTCCCTATGTATTTTGACAGAGTTGCAGTCGTTTTCTCTAAGCTTCTGAGGTTTCACATAGTCAAACGCGTTCTCCTCTGAAAGCTCTTGTTCAGTAATATAATTTGATAAATAACTAGTTATATTGTACCATAATATAATTCGAATTACGTCTTATGTTACAGACAAAGTTAACCTTTGTCTTTTTATCATAAGGTTTCAAAATAGTTTACAATCTAACAAGTATATGGGTTAATATCAAATACGCTTTTTGTATGACATTGCGTTAACACGTTCCTAGGTAAACTGTATTTATTCTCTCCTTAGTATCTTTATCACAGAAGTTTCACAAGTACAATTCAATGTGTATATGCATTCGAACAATGTATGCCATCTATATATGTTGCAGAGGGCCAATCACAAGACAGAAATCACCATGCGTACATTAACTACAATGAATCACGAGTTAACAATGAACAGGTTGTTAAATATGTCTAACTATTATTAGACCCACTCGGTAAACAGCACAATGCACCAGGAAGTGAGAAGTTCGTAAACAGGAAACGCACGATAAACTTATGACGATTACACCGTTATGAGGCTCTAAGGAACAAGCTTGTTGAAGTCCCAACTCCCAAATCACCATTTTATGCAATCAATTTTGTATATTGTATTTAACAAAAGGAAGCCTATATCGTTTAGATAGTTTCTTCATTTTCTTCAGTGTCTTCATCTATACTAGTATTACGTATTTAACATTTCTAACATTTCATGAATACAAATATCAACACTGATATTACGTCAAATTGAAGCTAAGATGTGTTTTTATTTAATGCTAAGTAGTGAAATATAAAAATATACCAGTTTGGTATATACCTATATCACTCACAGTGAGGGACTTCCTTTTTATATTTGATTTGATTTGAACAATGTTTAATTGTATATGTTGTCACCATTTATCACACAGAAAAACCAAAAAAAGTAGTACAGATCAATAACAGCAAATGTTAAGAATACCTTTCTGAAGTGTTTTATTTTCTCTTGGAATTTCCTCAGTCGTACTGAGCCAATGAGACTAGAACAGACAATGTCTTGCGGGTACAAGTTTTACACACAAGGCCTTGGAGCTCGTCATCGTGGTCCAAACTTAATTTAAGCATCCAGAGTATTTATTTTATCCTTTGCACTTTATTAATTCCCGCATACTAGATCTACACTTGCACTTTAAGTCTTTATATCAAATGACGTTAATGTCCCTTCTATTGTTTTAACTTTTGGTTGAAGATCTTGAGTTATTTTTACAAAATGGTATTAATTCTGGTATTTCTATAGATGATGTTGTTTTAGTATTGTTGTTGTTTGCTGATGCCATGGCCATTGTAGGCAAACGCCTGAAGAAGTACAAATCCATCTAGATAATTTATATTGTAAATCATGGGGACTACAATAAATACATGAAAAACAAAGATCATGGTATTTCGAAAATGAGGGCGGTTACTAAACACCGAGCGCGGGACATACAATGGCCAGTCCATCAAATCGGTTAGTTATTTCTCCTATTTGGGTACTGTTTTTAGTTATACTGGCAATTTTTCCCAACAGGAAAATCACCTTTCTGGTAAAGTCCTAAAGGCCATGCACTTGCTATTGTGTAAATGTAAGGAATTCGATCTGAGTCCTAAAACCTTTTGTCAACTATTTTATGCATTTGTTACATCTATATTGAACTATTACTGTGAAACTTGGGGCTTTAAATTGTTAAGACTGAAAATATTATATATAACCAAGCTGTTAGAGATAGTTACAATGGCTGTACAAATTGGGTCTCGAATGTTAGACAGTTATTAAATGATTATGGTTTTTCATATGTTTTTGAAAACAGTCAAACTGTCAATACATAATTGTTCACAAATGAATTTAAAAGTAGAATTGATTCTTTTAAACAAGAATGGTATGCAAATTTGGAAAATAGCTGTGTATTATATATCTATAGACATGTTAAAACACTTTAAAATATGAAAATTACCTAGATATATTATCAAGATCCTTAAAACCTTATTTTTGTAAGCTAAGAGCGAGTGGACTCCCACTCAGAATACAAACGGGAAGATATAGCTAAAACAGAATAGTACGTGAAGAAAGACATTGTTTATGTTGCAATACTCAAAACAATGAAGATGAATGTCATTTTATTTGTGTATGTAAATGTAACTCCGACATATGAAAGAAATATATACAAACTGTTTACTACAAACATCCATCAGTATATGAGTATTTACAATTACCTAATACAAGAGATAAAACAAGACTAATAAAAATATCGTTGTATGTTAAGGAAGCACTTATTATGAGAAACCCACTTTTAAACATTGAACGGTAGGTGAATTAAAACGTTCATTCTCCTTTACAAGTACGTGCTAAACTTTGCTGTCGATATTGTTCACATACACTGTACTGGTATGTTAAAAATATACCAACTTTAAATATATGATAATAATATATTATTTCCACTATGTTTTTGTCACGCAGACGTTGTATATATGTATACTTATATTCATTTATTGTAGACGATGTACCTTGTGCAAGTCTTAATAAAATATATGTTCTGTACTGTTCTGTTAATCACGATTAAGTATTTAAGTATCCAATGTGTTATTGTCAGAAGTGTTCAGCGTTTAATTCTCCGCCATCTTGTTTTCTTTAAATTCTCGACCGACATTTAATCAAGTTGTGTTGTTCAATCCGAAATCATAATATAGAAAACACTTTATACGTATAAGGCCCCCCCCCCCAAAAAAAAAAAAAATTGTCTCGTTTCTGGTCTCCCAGCCAACCCTTTACTTTTGCTGCCGACCCTACATATTTTTCGGTCCAAAAATTATTTATTTATTTCCGCCGAAAAATATACTTATTCATTTTACCAAACAAGTCTTTAATTGGCTATCGCGTTCCATAAACCTGATAATGATTCACTATTGCACATGGTGCATATCTTACCAAATTGTGTCCATGTTTTGTATTGTTATTTTCTGGAATATTGAACTAAATTTACTTTAATAAAAAAACGTAATCGATGTAAATTTCAGGTACGCATACACAATTACCTTGCGTGCGAAACACATATTAATCCAAATTGAATGCAAATATTCATGATACTATTCAAAAAGTTATATGCTGTAACATAATCTCCATGTTAATTCCAATACATGTACATTTCGTCAATCCCATTTAAATCTACAGTTTATCCGATACAACAAAACAACTGTCTTATTTGTTTTCACACCCTTGAGATTTCCTCTTGAACGCTATTCATTAATGCTCTATCGACACTGCTTGCATTTGTCAGGGACAATAGTATTGATTGATGCTTTTTTCACTGACCACGTGTTAGTCGTGTTACACGCTTAGTTACAAAATGATAGACAATGGCCCCAGCTCAGCAGTCACATCAAATACTTTTTGAAGTAAAACCGACACCGTTGCTATGGTTGTTGCTAACGGCTTGCAGATTTTAAAGACCTGGCTAATTGATGACGTTGCTCTTTCACTCTTCTCAGTTGTAATAGGTGTTATTATCAATGACTGCGTTTTTAACGGATTGTATTGTTTGTTCAAATTGAAAATATGATTGCAAGGTAATTAGGATGCAATGTTTTGTTAGTAAAAAATTATGAATAAAATATAAAGTAAAATATCACTAAAATTAAAAAAAAAAACATGACTGAAAAAGACTGTTACCGTGTACAACGCGCGCAGAATTTTCATAGCTGAATTTTAGGGTAAAAATGTGCGCGTAATAAATGAAGTTCCATAATACACGATACTCATCTGAACAGAAACATATACGGAACACACTAATCATTCGACCATCATCAAAAAAATAATAGATACAAATAAAAAAAAATCCCTACCTACCGACCCTTACTTTTTTGGGGCAGGAGACCAAAAACGGAACTTTTTTTTTTCGGCCAAATTAATCAATTTCAGAGCACTCTTTCACAGTACAATTTTTTTTTTTACATTTTAACGCGCATCTACGAGTTTAATCATCTTAAATTGCTTGCGAAAACACATGTGCGTTTGAATGTCGTGATTGAAAATGTGAATTGTAGAGAACTGAACGCACTTTCACTTTCAATACGTACTTTTATCATAAATATATTTAAACCTAGTGGTGAGTGTTAACTTCTTGATTTAAAAGCTGAACATTATCCAACGACTACATGTATCCAACTGTATATAAACTGAAATAAATTCAGAAACCTGGATTCTGCGTTGCCCATGAATATACTGACAGCATAGAAGACTTTTGTACTGTTAACATGCTGCAATGATAGTGCCTGTAGTCAAACTTGTTGCGGTTTAAATTACTTAACTAATCCACGGCACATTTTATCGTAATCAAACATGACGCAGGAATGTTTATTGCTAACACCGATTACTACGCATTATAGAGAATATAGTACTGACATAAAACTGAAAACATCTTGTTAGAAATCCGTTCAAAATAATTCAAATGTAAAGAATACTCAATAGCATTAAAATAAAAAGCAAATGTGTTTGTTTTCGGTGTGATAACGCGTGATATCATCATCGGCAAGGCATACAATTTAAATATTTTCACTCGCGCAAGCGATCGTGAAAATTGTAATCGTCTCCCTTTCCGGTGATGACATCACGCGTTATCACACCTGAAACAAACACATATACTCTATATATTTATTATAATAAATCACTTTTGTATACATGTAGTCCATACTGTCCTGTGCCTCTACTTAAATTTAAAGGCGAAAATGCCTGCACCCCAAGAGACAAGGCTCAATTTTTGTTCCAACATTTCAAATCTGTATCTAGTGATTCAAACCTGCCTTCCGAAACTTTTGACCATCAAAAACTGTTTAAATCACATAATAAACACATTGTAACTGAGCCCGGGGATAATAACTGCCCATTCAATCAACCATTTTCTCTTTCGGAACTATAAGCAGCCATTGGCAGCAGAAAGGACTCTGCCACGGGACATGATCAATTATCTTATCTGATAAGAACATGTCATATCACATTTTATATTTCTGGCTTGAATTTTACAACAGGGTGTACACACCGGGTTTTAAACAACCCGAGTGGAAGCAGGCTACAGTAATACCGGTACCAAAACCTGGACAAGATAAATCAGATCCAAACTCGTATTGGCCAATAACTCTCAATTGTCACGCAGGTAAATTATTAGAAATCATGATCAACAATAGACTTGAGCACTTATTGGGAACGAAATCTATTTTGAACCCCTTCCAGTCTGGCTTTAGGAAATGGCGTTCTACACTAGACCAGCTAGCTAGTCTATAACATAACATTATTTTGGCTAAAAATCGAGGGCAGTTAGTACTTGCAATCTTGTTGGATATTCAAGCTGCCTTCGACCTAACTTGGACTTTTGTCATCTTTGCAAAGCTAGCTGATTACGGTATAACCGGACACTGCTTCCACTTTATAAGGGCTTTCCTTTAGGGTCGGAAAATTAGGGTCAGAGTCGATGGTGCGAGTCCAGATAAAGCAATAACTGAAAGAGGCACCCCACAGGGGTCTGTCATCTCTCCTCTGCTGTTTTCCATAATTGTCAACGACCTACCTGAAACCGTTAAATCATCAGGCATGGTTATCTCCCAATTTGCCGATGACTCCGGCACTTGGTTAAATGGGTCCAAGCTGTCAACCCTACAAAAAAAGGCCCAAGCAGTGTTGGACTCTACTCACGATTTCGACATTGTCAAATCACGCGTAACGAGACTGGCGTGATAACACGAGATTTTGGTTCAGGAGTGGGTGGGGGGTTCTGCCGCAAATGTAAACATTAATCAGTTGCTGATGTAGTTTCATATTAACTGACAAAACTTAAATAAAACAATTAATTAACGTTATATGAAGACGTAAATCCTTTAAATTATTGCTTTATATAATAATTTGCGATTTTAAAGTTCACACAGTTGTTAGACCCGGCTGGCTAAAACATGTACAAGTAACAATGATAACACATGCAGTGTGTCAAAATAGGCAACAATGAATAAAAACACAAAAAAACTACGGTTAGAAGTAAACCATACAAACTCTTTTGACATGCCACTTTGAAAAACCCCACTCACATATTTGTAAAACATTTAATTTTGGGCTATTTTTGCAAATTTACTGCACATTTACTTACTAAATGTGTGAAAGAATAGCCCGAAAACGAGTACATTGTCATAGACCTCTAAATTAGTTTTATTTGATTTTGTGGCTGGAGTTTCTCACAGATATATTATGTTAATATACATATATTTTTTTATTTTTTTTTGAAAATTGCAGCCTTATAAATAATTATATCAAAGTGAGTTATTGTAGTCCATTTTTCAAATGCTACTGATCATAATACTCTGTCTCAGAGTTTCGAAGACGGTGAAAAGTGTGTTTTGGCCAAGCAGGTTGTGAAGTGAAAAATTACCAGTGTTCGATGAAAATGGACGGTTATTTGTTCAGTCATTTTAACGGCGGTCAGTTAAACTACACATATTTTTCCTGGGCAAGCTTAGCCGATATAAGCAGTTTACCAGAACCACCAGCACATTCTTATGCGGGTAACTGACAACTGCCCTACTTGAATCAGAGGTAGGGGGAGAATGGTCGTAGAAATCATGTTATGACCAATCCCCACACAAGTTAAGTGGCTGGGCCGGGGCTCAAAATCACGAACCCCGAATTGAGATTCCAGCGCTCTACCAGGTGAGCTAGATGGGCCCGTTATTATTACCACAACCTTTTGCAACCTAGATACTTGAAAACAGTAAATGAAGTGTGAATCTCTATTGTAATTGATTACGCTTAAAACAATAAGATAGATTTGGCTGCAGTCCATACAGTGCGAGTCCTGCAGTTGCATATAATAGGTGTTGGTGTTCTACTAGTACTATCATAAGGCAAATGCAGCTAATTATCTTCGCTTAATCACTTATACAACAAGCAAAAATGATCATGTATTCTCTTTTAATCTTAAGCAATAAATCTACAGCATTTCAAAATCACATCAACAACACACCAACAAAATCATATAAAGTATTCAATTATATTGAAACAAGTATCACAACAATACATTAGAACTGCTAAAAGCATTTTATGATGGAAATCTTTTAATTAGTGTATTCCTGTGTAGAACAAGTACTTAGTCACTTTTTCACAAGTTTAAATTTATACAGTTCAGGCAAAACCAGGTACATGTAGATTTATCACCAGCTATTGAGTTGGACTGATACCACACACACTTCCAATTTACCCATTTCGAACAACAACTTGGACAGTCACCGTTTATACTGGTTTTAATGTCACAATAAACCATTTTTCTATAGCATATAGCTACTTCCCGCAGTGGTTTTTCACACAAATCATAAATCGGTCAAGGGTCATAGCCCGGAAGACTGAACCGATGAAGACATGCATTCAGGTCACGAATGGGTCGCTTTTCCACAGTCTGCGGGTTCCAGAATGTTTGACCCACATTGATATTTTGCCTGGATGTTTCCACGTAGAACTAAAATGTTTTGTTCAAAGTATGTGTAAAGTTATGTAGCAAGCACACACAGTACATAATATTTTTTTATAGTTTTGAATAAATGTAACTAGTGGTGTTGTGTGTCCTTTAATGCAAATTCAAGAAGGGATCATTAAATCAGGTGAATAAACCCCCGGAAAATTATCTTTCAGGGCGAGACATCACAGATTCTGTTTGAAAGTTACCTGAAACGAAGTATTATTATTATTGCAAAGACATTCTGTAACTTAAACACACACTAATATTTTAATGAATAAACATACTCAACTGGACACTCCATGCAATTCCTTTTCTAATTCTATACTGCTTTTCATTGACAAACACTACTTAAGTAATGACACATTGACGAACTTTCAGTATGGATAAACAGTGCATAAAAATTAAATATACTGGCGTTTTATTTCTAAATTCATAAACTATTTTGAAAGATATTAAATCCAATGTTATATTAAGATATGTTGCCTAAGGTCAGTTTTACGACCATTAATTCCCACACCCCACCCATACCTGAAATATTAATTGTAACCAGTTTAAAACATAGCAAAGTGCTTATAAAGCATACATATGTTTAAAAGCCGACTTTCATATACTTTCTCCACAATAAGTATAACAGTTCTCTTTTTCCACATATACGTCAAATGAGCAGCAATGTTGAACTGTATGCAGAATTACTGCAGTAGCCAGAGTAGGCTAATCAATATCACCCCTGAACGTAATCTACTACGAAGAGTGGTTTTTAATTATAAGAATGTCGAAAAGGTCAATACGAAAATGAGCGATTCACAGGGGATTCAAAATTTCACCCACAAAAACAGTAGGAATCCTGTTTGGCAATCAACAACAGCACTCTTTGGATTTAACTTTAGGCGGCTCCAAAATCATGTTGGCAATATTGTTCAAATATTTCGCAGAAAGGTGAGAAAGGGTCTTAAATTTAAAGAGGATGTTGAAAGGCACATGTTTTGGTTCCGATAAAAATAACCTCCTTCTACTCTTTAAGTCCCTTATTCGTCCAAAGATAGATTATGGGGCCAAATCTATTAATGTGCTACGCCAAACGCCCTCAAAATGGTAGATACCATACAAAAAAGGCACTTACGATAGTCCTACGGGAACTGCCATGTACACCGGGTTGTACATTAGAGGAGGAGGCCGGTGTGCTGCCCCTAAACCTGCGCCGGAAACAACAAACCCTTCAATATTGGGCCAGGGCCCAGTCCAGGCACGGCTCAAACACCGTTAACAAGCTGTTTGGGGCCGGCACTTCATCAGCGGCCGGGAGCTTAAAAAGAAGCATGTTGCCCTCCCATTTGGGGCCAGCACCCAGACCCTGGTGGAGAAGGCCGGTCTCAAGGAGGTTGCTGTGGCAGACCTGAATCCCTCCGACCCCCC
Source organism: Congeria kusceri (assembly GCA_027627225.1). Lineage (NCBI taxonomy): Eukaryota > Metazoa > Mollusca > Bivalvia > Myida > Dreissenidae > Congeria > Congeria kusceri. The sequence goes on along the minus strand of CM051025.1, from coordinate 1,379,958 downwards.
CCCCCCCCGGCTGCTTCCTCCCAGGATGTCGACAACTATCTATCTACAATAGTAACGAAATCTTACTCTCCGCACCTCGTGAGGTGAGAAGCTCTCAATTATATTGATATTCAGTATGCTGAGCATTTACAAATTTATACAGACGGTTCCAAATGCCCTGACTCTAGCTAGGTAGCCAATGCATTCGTCATTCCCTCAAAAACATTATAAAAACATTCAGACTCAGCAACAATCTCTCTATATATACGGCGGAACTTTTTGCCATTAGCTTTGCAATGTGCTGGATATAAGTTAACAATCCAACTAAAGCTCTCTATCATCACTAGAGTTCATCAAAAAAAGAAATAGCAGGTCTAGGCCTGATATTTTAAATGAAATTTTAAAACTGAATCAAAAGTGACTGGACAAATCTTTACAGGTAACTTTAGTTTGGTGCCCAGCACATGTCGACCAGGCGGACAGGACGGCTAAGGAGGGCCTCAAAACGGAGCCGGTTAATACAGGGGTCGCACTAGCCGCAACAGAATTATACTCCCCGGCCAAGGCCTACGTTATGCGGGAGTGGAACAACATGCCAACCGCTAACACTCCATACAAGCCCCTTTCGCAATTGCCCAGAATACCCTCAGTCGGCCGCATCAATATTCTTCCAATATCATTATAGAAAAATGCATTTGCCGACTGAGGATTGGGACCAGTCTTTTGCCTGCTGGTGCGGGAAAGTATATTTTAAAGCTGGACCCTATATGTCCTCAATGTGGGATCCCCTTCACAGCCGACCACCTGCTGACACAGTGTGTTTTTTATTATTATATATGCTTTATGAACTTTTACAATTAAAATATTTATTTTGAATGGACATTAGATATTAAATTAGTATTTTGTAACCTATATACAATTAAGAAAACATGAAGCAAAAGGAGAACTTAACCCACAAATGTTATTTTTGTTGCGAACGTCTTTAAGTGAAATGCAAGAAATTCTCAATATTATTATTATATATTATGGTATTATTATGCTCTCTATATGCAGAGTATTTGTTTGTACATATATTATAGCACAATACAGTTTTATAAAATAGTATCTTGTGCTTAATGAAGATTATTGATCAGTTTGACAAATTTTGATATTTTTAAAACATATTTTTAATCCCCCGCTACGAAGCGGGAGGGGGTTATAGGAATGCCCTTCGTCCGTCCGTCCGTTTGTCCGTCCGTCTGTCAGTAACATTTGTGTGTCCGCTCCATATCTCATATGCCCTTTGAAGGATTTTCATGAAACTTGGCTCAAATGTTTAGGTCATTGAGACGATGTGCAGAAGGCATGAGTCAGTCACGCCGGCTCAAGGTCAAGGTCACACTTGAAGGTCAAATATTCGAGCCTCAATTGCGTGTCCTCTCCATATCTCCTATGCCTTTTGAATGATTTTCATGAAACTTGGATCAAATGTTTAAGCCATTTAGACGATGTGCAGAAGGCATGGGCCTTTCTCGCCAGCTCAAGGTCAAGGTCACACTTGAAGGTTAAAGTTTTGAGCTGCATTTTCGTGTCTGTTTTTCGTGTCCGCTCCATTTCTTGAAACTTGGCTAAAATGTTTTGCTCATTGAGACCATGTGCAGAAGGCAAAAGCCAGTTACGCCAACTCAAGGTCAAGGTAGGACTTGAATGTTGAATGTTTGAGTCTTTATTTTCATGTCCGTTCTATATCTTCTGTGCCCTTTCAAGGATTTTCATGAAACTTGCCTCAAATGTTTATCACATTTAGGCAATGTGCAAAAGGCATTAGGCAGTAACGCCACCTCAAGGTCAAGGTCACACTTGAAGGTCAAATTTTTGAGCCTCCATTTTTGCATCTGCTCCATATCTCATTTGCTCTTTGAAGGATTTTTATAAAACTTGGCTTAAATGTTTATCAATTTGAGGCGATGTGCAGAAGGCATGGAGCAGTCTTGCTACCTCAAGGTCAAGGTCACACTTAAAGGTCAAATGTTTGAGCCTCTTTTTTCGTGTGAGCTCTATATCTCCTATGCCCTTTAAGGAATTTTCATGAAACTGATTAAGGTCAGTGTGATACTTTAAAGTCACCTTTAACATTTAATGATGGATCACAGCGGGGGATATAGCTGTCCTTGGACTGCATTGTTCATGTAGTGTTGTATTGTTGTGTCGTGAAATTTTAATTAAATACCATGCCCAATCTATATAGTTTAAAGACAAATAATGTCGTCAAGAAGAATCTTTCTTGGTAAATATTGATGAAAAACGCCTAAAAATTCAAATGATTTGTTTACAAAAGCGTGGCAAAACAGTTTTTATATGCCGAGTACTATTTGTTACTCGGGAAAGTGATTTATGTATACAGTTCTGTTCCTGGGAGAAACCAATTAAAAATGATGCGAGATACATTATTTTTAAATAGAAACGTGCATCCATTTAATATGCCATTGATTGAAATATACACCTTTCCTGTTTTTCCCACAACCATATAAATCTTTGGTTTAACTATTAATTCGCAAACACGCGTGCGCATTTGTGCAAATTAGTTTACATTGTATGTGATGATTATCAAGAACAATGATTGGATCTTTAATATCATAAATATAATTTACGTTCGTGGAGTGGTCCATTAAGTAAGATACCGAGATACTAGAATTACTGGTGCCTAACCTATAAGGTAAATATAGGGTTACGCTCCAGTTTGTCAACAGCGGTCATGTGATCTTTATATCGAAGTTTGAGCGTTAACCTGTCCCAGCAAGCATGCCAATATGGGCACAATATGGGCTTTACATGGGCAAATATACCATATGGGCCCCATGTGGGACCAATTAAACATTTTACTGCCCATACCGGGCCCATATTGGACCAAGCAAGCCAACCCACATGGGTTCCCAGATAGTATGCCCATATTGGTTCCAATAAGCCACCCGATGTGGACCGATATGGGCTATACCTGGGGTGACACACCACATGTGCCCCACGTGGGACCCATATGCGTTGTATTGCCCATATCAGACCCAGTTGGGTCTATGGCAAGCAAGCCCATATGGGTCCCTGCAAGAAAGCCCAAATGGGCGCCAACCAAATAAGCTCTATATGGGACCCAACAAAAAAATCCCATATAGGTCTCCAACAAGTAAGGCTTTATGGGTCCCAGCAAGAGAGCCCACATGGGTACCAAACAGGCAATCCCATATGGGTCCCAGCAAGAAGGTCCATATGGGTCCCCGACAAAGAGCATCCCCATATGGGTCTCAGCCAAAAAAGCATATATAGGTCTCCAACAAGTAGACCCATGTGGGTCCCAGAAAGACAGCCCATTATGGGTCCCCAACAAGCAATATCATAGGTCAACAACAGCAATATCATATGGGTCCCAGCAGGAGAGCCCATATGGGTACCAAACAAGCAAGCTCATATAGGTCCCAGCAAGAAGGCCCGTATGGGTTTCTTAACAAACTTCCCCAAACTTCACAAAGAGCATCCCCATAGGGGTTCCCAAAAAGCAACCCAAGCTACCCAATATGTGTCCCATCAAAACAGCCCACATGGGTCCCCAGCATGTAAGCTCGTATGAGTCCCAGCATGTAAGCTCGTATGAGTCCCAGCAAGCCAGCCTGTTGGGGCCCAATATGGGCTATAGCTGGGCTTATTAACCACATGGGTTCCGTAAGGGTCCCACATATATTGTCATGCCCATATCAGTCCCAGATAGGACCCAGGCAAACAAGCCAATATGGGTCCCATCATGAAAGCCTAGATATGCGTCCCCAAAAAGCAAACCCATATGGAGCCAATCAAGAAAGCCCATATGGGCCCCCAAAAAGCAGGCCTAGATGGATTACCAATATCAAGCCCATATTGGTCCAAGCAAGAGAGACCATAGCAAGTTGATATGGGACCCAGCAAACATGCCCATATCGGTCGGTGTGATGTGTACTTCTATGATCAGTTCAAGGCAGTTATTCACGGCCGCCATCTTGACTTGAGAATCGTTTTGTCAACTGCAGATTTTCTTTCGCGGAGCACAATGCAGCCTGCATTCCTTAAATAAAAAGTAAGTAAATATGTGTTTTGCACTTGGAAAAATGTGTTTTCATAACTTAATAATCATAATTGCACTTTAAATCAGATTTGTAGTAAATATATCTATATTGTCATTTATTTTCGCGAGTATTTAAAAAATGTAACTTTCACAACTGTTTCAAAGTATGTGTGCTGTTTTGTACGTGTAATCTTTGTGCAAATAAAGCATGGTCCATGCTATGCAATACTGTAAGATTGGTATATCTACTGGTGGTGTTGTCTCGCATTTGATTCCATTATCGTACCCTACTACCAGTAAAGGCTGTGTGTTATAGAGTCACATCAAGTATTAGGTTTGTCCACACTGTGTTTGGCCTTTAAATGTGTCTGAATTTACTCATAATGTGTTATTCTTTGATTGCTGTTTTATTGTGCCACATGTGTACAGTTCACAATCATGCTTTATTTACAGAATTGTATCTGTCTAGACTAGTTAATATCATCTAAATGGTATGGTCCATTTCTGTAACACAGACCAAAATGTCATCATGAATAGTGTGTGATTGTTTATTTTTCCTGTTTACACGAAGACAACAAATGATTGATTGTACATATGTAGTACATAAATGCATTGTATGGTTAACATTATGCATAAAGGAACTAACACATCTATTGAATACCCTTTAACGACAACAGACATATGTTAATTACTAGTAAGTGTTATATTTTGCAAATAGTAATCCAATTAAAGTAAGAACGTATTAAATGTGTTGTTGTATTAAATAATGAACTTTAATTAGCAAAGTTATATATATATGCTCCGCAGCTTGTGAGGAACACTCATATAATAGTTATTGTTTATTGTATTTTGCAATGCATCATGTATGTATAACAAAAAGGACCTTCACGTAAACGAAACCTACATGGGTCCCATGCAATCAGCGTTAGCAAAACCCAACTGGGTCCCATATAGGATGCCCATAGAGGACCCATATCGAAACCTGGATGGGTCCTAATTGGGCAGCTCTTATAGGGCCAAGTGAGATTTTGCAAACTACTTTTGCATAGGTGCCGTATGGGTAGCCTATAATGGGGCCCATCTTGGATCCATATATGACCCACATGGATCCCATAATGCAACCCATATGGGACCCATATGGGTTGCCCATACAGGACCCATATCGAGGCCCATATTGGACCTATATGGGTACCCCATATAGGACCCACCTTGGGTCTACATGGAACCCACATAGGTCCCATATCGCAACCCATCTAGGACCCATACAAATACAGTTTGCAATTCCCATTGAACCCCATATGGATTGCCCATACAGGACCCATATCGAAGCCCATATTGGACCAATATGGACATCCCATAAAGGACCCATCGTGGGTCCACATGGAACCCATATAGGTCCAATATTGCAACCCATCTGGGACCCATACAAATGCAGTTTGCAAAATCCCATTTGGCCCCATACGGTTAGCCCATACAGGCCCAGCCATATATTCATGCTGGCTGGGGTAGTATCTGCTCACGATATCAATAGTTCTAAACAACTTAAAATAGTGTAATTTGAGTGCACTTGGCTATTGGGTGGTTATTGTCTGCGTGTGCAACATATCATTTAGCCTGTTTTTTGGTAACGGTATTGCAACACTCAGTGAGTGACAGTTACTGAATAGGCTAAACCAAAGGAACAGATATACTACACTGCCAAATCATAGGTTTATTATGCTAAAACACATTAGCCTTAAACTTGTAAATGTATAATTCTGAAACTTTTTAACTAAAAAAATCATACAATCAGTCAATTAATTATTTAAGTGTCGTGCATACGAAGCAATACATACTTTTGTAATAATCTCAATATATGTCAGTATAAACGACACTTGGTAGGGATGCAAATATTAATGAATATAAATATTTATCATAATTTGAAATTTCAACGATATGTGAAATGTAACAAACTGTAAGCAATTGCGTTCTTTTCCTACTGAATCGTTATTAAATACGTACTGTATCGACACCATAAATGTTACATTAGTTTTTACGTTTAAAATTCACATCGTTGTTTTGAGCAGTATTCAGGTTATTCATGAAGTATTTAAACTGCTTAAATGTATGTATCCTTTTAAGTGACGTCTTGCATTGAGCTCCGGTCAAATTTCAGTTCAGCAGATGTCTTTTTTTTAAATTGACTTGTTGTATAAATGTATACTATCATATTGTCTTATTCATTTATTCTAACATATATAGGTGTTATCATCTGATGTTCTACAACTCATCGGATTTGTATTTCTATATCACACACAAAGTGTTGTGTTTCCGTACGAGTGTAGTACCCTGTACCCCTGTGTAAACAGAATCCGTTTTAAATCAACACCAACATTCGCCGGTATTTGGTAACAATCGGAATGCACATTTACATCTCTAAATATGGCATGAAGCTTGTCATATAAATTTAGTGTAAATAATAGAACATTAAATATGTATAAACAACGAAATGCTGAACACATGCTACCTACCTACCTACCTATTGTTAACTCTGCCTATATGCAGATGATCGGATAGTATTTTCAAAATGTTTCAACATTTACGGAGCCACCGGAACCCTGCAACTTTACGAACATCTACCTGATATATTCGTCTTCACCTTTCGTAAATCAACATTCCAATGAGAATAACAGCGTGATGGCGATTTTAAAGGGTTTATTTTGATCAAATGACGACTATCGTCATTGAACACATGCCCACTCGGAGGGCAAGAGTTTGACATACTCATTTACTATAATGTAAATTGTTTTTTTTTATACTATTGTATGATTTGCATAGTGTGTTTTTGGAAATCTGACAAACGTTCGTTGTATAATAATGTATAATAATGTATAGTCTAGTATGTGTCTAGTTCTTATAACTTGTAGCAGACTAAGTGTGTCAAATAGATTTCATAAAGCGCCACACTAGCACAATAATATAGTTGTCACAATACTTGCCATTTTATTGAAAGTGTATGGGCCCCTTAATTAGTGCGATTCCAGCGGGCTAAACGGGGCCTGGTAATAATTATTAAAAAATGGCTTTAATGGCTTTAACCCATTTTTCTGGTCTCTGCGGACGTTAATGACCTCAACAAGTTGTATTATCCCTATATTGAACACTGCAGAATGTGAAACCATGTGACAAATTCCCGTTGGTCATATGAGAGGGACCAAAAATCGAAATGTTTTGTTGCGTGTTGTAGCATATTGTAGCCAATGAGTTATCTTCGAAAAGTAAGTGTAATCCAAATGACATAATCATGCAGCAATTTATAATTTTCCACAACATATAAGGCATTCTTGTAAATATAACCATGGAAATGCCAATTACCTGTTGAAATCAATCATTTGTTAACATTGATTTCCACTGTCCGAAACTAAATCAATGAAAGTATTTACAGCAAGATTTGAGAAAAAATAACACCAAAAAATAAAATCAAAAATATAATTATAATAATTTTAAACAAACGCCAGATAGCTTAATGACAACTCCATCTTACGTATTTTGTATAGTCTGGTGATCTTAAATTATAGTTAATGTGTCCAAAGACACTTATGATATCAACTAAAAAATTCTTTAAAAAAATCCGTGATTGAGATCTTAATGGCATTTCATTCTGTGGTTAAAGTGTACAATATAATTAAACCTTCGATCATTGTTCTAAGTGTTTAATTTTTATATGAGACATTTTGGACGCGTTCAAAGCAATTTAATTATGAACCAGTTATAGAATTTCTATAAGAAAGAAATATTTACGATTAAAATAAGCTTACAACACTGCGAACTATTTAAACATTCGACACTGCGGTTAGAAAACTGGGACTTTGTAAAATATTTTCTGATGTTATAATACGAGATTGTAATCGTTCACAGGGAATGTCGGTTACAAGGTAAATTTGTCCGTTGACAATTGGTGGTATTTATTAAAATGAATACAAACATCATGCTAATAAAATACCTACCCTCTGCAAGTCTGAAATATAATGCGCTTCATTCATACCCGTTGCGTTGTCTAAGTTTGTCTTACCCGATATTTAATCGGTTTTGTAATCGGAGCCCTGTGCTGTAGGTCCCAATAAGTGATGTAGGGCTGTACTATCTAAATAGTAATAGTAGTAAAATAAGTTTAACTCGAAGATATGTTTTTAGGTTTAGACACTTGCTTTGATATTCTTTTTTGGAGATGTTGGTGGGGTAAACATTGGTATGCAAAAATACATCACAGATATGTTTTAAGATTGGAGACTACAGTATGACACTTGCGCAGAAAGTAGCCGCTAAAAAGATGTTGATAAAACAGTCAACTTTGTTTAGTGTCGGGTTCTTTCTTACATAACACATGACATACCATTTGTATTGCTTAAATCTTTCCAGCTTAGAATGCTCTTTAAGAAAAGGTATGGTTATGAGGGTCCCTATGTGCAAAATGTTGCATTTATTTTTGGTCAAAGTTAGCGCTTTTACATTAAATTACATAAGGAATGGAATTATTATATTGTAACCTGTATAGCAAATTTGCATATTTACATCCTTATTACCTTTTCGCTTCCTTTGTTCCGTTTAAGTGTACAGTAAGAAAAAGATTATTAGCATGTTGTGTGTACGCGAGACAAAAAGTAGTAATGGCTGTTTTTGATCGACAAACCCTAATTTTCTTTGGATTATTTCTCAAGGTATGCATCCTTAAAGGTAACTAAATTTACTAAATCAACAATATAATGGTTATTGTTCAAATTTCAGTTATCGTATACATAACACAACAAATACAAATTATTAATAATACAATTAATATTTAATATTGATAACTGCGATTAACGTGACACTATGGTAACAGAATGAGGATACGAAAACATGTGTTGTCGGTCTGCTGTTAGTTAGTTATTGAATTATATATTTATTTATTTACAGGTATTTTATTTACTTAGTACGTTTTTTTTTTAAATGAAACCCCTTTAATCCGGATTCCTATGGATCATAAAGTCGGAATGCGAAACCGTTCACTCTTTATTTATTAACGCCGCGCTTGAGCTTGGCTTCTATATGTTTACCGTAATCATATAGAAGGAACATGAGCTATTTGACTTTTACAATAAGAAACGAACATGAAGTCGCTTACTCAAAGTGAGAAGTATTGGAATTTTAAATATATTTATTTTATGTACAACACGCAAATTTTTGCTGCGCATAGAATTTTGAGTATCCTCTAACTATAGTGCGAAAAGTTTAACCTGTCCGATATGAATACATTACACACTGACTGAGTGCGCTAGTTTTATCTGAACCGATCAACCAAAGAATGCGTCATAATTTATAATTTCTGTTCAATGGACCATGTAAATTGTTAAGTTCATGAACATGTCTTGCACCATGATAACGCCAGCTTTAATAGTCCAGTGGATAAAGCACTGGCATTTCAACGGAATTGGCAGAGGTTCGATCCCATGCCTGTATCGAAATGTTTTCAGATTTGTTCTCATGCCATATGCATAGTGTTGAATTAATTTTAATTAATTATTGTGTTTTGTATTATCAACAATAATAATAAGATAATTAAATGATTCATAAAAATGATACCGTCCAGTGATTCCAAAAATGAATAAACAAAGTCCATGGCCGCATAACACACAGCGATACATAAACAATGTTTCATACTATTAAACATGAATGTGCAAAACTCGAACTCTTGACTGATACGGTGTTACCTACTGCGTTACTAAAGAACTATCAAAGCGGAGCAGAAAATAATCACTTATAAATCGTTGTCATGTATAAATAACACTTGTCAAGCGTATCGACGAAAGCCTTTACTTAAAATAGCATGTTCAACCATTGTTTATCGTATTCATATTTGGCAGGTTAATAATTTCGCACTATTCATTCGAGCTGCTTATTTATTCAGTTCAAAAATATAATTGAGTAATCTATACTATTGAACTGTGCAATATTACTTCGTTTGTTGCAATGAGAATTTCAAGAAATATTGACGTTTAAACCTTTATTTTCTAGAGATCTTACTTGTACTTTAATATTGTACTTGTTTCAAAACCTATGTTTATTTAATTCCTTTCTTAATTCTTTATTAATCCAATGCATTTGCGTGGTAAATGCGACTACTTCCTAATATAAATATTATTATATCAAATCGGTAGTTACATAATTCCTTTTTCGATTCTCATTTTTACTGTAGAGGAAATGTCCCAATCGGGAATTTGGGGAATGTGCATGCGCAATATATACTTACTCCTAATCAAAGAGTGCGATTTAAATCGTTTAAAACATTTTAAAATATCATAGTTTCAATGCACTTCACTATTTCTAAGTTTTTGTCTGCGGATTTAACGTATCAAATTCCCGGTTGTTTGGTAATACTATTGTAATCAAAGCGCTGAACGCAATATAGTTTTTCACCATTGCATGCCACTGGGAATAAAGCTTTCGTTTCAAATGTTTATATTAACACATATTAAAATTGGTCGACGTTATTTAACAATTCATGTTGTCTAGACGAAAATATGTCAGCGTTTTTTAATGATATAAATACACAAATGCAATTTATTGATTCTTTAAATATAACACTTATTACCTATTACCTAAAGTGCATACGTGTGTTCAATATAGTTAATCACATAACGTTCGAGGAAACACATTAATAAAATAGATTCGTCTAATATGTAAGGTGTACTATGTCAAAATATAAGTAAGAATGTGTAAATCAAATCTTTATTTACAAACAAATCGAAATATTTGTTATATATACCATTACAATTTTCTATATTCCAAATACGGTTTGTCATGTTACCGCCTGCTTTAGAAATATAAACAGAAGATATGAAGACATATGCATAATAATGCAGATCACATGTAAGCTGCCACCAGTAGTAAAAAGTGCAAACACTAGCACAATTGACCAGTGTACCTTCCGTCTATAAACCAAATGCAATCGTTAATTTTATTTCATGTTGTTTGCTTGAAAATAAACCAATTTGCTCTATACACAATATTTACAATTGTTTAATTATCGCTTGAGAAGCATTTTTAGTTACACATTAAAATAAAAATACTGGTGTCTAACCTGAAGATTAAACAACAATCGTGACCGCTAGTTGAACTCGTGATACATCAACAGCTCGGTTAGATTTATTTGTATTGATAAATAACAATGACTAAGAACGTTGCATTACATATTACTTACAGATATTTATTCCTCCGCAATTTAACCTATACTTTAACCTTTCGTTGAAAGCCGCGAATTAGTATACCCTTTTGAATTGTACAAGCATTACCTATTCTTAAAGCAATTATACTCTAACGTAGTCCAATACTCACATTGGCACAATTGACTCTGAAATAACACACTGTTAAACCATAGGGTTATAGCTATGAAACGATCGTACACTTAATGAGGTGGACTTTTGAAAAAAAAGGTTGTTAACGAAGAAAACCGCACATTCAATAAAATATCGTACATTTCCAGAAATATCATACGATACAGTCTGAATTCAAGGTTTGGTTGGAAAAATATATGTTAATGATATAAACATGATTAATTAAAACGACTACATAGTATTTGTTGTGGGTTATTGTAAGAAAACAATAAGTTGGCAAACACATTAAAATTGTATTTTCCAAAAACAGCTTAGTTATTCAGTGTTATTAATTTAAATAGAACTTTTTTGACTAAAGAAAAAAAAAGTTTTATAAAACTACCAATAATTCTAATGGTATGCTTTTTACTATAAAACAAAGAAAAAACACAGGGTCACCGTATTTTTCGAGAAAAAAAAGTCAGAAAAAATCATATTAATTACTCTACAATGCTTGGTAAAATACAATAGTGCTACAAATCATAATGAATTTTATTTGTGTTCGAAACATCACTAAATAATTAAAGTGTACACAATAGTCATTAAAGCCAACAAACTTTTAGGAATTCGTAGCTATCAAGTGAATAGCAATGCGTGTTCAGTTATATCGAATCAACTGGTTTTGTCTATTTTACTTTTCAGTGTGTTAACAAAAACTTAATAAAACACTGAACACATATGTACAATACGATTAAAAAAAATTAACATTGTGTATATAACTGATTTATTAAATAACAGCAGTTGATAAAAGAAATGTACAAACCGTTTGATACTGACAAGGCATGAAAACAACAGAAATCGCCTATATAATTTTGTCTTCTGTAAATCTTTTGACCTATCAACACACCAGATTAAATCTCTTTTGCATCTAATTGTTTCAACCCTAAGATAATAAACTATATATTGCATAGCGTATTTATTTTCTTTAGCATATATTGTTAATATCAATTGATGTTATACAACGAGGCGGTGTGCAATTTTGATGTCCATGTCATAAAATGTGTAACAGGAAAACGTTTTATAACAACATCATTATAGTGTTAGGCATATGAATTAAAGTATAACTAGTTTTCGGCAGTTGTTGTTGTACTGTTTAACAAATTACACCGAAATATTGCTCAATTAAAAACGACTTAGAGTGTTCAAGTTACTTAATAAGTATTGAAAAAAACGAAGTCGCCACATTTCTCAACAACTAACGCTGCATCATTACCCACAAAAGTATATATTGTGTATCTCTTCAATTCCACCAATGCACCAGGTCGTCATTGTATTGTCCGTCAACGATTTGGGAAGCAATGGCCCGTGCAAAATAGACAGTGAGATAACGTGACTTAAATGTTTTACACCTTCTTTCTCAACTGTTACACATTTAGTAAACAGCGTCATATAATGCGTGGCATCATTGCTATTCTTGAACTATACTGGTTGAATAAAAGCAAAAGTAACCATGTGAGAATATTTAACACATTGAACGCGTTTGAATTTGAAAACATCACAAATTTCCGTTGGTCGCATGAGATGGACTATACATGGAAATGTTTTTTGTTTCAAACTGTTTGCAGTATATATCAGCCAACGACAGTGCCTCCAAGAAGGACGTTTAATAGGAGTGACATTATCATGGAGAGCAATTTATCATTTGCATACTATTTATCATGAGCCGGAAGTACACTTGAGTGCAGACATGTGCAATCGATGATAAGAAATACAGGGCAAAACATCTTAAACGCAAGTTAACGTATCGGCGATATTAATCTTTATAAATGCATACAACGTATTTTAAATAACAATAACTACCATGTTATGCACGGATATGTAACACTTACTATAATCGACATATCTTTATCATAGTAAAAAAACTCATTTTAAAGTGTGTTTATATACCAACATGTTCCTTTATATTAATACCGTAGTCTGGTAAAATTTGGATCGTAAATCGCTTTAAATAATTTTCACGTCCTTTTATGCACCATTATCAGATTGTGCAGATGTAACATGCATATGTGATAACCGCGCGCAAGCAGACGATACATAAAACCATTAAAACAAAGAGCATGGAATAATCACACATTTTTTTCTGACTGCACTGCATATTGACAAACTTGAAGCCACGCGCCAGATATCTGAACATTATCTCTATTTTGAAGGTGATATTAAATTATAGTGTTTGTGTCCAAAGACACATGCGATGAAAAATAATATATTCTTGCAAAATACCCCTAATTGAAATCTTAAAGGCGCGTATCGAAGGTCAATTGCCAATATAAAATTTGCAAAAATTAAGTGCATTTCCAGAGCATTAATATTTAAGATGTGTTAAATACGATGGCCTTGTAGCTATATGATAATGTGATGTACACCGTTGGACAGTTTGACTTTTGAAGGACAAGCATGGGTCGTGTACGCGACATATCGTCTGGTCATGGGGATTATTATGTGAAGTATTAAATAATAATTAATTAATAATTAATACTAATTAATGAGTATGCAAATATTAAAACTTAGACCTTAAATTGTGACCTTCACCTTTGCCTTACAAAAACTGGTCATGTACGCGAAATCTGGTCATGACGAATAATTATTTGAAGTTATATTAAAATCCTTCCAGGCATTATGAAGTCATTTAGCGGAAACAAACTACAAGTATTTTACCTTTGACCTAGACCTTTGACGGACAAGCATGGGTCATGTACGCGCCGCATCATCTGGTCATGGAGAATAATTACTTGAAGTTATTTTTAAATGCTACTCTGCATTACGCAGCTATATAGCGGAAACGAAATGCAAGTATTTTTTCCGGAATTTGACTTTCGACCTTGAATTGTGACCTTGACCTTTGAAGGACAAGCATGGGTCGTGTACGCGACATATCGTCTTGTCATGGGGAATGATTATATGAAGTTATATTAAAATATTTCCAGGCATTAATAAATTATGGAGCTGAAAGAAAATACAAGTATTTAACATTTAACCTTAAATTGTGACCTTGACCTTGGCCTTTGACAGACACGCATGGGTCATGTACCCACCACATCGTCTCGTATTCCGAGTTTTAGCAATGAAATGTTTTGTCGACAAACCCCGTACTGAGTATATGAATATATTTACTTCAAAGCATTTACCGGCTTATGCAGACTGTTAAAGCAACATACGAATGAACTAAAGACAGGCAAAAGTAACACAATTAGCCATATACACTATACTATTAATAATTTAAAGCAATTTGAACGACAAATGCCGTACTCATACACCAAACGCTAACTCTGTCAAACTACGGTGTAATCACAACCAAAAACGAAGCACCCATACACCGACACCGGCTGACTTTCACTGATGATAAAACACAGTATATTAATAAACAATACTCAGTACCGTAGCCTGCAATAACCCGTACACGAGCAACTGAATATATCAATCCTTAGTACACCTGTCACAATAATATTGCAGTCCATATCTCAGTCATTTATTAATCAAAATTACTGGAACTTGGAACATGTTTTCATTATAGCATATGTAAACAATCGATCGATTCACATTTTTATATACATGTTAAAAATATTAAATAATTAACTGAACTTTTTTTAAACGATTTAAATCGGCATAAAACTTACTGTTTGTGTAGTGAACCTGCTTTATTTTGGTTCGATAATTGGTCAATCTCCGGTGTCCCGTCTTACCCAGTTTATGCACCTATACTCCTTATCTTGGGTTAAAAAACGACATACTATGACGAAAAAAAACTTTTAATTTCAACACGATATTAGTGATATTTTTGATTTTAAAGGTAATCAATGCGAACTAAATTGTATGTATTATCCGCCCATCTTTCCGAAAACTACATCCACACATGCGTTTCAGTTACATCAAATAAATCATACAAATACAAAATGACGCCAGATTCACTTGTAGAAACGCGCGAATGACGCCAGCTTCATTGATAAAAGTCAAATAATCAAAATGACGTCATCTTCATTGATAATACAGTGAACTAAATAATGTAAACAACCACACACTAAAAGTAAATTAAACGTAATTATAAAATATATTATAAAAATGTTGTTTAATCACGGTACGTGGCGCTACGTGGTTTCGACATGATTGTTGTTACGAATTAGCTATCGTGTGTTTAAGCACCTGCATTTAACTGAGCAATATCAATTGACTACGCCAATAAATAAAATTTTGTTGTAGAATAAGCTATAGTTGAGTTTATTCTTTGTCTATGGAAAACTACACGAGTGTCGTGTTAAATTTATGGATCAAGGTGAGTTTTCATACACATCCCGGGCATTGGCGGCTGAATTCCGGTTAGCTATTTGGTCTGATTACTTTAAAACTACACATGTTATTTACTTGAACGTTGGAACCTTTTCATCAACTAAAGCATCTGATGCAACACTCCCTATGCATTTTGACAGAATTGCAGTCGTTTTTTCTTAGCTTCTGAGGTTTCACATAGTCGAACGCGCTCTCCTCTGACAGCTCTTGTTCAGTAATATAATTTGAGAAATAACTAGTTATATTGTAACATAATATAATTCGAATTGCGTCTTATGGTACAGACAAAGTTAACCTTTGTCTTTTTATCGTAAGTTTTCAAAACAGTTCACAATCTAACAAGTATATGGGTTAATATCAAATACGGTTTTTTGTATGACATTGTGTTAACAAGTTCCTAGGTAAACTGTTATTATTCTCTCCTTAGTATCTTTATCACAGAAGTTTCACAAGTACAATTCAATGTGTATATGCATTCGAACAATGTATGCCATCTATATATGTTGCAGAGGGCCAATCACAAGACAGAAATCACCATGCGTACATTAACTACAATGAATCATGAGTTAACAATGAACAGGTTGTTAAATACGTCTAACTTTTATTAGACCCACTCGGTAAACAGCACAATGCACCAGTAAGTGAGAAGTTCGTAACAGGAAACGCACGATAAACTTATGACGATTACACCGTTATGAGGCTCTAAGGAACAAGCTTGTTGAAGTCCCAACTCCCAAATCACCATTTTATGCAATCCATTTTGTATATTGTATTTAACAAAAGGAAGCCTATATCGTTTAGATCGTTTCTTCATTTTCTTCAGTTTCTTCATATATACTAGTTTTACGTACATAACATTTGTAACATTTCGTGAATACAAATATCAGCACTGATATTACGTCAAATTCAAGCTAAAATGTGTTTTTATTTAATGCTAAGTAGTGAAATATAGAAATATATCAGTGTGGTATATACCTATATCACTCACAGTGAGGGACTACTTCTTAAATTTGTATTTGATTTGAATTTTTTTAAATTTTAGATGTTGTCACCATTTATCATACAGAAATACCAAAAAAGATAAGTAGTACAGATCAATAACAGCAAATTATAAGAATACCTCTCTGATACATTGAAGTGTCTTATTTTCTCTTGGATTTTCCTCAGTTGTACTGAGCCAAGGCGACTAGAACAGACAATGTCTTGCGGGTACAAGTTTTACCCACAGTAGCCTCCCTTTGTTTATTTGTTTACATAAATGCTGTATTGTGCGGTTCTCCAATTCCAAACTCCAACAATAATCCATTGTACCCATAAGTAATAACTTGTTTTACTTATATATTGTTTTGTGTGTATGAAGTCTTTATATCAAGTAACGTTAATCACGATTAAGTATTTAAGTATCCAATGTGTTATTATCAGAAGTGTTCAGCGTTTAATTCTGCGCCACCTTGTTTTCTTCAAATTCTCGACTGACTTTTAATCCGATTGTGTTGTTTAATCCGAAAACATAATATAGAAAACACTTTATACGTATAAGTTATCCATTTCAGATCACTCTTTCAGAGTACATTTTTTTTTTTACATTTCAATGCGCATCTACGCGTTTAATAATATTGAATTGCTTGCGAAAACGCATGTGCGTGTGAATGTCGTGATTGTGTAACTATTGTTAACAACTTTTCACGTACGCACACGCTATTTTTAGAAAATGTGAGTGTTAACTTCTTGATTTGAAAGCTTAACATTATTCAACGACTATATGTATCCAACTGTATATAAACTGAAATAAGTTCAGAAACCTGGATTCTGCGTTGCCTATGAATACACTGACAGCATAGAATAATGTTGTACTTTTAACAAGCTGCCACGATAATGCCTGCTGTCAAACAATTTGCGGTTTAAATTGCTTAACTAATCCACGGCACATATTATCGTAATCAAACTATACGCAGGAATGTTTATTGCTAACACCGATTACTACACATGATAGAGAAAATAGTAATGACATAAAACTGAAAACATCTTATTAGAAATCCGTTCAAAATAATTCAAATGTAAAGAATACTCAATAGCATTAAAATAAAATAAAAAATGTGTTTGTTTTCGGTGTGATAACGCGTGATATCATCATCGGCAAGGGAGACAATTTACATATTTTCACTCGCGCAAGCGTTCCTGAAAATATTAATCTTCTCCCTTTCCGGTGATGATATCACGCGTTATCATACCTGAAACAAACACATATGCTTTATCTATTTATTATAATAAATCACTTTTGGATACATGTCATAATGAGGTTGTGTACTATTCATGTAGTGTTGTATTGTTGTGTGTTGAAATTCGAATTAAATACCATGCACAGTCTATATAGTTTAAAGGCAAATAATGTCTTCAAGAAGAATCTTTTCTGTTAAATATTTATGAAAGATGGCTAAAATTCCAATTGATTTGTTTACAAAAGCATGGGAAAACAGATTGTATATGTAACTACCTTTTGTTACTCAGAAAAGTGATTTATATATACAGTTCTGTTCCTGGGAAAAACTAATTAAAAATAACTTGATGCTAAATACATTATTGTTTAATAAAAACGTGCATCCATGTAATATGCCATTGATTGAAATATAAACCTTTCCTGTTTTTCCCACTACCATATGAATCTTTGGTTTAACAATTGTTTTGCAAACACGCGCGCGCTTTTGTGCAAATTAGTTTGCATTTAATGTGATGATTAGAAAGTACACTGATTGGATCATTAATATGATTTACGTTCGTGGAGTGGTCCATTAAGTAAGATACTATAATTACTGGTGCCTAACCTATAAGGTAAATATAGGGCTACGCTCCAGTTTGTCAACAGCGGTCATGTGATCTTTATATCGAGGCTTGAGCGTAAAACTGTAGTATCTGCTCTCGCTATCAATAGTGTTAAACAATTTAAAATAGTGTAATTTGAGTGAACTTCGCTATTGGGTGTTTATTGTCTGCGTGTGCAGCATACCATTTACCATGCTTTTTGGTAACGGTATTGCTACACTCAGTGAGTGGCAGTAACTGAATAGGCTAAACCAAAGGAACAGATCTCTGCAATGCAAACGTACACATAAAAGCAATTAGAGTATATTCCTCCAATTATCACAAAACATAATTATTGTGATATACTACACTGCTAAATCATAGGTTTATTATAATAAAATACCTTAACCTTAAATTTGTAAAATGTAGAATTCTGAAAATTGTTGAGTACAAAAATCATACAATCAGTCAATTAAATATTTAAGTGTCGTACATACGAAGCAATACATACGTTTGAAATAATCTCAATATATGTCAGTATGAACGACACTTGATAAGGATGCAGATAATGATGAATATCAATATGTATTATAATTTGTAATTCCAACGATATGTGAAATGTTACAAACTGTAAACAATTGAGTTCTATTCCTACTAAATCGTTATTAAAAACGTACTTTATCGAAACAATAAATTTAGTATTTACGTATTAAATTCATATCTTTGTTATGAGGAGTATTGAGGTTATTCATAAAGTATTTTAACTGCTTAAATGTATTGGTCCTTTTAAGTGACGTCTTGCATTGAGTCAGTCACATTTCAGTTCAGCAGATGTCTTTTTTTTTAATTGACTAGTTGTATAAATGTATAATATCATATAGCCTTATTCTTTTATTCTAACATATATCGGTGTTATCATCTGATGTTCTACAACTCATCGGATTTGTATTTCTGTGTCACACACACAAGTTTTGTGTTTCCGTACGAGTTTAGTACCCTGTGTAAACAAAATCCGTTTTATATCAACACCAACATTCGCCGGTATTTGGTAACAATTGGAATGCACATATACATCTCTAAATATGGTATGAAACTTGTCATATAATTTTATTGTAAATAATAGAACGTTAAATATGTATGAAAAAAATGAAATCCTGAACTCATGCTACATACCTACTGTTAACTCTGCCTATATGCAGACGATCGGCTAGTCTTTTCAAAATGTTTCAACATATACGGAGCCACCGGAACCCTGCAACTTCATCAACATCTACCTGATGTATTCGTCTTCACCTTTCAGAAATCAACATTGACATGAGAATAACAGCGTGATGGTGATTTTAATGGGTTTATTTTGATCAAATGACGACTATCGTCATTGAACACATGCCCACTCCGAGGGCAGGAGTTTGACATACTTATCTACTATAAAGTATATTGTTTCTGTTATACTATTGTATGATTTGCATAGTGTGTATTTGGAAATCTGGCAAACGTGCGTTGTATAATAATGTATAGTCTAGTATGTGTCTAGTTCGTGTAACTTGTAGCAGGCTCGTAAGTGTGTCAAATAGATTTCATAAAGCGCCACACTAGCACAATAATATAGTTGTAACAATACTTGCTATTATATGTATTTGTTTTGTCTTTTTGCAAACCTTGTATATGTACTTTTATTGTAGGGCATATGATTTGTTTATTTAATAATCTAAATGTACACAAATAAACAAATTGAGTGTTCCAGTTACATTCAATGCAAACGAAAAGTATTTCAATGCATCGGTCTATAGCCGCACTTGAGGGTTTTTTATACCAAAAAATAACTATTGCACCATATTATTGATACATAATAACACTAATAACTATATTATTGACAGACTCTCAATAAATATTTGCGATTTCTGAATTGTCTCAATATATTGCATCAATCTTCAATGTTGCCCACACGCCTTAATGTAATTGCCAATTCCATGCATTGACCATATTATTGACCATTGTATTGAAGGTGTATGGGCCCCTTAATTACTGCGATTCCAGCTCGACTAAACGGGGCCTGATAATAATTAAAAAAAGAGGCTTTAACCCATTTTCTGGTCTCTGCGGACGTTAATGACTTCAACAAGTTGTATTATCCCTTTATTGAACGCTTTAGAATGTGAAACCATGTGACAAATTCCCGTTGGTCATATGAGAGGGACTATAAATCGAAATGATTTATTGCGTGTTGTAACATATTGTAGCCAACGACTTATCTTCAAAAAAGAAAGTTTAATCCAAATGACATAATCATGGAGCAATTTATAATTTGCCACAACATATTAGGCATTCTTGTAAATATAACCATTGAAATGCCAATGACCTGTTGAAAATCAATCATTTGTTAGCATTGATTTTCACTGTCTGTCCAAAACTAGATCAATAGAATTATATACAGCAAGATTTGAGAAAATTTGTTTTTAAACAAACGCCAAGTAGCTTAATGACAATTCCATCTTACGTATTGTTTTAAATAGTTTTGTGATCCTAAATTATAAAGTTAATGTGTCCAAAGACACATATGATATCAACTAAAAAATTCTAGACAAATACCCGTAATTGAGATCTTAATGGCATTTCATTCTGCGATTAAAGTGTATAATATAATTAACATTCGATCATTGTTCTAAGTGTTTAATTTTTATTTGAGACATTTTAGACGCGTTCAAATCAATTTAATTATGAACCAGTTATAGAACTTCTATTAGACAGAAATATTTACGATTAAAATAAGTTTACAACAGTGCGAACTATTTAAACATTCGACACTGCGGTTAGAAAACTGGGACTTTTAAAATTATTTTCTTATGTTATACTACGAGATTGTAATCGTACACATGGAATGTCGGTTACAAGGTAAATTTGTCCGTTGACAATTGGTGGTATTTATTAAAATGAATACAAACTACATGCTAATGAAGTACCTACCCTCTGCAAGTCTGTAATATAATGCGCTTCATTCATACACGTTGCATTGTCTACGTTTGTCTTACCCGATATTTAATCGGTTTTGTAATCGGAGCCCTGTGCTTTAGGTCACAATACACTAAATAAATAAGTGATGTAGGGCAGTACTCTCTATATAAATCAACAAGTTTAACTCGAAGACATGTTTTTAGGTTTAGACACTTGCTTTGATATTCTTTTGGAAATATTGGTAGGGTAAGCATTGGTATGCACAAATAAATCACTGATATGTTTTAAGATTGGAGACTACAGTATTACACTTGCGCTGAGGCGGCTTATTCAACTGGAAAGTGGCCGCTAAAAAGATGTTGATAAAACAGTCAACTTTATTTAGTGTCGAGTTCTTTCTTACATAATACATGTCATACCCTTTTTATTGCTTAAATCATTTCAGCTTAGAACGCTCTTTAAAAAAAAGATATGGTTATGAGGGTCCCTTTGTGCAAAATATTGCATTTATTTTTGGTCAAAGTTAGCGCTTTTACATTGAATTACATAAGGATTGGAATTAGTATATTGCAACCTGTATAGCAAATGTTTACATCCTTATTACCTTTTCGCTTCCTTGTTCCGTTTAAGTGTACAGTAAGAACAAGATTGATAGCATTTTGTGTGTCCGCGAGAAAAAAGTAGTAATGGCTGTTTTTTATCGACAAACCCTAATTTTCTTTGGATTATATATCATGATATGCATCCTTAAAGCTAACTAAATTAACTAAATCAACAATATAATGGTTATTGTACAAATTTCAGTTATCGCATAAATAACTAAACAAAAAAAAATTATTAATAATACTATTAATATTTAATATTGATAACGCGAGTAACGTGACACTATGGTAACAGAATGAGGCAAGAAAAGGGATACGAAAACATGTATTGTCGGTCTGCTTTTAGTTAGTTATTGAATTATGTATTTATTTATTTATAGCTATTGTATTTACTTAGTACGATTTTTTTAAAAATCAAGTTCGTATTGTTAACACAATCGGGAGTTTGTACTATGAAACCACTTTAATCCGGACTCCTATGGAACATAAAGTCGCTATGCGAAACTGTTCACTCTTTTTTTATAAACGCCGCGCATGAGCTTGGCGTCTATATGTTTACCGTAAGCATATGGAAGGAACATGAAATAGTTGACTTTTACAATAAGAAACGAACATGAAGTCGCTTACTCAAAGTGAAAAGTATTGGATTTTTAACTATATGTATTTTATGGACAGCACGCAAATATTTGCTGCGCATAGAAGTTTGCATATCCTCTAACTATAGTGCGAAAAGTTTAACCTGTCCAATATAAATACATTACACACTGACTGAGTGCGATATTTGTATCTGAACCGATCAACCAAAGAATGCGTCATAATTTATAATTTGAGTTCAATGGACCATGTAAATTGTTAAGTTCATGAACATGTCTTGCACCATGATAACGCAAGCTTTAATAGTGGATAAAGCACAGGCATTTCAGCGGAATGGGCGGAGGCTCGATCCCAGGCCTGTATCGAAGTGTTTTCAGATTTTTTCTCATGCCATATGAACAATGTTATTTTAATTTTAATTAATTATTGTGTTTTGTATTATCAACAATAATAATACGATAATTAAATGATTCATAAAAATGATACTGTACAGTGATTCCAAAAATGAATGAACAAAGTCCATGGCCGCATAACACACAGCGATACGCCAAAAATGTTTCATATTATTAAACATGAATGTGCAAAACTCGAACTCTTGACTGATACGGTGTTACCTACTGCGCTACTAAGGAACTTTCAAAGCGAAGCAGAAAATAATAACTTTTAAATCGTTGTCATGTATAAACAACACTTGTCAAGCGTATCGACGAACGCCTTTTCTTAAAATAGCATGTTCAACCATTGTTTACCGTATTCATATTTGGGAGGTTAATATTTTCGCACTATACATTCGCGCTGCTTATTTGTTCAGTTCAAAAATATAATTGAGTAATCTTTACTTTTGAACTGTGCATCATTACTTCGTTTGTTGCAATGGGAATTTCAAGCAGCATTGACATTGAAACCTTTATTTTCCAGAGATTTTCCTTGTACTTTAATAGTGTACTTGTTTCAAATGTCTACATAAAACCTATGTTTATTTAATTCCTTTCTTAATTCTCTATTAATCCAATGAATTTGCGTGGTAAATGTGACTACTTCCTAGTATAAATATTATTATATCAAATCGGTAGTTACATAATTCCTTTTGCGATTCTCATTTTTACTGTAGAGGAAATGGCCCGATCGGGAATTTTGGGAATGTTCATGCGCCATATATACTTACTACTAATCAAAGAGTGCGATTCAAATCGTTTAAAACATTTAAAAATATCATAGTATTTGTTGTGGGTAATTGTAAGAAAACAATAAGTTGGCAAACACATTATAATTGTATTTTCCGAAAACAGCTGAGTTATTCAGTGTTTTGCGGGATTTTGTTTATTCATTTATAAAGAACGTTTTTGACTAAAGACAAACAAAGTTCCATAAAACTACCAATAATTATAATGCTATGCTTTTACTTTAAAACAAAGAAAAAGCACAGGGTCACCGTATTTTTCGAGAAAAAGGTCAGAACAAGTCATATCAATTACACTAAAATACAATAGTGCTACAAATCATAATGAATTTTACTCGTGTTCGAAACATCACTAAATAATTAAAGTGTACACAATAGTCATTAAAGCCAATAAACTTTTAAGCATTCTTAGCTAAAAAGTGAATAGCAATTTGTGTTCAGTTATATCGAATCATCTTGTTTTGTCTATTTTACTTTTCAGTGTGTTAACAAAAACTTAATAAAACACTGAACACCTATGTACAATACGATTTTTTTAAATAATTAACATTGTGTATATAACTGTATATAACTGATTCATTAAATAAGAGCAGTTGATAAAAGAAATGTACAAACCGTTTGTTACCGACAAGGCATGAAAACAACAGAAATCGCCTATATGTTTTTGTCTTCTGTAAATCTTTTGACTTATCAAAACACCAGATTAAATCTCTTTTGTATCTAATTGTTTCAACCCTAATATAATAAACCATATATTGTATAGCCGTATTTGTTTTCTTTATGATATATTGTTAATATCATCTGATGTTACACAACGAGGCGGGGTGCAAACAATTTTTGATGTCCATGTCATAAAATATGAAACAGGAAACCGTTTTATAACAACATCATTATAGCGTTAGGCATATGAATTAAAGTATAACTAGTTTTCATCGGTAGTTGTTGTTGCACTGTTTAACACATTACAGCGAAGTATTGCTCAATTAAAAACGACTTAGAGTGTTCAAGTTACTTAATAAGTATTGATCAAAATCGAAGTCGTCACATTTCTCAACAGCTAACGCTGCATCATTAACTACAAAAGTATATATTGTGTATCTCTCCAATACCACCAATGGACCTTCATGGACCAGGTTGTCATGGTATTGTCCGTCAACGATTTGGGAAGCAATGGCCCGTGCGAAATAGACAATTAGACAACGTGACTTAAATGTTTTACACCTTCTTTCTCAAGTGTTTACACAAATAGTAAACAGCGTCATATGATGCGTGGCATCATTGCTATTCTTGAACTATACTGGTTGAATAAAAGCAGAAGTAACCATGTGAGAATATTTAATTTGTACACATTGGACGCGTTTGAATTTGAAAACTTCACAACTTTCCGTTGGTCGCATGAGATGGACTATACATGGAAATGTTTTTTGTTTCAAACATTTTGCATTATTTATCAGCCGACGACAGTGCTTCCAAGAATAACGTTTAATAGAAATGACACTTACATGGAGCAATTTATCATTTGCATAATATTTATCATGAGCCAGAAGTACACTTGAGTGCAAACATGTGCAATCGATGATAAGAAATAAAGGGCAAAACATCTTAAACGCAAGTTAACGTATCGGACGATATTGATCGGCATAAATGCATTACAACGTATTTTAAATAACAATTACTACCATTTAATGCACGGATATGTAACACATACTATATTCGACATTTCTGTGTCATAATAAAAAAACTCATTTTAAAGTTTGTTTATATACCAACATGTTCCTTAATATTAACACCGTAGTCTGGTAATATTTGGACAGTAAATCGCTTGAACTAATTTTCAGGTCCTTTTATGCACCATTATCAGATTGTGCAGATGTAACCTGCATATGTGATAACCGCGCGCAATCAGAACAAACATTACATATTTTCCTCACTGCAATGCATAATGACATAAACTTGAAGCCACACGCCAGATATCTGAACATTATCTCTATTTTGAAGGTGATCCTAAATTATAGTGTTGGTGTCCAAAGACACATGCGATAAAAAATAATATATTCTTGAAAAATACCCGTAATTTAAATCTTAAAGCGGCGTATCGAAGGTCAATTGCCAATATAAAATTTGCAAAAATTAAGTGCATTTACAGAGCATTAATATTGAAGATTTGATAAATACGATTATCTTGTAGCAATATGATAATCTGATGTGTACCGTTGGACAGTTTGACCTTTGAAGGACAAGCATGGGTCGTGTACGCGACATATCGTCTGGTCATGGGGAATGATTATGTGAAGTATTAAATAATAATTAATTAATAATTAATAATAATTAATGATTATGCAAATATTAAACCTTAGACCTTAAATTGTGACATTGACCTTTGACTTACAAACATGGGTCATGTACGTGCAATCTGGTCATGACGAATAATTATTTGAAGTTATATTAAAATCCTTCCAGGCATTATGAAGTCATTGAGCGGAAAACAAATACCTAGACCTTTGACGGACAATAATGGGTCATGTACGCGCCACATCGTCTGGTCATGGAGAATAATAACTTGAAGTTATTTTTAATGCTTCTCTGCATTACGAAGTTATATAGCGGAAAAGAAATGCATGTATTTTACCGGAATTTGACATTTGACCTTGAATTGTGGCCTTGACCTTTGAAGAATAAGCATGGGTCATGTACGCGACATATCGTCTTGTCATGGGCAATGATTATATGAAGGTTTATTAAAATCTTTCCAGGCATAAAGAAGTTATGGGGCGGAAAGAAAATACAAGTATTTAACATTTGACCTTAAATTGTGACCTTGACCATGGCCTTGACAGACACGCATGGGTCATATACCAGCCACATCGTCTGGTCATAGAGAATAATAATCTGAAGTTATGGAGCGAAAACGAAATATGTGACGTAACGATGTACCGACGTACCGACGGACCAACGTACCGACGTACAGACCAACACGCATGATTTCTATATAGCCCCCAGCTTTTTCAAAAAGTGGGGGTAGAACAATACACTGAAAGTGTCGGTTACAAAGTAAACAAAATGTCCGTTGATAGTTAATGTTCCGTCCATTACAATTTCGCTTCGTGGATTACGTTTTGCAAAAACGTGCATGTTTATTTTCCATGCTTAGGTTATTTCCGTTGGATAGTCTCTGTTAAAATGAGAGCCTCTTAACCGTTTTGCAAGTTAGAAAACATTAACGAGTGTTGGTAGTCCAGAAAGTGTACAAGGATACAGCTAGTGGCGGTGTGCTCGCTGGATATGATGAAAAAGATTTATCTGAAATTTTCAGCGAGGAGTTGGGCACTCACATTTTGAAAATGTTGACCTCTCTGTCCACGATCCCGCCTGCATGTAAATGGCTATGTAGTCCAGGTGTTAATCGATGTTATTATTTTAGACAAAAAACAAGTCTATTATATACCAATATTTATGGAAGAAAATTGACTGTACATTAGAATATCGTTTGCTGCCTTGAATATTAAAAAGGCCTGCCCAAAACACATTTATATTTAACTTACAATAAGCCTTTCGATTTACAATATTTGTGCGGGGTAACTGTAACAGGAAAGCATCGGTATAACTTCACAGTCAAATTGTCACCCTCAGATGTTTATGACCCTAAGTGGTATTGGTAACAGTGGAAACAGTGTCGGCTTTATTGCCATATATTGATTCGAAATATGTCTGTGTAGTTCTGTATATGCTAATAGTTTGTGTAACACTATTTGACATTTATCAGAGTTTATAATATCTTCATAAAAGCAAGTAAATACAATTTGATGTTAACGAGATAATCTTTACACTCATTAACATCACAATCATCAACCTAACTGGTTATGGTAATACGTCTCTCCTAGTCTTAAAAATATTTTAGATTGATGCGTTTGCAAAGTTTAATCGTTTTGAATATATCATTAAATTTCCTTCATGGGAAAACATTTTAAATATTCTGTTTCCTACCAAATTCAGATTTAGACAAATGAAACCAGTATTGCATATAGTATTCATATTGATATATTAAACGCTATAAGGCTTTAATATGTGTTCAAAAACAATAATCCAATAAGCAATATATTTCGAGAACAAGAACAAGATCTCATTGGAAAACTCGGACTTGTAAACCATAGTCAAAACCATTGAATAAATATTACTAATTTGTATTTCTGTATTTGAATTGGTGCGTTCTTTTACTTTTGTGTGGTATTTCACTTTTTATTGGTGAAATAAAATTTTATATTTTCACTGTTGGAGCAGTAAAAATATAAGATTTTATATTTTCACTGCATTGAAAATATAACATAAAATGGACTTTTTTTTCCATAAACAAATAGTATGTGCGTGCTTGTCTTAACATAAACACATTATAAAATTAAAAAAATAAATAATTTAGCGACCACGAGTCACAAAATATGGCACTTTTTCTCACCATAGTAACAATTGACAGTTTTTGCATCATTAATGACGTCATTTATATGACGTCAAAATACACGAACTTGTGACGTCTATTTTATTTATTTATTGTCGAAAAGCATACAATAGAAAGAAAGTGTGTTGATTTTGGTGTAAGATCGTATTGTATTTCACGAGTGTTCATAGAAAATGATATTTTCACGAGCGACGCATCCACGAGTGAAAATATATTATTTCTATGATCACGAGCCACTCGTGAAAATATCTTTTCAAAGAACAAGCCAATGGTTACGAATGAATACTTTAAATTATTGATTGGTTTATGTAAGTTGCCAGAAAAAAATTGGCCGATTTATAGCCTTTCAGGGATTCTAACATTCTTGCACTTCCTCATGTCCTATCACTAACTGTACAGCGATGAATATCCAATGTGTATTTATAGGCGAAACTCAATCTAATCATGGTATGACCGCGAATCTTATTTCACATAGCAATTAATATTCAATGTGCTAAAAGAGTACTCAAGGATTCAAACATTGCAAGCAAAATGATGTTCTGTTTCGCTGTAAGCTATTATGGTATTGAACAAACAACTGCGGGTCTGTTCTTAAGGGTCTCTTAACAGCTATGATATTACTGTTGGATTGTCTTCCTGTAACCCTTATTTTGATAACTGTAAGATTGAACTTTGATTATACGCAAATTTAAAGGTGTGGAAAGTCAAGAGATAAACCCATTTTAATAAACGGTGTGTTTATTTAACGAACCAGCAAACTCTGTCCGAATTTGAGTTTTTTAAAATATGAGAATGATCGAGTTGGTTATCATTTTTCCCGATTTACAAAAATTCTGATTGAACGTGCTAGTGTCTTGTACAAGTTTTCACGACAATATTTAGTTTACGTGTAATTCTCTCACATAAGAAAGAGTAGATATAATTAAGCTAAGAGCGAAGTGAAAGCAAACTAACTAAATTGTGATCGCTGATAATATTCTTCAGCGATCAATGTCTGAAAATAAAAGGCAGCAATTATATTTTAGTCTATTTGAACGATAAACTGTAATTTTAAAAAAGCTTAAATCTAACTGACAAAAAGCAGTGGGTAATTAAAAGGCGATCATGTTACGCGCATTGAACTGATGTACATTAACCAGAACCGTAAGGAAATTGTAGAACATACATTCAGAACTATTTATCAACTACAAACAGAACGAATAGGGGTGTAAATTGCTTTAGGTAAGTGACAATTTCAGTGGTTTCGCCTTGTCAACCGAGGCGATTTAACGGAGACGATGGTGAAGAGTCATATTCGATAATTTATCCGGGAGTTGACGTTGGCTGTAATTAGTAGTGTTCAGTGCATCTAATCTAGAGTATCGTACACAAAATGCGTATAATGCAATTGCAGGTGGTATTTAATGAAAGGTCAAATGATATGCCTATCGCGTTTGTGTTATAAATAAATTTTGCATTTAACATACAAATACGGGTATGCAAAAACCGATGCGTACTTCCTACAGTAATGTATCATAAAAACACTATGGAAAACCATGAAAAACATGTAATGGTATGGCTCTAATTCTCTTCAATAAGGATAAAGCGCTTGCTATCAAAGACGAATCCGCATATTGGTCCCACCAAATCATCGAAGATTGTCCCTTAATTATATTTTGTGTTGCAATTTGGCCAAGTCCCGTATCTCCTTGATAGCTCACAAGACTGAATTAAAAGTATGGTATCCAGTTCAAATCATAAAGCAAACGTATTTTTTTTTCTGATATTAATAACCCTACGTTATATGCTACAGTTATAACTGTGTATTTTCTACTTGTAAAGTGAGTTTAGAGTGATACATCAATTGGGCTTAAAATGCATTCATTAAATAAATAGAGACAGAATCTGCATTGAGCATAAGATCTTATCAGAATGTATTATTATTAATTGAACACAGTACACACTTGAAACATGATCAATATATGAGAAGGTGTAACTGATAACGAAATAATGTATGTATCACTTTAAAAAAGCCTCTATCATATTTACACCATCGAGTTATTTATATACTCCAAACTTCAGAAACGCCTAATTTGGGCTTAATTTCATATTCAATTTTTTTTTTTTTATGTTTCGTGATACGGAATGGTTTGTCACGGACGGCTGGTTGCAAAGCACGCCTGATATTTATCAGCTTGTATAAATCGCTGAGTAAAAGTAGCGTCTCATACCTTACTATCTTTTTGTAACTATAGAGACCCGCAGTTGATCTGAATACCTTTTGAGCAAATCTGCCATTTCTTGTTTAGTTACCACAATTGAATGCACTAAATTGGCTTTAAAAAATAATAATAAACCTTATCCGTAACTAATTTCGCATACTATCAGACAGTTGTACGCATTCTCAATGTTTTAAATATAGCCGATTTACGAGGAATTGCACTTCAGTTAATGTTTTGGCACGTAGGTGCAAAAGTGGTTAATATGTATGCCATTGCACTTTGAAAAATAAATTAAGTTCAATTGTCATGTCTGCAAAGTAACGTTCATCATTACCTAAATATAATATGAATACCTCAAATATTTAGCGGCACTTCAGTACAAAACATGGCATGCAGTAACGGCTATAGTTGTTAATAGGCACACGTAATTACACTATTATAACGTTATACTAGTCTTGTCTTAAATAAGTTTTTATACGCCCGTTTGAAAAACGGGTGAAACCTAACGGTTTCGGTCGGGCGGTTGGGCAGCAGAGATCTTTGTCCGGAGCATAACTTTGTCCAGCATGGATGGATTTTCAAATAACTTGGAAGAAGTGATGAACATTTTGAGACGGAGTGTTGTGCGCATAAAACAAGGTCCCTATGTTTAAGGTCAAGATCACAATTCAAGGTGAACGTTTAAACTAAGAAATCAATACTTACTACTTTGTCCTGGGCTTATTTTTGTCTAGTAGTAATGGATTTTCAAGTAACTTGGCAGAGGTAATAAGCATGGTAATATAACGTGTTGCGCGCAGAAAATAGATCTCTAGGTCAAAGGCCAAGGTCACAATTAGAGGTCAAAGGCCAAATATAAGTAATCAAGTTTTACCACATAGTCCAGAGCACATCTTTGTCTAGCACGGACGGGTTTTAACGTGGCAGAAGTGATAAGCAAGGTAAGTCGGACTGTTGCACGCAAGAACCAGGTCCCTAGCTCCGAGGGCAAGGTCACAATTTAAGGTTAACTATCAAATATAAGAAATCAATGTTTACCACTTTGTCCGGAGCACATCATTGTCCAGCATTAATGGATTTTCAAATAACTCGGTAGAAGTGATAAGCATCGTGAGACGGCGTGTCACGCGCAAGAACCAGGTCACTAGGTCCAAGTTCAAGGTCACAATTCAAACTCAATTGTCACATATGAGAAATCAATCCTTACCACTTTGTACGGAGCATATTTTTGTCCAGTGTGAATGGAATTTAAAATTACTCGGTAGAAGTGATAAGCGTGGTGAGACGGAGTGTCGCGCGCAAGAACTAGTTCCCTAGGCCCAAGTTTAAGGTCACACTTGAAGGTCAAAGTTGAAATATAAGAAAGCAATCCTTAGCAATTCGTCCAGAGCATATATTTGTCCAGCATGGATTGATTTTATCTCTTGAGTTGTTGAATTTTTACCTTAAGCATGCTCCTTTGACGGGCATATCTTTGTGACAATGGCAACAATGGCAACATTGTTTATATTTAACTACAATAATTATTAGCACACACATTTACTGCTTTAAAAATATAGGTTTGTGATATGTGTTTCCTTTTGAGATAATATAAGTTTATTTATAGATATATATCGTCCAACTTCCTGTTTAAGATAACATCCATGTTATGTGCGATACACTTCTTATGCACATTTGTCTGATTAATAATTATTGTAATGCACATTGAAATACCATCTGGTTTCATCATTATTCAACAATGACGCTTATTATATAATACAATGCTTTTGAGAAAGAACAATGTCAACTAATGCGCTTTATTGTGCTTAATTTTAAAAACCATGCGGTCAAAATGTAGCTGCATACATAGCGGAATGTCCTACGTTTGAATGAAAAAAACAAAAAAAAACAAACGTGATCATCTATACCTGTACACGAATTTAGGAAATGACGAAACCAGAGTTGTAGCCTTAAGCGCAGACTGAAAATTATATTAATAGTTCTAACACACACAACATGTAAGCATGAGTTATTTATGGACATTTTATCAACTGTATTAATTACTTATTTTCAGATTGTCCGGTACGAAGTTTTTTTTCAGAGTTGTAAAATAATACGAAACACAAATATAAACAAATTGCAACTCCTACTACTACAGCATTAAAAAAGCATCTTCAGCAAAGTGGTATTTCCTTCGACCAACGCGTTTTGTTTTGTCGCTAGTCTCGGTAAATGAAAATATGCATTGCATTGATAATATGTTAATCAACCTCAGTTGTTGCTGTGTTCATTAGTTAAACTGAGTTAAATCACAAAGCAATACGTTGTACCGTTGTTTAAATGAAACTGTAGGTCGACATGACTAAAATATTAATATACAAACCTTGTTTGACGAGACTTAACAAATCAAGCGAAATGTGAAAATAGTACAATAATTAGAATTATAAATGTGAATGTATGGACATTATGGAAAGATCACTGAGTACCACCGAGTCTGTTAAACTTTGTGATACGGAACATAACAATGCAATGTGTACAAGTTGTAAGGCAAACAGAACACAGATGACATACGGGAAAACATGTACAAACGGACTTGCACAATTTTTTTTTTAAAACAGTCACAAACATAGAAAGTAAGGCCTTATAATAGAACTATGCTCATATATATATACCCATATAATCAAATACGAGTATCAACAGAACAGAACAGGCACTTTTATTAAGATGCAGTTTCGCAGTGTTTGGCTAAAAAACCATTGACGAATATATGTTATTTTTTGAGAAAGAAATGCTACTTGGTAGACATACCCTAGTATTTTTTTACACAACCAAGCATTAGAAGGATGGTATTCTCTTCAAAATTGACGGAGACCTTATAATATCACGTTTGATATAAACTGTATTATTTTCACTATTGACAGAGATCTTTTATTTCACTACTGATATAGGCTGTATTGATTTCAATACGGATAGACACCTATTGTTTCACTGATGACATAGTCTGTATTCCGTTTAAATACTAATAAAGCACGCAGTGTTTTACGATTGGTATAGACTATTCGTTACAGTGATGATGAGAACGCATTTATTTCAATCATGATAGAGACTTATTGGTTCAATGCCAACATAGACTATATTCGTTTTAATACTGATAGAGACCGTGTTATTTTGCTATTGATATTGATTGTTTTCGTTTCAAAACGGACAGAGACCGAGTTGTTTCACTATTGATACAATCTGTATTCGTTTTAATACTGATAGTCTGATGCTGGTCATAGTTGCTCACTTTTTGTAAAGCCTGTATTCGCTTTAATACCGTATTTGTGACTATTGATATAGACTGTACTCGTTTCAATATCGTATTTGTTACCATTGCTATACACTGTATTCGTTTCAATACAGTATTTGTGACTATTGATGTAGACTGTATTCGTTTCAATTTCGTATTTGTTACCATGGATATAGACTGTATTCGTTTCAAAAAGTATTTGTGACTATTGATTTAGACTGTATTCGTTTCAATACCGTATTTATGACTATTGACATAGACTGCATTCGTTTCAATACCGTATTTGTGACTATTGATATAGACACTATTCGTTTCAATACCGTATTTGTGACTATTGCTATGGACTGTATTCGTTTCAATACCGTATTTGTGACAATTGATATAGACTGTATTCGTTTCAATACAGTATTTGTGACTTTCGATATAGACTTTATCATACCACTATGCTGATATCGGCCTGATAAAAGGTGCCTGATATATTTTTTTTATCAGGTCACTAGCGTTTATATCAGTCAATGTTTGGAGGTACGTCCTATTATTCGGAATCAACTATACAGTCAACAGTTTCAGTAAAAATGAATCATATTCAATAAAACAAACAATTTGATACCAATAACGTATATAGTTTATTATTTTTAATCGTCATAAATTACAAAAACGTTATTATTTTAAATATTCACATAAACCTGCACTTTGGTAGTGAGATGACGTCATCTATGGAACACAATAAATCATCCATACAAAGTTATTTCAATACATTCATAAAAAATACACTTAAAGTCACTACAAAGCATCAGTTTATGTTGAACCAAAAACATTATTACCAAAAACTGAACACACAATAGTCAAATACTGTCAATATTGACACGATCTTAGAAATGTCAAATTGAATACACAACTCCAAAATGGCGTCTCCAAACTATTCGGCGTTATATATTCTCCAATGAAATTGATCGTTGCAATCCATTTCAGTTCGCATTTTCAGTATTTTATGAATGAGCATGCGTGTAATCTATGTATTCGAAGTGAAAACAGTTCACTTATCATTACGAAATGTTAATAATAAGGTATTATCCAGTAAACTTTTAGAAATGCATAACTACATGTACGTGAACGTGTAAAAGTCGGCTCAGCAAAATCAGCGCCGCCCTTAGTTTTTAAATATATAAAAATCTGTTCGTTTGGTGATATTTTACGAAAAATGTGGTATGATAAATAGCAAGCCTCGCCGTTATATTATTCTAAGCCTCACCTGATATATTACACAAGACCAGGCAGTAACCTTTTATTCTCTATGTATTCGTTCAATACCGTATTTGTGACTATTGATTTAGATTGCATTCGTTTCAATACCGTATTTGTGACTATTGATTTAGACTGTATTCGTTTCAATTCCGTATTTATGACTATTGATATAGACGCTACTCGTTTCAATATACAGACACCGTCCCAGCCAGCATGAATATATGAGACCCATATGGGTCCAATATGAGCTACCAAATGGGGCCTGTATGGGCTAATCATATGGGGCCAAATGGGATTTTGCAAACTGTATTTGTATGGGTCCTAGATGGGTTGGGATATGAGACCTATGTGTGTTCCATGAGGACCCAATGTGGGTCCTATATGGGGAATCCATATAGGTCCAATATGGGCTTCGATATAGGTCCTGTATGAGCAACCCATATGGGGCCAAGTGGGATTTTGCAAACTGTTTTTGCATGGGTCCCATATGGGTTGCATTATGGGATCCATGTGGGTCCTATATGGATCCAAGATGGGCCCCATTATAGGCTACCCATATGGAAGCCATGCAAAATGTGTTTGCAAAATCCCACTTGGCCCCATATGAGCTGCCAAATTAAGACCCATCCAGGTTTCGATATGGGTCCTCTATGGGCATCCTATATGGGACCCAGTTGGGTTTTGCTAACACTGTTTGCATGGGTCCAATGTATGTTTCGTTTATGTAAAGGTCCTGTTTGTTATATATACATGATGCATTGAAAAATACAATAAACAATAAATATTATATCAATGTTATTCACAAGCTGCTGAGCATATACATATATATTTCATAATTAAAGTTCATTCTTTAATACAACAATACATTTAATCCTTTCTTACTTTAGTTGGATTGCCATTTGCAGAATATAACACTTACTAGTAATTATTATATGTATGTTGTCGTTAAATGGTATTAAATACATGTGTTAGTTCCTTTATGCACAATAAAACAGTAATGAATAACACGTTATGAGCAAATTCAGACACATTTAAAAGCCAAACACAGTGTGGACAAACCTAAAACTTGATGTGACTCTATAGGACACAGCCTTTACTTGTAGTACGGTATGATAATGGAATCAAATGCGAGACAACTCCACCAGTAGATGTACCAATCTTACAGTATTGCATAGTATTGACCAAATTCCAATTAACCTCACAAAGATGTTTTAGTATGACTATATTATCAGCATTTACAAAAATTATTGTAAACATGTAAATATAGGCCTCCGGCCCAGAATACAACATATATAACAGTTTCAATTCTTGTAAAATCCAATAGACAAGTGTGTTATCATAGAATCAATACAATGTATTTGTCTGGCCCAGAATACAACATACGTGTATATTATAGTTTCAAATCAATTCAGACATACCATTGTGTTTTCATATTGGCAATATAATTTATATATCCAGCCCACAATACAACATAAACAGTTTCAAACAATTCAGATAGTTGTTTTCAAAAGCACAATATAAAAATATATCGTTCCGAATTAGAGTACGGCATAAGTATAACAGTGCAATACAAAACAGTTCAAATAGGCCAATGTGTTAACTTATAAATACATGTATCTATTCAGCATAGATTGAGATATATAGTAATAAATACATTTACATTCAAAATATACAACTGTCAAACAATTACAAATACATTATTATTTTCAGTCGGTAAGCCTGTTATTTTGATAAATGTAAATGCATACACCATTGTTATAAAACATTTAAGAATGGTCACAAGACTAAGGCTCACAAACTAATTCAAATATGAAAATAGTTAGTGTTATGTTAATTTGTAAGAGCCACATCTCAATGATACTAACTTGATCATGCATAAATATTCAATATGTAAAAACTTTCTCACATTTAATACCAAGCCTTTATTAAACAACAATTGATTCAAAACATAAAACAAGATAAAAATAATGTTAAATATAAAGATGACTGATGTGGTGAAATCAAACTGTAAGCTAGCAATTCTTGACTATCAAGTATTTGTAAAAAAATCTTTCAATATTTATAAAGTTTTGTTTTTTTTAACTAAAACCTTTCTAAAGAATATTAGCACATAATCTTTTTTTTAAACATGTTAAATTACAAGCCTTAAAATATTATAGGGAATATGTTAATTAACAAGAGCTGCCTAGGACAGTTCGCTCGTCTATTCACTAAACTTAAAGTCTTTGATAGTATAATATATTCTGTCAGTGACTTTACATAATGACCATGAACACGTATGTGAACTTTCAATTGAATATATGTAGTAGTTACAGCGATATGTACTTGCACACAAACGTTAACCTGAATATTTCTAAGTACAAAAAGGGGTCACAATTCTGCTAAAATACTGGTCACAGTAATGGGCATTGGCTAGTGACCTTATAATATGACCCTGAAGACATGTGTGAAGTTTCAGCTGAATATCTGAATTCAGCTAAATTGCAGATAAGAGTTATGGGCCTTGGTCAGTGACCTCACATAATGACCCCGAAGACATGTTTGAAGTTTCAATAAAATATCTGTAGACTAGTTGTTACAGATATATATATACCGGTTGCACGCAAACCTTAAACCTGAATTTTCTAAGTACAAAAAGGAGCCTAATTCTATTAAATTGCAATACAGAGTTATGGGCCTTGGTCAGTGACCTTACATATTGACCAAGAAGGCATGTGTGAAGTTTTCATAGAATATATGTAGTAGTACTGTAGTTATTGATATATGTTACTCATGTACTTGTTGCATGCAAACTTTAACCTGAATTGTCTAAATACAAAAAGGGGCATAATTCTGTTAAATTGCAGGTCATAGTTATGGATCTTGGCCAGTGCCCTTATATAAAGACCATGAAGGCATATGTTAAGTTTCAATTGAAGATATATAGTAGTTACAGAGATATGGACTTGTTGCCCACAAACCTTAACCAGAGCATTACGCTGACGCCGACGAACGGGTGAGTAGTATAGCTCAAACTATTCGATGAATAGTCAAAATAAAACACAAATAATTATTTTAAATTTAAGTCGAGGTAATACAACATTTTAGACTATGACTGCAATCATTTCACTCACATCAATTACAATTGCATGTTTTCTAATGAAGGCTAAAAAAAATAATGACTTGTTTCTCAGTCACTTTTTCCAAAAACTCAGGAGGGACGGCGAATTTTTTTTATTGAATATTTTTTTTTATCCTACTCTTTTCTTCTGGCACTATGTAATGACTTATTAAAACAAGTAATTAACTAAAAACAAGTAATTAAGTACAGATTAGTGTCAATTTTAAGTTTGCAACATAAGCTTCATAACAACATAAGCATCCCTTTTTATAAAACTCTAAATACGTATAAAATGTCATTTATGCAAGCTGATGTAAAAAGGCAATCAATTTGAATGTTCATAATTAGCATATATGCCTTCAAATTGATAGACCATCAACATTAAAGTATTTCTATTTATAGAATTTAACTTTTCGTAATTCATATTTTTATAACTGTAAAAAATAGGAATTACTTTCCAATATTTTTTTGCAATAAATCAAACAATTTTGGAAAGGAAAGTCAACACTTGTAAATGCAGCTGGCATTTTCTTTCGTTTCCATAGGCCTTATATTGACACAGATTTTGTTCAAACAATTTTGAATGCTATTACACAAGCAAAAGCATTTACGAAACAAAAGTTTAAATCAACAAATAGACAATATTAATAAAGGTTCCCAGCCGAATATGATATATTGTTCAAAATTTACACAGTATTTCGCAAGTTGTAATTATCAGATTTATATAATTAAATCAGACAGGAAGAAAGTTACTGGAAATACCGAAATCTCTACCGGGTTACTCTTCTTCCACTATTTTTTATAATAAGTGGATTCTTATCATTTTAAGCCGCTGACCATGGGATCAAATTCAATACATCGTAATTGTAGTAATAGTTTTTATGAACGTTTGTGGTGTTTATTCGTCCAAAATATGTTTCTTATTTACGAAAGGCATTGTTCAAAAGCGCTTGGTACGAACGGAAAACTATAATGTACATGCTGGTTTACTCCAGAGTCATCACCAGTTATCGCATACAGAAAATAGGCGATAGCAAGTTACCGAAATGTTAATCATTCACATAATGCCATGCGTAGTATTTGTATTTTCTTCGGTAACCTGTCCATAAGGAACACTTTCTGCAAAGTTTTATTTTTATAAACATATTTCTGGACTGCTCCTTGAAAAACCCCGGCGCGATCGTCAAAAAATAGAAAGTAATTTTTGTTTTGGCATTAAACATAATTGGTGGCGGGCCATAAAACTACGTTGCGGCGCTGCCTGAGAAACAAATC
The DNA here is from genome assembly GCA_027627225.1 of Congeria kusceri. Taxonomy (NCBI): domain Eukaryota; kingdom Metazoa; phylum Mollusca; class Bivalvia; order Myida; family Dreissenidae; genus Congeria; species Congeria kusceri. The sequence goes on along the minus strand of CM051025.1, from coordinate 1,340,578 downwards.
ATACTTTTTTTTAGCCTAACGACTACTGGATATAAAAATAATGTGTCCATAACACTGGTAATTATGCATGCATTGTTTCTCTTATTTAGTGTGGTAAGGGCTAATGAACATCATTGCTAACTGACTGTCTCTTGTAATGAGCAGGACTATACTGGACTCCATACAAGTTCTGCAATTACTGCCGTATTAATAATTAATTGAACTGATCACTGTTTGGTTATCAGAAGTATGGGGTGGTTCACGTTCATTTGTTTACATCCGCAACATTTTTGGATCACACACACCAACAAGTAGCTTTTTTCAGTCTCCTCATTGCACGCTTGCCTTGCATTCTTGGTTCCTCGACCTTAGCACATGTTCTGAAAGTACAAATTAAAAAATATGTGTTGAAATGAAATAAACATTAAGATATACATAGAGTTCCAGTGATGTCAATAAACCATACCAATTCAAAATGACGTCAGCTTCTTTGATAAACATTGAGCAAATTATTAAGCAAGTGAATTTTACGGAACCATTTTAATTACCGGAACTATTTTCAAAACATTAAGCTCCGCCCATAATGTGTTGCAGAATAACCCATGGTTGATTGTATTCTTTATCTATGGAAAATTAGCCGCGTGGCCGTGTCGTGTTAGAATTAAATATAACGGGATTAATAACACGAATGAATTTGCTGTTTATTTCTTTTGGAATTAAATATGTTAATATTGATTATAGCGATAAATAAGAACATGATAATTAGGCATGTACACATGAAATATAGGATGTATATTTTGTGTGTGAGATTGCTTAAGCTTATTCATAAATTTATACTTCAGAACTACAATGCATGAAATTTATTGTTCCAATTAGTGAAATTATTCATTCAATTATAACATTCAATTTATTGACATATGGTGTACGTTTTAATAAATAATCAACTTGAACAAAAGCAACTTTATTGTTTTCCAACGGTTAACCCATGCTTTATTTGCACAAAGATTGCACGTACAAAACAACACACAAGTTTGATAGTGAAGTTAAATTTTTTGTAAATAGTCGCGAAAATACTTGACAATAGAGATATATTTACTTTAAATTTGATTTAAAGAGCAATTATGATTAAGTTATGTAAAACATTTTTCCAAGTGCAAAACACATATTTACTTACTTCATATTTAAGGAATGCAGGCTGCTTTGTGCTCCTCGAAAGAAAATCTGCAGTTGACAAAACGATTCTCAACTCAAGATGGCAGCCGTGAATAACTGCCTTGAACTGGTCATAGAAGTGCACAACAGACTGACCGATAGGGGCATGTTTGCTGGGTCGCATATGGACTTGCGAGTTAGGAACCCATATGGTCTCTCTTGCTGGGACCCATATGGGCTTGCTAGTGATGACCCATCTAGGCCTGCTTTTTGGGGCCCATATGGGCTTTCTTGCTGGGACCCATATGGGTTTGCTTTTGGGGGATGCATATCTAGGCTTTCATTCCGGGTCCCATATTGGCTTGTTTGCCTGGGTCCTACCTGGGACTTATATGGGCATGACCATGTATGTGGGACCCTTGTGGTCAATAAGCCCAGTTATAGCCCATGTTGGGCCCCCATAGGCTGGCTTGCCGGGCATACGAGCTTACTTGCTGGAGACTCATATGGGCTCTATTAATGGGACCCGTATTGGGCTGATTGTTGGTGTCCTATATGCGCTTGCCTTTTGGGAACCCATTTTGGGGTGCTCTTTGTGACCCATATGGGCTAGTTTGTGGAGGGCCCATACGGGCCTTTTTGCGGGGACCTATATGGGATTGCTTGTTTGGTACCCATATGGGCTTTCCTGTTGGGACCCATATGATAAGGCTGTTGTTGACCCATATGGGCTTTCTAGTTGGGGATCCATATGGGCTTTCTTTCTGGGACCCACATGGGATAACTTGTTGGGGACGTATTTAGGCTTTTTTTTAGCTGGGATCCATATGGGCTTTCTTGTTAGGCGCCCAATTGGACTTTCTTGATGGGACCCATGTGGGCTGTTTTGATGGGACACATATTGAGTTGCTTGTTGGGACCCATATGGGCTTGCTTGTTGGGAACCCATATGGAGATGCTCTTTGTGACCCATATGGGCTAGTTTGTTGGGGACCCATACGGGCCTTCTTGCTGGGACCTATATAGGCTTCCTTTTTGGTACCCATATGGCCTCTCCTGCTGGGACCCATATGATATTGCTGTTGTTGACCCATATGGGCTTGCTTGTTGGGGACCCATAATAGGCTGTATTTCTGGGACCCACATGGGATTACTTGTTCGGGACCTATATAGGCTTTTTGGCTGGGAACCGATACGGGGATGCTCTTTGTGACCCATGTGGGCTAGTTTGTTGGGGACACATATGGACCACCTTGCTGGGACCCATATGGGCTTGCCTGTTTGGTACCCATGTGAGCTCTCTTGCTGGGATCCATATGGTCTTGCTGTTGTTGACCCATATGGGCTTGCTTGTTGGGGAGCAATATGGGCTGTCTTGCTCAGACCCATATGGACTTGATGGGGACCTAAATGGGCTTTTTTTGTTGGGACCCATTTGGAGCTTATTTGGTTGGCGCCCATTTGGGCTTTCTTGCAGGGACCTATATGGGCTTGCCTTAGCCTGGGACCCAACTGAGTCTGATATGGGCAATACAACGTTATGGGTCCCACATGGGGCACATGTGGTGTATCAGCCCAGGTATAGCCCATATCGGTCCACATGGGATGGCTTACTTTGACCCATATCGGCATACTTTCTTGAAACCCATGTGGGTTGGATTGCTTGGTCCAATATGGGCCCGGTATGGACAAAAACTATTTAATGGGTCACACATGGGGCTCATATGGTATATTTGTCCAGGTAAAGCCCATATTTTCGTGATAGGACAAATATGGGCTTACTAGTTGGGAACCCATCTGGGCTTTCTTGCTGGGACCTATATGGACTTGCTTGCCTGTGATCCAAGTTAGTTTAATATGGGCAACACGATGTATATTGGTCCCACATGGGGCCCATGTGGAAGATCAGCCCAGATATAGCCCTTATCAGGCCCACATCAGATTACCGGGACCAATATGGGCATACTTGCAAGGAACCCATGTGGGCTTGCCTGCTTGGTCCAATATGGGCCCGATATAGGCAGAAAAATATATGGGTCCCACATGGGGCCTTATGGTATATTTGCTCAGGTATTTCCCATATTGGGCCCATATAGGCCCACTTGCTGGGACCCATGTGGGGCTGCTTGTTGAAAACAACCGTGGGCTTTCTCGATGGGGACCCATATGGGCCTGCCCTTTGTGACCAATATGGGTCTGTTTATTTGGGTCCCATAGAGGCCTTCTCGCTTGGACCCATATAGGTTTGTTGAGAAATCTCTTGGGATCTCTTTCTAGGATCCATGTGGGCTTGGTATCGGAGGCCCATATGGACTTGCTTGTTTGGGACCCATATGGGCTTTCTTGCCGGGACCCATTTGGGCTTGCTTGTTGGGGACCCATATAAGCTTTCTTGCGGGACCCCTATAGGAGCTTACTAGTTGGGAACTTGCAATCTATGTTCTGTTCAATATGATTACCTATTATAATAACTACATATAGGCCACAGGGAGTGTGTGAAATTAAGCAAAGTATACTTATCATCACAACAGGATGTTTATTTTATGCGTTTCAAGTACAATATGACGTGAGCTTTGCGTGATTATGATATCTAACACAGTTCAGATAACCATTACGATTTGCTTGTATTGTGCCGTTGATATATAAACTTAAATAAAGTCAAAATTTAAAATGGCATCGCCATTTATCGAAACAAATCTCATTGTTATTACGTGTAACTACTGTAATCTATTACAGCTATCGCGACATGTTTTAATAAATGCATTTACGTTATTCATTTAGCGATGTGAACACCAACGAATGATGGAAATGAATGAAAACAGAAACAAATGTTAACAATAATAAAATCACGGCTCATGTAAAAGGTGCGACAGAAAACTGTATTTCGTGTTAGCATCGACCTTAAGTGCGTTTCACCAAGACATTAAATATCTTATTTCTACATTGACAATAACCATGACACCGGTAGAAAACAAAAACACATAAAATATAAAGAACTGCAAAGTGATCATATACTGTAAATGTACCAACTATTTTCAGGTATTCATGGACATTTCCGAGAAGCCGGTGATTCAGATAAACAATATACTTTTACATTTACCTGACGGGAAATACTGACCTCCCCCTCTAGAATTGATTGAAGTTGATGTGTAAAGAGATACCGTTGTATGTAAAGGTTCCACGAGAGTACCTGAGAGACTATGCCTACCTTTACATGTGTGATATATTCTGGATGCTTCTCGATAATCGCTTACAACCTACAATCTAGTATCTGAAACATATGAATCCTATTTCTGCCAGTTGTATACATGTATTACACAGAGTACGAAGGCGCATATATGCAAACGAACGAAAATTAGTTCGCATGTTCGCTCTTTGGGAACATCAAACAAAACAAATAAAACAAATGTATATGCTCGTAATATATTTTTCCCATGAGATACTTTAATTAACTTTATAATATCATGTTTCGCAACATTTACATAACGAGACTATGCAAATTGATGTATCAATATTCGTTTTGTTTGTATGATGAACTTGAATACATCGCTGATAGTGTCGTTACAATCGACCGCAGAATAGGTGTAGTACGCAACTGGTGTCAATACATGGACCAGCTCATTTAAAAAAAAAGGTTTATTGTTACCAGAATAAATCATATGCGTACATCTTGTATTCCAATTAGACTATACAAATTTGATTCTATGTTTAGTGTCCCCCTGATGTTCCAAAACCTACTTACCACCTGGAAAAAACAAACAACGAGTCGATAAAAAACATTATGCTTTCACAACTTATTCATGTCAATGGTACAAGCTCAAGCAAATGTTTACTTACACAACTGTTATATATCATTTCAATACTGGGAACCTACATTAACACAGTAATTTAACTGTGTTCATTAATTAGTCGAACTCTATGCGATACAAATATTGGTAAAAGAACGTATAAGTATTTTTGAAATGTTTTTCCAAATTGTATGTACGCATTTAAACTCGATTGTTTAGATTGTGAAAATTATTTTTTTTTCGTTCAGGCATCCGAAAACCTTCCAGCCCGAGGACGCTAAACATAAATTCAAATTGGTACAGCCTTATATTGCACAATATATCTCGTGATACGTGGAGATAATTTGTTGTAACATATTTACATATTCTATAAAGCTAGAGAACGATTGAATGAATATTTAAAAGTGCTGCATATGAATGGATATATTATATTTCTTATATAATTAGTTAGTGTAGATTTTGTCGTCCAAACAACAGTGAACTATGATTTAGTGTTGACATTGCTATATTAACTGCACAAACGTGACACTTGTATGTGTATATATTTAGGGATTAAAGAGGTAACAGATTGAGTTTTCTACGGAGCCGAACATATATCGCTATAAACCTGTTTATATTTACAATACAATCGTGTGTCAGTTGCCTAGGTGATCATATTTCACAAAATGTTGAAAAGAGTTCATTTTAAAAATTTTGTTGTTTTTGAGGACGAGGAGAATATAGAATTTGGGACGCAAAGTCCGTACATATTTATAGGGGAAAATGGTTCCGGAAAAAGCGCCGTGTTAGAAGGAATCCGTAGATGTTTAAAATCGAAAGTAAGCACCTCTGTTTCCAGACCGTACAATCAAAACGATGTATCATATTTTATTAGCAGATTCCAAACGGATGACACAGTGGACATAATATGCGGAACTGTTTGCATTCCCACAAATAAAGCTATACAACACGCAGATCCTGCTGGGACAACATTCAACACTTTAGAAACTGAATCGCTGGATTATTACCAAATTGTAATTAAATACAAAGAGAAACAAAACGTCGGTTTTCACGTTGATTGTCTTCAATTGCCAAGCACAGAGAAAGGTGAAACAAGTATAAATGTGCATCAAGTAACGGTACAAGCTTCTGAAGGAAAAACATTAAATGACCTATATGAAATAGTTTCAGCGTCGGAGAAAAACAGTGGGTCAATTCTCCTAAAAAATCTTAACTACGAACGTCTGTTAACGAGCCGCGTTCAAACAGAGCTTTCAGATTGTCAAACATTGCTAACGAACTTGTCAACCAAAGTAGTGTTTACATTTCCATTACGGTCGATTGGGATTTTGCAGTGGTCCGAAAGTAAAAGAATTATGGCAGAAAAGAAGAAAAATAATTACAATGAAGCAGTAAAAAGGTGTGAAATAATAAATGCATTTTTGGCAAAAGAAACCGAAGACAAATTTGATAAAAATATTGAAAAAAGTATCTTTGAAAAAATTACTAACATGTCCAGACAATACACGTTTTCTTTGAACAAGGAGAAGGGCGATGTGTTGGTCCAAGACGATCAATTTAAACTACTCAAAACACCAGAAGGGATTTTGGAAGCTAAGTACGTTGCCATTCTGCTGTCGGGGAAATGCTACAAAACAATACTTCTTGAAGAACCCGATAGGGGCATGCACCCACAGTTCGTTCAAAGAATGACACAGGCAATACGATATGAGGCGGAGGCTAATGGAAATGTCGTGATACTGACAACTCACAATAAGACATTCCTAACGTCATGGACACTGTCCAATTGCTACCGATTTAGCAGAGCTGGGCAGTCTAGAACTGTCAAATGTTTAGGAAAGGTCGTTTACCATGATTTAAAAAAGTTACGTTTAATGACCAACGATAATTTGTCACACATTTTCTTCGCAAAACACGTTATCTTTTGCGAAGGCGATAGCGACTGGTTGTTTTTAACAGAAATGGTCAACTTAATTTTAAAAAGATTTCAAACAAAAAATTCATTCAGCGACCGAAGACTTTTATGTACAGAAAATGCATTCATCTCCCACCATGACGAAGAACTGCAAGCTGTGTTGCCCGATCTGACGATTTCAAAAATAAACGGCAAGAATAATGTCCCAGTGTGTCGAAAAATGTGCAAGAAATTGTGTTTACCAGCTAAGTTCCTTTTGGATAAGGACGCCGAAGAAACCGAGCTCGAAAACAATGATTGTTTCTTTTGGTCAGATGGTGCCATTGAACAGATGCTTATTGCTATAGCAGAAGAAAGTAAAGATAAAGACCTTGAAAAGATTGTAGGCAACCTGAAACTTAAACAAAAGAGAAAAAAGTTGTTTATGCCAGAAGGTATTAATCCCCTAGATATTACTAATTGTGTCGACACCTTGCTTCTACATTGTGCAGCAGATAATGATCTGGGCAAGTTGTTAAGCTTTTTGCTTACGATTAAGAGAGCAGACATATGAAATAATGGAAAGTGGTGAACGACGCCAAAAGTGATTTCTACTTTATTATGGGATTCCATTGAGATTTGATTTACTGTAACATTACATATAGGTTGTCCATGGTAACGCTCCTCGGCTATTGTAAGTGCATTAAGCAACATTCTCCGTGTATCGGGTATCTCCGAAGAAAGCGAAGAAAACACGGATGACAAGGTCATCGCTATTGCCAAATATCTTGGTGCTGGTATTAACATCACCAAGATTGGAAAACCGATGTCTCTAGGCACTGGGTCAAACCAATCTCGGCGTAGAGATATTATTGTTAAATTCGCTACGTTTAGGTCCCGATTGAACCTTCTCGCCAAAAAATTCAAACTAAATACATGTTGTCACCGAGGAGTGTACATAAACGAAGATCTGACGCCTGAGCTTAGCTAGATCTTCTATGAAGCACATAAGCTTGTTTAATCGAAGTATGGCAATAGTGTGTGAACATCCGATGGTGTCATTGTTATTCGTGGACCAGACATGCGCATTTATCGCATTTAAGCCAGAAACGATATGCAAATCTGCAAACTGTCGGTTGGCGCACAGTGACTAACGGCGAACAGCATAGACATGCATGTACCCTCTTGAAAATGATACATCCTATAAACTGATGTTATGTTTGGTAAAACAGATTATATAAATAACCAACTATTGCTTAAAATAGATACAACTATAGTTTTGTTTCCAATACTGATGGGTCTATTGTGCCTAATTTTTTAGCAAATTTACATCTCCAATGCACTTTGTTGCAATTATTATCATAGTTGACTTCGTTAAGTGTTGCCTCATATTTGGCTGAATATACTTAATTCGAGCAATATATAATATACTGAATTGTCTGTCCTCTGATAGATAAAGCTAACAATAATATATTTTATTATTTAATCCATAAAAGCAGTTGTATTAATGTGAAACATTGAATTATTATCGATTATTGATAATAATTACCAGATACAAGCTAATGAATTTTCTGTCCTCTGATAGATAAAGGCTAAAAGTTATAGATTTTATTATTAAATTGATATATGCATTTTTATTAATGTGAAACATTGAATTATTATCAATTATTGACGTGAAAATGATCTCATCAGTTTGTTATATTGTCATTCTACTACGAAATATGATTGTCTCACTCCAGTTGACAAATCACTGAATTAATGCTAAAATGTATTAGCTTAACTAATTTCTTGAGTCCGACAACATGGACATGTCATTTGTTTATTATGACTTACAATACCATCATGTTTTCTTTCCGTTTTACTTGCTTAACAGTAATATCCACTCTCACTTTTTCTTTCAATGGAACCGATAAGTTGACTATCCTGGATCTCCCTGAAGTGTGACGCTTCAGGCAGATTTGAGTTAGTATAACTATCGGTTCCATACATATCTTCGATTACATGATCTTAATTCCATTTCTTATCCCTACTCCTACTTAAACATTAGGCTTAAAACATATTTTCAAGCATGTTTAACTTTAACATTATTTGGTATTGTACATTATATATAAAACGACCGTCACTATATATGTATCTGTATTATTGAGGAAAGGAACCCTACTAGCTTAGCTATCGTTCCAATCCTACAAACTTATTTATCACATGCTATACCTTGTTTTCCGTGTAATACAGCCATTACGTATATGTTTATCTTACACATTTTGAGCGTTTTCATTTGCTACTTATTCTTTGACTGACCAATCTCATGACGTTATTTTGGTGAATTGACGCCATCAACATGAAATGACGTCACGTCAGTACACAACTCTGACGATTAACAAACTTATTTTGGTAAAATTAGAAGGGTTTTATTTCGTTTAAAAGCATGTGATAAAAAGATCTGACACAATTTGTCATTTCAAACCACATTTTATAAAACTCGTCCAGGAAATTCGTTAGTAAGCTCGCCAAAGGCTCGCTTACTAACCAAATTCCTGAACTCATTTAGTAAAATATGGTATGAGATGAAAATTCTTATCAGATCCTATATGTCTTGTGTATTTCTCTATGCTATCCTTATTCGAAATAAATATGCAAGTACACTAAAAGCATCATCGCTTGAACTAGATTCACGTTTGATCTGGTTAATTTTTTAAAGTACATACTGGATACTTAATGTGTCCGTTAAGTATAGATGTATTAGTTATTGGATACTTAATATTTCCGTTAAGTATACATTCAATAGTTACTTGTTTGGTGATAAAAATGAATACGAGTGTTATCTGTTAAAACATATTTACCTATTTTAATAACTGACGATGATTTTTGAATACGATTGCCGTTTGGAAAGGTCCGTTTACGAAATGTGTCTGAATGTCATGATATGTGTTATCACTTTTTAAATTATCTGTGTAAATATTTAATACATATGATTTACAACTAAATTTCATTACTGAATATCATGTAACTAAAATGTGTAATTATTTTGTTTAAAATGAAGTTTGGTCAATTTAAGCAAATACATGTAATGACTTGCTAAGCATTGTACCATATATGTGTACGCAAGTTAAAGAAAATGAGTACGTCATTGTTTTATTTTGCCTTATATTCCAGAAAGGTTTATTTTTGTTTTGAATGTAGTGATTATGTTATACTAGTATGTTGTATTGTACATGATAATTAACAGGGAAGTCGATTTGTGTGTATGAATACGTTATCTATTGGGTGCTTTTTACTGGAGGAAGCATTGAAACAAACCTATTGTGTACGAGCAAGATAAACTGAAAAAGGTAATAATGCTTATGTTTTAAATTTTACAGTAAAGTTAAGGTTTATCGTAACATTTTTGTGTAGTTGTCTTTAGTTCATATACATTACGATAATGTGGAAACATTATATATTTATGTGTATAAGGTACAATTGACAGTGTACTCGATTTGAAATATATACGTGCAGATATTCTGAAATGATTTTATTGTAATCGGGCAATGTGTTTTAATCAAATTAAATAAGTCACTATAGTACTTTTGCAAGCCCTTTAACTTCCAGTTAAAATATGTATGTACGATCTTTCATATCCATTATTTTCATCATATTAAGCACATGAATGTGACAATTAAACTTGAAAGCAAACAGAGCACGATTCTGTGTTTGATAAACACACATGCCAGTTGATGATGGATAGACAATTTCTTAGTCCAAATTAGGTCAAGGTCAAAGTCAAAGTGAGCTTTGGTGATATGGGTGGATTGGGAATAGTCATAAGCAACAACAGTGTAAGTATCCAAGTGTTGTAACAAGCGGTGTTGGTCCTAGACGAAACGGTAAAATCTAGTTACCCATTTTAATTATTCTAAGTGCAAATTAGGTCAAGGTCAAAGTGAGGTTGGGTGATAGGTGAATAGGGAATGGTCATACACAACAACTGTGCTAGAAGAAACGGTAAAATCTACTAAACCTTGTCACGGACGGAAGGGCGGACGGACGGAAGGACGGACGGACGGACGCTGGACGGAAGGACGGACGGACAGAAAAATCACTATATGCCTCCCACATCAAGATGCCGGGGGCATAAAACATTAAAATGACGAAGGAAACACTTCAATATGAAATAAATCATCAAGTACTTGTGTCGAATTTTTTTCGCATCGTTTATTAGTCTTGTGTAACCTAAACCAACTGTCAAGTCAATACACGTATTTGAGTTTCCGCATGTACAGACGGAAACTATGTGGTGGCTAAAACTAGCTTATTGTGCATTTAAGAGCAATGTTTGTTCTTAGCTTGTATTCCATTTAAATAGAAATATATGATAATTAACTTAATTTTGTTACTTGTATTTATGCCACTGTATTTGTTGTAAGATCGTACATACACACGTTAAGATAAAGCCATTCTACCGTTAGTATTTTGTCACATTGAACCGAATGCTGGATATAAGGTATGTAAGACAAATTCGCAAATTGTAACGACTTAGCTTTACAACAGGTAAAAGGAACTTTTTGGTTGTTTTTTAAAATGTCTTCAGCTATCTAAACGGCAAAAACTAAAGCACATGGGTTAACCAATGCACTATAAACAGAAATGTGTGGTTATCATTGTTAAACATAGATATCATTTCTGTACATAATCAATATATAGTTTTCATGTTTAAAAACTATTATCGGCTTAACATATAAATAGTATTGAATACTTTAATTGTAATTGCCTTATTATGCCGTGTTTACGCCTAGAGCATTCATATTTGACTTGTGTTTGTTAAACCATAACATGTAAATACAAGAATATCGGTAGAACCGATGGATGCTCCCCGGTGTCGCTTTGACCTAATATTATTAGCTTGGCCTGTAACCTGATGCATTCCCGTTAAACACTGTCTTGTTAAGGCAAACGTGTGTGCCCAGTAATTTGAAAATACCAACCAATCTTTGCTTAAGTTATAATCCGGACAAGCAAAAAGCTACTTTGACCGTTGACCTCTAAGTCTGATCTTGACCTTTGACCGTCTCATTGCGGCTAACATGTGTGCCAAGTAATTTTTAAATCCCTCCATCCAAGGCCAAGTTATAGTCCGGACAAGCAAAAAACCAATTCCTGTGATCACGTGCAAAAACAAATTGATTGTATAAAATGTCTAATTTTTTATAAAAAGGGCAAAAACTTCATAAAATGTTATCAGACTGGAACGAACTGACAATATACGCATATCATCTTGGTATGATTAGTGCATATAGAGTTTCGCTAAATTCTAGTTAATAGTTTTTAGGCGTAAAAAGAATTGTTTCCTTTTACCCGACGTACCTTAAAAATGCCTCGACCCAAGAACATTTTATTGAATTTGTCAGATGTGCTATGCTTAATTTACTTTGTTCCAATAATTAACTGTTTTTGATAAATAAGTGCCTCTTTTATAGCATCCACGTCAATTAAGGATATTACTGATATGTTTTGTATATTTTTTCAGTTTCAGAATCCTCAAGCTGATCATTTACCAAATATAAAAATATAAATAAATAAATAATAACAATAATGAATACCTACCTATGAAACGAACCGTTTTTACGCCTAAGAGATCTCGCGCGGAAACGAAAATATTATATTAAAATGTGTTATTTTAATATAAAAAAGGAAAATACCTGAAAAAAAACATCAGAAAGGAACGACTAGATAGTATACCCATTTTCTAATGGTAGGGGTGCTGCATAAAAAGTTCCAATGGATTCGAATTATTATTTCCTGATATTTTTGAAATTCCTATTAAAATGTCCTATTTTTAACCAAAGGGCGATAACTCCATCAAATATCATTAGACCAGAACGACCTGACCATATGCACATGTCCACCCTATGGATATGATGCATATAAAATTTGAATGAATTCGCATCATTAGTTCCAGATATCTCGTGCGGAATGCAAATTTCCAATTAAAATGTTCCATTCATAACCAAAGGGTGATAACTCCATAAAAAAATCATCAGCCCGGAATGACCTGACAATATGTCCAACCTATAGGGATGTTGCATATAAAGTTTTATTCAATTCGAGATACTAGTTTCAGAGATCTCGCGCGGAATTGAAAATTTCCTATCAAAATGTCCTATTTACTAAGTATAACCAACGAGCAATAACTCCCAACAAAATCATCAGACCGGAACGACCTGAAATAATGCGCATGTCCACCCTAAAGGGAAGCTACATATAATAATAAAGTTTCATGGAATTCGAGTGGTTGGTACACTCGCTTCTCACCTAGGCTGCTCGGTGGTCACCATACCGGACAGGTGGGGTTTTCTCCAGGTACTCCGGCTTCCTCCCACAGCACAAGACCACACCAAAATTAAAAAAAATTCAGTACAAGATAAATAGCTGGAAATTGCAGCTATAGTTCAAATTCGTCCCAACTTTAGATGAGTCTTAAAGTAAATTATGCATGGGTGCTGAGACAAACCCCGGGTCCTCACATAATACAGCTTCGGCGCGGAAGGACCTCATAAACTTCGAAAATACATACAATAGTTATTAGTTCAGGAGATCTCGCGCGGAAACAAAGAACCGGACGAACGGAAGATGGAAGGGCGGAGTGTCGGAAGGACGGCCGGACAGAAAGATTGACGGATAAAACTGTCGGGAAAATGCTTTTGACACCCAGACAAACTAAAATACAGTTGAATTAGAAATCGGACGGACAAACAGGTGACTTCTTCGAGGAGCATACAACAGGTTCAGTTATTTTTGGATCATTGTGTATCATTATATCGTTGTTTTTTGGATCATTGTGTATCATTATATCGTTGTTTTTTGGATCATTGTGTATCATTATATCGTTGTTTTATATCGTTGATGAAATTGGTGTTGTTGAGTTTTGTAATTGTTGTATTCCAGCTCGTTTTATTTACGCTCTAATACCATCATTCCACAAATATTTTGAAAAAAAATCGTTGATGTTCTTTTCTCTCTTAAACTCTGTTAAGTATTTTGCTCTGTTAATTGTGTTATAAGTATACTCGTGAAATAATATTCGCATATTAATGTAATAATAGTGGTTTAATAGTGTTCCAAAGCAATGATGTAAAATATGAATTTAATCAGCTAAACTTATTATGTAAATAATGATTTGAAAAAAAATAACCTGTAAAAAATGATTTAATACCCGCGTACAACAATCAAAAGCTTTTTACACATGATGTTAATATATTTGCTATAGAAGTACTAGTATGCTGGAATTTTTTGTTTTTGCTTTACGCTAAAATAAATTTCCAACTATGTGAAAAATATTACTAACTTGGATGTAGTGAACACATTTTGGAGAAAAAAAAACACGCACTTTGTATCGTGAGATAACAATACTTTTATTTTAGAGATTTCATGTAATATCTTTTTATAAAAATCTTTTTATAAAAATGTCAAATAGTTATAATATCCAACGCATTTAGCTCTGAATAGAATTTCATTACGAAATACCTACATAAAATGGATTCGGTGGCTTAAATATGACTGCCAGCGCGTGTGAATGATTTTTACATGTTTTGTTTCCGGCAAATACATCGACCCAAGAACTTTCAAGAATTTCGATCCCTACTCAGTGAGGTGAATCATTTTTGATAGGGCAATTTTCAGAACCTGTATCACGGGATCTATTCTTTTCTTTGCAGGCAACGAGTCAGTAAATTCAGAAAGTGTCCTTCAAAACAGCAAAATGTCATGCCTGTTTTCTAACCTTATGATTATTTAAAGATAAAGACATCAACAAAACAGTGCGGCATGTTCTACGTATATATACATGTAGTACGGTTGTCAATCTAGATTTACAGATATATAGCGCGATTAAAATGCAAACCCGGTGTCAGATTTCTCTCATCAATCAGAATTATTGTTTTATCTAGATATTACAATACAATATATTATTTAGTGCGATTATCTTGTGTACAATTTCCACTAGAAATGTTGTATGTCTTTACAAAAATATTATTTGTGCGCACTTAATTGCAATATGAAAATGGTGAGCTTAAGCTAATCCTGTTATTGTTTACTTAAGTACTTCAGAATGTTCGAGAAATTCAGGCCGGGTGTTTAAAACCATTTCATTAAAAATATTAACGCATTATAATATCTTCAAGGGACTTTATGGTTTAAACTTATCTGAAGTTGCGCACTTACCAAGACAGGCGCTTCCATCTGAAGGCAGCTGGTGTCCAGGGCTACATATACACTTGTCACTTCCGTCCAGTTTTTTGCACATACCGTTTGCGCACATGCGTGTCGTCTGGCATTCGTTGTCGTCTGAATAGTAAAATTATTTGTTTATTATTGTCTATTGTTCAGATTCAATAAAAGCTATTTTAAAGGGCCTATGTCGTCGAAATTTTGGATTCCTATTACACTATAAATAATATCATATGATAGACATGCGCTTTATAAAGACATGTGCATGAAATAAATAAAACCTAATATAATACACAAATAAGATATTTGATAAAAACAAATAAGCAAAAAAGTCTGAGAAATTAAAACACCAAGCATGGATCAAACTCACGATTTGGGAGTCATACAAAGAAATGACAGCAGGCAGCGCTTAACCAACTGCGCTTTCATGCTTGGTAAGAAGTAGATTGTAAACTATGGTTATATAAAAATACTCACAATTATGATGTCAAAATGTAAACAAGGATATCAGTAAAACTGATGGATGCTCCCCAATGCACTTTGTCGAGCAATATACATGCAAAGAACAGGGCAAAGATATTAAAATGACTAAATATCAATATAAATGTGTACTATATTTCATAAATTTTCAAAGTCTTATAACTCTAATAAAAATCGTTGAAGTGGAACATCCTGCTAATATGCACACTTCCTCTTGACAATGAAGCTTCCCATGAAATTTCATTGAAATCTGGCCAGTAGTTGCCTAGAAATAGCCCGGAAAAATATTTTTGCACTATATACTATATGGCAGAAAAAGTCCCAGAACTCTGAGACAAATCATTGAAGCGGAACGTCCTGGTAGTATGCACACCTCCTCTTGGTAATTAAGCTTCCCATAAAGTTTTGTGAAATTACAGCAAGTAGTTAATTTGCTGAGAAATAGCCCGGACTAGAAAGTGATGAATTGTGCACTACATACATGATGATTTCAGAAATCTTTAAAGTCCCATAACACTAATAAAAATCATTGAAGCGAAACATCCTGGTAGTATGCACACCTCCTCTTGGTAATAAGGCTTCCCATAACGTTTCGTTGAATTCCGGCTAGCAGTTACTGAGAAATAGCGTGGACAAGAAAGTCAAGAATTGTGCACTATAAACTGATTTCAGAAATCTTCAAAGTCCCATAACCTAAGAAAAATCACTAAAGCGGAACGTCCTGGTAAAATGCACACCATATCTTGATAAAGAAGCCCCCCATGAAGTTTCGTTGAATTCCATCTAGAAGTTGCTGAGAAATACTCCAGACCAGAAAGTCAAGAATTGTACACTATATTCTAATATCAGAAATATTCAAAGTCCCATAACTCTAAGAAAAATCACTGAAGTGGAGCGTCCTGGTAATATGCACACCTCCTCTTGGTAATGAACCTTCCCAATAAGTTTTGTTGAATTCCGGCCAGTAGTTGCTGAGAAATACTCCGGACAAGAAAGTGTGACGGAAGGACTTATTTTAGAAATATTCAAAGTCCCTTAACTCTGAGAATCAAAACGCTGACAGCATAGAAAGACTGTTGGCGAGAAAAGAAACTAAGACCAAATGAATTATGAGAGTATTTTTATAAGAAACATTAATTGTAGTAAGTCACATGTCTGTTATATCATTTCTACAAAAAAAATATCGAAACGCATAACTATACACTCTACTTAAAATAAATTGGTATAAATTGGTATTTTACCTCATTGATGATGGAGATCCAGGCCACTTTTGCATATTAAGACTAATATATCGCGCGTCTAATTCAATGCTATTTATCTACGACATTCTCATCATTATTATTCTTTATTTCTTGGGAGGATAATATTTTTTGTGCAAACATTTTAAAGAGCAAACAGAGTTCTATGCATACACGTCAATCTACAACGGGTTTAAAATAGTCGATGAACCGTTTAAGTTCGAATCAATATTCAGTGCTTTTTATCAGAAGCGCTATGTTCGGTAAATACTAATTTAAATAAAAATAAGTTAAATTAGTAAAAAAAATTCAAAACTCTCTTTAGATGTAAAATGCTTTTCCATAATTCTTATGCATTCGTCAAAAACAAAAGCAATCGTCAATCGAGTGGTAACGATGGCTCCGCTATAAGTACTGACTCAATACACTGTTGTTAAACTTACGCAATATGATGTAATACGCAGTTAACCAGTCAACAGCATGAACAGCTATTATACTTATGTGAATATATATAACTTGAATTTACTTATAGATGTGGACTAAATGGATTATTATTATTATTGTTTATTAGTGTTTTAAGTCGGATCTATTTTTTGTCATCTATTTATAGAAAGCAGCATCAATAACAGGAAACCTAACTGCTCAGCGAGCGAAGCGCAGTAATTTATCGATTTACTTACTCGCAGCCTGCAAAGTAAAGAAGTAGTTCCATCAAGAACGATTTCTGAATAAACCTACTTAATCCTGTTGGCTTGCGCCAACAGTCTAAATATTACTGAAGTAGAACGTCCTGGTAATATGTACACCTCCTCTTAATAATAAAGCTTCTTGTGAGGTTTCGTTGAATTCTGGCCAGTAGTTGCTGAGAAATACTCCGGACAAGAAGGTCAAGAATTGTGTACTATATACCAATTTCAGAAATATTCAAAGTCCCATAACTCTGAGAAAATCACTAAGCGGAACGTCCTGGTAATATGCACACCTCCTCTTGGTAATGAAGCTGCCCATTAAGTTTCGATGAATTCTGGCCAGTAGTTGCTGAGAAATACTCCGGACTAGAAAGTCAAGAATTGTGCACTATAAACCAATCACAAAAATATTCGAAGTCCCATAACTCGGAGAAAAATCACTGAGGCGGAACGTCCTGGTAATATGCACACCTCCTCTTGGTAATGAAGCGTCCCATGAGTTTCGTTGAATTCCGACCAGTTGTTGCTGCGAAATACTCCGGACAAGAAAGTGTGACGGAAGGACGGACGGACGGACGGAAGGACGGACGGACAAAGTGGCGACTATATGCTCCCCCGAAATTTTTCGGGGAGTATAACAAGAAATGAGTCAAACAAACAAGACCCATATTATAAATTGATATTTCAATTATATATACTCTGTTTTAATATCTGAATTTTAGATTTTTTTAAGAAATTGCCCCCTTGAGGCCCTTTTCGATGACATTGTCCCTTTAAGATATCTTTTGGGCATTTACTTGAATAGTTTAAAAGCGAACTTTGTAATACAATGTGGCAAATATTAAAACAAAATAATTTCTCAATTGTTCAATCTCTACTATAAAAGTTATACAAGTGAAATTAAAAACATTAAGTCGAAGAGAAATATATAAATTATGCAATATATTAAGTTATTTTATTACACACAAAACAAATACCCACAAAGAAAGGTATGCTCTACAGTTCAATGCAATGTATTTGAATACTTCAACTAAATGGTCGAATGAGTTTATTTTTGAAAATGCGCATGTGTAAATGTATAAGTTATATTTTCCTTTTGGTGTACTTGATACGTTTGTATGTGAACGCAGACACCCATGACCGACAATACGGAAATTATAACCATGACATCTGAGACCACTTCATTTTCACTTTTCTCTTTTTTCTTTTCAAAACATATATTCGGCAACTTGTAAATAATATTAATAACACGATAGGACGATTAGGGGAATTATTAATGTATTTTACATATATTAATGTAAACAACAACAAAAACAACAATAATAATAATAATGATAATTAAACTTAATTCATTAGTGCTTATTACCAAGACAAAATGCGCCATCTGGTGACAGTCGGTAGCCTTGTTACAAATACATCGGTAACTTCCGGGAAAATTCAGGCACTGGCCGTGGAAACACAGGCGCCCGTTCTCGGTGCATTTGTCTATGTCTAAACAAGGAAATAATGTATTTACAATATCGCAAAATGTGTGGCGTGAACAAGAAAATATGTCATATTTGTTTTGTTTTGTTTTGATTCGACAAATACATAGAATAATGAATTCGGAAGATAAATAATTAATTATCCTTAAACTAGTCATTTTAACTGCCTCGTTTGCTTTTGTTTAATTATACGTGCGTTTTGTGTTCTCTTATAGACATGATAGACTATTCTCGGACTGAAAGGATATACGCGTTACTAATTTATGTCCGTCAATTTTTTTTTTGACTTCAACCTAATTATATGCAATTTGTCGTCAAAGACATATCATGTGCGACCTATAGTACATGCACTTAGTTTCCTTTTTTTTCGAAAAATAAGGCGTTGTTAAGGCCGAAATACGTAAGGTTTACATAAAATAAATACTAATGAAAAACATTATTATAGTAATATATTATCACATGGCTGGGAGCACTGTATTCAAAAACAAACACTCGGCTTACACGGGGTTTTAGCTCGACAGGTACTCACAGTAAATCAGCTGCATCACGCCGACAAAGTTGACCAAATTAAATTTAAAGAATCGCATTGAGGCGAAGGTACACTAAAACATTAATGAGGCGTGTCGTGGGAAACCCGGGCTTAATGCATGTGCGCAAAGTGTCTTCCCGGATCAGCCTGTGCCATCCGCCTACAGTGGATTTATGTTTTGAAGAGGCTTTCATGAAACAGAAAATACAATAAAAGCGGACTGCACAGGCTGATCCAGGACCACACTTTACGCACATGTATTAAGCCCAGGTTTTCCAAGCCCGCCTAAAATTGTATGTATCATACCGTTCATATTAAATAAATGAACTTAACTGGCATTAGTTGTAAGACTCAGGGAAAATATTAAGATACTTTCTATAAAGGCAAAAATCACCCCAGAATGTAGCCCTATATAGAATTTAAAACTAAATACGTTGCATGGCTTATTAATGAGCAGGACGCTCAGAGGAGCTAGTTTCGCCCATTATCGTCTCAACCATGTTATATACATATATATGGTCCAACGCGGAACATTCTCACTGGCTTACCCAGGCACACCTGCTGGTTTTCCGATTGTTTGTATCCCCGTTGACACTGGCACTTGTACCGTCCATGTTGATACACCGACCGTTCGGGCACACGTTCGTCTTCCCGCATTCGTTAATATCTAGAAAATCACACGTAATACGCTAATTAAGATTTTCTTGCACGGCAATTTAAAAAAAGGCAGAATGCAAATATGTTATGTTATGAAATATTATTTTATTTTGATGATTGTTGTTTTAGTAATGTTTTTGTATATTTATGATCTGAAAAACGTGGATTAAACTGCTTCTGCTTTTAATGTTGTTGTTGTTATTGCTTCTGCTGCTGTTGCTGATACTGATGATAATGTATCTGACAATAATGATTATGATAAATATGATGATGATGATGATTATGATCAATATGATGATGATGATGATGATGACGATTATGTTGATGATGATGATAATGATGATGATATTGATGATTATGTTGATGATGATGCTGTGGATTCGGTTGTTGTTGTTATTGTTTTTGTTGTTGATGCAGATGTTGATGATGTTGATGATAATGATGCCGATGACGGCAATAATGAAGAAGAAGTACGTGCGTATGTGCTAATGTGCGTTCGTTACTTGCAATGACTTACCCGTGCAGTAACAGCCGCCCGGGGGCCAGCACGAAGCCTTCATCACACTTGCACCCGAAGCTACCCGGGTGGTTGATACACAGACCGTTCTGACACAGATCGACTGAAGACGACACTCGTCTTCGTCTGACAAAAGTAACACGGAGAGTTATTTCTTTACAAAGAATTGCAGAAAAACAACAACAGTTAAACATTTTATAAGTTAAAAATCCATGTAATCAGCAATATTTTACAGAATTACTTTTCAATGGCAACTGCGTCGGAAACATTGTGGGACTGTCTGTTTATCACTTACGCAGTTTGTTAGTAAACCTTGTCATTTACTGTAAACAAACAACCGTTTATTTCACTAGCATTTTAGCAAACAAACGTAACTACAATACAGTACAATGGAATTCAACACATGTAATAAGTTTATTTTAATACATAACTATGTTTGCGTATTATCTTTCCGTAGTGTTTCTTCATTTTATATGTCTATAAGATGCATATATAGTTATATTCGTATATTAAATAATCCCCAGCCACATACATATGTAGTTATATACTTATATTAAATAATCCCCCGCCATATGAATATATAGTTATATACGAATATTAAACAAACCCCCGTCGTACCTACGCACTCGCCGGCGCTCTCCGAGTACATGTAGCCCTCGTAGCACTCGCACCGGTACGGGTACTGGGTGTCCACGCAGCGCCCGTTCTTGTACAGGTTGCTGAAGTACGAGTACTCGTCCGTGCCGATGGGTTCCGGGCGCTGGCACAGGCGTGTTAAGGCGTCTGTACAAAAACGGGAAACGACATGTTACTATGT
Source organism: Congeria kusceri (assembly GCA_027627225.1). Classification (NCBI taxonomy): domain Eukaryota; kingdom Metazoa; phylum Mollusca; class Bivalvia; order Myida; family Dreissenidae; genus Congeria; species Congeria kusceri. The sequence goes on along the minus strand of CM051025.1, from coordinate 1,319,152 downwards.
GTATTTCATAGTTCATGAGTCTCCGGTGCATCCCTTTGACCTAGCTTAATTAAATGTTAGAGCGTCTGTGCAAATGGATAACACTATGACTTGTGTGTGTGTTTTGTAGTTAACGATAACCTTTCGCATCGAATTTGCAAATTGGCAACTTTATATTTGTGCTCATTCCGCAGTTTATGAAGACATTCCGCTCCAAAAATAGCATTATATTAGTGGGATGCAAAGGGGCAACACTATGTAATTTAATGTACATATATGTGAATTTCGTAGTTTAAGACGCCCTTCCGCATCGAAGTAGCAAACGTATGTGGAGTGCAAAAGGACAAAGCATATATGTGTAACTGGCAGTATGTGAAGCAATATATGTGGACCCGTGTGTGTCCTTAAACCCATATCTAGTATTTTTGAAACACGGGGTGAACGTCACCTCTATCTCATTATCATTATATGTACATGTATAATGTGTACATGTATTGAAATGCAGGATATAAATGATTCCTATAACTTTTATTTAACTTATTTTTATTCTACAATATGGTAGAAAATTGCAATTGTCTTGCGCTGTTCCTTAATACCGGTGCTCCTCACCGGGTACAGCTGACACAGTTCTTACGATCACCAGCCCTTCCAGACCCGGCAGCAGCAGTCCGCCAGGGATATCTTGGTCGGCAGCCCCGCTGTACACTTCCCATTGACGACGCTTTGGTAACAGTAGTTCTTGTGAACAGCTGATTTAAATAACGCCTGCACGTACGATATCGTGCATACCGATATATAGTATCCAATCGTAATATTGAGCTGATAACTTATCGTGCATAATTATATTGCTTCGAGTCGTACTAGCGAAGGAATAAACTGGACAGTTTGCTCACGTTACTGTATAGGCCTTTCCACAAATGTCTATCAAATCAATCTAGTGTTTTATTATATACCTATTTAAAATCTTAACAAAATACATGCTTTATCAATCGGTGAAATATATGCCGTCAGAAACAAAGTCCTGTATTCTGTTACTCGCTATTTTTCCGATCCCGTATAACCATACTAGCTGGACTACCTTTTTTAATGAAGTCATCATAGATTTATGAAAAAAATATAATCTATACCTGCAATGATTAGTCATTATTGCAAAGTAATAAAATAAGGTAAATACTCATTTGAAGTTTATCGTGGTATATAATAAAATGAATTTTACGTTAGTCAGTTGTTCCAAGAGTATGTAGTCTCGTGGCTTGCGTTATTTCACATCGCCGGCGGCCCCCCCCCCCCCCTTTTAAAAAACCCGGACCATACATATATTTGCATATATAACGCCGTAAAAACTGGATGAAACTCGCACATTCTTTTTCTAAAGATACTCAGAAACTTCTGTAAAACATACCCGACCTAGCCCGCCCCCTACTATTTCTTATTTATATATACCCTATATTTGTGGATGATATTGTTTTCTCTAAAAATTCATATATGATATAAAGATGTCAGATGCAATACATCGTTGGCACGGGATACCGCCTAAAATACATTGATACTGTTCAAATAAATAGTAGTATGATTTTAAGTCGAAATTATAGTCAACTTTCGAGTTTAAACAGTTTGTTTCCATAAACAGTTTCCAAAAATCTTAATCGACACACGTTTTGTTCAATGTCCCATTAGCTATCACACCAAATTTCATACTGTTTTATGCATTCATAAGACAGATATAACGTGATAAAGTCGAGGGGTGTCCACAACGTTGGTTCCAATTCCTGGCGATTTCATACTTTTTCCCGGCACCATATGGCAGCGAATCTGACACAAAGTCGGCATCACTTTATTAATTCACAAAGTAATCATACGACTATCTTTAACAATATTTTGTGTTAAAACATGTTCGACTCTCTGCCCGTTAGTTCGTTTCGATAAAAGAAGCACAGTGCATAGCACATTTGAAGACGATTGATGAGCTAAACTGTGCACGTGTGAGTTATTAATGACATTCCTTTCGTATAGAGACCATTCCACTTCGGTAGTCAGGTATAGATTGTACGTGTTTAAAGATGTTCCTGATGTATACAACATTGAATGTCAAGTACGTTTTTAGTGAACAGACACATCAAACAAGGGCAACTTACTGCCAAATCAGGTGCAAAATACAGACGAACCAACATATCTTTCGAACATCATACGGTGAAATATTAATTTTATAATTCAGTAATTCAAAGTTCATTGGGTGATGTGCACATATTTATTATATGTCTGGATACGGATCTGAAGCTCATCACTGCAGACTCACAGACAAAGGTTATCACTCAATCAAAAGTTTACGCCCCCCTAACCCAAAATCCTGGTACCGCCCCTGAACTTCCAAGCTTTCTATTCGGATACACCAACACGATATGTACTGTGAGCTACCGACGAAATGCCCGTTTGTTTTGTTATCTTTTAAAGGAAAAGCTGCGGAGTGAATGCACCTGACCGGTAGCGTGATCAATAGCCAAACTCACATGCCAAATAAGCCGGGAATCGAACAAGGGAGGTCCGGCTCAGAAGTGCTTACAACGACCACTGCACTAACGATACAGAAAATAGCGATAAAAGCTTAAGACAGATTGTGTGTATGGTCTTGTGACGTGGATGACCGAAGTACAACGCGAACATCCATCTGACCATTATGGTGACCACCTACCAAACTCGACTAGGAGGGAAGCGAGCGTACCAACTACTGCGCTAAACGTACAACATTATGTCACTGTTGGATACGTACCATGTCCTTATGACTAAGTTACGGGACAAAGGGTGCAAGTCAAATCTGTCCCAAGTTATAGCCGCCCTCAAAATGGTCAAATCGACGCCATTTCGAAATAAATGTATGGTCAAACCGGCACGGAGCGGTGTCTGTGCAATCAATGCAAAAATGTACAGTGAAATCTTTCGCAATACATATTCTTACATACCCTGACAGGTGTTCTTGGCGATGTTGAGCACGTAATCCCGCCTACATGGTGTGGTTGGGCGGGGCACTCCTCGCAGGTGTCACCCCAAGCCATGCCCTCCGTGGTGCAGCACAGATGCTTCGTGCATATCACCCCGGGGATCTGGCCCCGACACATTTTGTTGGACAGCTGCTTGTAGCAGGGACCGGTATGCAAGTCTGGCGAATGTTGGAATCACATGTAGCATATGCAATACATACATCCATCTTTATTTCCGACAGAATGTTAAGTTCATATTAATAACTATAGTTTGTACAATCTGCATTTAATACAACATATAATGGAACACCATTTGAATTATTCTTTATTTATTCATTTGTATTTATTTTAACTTAAAAAACACAGACATGTGCATAAGCTGACTACGTGGTCTGCGTTCCTCTATAATACGCTCATCCCGCTATTAAGACCACGTTTGTTAAGATGTTAAGATGGTAAAAAATGGAAAACGTGCAAAAATAATACGACTGGAAATTACTTCCTGTCGACGTCTTTTGAATCTCTACAAAACATTCACACACATGTACTAGGCATTCTGGCGTGAGAGCATTCACCACTATTGACCTCGGTATATAGATAAAGTCATACATTAAAGATACTTATATATGAGGCGTGTCGTGGGAAGACCAGGCTTAATTCATGTGCGTAAAGTGTCGTCCCGGATCAGCCTGTGCAGTTCGCACAGGCTAATCCAGAACAGTAGCGTTATTAATCAGTGTCCAACATGTTAATCAAAAAATAAGCAACAAGTTCTTACTAAATAACTTATTAATCAGGAATCTTGAAAGTTAAGGAAATACACCCAAGACAGCAAAATTTCAATTATTTACATAGTTTTATTTAGTTTGGCAATAAATATGTGTTTGATTTATATAGCAATAATGAAATAAACAGGTATAAAACATGTTTTTTGTAGATACAGTTTGAGAACTGCATATCCTACTAACGCGCTGGACTATTGACAAGATACATATCAAATATATAAATTATTGAAGTTACGCAACCGCACAAACACTACAATTCTTTATCTTGTGCTTGGTACAAAAATTCTAAATTAAAAAGATATATTCAACAAACACGGCAAAGATAAGACAACATGTAATTCTAAGGATCTGAAGAAATAAGCAATACGTATATATTTGTTTAGCCTTTTAATAATTTTGTTGTTGTAGCTCCCAACTGGTACAGGGGACCTATCATGCGTCGTCTGTCTTCCGCCGTCATGAAATCTCGTAGTTCCTTTGTAGAGATATTCCATCTAATCTTAACAAAACGTCCATAATTTAAATGTGGCTATAAGATGATAGCTGGAACTATGGAGTTATGACCTCTTGTTTATGAAAGCAAATGCAAGCATTGCTTGTTTCTAAGACAGTTACTTAATTTTTCATCAAATCTTGGACAAATTTACACAGTTTGTGTTGGACCATAATCCCCCCCCCCCATCATAGCAGAGACTTACAATCGACCGGATCAGGCAATAGCACCAGGGTTATTGCCAGGGTGAAAATAAATGGAAAATAAATAGACTTAGAATAGGTACCAAACATCTTCTATTTGTCGATGACAATCAGATCTAAGACAAATTTGAATATACTAACTACTACTACAACAACAACTACTACTTCTACTACTACTACTACTACTACTACTACTACTTCTACTACTACTACTACTACTACTACTACTACTACTACTACTACTACTACTACTACTACTACTACTACTACTACTACTACTAGTACTACTACTAAAACTGCTGCTACTTCTACTAAAACTACTAGTACTACTTCTACTACTACTACTTCTACTACTACTACTACTACTACTACTACTACTACTACTACTACTACTACTACTACTACTAAAACTGCTGCTACTTCTACTAATACTACTAGTACTACTACTACTACTACTACTACTAGTACTACTACTTACGAAGCAGTATGGCAAGTTGGTTTCATTGCGTAAGGCTTTCTGCACATTAACGTTGTCTCAATCAGGCGTAGATTTTATCAATGACAATTGTTATGTATTGGCTCTGATAACGCACGCGTATTGGTAAGCAAACTCGAGAGCAACATCAGTAGCAGTTCAGCCGGTATGCATGTGGAATTGACATGGTTGGCTTCATTATAAAAAACAAGTAAAGTGAACGTTTAATGTGTGCATAGCAATCAACATATTTTTTTTTTATCAAATCGCGCCGTTAGTGCTACTGAAAAATCTTCAACATGGTAGACCTAACTGAAGAGCAGATTGTGAACGCGAATTGTTTTCCAAACTTTCTTCGCGTGCCAGCTAGCGTACTGGTTTTTGAGAACTGTACCATTTATCCTCGTGGCAATTGGAACCGTCGGAAAGATAATAATTATCGCGATTCTGTGTCGTAAGCATATGCTCCAGAAATCCAAAACCTGTATTTGCTGTTTTTAGCGTTCGCAGACATTTGAACGCTTCTGACGACATGTTTGACGGAGACGATTTATGCTGTCACTGGCGTCCGTCTTCAAGACAAAACGCAGGTACTGTGTTCATACCTCTGGTGGTTTGCGCGTTCGTCCGGCACCTTTTCAATATGGCTTCTTATGGTTATAACCATAGAACGGTTATTCATGATAACTATGCCAGTTTTTACGAGGAATACATTGTCACCGCGTAAGTCTGTTGTAGTCTCATTGAGATGTCTTTTCATCATCATGGGGATTAACAGTCACATAGTGTATGGATTTCGTTTGTATGCGTGTGGTATGAGGGGAAAGACCGACTTCCACATACCCTTGCAATGTATATTTTCTGATACCAGAGATTTTCGAGGAGAATACTTTGGATACTGTTTGTGTTTTTTTTTGTATGGTGGTTTTACAAATATTTAGTTATAAAGTTCATTTAATGCGTACGTGTTCGTATTATTTACTTCATGTACTTCAATAATTGTTTGGAAAATCACAACAGAATTCTTTCACTTTAAGTTTTCCATTAATATTTTTATATTTAATGGCAAACTGGTGATGGTGTGCTTCTTCAGTAAAGTCGTTATATTTTTAACAGGGATTTTCCACTGAATCCCAATTAAAAGGGCCATTTTTCATGTTATTTATGGCGGTACAACAATAAACTGTTTTAATTACGAGAAACCAAATTAAGTTTTGCCCCACAAATTCTTGTATTCCTAATTACAAAGAACCGAAGTGTTCCGCTGGCGGTACAAATATCATGACATTTATATTCAGAATAACAGAAAAATTGTTCAGCCGGCGGTACAGGCATCCAAACATTATTATTCTGATTAACACAAAATAACAAACTAAAAGTGTTCCGCTGGCGGTACAAGTAGCCTTTATACTCTAACTTACAAAAAACAAAACAAAATTTATTCCCCTGGCGGCACAAACATCCCAACTTTTATATCATAAATTGCAGAAAATAAGACCAACAAATTGTTCCGCTGGCGGTACAAACATTCTGACATTTATATTCAGAAAAACAGAAACTTAAAACAAAATTGTTCGGCTGGCAGTACAAGCATCCAAACATTTACATTGTGTTTCACAGAAAACCAAACTAAAAGTGCTCCGCTGGCGGTACAAGTAGCCTTTATATTCTAACTTACCAAAAACTTAACAAAATTTGTTCCGCTGGCGGTACAAACATCCCAACTTGTATATTCTAAATTACAGAAAATAAGACCAAGAAATTGTTCAGCTGGCGGTACAAACATTATGACATTTATATTCAGAAAAACAGAAAACTTAAACAAAATTGTTCGACTGGCGGTACAAGCATCCAAACATTTATAGTGTGTTTTACAGAAAACCAAACTAAAAGTGTTCCGCTGGTGGTACAACCATCCAAACATTTATATTCTGAATTACAGAAAACAAAACACAAATTGTTCCGCTGGCCGTACCAACATAACAAAATCAATATTCTGAATTATAGAAAACCAAACTAAATTTGTTCCGCTGGCGATACAAGCACACCAACATTTATATTCTGATTAATTCAAAATATCAAGTTTGGTGAAGACCGGATGAACACTGTTTTACATATTCAAGAGCCATTACTGAACAATTCATGGGGCAATTTAGCTGATTATCGAACTTGACCTAGATATTATTATTACAAACATTTTCATGACGTTTGGTAAAACTTGGATTAAAACTGTTGGACTTATAGAGCGGAAAGGGCTAAAATGTCCAATTTTAGATAATTAAAGGGCCAAAACTCCACAGTTCCTGGGGCATTTTGGCTGATTATCAAACTTGACCTTGATATTAAGCCCATAAACATTTGCATGAAGTTTGGTGAACATTTGATGAAAAATGTTGAACTTAAGAGATCGTAAATGAAAGTGGTCTACAGACCGACCGACATTAGCAAACCAATATTCCCCACCATCTTTTTTGGGGGAGGGGGGCCTTAAAAAATAGGTTTAAAACAACAAGATATCTCAGAAACCGACATTTCGTTAAAGGGAAATTTCTGCTAAATATTATGAACGATGATCTACTAGATTCAGTTGAAAAAGCTGTACCTTAAACTGGTATTTTGAGATATGTTTTTCTGTATTTTGGCAATAGAATCTGATTATCTAAATATTAGCTTACATTTATTACCGGAAACGACTTTACCAAATGCATTACGGGATATTCGTTCAACAGCCCTGTTTTCAAAAGTTTCTTAAACACCAAACATTTTACAATTCTTTTTTTTTCCTTTTTGCCATTTTCAGGCGTCATATAAACTTGAAACCAAAATTCCATGACTAAATGCATTATTTTTCCATGACATAGTTAATTATTTATCTAGGCTGACTAGAATATTATTGCATCAAGCGCTGAAATACATGTCTGTCCATCATGCGCACTTGATTTTGAAGTTTTGTTAAATTATATTTCAGTATGTTTGATGATTTGTATGCACTTACAGGCATATTCAAGGAAACATTTAACTTTCCATTAATTTTTGAAAAATCCATCCATTTTTCCATAATAAAATCCATAATGCTCCCAGACAAAGCCCATGTTCCATGACTTTTCCAGGTCCGTACAAACCCTGCATTTCTTCTATAAATTCCCTTCTTCTTTCCTGCATTGTTTTTTTTCTCAACAATGGCCTGTTCCCTGTTTTTGTCCCTGCCGCCCCCCCCCCCCGCCACAAACACACAAGTTGCTAGTTTTTCTAATAAAAAACTATACATGTATATAGCGCACATACTGCTCTTCATCATTTTTTAAATAAAACAAATGTACAGATGCTATTATTTTCAGGTTCAATTTCTTATTATCTTCTCATTTTGCATTAAATCACGCATACAGAAAACCTATGTGCAACGGTTTATAAATAATTATTTCTAAACTAATATACAGTATACCAAATAATTGTACCCAACTGGGTTTCTTGAAAAAAAGTTATATTGTTCCCAAAAATTCCTCTATCTTGGCCAATTTTTGTTTCACTTTGGTCAATTTCTATCTACATAAAGTAAAAGTTCTGAGGGGAATTTTTAGGTAAAAATAGGGGAAAGATATACACTTTTTCATTAGGGGAATGGGGTCTAATTCGGCCCCCAAAATGCCATAAAAATGGCCTTAACAACAAACTACTCTGTGTTAACAAACGGACACAGCTGTGATCACAATAGCTCACCTTGTGCTTTCCAGCCAAGGTAAGACCATATTACTACAGCAAATGGGTCACATGCATCGACGGACAGCAAACTATCACCTGTAGGTAAAGGCCAGTGGACAGTGCGCTGTACATCCTCTCATGGCTGAGGCCGTTGGTGCTGCAGAGAAGTTCCAGTATCTATATTTGGGGTCATATTCACTTACCGTATCTAACAGACAAATGCGTACGTGGACAAACTGAGAGGAAAGAAGAGCTGTTTGTACAACAGGTATGCCACATGCAGGCTAAAAGCAATCTTTAAAATATCAAGTTCGGTGAAGATCGGATGAACAATTGTTAGACATAAAGAGCGAAAACTGCTAAAAAGGCAAATTTAAGATAAATCAAGAGCCATAACTCTGCAATTCCTAGGGCGATTTGGTTGATCATTAAACGAGGTCAAGATAATATGACTTCAAACATATCCTACAAGTATGGTAACAATCGGAAGTAAACTGATGGACATTGAGAGCGGAAACAAATAATAAAAAGCTCATTTTAGATAATTCAAGGTACATAACTCCACAGTTCCTGGGGCGATTTGGTTGATATCAAACTTAACCGAGATATTATGCACACAAGGAATTTCATCAAGTTTGGTAAAGATCGGATAAAAACTGTAAGTCTGAGCGGGACGAAATTGGTCTACCAACAGACCGACAAAATAGTATACCACACCATCTTTTTCAGATGGACACAATGCCCTCGCCTGGTCCATCCATGTCCCACACAGAGAATGACCCAATGTTAACACCAACAACCCAACAAACAGGCATAAGAAACCAAAATGGAAACCTGAATTGTCTAATCAATTTATCAATAATATTAACCGTAACAAAATAGAGCAAATACTTACACAAATGAACACATACCCTCAGTCACAGCAAACAGTAGAACACATCACTTATGAACTTCAATGAGTCTTCCATCAAGCGTACACCAGCACATACCCTGAAAATAATAAAAAAATTCATAACATAGGTCATGAAAATAATAAATCTTGGTTTGGCCCGCAATGCTCTAAAGCACGCACAAATTATCACACTGCCAAAGATGATTACACAAAAAAAAACACAGCAGATAACAAACTAAGAATGATAAATGCCAGTAAACATTATAAACGCACAATGAACTACCATATTAATGCAAGCAATCAAAACATAATAAACTACGTTCCATGCCTGATAAAAACCCTAAACAGTACTGGTCCTTTTGAAATAAACTGAAACCTAAATCAAAAGTTAACAACACACCAACATTAAAAGTATTCTATGATCACTTCAAAGAAATTAACACCAACACTATCGCTGACAATCGTTTCAATGACACAAATTCCCAATTTCCAGACGACACAAGTAACAGACTAAATATCACAATCACTAAAGAAGAAACAGGAAAAAGTATCCAGAAGCTCAAAAACTCAAAAACACCAAGCCCATTTGAAAACATCTCAAACGAATATATTAAGTCTACTAAACATCTCCTTATACCAGTTTACTGTAAATTATTTAATTGTGTCCTCGAAACTGGATTTATTCCACAAACCTGGCTGAATGGAATCATTATACCCATATTTAAAAACAAAGGTAACCCAAAAGACCCAAACAACTACAGACCAATTACTATTCATAGCTGTTTAGGTAAACTCTTCACATCCATACTTAATGACAGATTAACCAAATTCCTAAATGAAAATAATAGTTTAGACAAAAATCAAACTGCCTTCAGGAAAGGCTATTCATGCTCCGACCATATCTTTACGTTACACTCACTAATCGAAATACTGAAAAAAAGAAAACAAAAACTATTCTGGGCCTTCATAGATTTGTCTCAAGTTTTGACAAAGTCTGGCGAATCGGCCTACGGCACAAACTTCTCAAACATGACATAAATGGCAAATTTTTGCAATTAATTCAAAATACGTGTAATAATATTAAATCTAGTGTCTCTGCTGATGGTTATATATCAGAGTCCTTCATGTCAGAAATTGGTGTTAGACAAGGCGAAAATGTATCGCCGTTGCTTTTTTCTCTTTTCTTAAATGACCTTCAAACACATATGCACCTCAATGGCTCGATTGGCATAGAATTAACAAATCCCCTGGATCTGTCTCTTTGGCTTAAACTACTTGTCCTTCTCTATGCCGATGACACGGTGATTTTGTCAGACTCCAAATCAGATCTTCAAAATAGTTTAGACATCTTTCAAAATTACTGCGATAATTGGCATCTAAAAATAAATTTAAACAAAACAAAAATTGTAATATTTGGTGCAAGACAACTACAGAATTTTAATTTTAAACTAGGTAACAATCCTTTAGAAATTACTGACCGCTATCACTACCTAGGCATAACCTTATCTAACAATGGTTCTTTCCTTAATGCGAGAAAACATTTAGATGAGCAAGCAACAAAAGCCATGCATCTCCTATATATGCGGGCCAACAACGCAGGCCTGCCAATTGATCTTACTATGAAACTATTTGATCATACTGTCTTACCAATTTTAACCTATGGCTCTGAAATTTTCGGCTTTGAAAACATTGACATCTTGGAAAAAGTTCATAACAACTTCCTCAGAAAACTTACTAATGCTCGGAAATCAACTCCAATGGCTGTTCTATATGGTGAACTTGGCAGATACCCTATAGCAATTAACATCAAATGTCGAATGATCTCTTTCTGGAACAGACTCTTAATAGGCAATGATCAGAAACTTTCTCTCCAAATCTATAAATACATGATGAACTTGCCAAACTCAAATTTTAAATCGGCCAACAAAATTAACGAAATTCTCACCTCAGTAAACCTAAGTCATTTATGGGACAACCAATTCCTGACAACCCAAAATAATATCCACCGCGTAGTCAAATCCAAATTATTAACCCAATTAAAAACCCAATGGCACACTCAACTACAACAAACACATAAAGGACAAATATACACAAGCTTCAACCAAGACCATCCTTTGAAGACTATCTCATTAAACTTACAAAAACTGAATATACATACCTCTTTAAATTCAGAACTGCTAATCACTGGTTTCCAGTTGAAACCGGTCGATACGACGGAACCCCATTTAATGAAAAAACATGTAGACTTTGTAACGCTGGTCAAGTTGGCTCTGAACATCACTATCTACTTAACTGTGATTTCTTTAAATCTGAAAGAGAACAATTCTTAGGGCATGATCTTCATGATGCTACTCTTAACACAATCTTACCATCTGATTCCCTACAACAATTAAATAATACAAGCAAATGTATTCGCTTCATATTTAGCAAGTCTAAGCAGTAGTTATTTTCCTGCATAACTACTTGAATTAACCAATTCCACCAGCTACAAATGTTTTCTTGAAACAATTAATAATGTTCTATTGATGTACTGACATATTTACTGGTTAAACTAATTTAAGTGACTTTAGTCACTATTTGCATCTGTGCATCCAATAATTCCAAACATTTGACTCGTCACAAATGTATTTCTTTTACTGGCTATATACTAATCGCATTCTATACCATAATTTCAATATGAATTATGCATATATCAACCGAGCAATGTAAATTAGTGTTGCTTTGTACGTTTGGTACTATTATGTGTCAATATAATCATAAGATTTGTATTTTGCAGTTTGTTTGTCAGCGCCTCGATATTTGTAATTAATAATAGGAAATTATTTATAAAAAAAAAATAATAATAAAAAAATTTGGAGCAAATGTTTATATTTTCAGGTCATAGATATAATAATTATACTTACTCCTTAATTAAATTTGATATATGTATATATCAACTGTGCAATAGGAATAATTGTTGACAAAATTTATCTAAATTTACTTAGCATACAAATCATAGTTTTTATTTGCCTCATTGACCTAAAACTAACATTATTATCAAATGTCACGCTGCTATACACAGCTTATTAAGAGTAATTACCTCACATAATAGGTCCACCATCTTGCCTTTGTTGTCAACATATCACCCTCGTGTGCTGGTGCACTCAAGCGTAAACTACGATTAAAATAACTCTCATTGTTTGAAACCGCTACGAAGATAGCTCCAATGTATTAAGGCTAATGCACACTGTCTCTTCCCCTTGATTTAAGTAAAAAGAAATAATTAATTTTTTGAAGCAAATGTAAAACTTGTAATACACGTTTTTTTGTTTGTTTGTGTGTTTCATTTCCAATCTATAACGCCGCGCGCTAAAGGAAAGACGGCACAGCACAACTAAGGTCACAAACCACTAAAAAGGTATTCTTACAGTGCTGGCTAAAAATTGCTCATATCGAATTGTATTATAATTTGTTTCTTTATAGCTATGATAATGAAGTTGATTACGATGATGATTATGATTACGATGATGATTATGATTATGTTTACGATGATGATTATGATTACGATGATGATTATGGTCATGATTATGATTATGATTATGATTATGACTACGATTATGATTATGATTATGATTATGATTATGAGTATGAGTATGAGTATGAGTATGATTATGATTATGATTATGATTATGATTATGATTATGATTATGACTATTATGACCATGAGTATGATGATGATGATGATGATTATTATTATTATTATTATTATTATTATTATTATTATTATTATTATTATTATTATTATTATCCTTGTATATATCCTATCATTGGAAGTACACCCGTATATCGTTTATTATATTTTGTCGAACGTTAAAATTATCGGAAGTTAATAATTTACTAAATATTTTGCTTTGTTATATTGCCCTTATTGTATATGCTGTATACTTAGGTGAAATAAATGTCGTGTTCTGAAAAAAAATCTTTGATGGGGGGGGGGCGTAATAAACAAAACATCTTTCCAACAATTAGTAACACTTAGTGGACAATGGTCGGACAACAACAGACCAGAACAGCTCAAACTTTAGGAGTTTGTGTTCAAGTGAGCAAACAAGGAGCGGTCTTATTTTGATTTGACAAACAATGACAGACCAGAAAAGCACAATTACCCTTGAGCACTACGTGTTCAAGCAGCAAACTAGCACAATGCGATTTCAATCATAAAACACTTAAGAAATATGTTCAAGTTTTGACAAACAGTAATAAACATTAGTGGAAAGTTTTTTTCTTTAGCCATTTTGGTTTAATTTTGAACATTAACATTAAAGATATGACAAATATTAGTGGGAAGTGCTTAAGGCCAAGGAGAGCCAATGAACATTCCTGCTTGTTTTGGAGTATATGTTCCCCACCTTACAAGAGATGAGAAGTATTTCATAGAAGTAATCAACAAGGTTTATTGTATTTATAATACGGACACTGACAGACATACAACGGGCATACAAATCTACACCATGTATTTCAAATACTGGAGATACCGTGACATGAAATAAGTCTATAATAAATAATAATGTGTTTAAATTTCTCCCTACAACCCGGTGACCTTCCCCCAAATAATTGAAACATTTGAACTTTTTATTTGAAGTTTATCAAGCCATTTAGAATAATCAATTATACGTGTTTAGTTCTAGGTAAACAACCCCTGCTCCACACCCCCTCCCCCAAAAAAATGCAAGAAACCCCATACACCTATGGGCAAGACAGACAACAACTGACCACAATTATTGTTCATCCCGAGAACCTACGTGTTCAGATGAACACAAGGGTACTAGTGAAGTGCCTAAAAATATCACTGTTATAAAACTTAATTGCACTGCTTCACATTTGAAGAACAATTCCAAATTTCTACCAAAAAGTACCATAAACAAAACTATTATGGTTTCGATCATAAACATATATATATATATATATATATATATATGTTGTTGTTTTCGTTTTTAGTAGTAGTGGGAGTAGTAGTAGTAATAGTAGTAGTAGTAGTAGTAGTAGTAGTAGTAGTAGTAGTAGTGGTAGTAGTAGTAGTAGTAGTAGTAGTAGTAGTGGTAGTAGTGGTAGCAGTGGTAGTAGACGTAGTAGTAGTAGTAACAGTAGTAAAAGTAGTAGTAGTAGAATTAGTAGTAGTTGTAGTAGTAGTAGTAGTGGTGGTGGTGGTAGTAGTAGTAGTAGTAGTAGTACAATGAATAATGGTTTATCCCATACTGTTTTATTTGTCATGGTAATGCATGAGTTAAGCCTATGTTAGTTAGTCGTAGATTGAATCATATCGTTTTGATTTACATTGCAGCTTAACTGTAAATAATATTACGATTGCTTGCAATGCTATAATTTCTCCTCTGTGAGACATTCGTTGATGTTGTCTAATAAGTTGTAGTAATCATTTAATGTACAGGTCTGTTGACACTCACATACGCAAACGTTTCCCTAAACACGTTAACTTGAACAGAAAAAACAAAGGGTCAACATATTTTAATAAGCACACTATAGAATACAACATGCATATACAAAATCACAGGATGAAACAGAGATGACATTTGACATGTGCATAGACACCAGATGCTAATGAAAGTGTTAAACCGCAAACGATACGCATACGATTAATTAGCAAAATATTTAATTGTAAACATAAGTTCGTGACTGTCGTGACAAATTTTGTGTTTTGGCGTTTAGCTCGCCGTTTAATATTATATTTGTATATGCAAATAATACATGTATTTGTTTTGTCAAAAGATACAATTTTCTTATCAACAATTTAACAAAAAAATAACAATTAAATGCGATGCAAAACAACGAACTAATACATCAGGCAAAATTCAATTGGGAATGTCAGTACATCTGTTGATGCAATTAATTTCTATTTATTAAAGTCGGAAGATAACGATAGTAAACATCGATGAAAATTCGGAGAAAGCAAAATCGCACGATGCTAGTTAATATTTATGAAAAGACATAGCGCAGAATATTCCAGTGCAGTTATAGGTGACAGTTAGATAATGGCAGACAATATTGATATCCTTATAAATACCAAAAGCTGTTAGGGGACAGTGCGCTCGACTGTTCAAAGTATTTCAGATGTCACATTTGCTCGAAGTGGACAGGAGAAAGAAATCTGGAAACATATGCATGTTTATAAATAAAGGTAGTACACCTTCAAATATGGTACCCTAGTAAAATATCTACCTAAAGTAGAATATACAGGTATATTTTTTTAGCCAAACCTGTGTCAAAATATAAAACACAGTTCTCGGAAATGTGGCAAATTGGAGTTGATGACAAAAATATATTTAAGTTTCAAGTGAGTAACGTACAATTTTTTTAAATTACAAACCTTTTGAATGTAATATTTAACCTGAGAATCTATGTAAAAAGGGACATAACCGTTTCAAAATACAAAACTGAGCTATGTGAAATGAGGGTCTTGATGCTGGGGTTGATGACAAAGGTATATTGAAGTTTCAAGTGAACTAGACATGTGTCCGTAGGACACGGATGCCCCCACATTCCACTTTTGTATCAAAACTCCGCTAATGCACTAAAATACCCAGGTGCACAAACTCAAATGCTGATTAATATGTATATAAAGTTTCATCACTCTAGAAGTAATACATTTCGAGTTATTTGCGACACAAGTAAAAATATTTCTGCTAAATCAAAGGCCATAACTCCGCTGATGTCGGAAAAACTGCACTAAAATACCCAGGTGCACAAGTGCACATGCTGATTCATATTTTTTATAAAGTTTCATCACTCTAGCAATAATACGTTTTGAGTTACATGCGACACAAGTCCAAAAATGACATTTTTTGAAAACAGGGCCATAACTCCGCTTATGTCGAAAAATAATGCACGAAAATACCAAGGTGCACAAGTTTACACACTGATTAATATGTATATAAAGTTTCATCACTATAGCAGCAACACTTGTTGAGTTACACGCGACAAAATTTCAAAAATGTTATTTTTTTAAAAAGGGTTATAACTCCACTGACGTCGGAAGAAACTGCACCAAAATACACAGGTGCGCAAGCCCCCATGCCGATGAATATGCTTATAAAGTTTCATCACTCTAGCAGTTATACTTTTTGAGTTACGCGCGAAACAAAAATCCGACGGACGGACGGACGGACAGACGGACGGACAAGAGCAAATCTATATGCACCCCCCCCCCCCCCCCTCTAAAGTGGGGGAATTAAAAGTTAGTAGTTTTTTAGGTACACAGCCTCTGGATATAAACATGTACAAGAAACTCCTTGTTAAAAAGGGATATTACTGTTTCAAAATACAAAATAGTTTTGGTGAGTGTAGCATGTGATATTGAATTTGATGACAAATGTAAATTGTAAGTTTCAAGTGAATAACTTACTTAGTATTGAACTTTAAAAAAGTTGTGAATATAAGTTTTAACCTAAAAAATATATGTAAAAATACAAAAAAAGAGAAATGGGGATGGTTAACACTGCTCCTTGAGTTGATGACCAAGATATAATCCAAGATTTACGTAAATAACTAATGTAGTTTCAAAGTTCCAAAACGTTTGCATATAAACTTTATCCTGAAAATGTATATGAAAAGGGGCCATGACAATGTCAAAATACAAAACTGGGTTATGGGGAATGTTCCACTTGATGTTGGAGTTCATAACAACGATTTATGTGCATAACTAATAAAGTTTCGAAGTTACTAGACTTTTGAATATTGACATTATCTGAAAATTAAGTGAAAAGGGGGCCTTTAATCTTCTAAAATACAAAACGGAGTTATGGTGAATGTTGCACCCGGTACTGGGGTTAATGAAAAAAGGTATATTTCACGTTTCAAAATAATAACTTATGTAGTTGGGAAGTTTCAATACTTTTGAATAAAAACTTCAACCAATTCAGACGCGGACGCCAACGCCGGTGCAAGTAGGAAAAGTCATGTGCATAGAAAAATCCGGCCACGTGCAAAGATAAACTAGTGCACAATAATTGTATTCCGTAAGATACTTAAATTGACACTCGAAATCTTTAGTGCAACGC
The DNA here is from genome assembly GCA_027627225.1 of Congeria kusceri. Taxonomy (NCBI): domain Eukaryota; kingdom Metazoa; phylum Mollusca; class Bivalvia; order Myida; family Dreissenidae; genus Congeria; species Congeria kusceri. The sequence goes on along the minus strand of CM051025.1, from coordinate 1,301,600 downwards.
AAAACAACGCTTTCTTTGTGAATACCTTCAATCTATAATGCATATTTTTTTTAACAGAGCTCTAGTATCAATAAATATAATGAGGAATGTACATTTACTGAATGGTTTTAGAGTTATAAACATAAGAAACACACTCACATGCCACTTTGACATTATTGTCATATCGTCCTAATAATGAGGAGTTATGCTCCAGATGAAGTAAATATAATTATTTATTAGCGAACCTAACACCATTATCAAAGTATTAAAATAGATTTTATTTGAATTGTTAGAATTCAGTAAATATAATAAAAAAACATTTAAGTCTTAATATACAATAAGCGAAGATTTTATTAAATACTAAACAGACTTTGCTTACTACAGACTTCGCTTACTAACATTGTACGTAAGTCACATATCGACCACGAAAATTGGATTTTCTGAAATCACATTGTCCACGGGCTTCAAGAAGTCTTAATAAGTACGTCAGACGTCTTTATTATGTTCCTGCTCGTTTGATATCATGTGCTTATAAATTAATATCTGCATTTTGCATTGGTGTAAGGTATGATTATTTTAATCGAAGCTTTCCGGCGTTGGGTCAATTTGTGAAGTGATAGCAATTTACGGCGTATATATAAATAGCTTCAAGAATATGAGGCGCGTTTCGCTCACGATTTTATATGTTCGTGCTACTATTATATAATGTTTCGAAGTCGGACGAGTAATTATGATAAGTTATACAAATCTAAGCAGATTATAAAAAATCTGAATCATTTGTTGTTACAGTAGGAACCAGATAGCTTTTCAATTGTTTGATTGATAGAAAGAAACACTATTCTCATGTCAGTATTCAGTATTGCTTTTGTTAACAATATATAACAAAAAAGTGTTGTTCATATTCGGGCGTCAATAATGAACTACTTTCTGCAAAAGATATAATTGTGTTTGGTGTTATCCTAATCTGATCATACAAATACGTTCGTACATTATATACTTAATTAAAGCGCGTTAAAAATAAAAAAAACCCTGCTTAATGGGAAAACAATATGTTCTGCGCAAAAGCAAAACGATCACATTAAATTATTACAGAAGTACATTCCGATGTCTATGTTAATCTGGGTTAAAGCTATGGTTGTAATTCATTCATATTCTATAACTTGACACAAGTTGGGCAGACAAATACATTTTACAAAATCGGAACTATCACTTATAGTTATTAGTAAGAGACAGCTCAAAATTGACCAAAATATATTTTAGAAATTTAAGTGGTACAATGACAATAAAAGTATGTTTAATAAAATGTATTAATAAAAGAATGAACGTATTTTTTCCAGGATGGCGGTGCGCGGGAAATTTTCCTCCCATGCCTACACTTCAGGGCCTTCATTTAGCGATGTTCACATTTGAATATCAAAGATACTTATTCACCCATTTAATCAATTGTCAACACAACTATAGTTACATCACGAGGATACATCACTGCCGAACCAAGCTGAAAGCCAACACATATTGGCATCTTGTGACGATGATGTATGCTTAATTTCATTTGAGTCCCCTCCAGTGTTAATAATACGGTCATAGCAAACGTTCTTCTACATAATTAGCCTTACATTTAATTTTTTAACCGAGCGACAGAGTGAATGACAAAATGACTCCTATATAGATCGAAACGGCAGATTATATATCACTATGTAATAAAAACCAGACAAACATTTTCATGCACACTGTATGATGTTGCTTTCAGAGTGTTCACGCTTTTGCCGACATCTAAATGTTATTTTTACTTCCAAAGCAATGCGACTAGGCGCCAGAAGGATTCACATAATATAGTCTCCGCAAAAACTGTTTTAATTTCCATGAGCAGGGGAATTATTGTCCAACATTTTCGACATTCTTTCTTTTGCCCGTCTTTGCGCAGCTTTTTGCTCGTTCATTATTTTATTACGTAATAGTTTAACGGTAAATCTACTCCCATTTTTTCTTACGCACTCTTCTAAATCATTCTTACCTGAAAACAAATCAACAGAACGGGTAATTGATGTTAATAAAATGTTTATCATCAATAATCATTCCATATAAACAGCCAAAGGACAGACACATAGCCAGACGGAACCGCTTATTTTTGCTAAGAGTACCTACAAATGTAGGAAATACATAGACATTGTACCGTAGTCATTTATCAAGAGGTAGCATGTATGATAATGTTCATTGCTGTCACAATTAACAAAACTGGACTCCAATTCAAGTAAGTACTCCTGCTTTAAATGACTCATGTAAATAATGAAAATTAGTTAACGAAACAGAAGTAATACGAAATGAAGGCCTGATTATATTGTAAACAAACGGGCACATGTCTAAATCACAATGTGTAAGCCACTCAATCAAATATTCATATTATTGTTTCTTACTTGGAAGCTTATTTCCCTCAGGAATATATATCCAACAGTGAAAACCCTTTTGAACTGTCGCCGTCTCTGCTTCTGTCCATTCAAAATATGTTCTCTGTGCTGAAAGATGAGCATGTAATAATAATAATAATTCCTTGATTTGTTAAAAAAGGTAACTCAAACTAGTGAAAATCGCAAAACCAATTCTCTCTATATATATTATAGGCCCAATATGATCCTTTTACATTTAGGTTTAAAACATGTTATACAGATAGCAACCAAATACAATTTTATTTCAATTTGATAAACATCTATATTTTAGTCAAACAAATCAATGTTGAAAACTACTGACAATTTTGTTTTATTTAGAACGCAACATTCTAGACTTGACACCAGAGCAAATTCAATCTTTCACTCCGCGACCAGTCAAATTAACAGGGATTCACAATAAATTGCATGCTATTTGTTTAATTACGTATCGAAAGTGTTGGCGAAAGCGGAAATATTCCCAAATAATAATAATAATAATAATAATAATAATAATAATAATAATAATTATTATTATTATTATTATTATTATTATTATTATTATTATAGCGACAAGTCTATACAACAAAATATCTCGTCTATGGGATTTTGAATCCCGCTAATGTTATAAAAACTATTGCAATGAAAAAGTAGGAAAAAGTGAGAAGAAGCTTACGGATGTATTCGGGTGCTACCCTGGAACTTTCTGCCTGTATATGACTTAAATACTTTAGCCAATCATATCAAGTCAAAGTCAACTTACTTTCGCCTTTAGATCTTTTGGCGTTTTCAGGTCTATCTTTTCCGCATGAGGTCAGAAGATGTTCCTCTGTATGGTGGCATACAACTGCCTTACGATAACTACCTAAGGTTCGCGAAAATGTTCGTGTTACCACTTTAGTTTCTTGTTATTTATTTCATATATTAATAGCGTTTGCGACTTTTGTCGACGAAAGTTATTAATTTGCGTAATGAAAAACAGGCCTGAAACTTCCCAGAATTGACACAGATCTCTATTTTAGTCAGTAAAAAATTATGTGCTATCACAAATATTAACTAGTTTGCGTTGTAACATAATTATTGTAACAAAATTCATGTAAGACAACTGGCACCACGGACTGGCTTGCGATTACATTTGCGTTACATGTAAATATTAACTAGATACTATTTTTGCTGTAAGATAATTATCTTGATAATATTTGTATAAGTTAACTGGCAAAGCGAATTTATTTGCGAATATTGTTGCGATGAGTGAAAATTACTAGTACGTGGTACCACAACTATTAACGTGCTAAGAATTGCGTTGTCAGATACTTATCATGATAAAATTCAGATACTAGTAAGCAAGATAATGCGGTAGACCTCGTGCAGAATTATTTTTGAAAAAAACGAATATGTATGTGTTCAGCTTTGCGTGGTCAGATAAATATCATGAGTTAATTTGCGTTAGAAAGACAGCGCGAAAGGCGTCGAGCACAAATTAAGTGGTATCAAAAATATAAACGTGTTATTATTTGCGCTGTCAAATAATTATAACAATAATTTTCATGTTACATAACAGGCAACACGCATTGGTTTGCAGTCCTAGAAAATTAAAAGGTATCGTGAATATGTGCGTTGTCAAATTCTGGTCTTGATAATATTCGTGTTAGTAAGATAATTCGGAAGACCTCGCAACCACAAGAAATGTATCTAATGTCAGTTCGCTTTTAGGCTATTAAGTATAGTATTAAACTATCTTGCAGAAAAATATTCGCAAAGCGCTAACTTAATATCCAGATAAATATCAAAATAAATAAGTGGTAACTTGAATGGTTTCGCAAACCTTAAGTAGTTATCGTAAGACCGTAATATGTCACTATACCTATGCACATACTTCCATAAACGACAGCCTACTATCGAATTTTAACTGCCAATAGATAAGACACTAAATAGTACACTGAATTAGTGTAAACAAGATATCATGGCCCGAGGACACTAAAGGTCAGTAGAGTATTTCAGAAAAGCTTACTTATACTGAAGCAATTCCATATTCATACACCTGGACGTTATGACACAAAATGCAAACTAAATCGAAAAAGGGTACTTTAAAGTTCCAGCTCGTTGTCCAAAAAAAAAGAAAAAGGAATAGCTATATCTTTGACAAATAGTCTTAATACAAACATAGGGATCGATTTGCCAAGTTGATCATACCTTTTATGGATTCTTCATCTGTGTTCTGAATGCCGCATATTGTCACCGCATTCTCGTCTGGTCCGGTTGTGCCTATTCGTCGTATAATTATAAAGTGTTTTGTTAATATTTAACACAAAACATATTTACATTACAGCAAAGAAGTTTTCTACAAGAAAATTGATAGCAATTAAGTGCTCAAATGCAAATTGCTTTTATTGTGTTGCCATGTGTTGGTTTACCTTCTGGGTAGCATATGTTTTCTATAATTGCTTTATTTCGTTTTCTAGGATATAGCAAGTATATCATAGAAAAGCAGAAGACCGCACATAACCGTGCACATTTTTTAAACTTAACAATCGAAATTTTGAAGCGTTTGATTTGACATTTTTTCTGGAAGAAAGGAAATAAACAAATTATAATGATAACCGTTAGGCAGTCACACAGAGGCCCATACAAGGCACGTACACGCGTAAATGAAACACACACATGGGAGATACGCAGAGAAAATGAAATTTGGTTGTGCGCGTACATTAGCGCATTGCACTACATAAGTGATGTTGATTGTAATGAATGATGTACCCTACCTTCTTGGTTTGAATCATCTATTAGTTCGTCACTTGTTGCAGTCGCTGGAATGGTACCTCTTCGTGTTGCTCCTAGGAAGTGTATAATAACAAATATAATGTCTATTTGTTCTTATGTATGTAAATGTATGTAAAATAATTCCATTTCTAGAACTGTTTAACATGAGTAAAATCAAAGTCTATAAAAAGGCATTAACATGTATACCACATGTTTTAAGTGCACTCATTAGAAACACAATACATTAAGTCGAAGCCATGTAAAAAAGCAAAAAATTTGGACAAACTAAGCGATTTAACATATAGACAAATCAGTTTTTTGCACATACATGTGTACCACTTACAGTGTCCTTATAATTTTAACACATTAGTGTCGGATGAATGTCTTATAAAACAAGGTTATATTTACACACGGATATATAGCTTCTACATTTATCGATATCTTGCAGATGTCGACCCACTTTCAGGACCTCCATTATTGGAAGAGGGTACTGGTACGTTCCCAGATTGACGTCCTTGGAATGGCCCATGTGCTTGTAAAAATATTGGCGTTCTGTTTTCGGGACCTGCAGAGCGCTGTATATCGTCGAGAGTCTGTGCTTCTGTTTGCTAGCCGTCAGTTTTTCGGGATGACTTATAGTTGCGTTTAAACACATTTTATGAATGCACGACCACCCAATAACGTGATCTGGTGATAGTGAAGTGTTAGCAAATATGAAATCATTTACTTGTTGTGGAGAAATATATGTACGTCGGCTTTTATACATAGTTATGCTTTATATGCACTTTGTTATGTTTTAAACTGGTTAAAATTTAACATTCTAAACGTGGGTGGGGTATTGGAATTAATCATTTAATGATCGAAAAGCTAAGCTATAAAGGCAACATATCTTATTTTGGCATTAGATTTAATAGCTTTCTTTCGAAATAATAAAGAGAACGCCAGTATATTTATTTTTATGCACGTTATGTTTATCCATAACATTCCTTAAATGTGTCATCAGTGTTTGTCAATAGAAAACGTATAGGCAATATTTAGAGGTTTTAATGTATATACGGAATTGCAAAAATATATAAATATTATGTAATGTGTGTTCAAGTTAAGTAATAATATTAATTGTCCAAATTCATGTAAATATATTTAAAATAATAATGTTAATGAATTGTTGTTATCATTACAGATGGTTGTTGATGGATTATCATAAGTATTTAGTAATCATACATCTGTGTGCATACACAGTTCCAAGTCCATACATCCTCGGGCAAAACACCATTGGTGCAAAACATTCCGGAACCCGTAGACAGTGGAAAAGTGATCAATTGGTGACCTGAATAATTTTCTTCGTGGATTCAGTCTGCCGGACAATGACCCTTGACCGCTTTGTGATTTTGTGTAAAACCACTGCGGAAAGAAGCTATACATATTCTATAGAAAAATTGTTGATAGTTTCATTGGAACCAGCATTAACTGTGACTGTCCAAGTTCCTGTTCAAAATGGGTATACTGGAAATTTCAGCCCAACTCAATAGCTGGTGATGAACCTGCTTGGTTTTTTACTGTACTATACTAAAACTTATGAAAATGTTACTAAATACCGGTTCTGCACAGGAATATACTAATAAAAGCATGTCCATGCTTTGAGCATTACTTATGTATTTTGTGTGATACTGGATTCAGTATAATTGAATACTTTATGTAATTTTGTTTATTTGTGTGTTGTGGATGTGATTTGTAATCGCTTTATATGTATAGCTTATGATTAAAAGAGAATACCCCGGTGACATGGACTTTTTTCTTTGTTGTTGATTAAGTGAAGATAATTAAGCTGCATATATTTCTTATGATGGTACTAGTAGGACACAGGTCTATTATGTTGAACTGCAGGACTAATCCTGTATATACTGCAGCCAAACCTACTACAATTACAGACTTTACGGTGGTCAGTTAACCTACTCACTTTTCCTTAGCCGATCTAAACGGTTGGCCAGTACCAAATGTACATACTTTAATGAAAGTAACTACTGCCCTTCTTGAAGCAGAGGTAGGGAGAGAATGGCCGTATTAATTAGTTTATGACCAATCCCAATTTATGTGGACGGGCTGGGGATCGAACTCGAGAACATCTGGATTGACAGTCCATCTCTCTACCACCTAAGCTAGCTGGGCCCGGTTTGTATTCAGGTTGCAATTGTCAAAAGAAAAAAATCATATAAAAATATATATACATTAAATTAATATATCTGTGAGAAACCCCACTCATCAAATCAAATAAAACTAATGTTCTGTGTCCATGGACATGTACTCAATGTTGGGCTTTTTTTAAAACATTAAGTACAAAGTAAATGTGTAAACAATTGACCTGTTAAATGTTTTAAAAATAGGTGAGTGGAGTTTTTCAAAGTAGCATGACAAAAGAGTTAAATGGTTTACTTCTAACCGTAGGTTAGGTGTGGTGTTTCTTGTTCATGTTTGCCTATTTTTACACACTACTCGTGTGATCATTAATACTGTTATCCAGCCAGTACTAAATTATGCGTGTAAACGTTAAAATCATTTTGTCTTCATATAACGTTGATAAATTGTTTATTTTGAGTTTTAATAGCAGTTTATGTGAAACTGGATCAGCAGCTGATCGATGTCTATTTTACAGCGAGAACACGGAACCCCCCTGACCTCAAAATCTCGCGTTATCTCGCCAGTCTCGTTACGCGTGATTTGACAATGTCGAAATCGTGAATAAATGTTGATTTGTACCTTTTTTTAGCTATGTGCGTTTCTACACGTTTCTTTTTGAAAACATTGACTATACAATGAAACTAATTTAATTGTATTTTTGAAATATTTGCAAAATGTTTATTGCCTGCAAATTGCAATTGGCTGTTAAACGACGTTCAGTTTCCTACAGGATAAATAATGGAAATTAATTAAACTTTGTGCAGTTTTAAGCATACATTTCAATAAATTTAAATCGTAAAATGCCCAGATACTTTGAAAACTCCAACCTTTGTTTACAAATTCCATGTTCAGCATTTGATCATACAACCTTTGCATACACGTCTGCACTCTTCAACAGCTGACCGCCAACTGACTGATTTTGGCGGCAAAACTGCCCGCTTTGCACATGCGCAGCAATGTGCACTTGATAGCCCGAGGACGTGATTTGATTAGGATGGCTAAATTTAAATCAGGACTCGTCGTGTAAAACGTAACATGGGATTATTCTCAAATACATAACTGTGTATATATAAGTGTTGTATACAGTAACACAGTCGTGATTTTCAAAGCCTAATTACGAAATAGACGATAGGAACGTCGATGTTGATTGGCTAATAAAGTGTGTGTTATATAATAACACATCATTTGCGTACACATAGTCGGTTAAAAAAGTCATGCTAGCATATGTTGTTACTTTTATTTGTATCGCTTTCGGCCTTGACGACTTAAAATAAACCTTATCTTATCTTATTTTACCTTTCACATTAAAGGGACAGTTTCACGGTTTGAGGTTGGAAAAAACACGTTTATTTAAAAATTGAATTTTCAAACAGGAATTTGTATAATATATCGAAACTGTTTGTCTGTTATGCTGTTCAGGTTGCAAAACATGATTATTTTAATATTTATCATGCCTTATTATGTAAAAAATACAAGGGTTGATTTAATGCTAAGTAGTGAAATATTGAAAAAATTGGTGAGATATATCCCTATATCTCTCACAGTGATGGACAACATTTTTTAGTTTTACTTGATTTGAACAATATTTAATTGTAGTTGTCACCATTTATCATACAGAATTACCAAAAAAGAAAAGTAGTGAAGATTAATAACACCAAATGTTAAGAATACCTATCTGATATATTGAAGTGTCTTTCCTCTTATTTTCTCTTGTATTTTCCTCAGTCGTATTGAGCCAAGGAAACTAGAACAGACAATGCCTTGCGGGTACAATTTTTACTCACAAGGCATTGGAGCTCGTCATCTTGGTCCAAATTTAATTTTAGCATCCAAAGTATTTATTTTATCCTTTGCACTTCATATATCCCAGCATATTACACTTGCACTTGTTGTTTACTGTTGCTATGAATAGTAGTCTCACTTTTATTGTTTACATAATTGTTGTATTGCCCGTTCTCCAATTCCAAAATACAACAAGAAACCAGTGTACCCTTAAGTAATAACTTGTGATCATTAATCACATAATTATATTCAGCGTTTAATTCTCCGCCATCTTGTTTTCTTCAAATTATTGACCGAATTTTAATCCAATTGTGTTGTAAAGTCCGAATCATTAATATAGAAAACACTTTATTCAATTTAAGTATTCAATTTCAGAACACTCCTAACAGGACATCTTTTGTTGTTTTACATTTTAACACGCATCTACGAGTTTAATCAGCTTAAATTGCTTGCGAAAACACATGTGCGTTTGAATGTCGTGACTGTGTGAACTATTGTTTACATAATAACACCTTTGCACACGCTATTTTTAGAAAACTGAATTTCGGAGAACTGAACGAACTTTCACTTTCAATATGTATTTTTATCATAAATATATTTAAAGCTAGCAGTGTGTTGATTAAAAAGCTGACCATTATTCAACGACTACGTGTATCGAATTGTAATTAAATTTAAATAAATTTAGAAACACGGATTCTGCGTTGTCTGTGAATATACTGTGTAGCATGGTAGACTGTCGTACTCTTAACACGCTGCCATGATAATGCGTTGAGTAAAAAAAAAATGCGATTGAAGTTGCTTAACTAGATCTAATCCACGGCACATTTGATCGTAATCCAAGATGGCGCTGGAATGTTCATTACTAATCCCGATTACTACGCATTATAGAGAAAATAGTGCGGACGTAATATTGTAAATATCGTGTTGAAAATCCTCTAAATAAAAACAAACGTAAAGAATATTCAAATAGCATTTAAATAAACAGAAAATGTGTTTGTTTTCGATGTGATAACATGTGATATCGTCACCGGAAAGGGAGACAATATACAAATTTTCATTCGTGCAAGCGCTCGTGAACATTTTAATTGTCTCCCTTTCCGGTGACGATATCACGCGTTATCACACCGAAAACAAACAAATATCCTCTATATGTCTACCAGCTAGCAAATTTTGCTAAACATATAACAGCTATTCATCGAAAGTTTAACTTTGCATATGCAATATGCTTTTCAAACATTGGAATATGAACAATAAGGCCAAACAATAAATAAATGGTTGGTTACCACTCCCAAAAAATCTAGGAGGGGAGGTAAAATTGTAAAATTTAACTGTTTTTCTTTACCTTTTTTTTTCTTCGCCGAATATTCACCGCGCAGCTTAAGTATATTGGACTGCATTTAAAATGTTTAAACGCCTCCCAACAAAGAAAATTGTACCTGAACTATAAATAATGTCATAGAAAAAGATATTTCTAGCAAGAAACTTATAATATTTAAGCGACCACTGCTCTTTTTTCCAAAAAAATCAGGAAACATTAATGATTGATAGGCCAAAAAAATTTTTTAGGGTCGCCTGAAAAAATTAGGGTGGTGGGGTCTGGTAAAAAAACAAACTGTTTTACGCCTAAATGTATTATAGAACAGGAAAAAGTCAGTTTTTATAAAATTATTTCTCACAGCCAGAAACTGTGAAACTTTCCCTTTAAAATGTGTCAACGATGCCGACAATTAACATTGCAGGTTGACCATCGGCATGATATCTACACATTTAACAAACAATTGTATGACTTGTAAGCAGTAAATTAAATGCCGTCTTTTTATTTTATTTTCCAAGTACAACTTATGTTCATCTCTTTGATATCCCATATGTACTTCATTTCTTGTACATTAAGATTGGACGTGTGATATTTATACAACCAATAGTATATACCAGCATTGCATTTTGGCACGAGTTGCGCAGTACAACTCAGTAACATACAAACGAATATAATTGTCGTGCATCTTACCACGTCCGATACACGGCTAGGTCTATAGTTACAACAAATATTCTGTATTGTGCCATATAATACCGTATTTAATATGAGTTTCTGTTAATTTATGCACGTTTATTGTTCGAAAACCTGGATTTATTTTAAAAAAAAGCAATCTGATATATATACTAAGGTAATGAATGAATTTGTTAGGCGTAAAAAACAGTTGTTGTTTTTCTTTTACCCGACCCCCCCCCCCCCCCCCCCCCACACACACACCTAATTTTGTTCCGTCGATCCTAAAAAGATGTATAGTTTCCGGAAAAAGAGCAGTTTTCACTTATATTAGAAATTCTTGCCTGAAATCTCTTTTTCTATTACCTTATTTATAGTTAAGGTACAGTTTCTTTGTTTTGGGGCATTTAATCATTTTACACGCAATCCAATATACTTAAACTGTGTGGTGAATTTGCGGTGAAGAAAACAAAAGTTTCAGGAACACACGTTTTATTTTACCTCCCCTCCTAGATTTCTTTGAAGCTTTAAGCGGAAACGAACCATTTTGGGGGGCTTACCAGGGGCAAAGGGTCCGTACTTTCGTTTGTTCGTGTTGTCACCCTTTGACCAGATGCAGTTGTTTGGGGACCATAGGCGGATTTACAGGGAGGCAAAAGGGGCGTATGCCCCCGTAAAACTGTCTAAACATCGATATTTTTCAACTTCACAATAACTTAGACGTTTTCCTCAGCGAATAATATCAGTGTATCAGCTTTGGATGACTGATGCATTATTCTAAAATAATACTCTAGATAATGAACAAAGTAATCGTTGTTAAACTACCAAATAAACAATGCAAAACGTAGTCCCGATTCTGAGCGGAGCGCAGTAAATGTAATTCTCAATACATTTGCAAAAATGTTTGTCAGATCATGTTAGAATCGAACACATTTTTGCATTATCATTGTTTATCGACCAATAAACAACCTTTTTGGCGTTCTGATACATGGCTATTAAACCACTCGGACTAACGCCCTCCGGCTTAAATCCCTACGCATCAGAACTCAAAACCGTTGTTTATCGACCAATAAACAACCTTTTTGGCGTTCTGATACATGGCTATTAAACCACTCGGACTAACGCCCTCCGGCTTAAATCCCTACGCATCAGAACTCAAACCGTTGTTTATTGGCCGATAAGCAACGATTACTCGATTTGTGTTTCTAAATTTTCGGGAGAGAGTCAGGTTTTGATAAGAGCTTATGAAATTTAGCAAGGTGGCTAGCTTGCAACTTTATTTTGTATAGTGTTCTCCTTACAAAAAAAAAAAGATAAATTTTTCGGAATTTCAAGATTGTGTCAACTTAAAATGAAAATATACATAATCTTCATGAACATTTTCGAGTCCTCTTCATTTACGGTCACTACATTAAAGGAACTTGTTTAAAGAGTTTCGTATTCTCGAAAAAGGTCATTTAATGTCCTATCTGCAAACACTACAGCATCTATCAACATATAAATATATCTATCATTATATAAACAACTATTATATAAAGAAAAAGAGAGAATTTAAATGTTTGCCTTCGCCAGAACTCATACACGGGACCTTTGAGATAAAATGTTTTCGCTTTAGGTCAAATTTCACAGTATCCATAAGAGGTATTGACTTGGAATTCACCACACTTCACCACAGTGATTAATCCATTATGTGAACAAAAGGCCAGAATACTATCACATACGAGAAAGTCGAGCGTCCAGCACCCGTAGGCGGTGGTCTTGTTATTATTTTTGAAATAGTGGTCATGCAGAGCGGACGCTGTGCCTTTAATTACATATTCTCTGCGAGTTTGCAATGTAGTGCACTTCATTACGGAATCCGGTTAGGTCATATGAAATATCGTGCCTCTTATGGCAAGGACGAGACACGAGAATTGCGTGAAACACGAAGCGAGACACGATATTCCCGCGAGACACGAAGCGAGGCACGATGTTGTAACCACGAGATCTCGCACTGTCGCAGTATCCCATACCACGAAATCTCGAGGCAAAATATCGTGTCTCGCTTCGTGTTTCGCGCAATTCTCGTGTCTCGCTTCGTGTCTAGCGGTAAAATATTGTTCCTCGCTTCGTGTCTCGCGCAATTCTTGTGCATCGCGTTCAAAGGTCGAGACACGACATGCGAAGCGAGCGAGACACGAAGCGATACACGCTATTTAGGCGAGACACGAAGCGAGGCACGAAATTTTTTTTTATCGTTCAAATATCGAGTCTCGCGTCTACCTTTGCACCAGGAATTTATCACATTGTAGTAATTTGGTATTATTGTGACAGATAAACATTCTTTTCCCTGACGAATGAATTTGGTCAGGACGGCCCAAGTCGTTGACGGCCCAGACCACTGTCTGTCTGTCTGTCTGTCCCGCATGAATATCGTGTATCGCTTTGTGTCTCGCTTCGCATCTCGTGTCTCGAACTTTGAACGCGATGCACGAAAATTTCACGAGACACGAAGCGGGGCACGATATTTTACCGCTAGACACGAAGCGATATACGAGAATTGCGCGAAACACGAAGCGAGACCCGATATTTTGCCGCGAGATTTCGTGGTATGGGATACAGCGACGGTGCGAGATTTCGTGTTACAATATCGTGCCTCGCTGCGTGTCTCGCGGTCATACCATGTCTCGCTTCGTGTTTCGCGCAATTCTCGTGTCTCGCCCTTGCCGTAAGAGGCACGATATTTCATATGGCACTACCCGGATTCCGTACATCATTCATACGCGTAACGTTGTTAAAATTTGTATTACCCGAATTTTTATTTGATTATGTAATCGCCGCCGCGTGCTGGTTTCATAAATTGTCATGCTTCCTTGTGCACTAAAAGTTTGTTTGCATTTTTAGAAAGATAATAATAGTTATTGTGTGTGTACGCTTGATAAAATAAGTTTTAATGTAGCATGTATTCCAAAAAAATGACGGTGCTAAAGGGATGAAACCTAGATTTCTTTGGATTATTTCTCAAGATATGCAGCATTAAAGGTAACTAGCTAAACTATATTAACATAAGGGCTTATAAAATGTAAAGTGTTTGTTTATTATAGTGTCTGCCCTCGCGATTAAGGGCCAGCCAGTTTTGACTTATGAGACACCTTTACTGATAAGCACCTTTACTCCCGATTCCTATCCTTTATGCCGGGCGCTTGGCAGGAAGGCAATTGGTACCCCTTGATTTAACTAGCTGCTGGACAGGCAACGGGCCAAATCAGAACTCGCCCTGTGTGGGACTCGAACCTTCGACCTCCCGCTCCGTAGGCGAACGCCCTAACCACTAGGCCACCGAGACGGTTATATGTGAGAAATAACATGTATAATTGATTATAATGTTTCATAATTATAACTTAAGAGGTTTTACTAAATGTCCGTCACAATGATACACCGGTTTTTAAAGGCCACACGCGCATTTGCATTGCGCCTGTCGATTGCCGGGAAATCAAGTGGAGTACATGAAATGTGTCTGGTGTGATTAAATTTTGCGAAAAAGTTATATATAGAGTTCCTGCTTTGGCCTGCTGAAATAATATTTATACCAATATGTGAGACGAAGACATATAAATACATCTCATTCAGTGGATATGAGATCTCCTTGTGAGGATAAAATCGTTCGCCTTGATTCACGTCTTTTCCGTTTTGTGCAACGTTAGCTTTACCACAAGAACTTGACCATACCATTTGGGCCACGAGTGGATAAAATCTGATTACCGAGCTATAGCGCTGGCATTTACATACTACGGACATACACCGTTGGCCGAAATGGCAGACCAGACCTCAACTACTAAAAGAGCAGTGTCGGCGTCATTTACGTCATACGGATGCTAACCGGTAACATATAGGCCATGAACAGTTTGAGGTCTGTCCTATTTCGGTCAGGTCATTAGGAGATCTGTCAGACGTCTGGCGGGAACCAGCCGGCGTATAGCCCGACGTATAGATAATAACCAAAAAATCGATCCGGCGCCTGGCCGATTTGTTGTATGTTCGGTCGGGTCAGAGCAGAAAATGACAAATTATGGGAATTTAAAATCATTACAGAACATTTAAACTAAAAGAAAACTTAATGCATGTATTGACATATTGTCTTAATTGTCATTAAGCTTAAACAAGTGCTTCTTTAACATTACACCTGCAAATGCATATATTGCATTCACAATACTTGCGATCGTGATCATCATCATGCGAAATATAACTTCTGGCCTATCTCCCCGTTCAAACCTTTAGCGAATCCGCTCGAAACGTCAACACCGCCAATGCAGCTAGCGCATTAAACCTTGTTTCTTGACGCCGCTGTGAATGATATGTTTATGTGTTATGTGGGGTTCATGCTGCATTCTCTACCGTTTCAGTAATATGTACAGTATAGCTGCAGGGCGCTAAATCATCCTGCCAATTATAAAGTAGGTTTCATGTAATGAAAATGAGAGCAACTGACCGTATACTTGTTTAGCTGTCATTTTCATTTGTTAATCGCTTAAAATTATTTACAAAGATCAACACATGCTGTTGATAAATAAGCAACAAATAACTGGAATACTTTTATTCTGAGCTACCGGTTTAGTTTAGTCAACACATTTAAATGGATTTGTCGAGGTTGTCGAATAATAGCAAGCCATACCATGTAATAATCACACATACTATAGTTAGCGTAATTAAATACTTTTTTTTTCAACTAGTCGATGAGTTCAATTGCACTTCAATACAACCTTGTCCAATACGGTTACGGCAGTCTACGGTTAGTAGAAATAGAAGTGCTCTCTTAAAGCGTTACAACGTTCACTTATCATGTCTGTGAAGTGCCGACAGTCATTTACTACATTAATAATATTAACCACAAACAATAACCGCTTTAAAATGGAGGTACGTATTATTTGCGTCCTTCCTAGATCGCTCCCATATATTTGTAGGTGAATATCAACTTCCTGTTTAAGCTTAGATCCGTTTTGTGTGCGATATACTTGTTATTAACATTTGTATGCTCATTAGTGTTGTCATTGCTTACATGCACACATTCTACTGTCTACGTGTAATGATTGATATTATTCACCAATATCAATTATTCGACAGTTTCATGCTTTTAAGCACAAACAATCTCCAGTGTTAAATTATGAAAACTGTGCAGGCAAATAGCTAGAAACATGCTAGTATCAGCTTTACATATCGGCCTGATCGAATGTGAGTATCAGCATAGCATCACACTCAGTTTATGAAGACTTAAACATCCATTTATGTATATCGCCTAAATGTATACAACTTTACTTTACTACAGTACTATCACGTGTCAACATTTACAACAAATATTGTTCAAAGAAATTAAAATTCACATGCAGTAAACAAGACAATTAAAAACAAAATAAAGTGCAAAATTTATAAATAAATGAACAAAACTTGACTTGAATGCATGTATGCACAATCGTAATGTGTATTTTAGCGGGATACAATTTCGTTTACTATGTTTAGGTTTGGTTTACGCTCTGTTAAGTTTTTTTGTAATTTGGTTGAATATCGTAATTTAAAATCCGTTCTTAACTTCCATGTTATATTCAGTGGACCGACATTTTTTTATTACTTTACGATAATAGTGTTTGTGAGCGTGTGCGTGATTAAACTCCCTGAAAGTGTTGTTTTTTAATACATACAATGTGAAATGGCGGTATATGCGGGATACATTCTATTATGTTGCGGAATAATCATGAAGATATGCGGTCTGTACGGTAAATTAGATTGTTATAAACAAATCATAACACTTGTCGTGCGTTATTAATTGAACACATTATTTGACAAAATACGTGTCAGTGGTTTTGTTATCATTGTATATAGTAAAAGTAAATGATTTCCTCCGAATGATGTCGGCAATTAAAATAGTGTTTTTAAGGAACCAAATAATACTGGCAGCAAATACGCAACTGTTATAATGTCATCGTATCATTATTGTTTTAGTTAGTTTCGGAATTTGAATCTTTCATGTTTGTAGATTACATTAAAATACGTTGCTGCCATAATTAAATTGGGTATAGTTTTATTTATGTATTTAAAGTCTTAGTTGCTTCGACAGCTTAGCATAGTTTAAAGAATTTTGGACTTACATTATGGCTCAAATTTATTTGACAGTAAGCCCGAACGTAATTTTCTGAATCTTATGAAGAAGCATATAACATGTAAGTTACTGTAATCCTTCCCTCTGTTGTTTTTACATGCATTATACATGATGCACACATTATTTCATATAGATGAAATATAATAAGAGATTTAAAACTTTGAAACAATGTATGTTTTGTTGACTAGTCCAACAGCATTGGTACTGCAGTTGGTAAAGATTTTGTTACTGACCTTGATTGAAAATAAAAATAGTATATTCCAGATATGAAGTAATTCAACGTCAAAAAAGCAAATCACATACTTTTATTACCAGTAAATAAATCTACTACAGAATGAACGAAATAGTGGCTGCTTCTCAAAACCCCATTCATCCATCCATTATCTATTATGTCGCGAACATATTCGCTTAAAAATATTTGTATGTTAATAAACTTGTCTTTTACCAATAACAGAAAATGCATACCTGGTAGTAAGCTATGCTCTTTTTCTTTACAGTTCACTCTTGTCGATTTATGTGTTTTTTGTTTTATTTAGAAAATGAAACACGAAAATAAATGAACTGAAGATACTGAAAATAATGTTTTATTTAATTCCATTCTGTATTCAATGCAAGTACTCCGACACAGTATTATTATATTTTGTTAATATGAATATATATTGACGTGTATGTGTATTGTCTCCTCATTTATATCAAAACAAATATTTAATCGGTATTCCAAAAATTCATCGGAGTCGTTATTCTACATTAAAACCGACACAGTCTTAAGTTAATGACATAGTTTCTAACCCTTGTTTATTAGGTGGTGTTCGAATTAAATGTTGAATGTTTTCATGATTAAGATTTGATGTATCATTTTAGCTCGACTATTTAACGAGTATGAGATCTTTCAAACTAGCACCGGACATCGGCGTCCGCGTCAGTCAATCTTAACTCCGTTTAAAAAGTATCCAAAAAAAAACTACATTAATTTAGAGAAATTCACATGCAATTTGGAATATTTCTATGTCTTATGTTTATCATCATCAGGAGCAACGATTTCCATAACGTTTTAGTGTATTTCGACAGAGTAATTGCTCTTTGTGATTTATATTTTCAGATTACATTGTTTGCTCAAAGGTCAATTTTCTTCAAAACTACTTAAAGTATTCACTTGCATCTTAAACCAGTAGGCCTCCTTCGGTTGATTTTCGACCATGGATATGATATACGGCCCTTTTTAATACAGAATTTCATGTTACAGCTTTGAAAATAATCCTATAAATTTGCAAGAGGTATTCACTTGAAACTTGGATTTTTTTATTTAAGTTCTACATTACATACAGAAATAAGAAAATACACATAACTTTGTCAAACATGGTGATAGCTTACCAAAGGAAACGGTAAAGTGAGCTCGCATGTTCTAGCCATAAACGGTAAGCGTATATTTATAAACCATAGCATTATGGGCGATTAATAAATATTTTTCAAAATCTCCGCACTTTATATGTGTTTAAATACCTAAAGAACAAATAATAACGAACAAAACGGAGTACGCAATTTAATGACGGAGTAAATAACAAGAGTCAATTGGTTTCTAATTCTATTATAGCGCATCTGCCGACATAGACAATTCTGAAAATAAACCTAAAGCCTCAGTCACACATCCCCGAGTATGGCTCCCAATAGCGTGCAGCCAGCGCAACGATACAAATTATAAAAAAGTCGGGAATATTGGGACGCTGTTGGGACGCTGTCGGGACGCTGTCTGGATGTGTCGGAACGCTGTCGGTACGCTGTCCTTAGAAAGAAGTACCTATTCTCTGCAGGTTCGTAATATGCGCTTCATTCATACCCGTTGAGATGTCATAGTTTGTCTAACCTGATATTTAATCGGGTTTGTAATCGGAGCCCTGTGCTGTACAGCAAAATTGCGTGTTAACATTCTTATTACTTTTTTCCGCCTCCTTGTGCTGTTAAAGTTTGTTTGTAGAGTAAGAAATAGATAAATAGCATTTTGTGTGTACGCGAAACCAAAAGTAGTAATGGCTGTTTCTGCCGGATAAACACTAATTGTCTTTGGATTATTTCTCAAGATATGCACCCTTAAAGGTAACTAAATCAACAATACAATGGTTATGATTTAAATTTCAGTTTATCGCATTAATAACTCTACAAATATAAACATTAAATGAATAATTACTATTGATAAAGCAATTAACGTGATACAACGTCAACAGAACGAGGTAAAAATATGTTACAAACACATGTTGTCGGTCTAATTTTTGTTCTTTATTGGCTTATGTATTTATTTATTTGTAGCTATTTTATTTACGTACCTATTTTTCTTATGTTGGTATTAATTCATTGACGCAGTTGTAAATCAAGTTCATATTGTTAACACACTAGTGAGTTTATACTATGAAACCACTTTAATCCGGACTCCTATGAAACATAAAGCCGGACGAGAAACCGTTCACTCTTTATTTATTAATGCCGCGCATGGGCTCGGTGTCTATATGCTTACCCTAAGCCTATGGAAGAAAAATGAGGCATTTAACTTTTGCAATAAGATAATAACATGAAGTCGCTTACTCGAAGTGAGAAATATTAACTTTTTAAGTATAAGTTACATGGGAAACACGCAAATATTTGCTGCGCACAGAAGATTGAGTGGCTGCTAAATACATTTGAGCTGCCTAATTGTTGACACTTGCATGTGCCTCTAGTCCGGAGAGATCAATACTTTTGAACTGTGCATTATTACTTCGTTTGATGCAAAAGGAATTTCCAGAAGCATTGGCGCTGAAACCTTTATTTTAGACCGTCCTTGTACTTAAATATTGTACTTGTTTCAAGCTTCTACATTTAGCCTACGTTTATGTAATTCATTTATTAAGTTTTTTTTAATCCAATTCATTTTGCGTGATAAAAGATACTACTTCTTAGTGAAAATATTATCATAGCAAATCGGTAGTAAGATTATTTCTTGTCCGATGCTGATTCACATTGGAGGAAATGTCCAATATGAACAAAACTACAAATTATATCTATTTAAACATAATGGCGTAACGTCCAAAAACATGATATGACATCCTGACGTCATTTGACGTCAAACTGTAACACTTTATTGCGCTAAATTTATTAGTAAAAAGCACTTTCATCAAACATCATGCGGAATAGAGCAACAATTATAGTAAATCTTCAAAATGCTTATGATGTACAACTATTTTTGATAACAACAATGATGAATATTGGGGATGTGAGTAGAATGATGGTATTTGGGGATAATGTTAATGATGATGATGATAATCGAGATTATGATGTTTGTAGTGATGATAGTAATGGTAATGATAGTGATGTTAATGTTCTAATGATGTTATGATGATGGTGGCGTTGATGTTGATGATGATGATGGTTGTAGTGATGTTAATGATAATGATAATGATGATGACGATGATGATGGTATAGATGATGATGATGATGATACTGATCATGATCATGATCATGATGATGGTAGTGGTGGTGATGATGATGATGTTGTTGTTGGTGATGTGATGATGTGATACATATTCAAAACAAAACCTATTGACTGAAGTGCACAAACCATAGTACCCATAACAATATTATTACCTTCTTCAGAAATATAACATAATATAATGCAGGTATATTCATTAAAATGCATTTCACAAGTTAGCTGTCACCTGTAGTAAAAATGTAAGCATTTGCAAAATTTACTAGTGTACCAGCCGTCTATAAACCAGATCGATCGTTAATTTTAGTTCAGGTTTATTGCGTGTACATTAAACCAATGTGCTCTATACACAATGTCGCTCGAGAAGCTATTTTAGTTACACATTAAAATAATACTACCGGTGATAACTTAAGATTAAAAAACCAGCGTGACCGCTAGTTACACTCGTGATACATCAACTGCTCCGTTATGCCTCAGTCAAACATTTCCGATTTTTAATGCCGTTCTTGAGCCGACAGCGTCCCGAATCATATATGTTAAAAGTCGGGACAATATTCTGAAATTCGGGGCTCGAAATTTTTGATCATAAGATCGAATATGTCCCGACAGCGTCCAGACAGCGTTTTGACAGAGTCCCGACAGCTTTCCGATTCTCCCGAGTGCGTTCCGACATTCCCGACTTTTTGATTACTTGTATCGTTGCGCTATCGGGACGCTGTCAGCAGCCATAATCGAGAATTTGTGACAGCCGCAATACTCCAGACGTGATATTTCTATATAATTTATAATGCATTATCAATCCCGTTCCACAAGACATTGCCCCGAAAACGTCCCAACACCGTCCCGAATTTGAACCGATATAGTCGAATCTATCCCGACAGTGTCCCGACTTTACAAATTCGGCTGAGTTTCCTGAATGTAAAGGGAAAAACTTAACTGTCGGGAGTGCTTGGCCGATCACGCCGAAAATGTCCCGATAATTCCCGATTCTTAGGACAGCGCACCGACAGCGTTCCGACACCTCAAGACAGCGTCCCGACAGCGTAAGGACAGCGTCCCGATATTCCCGACTTTTTTACAATTTGTACCGTTGCGCTGGCGGGACGCTATCGGGAGCCATAATCGGGAATGTGTGACTGAGGCTGTAGGTTTATTTTCAGAATTGTCTATGTCTGCAGGTGCGCTATAATAGATTTAGAAACCAATCGACTATTGTTACTTACTCCGTCATTAAATTGCGTAATCCGTTGTGTTCGTTATTATTTGTTGTTTAGGTATTAAAACACATATAAAATGCGGAGATTATGAAAACTATTCATTTATCGCCCATATTGTTATGGTTTATAAATATACGGTTACCGTTTATGGCTAGTTGTGACCTCACTTTACCGTTTTCTTTGGTAAGCTATCACCATGTTTATCAAAGTTATGTGTAATTTTGTATCAGGACTATGAAACAAAATTCATTAATCTCCCATATTGTTTTGGTTTGCAAAAGAAGGCCATTTGATTATGAATTTATCATTACTCTGTCTAATTCAGCTTTGTTTGTTTGTCTACAATTAATGTTGTATGAAATTTATATCGGATATTTCTGAAGGTAGGGTATGGTAAAATTAATAAGGTCTACATCGGTCAGACAAATACTATGGTAAGGTTAACAGCTACGGAAGGTAATGTAAACAGCGGTTAATTTCTCTGTGTTCAGTTTATTTGAAGCCACTCTAAATTTCTATTTATTTCTGTATTGTAAGTACACGGAGGTCAAAATGATCGTACTTGCTTATCCTTCATATAAATTTATGAAATCTTCTGAAATTCCTAGCGTTAGGTTGGTGTTTATTTGAGGAACATAGTCATATATACAGTAGCCGGCACATGCAGTATGGAGTAGTCAGTATGGCTTAAGTCTTCGATGGGACTGTAGTGACACAAAATCTAAATATGGTGACTGAACGATCATTTAAGTGTTGTGTTGTATAAAATATTGATGGAGCTACACGAATTTTATTCCTGTATAGGGTTAATGCGTTTTAACTAAACTATTAACACTATTTATATTAAAAATGTGCATATGATCTTGATACCTAATATGTTTATATCGCCAATTCCTGCCACACGGGTTTGTACGGTTGTCAAAGTAACTTTATTTTCATTAACCTTATAAATAGTTCGTCACAAAAATGTTTGATGCTCTATATAACTCACTTCACATGGAAAATAACGACATACTTTTATCAAACAGTTCTTTTGTTTTTGGAGAGGTCTTAGTTACTGGTTATTCTCGACTGGTTCCTGTGCTCTGTCCTGTGCGTAACAGATAACAGTTCTAGTGGTCCGACAGTATTTCAAGTATGATTGGCAACTGTTTCAGTACTTTTACCAATTATAGTATGTAGTGGTTTTTTAATACACACAGTTGCTAGAATGCTAGAAACCACTGATATGGTCACTTACCAATAGCAATTTACACCCATATCAGCTTTGTTTGTAATTGATGAATAGTTCTGAATGAATGTTCTATCATTTCCTTAAGGTTCTGGTTTATGTACATCATGTTTAATGCTAGTAACATGATCTCCTTTTAATTACCCACTGCTTTTTGTCAGTTAGATTCAAGCTTTTTCAAAATTACAGTTTATCGTTCAAATAGACTAAAATATTATTGCTGCCTTTTCATTTTAAGAAATTAATCGCTGACGAATAATATCAGCGATCACAATTTAGTTTGTTTGCTTTCACTTCGTTCTTAGCTTAATTATATCTATGCTTTCTTATGTGAGAGTAGTAAATGTAAACTAAATATTGTCGTGTAAACACGCTAGCACGTTCAATCAGAATTTTGGTAAATTCCGGAAAAATGATAACCAACTCGATCATTTTCATATTTTAAAACACTCGTCAAATTAGGACAGCGTTTGCTGGTTCGTTAAATAAATAAACCGCTTATTAGTCCCCTACCGGTGTTTCACCTGAATGTACTTTAGGTTTGCCCTCCGTCCGTCTGTCCGTCAGTCCGTCCGTCCGCACAATATTGTTCCTGCGATAACTCAAAAAGTACTGAAGATACTTCAATGAATCTTGGTATACATATAAACGGCAATGTGAGTATTATGCACTATCTTTTATTTTTCACCAGAGGTCAAAGATTATGCGACTGTTACTAAAAAAAGAATTAAACTAAAACAAACTGGATCCTGCGATAACTCAAGAAGGACTGAAGATATTTCGATTAAACTTGCTATACGTATAAACGGCAATGTAAGGATTATGCATGAACTTTCATTTTTCACCAGTCACGTGACTGTTACTAAAATAGAAATAAACTAAATACTGTTATAATTAGAAAAGTACATAAAATATTACCACAAAACTTGGTACAAAGATTGAAATATAAGTTTGCCATCCGTCTGTGTGTCTCTTTATCTGTTCGTCCGTATGTTTGTCCGTCTGTCTGTCTGTCCGTCCCCAAAAAACCCGGCTCCTGCAATAACTCAAAAAGTACTGAACTTATTTCGATGAAACCGGGTATACATATAAACGGCAATGTGGCAATGTGAGAAATATACACGAACTTTTCTTTCACCAGAGGTCAAAGGTCACGTGACTTTTACTAAAAAATAGAAATAAACTAAATACTGTAATAATTCGAAATGTACTTAAGATATGACGATGAAACTTGGTACAGAGATTGAACTATAGGTTTGCCATCTGTCTGTGTGTCGTTCTGTCTGTTCGTCCGTATGTATGTCTGTCCTTCCGTCCCCAAAACCTGGATCCTGTGATAACTCGGAAAGTACTGAAGATACTTTGATGAAACTTTGTATACATAGCATAGCAATGTGAGAATTATGCACGACCTTTTATTTTTCACCAGAGGTCAAAGGTCACGTGACTGTTGCTAAAAATAGAAATAAACTTAATACTGTAATATTTTGAACAGTGCATACGATATGATCATGAAACTTCATGAAATTGGTACACAGATTGGACTATGGGTTTGCCCTCCGTCTGTGTGCGTCTGTCTGTCTGTTCGTCCGTCGATCTCACTCTGTCTGTCTGTCCCGTCCCCCAAACATGGATCCTGCGATAACTCAAAAAGTACTGAAGGTACTTTGATGAAACTTTGTATACATAGAAAGAGCAAGGTGAGGATTGTACACGACCCTTTATTTTTCACCAGAGGTCAAAGGCCACGCGGCTGTTACTTAGAATAGAAATAAACTTAATACTGTAATAATTCGAAAAGAACATAACATATGATCATGAAACTTGGTACACATAATGGACTATATGATTTCCCTCTGTCAGTTTAGTACTGCAATAACTCAAACAGTAACTCGAATGTCTGGTCAATGTTACTAAAATAGAAAAGAACAACAACTAAATACTGCAGTGACAAATGGGATTTGAATATGAAACTTTGTATATCTACAGATAAAGGACGATTTGTCGGTATTGCAAAATGTTTAATTAGTAGGGGTTTTCACCGGTAGGTCATTTAGACACTTCAAGGAAGCTTCGTACATATATACCTTATAAAACGATCTCGCTTGGGATTGCATAATGGGTGGGTAGGGTCAAGGTCTAGGTCACCATTCCTAAGAATACACGTACCGGTTCCGCTCAATTGCTTGAGAAGACATTGAGATATTTTAATGAAACTAAATATGTAAATACCTTACATATAGACCTCGCTTGGGATTGCGTATGGGGTTGGTGGGGGTCAAGGTCAAGGTTACCATTATTAAAAAAAATATTCCTGTGCTGCATAATGCATTTTGTTCGAAAACAAAATGGTTTTCGTGGAATTACCACGTTTCTGGTTTGTATTGATAAAGGCCCATAACTCTGACAAAAAACTGTTGAATAGTCGAGCGCGATATCCTGATGCAGCTCTTGACAGTAAATCAGCGTTATCGCTACGTTTTAAATCTCAAGGGCTTTCTGTTTGCCTGTTGATAAAAATCACATAAAACTTAATGTGTTCTTATGAATGGATCGTTAATTTGAGTTAGATCGATATATAGCATAATTAACTTGTTTGGGTAATTGCCATATTTGGTTTACGGTTTTGAAAATCGAACTTGTGCATTTTTTGTAATAATTCGGTTGATCTTGTAAATCCTGATTTCAAACCCATTCTTAACTTCCTTGTTGTAGTTCAATGTATTGGTATTGTCTGATATCTTTAGAATGCTAGTGTGAGCGTTTCCGTAATAAAGCATTCGATGGTCTGTTCGTGAAAATACATACAATGAGAAATGGCAGTATTTGAGGAATACATGCTAATATGTTGCGGATTAATTGTGAATATATGCCGTCTTAACGGTAAATTAGAATGTTGTAAACAAAGTTAAACACTTTACAATAACACACATTATCATTTTACTTTAAACAAAAGACGTGTCAGTTTACAGTTTACAGTTTATTAATAATCTCAGCACATTGACAAAATGAGAACAAGCGGTACAAAAAAGAAGTTTACATGCTAACACATTGGTCAAGCTGTATAGGTACAATATCATTTACGAATTATAAGTAATCAAATAGACTCAAGTAATTTTTTAGACATAAAATAAAACAATCTATAAAGTACAGCGTTTTATTCTTCATATTAGCCTGGTGCATTTTCAAAATAATATAATATATTCTTTATGAATTTTGTAAAATTCATTATTTTAATTTCATCTGTTTCATTCATAATTCGTTTGTAATGAATCATATTACAGATATTATGCTTCATATTTGGTAAGAAGGTTTTCCTTTGAATTACAAAGTAAAAACATTAGAAAATATAATGAAAATAATCGCCTAAATCATTTGAATCGCAGAGATGACATGTTCTTTCATTTATTTCGATATTTTGCCAGCGGCCCTTTTAAACTGGTAGCTGATGATTACACATACGAAATTTGGTTACATAAGGTAAATATAAATCAGGTACAAAGTTGAAATAGTTTCTTATCAAAACGAATCCTTAAACATTCTATAATTGAGACATTTGGACATTGAATTTATATCGGATGTCCTTAGTTGTATAAATTGATCACATATAATTTTATGTACTTTTGCCAATAATAGTTGCTTTATTCCGTTAAAACATTGGTTATTCCAGACAAACTCATTCCACAATAATCAAAAATAGATTTTATAGCATTTATCTATTTAAAATTTACATAATTTACAACAGTATCAGAAAAAATAATCATATACAAAATCACACTTAGTTTAGTTTCAACTGATGTAACTAAGTTATACCAAAAACCAATCATGCGTTTTTTTATAACAACTGATAATGGGAAGCGAGCGAGATCGCCATATAGCATAAAATGTGGAGTATTTTTTCAAACGGCAAGATTATGTTTAAAATAATTAGTTTGGACCTTTTCAATAAGTGATAAATCTCCATATCCGCATATTTTACATCCATACGTTAACATTGGTACAATAGTGTTATCAAACAATTTTAATTGACATCCAATAGATAAATCTAGATTTCTCATTTTCTGTATAAACTGAACATTGCTTTTCGTGCTTGCTTTACTACATGCTTTTCGGCCAATGCAAACTGTCTACTTTTAGAAAAAAGTACACCTTAATATTTAAAATGATCAACAGTTTCTATTGAATAATCGTTTATTTTTATGTCTAGTGTGGCAACCATACGAATAAAAAGTGTTCAAAACAGACACGAGATCTTCTTCAGAGGTCGCAGATACGACAGTATCATCAGCATAGAGTAATGTAAGCATTTTAACTACTATATCTAGATTTGTGTCACTTATTTATATACTTCTGTCATTGCGAGTAGTCATAAAATATTTAAGATCATTGAGATATAATGCAAATCTGATAAATTTTCCCCTTGGCGCAGGCCTCTACTACATACACAAAAATCAGAAAATTTACCATCTCATGTTACGCATGATTTTATGGAACTATACATATTTTTTATTACGTTTAGGAAATTTCCAGATATATTATATTTTATCAATTTTGACCACAAAACCTGCCCTCGAAACAGAATCAGAAGTCAACAAATGCACAAAACAATTATTTATTTATTTTTTACTTCTAAGTACTCTGCAAGCATATGCAGTATACAAATATTACCAATGGTGGAATGATTTTTACGAAAGCCTGCTTGATCAATATTTATAAATCGAGAGTATCAATATAATCAGTAAGCCATGTATTTAAAATACAGGTAAAAAAAAATACCAAACAACTTTATTATCTTATTGGGCGATAATTTTCAGGTAGATGCATATCACCCTTATTTTTATGTATCGGTACTATAGAACGCTTTAGTGCAAGATTCCGGCAAGTAACCGGTCGTCAAGATCAAATTTAACAATTTATGGTATAATTCTGTTCACTTATTTATACTATTTTGAATATATTCATTTATAATTAGATCGAACCCAGAGGCTTTTCCGTTCTTAGGTGAACGGACGGCTTTATGTATTAATTCTATTGTAATCTCATTATTAATATTACATTGTAAATCTTTACTGGGATATTCTGCAAGGGGTTCGGTACTATTATCAGTATTATCAGTGTTAACTTCTATATAGAAATCATAAAATACAGTAATATCAATATCCGAACCTTTATGTTTCTTATTAAGGCTATTTATATAAAACAAAATCCGCTGAAGACATAGATTAAATTTATTTTAACATGCATTGTGGCTGTATATCGCCGTATAATTCATATGATCTGCTCTCTGTTATTTTATACATCACTTCAAGTCAGAAGAAACTACTCAGTAAAAACAAATTACGATCTTAGAATCATTGTATTGTAACAGCTTTTTGTTTATGATAAACGCGGCCTTTTAATGTTATTTTTATTGGTATTAATGTCATGGTTATCATGAAGTGATTACGGTAATGTTGTGTAATATGATTTTTGTCAGTAATAATTCATAAAGATTCTAATATCACTGCACATTTCCATTCGTGAAATTCTAGTCATTAATTTACTCAAGTCTGTGTTACTTTTTTTATTTTTTTATTTTTTTTCCCTCTTCCAACCCGACATTTTTCCAAAAATGTCCGAGAACCAATACATTAAAAAACTCCGGCCTTAGCGAAATAGTATATGCGTTTACAATTATGATATGTTTTACGTGCTCCCTTGCACTTGTCAATAAACCAAGGCTTATTATAATTCGGTTCCTTTGGGCGAGATTTTGCCGGGCTATATGTTCCAAGCGTAGATTAAGCAGATTGTATTAGGATGTTTTCTACATCCTTAGATATGTCATTTATTAATTGGTTGTCAGGCATTTCACAATTATTGATTTTTGTAACAACATTTTTTATTTTTTCTTAATCTATATTTAGTTTAAAAAGATCAACTTTATCATTTGACCACCGTTTCAACGTTTCAACCTCTGATTGTGTGTTAACATTTTTGCACACATATTGCGCCTTCATAGAGAACATAATTGGACAATGGACATCAGAATACAATGCGCTAAAATTATCTATTTTGAAAGAATAGAACATTCTAAGTGAGTATGCTGATGAGATTATCTAATCAATAACAGAGGTTTCGTGACAAGTAAATACACCAATATCATTATCACTGAAAGCCCGGTCAATTAAAATTATACAGTCATTACTTGTACAGAAATTGACAATATCTCTACCGGTCTTATTTATAATTTTATAATTTGTGTTACGCTTTATCAATGAGTTATTAATAATTAGTTCGTTAATTAGATCAACATCAAATAATGTATTTGTGCTTACATCAATAACATCAACAATATTTTCGTCAACGTAAGTTAGATCATCTAAATTTCTCGTTTTCGCATTTATGTCCCCCGTAGTAATCACCAACTTATTATTGAAACTAAAATGTTTACATTCCGTCAAAAATCGTTATAGTTCTTGCTTAAAATAGCTACATATATAGCACCAAATAAAACATCTTCGTCTGTTTTAAACAGTCGTTATTTATCGTTGTATATAAATCAATGTACATGTTTTTCTCATAATAGTTTTGACCATAAAAAAGTGTTATTCAAGAACGAAATAGTAAAAGTAGAATATACTTTTATAGCTGGTACTATAATATCATCATATCATTCTTGTTTTTGTTAGTTTTAGATTTTTAATCTTGCTATGTGTGTAAAATGTATTAAAATACGTTTTACCATATTAAAATAGAGTATAGTATTATGAATGTATGGGACGATCTTAGACGAAACACAGTTTAATATAAATGCGTTTAAAGTTATTCTGACTCATGGTATGGCTGAAAAACAGTTTACAGTAGATCCGAGTCTAATTCTGAACTTACATTCTAAATCGAATGGAGGTGCAGAGCATATAACATGTCATAATTATATGTTAATTTAATAATTTCTCTGTTTATTTTATATGCACTATATACGATGCACATTTTTAATATGGACATAATAACACAAATATATTTTACTGCAATTCATGTTTGTTGCAATAAAATCATACACTAGAGTCCAATAACATTGGTACTGCAGTTGTAAATAATGATTTTTCTGACGTTTAATGAAAACGTATTAAATTAGACGTATGCAGTATTTAATGTGACAAAGTCCCTGACACGTTTTTGACCATATATAGTTAAACAAATCTACTAAAGTTTCAGCGTAATAGAGCCTGGTTATCCAAACCCCATTCATCCACCCGTTGTATACCCCGTTTTTATCAATTTAAAACCAATGTCTGTGTTATTATACTTGTCTTACAAATACAATACACATAGTTCAGTTAGTGTCGTTCTTTTTCTTTACAGTTCACTGTTGTCTTTTTTATTCGATCATCCATATACATCCGTTTTTGTATTAAACAAGATAATCAAACCTACTGACGATAATCTTTATTGAATTTCATTTCGTATTTTTATAGCAAATATTTTAACATATTATTATCTTTTATTTACGTGAAAAGATACAATATTGATATTTCTGGGTAAGACATGTCTCCTTTTCACTGATAGCAAAACGAATATCTACACAGTTTTCCAAACATTCGTACGAGTGCTATATTCTACAATACAGCGGACACAACTGAAGTTTCTGACATAGAGTTCAACCCCTAATCTAATTAAACCTGTACCAAACCATTTCTCCCGATTTAAATTGCATGTAATACTTTCATTTTTAAATCGTTTATTCGAATAAAATAGGTATGCTTTCCTACTTCAAAACCACATACGTTATTCACTTGAAACTTGACATATTCTACGTTTATCATCCACCCAAGCATCAGGAGCCAAAATCCCCATAATTCCCTTTTGTATTTGGACATATTTATACCCCTTTCAATTTTGATTTTCACGTTAATATTTGCATTTAAAAGTCCTACAATTTCAAAATGCCAAATGATAACCACTTGAAATGTTGAATGTAACATTTTGTCTAAGTGTCGACTGCATACAGCAATGCTTCTGATGTTGTTAGATTTAATTAACACTGTAGAAAAGCTACCAGTTGAATTTAAATGCCTATTTATATTTTAACTTGATAAGGTTAAACTAGGCGATCATTGTGGCGTATGTCTAATTTTACTTACTTTATAAATAAACACATCTATGTTCCGACGTATTTTATTTAAATTAGGGTTGTCAACCAATAATCGAATTTTCGATTGTTCGAATACCTAACAGATTATTCGAATAGAATATAGCTACTCGAATATCAAAATAATAATAAAACAACTTAAGAAATGGAACAAAATATGCGCTGCCACGGTGATCTTTAATTTTGACAGTTTGCTATTTTGACACACATTTTAACACCTTGAATGCGCAACGTGTGAAAAAGTATTATAATCAACTTGAGGTACAGTGTTACCTATGATATCGACCAACATGTCGTCTGCAGGTCAAATTACGTTTTCTTAAAGATACCATGTCTCTGAAAGTGTGCATTATGATATAAAAGTATGCAAAAGGTATTACAATTGGCATAACATATATACACATATATAGTGTCAAAAGCGTTACGCATTATGAAAAAAAAATCATATAGGTAGTGTTTGTTTGGCCCTTTATTGTTTACATTGTGAAATCAAAATTGTAAGAATCTTCTATATTACCACAGGTTGCACGCAATCTTTTTAAATTACCTGAACTAGATTTGTGAACCCAATCATATGTATGATGATGATGATGATCATGATGATGATGACGATGATGATCATGATGATGATGTTAGTGCTGGTGATGCTGATACTGATGTTAAAGATGATGCTGATGGTGATGTTGGTGATGACGGTCAACGTGTCGACTAATCATGATATAGCTGATGGCGCCTATAAATTGTTAAATTGTTAGTGCTTCGTAACCTTCAAGGTAAAAATAGGTCACACAATTTAATCTCTCAGATCTCCCTACTAAAGACCGTTGGCTTTTGTCAATGGTCTATAAATATGAACCGTCTGAAATTATCGAGCGCGCTATCCTCGGAAGCTCTTGCTATGCAGCCCAATATGCAACAGAAGCTTCATTTCAATATGCTATCATATACAGTATAAACGCATATATATATATATGCTTGTTTGCTGATCGAAGCTCATCGTCGAAAACCACGTATATATTCCTTTACCACTACCTTATAATCCGTGTGAGAATTGGCTGTAAAAAGTTCGTTTTCATGAATATTGATGAGCTACCCACTAACCAATGAAATTACAACGACTACGTTCAATAATCGTTGTGTCTACACCGGTCTGACTGACCTGTGTACTTACGATCTAAGTATTATTGGTATGCGCTTCTTTCCAACAGAGCTCGCAATGGTTGATTTAACATCGCATTGAGGTTAGATACCAGTAAATCAGTGTGTTTTCCTCCGTGGTACATTCGAAATATTGCCATTTACCAGAGTTCCCTTTTTTCGGCGTAGCTGTCTAAGATCACTTTTGACCTAGATTTCTTGCGATAATTATGCAGCGAGAAAATTGAATGCCAATAGAATTGGGCAAATTTTCTAAATTTAGGGAATGCAAACTTCAAACAATGGTTTAACGTATACCAATAACTGTTGCATACTTTTAAGGATTAAAAATTTGCATAATTGTTTACATAAGCGGTTAAATTAAAGTTATAAACATATCTTCGACATACACTCTAGAAATGAACATAATTATGAACAATTTTACTAATTGTATGTTATGATTAGAATGTTATATTCATTCACATAAGGAAATAAGTATATTGTTTAGCCTGCATAACTGGCGCGCTCTATAACTAGCAATTACAATGCTACAATTCACGGGGACGACAGTCGGTCACAACGTTCAATGTTGCCTGTTGAGCTCGCAAGCACAAAATATAAAGTGGTAAATTTCTGGTATTTTTCTGATAAATAAGCAAAACAAATATTAGCACGTTTGATTGTGCTTATATTTCTTATTATTTTATCATCGTGTAAAAATATTTTTGTACGCTGTAACCGACTGTCGTCCCCGTGAATTAATTCTAGCGAGTACAACTCCAGCAGGAGAATCATTCTAAAAATAGCGCGCGGTAAAGCTGTGTTAATACACACGCATAAATTAGCGTCTGGAGAAGCCTACACCCGAGAATTGCAATAAATGGAGAATTCATAAAGTTACTGCTCATTCATTTGCGCTATAATTTTCTGACAATGTCAATTTGTTAAATTTGCCTGACAAATTCATATATAAATTATGTTTACGTAAATTACTAGTATTTAGCTTATTCATGTATCACTTTTTTAAACATAGGGCGGTATATGATCGGTTTATTCACGGTACAGATATTAATAATTATTGAGTTTATCTTAAATTAATTTTGGAGGCCGATACGTTTTCTTATAGTGTCCGAAAAATATAGCGTCCGAGAAGTCTCCTTAGTAGGGACCGAAAAATCTGGGGTCCGAGAAGTCTCCTTAGTAGGGAACAAAAAATATGGGTTCCGTGTAGTCAAAGCCTGGTCCTCTTGTATTATATTTAGGGCAAAAAAATGACATCTCAATATTAATTTCTACGCCGATTGTCTTTTGTAAAGACATTTCTTGTTTTTAGAATCTCATTTTAGATTACCACTTAATGCAACTTGTACAACACACAAAATATCCTAAGACTTAAGAAATGCATACGTGGAAAAAGTACTTCAATATCAAAACATATTCAACAAAAGTACCATCATGCTGAGCAAATTTCTCAAAAATACTTTATAAACAATGTATGGAAACGATTGTGTAATTAATTTGATGAAAGTGGTATTTAAAGGTGCCCATTTAATGAAATAACAATTTGATTTCCGTAATTAGGATTTAATCCACATATGCACCTATCAATGTTTTCCCCAAGGGAGCGGCGGGCATATACGGGACTTAAGACTGAAAGCGAATCCCGATGGGCGGGAATTTGACACGCCGAATGATTTCGGGTGCCGGGAAATATGATGCAAATCTGCTAGCAGAATTGCCGTTCTTGCGCTCATCATACACCTCTGCAACGGGCTCAATGACAACAATCTTTTGAACACGGAAACAATTTAACGCACATTAAAGTAAAGATGATTTTTAGGACCACACGCATAAAAATAAAGAATAAATAGTTTTTACATTATCCTAAATGGAGAAAGATTAATAATTTTGATTCATAATAATGGAAATATTTTCGTGCCCATTTACGAAGATGTAGACAGAATAGACAGACTGGATGGTAAACATGTGCGTTGCGTTTTGAATGTAACGATTATGTGACTAAAACCAAGTGAGTTGGGACTACTTTCCGAGCCAACTACTGAGGTGCATGTGATATTTTGCAAGCTTTAACAGCTACATTGTAAATGTTTTTTTTTCAAATAATGTTTTTGCTGTTTCGAAGTAAATTTATGACGCAAAATAAAAAAAATATCGAATACAATACCTTTTACGAATGTGTGGCCATTGTTTTGTCAAATAGCTTTTGTAACAAAGATACGAAGATACGAATTCAAACATCGTCATCGACCGCAAAATGGCCGCCAGCTACGGGGAAGCTTTTAGCGACTCGGCCAACTTCAAAGATTTTGTACTGATTATACCTTGTTGATAAGTGAGACATTTTGTTTTTTATTACAATTAAGTTTATACCTCAGGGCACGGAACAAAGTTGAGGCAGGCACAGCATTAATGACTAATTAGAAACAAACAGGAAACCATTTTTGATGTAACCATTCTTTTCTTGCTGTGCACGATTTTGAAATAAATAAACACAGTTCGTTTGGTCGTGTATCGTTATAATTAGTCATATACGCTGTAGATTTGCGTCATTATCGAACTTGTTTTGTTATAATTAATGACGGTGGTGATAATAATGTGACCAATTGTGAAAGCGTTATGTGAATGCGACGGGATATATGATAAAGTGATTATGTGTATAATATCGATGAGGTTGTGTGTTGCTTGTTCTTGTTGTGGTTGTGCTTGCTTTTTGTTGCTTGTTGTTTCTGTGTTTCCTTGTTGCTTGTTCTTGTTGTGCTTGTTGTTTATTGTTTGTTTGTTTTGTGCTTGTTGTTTGTTGCTTGTTGTTTGTTGCTTGTTGTCAAGCTTGTTGTTGTGCTTGTTGTTTGCTAAAGGTTGTTGTTGTTGGGCTTGTTGTTGTTGTTGATGCAAGTAAAGGTATTTTGTGAAAACAAAATATATACAAATAAAATAACAACTTACCCATTCATAGTCTAACCATTGGCGAGGAAGTTTCATATCCCTGAAATAAAGAAGAAATATTTCTTTACACGGTTGGGAAACTCTCCATACCACCTCTTTTGGAGGTATTAGAAATTGTTCAGCGATGACGCCGGAGGTGGTTAACAGCTTCAAACGAGATCAGTGTAGGGGCTTTCCTGGCCGTGTGTTACTGTGTGTGACGAGTTAATTTCAAATTGCTTATTATGAACCATTATACACTAGTGCCATAAATAAGGTAACTATGAACTATATTCACGCAAGCGAATGCTGTAACTGTGTCACAATTTATTCCATGAAATGAAATGTATAACACTACTACACTTAACCATGTCTGATTAGTGACTCATAAGCCATTTGCATGGCTGGGTAGTACTGCAATTATTTACTTAATACTTTTTCTCAATTTACTTTATATTTGATTACTAACATTGTTCATAACTGTAACTGATGATATTATATGTATGTACTATGTGTCACCTAAATAAAATATGAAACTACTACTACTACTACCTCATTACAGAAGAGGTAACAAACATAAAAGAGCATCTCATTGTTTTACAAACAATTTTCATGCTCGTTGTAACAGGAACATTTGACTGATTAAACCGATTTGTTAAATGAGTTTTTTGACGTTCTTTTTTGTGTGTTTTTATTCGGTGGTAAACATGTAATGTTGTGACCCAGGTCATTAGCTGCGTCGTAGATTGAATAATTTAAACGTTAACGTTAGCGTTATTTACGGGATAAGACGTTGAGATTGACGCTACTTTATTTACACGGCGTAAGTACACGTTATTAACGTTAACATTGCTAACACCAGGGCTTGCATCAAGGGAAGTCAGGAAGTTATATTTACTCCCAGTGTTTGTCACAAGACTTCTAGAATTGCAGCCTTGGAAGTCCCATGTTAGGATGAACAAGTCAGCAAAAGGTAGTTTCTAAATATATACCCCTTTCAATGAATTAACTGGCATATATTCACTAAAAGAAAAAGAATTGACCTCAACAAAGCTTACATGTTATTCATAATTTCATGTCTGAAATGTTCAGCACTCTCGATATCCAACATTTTGAAGTTAGGACTTTTTCACATAAGAGCAAGCGCGGGGGCCGTATTCCAGAAACATTTTAAGTAAAATCGTATCCTTAACCATTAAATCATCATTTTGTATTAACATTTTATTTCATATTTAAATGACATTGTGCTAAGAGTGTAGTAATTATCCACAGAGTATCAACCATTAGCGCTTCATGGATAATTAGCCAGTTTGACCATTGCGTTCATTAACGCAACCAAAATTAATTTCAATCTTTATATTTACATTATATTTGGGATGATTTCATAGCATTCCTTTATATTATTTTGTTTAACATGCATTGTATTGCCATTGTAAGAGAAATATCACGCACAGCAGTTTTCTTATCGAAACAGCGAAGTACCGCCCCTTGTAACCGAACTACACAAAATAGTATGCAAACTACGATTAATAAAATAGTTCCCTACAAAAATGCAATTTTCTCCTCATTTTACATTCAATTTTCTGCGACAAATGAAATTTAGTGTAAACATTATGAGTCATAACATTTTTATTTTCCTTGCATAAATCATATCGCTACAAAATTAAAAAGTAACATAAACAAATGCAAAAATACCTGTGACATCAAGAAGAACTGCTATTTCGGCCGGTATAGCCAACAAGCACCAACCATTATTAATGCTTTAGGAAGATTAATATAAATTAAGAGGTGCTTTATTAGCAGGACAGTAAATCCACATCATGAATACTTCTATAGCAAAGTTGAGTTCTGACACTTTAAAATCACACAATTCCTAGGCTGAGAGGTTAACAGATCTGTTTAATTATTAACACAACAGATGGAGACTTACATGCTTTTAAATGCTTTAAATCCACACCGTATATCCAAATTTTCACTCGGCGAGAAAAATGCAAAAATAGATCAATGGAATTATTTACAGCAAGATTTGAGAAAACAAAATTTGAAAACAAACGCAAGATAGCTTAATGACAACTCCATCTTACGTATTTTTTTTATAGTTTGGTGATCTTAAATTATAGTTAATGTGTCCAAAGACACATATGATATCAACTAAAAAAATCTTGAAAAATACCCGTAATTGAGATCTTAATGGCATTTCATTCTGTGATTAAAGTGTATAATATAATTAACATTCTATCATTGTTCTATGTGTTTAATTTTATATGAGACATTTTAGACGCGTTCAAAGCAATTTAATTATGAACCAGTTATAGAACTTCTATTAGAAATAAATATTTACGATTAAAATAAGTTTACAACAGTGCGAACTATTTAAACATTCGACACTGCGGTTAGAAAACTGGGACTTTGTAAAATATTTTCTGATTTTATAATACGATATTGTAATCTTACACAGGAAATGTCGGTTACAAGGTAAATTTGTCCGGTGACAATTCGTGGTATTTATTAAAATGAATACAAACAACATGCTAATTAAATACCTACCCTCTGCAAGTCTGTAATATAATGCGCTTCATTCATACCCGATGCGTTGTCTAAGTTTGTCTTACCCGATATTTAATCGGTTTTGTAATTCGGAGCCCTGTGCTGTAGGTAACAATACACTAAATAAATAAGTGATGTAGGGCTGTGCTCTCTAAATAAATCAACAAGTTTAACTCGAAGACATGTTTTAAGGTTTAGATACTTGCTTTCATATTCTTTTTGGGAGATGTTGGTAGGGTAAGCATTGGTATGCACAAATAAATCACTGATATGCTTTAAGATTGGAGACTACAGTATGACACTTGCGCTGAGGCGGGTTACATTCAACTAGAAAGTAGCCGCTAAAAAGATGTTGATAAAAGAGTCAACTTTGTTTAGTGTCGAGTTCTTTCTTACAAAATAAATGACATACCC
The DNA here is from genome assembly GCA_027627225.1 of Congeria kusceri. Classification (NCBI taxonomy): domain Eukaryota; kingdom Metazoa; phylum Mollusca; class Bivalvia; order Myida; family Dreissenidae; genus Congeria; species Congeria kusceri. Next base: position 1,263,302 of record CM051025.1, on the reverse strand, counting down.
TTTTTATTGCTTAAATTAATTCAGCTTAGAATGCTCTTTAAGAAAAGGTATGGTTATGAGGGTCCCTATGTGCAAAATGTTGCATTCATTTTTGGCCAAAGTTAGCGCTTTTACATTAAATTACATAAGGATTGAAATTAGTATATTGTAACCTCTATAAAAAATTTGCATATTTACATCCTTATTACCTTTTCGCTTCCTTTTTCCGTTTAAGTGTACAGTAAGAAAAAGATTATTAGCATTTTGTGTGTACGCGAGACAAAAAGTAGTAATGGCTGTTTTTGATCGACAAACCCTAATTTACTTTGGATTATTGCTCAAGATATGCATCCTTAAAGGTAACTAAGTTAAATAAATCAACAATATAATGGTTATTGTTCAAATTTCAGTTATCGCATATATAACTCAACAAATACAAATTATTAATAATACAATTCATATTTAAAATTGATAACGCGATTAACGTGACACTATAGTAACATAATGAGGCAGCAAAAGGGATACGAAAACATGTGTGGTCGGTCTGCTTTTAGTTAGTTATTGAATTATGTATTTTATTTACTTAGTACGTATTTGTTTTTAAATCAAGTTCGTATTGTTAGCACACTCGTGAGTTTGTACTATGAAACCACTTTAATCCGGACTCCTATGGAACATAAAGTCGGAATGCGAAACCGTTCACTCTTTATTTATTAATGCCGCGCATGAGCTTGGCGTCTATATGTTTACCGCAAACATATGGAAGGAATATGAGCTATTTGACTATTACAATAAGAAACGAGCATGAAGTCGCTTACTCAAAGTGAGAAGTATTGGATTTTTAAATATATGTATTTTATGGACAACACGCAAATATTTGCTGCGCATAGAAGTTTGAGTATCCTCTAACTATAGCGCGAAAAATTTAACCTGTCCAATATGAATATATTACACACTGTCCGAGTGCGCTATTTTTATCTGAACCGATCAACCAAAGAATGAGTCATAATTTATAACTTAAGTTCAATGGACAATGTAAATTGTTAAGTTCATGAACATGTCTTGCACCATGATAACACCAGCTTTAATAATCCAGTGGATTAAGCACTGGCATTTCAACGGAAGTGTTTTCAGATTTTTTCTCATGCCATATGCATAATGTTGAATTAATTTTAATTAATTATTGTGTTTTGTATTATCAACAACAATAATAAGATAATTGAATGATTCATATAATTGATACCGTCCAGTGATTCCGAAAATGAATAAACAAAGTCCATGGCCGCATAACACACAGCGATACATAACACAAATGTTTCATATTATTTAACATGAATGTGCAAAACTCGAACTCTTGACTGATACGGTGTTACCTACTGCGCTACTAATGAACTTTCAAAGCAGAGCAGAAAATAATCACTTTTAAATCGTTGTCATATATAAACAACACTTGTCAAGCGTATGAAAGCCTTATCTTAAAATAGCTTGTTCAACCATTGTTTACCGTATTTATATCTGGCAGGTTAATATTTTCGCACTTTATATTCGAACTGCTTGTTTGTTCAGTTCAAAAATATAATTGAGTAATCTATACTTTTTAACTGTGCAATATTACTTCGTTTGTTGCAATGGGAATTTCAAGAAGGATTGACGTTGAAACCTTTAATTTCTAGACATCTTCCTTGTACTTTGATATTGTACTTGTTTCAAACGGCTACATAAAACCTATGTTTATTTAATTCCTTTCTTAATTCGTTATTAATCCAATGAATTTGCGTGGTAAATGTGACTACTTCCTCATATAAATATTATTATATCAAATCGGTAGTTACATAATTCCTATTTCGATTCTCATTTTTACTGTAGAGGAAATGTCCCAATCGGGAATTTGGAGAATGTTCATGCGCGATATATACTTACTACTAATCAAAGAGTGCGATTTAAATCGTTTAAAACATTTTAAAATATCATAGTTTCAATGCACTTCACTATTTCAAAGTTTTTGTCTGCGGATTTAACGTATCAAATTCCCGGCTGTTTGGTAATACTATTGTAATCAAATCGCTGAACGCAATATAGTTTTTCACTATTGCATGCCACTGGGAATAAAGCTTTCGTTTCAAATGTTTATATTAATACATATTTAAATTGGTCGACGTTATTTAACAATTTCGGTTGTTTACACGAAAATATGTCAGCGTTTTTAATAATATAAATACAAAAATGAAATTTATTGATTCTTTAAATATAACACTTATTACCTATTACCTAAAGTGCACACGTGTGATCAATATAGTTTAATCACATAAAGTTCGAGGAAACAAAATTATAAAATAGATTCGTCTAATATGTAATGTGTACTATGTCTAAATATAAGTAAGTATGTGTAAATCAAATCCTTATTTACAAACAAATCGAAATATTTTTAATATATAACATTAAAATTTTCGATATTCCAAATACGGTGTGTCATGTTACCGCCTGCTTTAGAAATATAAACAGAAGATATATTCATAATAATGCAGATCACATGTAAGATGCCACAAGTAGTAAAAAGTGCAAACACTTGCACAATTGACCAGTGTACCTTCCGTCTATAAACCAAATGCAATCGTTATTTTTATTCATGTTGTTTGCTTGAAAATAGAACAATTTGCTCTATACACAATATTTACATTTGTTTAATAATCGCTTGAGAAGCATTTTCAGTTACACATTGAAATAACAATACTGGTGTGTAATCTGAAGATTAAACAACTATCGTTACCGCTAGTTGAACTCGTACATCAACAGCTCGGTTAGATTTATTTTTATTGATAAATAACCATGATTAAGAACGTTGCATTAAAAATTGCTTACATACATTTATTCCTCCGCAATTTAACATATACTGTGACCTTACATTGAAAGCGGCGAATTAGTCTACCCTTTTGAATTGTGCAAGCATTGCCTGTTCTAATAGCAATTATACTCTTAAGTAGTCCAATACCACATTGGCACAATTGACTCTGAAATAACACACTGTTAAACCATATGGTTATAGCTATGAAACGATCGTACACTCGAATGAGGTGGACTTTTGAATAAAAAAAGAAAAATAAAGTTTGTAACGAAGAAAACCGCACATTCAATTAAATATAAATAGCATACCATACAGTCTGAATTCAAGGTTCGGTTCGAAAAATATATGTTAATGATATAAACATGATTAATTAAAACGACTACATAGTATTTGTTGTGGGTTATTGTAAGAAAACAATAAGTTTCCAAACACATTATAATTGTATTTTCCGAAAACAGCTTAGTTATTCAGTGTTATGCGGGATTTTGTTTATTAAAAGATCAGAAAAAATTATATTAATTACTCTACAATGCTTTGTAAAATGCAATATTGCTATAAATTTTAATGAATTTTATTTGTGTTCGTAACATCAGTAAATTATTATAGCGCACACAATAGTCATTAAAGCCAACGCACGTTTAAGCATTCGTAGCTAACAATTGAATAGCAATGCGTGTTCAGTTATATGGAATCAACTGGTTTTGTCTATTTTACTTTTCAGTGTGTTAACAAAAACTTAATAAAACACCGAACACCTATGTACAATACGATTAAAAAAATAATTAAAATTGTGTATATAACTGATTCATTAAATAACAGTAGTTGATAAAAGACATGTACAAACCGTTTGTTTCTGACAAGGCATGAACGCAACAGAAATCGCCTATCTGTTTTTGTCTTCTGTAAATCTTTTGACCTATCAACACACCAGATTAAATCTCTTTTGCATCTAATTATTTCAACCCTAATATAACAAACTATATATTGTAAGCCGTATTTATTTTCTTTAGCATATATTGTTAATATCAATTGATGTTATACAACGAGGCGGTGTGCACACAATTTTTGATGTCCATAACTAGTTTTCATCGGCAGTTGTTGTTGCACTGTTTAACAAATTACACCGAATTATTGCTCAATTAAAAATGACTTAGACTGTTAAGTTACTTAATAAGTATTGATCAAAATCGAAGTCGTCACATTTCTCAACAACTAACGCTGCATCATTAGCCACAAAAATATATATTGTGTATCTCTTCAATGCCACCAAAGGACCTTCATGGACAATGTCGTCATATTATTGTCCGTCAACGATTTTGGAAGCAATGGCTTGTGCGAAATAGACAATGAGATAACGTGACTTAAATGTTTTACACCTTCTGTCTCTAGTGTTTACACAGTTAGTTAACAGCGTCATATGATGCGTGGCATCATTGTTATTTTGAACTATACTGGTTGAATAAAAGCAAAAGTAACCATGTGAGAATATTAATTAGTACACATTGAACGCGTTTGAATTTGAAAACAGCACAAATTTCCGTTGGTCGCATGAGATGGACTATACATGGAAATGTTTTTTGTTTCAAACTTTTTGCAGTATATATCAGCCAACGACAGCGCTTCCAAGAAGGACGTTTAATAGGACATTATCATGGAGCAATTTATCATTTGTATAATATTTATCATGAGCCGGAAGTCCACTTGAGTGCAAACATGTGCAATCGATGATAATACATGAAGGGCAAAACATCTTAAACGCAAGTTAACGTATCGGACGATATTGATCGGCATAAATGCATTACAACGTATTTTAAATAACAATAAGTACCATTTTAGGCACGGATATGTAACACATACTACAATCGACATTTCTTTATCATAGTAAAAAAACTCATTTTAACGTTTGTTATTATACCAACATGTTCCTCTATATTAACACCGTAGTATGGTAAAATTTGGATCGTAAATCGCTTGAAATAATTTTCACGTCCTTTTATGCATCATTATCAGATTGTGCAGATGTGACATGCATATGAATTAACCGCGCTCAAGCAGACGAAACATAAAACAATTAAAACAAAGAGCATGGAATAATCACACATATTTTCCTGACTGCACTGCATACTGACATAAACTTGAAGCCACACGCCAGATATCTGAACATTATCTCTATTGTGAAGGTGTTCTTAAATTACAGTGTTTGTGTCCAAAGACACATGCGATAAAAAATAATATTTTCTTGAAAAATACCCGTTATTGAATCTTAAAGGGGCGTATCGAAGTTCAATTGCCAATATAAAATTTGCAAAATTAAGTGCATTTCCAGAGCATTAATATTGAAGAAATGTTAAATACGATGGCCTTGTAGCTATATGATAATGTGATGTATACCATTGGACAGTTTGACCTTTGAAGGACAAGCATGGGTCGCGTACGCGACATCGTCCTGTCATGGGGAATGATTATGTGAAGTATTTAATAATAATAAATTAATAATTAATAATCATTAATGATTATGCAAATATGAAAACGTACACCTTAAATTGTGACCTTGACCTTTGACTTACAAACATGTGTCATGTACGCGAAATCTGGTGATGACGAATCATTATTTGAAGTTATATTAAAATCCTTCCAGGCATTATGAAGTCATTGAGCGGAAACAAAATACAAGTATTTAACCTTTGCCCTAGACCTTTGATGGACAAGCATGGGTCATGTACGCGCCACATCGTCTGGTCATGGAGAATAATAACTTGAAGTTATTTTAAATGCTTCTTTGCATAACGAATTTATATAGCGGAAACGAAATGCAAGTATTTTACCGGAATTTGACTTTTGACCTTCAATTGTGACCTTGACCTTTGAAGGACAAGCATGGGTTGTGTACGCGACATATCGTCTTGTCATGGGGAATGATTATTTGAAGTTATATTAAAATCTTTCCAGGCAATAGGAAGGTATGGAGCGGAAAGAAAATACAAGTATTTAACATTTGACCTAAATTGTGAACTTAACCTTGGGCTTTGACAGACACGCATGGGTCATGTACCCGCCACATCGTCTGGTCATAGAGAATAATAATCTGAAGTTATGGAGCGGAAACGAAATATGTGACGTAACGATGTACCAACGTACCGACGGACCAACGTACCGACGTACAGACCAACACGCATGATTTCTATATAGCCCCCAGATTTTTCAAAAAGTGGGGGTATAAAAATACACTGAAAATGTCGGTTACAAAGTAAACAAAATGTCCGTTGATAGTTGATGTGCCGTCCATTACAATTTTGCAGGGACTACTATTGAGACTGTGCTTCGTGGATTACGTTTTGCAAAAACGTGTATTTTTATTTTGGCCAGGGCGTTTTCCATGCTTAGGTTATTTTCGTTGGAAAGTCTCCGTTAAAAGGAGAGCCTCTTAACTTTTTTGCAGATTAGAAAACATTTACGAATCTTGGTAGTCCAGAAAGTTTACAAGGATACAGCAAATGGCGATGTGCTCGCTGGATATAATGAAAAAGATTTATCTGAAATTTTCAGCGAGGAGTTGGGCATTCTCATTTTGAGAATTTTTACCTCTCTGTCCACGGATTCTGCCTGCATGTAAATGGATATGTAGTCCAGGTGTTAATTGATGTTATTATTTTAGACAAAAAACAAGTATATTATATACCAATATTTATGGAAGAAAATTGACTGAACATTAGAATATCGTTTGCTGCCTTGAATATTAAAAAGGCCTGCCCAAAACACATTTATATTTAACTTACAATAAGCCTTTCGATTTACAATATTTGTGCGGGGTACCTTTAAAGGGAAAGCATCTGTATAACTTCACAGTCAAATTGTCACCCTCAGATGTTTATGAAACTAAGTGGTATTGGTAACAGTGGAAACAGTGTCGGCTTTATTGCCATATATTGATTCGAAATATGTCGGTGTAGTTCTGTATATGCTAATAGTTTGTGTAACACTATTTGACATTTATAAGAGTTTATAATATCTTCATAAAAGCAAGTAAATACAATTTGATGTAAACGAGATAATCTTTACACTCATTAACTTCACAATCATCAACCTAATTGGTTATGATAATACGTCTCTCCTAGTCTTAAAAATATTTTAGATTGATGCGTTTGCAAAGTTTAATCGTTTTGAGTATATCATTAAATTTCCTTCATGGGAATTTTTTTTAAATATTTAGTTTCCTACCAAATTCAGATTTAGACAAATAAAACCAGTATTGCATATAGTATTCATATTGATATATTATACGCTATAAGGCTTTAGCATGTGTCCAAAAACAATAATCCAATAAGCAATATATTTCAAGAACAAGAACAAGATCTCATTGGAAAACTCTGACTTGTAAACAATAGTCAAAACCATTGAATAAATATTACTAATTTGTATTTCTATATTTGAATTGGTGCGTTCTTATACTTTTGTGTGGTATTTCACTTTTTATTGGTGAAATACAATTTTATATTTTCATTGTTGGAGCAGTAAAAATATCAGATTTTATATTTTCACTGCATTGAAAATATAACATAAAACGGACTTTTTTCCATAAACAAATAGTATGCGCTTGCATGTTTTGACATAAACACATGATAAAATTAAAAAAAAAATAATTTAGCGACAACGATTCACAAAATATGGCCCTTTCTCCCACCATATTGACGATTGGCAGTTTTTGAATTATTAATGACGTCATTTATATGACGTCAAAATACACGAACTTGTGAAGTTTATTTTATTTATTTATTGTCGAAAAGCATACAATAAAAAGAACATTTGTTGATTTTGGTGTAAGATCGTATTGTACTTCACGAGAGTTCATAGAAAATGATATTTTCACGAGAGACGCAGCCGCGAGTAAAATATATATTTTTTATGATCACGAGTCACTCGTGAAAATATCATATTCTATGAACACTCATGAAATACAATTTTCGATCTTACACCAAAATCAACAAATATCCTCTATATATTTCATTCAACCAATCTTTAGACCATATCCCTTCTATGTCACCAATAAGCATCATTAAAAAATGGCAGATTTGCTCAAAAGGTATTCAGATCAATTGCGGGTCTCTAAAGTTACAAAAAGATAGTAAGGTATGAGAAGCTACTTTTCCTCAGCGATTTATATAAGCTGATAAATATCAGGCGTGCTTTGCAACCAGCCTTCCGTGACAAACCACTCCGATTCACGAAACATAAAAAAAACACAATTGAATATAAAACTAAGCACACATTAGGCGTTTCTGAAGTTTGAAGTATATAAATAACTCGATGGTGTAAACATGATAGAGGCTATTTTAAAAGTGATACATAAATTATATCGTTATCAGTTACACCTTCTCATATATTGCTCATGTTTCAAGTGTGTACTGTGTTCAAATAATAATAATACATTCTGATAAGATGTTATGCTCAATGCAGATTATGTCTCTATTTATTTAATGAATGCATTTTAAGCCCTAATATTTATCACTCTAAACTCAGTTTACAAAGTAGAAATGCACACAAGTATAACTGTAGCATATAACGTACGGTTATTAGTATCAGAAAATAAAAAAATAATTTGCTTTATGCTTTGAACTGGATACCATACTTTTAATTCAGTCTTTTGAGCTATGAAGGAGATACGGGACTTGGCCAAAGTGCAACACAGCATATAATTAATGGACAATATTCGATGATTTGGTGGGACCAATATGCGGATTCGTCTTTGATAGCAACTGCGGTATCGTTATTGATGAGAATTAGAGCCATAGCATTACATGTTTTTCATAGTTCTCCATAGAGTATTTATGATAAATTACTGTCGGAAGTACCCATCGGTTTTTGCATACCCGTATTTGTATGTTGAATACAAAATATTTATTACAGAAACGCGATAGGCATATCATTTGACATTTCATCAAATACCACCTGCAATTGCATTATACGCATTTTGTGTACGATACTCTGGATTAGATGCACTGAACACTACTAATTACAGCCAACGTCATCTCCCGGATAAATTATCGAATATGCCTCTTTACCATCGTCTCCGTTAAATCGTTTCGGTTGACAAGGCGAAACCACTAAAATTGTCACTTACCAAAAGCAATTTACACCCCTATCAGTTCTGTTTGTAGTTGATGAATAGTTCTAAATGTATGTTTTGTCATTTCTTTAAGGTTCTGGTTTATGTACATCATGTTCAATGCGCGTAACATGATCGCCTTTTAATTACCCACTGCTTTTTGTCAGTTAGAATTAAGCTTTTTTTAAATTACAGTTTATCGTTCAAATAGACTAAAACAATATAATTACTGCCTTTTATTTTCAGACATTGATCGCTGAAGAATAATATCAGCGATAACAATTTAGTTTGTTTGCTTTCACTTCGTTCTTAGCTTAATTAGATCTACTCTTTCTTATGTGAGAGAATTAAACGTAAACTAAATATTGTCGTGGAACCTTGTATAAGACACTAGCACGTTCAGTCAGAATTTTTGTAAATTACGGAAAAATGATAACCAACTTGATCATTTTGATATTTTAAACCACTCGTTAAATTCGGACAGCGTTTGCTGGTTCGTTAAATAAACACACCGCTTATTAAAATGCGTTTATCTCGTTACTTTCCACACCTTTAAATTTGCGTATAATCAAAGTTCAATCTTACAGGTATAACATAAGGGTTACAGGAACGACAATCCAACAGTAATATCATAGCTATTAAGAGACCCTAAAGAACAGACCCACAGTTATTTGTTCCATAGCATAATATCTTACAGCGAAACAGAACATCATTGTGCTTGCAATGTTTGAATCCCTGAGTACTCTTTTAGAACATTGAATATTAATTGCTGTGTGAAATATGATTCGCGCTCATACCATGATTAGATTGAGTTTCGCCTTTAAATACACATTGGATATTCATCGCTGTACAGTTAGTGATAGGACATGAGGAAGTGCAAGCATGTTAGAATCCCTGAAAGGTTATACATCTGCCAATTATTTTCTGGCAACTTACATAAACCAAACAATAATTTAAAGTATTCATACGTAACCACTGGCTTGTTTATCTAACACAATTGAATGCACCAAGTTGGCTATACCAAATAATAATAAACCTTATTCGTACCTAATTTCGCATAATATCAGACAGTTGTACGCATTCTCAATGTTTTAAAAATAGCCGATACGAGGAATTGCACTTCAGTTAATGTTTTGGCACACAGGTGCGAAAGTGGTTAATACGTATGTCATTGCACTATTAAAAATAAATTAAGTTCAATTGTCATGTCTGCAAAGTCAATGTTCATAATTACCTAAATATAACATTAATACTGCAAATATTTAGCGGCACTTTAGTACAAAACATGGCATGCAGAAACGGCTATAGTTGTTAATAGGCATGTAATTACGCTATTATAACTTTATACTAGTCTTGTCTTAAGTAAGTTTTTATACGCCCGTTTGAAAAACGGGTGAATCTTAACGGTTTCGGGCGGGTGGTTGGGCGGCGGAGATCTTTTTCCGGAGCATAACTTTGTCCAGCATTAATGGATTTTCAAATAATTCGGAAGAAGTGATAATCATTGTGAGACGGAGTGTTTCGCGCAAAAATCAAGGTCCCTAGGTTTAAGGTCAAGGTCACAATTCAAGGTGAAAGGTAAAACTAAGAAATCAATACTTACCACTTTGTCCTGAGCTTATTTTTGTCTAGTATGAATGGATATTCAAGTAACTTGGCAGAGGTAATAAGCACGGTAATATGAAGTGCCGCGCGCAGAAAAAATGTCTCTAGGTCCAGGGCCAAGGTCACAATTAGAGGTCAAAGGTCAAATATAAGTACTAAATATTTACCACATAGTCCAGAGCATAGACGCGTTTTCAAATAACGTGGTAGAAGTGATAAGCATGGTGATACGGAATGTCGCTCGCAAGAACCAGGTTCCTAGCTCCAAGGTCAATGTCACAATGTAAGGTTAACTATCAAATATAAGAAATCAATTCTTACCACTTTGTCCAGAGCATAGCTTTGTCCAGCATTAATGGATTTTCAAATAACTTGGAAGAAGTGATAAGCATGGTGAGACGAAATGTCACGCGCAAGAACCAGGTCCCTAGGTCCAAGTTCAAGGTTACACTTCAAACTCAAATGTCACATATTAGAAATCAATTCTTACCACTTTGTACGGAGCATATATTTGTCCAGCGTGGATGGAATTTCAAATGACTTGGTAGAAGTGATAAGCGTGGTGAGACGGAATGTGCGCGCAAGAACTAGGTCCATAGGCCCAAGATTAAGGTCACAATTGAAGGTCACAGTTGAAATAGAAAGCAATCCTTAGCAATTCGTCCAGGGCATATATTTGTCCAGCATGGATTGATTTTCTCTCTCAAGTGGTTGAATCTTTACCTAAAGAATGCTCCTTTGACGGGCATATCTTTGTGACAATGGAAACCTTATTTAACTACAATAATTATTAACACACACATTTACTGCTTTAAAAATATGGGTATGTGATATGTGTTTCCTTTTGAGATAATATCCTTTTATTTATAGATATATATCGTCCAACTTCCTGTTTAAGATAACATCCATGTTATGTGCGATACACTTGTTTTGCACATTTGTAGGATTAATAATTATTGTAATGCACATTGAACTACCGTCTGGTGTCATCATTATTCAACAATGACGCTTATTATATACTTCAATGCTTTTGAGAACTAACAATGTCAAATAATGCGCTTTATTGTGTTTAATTTTAAAAAACATTCGGTCAAAATGTAGCAGCATTCAGAGCGGAATGTCCTACGTTTGAATGTAGAAAAAACGTGATCATCTACACCTGTACACGAATTTAGGAAATGACGAAACGAGAGATGTAGCCTTAAGCGCAGACTGAAAATTATACTAATCGTTCTGACACACACATAACATGTAAGCATGAGTTATATATGGACATTTTACCAACTGTATCAGTTGCTTATTTTCAGATTGTCAGGTACGATGGGTTTATTTCAGAGTTGTAAAATAATTTAAAACACAAATATGAACAAATTGCAACCCCTGCTACTACAGCATTAAAAAAGCATCTTCAGCATAGGGGTATTTCCTTCGACCAACGCGTTTCGTTCTGTCACTAGTCTCGGTAAATAAAAATATGCATTGCATTGATAATATGTTAATCAACCTCAGTTGTTGCAGTGTTCATTAGTTAAACTGAGTTTAATCACAAAGCAATACGTTGTACCGTTGTTTAAATAAAACTGTATGTCAACATTACTAAAATATTAATATACAAACCTTGTTTGTCGAGACTTAACAAATCAAACAAAATGTGAAAATAGTACAATAGTAGAATTATAAATGTGAATGTATGGAAATTATGGAAAAATCACTGAGTACCACCGAGTCCGTTAAACTTTGTGATACGGAACATAACAATGCAATTTGTACAAGTTGTAAGTCAAACGAACATAGATGAGATAAGGGAAAAAATGTACAAACAGACTTGCACAGTTTAAAAAAAAAAAAAAAACAGTCACAAACATAGAAAGTAAGGCCTTATAATAGAACTATGCTTTTATATGCTATATATACCCATATAATTAAATATGTGTATCAACAGAACAGAACAGGCACTTTTATAAAGATACAGTTTCACAGTGTTTGGCTATAAAAATAATTTTCTTGAACTTAATTGTTTCCTGTTTCATTATATATTTATTGTTCGTATTTCAAGGTTTCGAAAACACATGGATTGTGCAAATTTAAACGATTGACAAATATATGTTATTTTTTGAGAAAGAAATGCTACTTGGTAAACATACACTAGTATTTTGTACACAAAGAGGCATTATGAATATCAAAATAATCATGTGTTGCAGCAAAACAGACAAAGAGTTTTAAAATTCCATTTTTAGAGAAATGCTTTTTAAACCTTAAACAATGAAACTGTCCTTTTAAGACTTAAACACACATTTATACGTCGTCTAAACACATATAATATTCATAACAGTATTATCATAAGTCATTTTTAGCTCGACTATCATTCACCGAATAGTTCGAGCTATACTACTCACCCGTTCGTGCTTTTTTGCACTTAGAAAATCAGCTTAAAGTTTGCACGCAACAACTCCATATCTCTATATCTACTACAGATGTTCAACTTAAACTTCACACATGCCTTCAGGTTCATTATATAAGGTCACTGGCCAAGACACATAACTGTTACCAGCATTTTAGCATAATTAATCTCTTTTGTACTTAATAAATCCAGGTTAAAGTTTGCGTGCAAGAGAAAAATTCAGGTTAAGGTTTGCGTGCAACAAGTGCGTAATAAATATTATCTCTATAACTACTATATATATTCAATTGAAACTTCACACATGCCTTCTGGTTCATTATATAAGGTCACTGGCCAAGACCCATAACTGTGACCAGCATTTTTGCAGAATAACGCCCCCTTTGTACTTAGAAATTCAGGTTAAAAATTGCGTGCAACAATTCCATATCTCTCTAACTTGAGAACGGATTGTGCTATTGTAATGAAACTTCGTACATAGATACCATATAGCGGGTCCTCACTTGGAATTGCATATGGAGTGGGTGGTGTAAAGGTCAAGCCACTGTTATTAAAAATAGAAAAACGGTTTCCGCTAAATAACTTGAGAGCGCAATGAGATATTTTAATGACACTTAATTTATAGATGCCTTAAGGGGAGGCCTAGCTTCTGATTGCATATGGGATGGGTGAGGTCAAGGTCACTGTTACTAAAAATTGCAAAATTGTTTCCGCTCAAAAACTTGAGAACGCAATGATATATTTTAATGAAACCTCATACATAGATACGTTATATTGAAACCTCGCTTTGGATTACATATGGGTGGAGTCAAGGTCACTGTTACTTAAAATAGAAAAAATGTTTTCGCCCATTAACTTGAGAAAGCATTAGGATATTTTAATGAAACTAAATACATAGATACCTTATATCGCTTGGGATAACGTATGGGTGGGTAGGGTCAAGGTCACTTTTACTTTAAATAGTAAAACTGTTTCCCCTCAATAATTTGAGAACGCATTGAGACACTTCAACAAAACTTCATACATATATACCTTATGTCAAGATCTCGCTTGGGATTGCATATGGGGTGGGTAGGGTCAAAGTCAAGGTCACCATTCCAAAACAATTGACGTACCGTTTCCGCTCAATTGCTTGAGAAGACATTGAGATATTTTAATTAAACTAAACATGTAAATACCTTACATATAGACCTCGCTTTGGATTGTGTATGGGGTTGATGGGGTCAAGGTTACCATTACTAAAAATTATTTTTGTGCTGACTAATGCATTTTGTTCGAAACAATTGGTTTTCGTGGAATTTCCACGTTTCTGGTTTGTATTGATAAAGGCCCATAACTCTGACAAAGCAGTTGACTAGTCCAGATACAGCTCTTGGTAATGTACAAATCAATTACAGTGCGCATTAGGTCAACAATATACACAACATACAGTAAATCAGCGTTATCGCTATGTTTTAAATCCCAAGGGCTTTCTGTTTGCCTGTTGATAAAAATCACATAAAACTTAATGTGTCCTTATGAATGGATCGTTAATTTGAGTTAACTTCCTTGTTATAGTTCAGTTTATTGGTATTGTCTGATATCTTTACAATGCTAGTGTGTGCGTTTCCGTAATAAAGCATTCGATGGTCTGTTCGTGAAAATACATACAATGAGAAATGGCAGTATTTGAAGAATACATGCTAATATGTTGCGGATTAATTGTGAATATATGCGGTCTTAACGGTAAATTAGATTGTTGTAAACAAAGTTAAGTACTTTATAATAACACACATTATCATTTTACTTTAAACAAAAGACGTGTCAGTTTACAGTTTACAGTTTATTAATAATCTCAGCACATTGACAAAATGTGAACAAGCGGTACAAAATAGAAATTTACATACTAACACGTTTGTCAATCTGTATAGGTACAATATAATGATGAATTATAAGTAATCAAATAGACTCAAGTAATTGTTTAGACATAAAATAAAACAATATATAAAGTACAGGGTTTTATTCTTCATATTAGCCTGGTGCGTTTTCAAAATTATATAATATATTCTTTATGAATTTTGTAAAATTCATTATTTTAATTTCATCTGTTTTATTCATAATTCGTTTGTAATGAATCATATTACAGGTATTTTTCTTGATATTTGGTAAGAGGGTTTTCCTTTGATTTACAAAGTAAGAACATTGCAAAATATAATGAAAATCATCGCCTAAATCATTTGAATCGCAGAGATGACATGTTCTTTCATTAATTTCGATATTTTGCCAGCGGCACTTTTAAACTGGTAGCTGATGATTACACATACGAAATTTGATTACAGAAGGTGAATATAAGTCAGGTACAAAGTCGAAATAGTTTTTTTTATCAAAACGAGTCCTTAAACATTCTATAATTAAGACATTTGGACATTACATTTATATCGGATGTCCTTTGTTGTTTTTAGTTGATCACATATAATTTTATGTACTTTTGCCAATAATAGTTGCTTTGTTCCGTTGAAACATTGGATATTCCAGACAAACTCATTCCACAATAATCAAAAATCGATTTTATAGCATTTATCCATTTAAAATTTACATCATTTACAAAAGTATCAGAAAAAATAATCATATACAAAATCACACTTAGTTTAGTCTCAACTGAAGTAACTAAGTTATACCAAAAACCAATCATGCGTTTTTTTAAATATAAAAACTGACAATGGGAAGCGATCGAGATCGCCATATAGCATAAAATGTGGAGTTTTTATTTAAACGGCAAGATTATGTTTAAAAAAATTAGTATGGAACTTTTCAATTAAGTGACAAATCTCCATATCCCCATATTTTACATCCATATGTTAAAATTGGTACAACAGTGTTATCAAACAATTTTAATTGACATTCAATAGATAAATCTAGATTTCTTATTTTTCTGTATAAACTGAACACTGCTTTTCGTGCTTGCTTTACTACATGCTTTTTGGCCAATGCAAACTGTCTATTTTTAGAAAAAAGCACACCTTAGTATTTAAAATGATCAACAGTTTCTATTGAATAATCGTTTATTTCTATGTCTAGTGTGGCAACCATACGAATAAAAAGTGTTCAAAACAGACACGAGATCTTCTTCAGAGTTCGCAAATACGACAGTATCATCAGCATAGAGTAATACAAGCATTTTAACTTTTATATCTAGATTTGCGTCACTTATTTCTATACTTCTGTCATTGCGAGTAGTCATAAAATATTTAAGATCATTGAGATATAATGAAAATTTTATAAATTTTGCCATTGGCGCAGGCCTCTACTACATACAAAGAAATCAGAAAATTTACCATCTAATGTTACGCATGATTTTATGGAACTATACATATTTTTTATTACGTTTAGGAAATTTCCAGATATATTATATTTTATTAATTTTGACCACAAACCTGCCATCTGGACAGAATCAAAAGCTTTGTGGAAGTCAACAAATGCACAAAACAATTTACTCTTTTTTAATTTTAAGTACTCTGCAAGCATTTGCGGTATAAACATATTATCAATGGTGGAATGATTTTTACGAAAGCCTGCTTGATCAATATTTAGAAATCGAGAGTATCAATATAATCAGTAAGCCATGTATTTACACTACAGGTAAACAATTTACCTAAGCAACTTTATAATCTTAGTTGGCGATAATTTTCAGGTAGATGCATATCACCTTTATTTTTATGTATCGGTACTATAGAACCATTTAGTGCAAGATTCCGGCAAGTGACCGGTCGTCAAGATCAAATTAAACAATTTATGGTATAATTATGTTAACTTATTTATACTATTTTTAATATATTCATTTATAATTAGATCGAACCCAGACCTTTTCCGTTCTTAAGTGAACGGACGGCTTTATGTGTTTCTTCTATTGTAATCTCATTATTAAGATTATATTGTAAATCTTTACTGGGATATTCTGCAAGGGGTTCGGTACTATTATCAGTATTATCAGTGTTAAGTTCTTTATAGAAATCATAAAATACAGTAATATCAATATCCGAACCTTAATGTTTCTTATTAAGGCTTTTTATATAAGGGGTAAAAAATATGTTTGTTTCAGGTTATATGCCCCCCAAAAATAGGGTAGGTAGGTAGGGAATCTTTTCTTATTTGTTATTGTTTTATTTGGTGAATGACCAACTTGAAGATTCTAAAACGGAATAAATATTCAGAATATATCAACAATATCCATAAACATTGTTAGTGAATGCAATCAAAACAAAACACTTATTTATCCAAAAAACTTTTAATTAGTGGAAAAAAGTAAATAAAACTAAATAATATCTGACAAACCCAATAAAATGTTCTACGGTTGGGGCATGTTTAGTGTAGGTCGGGTAACCTGAAACAAACATAATTTATGTTACGCCTAATTCCAATAATCTTTTGGCTTTGTAGATTCAAATTTTTCAACTTATGAAGAGTTTTTCTTTTGAACAAAACAGATTCAATGCGTAAATTATTTTATATTGTTGGCTTGCTCTACTTAAATGAGCTTTATTTATCTGATTCTTAGGCTAGAGTTTGTTGATTTCTTGGTTCTCGGATCCGCCAACCCGATTTGTTCCAAAAAGCAAAAACAAAAAAATTGTAGAACGTAGCCGATATAGTAAAAGTGACCTTGTGAAAGTGTTTCAACCTGTTACACGAAATGCGAAATAAAAATCCGCTGAAGGCATGGATTAAATTTAATTTAACATCCATTTTGGCTGTATATCGCCGTATGATTCAAATGATCTGCTCTCTGTTATTTTATACATCACTTCAAGTCAGACGAAAATACTCAGTAAAAACAAAATAAGACCTTAGAATCATTGTATTGTAACAGTAGTTTTTATATGATAAACGCTGCCTTTTAATGTTATTTTATTGGTATTAATGTAATTAATGTCATGGTTATCATGAAGTGATTACGTTTATGTTGTGTAATAGGATTTTTGTAAGAAATAATTCATACAGATTTTGATATCACTGCATATTTGCATTCGTGAAATTCTAGTCATTAATTTACTCAAGTCTGTGTTACTTGTTTTATTTTTATTTTTTTCCCACCTCCAACCGTATACTTTTCCACAAATGTCCGAGAACTAATAAATTAAAAAACTCTGGCCTTAGCGAAATAGAATTTGCGTTTACAATTATGATATGTTTTACGTGCTCCCTTGCACTTGTCATGAAACCAAGGCTTATTGTAATTCGGTTCCTTTGGGCTATGTGTACCAAGCGTAGATTAAGCAGATTGTATTTGGATGTTTTCTACATCCTTAGATATGTCATTTATTAATTGGGTGTCAGGCATTTCACAATTATTGATTTTTGTAACAACATTTTTTATTTTTTCTTCGTCTATATTTAGTTTAAAAAGATCAACTTTATCATTTGACCACCGTTTCAACGTTTCAACCTCTGATTGTGAGTTAACATTTTTGCACACATATTGCGCCTTCATAGAGAAAATGATTGGACAATGGACATCAGAATACAATGCGCTAAAATTATCTATTTTAAAAGAATTGAACAATCTAAGTGATCATGCTGACGAAATTACGTAATCAATAACAGAGGTTTCGTGACAAGGAAATGCACCAATATCCTTATCATTGACAGCCCGTCCATTTAAAATTATACAGTCATTACTTTTACAGAAATTGACAATATATCTACAGGTCTTATTTATAATGTAATCATTTGTGTTACGCTTTATCGATAAGTTATTAATATTTAGTTCGTTGATTAGATCAACATCAAATAATGTATTTGTGTTTACATCAATAACATCAACAATATTTTCGTCAACGTAAGTTAGAGCATCTAAATTTCTCGTTTTCGCATTTATGTCCCTCGTAGTTTTCACTAACTTATTATTGAAGCTAAAATGTTTATATTCCGTCAAAAATCGTTATAGTTCTTGCTTAAAATAGCTACATATATAGCACCAAATAAAACATCTTCGTCTGTTTTAAACATCTTCATAATAGTTTTGACCATAAAAAAGTGTTATTAAAGAACGAAATAGTAAAAGTAGAATATACGATTACCTAAATGGGCAGCTGGTATTATAATATCATCATATCATTTTTGTTTTTGTTAGCTTTAGATTTTTAATCTTACTATGTGTGTAAAATGTATTAAAATACGTTTTACAATATTAAAATAGAGTATAGTATTATGAATGTATGGGACGATCTTAGACGAAACACAGTTTAATATAAATGCGTTTAAAGTTATTCTGACTCATGGTATGGCTGAAATACATCTGGCAGTAGATCCGAGTCTAATTCTGAACTTACATTCTAAATCTAATGAAGGAGCATAGGATATAACATGTCATAATTGTATGTTAATGTAATAATTTTCTCCGTTGATTTTATTTGCACTATATACGATGCACATTTTAATATGGACATAATAACACAAATATATTGTACTGCAATATATGTTTGTTGCAATAAAATCATACACTTGAGTCCAATAACATTGGTGCTGCAGTTGTAAATAATGATGTTTCCGACGTTTAATAAAAACGTATTAAATTAGACGTATGCAGTATTTAATGTGACAATGTCCCTGACATTTTTCTGACTATATATTGTTAAACAAATCTACTCAATTTGCAGCGTAATAGAGCCTGGTTATCCAAACCCCATTCATCCACCCCTTGTATACCCAGTGTTTATCAATTTAAACCAATGTCTGTGTTATTATACTTGTCTTACAAATACAATACTCATAGTTCAGTTAGTGTCGTTCTTTTTCTTTACAGTTCACTGTAGTCTTTTTTATTCGTTCATCTATATACATACGTTTTTGTATTAAACAAGATAATCAAACCTACTGAAGATAATATTTACTGAATTTCATTTCGTATTTTGTAACAAATGTTTAAACATATTATTATCTATTATTTACGTAAAAAGATATAATATTGATAGTTCTGGGAAGACATGTCTCCTATTTACTGATAGCAAAACGAATATCTAAACAGTATTCCAAACACTCGTATGAGTACTATATTCTACAATACAGCTGTCACATCTGAAGTTTGTGACCTTGAGTTCAATCCATAATCTAATTAAACCTGTACCAAACCATTTCTCACGATTTTATTTGCATGCAATACTTTCATTTTAGATCGTTTATTCGAATATAATAGGTGAGCTTTCCTACTTCAAAACAACACAAGTTATTTACTTGAAAATTGGCATATATTACCTCAATCATCCACCCCAGCATCAGGAGTCAAAATCCCCATAACTCCCTTTTGTATTTGGACATATTTATACCCCTTTCAATTTTGATTTTCACGTTAATATTTGCATTTAAAAGTCTTACAATTTCAAAATGCCAATTGATTACCACTTGGAATGTTGCATGTAACATTTTCTCTAAGCGTCAAATGCATACAGCAATGCTTCTGATGTTGTTATATTTAATTAACACTGTAGAAAAGCTACCAGTTGACTTTAAATGCCTATTTATATTTTAACTTGATGAGGTTAAACTAGGCGATCATTGTGGCATATGTCTTATTTTACTACCTTTATAAATAAACACATCTATGTTCCGACGTATTTTATTTAAATTAGGGATGTTAACCAATAATCGAATTTTCGATTATTCGAATACCTAACAGATTATTAGAATATAACAACTCGAATATCAAAATAATAATAAAACAATGTATGCGCTGCCACGGTGATATTTAATTTTGACAGTTTGCTATTTTGACACACATTGCAACACCTTGAATGCGCAACTTGTGAAAATATATTATAATCACCTTGAGGTAGAGTGTTACCTATGATGTCGTCTGCAGTTCAAATTACGTTTTTTAAAGATACCATGTCTCCGAAAGTGTGCATAATGATAAACGTACGCAAACGGTATTACAATTGTCATAAAATATATACATATATATAGTGTCAAAAGCGTTACGC
This sequence comes from Congeria kusceri, assembly GCA_027627225.1. Classification (NCBI taxonomy): domain Eukaryota; kingdom Metazoa; phylum Mollusca; class Bivalvia; order Myida; family Dreissenidae; genus Congeria; species Congeria kusceri. Next base: position 1,242,420 of record CM051025.1, on the reverse strand, counting down.
ATTATGAAAACAAAATCATATAGGTCGTTTTGTTTGGCCCATTATAGTTTACATTGTGACATCAACATTGTTAGAATCTTCTATATTACCACAGGTTGCACGCAAGCTTTTAAATTACCTAAACTAGATTTGTGTACCCAATCATGTGTATGATGATGATGATGATGAAAATGATGATGCTGAAGTTAGTGCTGGTGATGCTGATAATGATGTTAAAGATGCTGCTGATGATGATGTTGATGAGGACGGTCAACGTGTCGACTAATCACGATATAGCTGATGGCGCGTATAAATTGTTTAATTGTTAGTGCTTTGTAGCCTTCAAAGTGAAAAGTAGGTCACGCAATTTAATCTCTCAAATCGCCCTACTAAAAAGACCGTTGTCTTTTGTCAATGGTCTTTAAATATGAACCGTCTGAAAATATCGAGCGCGTAGGCAGCCCAATATGCAACAGAAGCTACATTTCAATATGTTATCATATACAGTATAAACGCATAGATATATATGCTTGTTTGCTGATCGAAGCTCATCGTCGAAAACCACTTTATATATTCTTTTACCACTACATTATGATCCGTGTGAGAATTGGCTGTCAAAAGTTTGTTTTCATGAATATTGATGAGCTACCCACTGACCAATGAAATTACAACGACTACGTTGAATACTCGTTGTGTCTACACCGGTCTGACTAACCTGTGTAATCACGCTCTAAGTATTATTGGTATGCGCTACTCTACAACATAGCTCGCAATGGTTGATTTAACATCGCATTGAGGTTAGATACCAGTAAATCAGTGTGTTTTCCTCCGTGGTACATTCGAGATATTGCCATTTACCAGATTTCTTCTTTTTTTCTGGTATCATAATCTTTTAGCAATGTTTGACATGCATTGTGTGGTTATTTCTAATATCCTATTTGTGTTTGGAGTATTTGTGTGAATTTCTTCAGAGGTTTACTTAAAAAATGAGCTTTTGGGGAGTGTTTACTATTGCATTAGGCTTTTGTCGAAATATGACTGCCGAAACCAATTTTTCTTCCGGTGTGTGCATTCAGGTGAGCTGCATTTTCTTAGAGGTAACATATCATATCTGTTTATTACAATTTTTGGAAGAAGAAAGATTCTTCTTTAAACTGGTACCAAGTTTGCACAATCTGAAATCTGAAAGTTTGCCGTTTTATAATGGGGCAATATGGGAATTTGATTTACTGGTATCTAACCTTGAACTTTAGCCCAAAACGAAACTGAAAGTCGCTTTTTATTATAAACACGCTATACAGCGTAAAACACTAACTACTGGGCCCGAGATTATACAACTTTCATTAAATCAGATAAAAACTCAACTCACAGCTCACTCTCCATGCTCAGCTGAGATTCTTGCTCAGTTTGAGATTATTAAACATTTGGAGATCAAACTGAGTGTAGACTATTTTTTTAGCATGAAGTTTATTATATTTAAGCGACTATTCGGTCATCCATATTTAGTTTTTGTTGCCCTAAGCAGCCCATTTGTGTCAACAGTGGTATAGTTTTACCGTGGTTTCTTTTTTTCTGTCAAAGTTACTTACCAAACCACGAAAACAGTGCTTATAACTACTGGAGAAGTAAACAAGTTGCTTTAAAAGGGCAATGGTCAAATAAACTAATTTACACTTGAAAATTGCAATAGCCATGACGAAATCTTCAATCGAAAATTGTGTGACGTATTAGCGTCATTTGTGCGATTATTTCCATTTTGGTGTGTAGATAAAATGGCTGCAACAGGGTAAACACAATTATTTTTACAATAATGTGTATAACACTGTTGCAAGAACGACGTGAATATCTATAGGGTTGACACTTAAATTATAACAATGGATATTTTATGTAAATAAAAAGGTAGGACCTTACAAAGTTACATAAATTCATTAAACATGCAAGTTTATGTTATGCTGTTTAATTGTTGAATTGGAATTTAGATTATATTAAAGTGTTGTAAAATATAGAACTACGTTACTCATTTGTTCCGTGTTGAATTAACATCAAACTGTTGACATCATCACTGTTTACATTATTATTTGTCTCATATACATGTTCAGATCGACTCTGAGACAGGTAGCAACCAATCTCAGAATTTATTGCTCAGCCTGAGTTTGAGTTCAGATGTAAATTTTTATAATCTCAGATTTCCTGAGTTCAGTCTCAGGCTGAGCTCGGAGTTGAGATTTGAGCTGGGAGATTGACCTCGAGAGGTTTATAACCTCAGGCCCTGGTATTGTATTTAACATAAATATATTCTACTATCAGTATTAAGTTAATATTGGACTGATGGTAACCATAAAGTCATTTCTTGAAACAATTATCATCCGCTTTATTATGTCATGCGTAAGTACATTCGACTCTCAAAGCGGTTAAGTACTGAGGTTCGACGAGTGAAGTCATCCTCTGTGTATAGAATGTTGAATACTGCTCAAATGAAGTCTGAAATACAATTATCAGTCGACCGGTTACTAAGTCATCGAGTGCACGCGGCTCGAACCGGCCAAGTACAGGATTATGGTAAATATGATAAAAGCGAACCCCGTCTACGCGTGACTGCTTTAATACCGCGTCGTTTAGGTTGGTTGAATTTTCCATGCCGACTTTGACACAAAATAAATGAGATGTATCGTTAATTATTCATAATTATTAATTATTGACTACAACGCTTTGCTAGCCTAATCGCCCATGGTCGATCAAGAAGCATAGCGTATTGGAGCGAAAGTGGGTTCCGATGAAAATCGAAGCTAAACTATTTTTTATATAAAATGTCTGTAATAATCTGCAAGTGAACAACACTATTTTATATGTGCAGATATATAAATATATTTTTATTAATGAAATTATTTGTTACAATATCTACTGGTTGGTTTTGTTACACGCCCATGTGTCATACAAAAGGTTGCAAAATTGTATATTATTATAGATCCTGCACCAGTTTCTTTCATGAAATGTTTATCGTATGTAGTTTTATCATTTTATAATTCTATTTTTTGTTATTGCAGGCGATGCCCCTATTCTAGTTAAAAATGAATCAGTGTCAACAAATGTCACAAATGCCACGGACATTTTAGGAGCGGTAGAATGGGTTGTTGACGGCAAATATGGTACATTTGGTTGCAACTGTTGTACTGCCATTCAAAGACCGGTCTGGATCCAGCTGAATCTGACGAAACCTTATCTTGTGGAACGAATTGTTCTATTAGGACGCACGGATGAACGTTTGTATATTAGAAATTTGTATAAAATACATGTTAACATTCTTAACGAAATGCATGCTTTAGCAGTCGGTTAAATTCATGTACATATCGACAGAAACATATCCGTATTATGTTACTTGTTATTTTTCCAAATCCGTATTACTACATGAGTGCTAGCCCGTTTAATGCCCGAAATAATTTTTGGCATATTAAGATTCCATCATAGGCAGTTATTTAGACGGTGAGAAAATCGTAAAGCGTTGATTTCATGCAGTATGCTTGGCCAGATATATTGACAATTCCGATTGATAACCGACTGTTAACATGCCTTTTTGATTCCGCAAGCAACATCTCTTTAGAACACATAACCAACAAACAGCATCACACACAGATCCACTACTTTGCTAAATCTTAAAACACAAAACGAACGATATTTCGAATAAAAGCGAATAAAACTTGGTCTTTCATTAAACAATTTAACATTCCATTCATGATATTTAAATGTTTGTTTTTCTTCCCCACTGCGTCTGATTTATATTTGTATTTAATTTCAATGTATGTTCTTACGCACTTTACGAAAACATACTGTGTACCATTTATGTCATTGTATTACTATTTTAAACAATATTAATGAGGTGTATAAATATTAATTTAAGTTTTAAAGTTAAGTCGTACAATTTATATAATAAAAAGAATATTACGCTAGTCAATTGTTTCAAGAATATGCGCCAGTCTCCTGTCATACGTCATTAATGTCTACACAAAAACTCGACTGATACATACAATTGGCGAACATAATATAACGTACATATATCAAATATTTTAAAACAAATCAATATGAATGTATGAATGATATATGAATATATGTCACAGACAGTTTATGTTTTCATTATTTGCAACTGAACCTAAAACAATAATGTTTTTTTGTAGCATCCTCACAATTTGGCGAAATACGTGTGTCTGTCGGAAATAACGAAGGGTCTTTCGAAGATAAAGAATTTACTTTCCTGAATGACACGGTAAAGACGGCGGTGTTCAATAAACCTATTGCAATCGAGGCTGTTCGAGTTTCTGGATGGAGAGGAAACGCTCAGGACAACTACATGACCATATGTGAGATAACGGTGTATCGCAAAAACGGTAAATACATTTAATGCGTACACTAATTTGAACTCGATATGTATGGAGGGAAACACCACCAATATAATTTATAAACTACAATAGTGCACATGTTAAATTTGCACATACACTATTCGGCAAAGCTCAGTGGTAAATGTTACATTCTATATAGAAAACATTAAAATGCTCACCAAATTATAACTGTAATTGATGTCCATGTCCGACCTCATTAAACTAAACAATATTTGGATTGTATACGTGTCAAATATGACGTATTTGCTCACAGATAACTAAACACACATATACTGTATCATTAACTTACGCTTTTTACACAACACATTCAGGCGTACACTGTACACTTTTGTGTTAGACACGTTTGCATATGACTCTTTTTTAAATGCAATTACTTCTTTTTTCCGGGCCTAAATGGGTGTTTTCGTTGCCGAAAGTTAAAGCGTACTGTCGAGGTTCTTGAATTCATATTTAATGTTATTAAAGTTCTATAACAGTGTTAGAATTTCTTCAGAAAATGTCAAAAGAAGTCGGATCATTAACCTGTGAAAGCGTGTCCGCAATAACGGAAGGTAATTTACAAACATTAAAAACATGTTTGTATCCTAACGGTAATTCGGATAACCACTAAAATTGAACGTTTATTCATCGGTCCATGTCCAACTTTCCTGCCAAACAATTCGCACAAAGGCAGTCATAATTTGCGTGTAGTTGCATATAAATCAAATAGATGTACATTGGAAAGCGAAATTGCTCTTTGTCCAATTATCCGACAATAGTAGTTCATTTTAATTACCTTTTAATTCTGAATCCGAATATAGTTCATTTCATGTTTAACAGTTAACATAAGATGCCTGGTCTCGGCTAAGCTTGGTTCCCGTTCGAAGACGTATTGTATATATACACTAGGACAATATTCGTTATTTGTTAACAGTCTTCTGGTCAATGATAGAGATGTCGTCGAAGATAACCAATGTTGACATTTATCATAAACATATACTGTTTGCACTTCTGGATATGACTTTTATAATTGTGTGGTTTTGTCGAACCTATCACAATACGATGAATTCTGTCGAATTATTCGGATGTAACAAGCTCTGGCTTTACATATATTAGCCCATTTCGATGTTAATATCTATATTTATTTACAACTTTTCACGGAGACGAAAATGGTAAAGGATGATGTTCATCTGTCGGTACAAATGTATTCCTCAGTACATAAGAGGGCTATGTATTTAAAAATCTATGACATATCGTTTATATGGCAGAGTAATAATATGAGTGCAAGAACAGTACACATGGGATTCCCAAGATTCTACGTTTACACTGTTGGAGTTCTCTCCCATGACAACGACTCTCATTGATAGTTTTTCAAGAAAGAGGACATCCGAAATAGAAGTGAACCATTTATCCCATTGGTACATACTGTATGTAGACAATGTTTATGTGGGACCTGCACTTTCGCTTTCCAAGATTATATTAAAGACTGCAATATCGAACAAGATGGACCATAATGTTTAAACCATAAAGTTGCTCCTGTGCACAATTTCGATGGATGTTTTGACATTTCATCTGGTTGTTTAGCGTTTGTTTTGATGTGCTTTGAAGTTTCTCTTTCTGCTGCATTTGTATGGTGTTATTCTTAAAACCATTATATGGTGTGCCTGTTTCTAAGTATATGCCTTTCGTACTACCACTGCAAATGTCTACAAGATTTGTGTAGACAATCGCGAAGCTCCTAATAAAATGTTACCGCAGTTATAGGGCAATGACATTAGTTTATAAACATGTAAAACAACTTAACCATTTAAAATACGGCAACATGCTTAATTTAACCAAAATATAGGCTACTACAATGATATTACATCAGTGTGATTTATAAAACAAGATTGATATACAATCCTAAGTATCAAACGAAATCGAAAACATTGAAACGTCGATTTTGGTTAAGAACAGAATGAACATTATCAGACAGTCATATGTTGAAAAAAAAAGATTATTTCCTTTTTTTTATTTTAAATTGTTTAACAGTCAGAAGATCTTAAATGAGCATATTCTTCATATCAATACAGTGTGTTCTTCTCTGTAACATGTATATATTTTGAATAACAAGCATGGCTTTCTATGATATCAGCATCATCAAATATTAATTTTTATTTTATATCCAATTTTGTATGACGAAGGGAACTTTTAGATGAGCAAAATCCTATAAGTCGGAAAATAGATTGAACATGTTTGCAAAATGGATGTGTATAATCGCAATCTTTAAGTATGTTTTCGATGTCATGACAGTGCAAGCATAGCAATAAAAATCATGAACCATCAAAGTACATAGTTTTTCGTTCGCTCAAATAATTTTGTGAATTAGTTTATATTTAAGGCAACAGTTAGTATTATGGATTGTGTTATTAATAAGCTGACTTCCGGTTTAATTATTCATTGAAGACTCTCTTCCAGTTATTGCAAATGTATTCTTTTTCACATCTGTGCATAATCAGCATCTGTTTCATTTGTTTACCATCCAAGTTTTGGATGTTGGATGTTTTGTTAAAAGTGCATTGGATACTTGTTTTCATTAAGGAATTAAATGATTCAATTATCTGTAAGTTAAAATCTTTCGGAATTGATCCTTTTTTATATTTAACTCGGCAATCCAGTTTGACTGTTATGCCCCCACAATCAATGATGGGGGGCATATAGTGTTTCCCCTGTCCGTGGGTACGTACGCATGTACGTATGTACGTGTGAGAGTATGTTCGGATTCTTGTCCGGACAATAAATTTGTCCAACATTTGAGGATTTTCAAATAATTTGGCAGACATGTTAAGCATAATAAGTCGGTGTGTCGTGCGCAAGAACCAGGGCCTTTGGTCCAAGGTCAAGGTCACACTTAAAGGTCAAATGTCAAATAAAACATTTAAGCCACATATCTTGTCCGGATCATACTTTTGTCCAGCATGGAAGGAATTTCAAATTACTTGGCACAAATGTTAAGCATGGTGTGACGGTGTGTCGCAAGTCCAAGTCCCCAAGTCCAATGTCAAGGACATACTTAAAGGTCAAATGTGAAATATAAGACTTTAAACATAGACCCTGTCCGGAGCATAATTTTGTCCAGCATTGAAGGATTTTCATAATTACTTGGCAGACATGTTGAGCATAATGAGACTGTGTGTCGCGCGCAGCCAAGGTCAAGGTCACACTAAAAGGTCTAACTTCAAATATAAGATTTTAAGCTATTGGCCTTGTCCGGACCATAAATTTGTCCAGCATTTTATGATTTTTCAATGACTTGGCAGACATGTGAAGCTTAATGCGGACGTTTTTCTCGCGCAAGAACACTTTAAGGTGAAACGTCACATATAAGTATTAATGCTATAGACACTGCCCAGAGCATACTTTTGTCCAGCATGGAAGGAATTTCAAATAACTTGGCTCAAGTGTCAAGCATGGTAGGACGGTTTGTCGCGCTCAGGAACCAGGTCACTCGGTCCAAGGTCAAGGTCACTTAATGGTCAAAGGTCAAATATAAGAATTTAAGCCATAGACCCGGTCCGGATCATAATGTTGTCATGCATGGAAGGAATTTCAAATAACCTTGCACAAATGTTAAGCATGGTGAGAAGGAGTGTCGCATGCTAGAAATAGGTTCCCAGGTCCAATATCAATGTCACATTTAAAGGTCAATTTCAAACATAAGAATTTAAGCCATAGACCATGTCGGGAGCATAATTTTGTCCAGCGGAGAAGGAATTTCTTAAGAATGGTGAGAAGGTGTGTCGCGTACAAGAAATAGGCCCATAGGTCCCATGTCAATGTCACACTTAAAGGTCTAAGATTTCATATAATAATATAAGCCATAGACCCTGTCTGGAGCATAAATTTTTTCCAGCAGCGAAGTATTTTCAAATAACTCGTCAGAAGTGATAACCATTTTAAGACACACAAAAACTGTCCAAGGTCAAGGTAACGCTCAAAGGTCAAAGATCAAATATCAGAATTAATACCATGGACTCTGTCCGGAGCATAATCTTGTCCGGCTTGGAAGAATTTTCAAATTACTTCATAAAGGTGATAAGCATTATGAAACGGCATGGGGCGTGCAACTACCAGGTTTTTCTTTCTAACTGTGAGAGACTAACTATTGGTTTCTGTTGCTTAACCATTGTATGAAAGTAATCATTTATAAAGATAATATTCGATGCTATCATATTTCATTATGGATCACGTGCAGACAGGGTTTTAATGTTTATATCTTCAATGTCGTCATATTTCAGTCTTCATAGGCTGTAAGCACTACAGTTAATTCGTGTTATGTAAGAGAAACCTTTTGAAGACCTTTCTGGTACTTTCTTGAATCTTATACATTTTTGTTCTGTAAGTATAATGCTAACTTCATTGTTCATCATTTGTGAATTCTTCAAGATATGTTGAGTATTTGCAGACCATCTTTTTCATGAATACTTACTATGTTTAGTCAAATTTAGGCAATGTATATCAATGTAATAGTGTAGTGTGTGCCTTACTTATATAGTCTTACATGCGATTGATAAGTACATTATAAGTGAAAATCCATAAGTTAAACACATATCAGTTTTGAATATGTATGTAGCAAGTAAATACCATTTTATTAAATTTTACAACATTTGTACTAGTCTTTAATACACAGAGATTAATGCATTGTGTTTATACGAGTATACATGGGTGTTAAATCAGTTAATATTACATGTATAACCATCATAAATGTGATAAATGAAATAAGATTTGCAATTGGTGCACATGCGTAATTTCAAATGTTATTTCTCTTTTGTATGTTTTGCATTTGTGTCGGATGATTGTGTTTTCTCCTTTAGCTTATCCAAATGCAAAGCATATCGGATAATTCATGGATTAAACTGGAAATCGGCTGTCCATCATGTAGGATATATCCAATAAACTATCCAACTACAAAGTATTTTGGAGGAGTTTCTCGCGTGGCGGGGGGGGGGGGTAATGTTTTTAAAATGCATACTCGTTTACCTCTAGAGCCTGTTTGTTTGCCATAAATTAAAAGGTTGTTCCTCCTCATTCAAAATATTACCCTTTAAAGTACAGGTTCTTGTTATCAACAGAAAGAGAGATATAGTCTTTACCCAGACCTTTGTAGTGTTTTTACCATCGAGTTTGTCTAGGTTGGTATTCAGGTCTCTGAAAATTCGTTCCTTCAGCTGGACAAGATCGGTCATCAAAATAACTTTATTGTTAAATTAGTCAACATACATTCACCACATTGTACTTACCGTTTGTAGATCTGTAATGTGGACTGGGTAGAAGCGTTGAGCTACTGCATCATATAACTCATCGCGTCTCAACCATAAGGCTTTGTGTATTTTAATACTAATTCCTTATAAAGCGAACCATTGTGTTAATCGTTAATATATGAAATCGAATATCTAGCTTTTTTCGTATTTAACATAGGATTTTAAAGATCGCCAAATACACAGCCTCGGCTTGTGCCGCTACGTTTATTCTTTGACCTATTATATGTATTATATAAAATTAAATATATTATATAACCTCTCCTTATTGTCCTGATCGACAATTGTTAAAGCGTTGCGTTCTGAAAAAAAAAAAAGCCTTGTCATGGGCTTGTAGATCGTCCTCGGCGACTTGTTTTTATACAGTTGATGTATTTTTTTCTAAGATTTTTTACATAAAGCATTACTGCGTTCCCTTTTTTTTTAGCTCACCCGAGCACACAGTGCTCATGGTAAGCTTTTATGATAGCTGCGTGCATGCCTGCGTGTGTGCGTGCGTGCGTGCGTCGTCAACTTTTCATTTTAACAACATCTCCTCCTAAACCGCTTGGCAGATTTTCACCAAACTTCACAGGAATGATCCTTGCGTGGACCTCTTTCAAAATTGTTCAAATCTTTCTGGTCCGCTACATATGTAGGTCACCAGAGCGAAAATAGTTTAAAAAAGTGAAAACTTAAAAAATCTTCCCCTATATAACAGCTAGACTCAGAGCTTTGATATTTGATATGTGACATCCTCTAGTAGTCCTCTACAAAGATTGTTCAAATGATGCCCATGGGGTCAAAAATTGGCCACGCCCTGGGTTCACATGGTTTATACAGACTTATATAGCAAAATGATTTAAAAAATCTTCTCCTCTGAAACCGCAAGGCCTAGAGGTTTCATCTACGGTATGTAACATTGTATAGTGGCCCTCTACAAAGATTGTTCCAGTGATAACCCCTGGGTTGAAAATTGGCCACACCCGGGAGTCATATGGTTTATATAGTCTTAAATAGCAAAATGACTCTCTTCTCCTCTGAAACCCAAGGCCCAGAGGTTTTGTATCTGGTATGTAACATTGAATAGTGGTCCTCTGCAAAGATAGTTCCAATAATGCCCCTGGGGAAAAACACTGGCCACACCCTGGAGGTCACAATGTTTATATACACTTAAAAAGCAAAATCACGTTTTAAATCTTCTCCTCTGAAACTGCAAGGCCCAGAGGATTTGTATTTGGCATGTAACATTGTATAGTAGTTCTCTTCAAAGATTGTTCAAATGATGTCCCAGGGATGAAAATTGGCCATGCTCTGGGGCCACATGTTTTATATAGATTTACATATCAAAATGACTTTAAAATCTCCTCTGAAACCGCAGTGTTTTCGTATTTGATATGTAGCATTTATAGTGGTCCTCTACAAAGATTGTTCAAATTATGTCCCTATATTAAAACGTGGTCACATAATTTATATAGACTAATTAGCAAGTGGGCCTTAAAAATCTTCCTTGTTGAAACCGTAAGGCCCATAGGTTTTTGTATTTTGTAGTGGTCCTCTACAAAGATTGTTCAAATGATGCCCCTGGGGTAAAAATTGGCCACGGCCCGGGGGTCATATGGTGTATATACATTTAAATAGCAAAATAACATCAAACATCTTCTCTGAAACCGCAAGGCCCAGTGGTTTCATATTCGGTATATACAATTGTATAGTAGTCATATTGTTCAAATTATGCCCCTGGGGTAGAAAGTGGCCACGCCCTGTGGGTCACATGGTATATATAGACTAAACAAAACTTCTGAAACTGCAAGGCCTAGATATTTATACTCAGTTTAGAGGATTAGCGCCTTTTTTCCTCTTGTTTTAAGCCATTATGATGCCTTAAACTCAGGTGAACGACCTAGAGCCATCATGGCCCTCTTGTTTTTATTTTTGGAAGGCATTTTCCTCTCAAATGTTGACACAATAACGTCAATTTTCTCATTCGTTTATATTCGGTAATATATTTTCCCACTGAGGTTTTGACAGTCAACTTAATTTGTTCCTAATTTGTATTTTTAAATAGGTAAATTGTCTTCGGTTCATTATTTCTATATAATTCCGGTTTTAAATCGGAGCCAATTAACGCCATGTTGAGAAAAAATGTCCAGGTATGTTTGAAGTAGACACAAAAAGTGATGGGTTTTGTATTGAGATTAAGATAAAACATATTTCCATATTGTCTTCACGTGTTAGTTTCTTATGCTTGTGTGTAAGACGATGTCGCAGGTTCATGTTTTAATGTCTGTTGGACGAGGTTTTCTCTAGCCTTGTGATACTTTACGGTGTAGGTATTCTGGTCTATCTGAGGACTTTTGAAGTAAACGGCACTATTAGAGTTGGGGACTTCTCAGCAAGGAAATACTAACTTTTATAAGATCTTCTATTTTCTATTTCACTTTACATGCAGCATATACAATACTCCATTACATGTATATATATGTCGTGTTGGCTTGCACATTCGTTTTGGTCATTTGTATCAGTTGCTTTGTGTCAATACCTTCCTTTTGTCTGGGCTATATTGGTAAGAACTGGAAAAATCGCCTACTAGTATGTTTCTAGTATGTTTGCTTGGAATACTGTTACACATTGAATGCATGGTCAAGTCAAGCGTGGACATGGGGTCGAAATAATTTAATAGTTTTCGTTCATAGCTTCTGAATTTAAAAAATATCACAACTTAGACTGTTCATCAACAGCATGTCCACACATTATTTGGCATCTCTATTTAATGGCGGTTTTACTACAAATGAGTAAACGCGATTGGTGGTTGCATTAACAAGACTCATCACATGACCAGGGACCAGGCCACATAAGAGTAACAGCGACATATCACATAGAACACAGTGCCAGATTTGTTTGTCTTAAAGTTTGGTTCAATGTCGTTAGCGATGAATAGCAACAGTTACAAATAGGACTTTGTGTAGTTGAGAAAATGTTAGTGTTTGCTAGAGAATTCTCATCGAGCGGAGTCTGTAATGTATTGATGTGTATATTTCGTACTTATTGAAGTTGATCATATTTATTACAAGTAGGCAGTGAGACGATTTGAAAGTATAACGTGGTTGTAAAGAAAGTAAATGAATTAAATATAATTTTTTTGGCGATCCTTCACAAGACAGGGTTTGTACCCTATTTGTGTCAATTGTTGCTTTTTAAAAATGCCGTCTGTGAAAACGTACAATGTTCGATGTGCATTTAAGTTTCAGTTGAAACCGTTTCATTTCTACTATACATATATTCAATTTATTTATTGTGGTATTTAAATTACACTAACAATAGCATGTGTTTAATTACGGTGGGTGTGAAAATTTAACACACGATATTTAAATTTTATGCATTGTTTACAAATTGAAAGTTGTTGTCTAAGTTTGGTGGTAGCCCCCTCCAGTAAAAGTTAAAGTTCAAACGCTGTGTAACCGATATGTACAACTAGGTCATGTTAGCATTAATAAAATATATAATGAGCACACACAGTGTTAAATGTTTTGTCCATTTGATGGTACACTCATGATCATGTTTTAATATCGTACTTTAAACAGATTGCCCAGATGATCGATACGGAGCAAATTGCACTGAAGAGTGTTTTTGTATGAACCGGACGTGTGACAGTATAAATGGACGATGTGATGTGGAAATATGTCAAGCCGGATGGAGAGGACTTTCTTGCAATAATAGTAACTTACATATTTATGCATACATGCACACTACAATTTGCTTCACTTGCAGTAAAAACATAAAACATACACTGAGTAATAACATTTGTTTAGAACAAGACTTTCAGGCCCTTACTATTATTCGCTAGCTGTTAACAACTCAGTATTATGTCCTGATATGTAAACACACTTCTAAATAGCGTCTATAATTATATTTTTCTCGTTTAATTATCATTTTTCGGATCAATAAAAAATTGTGGACATGTACGTGGATGCCAAATTATCAAGCGAATAACATGGATTATAATGTCGATATACAATACCAAAAAGAATATATTACACGTGAACATGGTCTGTAATATTCTCAACTTATGCAGGGTGCGAGGATAGGTATTTTGGCTTCAACTGCTCGAAACAATGTAGTTCCTACTGTCTATCCAATGAAGTCTGCAATCACGTAAATGGTCAATGTCCTAAAGGGTGTGCAGCGGGATACGACTTCGCTAACGATACAACGTGTTCGACAGGTACGCATCCCAGTCAATAGTAATTAGTCGTTTATGTGTATGTTTGATGTGGCACATTTAAAAAAATGTCTAAACAATTATATTCTGCGTGTATGGCATTTTTGAAACAAAACACAATATAACGTAAAACGAAAATGCATTTGGTTAAACTAATCATACTCCTTACTTTACATCGCATGTTTTTGTACATGTCAACAGGCAACACTTAACAAACAATAGTAATTTTATTAGAATATTCGTTTGTTATTGAACGCTTATGCATGTATAGCTAATCCGTTTGCTCGTCAATAACTTCATGAATTTAATGAAATTGATCGATATATAATTTAAAATTAACCGTTAGATTAGTTCAACGAATTGTGTTTTTCAGGGTGCTAATTTGTCATGTAGGCATTAAATATCTAACATGTATTTTGTAGTTTTGTTTTCCAGTAACACTCTGTGCCTCTCAGCCATTCTACATTTACAAGCCTTTTAATAGGAAGAGTTTAGCACACTCGAATCAATGTATTTATTTAATTTAATCAATGAGATCTTATGGACGTACTAAGACAATTGCATTGAATTTTAAAACATCACACAAACTCAATAATTATGAAGTGTGTGTGAATAAGGATGTTCATTTTATCTAGAACAGTGGCTCGCAATCAGATATCAGAAAATGGTCAAGCATATATAATTAATCATATTACAAGAATATGTAACATCGTTCATGCTTTCAGCTTGTCAACCAGGATATTTTGGCGTCAACTGCTCCAAAACTTGCAATGCCTATTGTCTACACAATAACGTCTGCAATCACATAACTGGTCAACGTCCTAATGGCTGTAAAGAGGGATACTACTTTACTAAAGATAAAACGTGTTCTACACGTATGCAAATAAATTTAGGTTTATGTAGTTTATGTATATGTTTATGTTTAAAACTATTGTGATGGATGATATGGTTTGTCAATTTCAGTCATTAAGTATTCATATTGAATATTTATAATTATATTTTTAGTCAAGTTCGAAACGATATGTAAAATTCAAATAAGGGTTGCATATTTCAATGTCTCATTACCGTCATACTTAAATTCATCAGCATCATCACCATCAACATCATCATCATCATCATCATCATCATCATCATCATCATCACATCATCATCATCATCCTCATCATCGTTATTATCACCATTTTAATTATCATCATCATCATCATCATCGTCATCATCATTATTATCATCAATTCCATCATTATCATCAACTCCACAATTATCATCAATTCTATAATCATCCGCATCCTCACCATCACCTCCATAATCATTGTCATCATCATCAATTCCATCTTCATCATCATCATTATTATCATCACCATAAACGTTTTCATGATGTATAAGTATTACCCCTCAATTCCGCATGCTTTTTTATGGAAGTGCATTTTGTTCTAGTGATTAAAAGTTGGCGCAATTTAGTGTTACAGTTTTACATGAAAATGAAGTCATGATGTCATATCGTGTTTTTTGACGTTACGCCATTTTGCTTGAATAGCAAAATGGAGTTATTTTTTTTTATATTCATAATTTTATTCAAGCCCATAAGGGCGAAATATTAAAATTGAGTGAAATGACAGTGTTGTAATATAGTTTGGTTGTGTAATATTACAAATCTCATATATTGCGTTAAAAACCGAGAAGAAACGATAGAACAATTTCATATTATTTTGCGACATATTAAAGCCATACAATTTCCGTGAAATTCATTTTGACAAACTTTACGTTATAACATATATGCAGCTATATATTATTAACATGTATTATAGGTAAGTGGTTATTAGTTTCTTAGGAACAGTATGGGATTTTCAAACAATCGATTATTTGCATTTATTGATTTGCAGCTACTTGTCCTTACCTCAATTGCGTCTGCATTATTTATTAGCCATATATTTGATGTAGTATGTTGTAATAAATAGAACAAATTCATCAATGTTGAAATGCATAAATAACTCGTAGTCAGATATTGAATACTTTGTTGAAATATTTTCTGATATTACTTTATATAATACGATATAATATTATTTATTAATTCACTGTTATATAGAGTTAGTAGAGTACAGTACCATTCATACATTATATTACAATATATATGTGTATTTTTAGTGATTTTTCTACTACTTTGTCAATGCTATTTTATCAGTATCACTCTTCTCAGACACGATTGTTTTAAAGATGTATGTTATGTTCGTCTAAATCTATTTATTTCTAAATAATAATTAATGGTTAAAGTGTAAGCCTATTTCATTTTATCAAAACAAATAACTCGGATTGTGTTGCTGGAAAGGATTGTCAAACATGTTCTATTAGACGAAATTTGAAGATGTAATGTATAATTGTTTAATAATTCAGCGTGTCAACCAGGACGGTTTGGCCTCAACTGCTCTAATCAGTGTAGCGCAAATTGTCGACACAATAAGGTCTGCAATCACGTAAATGGTGGATGTTCTGATGGGTGTGCAGACGGATACGACTTTGCTAACGATACAACGTGTTCGACGGGTACGCATTCCATTCAATAGCAGTTGTTTATTTACAAAATGTACATTTAAGCTGCACTATTAACTAGAAATATATATACAGTTACCAGTATATTTATCGCCGTTCATTATTATTCTGTTTAGATGCATTTATTTCTATATCAAATGTTTTTTAAACAATTCATCGACAACGCCTGGCATATAATTGCATTTTTCATTTGTGTATTATGTTTGATATTTAAACATATTAGTTAGATCATACATTCCAACGCAGTGCCATCAATGGTAGATATCGATATGCAACGTACAACAAAATTAACGTTAAAGGGTCAAAATGAATGCGTAAGTGATTGTATACAGTATTTAATTAGTCTGGATGTACTAAGCAACGCTAGTTGTATGTTGCTTTAGTTTTAAAATAAACACACAGACAGTACAGTAATAAATGGATTTAATAACATATATGAAAACATCTTCGATTAAAATTCAGGACAAGAGACATTAACATATTTGTTATTTAGTAATTCTAGCTTTAGTTGAGTTCTCTTGGCAAATATTGACGAATAATGTCTGGTTCACATTTGCCCCGGGCGCCCTACGATAAATTTGAATACGATATTACGTACGATATTTTAGGCATCGTAGGTGGCTTCGGGCTACCGCGTCGGTGTGCACATTGTATACGATTTCCGTGCGATTTTGGTCCTGAGAATCGGGATCAGGTTATTCGGAAATCGTGTGCGAAAGCGTTACAGATGCCACTCGCTATCTCGATACCCCGATGTTTCTTTCTGGCACTGTCCACAAAAAGACCGTGATTTTGTCGCAAGTTCATCGCACGGTCTCCAAACGATACGCTTCCGGACATCGAACTTTGCATCTACGATATGCTTACGAGCAACGAGCTTACGATTTAAAACAAAGTTGTTCAACTGGCTACGGCGCCCGTAACTCCTTACGATATCGTAACAAAATCGCACGGCTTCCCCAAGAAGCACGAAGGAACATGGAATTGGCGGGCGTCGAAGTCCAAATGTAAACTAGGCATAATGGATGTTGCTCCGGATTACATTCCACTTTTGAGTTTTTTAATTGTAATTAATTGAATCAGTCATCTTTTTTTATTAATTGTATTACTTCTGGGCCACGACTGTGTTTCGGGGTTCCATGACCGATTTAAACCACTAATACGTTGCACTGACCGTTCGGAGGAGATCACCCCAGTTTTATTCATAATAATACGTTCATTAACTGAGTGTTTATTATGTGGTTTTTGGTTTGTGTTGTGTTGTAAATGCAATTTTTTCACATGCATTTCAAAAGGAAAATGTGCTGTTAAAAAGAGTTATCTCCTACTGATGCAGCTGCAGTTTCATATGGTTTATATTTGTATTGAGTTATCGAATGGTATTGTCTGTAATACAATTACTAACATGTTGTGTAAACATGAGATGTAGTATGAAACATAGTTAAATTATACGTAACATTGTTTATACTATCAGCGTGTCAACACGGATATTTTGGCCTAAATTGCTTCAAACAATGCGGTCATTGTCACAGCAGTGATGTCTGCAATCACACAACTGGTCAGTGCCCTAATGAGTGTGCAGATGGATACTACTTCATTAACGACACCACGTGTTCAGCACGTAAGTATCCCACTGAAGTGTAAGTGTTCATAGTTTTATTGAAAAATAACATAAATCACGTAGATGATGATACACATCTCAGAATATAAATTAATTGAACATAAATTTAAAGAACGTATTTAACTCATAAATGACTTTCGTACGAATAATTAAGCGTATATATACCACTAGTTTTTAATATATGGTAGCCATTTAGTTGATTTAGACAGCTGCACACAAACCGAATAAATACTTGTTTAAAAATCAATTTATTCAAATGTAGACTCGCATTCAGATATCGGAGAGATTATTACATATAATAAAATATAATTCAATGTATCAATTACGCATACTAATCAAGTAACATCGTCTATACATCCAGCTTGTCAACCAGGATATTTTGGCTTCAACTGCTCCCAACTATGCAGTCAATATTGTCGAAGCAATGATGTCTGCAATCACGTAAATGGTAGATGTCCTGACGGGTGTGCAGAGGGATACGACTTCACTAACGATACAAAGTGTTCAAAACGTAAGTTTACCGATAACATAAATTATTTAAGAATTGAATAATGTTTTTCTTCACTTCATCGGTGTATGAACTGTCGGGTTTTCTGCATTTCATCGGTGTATGAACTGTCGGGTCCCGACAGTTCATACACTGATGAAATGTAGAAAAATATCATTCAATTTTTATAATAACAATAAAAAGTGGATATTAACTTTACTTTTAACTGTCTAAGAGCCGCAACTGACGTGTAGCCTCCAGCGTAGCAATCCCAGTTTTAATTTCGGTTTCATTTCTGTCGAACGGCATTTCTAATATCTCGGCAGACATTTACAATCACTGTGGATCATTTTGTAGTGGACGTTCTTGTAAAAACAGTTCAAATTTCCCAACAATTTCATCTTCTGCAATACCGGCAAGCGATGAATCGGTCAATAGTGTACACGCAAACAATGACAACGCAAACGATTTGTTGGCCCAATTTTGTGTTACAGTTTGAAGTCAAAATGAAGTCATGATGTCATATCTTGTTTGTTGACGTAACGCCATTTTGTTTGAATAGCACAATGGAGTTATTTTTTATGTATTCATAATTTTGATAAAGCCAATATGGGCGAAATATTAAAATTGAGTGAAATGACAGTGTTGTGATATAGTTTGGTTGTGTAATAATAAAAATGTCATATATTGTGTTAAAAAGCCAAGAAGAAACGACAGAACAATTTCATATTATTTTGCGACATATTAAAGCCATACAATTTCCGTGAAATTCATTTTGACAAACTTTACGTTATAACATATATGCAGCGATATATTATTAGCATGTATTATAGGTAAGTGGTTATTAGTTTCTTAGGTTCAGTGTGGGGTATTTTCAAACAATCGATTCTTTGCATTTGTTCATTGGCAGCTCATTGTCCTTACCTCAATTGCGTCTGCATTATTTATTAGCCACATATTTGATTTAGTATGTTGTAATAAATAGAACAAATGCATCAATGTTGAAATGCATAAATAACTCGTAGTCAGATATTGAATACTTTGTTGAAATATTTTCTGATATTACTTTATATAATACGATATAATATCATTTATTAATTCACTGTTATATAGAGTTAGTAGAGTACAGTACCTTTCATACATTATATTACAATATATATGTGTATTTTTAGTTATTTTTCTACTACTTTTTCAATGCTATTTTATCAGTATCACTCTTCTCAGACACGATTGTTTTAAAGATGTATGTTATGTTCGTCTAAATCAATTTATTTCTGAATAATAATTAATGGTTAAAGTGTAAGTCTATTTCATTTTATCAAAACAAATAACTCGGATTGTGTTGTTTGAAAGGATTGTCAAACATGTTCTATTAGACGACATTTAAACATGTAATGTATAATTGTTTAATAATTCAGCGTGTCAACCAGGATATTTTGGCCTCAACTGCTCTAATCAGTGTAGCGCAAATTGTCGACACAATAAGGTCTGCAATGAGCGACTTTAGCGATTTATCTCCCCTGTTTCCCAATATAGGTGGCGCTCTGGTCGAGTAGGTCCCTCTATGCGGATATGTTCGGATTTTATCATTAGATTATCGCCATTGTTAATAAGCGAAGCGTTTGACAGCTTGACAAAAGAAAGATAAAATAATGCCTGAAACCACGTGCTGCGTTCCATTGTGTTCACGAAAAGGACGACACAACTTCCCGAAAGACAAACAACGTCGAGCAGCATGGGTACAAGCTATTCGACGGGTGAAAACAAAGTTCGAAATCTGGACTCCATCCGAATACTCGTACGTGTGTGAAAACCACTTCACCGAAGATGATTACCACACAATTACATACGCTGGTAGGTAGTTTGCTTTTCTATTGAGTTGAAAAACATCATAAATATAAACAATTATTACGCTTATAATGTTGAATTTGGGTTTTCTCTCCATTAGATAATCATGACAAATGTATATGTACAGTATATGGAACTGGTTTACATGTATATACTAAATATCATCATTTGTTACTTGGCTTATTTTTCGAAAAGTTCTGCATCAACAACGACAGTACTGCTTCAAAAATTAAATGTAATGTTGTTGATTAATTAAATATGCATTATGTGATATTGTGTGTCATAACCTAACACTATATCATATGTTGGTGTTTCTTAATCTTACCTGACTGAAACCAACTTGAATGAAACCAATAAAATGATAAATCTGTCACCTTCTGAACACTCATTCTCTTAATCCATTTAACCTTAAAGCTGCAACAACCAAATATATGCACTTGTTTCTAGCACATACTTATTTTTTCAGTATTTATTTTTTCAGGTAATGAAAGACGTAAGCGGGCTCTGCGAAAAACAGCTGTCCCCAGTATTTTTTCCTGGACAAACAAGGCGACTGTTGCGAAGAACCAGGAGAGAAAAGAACGTCGTCTAGAACGAGAAAACCGGAAACGTAAGTTGTTTGAAGATGTGACAAATATGGAACAATCTGGAGAAAACATGAGTTTTGAACCTGAGTTCATTGCAACCAAAATAGACATTGTTACTTCTGATATCGATGTGGGTGCCAGCGAAGAAGTTGTAACCCAGCAGGAATGTGTGGAGCAAATAATCTCAATCACGGATGAAAAAGTGACATTTATAGATTCTTGTGTACAAACAGAGTGTGTAATGGAAGATGCGGCGATGCAAACAACAACAACACCTGCATTTAGCATCCACAATTTTGACAATGATGCGCCAGCCGTCCACTTCTATACTGGACTTGAAAATTACATGAAGTTTTTTTTCGTGTTGAACACACTTGGACCAGCAGCATACCATCTTAATTATGTGTATCATTCTGTTTCGAGTATATGTGTTGCTGATCAATTTTTTATTACTTTGATAAAGTTAAGGCGACACATGACAAACTTTGAACTGTCGCGATTATTTAATGTTTCTGAAAGTGTGGTGTCGAACATTTTTATTACTTGGGTCTTGTACATGGAAAAACAGTGGAAAGAAATTAACATATGGCCATCACAAACTTTAGTCCGCTATTTCGCTCCAAGCAGCTTCAAGAGGCTATACCCCAAAACACGCGTCATAATTGATGGTACTGAGTGCCCAATTAAAAAACCGAAAAATCCAACGGCTCAACAAGCCACTTTTTCGACTTACAAAAACCGAAATACAGTTAAGGTTTTGATTGGCAGTACCCCTGGCGGTCTTATTTCTTATGTGTCCCCAGCCTATGGAGGTGCTACAAGTGACAGGCAAATAGTTGAACGGAGTTCACTGACCAGGCTTTGTTCCAAAAATGACAGTATAATGGCTGACAAAGGTTTTAATGTACAGGACATTTTTGCACCACATGATGTGCATATTAATATACCAACCTTTTATAAGAAAAAGAACAGAATGTCAAATGATACGGTTATTAAAGATAGGAAAATTTCTAGCAAACGTGTGCATGTAGAAAGAATCATTGGTCTTGGAAAAACATACAGAATTTTAACTGAACCTCTGACTGCCACAGAGACTAAGTTGTCATCAGAGATAATTGTTGTATGATTCATGCTATGCAATTTCAGAAATGGCATTGTGTCTACATATGCTTAAAGAATTGCTACAATCACGGTTGTACATAGCTAAGTGTAGTAAAAAATGTCATTTTATGTTGTCATTTACCATTCTGAATAAAAAAATGTCTGATGATCATGTGTATTAGTCTATGGTTATCAGTATTAGAAAGTACATGTTATTACAGTAATACTAGACATATGTTTGTCAATATGACTGTTCATTATTCATTTTTTATGTTGAAGTTGATGTATTACATGTGATTGCTTAATAAATAAAGTTTTAAAATAGTGATTTGTTACTTTTGCAGCTGAAATTAAACTCTGGTACGGGCTGGTATTCATAAAGCTCCTAAGCGAAATCTTAAGTTTTATTTAAGTGAAAATTTCAGATACAATTTGCTATGGAAATTATTATGATTTCTGTTGTTTTTTTGCCAAAATACTATAACAAAAGTAAATAATTTACAGCAAAAACAAATTTAATACAAGAAGACATCTATATAAAAAAGCAAAAGACTTTAGGAATTCTGATAATTTAAGGAATGTACTTAAATTTTTCCTCAGGTGCTTTATGAATGCTGACTGTAAACAACATACTTGATATTTATGCAGTTCTGTTCAAACAACACAATTTTCAATAAAACAATTTATTTGAATACATATATAATGACGAATATAATAACAAAAAATACATATCATGATAATTCATACAACATTACAAAATGCATTTATTTTCAAATGAACTTTTTGTTTCATTTCTTTTGCAGAACATTATTTTACACATTTTTATAAAACAACTTTTCCAAAAGTGCTGGTTTGAAATGTGCCTCAAAAAATAATTCAAGTTTGTGCACCATATCAGAGATAAACGCCTCATTTCTTGTTACTCTGATGTACACAATGTCAGTGAGAGTATACACAATTAAATCACAATATTTTCGTTCAGAGCAGAACAACTGTCCCTGTATCTGAAAGTAATATGGATTTTTTTTGCTTAGAGCAAGTTTTCCATTGATTTCTTTTAAATATGGCACAGTAACTGAGTTTATCTCTTTATTTTTTGCATTGAAAGGACATTTTACTTCTACAATTAAATCCTTGCTGACAATTCCATCAGGAGATGCCCCTAGAAATGGATGGGTCTTAGAAACAGTGATGCCACATGCCTGAACATTAACATTTCGCGCACTTTCATATATGTGAATTGCAGTTTTTTCATATTTACAGCCATGGCGCATCGCTTCATTTTGATTAGTTACATGTCCAGATACCATTGTGGAAGCCAATGCTGCTAAATTGGCATTTTCTGTTGCTGTACATATCCGGTGGTAGTTGGATGACTGGATTCTTTTTCCACGTTCCTCGAACCAACGATCATTTGTGTTTTGTCCCCTTGTCAAAACTTCCAGTTCACAGCACTCTTCTGTTGTTATTTTAGTTATTTTACTCTGATTTAGAAAGTTTTCTTCATGTGTCACTTCAAAATAGTCATGATCATTGTTGACTGTATATATATTTGCTGGTGCAAAGGTCTGAAATATTGGCGTTTTAGAAATTCCTTTAAAGTTCATACATGTATTGTAAAAATGATCCTGATAATTAGGGGCATTTCGAAAACTAACAGGTCGGGGATCAAAGTCCATAATATCACAAATATCTGCCCCAACCATGTTTAGGTCTCTGGCCTTCAGAGGGGACCCGGTATGTTTCTTGGCTCTATGGAATGCCTGTAGTTGCTCGGTACATGACGACTCTACCTTCACATCTCCTGTTTGAACAAATTTCAGGCATGCATACAATACAGTTCTTATATGCTTGCAATGTCCAAAGGGATCCTCGCCAGCTCCACATTCGCACTGCGCCTCGTGCACTATTCCATGTTTTGTAAAGGAAATGTCTACCACATAATTTATCTTTTTCTTCATTTCTGCTCTACACGCACTTTTTACAAAGTCAAGACTGTCTGATGAAAACAACCGAAGATACATTAAAAATTTGTCATTGTACAGTGCAGTTACAGTTTGGTCGAACTCAACTTGAAAGTGTTCCAGATAGTCAGTGGCTTTCTGACGGTCAATGGGGGCCATCTTCATGTCACTGTTGATGTCCTTGTAGCCACTGGTTACTGGAAGGCTCATCCTAAATTCTGGCATAAGGTCCTCACAGTTGTTGAAATTTTGGTTTCTGTCATAGGCCTGTAGTCTGAAACAATTATGTAATACATTTGTTTAATAATCATATACTGCCTCATCTTTAAGAAAAGAATGAAGAAAAGACGACTTTGCAAACAAAGAACATATTGTATTTATTACTACAAACAAACCACACATAGCGCATTACCCCACCCACTAATTCCAACGTATGGACATGTACACATTTTGAATTTAATTTGCAATGCTTCCTGTGGAATTTGGGACAATTAATAATAATGAAAAGCAGACATTAGCGATATAAGATTGCATCAATTGCTGTTATTACATTTAACTATTTAATGAAAGAACTTGTTTACTTTGCTAATCGTCAACAACAAAAGTGAAAAGAAAAATTCATGTTAGCCTACCTCTCGATTAACTCCTTTTTTCGTCCAGATAACTTAGCATTTCTCTTTCTTAACTCTGTCCTAAGTTGTCCTAAAGATAGGCTGCAAAACTTTGAAGCCATATTTACACCTTTATCGAAGAAATATAATCAAATCGTGTTAAAACTCTGTTTATCAACTGTCAATCTTAGCGGAAGTAAACAATGGAAGGGAAAATAAATAACAATGGACCTATTCGACAACAGCGCCGCCTATACGGGCACCTGCTAGACAAGGGAAGATAACCCACTAAAGTCTCTCATTACGTAAATGGTGGATGTTCTGATGGGTGTGCAGACGGATACGACTTTGCTAACGATACAACGTGTTCGACGTGTACGCATTCCATTCAATAGCATTTGTTTGTTTACAAAATGTACATTTAAGCTGCACTATTAACTGGAAATATATATAAAGGTACGAGTATATTTATCGCCGTTCATTATTATTCTGTTTGGATGCATTTATTTCTATATCAAGTATTTTTAAACAATTCATCGACAACGCCTGGCATATAATTGCATTTTCCATTAGTGTATATGTTTGATATTTAAACATATTAGTTAGATCATACATTCCAACGCAGTGCCATCAATGGTAGATATCTATATGCAACATACAACAAAATTAACGTTAAAGGGTCAAAATGAATGCGTAAATTGTTTGAATACAGGATTTTATTAGTCTGGATGTGCTAAGCAACGCTAGTTGTATGTTGCTTTAGTTTTAAAACAAACACACAGACAGTACAGTAATAAATGGATTTAATAACATATATGAAAAAATCTTCGATTAAATTCACGACAAGAGACGGTAACATATTTATTATTTAGTTATGCTAGCTTAAGTTGAGTTCTCTTGGCAAATATTGACGAATAATGTCTGGTTCACATTTGCCCCGGGCGCCCTACGATAAATTTGACTACGATATTACGTACGATATTTTAGGCATCGTAGGTGGCTTCGGGCTACCGCGTCGGTGTGCACATTGTATACGATTTCCGTGCGATTTTGGTACTGAGAATCGGCATCAGGCTATTCGGAAATCGTGTGCGAAAGCGTTACAGATGCCACTCGCTAGCTCGATATCCCGATGTTTCTTTCTGGCACTGTCCACAAAAAGACCGTGATTTTGTCGCAAGATCATCGCACGGTCTCCAAACGATACGCTTGAGGACATCGAACTTTGCATCTACGATATGTTTACGAGCAACGGGCATACGATTTAAAACAAAGTTGTTTAACTGGCTTCGGCGCCCGTAACTTCTTACGATATGGTAACAAAATCGCACGGCTTCCCCAAGAAGCACGAAGGAACATGGAATTGGCGGGCGTCGAAGTCCAAATGTAAACTAGGCATAATGGATGTTGCTCCGGATTACATTCTACTTTTGAGTTTTTTAATTGTAATTAATTGAATCAGTTATCTTTTTTTATAAATTGTATAACTTCTGGGCCACGACTGTGCTTCGGGGTTACATGACCGATTTAAACCACGAATGCGTTGCACTGACCGTTCGGAAGAGATTACCCCAGTTTTATTCATAATAATATTTTCATTAACTGCGTGTTTATTATTTGGTTTTTGGTTTGTGTTGTGTTGTAAATGCAACTTTTCACATGCATTTCAAAAGGACAATGTGCTGTTGAAAAGTGTTCTTTCCTACTAATGCAGTTGCAGTTTCATATGGTTTATATTTGTATTGAGTTATCGAATGGTATTGTCTGTAGTACAATTACTAACATGTTGTGTAAACATGAGATGTAGTATGAAACATAGTTAAATTATACGCAACATTGATTATACTTTCAGCGTGTAAACACGGATATTTTGGACTCAACTGCTCCAAACAATGCGGTCATTGTCATAGCAGTGATGTCTGCAATCACACAACTGGTCAGTGCCCTAATGAGTGTGCAGATGGATACTACTTCATTAACGACACAACGTGTTCAGCACGTAAGTATCCCACTGAAGTGTAAGTGTTAATAGTTTTATTGAACAATAACATAAATCACGTCGATGATGATACACATCTCAGAATATAAATTAATTGAACATGAATTTAAAGAATGTATTTAACTCATAAAGGACCTTCAGTACGAATAATTAAGCGTATATATACCACTAGTTTTGAATATTTGGTAGCCATTTAGTTGATTTAGACAGCTGCACACAAACCGAATAAATACTTGTTTAAAAATCAAGTTATTCAATTTTAGACTCGTATTCAGATATCGGAGAGATTATTACATAAAATATAATTCAATGTATCAATTACGCGTACTAATCAAGTAACATCGTCTATACATCCAGCTTGTCAACCAGGATATTTTGGCTTCAACTGCTCCCAACTATGCAGTCAATATTGTCGAAGCAATGATGTCTGCAATCACGTAAATGGTAGCTGTCCTGACGGGTGTGCAGAGGGATACGACTTCACAAACGATAAAACGTGTTCAAAACGTACGTTAACCGATAACATAAATTATTTAAGAATTGAATAATGTTTTTCTTCGCTTCATCGGTGTATGAACTGTCGGGTTTTCTGCATTTCATCGGTGCATGAATTGTCGGGTCCCGACAGTGCATACACTGATGAAATGTAGAAACATTTTATTCAATTTTTATAATTACAACAGAAAGTGGATGTTAACTTTTCTTTTAACTGTCGAAGAGCCGCAACTGACGTGTAACCTCCGGCGTAGCAATCCCAGTTTTAATTTCGGTTTCATTTCTGTCGAACGGCATTTCTAATATCTCGGCAGACATTTACAATCACTGTGGATCATTTTGTAGTGGACGTTCTTGTAAAAACAGTTCAAATTTCCCAACAATTTCATCTTCTGCAACACCGGCAAGCGATAAATCGGTCAATAGTGTACACGCAAGCAATGATAACGCAAACGATTTAGCGAAGAGCGAATGACAGAAAACATCGTAAAGGTTCGTGCAAATCAATTACGTCATTTAGCAAATGAAGAATGAAAAAGTAGTACGGTCATGAATAATAACGAGGTAATTTGCCTTCCCAACCGGTTCATCGGCGTATAAATGACAGGTCATGTAGGCGGATCATCCAATCAGAATGCAGCGTTCACGTGAAAATGCAAAAGGTTGTAATTATGTCTGTTAAATAAAGCGAATTATGTTATTTGAGATGCGAGGATTGGGAGTAGATATTTAATTAGTCTATATTTTTTTTTTCTGTTAAGCGGATGGTTATTGGATGTTGTTTGTCCTGGATTGACAAATAATGGCTTTTGATTTGGGAGTATTAATTTGAATCCTCATTTTGGTACTTAGGTAAAATGTACTGTTAAACACGTTAAACGATGGCTAAGACATCATAGGAAACATTTGATGCGGATCACGTTATCGCCGAAACAAAATGAAATAGAAAGAGCCTATGTACATTGCCCATCATTATTTGTATTTTAAATATGCTTGTAAATGTATTCTTGTACAAGTCAATGTGTTCACGCCAATTTGGATAAAACGTTTGGTCAACATGAACAGATATATGAATTGGATTTATTAATAATTGACTAATGACCTAGTTTTTTGTTCACCTCATTTGATGAGATTATTTAATAGCCCGACACAAAATTTATACATCTTTACGGTATTCAGCAAGAAATCGAGCACAATACTAATAGAATATGTAATAATAATGAATAATATGAATGACAGTAATCATGTTATTCATAATTGTTACTCGTAATCATATGTTGTAAGAGATTGTCAAAATATGTGTAACATGTTACAAATAAAAAAAAAAAAAAAAAAAAAAACAACAACATGATATGTACACTGTTTACACATTCAGCCTGTCAATCAGGATATTTTGGACCCAACTGTTTCATTACATGCAGTCATTGTCAAATCGGTGATGTCTGCAATCACATAGCTGGTCAATGTCCTAATGGGTTGCAGAGTGATACGACTTCACTAACGACACAACGTGTTCAGCCCATAAGTATCGTAGTAGTGCATCTGACATTTAAATACGCATTATCCGATCTATTAATTACACAATTCAATACACACGATTTATGTGTTATACTGTTTTAAATTCATACATGTTAACAGTAATGTTCTGGACATAATTATGTTGCATGCATGGCGAGAGAGTTCCCGACAATGTTTAAGTACTTTTCAGCAAGTTGTTGGATTCGCAGGTTTACACTTTCTCTGATTTTTAATTAATATAAACGCATACACATAAATCCGCTGAACAGTAGTGGTAAGCTATAAGCGCTGGTTCGACGTCTTAAAGCACTCACCAAATTAAAACGTACGCCAAAATCTGATTTTATTCTAATGATGTTTTGCTTTTTCTAATAAGCAAAATGTGATTTCTTACCTAATCTCGCATACACATACCCCCACACCCAATATTGAAACTATTACAATTTGGTATAGTTAATAGTTAAGGGTTAGTTAAGTTATATAGAAAATGTCCCGTTTTGTTTCATGACCTAAAATTGGACAATAGGTGAAAAAGTACATATGGCTACAATTGTATCAGTGTGAGTCAGTAAGCCACGAGTGACAGCCTCAATAGATCGTGTCTGCCATCTGTGATGACAAATGTGAATCTGGTAGCAAATATGACGACCAGTTTATAATGAAAAACGAAGTGGTTTTATTTCATACGTTTGCAACAAACTTTAGGTCGATAATAAACCCAACCCATTATTGTTATGTTTCAATAACACGTACATATGGGCATAATCTCTGTATTGGTAATATAATACATGTAATTGAAACAGTTGTTGATGATGCTAAACACATATAATAATACCACAGGATAAATAATACATAAAGGCCTTAATATATGATTGTAGGCTCACAACTATTTCTTAAACATTCATGACTGTCAGGTGATCATGTCAATGGCGTAAGTGTTTGTGCGCAACAATAAGAAATAATTGCCTTTTCTCTCAATTGTAGGATTTAAAATTTGTACTTTCTGTTCATATGAGTTATATCTAGTTTGATGCTGAAAATGTATGTAAGTATGTATGCACATCATGTTTAAAAATCAGTGCCAACTAACATGCTTTCATATTAACCATATTGGTTGTGTACAACAACATTTAAAGTTTACAAATGAGTGGCTACACTATTATTTGACAGTGAACGGCGAATCTTATATTTTAAGTTTTACAGTACAAATATCTGAATAATGCACATGTTTATTCATACAATATAATAAAGGACCATTTTGAAAAAGGATACAACCGTTTTCAGCTTGTGACTATCCGTATTATGGCAAGAACTGCTCGATGGATTGTCACTGTGACAGATGCCATAACGTTAATGGGTCATGTGCCTTATACTCGCGCATTTGTTACGACGGGTACCACATGCAAAATGGAAAATGCATTAATAAGTAACAGACTGAATACTAACAGACTGAATACTAAAGTGAATGTTTTTAGCTAAAACATTACCAATGAACATTTGCTTACAATATTCGAACTCAGAAATTATGGACATTCTTATTTCACGGTTTGCCATTGCAACAAATGTCACAATGGGAATGGCTGGTGTCCATTGTACAAATATCACTGCCATGAGTGCAGACATGCTTATTAACCGCATTAAATATGAGATATATTACACTTAATAAACAGTTATGTTTAAATAAGACACATGTAACAAAATGTGTAAATGCAACCTCAGATTAATATTTAAATATTTTGCTGATAAATCATTGACTGGAAATTGCAGAGTATACTGAAGCTGCAAGGAGTCCGCCGTCTTTTGCTGCTGCTATAGGAGGTGGTGTCGGTGCTTCAGGGGTCGTCATAATCGGGATTGTTGCAGCCGTTATTTACTATAAACGGAGACATGTTAAAAAGTAAATCGACGTTTTTCTACGGCCTTCCACAAATGGTTCTACACAAATAGTACATATTTATGAACACACTGTTACTATTCAAAGCACACTCGATTAAAAAATTAGTGGGTTGTTTCTTATTGTATTTTATTAAATTTGAGCATATTCTAATTGTAATTTAAGAAACAGCGACAATCGGGAGTTTTTCAATGATATCGCAACATCTTCGGCGTCACTACCACAATCACCTGCGCGGTCAGAAAAAGAACACAAAAGTTCACATACGGCTATAAGTGAAAATGCCTACGCCAATGCTAAAGGTATGAGTAAATGTTTGAACCTGTACAATCCGTTATAGAGTAATATGTATCAATCTATTTTAAATCTATTTTAAACGGCCGTATTAAAAGGACTATGTCATTGAAAAGGGACTCATGGAGGCAGTTTTGAAAAAATGAAATTAAGATATTTATACTGACATATAATAATGGTTAAAACAGGGTATATATGATGAAAAACGATTGCACACATTCTAAGATAAAAATGCATTTATTATTTGGGTCTTGTTTGTTTGGCCCTTTTCATGTTTACATTTTGACGTTATAATTGTGAATATTTTCTGCAACCATAGTTTACACTCTACTTCTTACCATGCATGATAGCGCAGTTGGTTTAAGCGCAGCATACTGTCATTTCTTCCGATGACTTTAAAGTCGTGATTTCGATCCCTGTTTAGGGATTTATTTTTTTAACATTTTTGCTAATTAGTTTTTATCAAATATCGTATTGTGTATCATATTATGTGTTATTTATTCCATAAAAATGTCTTTATAAAGCGCGTTTCTATCATATAATATCAGTTATAGTGTACTAAGAATTCAACCTTACGACGACATAGGCCCTTTAAATCAACAAGCAAAACTATCGTACAATGCGATCGATGGCGAAAACATACGTGAAATGTTTTATTTTTTTTATTCTACTAAAATAACAAGCAATCATTTAAATTTAATTTAGGAGCCATATATATTTTAGTTAGAAACATAATTTTAAACAATAACATACCTGTCAAGGTCTTTAGTGCGATTAAGAGTAATAACTTGGTTGAATGGATGTCGGGTGTCAGGGGTCTAAATGGAGCGAAAGCAGTATCCTTGGCAACTGCATTTGTCTTTATAACTTTTAAGTTCGTATAGTTAAGTCTGTCTTCAAAAAGGTATTCATATAATTATCCATTCTTAAAACTACAAGTTTTCTTATAAATATAGATGAATAATAATGCATACGTCCACATGTATATTTATTTATTTGTCACAGTGAACAATTATATATAGCGACACATATTTTTCACATTTGCATACTTCTCCAAATTATTGATACATGTATTATTTTCTTAACAATAATATAAGGTCAAATGTTTAAAAGGTTAAATGCATAAGTTCATCTCTGAATCTAAATAAATATGACTATGAAGGAAAACAATTAACACGCACATTTATTTTTTAAACAAACTATAAGTTGTATTTTGGTATCATTGCATACTTTTAGTGTTTAATATTGCTTTAATAAGTACATAACTTTATGTGAAAAAAGTTGACTTTTGTCAGTATCTGAAGCTTTATTCTTTATCTAGTCGTACCTTTTTACCTCAACCCGACATGTCAGATTTCACAGTGATTTTTTTAAGCGTGAAATTATTTGGAGTGAGCGTAAGGGTATGATTTAAAGCCTGAAAGCATGACTATCTATCTGAAAGCGTGCGACTTGACAGGTATGCAAAAAGTAACCCCCAAGATACTTTCCATACAAACACGGCGATTGAAAACGTTCTTTTTGTGCTATGCGTTTAAATTATAGAAAGGATAAGACAGATAGTAAATTTGCAAAATGTGTAAATATCTTTTTATTTTCTCGCAGCTTCTGACTCAGACTATTACAGTTTTAATGCCGTTGCTCGTGGCATTCAGTTGCACGAACTGTGGGCATATATACGTGAGAAAAGCCAAATTGGTTCAACGCATTTCGAAGATGAGTTTGAGGTAATAATTGTGTGCTTTAAAAAAACTATAGTCGCTCTATTGTTTCTAAACCTATTTGCTTGTAATAAAAGTTAGTTCTGTGTTAAAACATGTATTTGATTACAATTAGTATATCGCACTAATATATATTTACATGAATCCGCATTATTATATATTTATATGAATCTAATTAATTTTCTATAACATTCGTTCATTAATTTTGTATTTATGTAATTAAAACTGAACCTAACATAAAAAACATATTGTTTCACGGTTCACTGTAAGTTTGCAGCATATTAATATCTAGTTATTTTATTTAGAAATTACCTACCGGTTTGGTTCGAAAGCACGACGTCGCCTCTGCTGGCTCCAATAAAGGCAAAAACCGTTACAAGGAGTTATATGCATGTACGAGCTAACACACATAAATTATAGTAATTAAATATCAATGACCTAGCTGGATGTAAGTTTCACATTTATTCCACATGTCTTTCTCACGTACATTAACGACGAACGGGACAGTTACACTCAATATGTATACGAAAACCTAAGAAAAAATCAGATAAAAATGTTTACTAATAATCATTTGACTAAATGTGACAGTTAAGCTTATTTACCTGTCAGTACATTTTTGTTTTAAATAAAAAATTAATTACAATTGAAAAAAAAGCGGCCCTTTTGTATCACAATACAAGATGCAACTGATATTTTTTTTTTTTTACAGATGATGACTCACGAGTTGTCTTGAAAAAGGACAGTCCAAGTGATTCCGATTACATTAACGCCAGCTATATTCATGTAACTGTGTTTAATTCCTACTACACATACATTAAATATTGCTAAATTAATTGACGCAGTAGCAAACCAATAAAACGTTTAAGCATACATGTATGAACACTAAACAAATAAAAAAAAAACATAAATAAATACATAAATAATGTGTTAATGCATTTCAGGGTTTTGGTAAACTGAACAAATTCATCGCATCTCAAGGTAATTAGTAGTTTCGTATGCAACCGATCACTCTACTTTTCTTTTTCAGGCATATGATCGTGTTGTCGGCGATAAGATTGCGCATATATGTATCTCTGATTGCATATTAATGTTAAATGCACTTAATAATACAACTAAAAACGCCACCGGCTTCAAAAAAAACAAACGCATGCTCCTGAATAAAATAAATTTATTACATGATGTGTATGTAATTTGTATTCTTAGCTTATAATTATCATTTTTAGCCGGATTTTTCAACTAAAAACGCCACCGGCTTCAAAAAAAAAACGCATGCTCCTGAATAAAATAAATATATTACATGATTTGTATGTAATTTGTATTCTAAGCTTATAATTATCATTTTTAGCCGGATTTTTCAACGAAAAATCTCGGCTTATAGATTAGCGAAAACCGGTCGGTTTGGCGGGCGGTCGGGCGTTTGGGCGGTTGGGCGGGCGTTGCAATGTCGTTTACATTTTGCGTAAAAGTTTCGTATTCCTGTCATATTTTCAAAAGTTCTTGGTCAATCTTAATGAAACTTTACAGAAATGTTCCTTGAATGCTCCTCTACCAAATCTATGAAACAGGTTCCGCTTTACTGCACAAAATGGCCGCCACAGCTAAAAATAGAAATATGTCTAAACGCCATTTTCTTCTAAATATATTTCTAGATTTTCAAATAATTTTAAACAAATGTGTGTTTAGTGTTTATCTACCAAACTTATTCAAATGGTTCCGCCTCACTGCACAAAATGGCCACTAGAGCTAAAAAAATAATTTTCATTAAAGTTTCGTATTGCTGTCATTTTTTCAAATGTTCTTGGTCAATCTTGATGAAACTTTATAGAAAAGTTTCTTCAATGGTCTTCTACCAAACCTGTGAAAATAGTTTCGATTCAGTGCACAAGATGGCCACCAGAGCTACAAATTGAAATGTGTCTAAACGCCATTTTCTTCCAAACCTATGGCTAGATTTTAAAATAATTTTACACAAAAGTTTGTTTAGTGCTCCTCTAACAAACTTATTCAAATAGTTCCGCCTCACTGCACAAAATGGCCACTAGAGCTAAAAATAGTATTTGCGTTAAAGTTTCGTATTCCTTTCATATTTTCAAAAGATCTTGGTCAATCTTCATGAAACTTTACAGACATGTTCCGTGTATGGTCGTCTATCAAACTTATGAAAAAGGTTCCGCTTCACTGCACAAGATGGCCGCAAGAGCTAAAAATATAATTAAAATAGAATAGAATATAAACGCCATTTTCTTCTAAACCTATGGCTAGATTTTCGAATAATTTTACACAAATGTATGTTTAGTGTTTCTCTACCAAACTTATTCAAATGGTTCCGCCTCACTGCACAAAATGGCCATTAGAGCTAAAAATAGAATTTGCGTTAATGTTTTGTATTCCTGTCATATTTTCAAAAGTTCTTGGTCAATCGTCATGAAACTTCACAGAAATGTTCCTTGAATGGTTTTCTACCAAACTTGTGAAAATTGTTTAGCTTTACTACACACGATGGCCAACAGAGCTAAAAATAAAATTATGTCTCAACGCCATTTTCTTCTATACCTATATCTAGATTTTAAAATAAGTTTTACACAAATGTTCGTTTAGTGTTCTTCTACCAAACTTATTGCACTCACTGCACACAATGGCCACAAGAGCTAAAAACTGAATTTGCTTTAAAGTTTTGTACTCCTGTCATATTTTCTAAACTTCTTGGTAAATCTTGATGAAACTTTACACTCTACCAAAATTATTCAAATAGTTCCGCCTCACATTCCATAAATGGCCACTAGAGCTAAAAATAGAATTTTCGTTAAAGTTTTGTTTTCCTGTCGTATTTTTTAAAGTTCGTGATCAATCTTGATGAAACATTACTGCATACATTTTAGATCATCGACATGAAACTTCCATTCTTCTTCACCAAAATTGACTTGTACATGTACCCCCATCTGCAAAATAAAAATCCGGACTTAATGCGGTGTCCGCATTTTTCTCATGTATTAATTGCACTGTTTTGTTTAGACACAAGTGTTAACCCTCTGCTGTGTAAAATGTACTGCATTTAATAATTTAGGCCCAACGCAGAAAACCATAGACGACTTTTGGCGTTTGATTTGGCAACAGGGAATACAGAAAATAGTCATGCTTACAAATCTGACTGAAATGGGAACGGTACTTATTCAGATCACTATTTTGTTTTCTCTGGCAAAAAAACACATGTTTGTTCTGAAACGAGCAAATGAATTGTCAGTATACTTAGTATTAAACTTGTTATGACAG
Source organism: Congeria kusceri (assembly GCA_027627225.1). NCBI lineage: Eukaryota > Metazoa > Mollusca > Bivalvia > Myida > Dreissenidae > Congeria > Congeria kusceri. The sequence continues at coordinate 1,206,619 of CM051025.1, read as the reverse complement.
ACTATAGTGAATACACCTTGGCTTATATGTACCGAAATCTCCTTACTCACGAAGTACGATATAATGGTACGATTTTAGGATGTTTTATAAGCAGACACGATTACATATATATTTGTCTTTAATAGCATTATTGTAATTGATCAATGGTATTCGAGATTATGTGTTGCACCTCTTAATACCAAAACACTCCTCTTCTTAAACAATCAATGTTTGCTATAGATGAAGTGTATTCAATATTGGCCAGAAGACCTTTACGGTGAGTGCAAACACGGTGGCGTTCACATCAAGTACGTTGATATCAAGGAAAATTATGACTACAATATCAGGACACTTCAAATCACTAAGGTACAATCGTGTGAATACATAATGCATAATCGATTAACAGTAGTATAAACAAGTGTTCAGCTAATGATAACATTATACAATATGCCTTTAAAACCTATCAATAGATAACTGATTCACCAAATACATGTGTCATTTTATGAACAATAAACATGCCGCAATATACACTTGACTTAATACAGTTTCGAATGGATAGTTTAACAACGTTGATCTCTAACCAATTTATAATCCGTTTTGAGAGAAATTATTAGTATTGTATACTTATGTTCTTTGATAGTTTGCTAAATATAAGCCCGTGACTTTCTTACAGGGTGACGAGACTAAACGAGTCAGCCAGTTCCATTTCAGGTCCTGGCCTGACAAAGATGTTCCCGACACGACATGGTGTCTTGTAGACTTCTGGAGAGCGGTGGATACAAGCGACGACTCAAACACGTCACCGATTGTTGTGCATTGCAGGTTGTTTGATATTCTCTAGTATGCTGTATTCATCATATCTGTGTCGCGGTAATTATGCAAAGCAACATGTGTTATTAAATTTTAGTGCGGGTGTTGGTCGAAGCGGAACGTTTATCGCTCTTGACAACTTGATTGCACAAGCAAGGATGGAAAAGTGTGTCCGACCTCTACTCGTGGTTGAGGCTCTACGGGAACAAAGAGTGAACATGGTCCAAACAAAGGTGCTACACTAATGATTCTAGCAAGAACATGTATAGTCTGAATAAAAATATAGTATAAGGTTACTATATTCATTTTTTCCCAAAGTAACGTTGGAAGTTATACCTCGTTTGTTTTAATTCATAATATATGAATACAGTTGTGTGTGTTCAATTTTTTCGAGTACATGGCTACGTGTACATATGCGTTCCTTGTGTATCTTCACACATATAAAGACAAATATGTGTTTTATTCAGGCACAATACAAATATCTGCACGACGCTTTGGCTGAGGCCATACTCACTGGAACTCATCACGTTGAAACGAGGCAGTTTGAGAGTGTCTTCAACTACATGATTGGCATGGACACTGGATCCAAGAAGACAAGAATCGAGCAGCAGTTCGAAGTACACTGTTTGATTCTTTATTGAACACTTATTTGACGTGTTGACTAATTTAATATAACTTTCATAAAGGTATCTGTGGTTTGTATAATGTACCGTGAAGTATTTATTTTAGTTAATAACGAAAAGTGCGGATTACGCACGAGAGCAGAACAAAGAACTGTCGACAACCGACCTAGAATACGACACTATCTGCATGGTGGACGTGCAAAGTAAGCAGGAATTAGTGTTGTTAATCAGTGTCCAAAATTTTAGTAGATTAATCATCAACAAGTTCTGACTGAATATCAGATTAATCACGAGCCTTGCTAGTAAAGGAATTATACCCTAAACAGCAACGTTTCAATGATTTACACTGTTTTATTTAGTTTGGCAATAAATATGTGTCTGATTTATATAGCAATTATGAAGAAAATAGGCATAAAACATGTTTTTGTAAATACAGTTTGTGAACTGCATTTACCTACTAAAGCGCTGGACTTGTGACAAGAAACATAATTATCAAATATATTAATTGACAAGTTAAACAACCGCACACAAACTATTAATATTGATCTTGTGTTGGTTCAAAAATGCAAAACAAATGCAGAGTCCTCAAATCGACCAGATCAGTCAATAACACAGGGGTTATTGCTGGGGTTAAAATATATGTAAAAATTGTCTTAATGCATGATGGGTACCAGTACTTCATTTTCGGTACCAAATCGGTACCAAACATCTTCTGTGTGTCGATGACCATAAGCTCTCAGACAAATTTGAATATAGGAAGTGTAGATGATAATACAGCTTTACTCTAAGAAGGAAGCATAACAAGACCGCAATCATGACTTGACCTTTGCACAGCCGTCCCCATTATATTTCTGAACTTCAGCATTAACACTAATCCTCCAAAACTGAATGCGAAAATGTGGATACCAGGAGAAAGAAAATATACAAGGACCACAATTTTCTTATTTTTATGTGTAAATGTTATAACCCTTGTTTTAACCTTTCACAAAAGTAAGGTCTGTATCTTTAACAATACTTAGTGGAACCATCATGGTCTTCTTTGTAATTAAGACATGACAGCTTTGCTAGAGACGAATATTAGTTCAATAAATCATATTAAAATATATAAATGTATACATTTTATTATGTTGATCCATGTATTTAATGATATGTGCATGTGTGTTATTTATTATATTATTTGGACACTGAAACATGTAAATGAATTCGATCACTTGTTCAAGTTCAAAGAAAGGGATTGGAAATTTTTCAAGAAATAAAACTCATGCATAGATATCTTCAATTAATCGACAAATTCCAAATCTTAATCGACTAATTAATCAGTACCTATTAGTCGTTGATTAATCGACTAAATGATTTATCGTCACAACACAAGCAGGAATACGAGTGATAAGATTTCTTAACACATTATGATATGTGCGATTGAAGATCTATAGTAATATTGCTTGACATAGAGGCATACAGCCAAGTTTGGAATATTTCATTGCAGATGGAGCCACACCTAAAAATGTGACTGAGACTAACGAACAGCTGATTGTCTTACCCGTATGTTTGTTGAATTGTGGATATTTAAAATACACTTTATGAAATATATTATTATTCATGTATATTTACTATGGTATGTACAGCGCAAGCGTAACTTATGTTTAAAATAATATGTAAAATATGATCGTTAAAGTATCCTGTGTTTCTAGGCGCTTGGTGAGAAAAGAGCATTTATAGTGTTAGCTGCATCACAAGATCAAACTGTGGAAAGTCTGTGGTCTCTTGTCGAGAAGCAACACTGTAAGACCCTGATTGAGTTTTCGCCAATGTCCGAGAGTTCAAAGCAGGTAATACATATATTGTTCCAACAAATTAAGTGTGATAACATTCGTCGCTACCATATTTCACAATTATCACTAAAACATTCATACATACATTTTAGAGGAACACTTACTTTGGCGTGAAAGATGGCGATCGTGTAGGGAGATATAACGTCACTTTGACAGAGGAAAACTGCGATGACGGCTTTGTGGAGAGAACATATTCTTACAAAGAAGACTCTGTAATTATACATGGTTTTACATAAAAGCGATTGATCTTTAAAGTGATAAAATATAGCATGTATAGTGTTATACATTAAATATTTTGACATGTGATTGGCCTGATGTATTTGTATAAAGCAAAAGACAATCCTGTTTATTATTCCCTTTGTCAAAGATGTCGGGGTATATTGGTTTGCTAATGTCGGTCCGTCTGTCGATCCGTCATTAGACAACTATTGGTTCCGCTCTCAAACAAATTTCATCAGATCTTCACCTATCTTCATGCAATAGTTTCTATAATATATCGGCCAAATCGCCCCAGATTGTGTCGAATTGTGGAATTAATGCCTTTGATTTATCTATAATTGGCCTTTAGAGGTGTTTGCGCTCTCACAGTTTTCATCCGATCTTCAGAAAAACGTGATGAAAATATGTTAGGACATAATATTTTAACCAAGTTCGTTGATCAACAAAATCGCCCCATAAACTGCAGATTTATGGCCCTTGATTTATATAAAATTTGTCATTTTGGCAGTTTCCGCTCAATATGTCAAACAGTGTTCATGCGATCTTTGGCAAACTTAATATTTTAAAGATTGCTTTCTAACTTATAGGGGGCTTAACTGATTAACAAACAGCTCTTGTATTTGATTCAGTTTGGTATGTGTTTGTTTTACAGAAAGGTATCAGTCTTAAGACACTTAAACAGTTCCATGTCATCGGTTGGAAAGAACAGCAGGGCAGACAGTCCATGCTAGATCTTATCGAGACGGTACTAACATGGCAAACGGACCTCTCGACTGGCACACCGATATTAATTAAAGATAGGTAATATTAAGTGCTAACGGTTTAATTAATCTTTTGTAAACACGGTTTCGACATGTCTGCTGAATATTTAATTGATACTAATTGTTTCTAGCTGATAGGTCCTGGGCCGTTATTACGGTATCGTAATAAATTGTTATATTCAATTTTAAACATACACATCTAACGTCTAACAACTCCTGTGTATGATACCCAAATGGTGTTGACAATTTCGGATGAAGTGAATATTTAATGACTCAAATGAATGAAAACTTTGGGATTTAAGGGATATAGTATCCAATATCATCTTATAAGCGTTATAATCATTACCGTTTAAGGACTGTTGGTTCAACGGTCTTATTAACTTAATAATAATGACGCTGACTTAAGTGTTATTCAATAATGTTTTCAAACAGTATATTTGAAACACATTTATTACACTGTAGCTCAATTCGTCTTTGAACCCAATATTATCAGAATTGCACGCATAATTTCAGTTCGAACTTCCGCACATGTGGATTAGTTGCTGTGTTGTTGAGCGAGATATGTCGCATCGTGAAGCACAATGGACACATCAACCTTGTGGAAACAGTAACGTCACTGAAGCAGCAGAACAAACACATTATCCACAACGCTGTAAGATATGATACATATTCAGGCATTGTATAGTACATGTTTATGACAATTGCTAAAGTAATATGCTGTATGTGTTATTAGGAAACAATACTTAATATTTATTTACAGTACATTGTATGTTCATATATTATAGTGGATGTGTATGCATATGATATACGCCCCAATCATTAGTGTAAGTAACGGTACGTGTCTGGTTTTCAGGCACAGCTCAGGTTCTGTTACGAAGCAATCCTGGCGTACGTTCAGAAAATAGGAACCTACCAAAACTTCGAGGAGAATCAGCTTTGAATGCTGCTCAGTGGAAATGACATTATTGCCTTTTGTGTATATTGTGTACATAGTTCTAATACATTTACCTATTTACGTTTTTCTTTTATTTGTGTAATCGGTAATGTTTGCTACAACCATAATCACAGACTGTGTGATTGTGTATGCTGTTTTAAGTCACTTGAATACTCCTTAAGTTTAGTTTAATTTTATAAATGATGTATTACACATGATTAAGGACCAGGCACTAGTTTATTCTAATTGTTATACAATATAAATAAGACACGCACGAGTTAAACACAAAACATAGCACTGTTTCGTTGATCCGGCTTTTAGCACAATTTAACGTGACCTTTCTTATGACGGCTGAACTATTTCACTATGGTTACATATATGTGTTAATTGATAGAATGTCGAAAAATCATTCAGACAATAACACATACATACTTCAAAATGATGCTGCGTATTATTGAATTGTTTGATACATGTACTCTATATTGGTAGTGTGTATTAGCAATTAGTATTTCAAGATTGTGTCCAAAATTTGGTAAAATCTATTGTACGTGCACACAAATAGACAAAGCGTCGTGAATGTTTATACATGTATTTGGAAACAGGTAAAGTAATTCAAAGGTTTTACTATTGATGTATATTATATATAAGAACACACATTATTGTTTTCAAGTTGTGTTTCTTGTTGAATTTATTCGTTCTACTTCTACTACTGGACAATAGATTCCGACGAAGACGACGTACATCATGTCATTAAATATTCGTATAGCAATGTATATCAGGCAGCTCTATATCCTCCTAAAATCCGTAAACTGCTATCATAAAATGCTAAATTCGATTTCCAAATGTGGCATATTATGTTTTATTTGCTTTCAGTTAATTGGACAGGGACAGTTGTTCAATTTCATAGCTGTTGAACTTTTATCATCACCATTAACTTTTTTTTATAGCGTATGTATATAATTATATATTTACTAAATACTAGTATACATATTATAATAAAAATGTACACATTAGCATTAGTAAACGTTAGCATATTTTATCATAGAGCTTTATTTTTGGTCATATCTGGGTTGACATATGTGTATGCATGGTATTTTGATATGTTTATATTATGTAATCTTTACAATTGTTATTAGTTATTACCTAGTAAAAGTAATGCAGTTTCAAAGACAGCGTTATATTGTATGCCTTCATGTTAAAAGTCTATGTGAACGAAAAATGTGTTTCCTATTGCACTATTAATGATATTATATGATAGAAAGGCTCCTATCTAATACATATGCATTAAATGAATAATACATAATATAAATGATAATGAGACATTTAATAAAAACAAAGTAGCCAAACAGTTTGACAAAATTAAAACTCCAAGCGTTATCGAACTCCCGACTAACGAACCATCAGAATAAATGACAGTTCGATGGTATTATCTGATTGAACAAGCATTGTAAAAGGTTTGTGATTTTGTTTATATTGAATTTTAATATATTTCCAAAGAATTTATGTTGTTAAATATTTGAAAAGGGGTTTAGGGTATGTTGCAATAAATATTAAAATTGCCATCTATTTGTCACGATTATACACATTCTTAGTGTTATAATAATATCTATCTATAGTCCTTCCACACGATCCCATGGTACAAACATGTGTACGTTAGACTAGACTATAAAAAATTAAACGTCTGCCAGCTCTATATATTATGTACAATAAAAGTGATATGACGCTAAAAATATGTTTGTATCACTACAAGAAAACCGTGCCGATTATAAAAATAAACGTCAGATGAGTCTCAAAACTATAGATATACATGTTTTAGCATACTAGAAGTTTTATTTTCTCATCACATGTAAATGATAATGACACTCCTGTCGCATTAACAGAGAAGTTCATTGATGGTTCAGCTGGAGATTTTGTCTGTGAATGTTGCACAGCAAACCAACTACGGGCTTTATTCCAAATGAAACTGGCAAACCATTTTATGTTGAACGAATTATATCCCTAAGACGAGCAGACAACGGTTTGGCTTAATTTGTATCGATTTGCTGTATCTAATTGTGAAAGTACACATGTATGATAATTGGTTAGTTCTAGGCAAACTATTGTATGATGCCGTCTACCAGATAGACCAGAAGTGTTTAGCCCCCATGCCAAATTTATATACATGTAAAGTATTTTTATACATATGATTACAGAAACACTTTATAAATTCAACAAGAATGCAATTTAGCAACAACGTCTCACAAAATTGGCACTTTTATCCCGCCATATAAATGAGTAACAATTTTGGAATCATTTATTGCATCATTTATGACTTAATTCATGACGTTAGAATACACAGACTTGTGAACTTTAATCTTTGATCGCGCATTTGACTATATTGATTGCCGAAAAAAAAAATATAGAAAATGTGTTGATTTTGGTGAACGATCGAATTTTATTTCACTCGTGGTCATTGACATCTTTATATTTTCTATAAACACTTGTGAAATAAATTTTGATCATTTACCGATATGACAAATATATTCTCTATTTGTCTTGTTCTTAAATAAACAAATATACATATCATTATTATCATTATTATTATTATTTTTTTATTATTCAGACTGTACAGATTAAAGTTATTAAACTCAACCTGAAAACATTAGTGTAAAACAATAATCAAGTGTCATTTAAGATGTCCATGTCTGGGGCTGACCTCTAAACACGATATGACTTACATCGCACCAGCCGGACCCGTTGACGGTATCCTCCCACTTGACACACGTGCTGAGTGAGATTGTCGTTAAAGACCCAAACTGAACTGCATTCCAGAATGGTCAGAACTCGAACATCCGTTTCATGTGGCTCCACTTCCGGTTTCTGTACACAAACAGCCTCACCACTTGTTAATAGCATATATGATATAAATATTACATAATCATAGATTTTTGCAAAAGCAATACATGTGCAACCTATTATGTCAAGCTTACATTTTACAATCCGATTGTGAAATCGGCTACAATGAAAATACGATTTCACCAGGGTCCGTATTCACAAAGTTCCTTAGGGAATACTTAAGTAAATGTCTTAAATTTATGAAACTCCTTAAGTCTCTGGCTATTTTATGTATATGTCTTTTATATAAAACATTTTAAACTAGTAAATATTGCTTAGATGTTAAGTATTTAACCCTTTTGTAAACATAAATCACTGAATTTCAATTAGAAAATTTGATCTGAAAAATTTATTTAAATACAACTTTATTAGAAAATTATTACTACCAAGGGATATTTAATTAATATACATGCAATAGTTTTGTTCAATTACTGAATGTTGTAATACATGTTTGTGACACATGAGTGTAGTATATTACTGTTGAAATACATTCCAACCCTGTTTAAAATAAAAAAATCAATTTAGTTTTTTGTAACCTTTTGTAACCTTTGAGGACGGAATTTAGGAAATACTGTATATTAATAATTGCTGTTTGCCATGAGTAATTAATATTGTTAATTGACGATGTAAAGTGTCAACGACCAAATGACACTGGTCGCAATAACGGAGTAATTTTAAGCGTTATTTGGTACTTTTGGTCTGGGATTAGTGATCGTAATTACGGAATAGCGGGGTGCCCGTATAATCGGGGTTTGCGACCATTGAAATAAATAGGAAAACAATCGGGTCTTTTTAAAAGTGTCCGCTTTAGCGGGGTGGTCGTAAAATGGAGGTGGTCGTTAAGCGGGGTTTTAGTGTATATTAATAATTGTGGTTTGCCATGAGTAATTTATACATATTATTCTTATCATCATATAAACGTATTTTAAGAGAATACGAATGCGATTAGTATATTAAGGCAGAAGAACAAGTATATTAGAATGTTGTTGTATCTGAGTCTGTAATAAGAAAAAGTAGCGCTTACGCTCGTGTTGGTAAAAATATGAAAAATAGAAAAATAAAACTAGTTAAATTGCATATTGAATTGTGTTTTTAGTTTACTTAAACCGAAACAAACCCACGTCATCTCGAGTTCTTTACACAAATCCGAGTATTATGCTAACTCGATAATGTTTGTAAGATGCTGAAAGTACCAGGGGAAATTCTATAAATAGCTGGTTAAACTAGAAAAACACATGGGAAAAGAAAGATGGGCAAGCCATAGTTGTAGTAAAAATACCGGGAATATACATAATATAGTTGTAGTTAAAAGGCTGGAAATATTAAAGAAATTTTATTTACAACAAAAATGTTTTTTTCTAAATTGCAGAAACACGATTAGAGAATGTTCTATAGAAAGCTGATGGTACCTACAATTATGTAAATGGACAAGTGACCATTAATTACATAGTTTCACGTGCTATAAATACCGTGTAGTTGGTTGTAGATAGTATGTAAGCTGAAAAGAACCAGCATACATTCTTCAAAACTTCAAAACAAAAAGATGTTTTTGAATGCTATTTTGAATATAATGTACCGAAATATATACCACTAGCGTTAAGTGTATTAATTCAAATAAATAAACTACCATGATAATTTGTTCGATGTCGAACCAAAAACAGATGTAGCTGCCGGGATTGTTGTAGTCATGGAGATCATGACTATGTGCAGTAAATGCTTTTATTTTAAGCCACATAACTATCTTAATTGCATTAGGTAGCCACTTAAGTATCATCTCGTAAGGACTTCCGTTCTTTTAATAAAACGTTTTGTCCAACGCCCTTCCCGTTGGCATTGATGGAGCCTCTGCACGAGTAGTAACTGTTATTTAACAGGGCGATATAGCGCAGGGATTCCCCCTTGGCGGCCTGCTCAACGTTAATAATCCGGCTCGACTGGCCCGAGGGACGGTTCAGGTGCAGCAAGTCCGCGGACACCAGCCCCGATTAGAAACTAAGTAAGCATTGGAGATTTTTAATTTAGTGGAAAATATTCATTTATCTGGTGCAATGCAGTTTAATACGTCGGTGATATAAAATTGTATATCATTCAAACATCTCTTTTATTTTATTGTGGTATATGCTTTACTAAAGTGTAATGCATTGGCATTGTATATGTAGAAATTAGTTAAAAGTTGGAAAATATCGTTTATATGTTACTAACAAACGCATAGTAAATTATTATCGTGCACTCACGATAAAATATTGTTCACATATCAATAGCTTATACTATCTTTTGCTTTTCACTTATTCATTATAACCAAAACCATATTAAAAATGGAGAATTGAAACTAATCGGAAATAGTTTTACATTTCAAACTATTTCTGGTAAAGGCATTTGAAATATCACGCCATAACGCCTAAGTATAAAGCGTCTATCTCCGGTCTTCACAATTAAACATCTACATTGTACGCGTGTTTTACTTGAATGGACAATAGCAATTTGCTAAGGCTGTATACCCGGTGCAGAGAAATCGGGTTGTACAAGGGATGATAAAAACGTTCTTGGAATTTCTTTATAACTTTTACATTTGACGTCCAATCAATTCCAAACTTATACAAAATACATTCGATTATTTCACAAGAAGGTTAAAAGTCGCTGATTTAGTATATATGGTCATTACCTCATAGCAAATAGTCACAAACCATGTGCAGATAACTTCTTTGCAAAATGCTACTAAATGGACAAGTTAAAAGGTAATTTAAGTGGTTAACGTGGAATGGACCATAAGCAAAATATGCTAGTTTTTCTATCATAAATATAATCCATGGTATTTTGGCCGCCATTTTGAATAGACGTCGATCAACGTCACTTTGACGCTTATATGAGCAAATATTAGTAACCGATACGTTTAACACCGTTTTATATTAGGATTAAAAAAATAAAGTATTTATTTTAATTTTGTGCATTTTATATGCGTACTATTACGAAATAAAAATATATGTGCAATAAAACATAATATATAAGCAATAAGAACCGGAGTCACTATCCGTGGAGTAAACACCACTGATAAACTACTTCACACCTTTTGTATTCCTCTCCAAACAATAACGATGGTGTCATTCCTGATACATGTACTTGCAAAAGTAACCGTGTTGGTCAAACAAACGATTTGTGCTTATGGTGTAATTAAAAGTGTCGACACTGATGATTCTCAACACCTCTCAATACAGCAAAAACACATTTAGTGTAATGTTTCCACCTTGGTAAATTTCGATTTTTATGACAACAGTATTTTCGGCTCCGATAAACAATGGACTTGAAATTTATGATTTTGATGTCTAAAGAAGCATTTAGAAGCATTTAAATCGCGTATTTTTTGCACAAACTACGATCTGAGTTTTTAGATGCGTCTTATATGCGGGCCTGTCCTATATGCAAGAAATTACGGTAATCAATGAGTTGAACATATCATCTTGTATGTTGTGTGTAAGAAGCCGACTTGGGATTTTCGGGTTCCATAACATGTTTGTCATTTTGTTTTTATTGAAAATCTCATTGTTATATATAGTTTGTTTATTTAATTAAGGAAAACATTTCATGTTCATTGCGTTGATATAGTACATTTATTTAGCTATAGGAAACCACTTTTGTGCAGTTCATTGAAGAAATCTACAAGAAATACTAATATTTTATTAGCAATTTTAAACGGCAATTATTTATCTGAGAAACATGTACATTTAATGAATAAACCTCATAGGTTTAAATAAAATATGTTAGCATCATAAGTGTTTTTTAAATATAAAGATGTTGTTTAAAACACAGTGGTAAACATCATTTTGCAGATATAGAGCTTTATCAACAATGTCATTATTAATATAAAAAACCTTTTAGCACCAATTTGAAATTTTAAAGGCCATGGTTAATTGGACACATGTCATTTTAAGTTATACAATAATTATTTTATGAACTGCTTTAGATGATGCATGAACCTTTTTTATTCGTTATCATTGGAAGGTCACAATTCAGAATGTACTAGTTTGATGTAAATAAACACCACTATAAAAATTCACTGCTTTTCTATGACATTTCGGAATAAAAATCATTTCATTTACCCAGATAACTTTGTATTCATTACTCATTCACATACTCGCAATAAACCATCACAGAAACAATGTTTATGAACAGCATTAACACTTTTGAAGTTGTTTCCGCCATAAAATGCATAATTGTATCAGTTAACAAAAAGTATTACATTTTCAGGCCAAAATATTATCTTAATGCTAAGTAAAATTAATGTTAGAAAATCAATTTTAACAAATCTATTTTAGGTTTCAAATATATGTCGAAAACAATAAACTATATATTAATTATGTGCGCAACTTATTTTAAACTGTAAAACACGCATTATAAAATAAAGCAGTTATCTGAGCAAACATTATTTAAATAAATATTTCTGTCGCCAAATCAAACATACTTAAGGAAACAACAAAGATTTTCGTATGAAGCCTGATGAATTGTTCTGAATGTCCATAACCAATGAATTAGTTTCGTTTGAATCCATACAACAGTACCGCTACATAATTATGTTTCACACAAAAAATAATTAAATGGCAACAACTCTATAAAATCTCACAAGAGTTATGATCCTTTTACTCTGCACTTCCAATGCCTTCTATAATAAAGTCTAAAAGTTAACAAGAGGGCCATGATGGCCCAAAGGGCTCACCTGAGTAATGGCAAAGATGAAATCTTTACTGTTGTGAAAGTTTTGAACAAATGTGGGAATGTACGCCATACTGTAATACTTTGTCTTACTGATTAAGTCTCATACATGTTTTTCTTTTGCTCCTTGGCTTTCCATTGACATTTGTCAAAGACAAACACAAAACTCATGGTCATAAGTAAGGACTTAGGTATATTTTCTTTACCCTGGTATCCAACTTTTCGCAGGCAATTTCGGAGGAATAGTGTTTATGCTGCAGTTCTGAAAGATAATGGCGACGGCTGCGCAAAGGTCATTTCATGCTTGCTGGCTTGTTCCAAAAAGTATATGGTATTGCCATTTTATCCATCATGTATTCAAATCTGCTTTAGATCTTATGGTCATAGGCTAATAGTGCAAGTTTTTGAAGATTTCTTAAGTCCCTGTCTTGCATTAAGCCCATTTTTGCATTAATTTTCACAATTAAGGGGAAATAACTCCAGCATTCATTCCTGATATGTCGTGTTTGCTGCATGAGCTGGGATCTTATGACTATACAAAACCTTTGGAAGTGTGATCAGGATTAAATGCAAAATAAAATATCCATGCAGGAAAAAGGCAATTTGTGAATGTTTTCCCACAAACTAAGGGGTCATAACTCCAGTGTTTTGGGCCAATCTGTACGATTGTTGGTTTCTGCTGCGACGGTATGATCACACACAAACTGTGGAGGCTTGGTCAAGACTGGACGAATCAAAACGCTGATAGCGTAGAAAGACTGTTGGCGACATAAGAAACTAAAAGACGGCCAAGATGGCCCTAGGTTGCTCACCATAGTATAATGGCCTTTTACAATTGAATAGCAGGTTCATAGATGTTTGAAGTTAAATATAGACACAAATGAAAACGATGGACACCTGACACCCATAGCCATATATGGTCAAACTGCACTGCCCCACGGACACCTTGTTTTAAAACAGATCACGATGATTTTTATCCCATCACTACGCCTGCGTTGACGAAATAACATCCCTTGGGATAAACTTAGCTGTATTTTCACCTTGTTGAATACAGCAAACACAAGCATTATATTGACATCATTTTGCTTATTTTTGTGACGTCATTTGATGTTTATCGTGTTATTCAGTTATTTTCTTTTGTTTATTTTGAACATGAAGAGAGAAAATGATGAGATAAATTTAATACAAGGTAAATGTTCAGTACAGACAACTTTATTTGCTCAGCACAAAAACCTAAACCACTCGCCAAGGCTTGTGATTTAGGTTCTCTAAGCCTACACTTATCTTTGTGTCATTTAAGGAACATTACTTTGAACATATTTCAAAATCCAGCATGTGGTTTCTGACCAGAAGATTGTCAAAGTTGCCTATATGGCCATATACGGTCGAAAATTCCCAACCCCTGGGAGCCATGTTTTTCAACAAATCAAATGATTAAAGTAAACAGTTGCTGTGGTTAGTGTGATTCTCTCTGAAGACATTTTTTGTAGAAGAATATCATAATTACCTTAAGAATTTGGAATATTCAATTTGAGTATTCAAATTTTATTCGAATATGGGTTGTTGTTTATGTTCACGCCTTCATCATCATCATCATCATCATCATCATTATCATCATCATCAACAACACCAAAATCACAATATCATAAGCAACATTGACAACATTTAACCCAGGTCTTATAGGCAACATTTATAAACAGCTGACTTTATTAAGGTTGATTTCAAATAAGATTTAACTGATTTCAGACTGATACATTGGCATTCTGTTAATAGTAACAGTAAATTCATACTACTTTACAGCATCAAACTGAATTATAAATGTCGTTTTAATGCATGAATTGGCCATTCATTTATACAAAGAATTTATGTTGGTTTAATGAAATTTAATGGAATAATCCTCACCAAATTGACCCATCTATACGGCATCGTTTTCAGCAACTATAGAACGATTCCAAGTTCATGCAATGCAATTTTCAAAGTTTTTAATATAATCATATCAGGAAAACTGTCCAACCCATGGTGGCCATGAGTTTGTAACGAACCTAAATGATTTGAAGGAATTTGGTAGACGATTACCCAATGAACATTTCTGTAAAATTATTTTAAAATCCAGCCAGTGGTTTCAGACAAGACTTTTAAAACGTTTTCAATATAGCCATATAAGTAAAACTGCCCCGCCCCCTGGCGGCCATGATCTTTTTAATGAATAAAAAAGATTTCAGGGAATTCGGTAGAGGGTCACCCAAGAAACATGTCCGTGAAATTATTTTGAAATCCAGCAAGTGGTTTCAGACAAGAAGATTTTCAAAGTTTTCAATATAGCCAAATAAGGAAAACTGCCCCTACCCCTGGCGGCCAAGTTTTTTTTAACGAATCAAAATGATTTGAAGGAATTTGGTAGAAGGTCACTCAAGGAGCATTTCTGTAAAAAACATTTTCAAATCCAGCCAGTTGTTTCTGACAAGATTTATTAAGATTTTCGTTGCCAAGGCAACCAGAGTTTTCAATATATTCTAATACATTGAAGGAATTTGTTAAAGGACCATCCTAGGAATATTCCTGCCAAGTTTGGTTAAAATCCGCCCAATGATTTTGGAGAAGAAGTTGTTTGAAGTAAAATGTTGACGACAGACGACGGACGCCGGACACAGACTGACCACAAAAGCTCAAGGTTCGTGCTCAGGTGAGCTAAAAAGCATGTGCATTATGAATGCATTTTTGCTAAAAGAAAACATTTGTTTGAATGAAGTTCAATTTTCCACCTTTAAACTTTATATTTTGGCATCTTATTCAATAGACATCATAATGAAAACTAATTTGTAAGGAACGAAAAAATATTTTCTTCGAGCTTATTATCTTATGCAAACAGAATTATATACATGCCAGTTAACAAGTCAATATGCAAGGGCTAGAATAATCGATGAAGCGTAGTAGTTAGGCGCACCGATTGTTAGTGCATCTTAGCCAAAGATCTATAAATAAACATGTTTATTTATAGATCTTTGTTCGTAGCCTACTGAGTCAAAATAGATTATACGATGCAAGCTCTCGATTGTCCATTGTACAGTTCAAAATTAATAAACTGCAGTAATTTGTTGTCAAAATATTCAGAATGAGAATTGGTAACAAGAAAAAAGACTTTTGCAACCGGACAAAAATAACCGATGTAGTGCATTAATTTGGTGTCCTTATTTCAGGACACTCAGGTAAATATTTCTGTTACACACAAGTAAATAGCAAAAGCAGGGGTGTCATTCATTTTAAAGTTAATTTTTATAAATTGACATTTTTACAAACTGTAATTATAATGAATCACATGATAAACACATTATAATACATATTACATACATTATTTTAAATAATAGAAATGTAAGAAAACGGGTGTGAAATTTTGCTGTTTTGAAGAAGGACCCTTTCTGGTTTCGATCTACTGACTAATAGCCTGCGAAGAAAAGAAGTAGTTTTACGGGATATCTATTTTGGAAATTACCCACTCAAAAGACCGTTGGCTTCCGCCAACAGTCTAAAACAAAGAAGTCTTTATGAACAAAAAAGGCATTTTTTTTCCACAAGCAAAGGGCCATAACTCTGGTGTTTGTGGTCCAAACCTTGCCCATCTTACTTTCTTGCCTTATGGTCAAACACAAACTGTGTAAGTTTGGTCAAGATGAAAAATGAAAAAAAGGGAACTTTATTGGCAAAATTCAATTTCTGCATTTTTCCTTGAAAATGGGGCAATAAATAAAAGAATTTTGGTCTAATTTGGCCCATTATCAATACCAACCGAGATTTTATGGTCATACAAAAACTGTGCAAGTTAGGACAAGATTGAATAAAAAAGTAGTCTTTATCGCGATAACAGTCTAATTGTTGACGGCATACGGACGACTAAGGATTTCCCCTATACCAATAACTCACCTAGCATGAAGAGCACATCATGCTCAGGTGAGATAAAATTTTAAAAGTTTCATGTAACAATTCACACGCTTAGACAAAGAATATTCAATAATACACTTGGGTCAAGAAAAAACATGCACTTAAAAGCTATGAAAAAATTAGCAAACTTAATGGAAACCAGAAACAAATCACCAGCAAACTTTAACAATGACATTGAATCACAGACGTTCAGCATCCTTTGTCCAATAACCAATTTGAGAACATGCAGCAAGCAGCAAATTAACACTTACCATTAAACAACTAGCAAACCTGAACATTGACTAAACACAAACAGCAAACTAATACTTTGCCAAAGTAACAACTAGCAAACTGGTGCTTTGTCCAAGAAAAAACTAGACAACTTACACTTAGTCCATGAAACAACCAGCAAGAATATAATATGCCCTTAATACAACTAACAAACCAATATACTTTGTCCATGTAGCAACTAGCCAGTCAGAAACGTACAGTTGTCAAAGAAACATCTAAAAAACTGTCAATGAAACATCTTATTTTAACAATCTTACAATCTGTCTATGAAACATCTAACAAACTTACAATGTGTCTATGAAACAACCAGCAAACTTTCACTCTGTCAATGAATCATTCATAGTCAACCTACATTTAGACCAAGAAATAAGCAGCCAATTTATACTTTCTCCGAGAAACAAGTACCACTTTTATCAAGAAACACTGAATACACTGCAGATCCGTTATATCTCGATCCGTTATTTCGCGATATCCAATATATCGCGAATCAGACGTGGATCCAAATTATTTTTCATGTACTTCAATCTTTTACTATCATACACGACGTTCATAAATAAATCAAGCTTCGTCCGGATTTGTGCGCCTACATCGCTAGTCTTTCATTGAAACACTTGTAGTGCGACACACAATAACCCGACCCGCTCAACATCAAAGTGTAACAGTTTGATGTCATCAGCTTACATAGCGCGTGCCACCCATGAAAACGTCCTTTCTCTGCTGTTGCTTTAATTAGCAGGCGAATTACACGCCGTCCACGAGGAGGGTGTATACAGTAACGGTATGTCATAAATCAATAGTATACTGATCAATCTAACGACAATAACGTTATAAAAATGGCGTTACTGTTTCTTTTTTGTTTAACAGGAAATGCTAACTGCACCTCGTTTGCGATATAGATACCCAATTTTGTTGTCATGCGCTACGAAACTTTTATACAAAAGTAAACATCTCAATGTTCTCTGCACTACAAACCTTTTATACGACAATCAATACACCCACGCTTTCCATGCGGATGACGTGACGTTGTACATGTCAACATAATTTTTGCAGCGCTTTTCTAGCAGAACAACGAAATACATGTGCAGTTTAATTGTAAATAGAAATCGTGTTTACGTCATGTCAACAGTAAAATTCAGAAAAGCGTTTGGGATTCAGACTTTATTATACGCAATTTGAAATATATTTTTATAAGGAATAATAATATATTTGTAGATACAAATGGAATATTTTACATATCGATACAACACCTTGTTGATGTTAACAACAATGAAAAAGGTGCGTTAATGACGTTTATATTTTAAGATCGTGAAAATATGCCAGTGTATACATGTATCGCGATAGCGATACATGGACCCCGCGAATCGCGATATAACGTATCCTAAATGAAAATAATAGTTTAGACAAAAATCAAGTTGCCTTCAGGAAAGGCTATTCATGCTGCGACCATATCTTTACGTTACACTCACTAATCGAAATACTGAAAAAAAAGAAAACAAAAAATATTATGCGCCTTCATCGATTTTTGTCAAGTTTTGACAAAGTCTGGCGAATCGGCCTATGGCACAAACTTCTCAAACATGACATAAGTGGCAAATGTTGCATTAATTCAGAATACGTATAATAATATTAAATCTAGTGTCTCTGCTAATGGTTATATATCAGAGTCCTTCATTTCAGAAATTGGTGTTAGACAAGGCGAAAATGTATCGCCGTTGATTTTTTCTCTTTTCTTAAATGACCTTCAAACACATATGCACCTCAATGGCTCGATTGGCATAGAATTAACAAATCCCCTGGATCTGTCTCTTTGGCTTAAATTGAATCTGTCACGTGGTCAAGATGGTCGGTTGTGTTTTTCAGTGCTCTTAATGATTTTGGGTTTATTAAAAAATAAAGCAAAATAAATATCGTGCTTGATATTAAAAGTTATTGGATTTGTTGGATTAATTGGAGTAAATGCAGTGTTATGGGAAAGAGTAAAAGAAAGAAAGGAAACAGCGATAGTTTTAGTGACAGCAAAGTTATTAGCAGAAAACGGTCAGCGTTGAATAGATGCCCGGCCGGAGGCACGTGGATAAGTGAAGTTTTAAGTGAAGCAAACTCTGTGTTATTTACAGATAATAATGTGAGCGACTGTGTTTTTGCACCTGAAACTGTTGCCGATGCTGATTCGGGAATCATGGAGAAAGGCTCAGCTCAAGCTACCGGTAGTCGCTCGACCATGAATGAACTTACAAATAAAGACTTGTTGTTATGCCTGCAAAAGATCGAATGTAGGCTTGACAAAATAGAACAGAAATTAGAGACTCTAGACGAGCTGAAACTGAAATTAAGTACATTTGAAAAGGATCTGAAGCGACTGTGGACTATTGTCGATGATCGCAGTACCCTGACAGATGAAAGGCTCAAATCAGTTGAGGAAAAGGTAGATAGTTTTGAATTTTCACAAGATAAACTCTATGATAAAGTAACCTCACTAGAAGCCGAAAAGAAATCATTAAAAGAGGAAGTTGTATATTTGCAAGCACAGTTAATGAGAAACAATCTAGTTTTTGCTAATATTGAAGAGTCTGATCGAGAAACCAATGCTGAAACTGAAACTAAACTGAGAACATTTTTTGTTGAGAAGATGAGTATTGCACAGGATTATGTTGATAAACTAGTGCTTGAGACAGTGCACAGAATGGGTGCCAGGCATCGGGGAAACCCTAGAAGTATAGTGGCGAAGTTCCATGAGTTTAAAGATAGGGAATATATCCGTGAGCAGGCCAAAACTTTAAAAGGAACCCGTTTCTATGTAAACGAGCAATTCCCCAAGGAAGTAGCAGACAAAAGGAGGAAGCTCGTTCCCCGGATGAAAGAGGCAAAACAGCAGGGGAAGAATGCGTGGATTTCGTACGATACCCTCTACATTGATGGCCGTCCAATGAAGGAAGGAATAGGTGTTCCAGGGGGGTGATGTGAAGGTCCTCAGCTGGAATGTTAATGGACTAACAGAACAGAAAAGGGATGATCCTGACTTCGTGGAACTTATATCAAAATATGACATCATAATTATGTATGAGACATGGGCTTCAGAAGCTAGTGATATCAATCTATCTTCTTTCAGTAGCTTTAATTATTTCCGAAAATTCCAACACAGAAATGCACGGCGTAATAGTGGAGGAGTCGCTTTATTTATACATGAACGTATTAAAGTGGGTGTAGAAATAATAAGTCATCAACACGATTCCATCATTTGGTTAAAACTATGTAAATATTCCTTCAATCTAGAAAATAATATTTATTTGTGTGGTGTATACATTTGGCCCGAGGAGTCACCAGCATATAATATTGTGGATTTTGATTTTTTTGATGCGTTAGAAAACGATATCAATGATTTTAGTATCCTGGGTTCGGTTTTTATCACTGGTGATTTTAATGCCAGAATTGGACAAAAACATGATTTTATCTTATTTGACCAGTGTGTCGATTTTATTGATTGTGAAAATTATATTCCTGATAATTGTTTAAGCAGGGCCTCAATGGACAAAAAATGCAATTCGTTTGGGTGTAAATTGATTGACCTATGTAAATCCTCGGGAATGCGAATTGTGAACGCCCGATTATTTGATGATTTTAACAAAGGTGCATTCACATTTGTATCTCGAAACGGTACTTCCACTATTGACTATGTATTAACACGTGAATCTCACTTTTCACAAATAACGGACTTCTCCGTACTGAATTTTAATCAATGGAGTGATCACGCACCATTGTATTTTCCTGTGATTTGTAATAATAATTTATTGCCTAAACAGGATTATGTTGAAAATAAGTACAGATGGAATGCAAATTTGAAAGATGATTTTAAAAATGGGTTGTTGACATGTTGCGATCAATTTGATCAGTTGACAGCTAGTATTGATCCAACATGCATAAATGATGTTGTAAATAAATTTTCAGCGCTTGTGAAAAGCGTTGCTGATCCATTATTTCAAAAGTCCATTAACCATAATAATAAAAGTTTTTTTGCTCCTTCTTCAGTTCTTAAACATGCTGAATGGTTTGATAGCGAATGTATGCAAGCCAGAAGAATTTACGAAGAATCCTTGCGTATATTTAATCAGCGCATGACGTCTACTTCTCGCGAAAATTATTGTGATTGTAAAAGTCGCTATAAAAAATTATCAAAGAAAAAGAAAAAGTTTGAGTCTAAAAAATTGCGAGATATTCAAGGTTTGAAAAGGAGTAAACCCAGTGATTTCTGGAAGTACTTTAGTAAAAAGAAAAACACTGAAAATGATAACTCAATTTCTCTTGACGAGTTTTACCACTTCTTTTCAAACTTGGAGCAAGATATTTTTCAATCATCTAACAATAATGTGGAAGATTTTTGTAATAACCACAATTTTGATGGAGATGACGATTACAATGACGAATTAGATTTTCCTATTTCTATTGATGAAGTTGACAACGCTATTAAAAAATTGAAACGTAATAAAGCACATGGTATTGACTGTTTATTAAACGAATATTTTATTGAATGTAGTGATATTCTGTCTCCGTATATTTGTAACATTTTCAACGCTATTTTAGCTTCGGGTGTTTTTCCAGACACATGGGCGGAGGGGATTATAATACCATTGTTTAAAAAAGGTGATCGCAGCTCTGTCGCTAATTACAGAGGTATAACACTATTAAGTTGTTTTTCTAAATTATTTACCGCTGTGTTAAACGACAGAATTGTGTCTTTCTGTGAAAAATACAACCTTTTTAGTGATGCACAATTCGGCTTCCGCCAAAGGCGTGTCCACTACGGATGCTATATTTTCATTATTATCTGTTGTTCAACATTATTTGAATACCAATAAAAGGTTGTATGTGGCATTTATAGATCTCAAGAAATGCTTTGACAGTATTTATAGAAATGCACTTTGGTTTAAACTGTTTAATGCTGATTTACGTGGTAGAGTATTACGAATTCTAAAGAATATGTATATGCATGTGAAACCATGCGTTAAACATTGTACTAGTTTTTCTGAATTTTTCGAATATTCTGTGGGTTTAAGGCAAGGCGAAGTTATCTCCCCCTTGCTAGTCTCCCTTTTTTAAGAAGATTTAGAAATGTTTTTACAAAGTAATGTAAGTTCTGGAATTGAATTGTATGATATTGTTTTACTAGTATTATTGTTCGCAGACGATATGGTAATTTTGGGTAAGTCCCCCGAAGAATTACAGACTCACATGGATAAATTAGCGGATTATTGTAATACCTGGAGTTTAGAAGTTAATAGTTACAAAACTAAAATTATGGTGTTCAGAAAAAGTGGTGCTTTAAAAGATGATGAACAGTGGTTCTATAAAAATGAACCAATACAAATAGTAGATAATTTTAATTATCTTGGTTGTGTTTTTAAATATAATGGCAATTTCTCTGCAAATAATGAGTTCATCATTGGTAAATCTCTGAAAGCACTAAATACTTTATTATTCAATTTTAAGAAGGTCCCACTTACTCCAAAAAGTTACTGTGAATTATTTGATGCTTTGGTAGGATCAACACTTAATTATGAAGTTTGGGGTTTTACGATGTCTAAAGATATTGAACGGGTACATTTAAAATTTTGCAAATCTATTTTGAATGTAAGAAAGTCTACATCATCCATTGGTGTATACGGCGAACTTGGACGTTATCCCTTATATATATCAAGATATACACGCATCATTTCTTACAGGTGTAAGGTATTGCAAAGTGATAATGTTATTATTTCATCATTGTATCGTCGAGGTTTAGACGATTGTAAATTAGGCCACTCGAACTGGGTGTCCTCTGTGAAGAAACTTTTAGATGATTTTGGTTTTTCGGATGTATTTTTGTATCCCGAAAGTATCCATGGTTCTTTTCCATTAATTTTCAAACAACGTGTAATTGATAACTTTATCCAAGAATGGAATGGTTCATTACAACGTAGTTCAATTCTGTTGGATTACGTTTATTACAAAAATAATTTTATGTACGAATGTTATCTTGATATATTGCCTGCTAGTCTCAGGAAATTTTTTACACGTTTTAGAATTTGTGCTCATTCGTTAAGAATTCATACAGGCCGCTATGGCTCAAATAATATACCAAGAAATGAAAGGCACTGTCTCTACTGTGGAAGGCGTGATTTAGAAGATGTGTACCATTTTATATGCATTTGTCCATGTTACTCAACAGTAAGGCGACGATTTCTTGATAAACGATTTTACGATAGACCATCTGTGTATAAGTTCAATTCATTAATGGGATCAGTTAACTCTGATGTTGTTAAAAGTGTTTCCAAATATATTAAATATGCATTAGAAATTAGACAATCTATTCATGTATAATATACATGTACATCACTCTCCATACGTTTGCAACTTATGTTATGTTATACTGCAATTAATTCGTTTCGTTTTGAATTTGCACATATTTCACGATTTTTAGAACAAATTCCGAATGCATTGACCGCGTATAGAATGTATATATGTTCGTTTTTTTTTTGCTAGATCATGTACTTTGTACTAATCTTGAATAAAACTATTGTCTTGTCTTGTCTTAAACTACTTGTCCTACTCTATGCCGATGACACGGTGATTTTGTCAGACTCCAAATCTGATCTTCAAAATAGTTTAGACATCTTTCAAAATTACTGCGATAATTGGCATCTAACAATAAATTTAAACAAAACAAAAATTGTAATATTTGGTGCTAGAAAACTACAGACTTTTAATTTTAAACTAGGTAACAATCCTTTAGAAATTACTGTCCGCTATCACTACCTAGGAATAACCTTATCTAACAATGGTTCTTTCCTTAATGCGAGAAAAGATTTAGCTGAGCAAGCAACAAAAGCCATGCATCTCCTATATTTGCGGGCCAACAACGCAGACCTGCCAATTGATCTTACTATGAAACTATTTGATCATACTGTCTTACCAATTTTAACCTATGGCTCTGACATTTTCGGCTTTGAAAACATTGACATCTTGGAAAAAGTTTATAACAACTTCCTCAGAAAACTTACTAATGCTCGGAAATAAACTCCAATGGCTGTTTTATATGGTGAACTTGGCAGATACTCTATAGCAATTAACATCAAATGTCGAATGATCTCTTTCTGGAACAGACTCTTAATAGGCAATGATCAGAAACTTCCTCTCCAAATCTATAAATACATGATAAACTTGCCAAACTCAAATTTTAAATGGGCAAACAAAATTAACGAAATTCTCACCTCAGTAAACCTAAGTCATTTATGGGACAACCAATTCCTGACAACCCAAAATAATATCCACCGCTTAGTCAAATCCAAATTATTAACCCAATTTAAAACCCTATGGCACACTCAACTACAACAAACACATAAAGGACAAATATACACAAGGTTCAAACAAGCACCATCCTTTGAAGACTACCTCATTAAACTGACAAAAACTGAATATACATACCTCTTTAAATTCAGAACTAATCACTGGTTTCCAGTTGAAACCGGTCGATACGACGGAACCCCATTTGATGAAAAAAACATGTAGACTTTGTAACGCTGGTCAAGTTGGCTCTGAACATCACTATCTACTTAACTGTGATTTCTTTAAATCTGAAAGAGAACACCCTAGGACATAATCTTCATGACGCTACTCTTAACACAATCTTATCATATGATTCCCTACAACAATTAAAATATACAAGCAAATGTATTCGCTTCATATTTAGCAAGTCTAAGCGGTAGTTATTTTCCTGCATAACTACTTGAATTAACCAATTCCACCAGCTACAAATGTTTTCTTGAAACAATTAATAATGTTCTATTGATGTACTGACATATTTACTGGTTATATTAATTTAAGTGACTTTAGTCACTATTTGCATCTGTGTATCCAATAATTCCAAACATTTGACTCGTCACAAATGTATTTCTTTTACTGGCTATATACTAATCTCATTCTATACCATAATTTCAATATGAATTATGCATATATCAACCGAGCAATGTAAATTATTGTTGCTTTGTACGTTTGGTACTATTATGTGTTAATATAATCATAAGATTTGTATTTTGCCTTTTGTTTGTTGTTGTTGTTTTTTACTGTCACAACAAATCTTGTGTTTATTGCAATATTTGTCAGCGCCTAGATATTTGTAATTAATAATAGGAAATTATTTATAAACAAATAATAATTATAATAAAAAAATTTGAAGCAAATGTTTATATTTTCAGGTCATAGATATAATAATTATGCTTACTCCTTAATTAAATTTGATATATGTATATATCAACTGTGCAATAGGAATAATTGTTGACAAAATTTATCTAAATTTACCTAGCATACAAATCATAGTTTTTATTTGCCTCATTGACCTAAAACGAACATTATTATCAAATGTCACGCTGCTATACAAAGCTGATTAAGAGTAATTACCTCACATAATAGGTCCACCATCTTGCCTTTGTTGTCAACATATCGCCCTCGTGTGCTGGTGCACTCAAGCGTAACCTACGATTAAAATAACTCTCATTGTTTGAAACCGCTACGAAGATAGCTCCAATGTATTAAGGCTAATGCACACTGTCTCTTCCCCTTGATTTAAGTAAAAAGAAATAATTAATTTTTTGAAGCAAATGTAAAACTTGTAATACATGTTTTTTTGTTTGTTTGTGTGTTTCATTTCCTATCTATAACGCCGCGCGCTAAAGGAAAGAAAGCACCGCACAACTAAGGTCACAAACCACTAAAAAGGTATTCTTACAGTGCTGGCTAAAAATTGCTCATATCGAATTGTATTATTATTTGTTTCTTTAGAGCTATGATAATGACGTTGATTACGATGATGATTATGATTATGATGATGATTATGATTATGATTACGATGATGAGTATGATTATGATTACGATGATAATTATGGTCATGATTATGATTATGACTACGATTACGATTACGATTATGATTATGATTATGCTTATGACTATGAGTATGATGATGATGATGATGATGATTATTATTATTATTATTATCCTTGTATATATCCTATCATTGGAAGTACCCCCCGTATATCGTTTATTATATTTTGTCGAACGCTAAAATTATCGGAAGTTAATAATTTACTAAATATTTTGCTTTGTTATATTGCCCTTATTGTATATGCTGTATACTTGGGTGAAATAAATGTCGTGTTCTGAAAAAAATCTTTGATGGGGGGGGGGGGGGGTGGGGCGTAATAAACAAAACATCTTCCCAACAAGTAGTAACACTTAGTGGACAATGGTCGGACAACAACAGACCAGAACAGCTCCAACTTTAGGAGTTTGTGTTCAAGTGAGCACACAAGGAGCGGTCTTATTTTGACAAACAATGACAGACCAGAATAGCACAATTAACCTTGAGCACTTTGTGTTCAAGTAGCAAACTAGCACAATGCGATTTCAATCATAAAAATACTTAAGAAATATGTTCAAGTTTTGACAAACAATAATAAACATAAATAATAATGTGTTTAAATTTCTCCATACAACCCGATGACCTTCCCCCAAATAATTGAAACATTTGAACTTTTTATTTGAAGTTTATCAAGCCATGTAGAATAATCAATTATACGTGTTCAGTTCTAGGTAAACAACCCTGCTCCACACCCCCTCCCCCCCAAAAAATGCAAGAAACCCCATACACCTATGGGCAAGACAACAACTGACCACAATTATTTTTCATCCGAGAACCTACGTGTTCAGATGAACACAAGGGCACTAGTGAAGTGCCTAAAAATATCACAGCTATAAAACTTAATTGCACTGCTCCACATTTGAAGAACAATTCCAAATTTCTACCAAACAAGTACCAATAACAAAACTATTATGGTTTCGATCATAAACACACATATATATATATATATATATATATACTCCTAAATTCGACTGTCGGGTAACAGTACCGGATAATACAACCTTTGGGAGACAGTGGCGTAAAATGTTCACAATTACTGATTTTAATAGTTTTATTTGATATTTTATCATAATTTTAAATTGTTGTTTTCGTTTTTAGTAGTAGTGGTAGTAGTAGTAGTAGTAGTAGCAGTAACAGTAGAAGTAGTAGTAGTAGTAGTAGTAGTAGTAGTAGTAGTAGTAGTAGTAGTAGTAGTAATGGTAGTAGTGGTAGTAGTGGTAGTAGTGGTAGTAGAGGTAGTAGAGGTAGTAGTAGTAGTAACAGTAGTAAAAGTAGTAGTAGTAGAATTAGTAGTAGTTGTAGTAGTAGTAGTAGTGGTGGTGGTGGTGGTAGTAGTAGTAGTAGTAGTAGTACAATGAATAATGGTTTATCCCATACTGTTTTATTTGTTATGGTAATTCATGAGTTAAGCCTATGTCAGTCGTAGATTTAATCATCGTTTTGATTTACATTGCAGCTTAACTGTAAATAATATTACGATTGCTTGCAATGCTATAATTTCTCCTCTGTGAGACATTCGTTGCTGTTGTCTAATAAGTTGTAGTAATCATTTAATTTATAGGTCTGTTGACACTCACATACGCAAACATTTCCCTAAACACGTTAACTTGAACAGAAAAAACAAAGGGTCAACATATTTTAATAAGCAAACTATAGAATACAACATGCATATACAAAATCACAGGATGAAACAGAGATGACATTTGACATGTGCATAGACACCAGATGCTAATCAAAGTGTTAAACCGCAAACGATACGCATACGATTAATTAGCAAAATATTTAATTGTAAACATAAGTTCGTGACTGTCGTGACAAATTTTGTGTTTTGGCGTTTAGCTCGCCGTTTGATATTATATTTGTATATGCAAATAATACATGTATTTGTTTTGTCAAAAGATACAATTTTCTTATCAACAATTTAACAAAAAAATAAGAATTAAATGCGATGCAAAACAACAAACTAATACATCAGGCAAAATTCATTTGGGAATGTCAGTACATCTGTTGATGCAATAAATTTCTATTTATTAAAGTCGGAAGATAACGAGAGTAAAAATCGATGAAAATTCGGAGAAAGCAAAGTCGCACGATGCTAGTTAATATTTATGAAAAGACATAGCGATGAATATTCCAGTGCAGTTATAGGTGACAGTTAGATAATGGCAGACAATATTGATACCCATATAAATACCAAAAGCTGTTAGGGGACAGTGCGCTCGACTGTTCAAAGTATTTCAGATGTCACATTTGCTCGAAGTGGACAGGAGAAAGAAATCTGGAAACATATGCATGTTTATAAATAAAGGTAGTACACCTTCAAATTTGGTACCCTAGTAAAATATCTACCTAAAGTAGAATATACAGGTATTTTTTTTTTAGCCAAAACTGTGTCAAAATACAAATGTTTCAAGTGAGTAACGTACACTTTTTTTAAATTACAGACCTTTTGAATGTAATATTTAACCTGCGAATCTATGTAAAAAGGGACATAACCGTGTCAAAATACAAAACTGAGTTATGTGAAATGAGGGTCTTGATGCTGGGGTTGATGACAAAGGTATATTGAAATTTCAAGTGAACTAGACATGTGTCCGTAGGACACGGATGCCCCCACATTCCACTTTCGTATCAAAACTCCGCTAATGCACTTAAATACTCAGGTGCACAAATTCAAATGCTGATTAATATGTATATAAAGTTTCATCACTCTAGAAGTAATAATTTTCGAGTTAATTTCGAGACAAGTCAAAAAATTTCATTTTCGGCAGAAACAAGGGCCATAACTCCGCTGATGTCGGAAAAAAACAGCACTAAAATACCCAGGTGCACAAGTTCACATGCTGATTAATATTTTTTATAAAGTTTCATCACTCTAGCAATAATACTGTTTGACTTACATGCGACACAAGTCCAAAAATGACATTTTTTGCAAACAGGGCCATAACTCCGCTTACGTCGAAAAAAAATGCACGAAAATACCAAGGTGCACAAGTTTACATGCTGATTAATAGGTATAATAAGTTTCATCACTCTAGCAGCAATACTTTTTGAGTTACACGCGACAAAAGTTCAAAAATGTCATTTTTTTTAAAAAGGGCAATAACTCCACTGACGTCGGAAGAAACTGCACCAAAATACCCAGGTGCGCAAGCCCCTATGCCGATGAATATGCTTATAAAGTTTCATCACTCTAGCAGTTATACTTTTTGAGTTACGCGCGACACAAAAATCCGACGGACGGACGGACGGACAGACGGACGGACAAGAGCAAATCTATATGCATCCCCCCCCCCTCTAAAGTGGGGGCATTACAAGTTAGTAGTTTTTTTAGGTACACAACCTCTGGATATAGACATGTACAATAAACTCCTTGTTAAAAAGGGATATTACTGTTTCAAAATACAAAATAGTTTTGGTGAGTGTAGCATGTGATATTGGATTTGATGACAAATGTAAATTCTAAGTTTCAAGTGAATAACTTACGTAGTATTGAACTTAAAAAGAGTTGTGAATATAAACTTTGACCTAAAAAATATATGTAAAAATACAAAAATAAGAGAAATGGGGATGGTTAACACTGCTCCTTGAGTTGATGACCAAGATATAATCCAAGATTTACGTAAATAACTAATGTAGTTTTAAAGTTCCAAAACTTTTGCATATAAACTTTATCCTGAAAATGTATATGAAACGGGGCCATGAGAATGTCAAAATACAAAACTGGGTTATGGGGAATGTTCTACTTGATGGTGGAGTTCATAACAACGTTTCAAGTGCATAACTAATAAAGTTTCGAAGTTACTAGACTTTTGAATATTGACATTATCTTAAACTAAGTGAAAAGGGGGCCTTTAATCTGTCAAAATACAAAACGGAGTTATGGGGAATGTTGCGCCTGGTACTGGAGTTAATGAAAAAAGGTACATTTCACGTTTCAAAATAACAACTTATGTAGTTCGGAAGTTACAATACTTTTGAATAAAATCTTCAACCAATTCAGACGCGGACGCCAACGCCGGTGCAAGTAGGAAAAGTCATGTGCATAGAAAAATCCGGCCATGTGCAAAGATAAACTAGTGCACAAGAATTGTATTCCCATAAGATACTTAAATTGACACTCGAAATCGTTTGTGCAACGTAAAACAACGCTTTCTTTGTAAATACCTTCAATCTATAATACATTGTTTTTTTTAACAGAGCTCTAGTATCAATAAATATGATGAGGAATGTACATTTACTGAATGGTTTTAGAGTTATAAACATAAGAAACACACTCACATGCCACTTTGCCATTATTGTCATATCGTCCTAATAATGAGGAGTTATGCTCCAGATGAAGTAAATATAATTATTTATTAGCGAACATAACACCTTTATCAAAATAATAAAATAGGTTTTATTTGAATTGTTAGAATTCAGTAAATATAATAAAAAACATTTAAATCTTAATATACCATAAGCGGAGATTTTATTAAATACCAAACAGACTTTGCTTACTACAGACTTCGCTTACTAACATGATACGTAAGTCACATATCGACCACGAAAATTGGGTTTTCTGAAATCACATTGTCCTCGGGATTCAAGAAGTCTTAATAAGTACGTCAGACGTCTTTATTATGTTCCTGCTCGTTTGATATCACGTGCTTATAACTTAATATCTGCATTTTACATTGGTGTAAGGTATGATTATTTTGATCGAAGCTTTCCGGCCTTGGGTCAATTAGTGAAGTGATAGCAATTTACGGCGTATATATAAATAGCTTCAAGAATTGGAGGCGCGTTTCGCTCACGATTTTATATGTTCGTGCTACTATTATATAATGTTTCGAAGTCGGACGTGTAATTATGTCAAGTTATACAAATCTAAGCAGATTATAAAAAATCTGAATCATTTGTTGTTACAGTAGGAAACAGATAGCTTTTCAATTGTTTGATAGATGGAAAGAAACACTATTCTCTTGTCAGTATTCAGTATTGCTTTTGTTAACAATATATAACAAAAAAGTGTTGTTCATATTCGGGCGTCAATAATGAACTACTTTCTACAAAAGATATAATTGTGTTTGGTGTTATCCTAATCTGATCATAAAAATACGTTCGTACATTATATACTTAATTAAAGCGCGTTAAAAATCATATAAACCTGCTTAATGGGAAAACAATATGTTCTGCGCAAAAGCAAAACGATCACATTAAATTATTACAGAGTACATTCCGATGTCTATGTTAATCTGGGTTAAAGCTATGGTTGTAATTCATTCATATTCTATAACTTGACACATAGTTGGGCAGACAAATACATTTTACAAAATCGGAACTATCACTTATAGTTATTAGTAAGAGCCAGCTCAAAATTGACCAAAATATATTTTCGAAAATTAAGTGGTACAATGACAATAAAAGTATGTTTAATAAAATGTATTAATAGAAGAATGAACGTATCTTTTCCAGGATGGCGGTGCGCGGGAAATTTTCCTCCCATGCCTACACTTCAGGGCCTTCATTTAGCGATGTTCACATTTTAATATCAAAGATACTTATTCACCAATTTAATCAATTGTCAACACAACTATAGTTACATCACGAGGATACATCACTGCCGTGCCAAGCTGAAAGCCAACACATATATTGGCATCTTGTGACGATGGTGTATGCTTAACTTCATTTGGGTCCCCTTCAGTGTTAATAATACGGTCATACCAAACGTTCTTCTACATAATTAGCCTTACATTTAATTTTTTAACCGAGCGACAGAGTGAATGTCAAAATGACTCCTATATAGATCGAAACGGCAGATTATATATCATTATGTCATAAAAACCAGACAAACATTTTCATACACACTGTATGATGTTGCTTTCAGAGTGTTCACGCTTTTGCCGACATATAAATGCTATGGTTACTTCCAAAGCACTGCGACTAGGCGCCAGAAGGATTCAATAATGTAGTCTCCGCATAAACTGTTTTAAATTCCATGAGCAGGGGAATTCTTGTCCAACATTTTCGATATTCTTTCTTTTGCCCGTCTTTGCGCAGCATTTTGCTCGTTCATTATTTTATTACGTAAAAGTTTAACGGTAAATCCACACCCATTTTTTCTTACGTCTCTTCTAAATCATTCTTACCTTAAAACAAAACAACAGAACGGGTAATTGATGTAAATAAAATGTTTATCATCAAAAATCATTCCATATAAACAGCCAAAAGACAGACAAATAGCCAGACGGACCCGCTTGTTTTTGCTAAGAGTACCTGCAAATGTAGGAAATACATAGACATTGTACTGTAGTCATTTATCAACAGGTAGCATGTATAATAATGTTCATTGCTGTCACAATTAACAAAACTGGACTCCAATTCAAGTAAGTACTCCTGCTTTAAATGACACATGTAAATAATGAAAATTAGTTAACGAAACATAAGTAATACCAAATGAAGGCCTGATTATATTGTAAACAAACAGGCACATGTCTGAATCACAATGTGTAAGCCACTCAATCAAATATTCATATTATTGTTTCTTACTTGGAAGCTTATTTCCCACAGGAGTATATATCCAATAGTGAAAACCCTTTTGAACTGTCGCCGTCTCTGCTTCTGTCCATTTAAAATATGTTCTCTGTGCTGAAAGATGAGCATGTAATAATAGTAATATTAATTCCTTGATTTGTTAAAAAAGGTAACTCAAACTAGTCAAAATCGCAACACCAATTCTCTATATAACGAGTATAGGCCCTATATGATCCTTCTACATTTAGGTTTGAAACATGTAATACATAGAGCAACCAAATACAATTTTATTTCAATTTGATAAACATCTATGTTTTAGTCAAACAAATCAATGTTGACAACTACTGACAATTTTGTTTTATTTAGAACGCAACATTCTAGACTTGACACCAACGCAAATTCATTTTTTCACTCCGCGCCCAGTCAAATTAACAGGGATTCACATAAATTGCATGCTATTTGTTTAACTACGTATCGAAAGTGTTGGCGAAGGCGGAAATATTCCCAAGTAATAATAATAATAATAATAATAATAATAATAATTATTATTATTATTATTATTATTATTGTTATTATTATTAGTATTATTATTATTATTATTATAGCGACAAGTCTATAAAACAAAATATCTCGTCTATGGGATTTTGAATCCCGCTAAAAATGTTATAAAAAGATATTGCAATGAAAATGTAGGAAAAAGTGAGAAGAAGCTTACGGGTGTATTCGGGTGCTACCCTGGAACCTTCCGCCTGTATATGACTTAAATACTTTAACCAATCATATCAAGTCAAAGTCAACTTACTTTATCCTTTAGATGTTTTGGCGTTTTCAGGTCTATTTTTTCCGCATGGGGTCAGAAGATGAACCTGTTCCCGTGCTTCTGGAGTGTAACAAATAAATAAATACATATTAAGTATGTTCCTCTGTATGGTGGCATAAAACTGCCTTACGATAACTACCTAAGGTTCGCGAAAATGTTCGTGTTACCACTTTAGTTTCTTGTTATTTATCTTGTATATTAATAGCATTTGCGACTTTTGTCGACGAAAGTTATTAATTTGCATAATGAAAAACAGGCCTGAAACTTCCCAGAATTGACACAGATCTCTATTTTAGTCAGTAAAAATTTATAGTGCTATCACAAATATTAACTCGTTTGCGTTGTAACATAATTATTGTAACAAAATTCATGTAATGTAACTGGCAACACGGACTGGCTTGCGATTACATTTGCGTTACATGTAAATATTAACTAGATACTATTTTTGTTGTAAGATAATTATCATGATAATATTTGTATAAGTTAACAGGCAAAGCGAATTTATTTGCGAATAGGGTTGCGATGCTCGAAAATTACTAGTACGTGGTACCACAACTATTAACGTGCTAAGAATTGCGTTGTCAGATACTTATCATGATAAAATTCATATACTAGTAAGCAAGATAATGCGGAAGACCTGGTGCACAATTATCATTGAATAAAACGAATATTTATGTGTTAAGCTTTGCGTGGTCAGATAATTATCATGAGTATATTTGCGTTAGAAAGACAATGCGGAAGGCGTCGAGCACAAATTAAGTGGTATCAAAAGTATAAACGTGTTATGATTTGCGCTGTCAAATAATTATAACAATAATTATCATGTTACATAACAGGCAACACGCATTGGTTTGCAGTCCTAGAAAATTAAAAGGTATCAGCGTAAAAATGTGCGTTGTCAAATACTTGTCTTGATAATATTCGTGTTAGTAAGATAATTCGGAAGACCTCGCAACCACAAGAAATGTATCTGATGTCAGTTCGCTTTTAGGCTATTAAGTATAGTATTAAAATATCTTGCAGAAAAATATTCGCAAAGCGCTAACTTAATATCCAGATAAATATGAAAATAAATAAGTGGTAACACGAATGGTTTCGCAAACATTAAGTAGTTATCGTAAGACCGTTATATGTCACTATACCTATGCACATACTTCCATAAACGACAGCCTATACCGCATTTTTACTGCCAATAAATAAGACACTAAATAGTACACTGAATTAGTGTAGACAATATATTATGGCCCGAGGACACTAAAGGTCAGTAGAGTATTTCAGAAAAGCTTACTTATACTGATGCAATTCCATATTCATACACATGGACGGTATGACACAAAATGCAAACTTAATCGAACATGGGCACTTTAAAGTTCCACTTCGTTGTCCGAAACAAAAAAAACATAAAAAGGAATAGCTATATCTTTGACAAATAGTCTTAATACAAACATAGGAACGATTTGCCAAGTTGATCATACCTTCTATGGATTCTTCATCTGTGTTCTGAATGCCGCATATTGTCACTGTATTCTCGACTGCTCGGGTTGTGCCTATTCGTCGTATAATTATAAAGTGTTTTGTTAATATTTAACACAAAAAATATTTACATTACAATACAGAAGTTTTCTACAAGAAAATTGATAGCAATTAAGTGCTCAAATGCAAATTGCTTGTTTTGTGTTGCCATGTGTTGGTTTACCTTCTGGGTAGCATATGTTTTCTATAATTGCTTTATTTCGTTTTCTAGGATATAGTAAGAATATCATAGAAAAGCAGAGGATCGCACATGACCGTGCTCATTTTTTAAACTTTACAATCGAAATTTGGAAACGTTTGATTTGATTTGTTTTCTGGAAGAATGGAAATAAACAAATTATAATGATGACACGTTAGGCAGTCACACAGAGGCCCATAGAAGGCACGTGCACGCGTACATGAAACACACAAATGGGAGATACGCAGAGAAAATGAAATTTGGTTGTGCGCGTACATTAGCGCATTCCGCTACATCAGTGATGTTGATTGTAATGAATGATGTACCATACCTTCTTGGATTGAATCATCTATTATTTCGTCACTTGTTACAATCGCTGGAATTGTATCTCTTCGTGTTGCTCCTAGAAAGTGTATAATAACAAATATAATGTCTTTTTGTTTCTGTGTATGTAAATGTATGTAAAATAATTCCATTTCTAGAACTGTTTAACATGAGTAAAATCAAAGTCTACAAAACGATTTAAAATGTATACCACATGTTTTAAGTGCACTCATTAGAAACACAATACATTAAGTCGAAGCCATGTAAAAAAGCATAAAATTTGGACAAACTAAGCGATTTAACATATAGACAAAATCAGTTTTTTGCACATACATGTGTACCATTTACAGTGTCCTAATAATTTTAACACATTAGTGTCGGATGAATGTCTTATAAAACAAGGTTATATTTACACACGGATATATAGCTTCTACATTTATCGATATATATCAGGTGTCGACCCACTTTCAGGACCTCCATTATTGGTAGAGGGTACTGGTATGTTCCCATGACGTCCTTGGAATGGACCATGTGCTTGTAAAAATATTGGTGTTCTGTTTCCGGGACCTGCAGATTGCTGTATTTCGTTGAGAGTCTGTGCCTCTGTTTGCTAGCCGTCAGTTTTTCGGGATAACTTATATTTGCGTTTAAACACATTTTATGAATGCACGACCACCCAATAACGTGATCTGGTGATAATGAAGTGTTAGCAAATATGAAATAATTTGTCTAGAGAACGTCATTCCATATAAACAGCCAAAAGACAGACAAATAGCCAGACGGACCCGCTTGTTTTTGCTAAGAGTACCTGCAAATGTAGGAAATACATAGACATTGTACCGTAGTCATTTATCAACAGGTAGCATGTATAATAATGTTCATTGCTGTCACAATTAACAAAACTGGACTCCAATTCAAGTAAGTACTCCTGCTTTAAATGAGTCATGTAAATAATGAAAATTAGTTAACGAAACATGAGTAAAACCAAATGAAGGCCTGATTATATTGTAAACAAACGGACACATGTCTAAATCACAATGTGTAAGCCACTCAATCAAATATTCATATTATTGTTTCTTACTTGGAAGCTTATTTCCCTCAGGAATATATATCCAATAGTGAAAACCCTTTTGAACTGTCGCCATCTCTGCTTCTGTCCATTTAAAATATGTTCTCTGTGCTGAAAGATGAGCATGTAATAATAGTAATATTAATTCCTTGATTTATGAAAAAAGGTCACTCAAATAGTCAAAATCGCAACACCAATTCTCTATATAACGAGTATAGGCCCTATATGATCCTTCTACATTTAGGTTTGAAACATATAATACATATAGCAGCCAAATACAATTTTATTTCAATTTGATAAACATCAATGTTTTAGTCAAACAAATCAATGTTGACAACTACTGACAATTTTGTTTTATTTAGAACGCAACATTCTAGACTTGACACCAGAGCAAATTCAATGTTTCACTCCGCGACCAGTCAAATTAACATGGATTCACAATAAATTGCATGATATTTGTTTAACTACGTATCGAAAGTGTTGGCGAAAGCGGAAATATTCCCAAATAATAATAATAATAATAATAATAATAATAATAATTATTATTATTAATAATAATAATAATTATGTTATTTTATTATTATTATTATTATTATTATTATTATTATTATTATTATTGCGACAAGTCTATAAAACAAAATATCTCGTCTATGGGATTTTGAATCCCGCAAATGTTATAAAAAAAATGTTGAAATGAAAATGTAGGAAAAAGTGAGAAGAAGCTTACGGATGTATACTGGTGCTACCCTGGAACTTTCCGCCTGTACTGTATATGACTTAAATACTTTAACCAATCATATCAATTCAAAGTCAACTTACTTTATCCTTTAGATCTTTTGGAGTTTTCAGGTCTATTTTTTCCGCATGGGGTCAGAAGATGAACCTGTTCCCGTGCTTCTGGAGTGTAACAAATAAATAAATACATATTAAGTATGTTCCTCTGTATGGTGGCATAAAACTGCCTTACGATAACTACCTAAGGTTCGCGAAAATGTTCGTGTTACCACTTTAGTTTCTTGTTATTTATCTTATATATTAATAGCGTTTGCGACTATTGTCGACGAAAGTTATTAATATGCGTAACGAAAAACAGGCCTGAAACTTCCCAGAAATGACACAGATCTCTATTGTAGTCAGTAAAAATTTATAGTGCTATCACAAATATTAACTCGTTTGCGTTGTAACATAATTATTGTAACAAAATTCATGTAAGATAACTGGCAACACGGACTGGCTTGCGATTACATTTGCGTTACATGTAAATATTAACTAGATACTATTTTGTTGTAAGATAATTATCATGATAATATTTGTATAAGTTAACAGGCAAAGCGAATTTATTTGCGAATAGGGTTGCGATGCTTGAAAATTACTAGTACGTGGTACCACAACTATTAACGTGCTAAGAATTGCGTTGTCAGATACTTATCATGATAAAATTCATATACTAGTAAGCAAGATAATGCGGAAGACCTCGTGCATAATTCTTTTTGAATAAAACGAATATTTATGTGTCCTGCTTTGCGTGGTCAGATAATTATCATGAGTATATTTGCGTTAGAAAGACAATGCGGAAGGCGTCGAGCACAAATTAAGTGGTATCAAAAGTATAAACGTGTTATGATTTGCGCTGTCAAATAATTATAACAATAATTGTCATGTTACATAACAGGCAACACGCATTGGTTTGCAGTCCTAGAAAATTAAAAGGTATCAGCGTGAAAATGTGCGTTGTCAAATACTTGTCTTGATAATATTCGTGTTAGTAAGATAATTCGGAAGACCTCGCAACCACAAGAAATGTATCTAATGTCAGTTCGCTTTTAGGCTATTAAGTATAGTATTAAAATATCTTGCAGAACAATATTCGCAAAGCGCTAACTTAATATCCAGATAAATATGAAAATAAATAAGTGGTAACACGAATGGTTTCGCAAACCTTAAGTAGTTATCGTAAGACCGTTATATGTCACTATACCTATGCACATACTTCCATAAACGACAGCCTACTACCGCATTTTATCTGCCAATAAATAAGACACTAAATAGTACACTGAATTAGTGTAGACAATATATTATGGCCCGAGGACACTAAAGGTCAGTAGAGTATATGAGAAAAGCTTACTTATACTGATGCAATTCCATATTCATACACATGGACGGTATGACACAAAATGCAAACTTAATCGAAAAAAGGGTACTTTAAAGTTCCACTTCGTTGTCCGAAACAAAAAAAAAGGAATAGCTATATCTTTGACAAATAGTCTTAGTACAAACATAGGGAACGATTTGCCAAGTTGATCATACCTTCTATGGATTCTTCATCTGTGTTCTGAATGCCGCATATTGTCACTGTATTCTCGACTGCTCGGGTTGTGCCTATTCGTCGTATAATTATAAAGTGTTTTGTTAATATTTAACACAAAAAATATTTACATTACAATAAAGAAGTTGTCTACAAGAAAATTGATTGCAATTAAGTGCTCAAATGCAAATTGCTTTTATTGTGTTGCCATGTGTTGGTTTACCTTCTGGGTAGCATATGTTTTCTATAATTGCTTTATTTCGTTTTCTAGGATATAGCAAGAATATCATAGAAAAGCAGAGGATTGCACTTGATCGTGCACATTTTTTAAACTTTACAATCCAAATTTTGAAGCGTTTGATTTGATTTGTTTTCTGGAAGAATGGAAATAAACAAATTATAATGATGACACGTTAGGCAGTCACACAGAGGCCCATATAAGGCACGTGCACGCGTACATGAAACACACAAATGGGAGATACGCAGAGAAAATGAAATTTGGTTGTGCGTACATTAGCGGTTTGCACTACATAAGTGATGTTGGTTGTAATGAATGATGTACCATACCGTCTTGGATTGAATTATCTATTATTTCGTCACTTGTTACAATCTCTGGAATGGTATCTCTTCGTGTTGCTCCTAGAAAGTGTATAATAACAAATATAATGTCTTTTTGTTCTTATGTATGTAAATGTATGTAAAATAATTCCATTTAACTGTTTAACATGGGTAAAATCAAAGTCTACAAAACGGTATTAAAATGTATACCACATGTTTTAAGTGCACTCATTAGAAACACAATACATTAAGTCGAAGCCATGTAAAAAAGCATAAAATTTGGACAAACTAAGCGAATTAACATATAGACAAAATCAGTTTTTTGCACATACATGTGTACCATTTACAGTGTCCTAATAATTTTAATACATTAGTGTCGGATGAATGTCTTATAAAACAAGGTTATATTTACACACGGATATATAGTTTCTACATTTATCGATATCTTGCAGGTGTCGACCCACTTTCAGGACCTCCATTATTGGTAGAGGGTACTTATATGTTCCCAGATTGACGTCCTTGGAATAGCCCATGTGCTTGTAAAAATATTGTCGTTCTGTTTCCGGGACCTGCAGATTGCTGTATATCGTTGAGAGTCTGTGCCTCTGTTTGCTAGCCGTCAGTTTTTCGGGATGACTTATATTTGCGTTTAAACACATTTTATAAATGCACGACCACCCAATAACGTGATCTGGTGATAGTGAAGTGTTAGCAAATATGAAATCATTTGTCTAGAAAACGTCCACACTTTTACGGATTTCTGGATCGCACAACATATCCAATCCTCGTACACAGTCCTGAGGAATGAGGACTGGTACGAGATGGTTACCGTTGCATGCGGGTTCAACACTCCAACCACCATTCCTGGGCTGTTTCCGTGGAAACCACTGGCAGACATCTAGGAAGGGGGGGGGGGTGGGGGGCACTAACATGAGTAATTCTTTTTTCAAAAACAGTATATTAATAAAATAATTCTTAAAATAAAATTTTCTTAAGATTAATTTATTATCATTATGTTATAAATAACTGTTTTCTAAACTGTTTTGTTTGTTCTTGTTTACTCACAATCAAAACATTCCCTGCTCATTGTGAACATAAACATGTGTAAATTTCAGAATGCACCACCCATAGTTTACAAACACATAATGCGTCATGACAATAAAATGCATTCCAGCAATAACTGTTTTGTGTATTATTGAATTTATCGACTCGGACTATTGACCTTTTCGACATTCCAATAAAGGGAGATCACTCTGCGTTGGAGATTGAGGTCGGGGGGTTCCTACTGATTAGGCTACGTCTGCATGTTGTGATAATTGATATTGATGGGCGAATTTAATTATATGACTGGAAAAGAAAACTGTTACTTGTTGTGGAGAAATATATGTACGTCGGCTTTTATACATATTTATGCTTTATATGCACTTTATGTTTTAAACAGGTTAACATTGAACATTCTAAACGTGGGTGGGGTATTGGAATTAATCATTTAATGATCGAAAAGCTAAGCTATAAAGGCAACATATCTTATTTTGGCATTAATTTTAATACCTTACTTTCGAAATAATACAGAGAACGCCAACATTCCTTAAATGTGTCATCAGTGTTTGTCAATAGAAAACATATAGGCAATATTTAGAGGTTTTAATGTATATACGGAATTGCATAGAGTAGCCAGTTCAGTATGTTTATACATAATATTATTGTGTGTTTGTATTACAGTATATCTTTGCAATAATAATAATATTAATATTTTAATTTAACTTTATTTGTTTCAGGTAACTGTCACAAACAGAATCTGGAATGTCTCACCTGATTGTAGTATTCCGTCTTGAATTAGCATATTGTGACACACAAATCCACTAATGTAATCACATTTATAAAAAAATATATATATATTATGTAATCTTTGTTCAAGTTAAGTAATATTATTAATTGTCCAAATTCATGTAAATATATTAACAATAATAATGTTAATGAATTGTTGTTATCATAACAGATGGTTGTTGATGGATTATCATAAGCATTTAGTCATCATACATCTGTTTGCATACAAAGTTCCAAGTCAAAACATCCTCGGGCAAATCACCATTGGTGCGAAACTTTCCGGAACCCGTAGACAGTGGAAAAGTGATCAATTGGTGACCTGACTAATTTTTTCGTCGATTCAGTCTGCCGGACTATGGCCCTTGACTGCTTTGTGATTTTGTGTAAAACCACTGCGGAAAGAAGCTATATATATTCTATAGAAAAATTGTTGATAGTGACATTGGAACCAGCATTAACTGTGACTGTCCAAGTTCCTGTTCAAAATGGGTATACTGGAAATTTCTGGGGTATCAGCCCAACTAAATCGCTGGTGATGAACCTGCTTGGTTTTTTACTGTACTATACTAAAACTTATGAAAAAGTGATTAAATACTGGTTGTGCACAAGAATATACTAATAAAAACATGTCCATGCT
Source organism: Congeria kusceri (assembly GCA_027627225.1). NCBI lineage: Eukaryota > Metazoa > Mollusca > Bivalvia > Myida > Dreissenidae > Congeria > Congeria kusceri. Next base: position 1,164,963 of record CM051025.1, on the reverse strand, counting down.
TTGAGCATTACTTATGTATTTTGTGTGATACTTGATTCAGTATAATTGAATACGTTATGTAATTTTGTTTATTTGTGTGCTGTGGATGTGATTTTGAATCGCTTTATATGTATAGCTTATGATTAAAAGTGAATACCCCGGTGACATGGACTTTTTTCTTTGTTGTTGATAAAGTGAAGATAATTAAGCTGCATATATTTCTTATGATGGTACTAGTAGGACATAGGTCTATTATGTTGATCTGCAGGACTCATCCTGTATATACTGCAGCCAAACCTACTACAATTACAGACTTTACGGCGGTCAGTTAACCTACTCACTTTTCCTTAGCCGATCTAAGCGGTTGGCCAGTACCAAACGTGCATACTTTAATGAAAGTAACTACTGCCCTTCTTGAAGCAGAGGTAGGGAGTGAATGGCCGTATGAATTAGTTTATGACCAATCCCAATTTATGTGGCCGGGCTGGGGCTCGAACTCGAGAACATCTGGATTGACAGTCCATCTCCCTACCACCTAAGCTAGCTGGGCCTGGTTTGTATTCAGGTTGCAATTGTCAACAGAAAAAAAGCATATAAAAAATAGATATATACATTAAATTAATATATCTGTCAGAAACCCCACTCATCAAATCAAATAAAGCTAATTTTCTGTGTCCATGGACATATACTCAATGTTGGGCTTTTTTAAAAACATTTAGTACAAAGTAAATGTGTAAACAATTGACATGTTCAACGTTTTAAAAATAGGTGGGTGGAGTTTTTCAAAGTAGCATGTCAAAAGAGTTATATGGTTTACTTCTAACCGTAGGTTAGGTGTGGTGTTTCTTGTTCATGTTTGCCTATTTTGACACACTACTCGTGTGATCATTAATACTGTTATCCAGCCAGGTCTAAATTATGCGTGTAAACGTTAAAATCGCAAATTAAAGCAATTTGTCTTCATATAACGTTGATAAATTGTTTATTTTGAGTTTTATGTTTATGTGAAACTGGATCAGCAGCTGATCGATGTTTACTTTACAGCGAGAACACGGAACCCCCCTGACCTCAAAATCTCGCGTTATCTCGCCAGTCTCGTTACGCGTGATTTGACAATGTCGAAATCGGGAAAAAAATGTTGATTTGTACTATTTTTATTTTTAGCTATGAGCGTTTCTACACGTTTCTTTCTGAAAACATTAACTATACAATGAAACTAATTTAATTGTATTTTTGAAATATTTGCAAAATGTTTATTGCCTGCAAATTGCAATTGGCTGTTACACGACGTTCAGTTTCCTACAGGATAAATAATGGAAATTTATTAAACTTTGTGCAGCTTTAAGCATAAATTTCAATAAATTTAAATCGTAAAATGCCCAGATACTTTGAAAACTCCTACCTTTGTTTACAAATTCCATGTTCAGCATTTGATCCGACAACCTTGGCATACATGTCTGCACTCTTCAACAGCTGACCGCCAACTGACTGGTTTTGGCGGCAAAACTGCCCGCTTTGCACATGCGCAGCAATGTGCACTTGATAGCCCGAGGATGTGATTTGATTAGCGATGGCTAAATTTAAATCAGGACTCTTCGTGAAAAACGTAACATGGGATTATTCTCAAGTACATAACTGTGTATATATAATTGTTGTATACAGTAACACAGTCGTAATTTTCAAAGCCTAATTACGAAATCGACGATAGGAACGTCGACGTTGATTGGCTAATAAAGTGTGTGTTATATAATAACACATCATTTGCGTACACATAGTCGGTTAAAAAAGTAATGCTAGCATATGTTGTTACTTTTATTTGTATCGCTGTCTGCCTTGACGACTTAAAATAAACCTTATCTTATCTTATTTTACCTTTCACATTAAAGGGACAGTTTCACAGTTTGAGGTTGGAAAAAAAACGTTTATTTAAAAATTGAATTTTCAAACAGGAATTTGTATAATATATCGAAACTGTTTGTCTGTTATGCTGTTCAGGTTGCAAAACATGATTATTTTAATATTTATCATGCCTTATTATGTAAAAAATACAAGGGTTGATTTAATGCTAAGTAGTGAAATATTGAAAAAAATGGTGAGATATATCCCTATATCACTCACAGTGATGGACAACATTTTTTAGTTTTACTTGATTTGAACAATATTTAATTGTAGTTGTCACCATTTTTATCATACAGAATTACCAAAAAAGAAAAGTAGTGAAGATTAATAACACCAAATGTTAAGAATACCTATCTGATATGTTGAAGTGTCTTTCCTCTTATTTTCTCTAGGATTTTCCTCAGTCGTATTGAGCCAAGGAAACTATAACAGACAATACCTTGCGGGTACAATTTTTACTCACAAGGCATTGGAGCTCGTCATCTTGGTCCAAATTTAATTTTAGCATCCAAAGTATTTATTTTATCCTTTGCACTGTATTCATCCCAGCATAGTACATATGCACTTGTTGTTTACTGTCGCTATGAATAGTAGTCTCACTTTTTTGTTTACATAATTCCAAAATACAACAAGAATCCAGTTTACCCTTAAGTAATAACTTGTGTTCATTAATCATATAATTATATTGTTTTGTGTGTATTAAGTTTTTATATCCAGTAACTACTCTTAAGTATTTAAGTATCCCATGTGTGTTGTTGTAAGTAGAGTTCAGCGTTTAATTCTCCGCCATCTTGTTTTCTTCAAATTCTTAACCGACTTTTAATCCAATTGTGTTGTAAAGTCCGAATCATTAATATAGAAAACACTTTATTCAATTTAAGTAGTCAATTTCAGAACACTCCTAACAGGACATCTTTTGTTGTTTTACATTTTAACGCGCATCTACGAGTTTAATCAGCTTAAATTGCTTGCGAAAACACATGTGCGTTTGAATGTCGTGACTGTGTGAACTATTGTTTACATAATAACACCTATGCACACGCTATTGTTAGAATTTCGGAGAACTCAACGAACTTTCTCTTTCAATATGTATTTTTATCATAAATATATTTAAAGCTAGCAGTGTGTTGATTAAAAAGCTGACCATTATTCAACGACTACGTGTATCCAATTGTATTTAAATTTAAATAAATTTAGAAACACGGATTCTACGTTGTCTTTGAATATACTGTGTAGCATGGTAGACTGTTGTACTGTTAACACGCTGCCATGATAATGCGTTGAGTCAAAAAAATATTGCGATTGAAGTTGCTTAACTAGATCTCATCCACGGCACATTTGATCGTAATCCAATTACTACGCATTATAGAGAAAATTAGTGCGGACGTAATATTGTCAATATCGTGTTGAAAAATCCTCTAAATAAAAACAAACGTAAAGAATATTCAAATAGCATTTAAATAATCATAAAATTTGTTTGTTTTCGGTGTGATAATATGTGATATCGTCACCGGAATGGGAGACAATATACAAATTTTCATTCGTGCAAGCTCTCGTGAACATTTTAATTGTCTCCCTTTCCGGTGACGATATCACGCGTTATCACACCGAAAACAAACAAATATCCTCTATATGTCTACCAGGTAGCAAATTTTGCTAAACATATAACAGCTATTCATCGAAAGTTTAACTTTGCATATGCAATATGCTTTTCAAACATTGGAATATGAACAATAAGGCCAAACAATAAATAAATGGTTGGTTATCACTCCCAAAAAATCTAGGAGGGGAGGTAACATGGTAAAACTTAACTGTTTTTCTTTACCTTTTTTTTTCTTCGCCGAATATTCACCGCGCAGTTTAAGTATATTGGACTGCATGTAAAATGTTTAAAGGCCTCCCAACAAAGAAAATTGTACCTGAACTATAAATAAGGTCATAGAAAAAGATATTTCTGGCAAGAAACTTATAATATTTAAGCGACCACTGCTCTTTTTTCCAAAAAAATCAGAAAAAATTAATGATTGATAGGCAAAAAAAAAACTTTTAGGGTCGCCTGAAAAAATTAGGGGGGTGGGGTCTGGTAAAAAAACAACTGTTTTACACCTAAATGTATTATAGAACAGGAAAAAGTCAGTTTTATAACATTATTTCTGACAGCCAGAAACTGTGAAACTTTCACTTTAAAATGTGTCAACGATGCCGACAATTAACATTGCAGGTTGACCATCGGCATGATATCTACACATTTATACAAACAATTGTATGACTTGTAAACAGTACATTAAATGCCGTCTTTTTATTTTATTTTCCAAGTACAACTTATGTCCAATACTTTGAGATCCCATATGTACTTCATTGCTTGTACATTAAGATTGGACGTGTGATATTTAAACAACCAATGGTATATACAAGCATTGCATTTTTGGCACGGGTTGCGCAGCACAACTCAGTACATACAAACGAATATAATTGTCATGCCAACCTACCACGTCCGATACACGGCTAGGTCTATAGTTACAACAAATATTCTGTATTGTGCCATATAATACCGTATTTAATACGAGTTTCTGATAATGTATGCACGTTTATTGTTCGAAAACCTGGATGTATTTATATAAAAAAAAACAATCTGATATATATACTAAGGTAATGAATGAATTTGTGAGGCGTAAAAAACAGTTGTTGTTTTTGGTTTACCCGATCCGCCCCCCCCCCCCCCCCAAACACACCTAATTTTGTTCCGTCTATCCTAAAAATAATTATAATTTCCGGAAAAAGAGCAGTTTTCGCTTATGTTAGAAATTCTTGCCAAAAATCTCTTCTCTATTACCTTATTTATAGTTAAGGTACAGTTTCTTTGTTTGGAGGCATCTAATCATTTTACACGCAATCCAATATACTTAAACTGTGTGGTGAATTTTCGGTGAAGAAAAAAAAAGTTTCAGGGACACAAGTTTTATTTTACCTCCACTCCTAGATTTCTTTGGAGATAAGCGGAAACGAACAATTTTGGGGGGCTTAACAGAGGCAAAGTGTCCGTACTTTCGTTTGTTCGTGTTGTCTCCCTTTGACCAGATGCAGTTGTTTGGGGACCATAGGCGGATTTACAGGGAGGTAAAAGGGGCGTATGCCCCCGTAAAATTGTCTAAACATCGATATTTTTCAACTTCACAATAACGTAGACGCTTTCGTCAGTGAATAATATCAGTGTATCAGCTTTGGATGACTGGTGCATTATTCTAAAATAATACTCTAGAGAATGAACAAAATAATCGTTGTTAAACTACCTAATAAACAATGCAAAACGTAGTCCCGATTCTGAGCGGAGCATAGTAAATGTAATTCTCAATACATTTGCAAAAATGGATGTCAGATCATGTTAGAATCGAACAAAATTTCGCATTATCGTTGTTTATCGACCAATAAACAACTTTTTGGCGTTCTGATACGTGGCTATTAAACCACTCGGACTAACGCCCTCCGGGTTAAATCCCTACGCATCAGAACTCAAAACCGTGTATATTGGTCGATAAACAACGATTACTCGATTTTTGTTTCTAAATTTTCGGGAGAGAGTCAGGTTTTGATTAGAGCTTATGAAATTTAGCAAGGCTGCTAGCTTGCAACTTTATTTTGTATGGTGTTCTCCTTAAAAAAAAGCAGATAAATTTTTCGGAATTTCAAGATTGTGTCAACTTAAAATGAAAATATACATAATCTTCATGAACATTTTCGAGTCCTCTTCATTTACGGTCACTACATTAAAGGAACTTGTTTAAAGAGTTTCGTATTTTCGAAAGAGGTCATGTAATGTCATATCTGCAAACACTACAGCATCTATCAACATATAAATATATATATCATTATATAAACAACTATTATATAAAGAAAAAAGAGAGAATTTAAATGTTTGCCTTCGCCGATACTCATACACGGGACCTTTGAGATTAAAAACTTTCGCTTTAGGTCAAATTTCACAGTATCCATAAGAGGTATTGACTTGGAATTCAACACACTTCACCACATTGATTAATCCAGTATGTGAACAAAAGGCCAGAATACTATCACATACGAGAAAGTCGAGCGTCCAGTACTCGTGGGCGGTGCTCTTGTTATTATTTTTGAAATAGTGGTCATTCAGAGCGGACGCTGTGCCTTTAATTACCTATTCTCTACGAGTTTGCAATGTAGTACCCTTCATTACGGAATCCGGTTAGGCCATATGAAATATGCCTCTTACGGCAAGGACGAGACACGAGAATTGCGCGAAACACGAAGCGAGACACGATATTCCCGAGAGACACGAAGCGAGGCACGATGATGTAACACGAGATCTCGCACTGTCGCAGTATCCCATACCACGAAATATCGAGGCAAAATATCGTGTCTCGCTTCGTGTTTTGCGCAATTCTCGTGTCTCGCTTCGTGTCTAGCGGTAAAATATCGTGCCTCGCTTCGTGTCTCGCGCAATTCTCCTGCATCGCGTTAAAAGGTCGAGACACGAGATGCGAAGCGTAACACAAAGCGATACATGATATTCAGGCGAGACACGAAGCGAGGCACGATATTATATCGTTCAAATTTCGCCCGAATCTCGAATATCGCGATGTATTTTCAAACCACGATACACGAGACACGAAGCGATACACGATATTCAGGCGAGACACGAAGCGAGGCACGATATTGTATCGTTCAAATATCGCCCGAATATAGAGTCTCGCGTCTACCTGTGCACCAGGAATTTATCACGTTGTAGTTGTTTGGTGTTATTTTGTAAAAATATTATGATGATAATGATAATGATGTTGTTGTTGTTGATGATGATAGGTAACTGTGTGTTACACCGAAGTTGAGTTGACACCAAGGCGCGTTGCTACATACGACAACAGTGCAATGCACCTATCTGCTTAAGTGCATGATGCAACCCCTCGTCGTGTTCACTTTTTTTCAGTGTGTGAAAGTTAATCTAAAGAAGGACTTTAGTACGCAACTATTTGAAAACGCCAGAGAAGTAATTGCAGCCGCAGTTTCCTCAAGACGGATGGGCGGACGAACGGACAGACAGACAACGAGACAGTCTGACAGAGAGACAGACCGTTACTTCTACAGCAACAGGCTTTTCATGAAAATAAACAATAAGCATAAATAAAACATAGTCATCTTTACAGTTCAAACAGAAGCAATTATCAAAAAGAGTAGAAATAGCCATAAAGCAGCGGTCTCCTTCAGGCAAATGTGCGGACTGATTGACAAAGAGGCTGAGAAACAGGCAGACAGACAGACAGACAGAAAGACAGACAGACAGACAGACAGACAGACAGACAGTGGGCCGTCATGGACTTGGTCGTCATGGTCTGAGCCGTCAACGACTTGGGCCGTCCTGACCCGCATTCATTCGTTAGGGAAAAGAGTGTTTCCCTGCTTTACTTGCCTGCTTTCAAACAACGAGACTCGATATTCGGGCGATACAATATCGTGTCTCGCTTCGTGTGTCGCCGGATTCTCGCGTCTCGCTTCGTGTCTCGTGTATCGTGGTCTGAAAATCTACCGCGAGACTCGAGATTCGGGCGATATTTGAACGATATATTATCGTGCCTCGCTTCGCGTCTCGCATGAATAATGTCAATCGCTTTGTGTCTCGCTTCGCATCTCGTAGCATGATATTGTACCGCTAGACACGCAGCGAGACACGAGAATTGCGCGAAACACGAAGCAAGACACGATATTTTGCCTCGAGATTTCGTGGTATGGGATACTGCGACAGTGCGAGATTTCGTGCTACAATATCGTGCCTCGCTTCGTGTCTCGCGGTAATACCGTGTCTCGCTTGCCGTAAGAGGCACGATAGTTCATATGCCACTAACCGGATTCCGTACATCATTCATACGCGTAACGTTGTTAAAATGTGTATTTCCCGATTTTTTATTTGATTTTGTAATCGCCGCCGCGTGCTGGTTTCATAAATTGCCATGCTTCCTTGTGCACTTAAAGTTTGTTTGCATTGTTAGAAAGATAATAATAGTTATTGTGTGTGTACGCTTGATAAAACAAGTTTTAATGTAGCATGTATAACAACAAAATAACGGTGTTAAAAGGACGAAACCTATTTTTCTTTGGATTATTTCTCAACATATGCAGCATTAAAGGTAACTAACTAAACTATATTAACATAAGGGTTTATAAAAAGTAAAGTAAAGTAAAGTGTTTGTTTATTATAGTGTCACCCCTCGCGATTAAAGGCCAGTTTTGACTTATGTGACAGCTTTACTGATGAACACCTTTACTCCCGATTCCTATCCTATATGCCGGGCGCTCTGCAGGAAGGCAATCGGTACCCCTTGATTTAACTAGCTGCTGGGTAGGCAACCGGCCATATCAGAACTTGCCCTGTGTAGGACTCGAACCTTCGACCTCCCGCTCCGTAGGCGAACGCCCTACCCACTAGTCCACGGAGACGGTTATATGTGAGAAATAACATGTATAATTGATTATATGCAAACGTTAATGTGATATTAAATAGTCCATATGTATTTAGTATGTAAACAGAACGAGACAATACATAGTATTAAAACTGATGTTGTTACGTTATTTGTTATTCGTGCTCGCGTTGTTAACACGCATATATTTATTTTGCATTACACTATATATATCGTTCCATCCTCTTAAATTCGGGCTTCTTGGCAACACGTTAAGCCGGAATGTTCTTATATTGTTCGCAATTTATAATGTATATTGTATAGTAGACTTGCCGTTTTATCTGAAATTCATCCGACAAAAATGGCTTATGCATTGACTGTTCCTTCCTCAAATGACAGCCATTGATAAGTATCATAAATTACATAAATATTTTTGTAAATTCCTGTACCATTCAACCTAAAACTAAATTATATTACTGCTGTATATATCCATTGTTTACGAGTATCTCAGGTCATTATAATATATTCTATATGCGTTTACGGGACACCCTTATACAATTTGTTTAATGCGTCGGTCAAACCAAATGCCACGTCATATCTAGGTTCGGTTGCTGACAGGGTTGTGGATGGTGGATATGGAGTGTTTAGTACAGATTATCGTACGGCTATTAAAAGACCGGCCTGAATTCAGCTGAATCTGACCGAACCGTATCTTGTGAAACGAATTGTTCTATTAGGACGCATAGATCAATGTTTGAATCATGTAGATATGCCATACGTCTTAAGGAAAGATCAGTGTTATTATGTACACATATAATAATTACATAATTTTAATAAATACAAATAGAAATAAAGAAATAAATACAAAACCATAAAACATAAACGATTTTCATGAATTGAATAGCGAAGTTATAATCAGTCTTTATTATTTCCTAGATTTGGCCAATTTGGCGCACTCAGCCTGTCAGTAGGAAGTCTGGAAGGTCCACCACTGAATATTGGTTTTACATCAGACAACACCACTGTTAAAGAGACTCTGCTGAGTCCACCTATGTCAATACAAACTATTCTGGTATTGGGACACATATATGACAAAGACGAATTCGCCTACTTGGCTACATGTGAGATGTAGATTTACAAGCCAAGTGGTAATGATGTGATTATGATTTATATTCACAACATATCAGTGACGCACACTTACATACATGCATACACGTAAACCGACTAGCAATTAACAGATACTTAAATGCAAATTAATAATTCCTTGTATCACCTATGCCATATAGCGGTATCGCATATAGATTGTATAGTGTTGACAATAGAATTTTGACATGGTTATTTAACATAAACTGTACATTTCATTCGTAAGTAAGCAAACCAATGTCGTGATTAACACAAACATTGTACAGATGAATAATCATTTATTATGATCAATTCCGAAAGCTTTCTGAAGCTTCCTCACACTAAGGCTAACGAACACAATCGCCAATGACTCAATCAAGTAAAACACTATATGTCTATTCAATACAATATTTGTTTAAAGTAGTATTATCCATTGAGGTTCATTTCAAACCCTTTGCCAAGTAAGGTTTGTTTCGTGCATTTCATGTTTTACGCACCTTGACTGACATATTTTATTCATTTTGCGTGCGTTAATACATTACGTCTTGATTGCACCTGGTCAGATCGTTTCGACGGAACTCATGGTCCTAACTGCGCCGAGGAATGCCATTGTTTTCGCGGAGGATGTGATGCTGTAACTGGCAGATGTGAACCGGACGGATGTCAAGACGTATGGACTGGAGTCTCGTGCAATAAACGTAACTAAACTGTATTTATATAAGGCTGTCAGTGGCTGTCATCTTCACACTTTATACTAAAACCAGTTTGAACCCTGATGTTTTGCCTTTTCAATTGGCCAATTCCTAAAAGGACATAACCTAGGATGTTAATGAAAAGTTTGTCTACTGCTGATGCAGCTGGTTGTTTAAGATATTCCTATTTGTTTGGTATATAAAATCTATAGCGTTAATTACTACGTAACATAATTTTAATATCTCGTAATATTTTCCTATTGTACTATTGTACCTTCCAAGGCAGCAAACACCATTCTTATACATTCACTAAAAGCTCTATCTGTAAATGACAATGATGATCTGCGCTATTTTTACATACATTATGTTCCCATGCATAGTCAGCATTGACGTTTATTATCACTGTTTCTAGCAAGTGTATCTGGTCTCATTCAAACCATTTATTGAGAGTTCAGTTTATGTTAAATCATAAATGTAGAAATGTATTATGTTTAATTCTGGAATTTATATTACCGGTATATTTACACAGAGCCATTAGACAGAAAAGATACAAGCCAGGGCGATACCAATGCGTTTACAGTGTCGTTAGGTGTAACCATTGGCTTTTCATCAGTACTGGGTTGTGTCATTGTCTGCAATGTCTTATATATGATATATATGAAGAGGCTGAAAGACCGGTAAGTACAACCTTCTTGGACAATTTGACTTTGTTTGTGAAACATAGAATCATTTACTCGCAGACACAACATTTAAACAATGTATTCGTATATTTTCATTGCCGGCTTCATTATTCGTTATATAATAAATATATCATTATGGTTGTAGAAGTATGTTATTCTATACACATATCATAGCTTGATACATTTTAAAATTTGTTAACTGCAGTGACGGTACCTCTGGAAATACATACGACACATTGGCGCCGTCAGTTGTCGCAATTAGTCAATATGAAGGACTACAAATGACGACTCATGAGAAGTCCTCTGAATTCAGTTGGTTTACTAAGTTACCCATTAACATAACACTAATTGCATTTAACATTGTAAAACTTATTTTCCTAAATGAATACCATATGCTAGCACTCTAATTAGCAATTGTGTTGCAAAAACTGTGATGATGAAATAATAATGAGTTGGTTATTTTTGTATATAAAAACACTTTTATTTCGCATTTCTTCTCAGGAACATATCTTATATACACCACAATCACAATCCAATACAAGTGGGTATATGCATTACAAGCAATGTATACAATTGCCAAAACATCTATAAATGTTGCAGGGGGACATCCAGAAGACAACAATCAGCCCGTGTATATAAACCAGAAATACGAGAGTGAAAACAGTGATCCTAGAATTAGAATCTCTCTAGCCAAGATTCACGTATGTTTTATGCACAATGCGTGCAGATAAGTCTGTTTCGTCTGCTTAATCTTATTTACTTGTGTATTATCAGAACGACACATATTGACCGTGTTCTATACCAAATACTGTTATCATAGGTATTTGCATTGCATTGTTATTCCATAACGAACACAGTGTTTAGTATAATATAGGTTGACTGTAAATTTCTTTCTATGGACACATTTATAATATTTAGCTTAGTTTAATTTAATTTAAAATCAGTGTTCATTGTTTTTCCCCTTATAGGGATTCCGTTGACCGGAAATATTGTTCTTGTTTATAGCACAGTGTTTCCCCAGTCTGAAATACAATTATTTCACTTTTAAAGTATCAAATACATAATCTAAGATATTCTAATATGAAAAAAGTTGCAACAACTTTAAAAGACCATGGCGTTAATAAATCGAACGTTTTTCTCATCCCTTTTACAAACATAAAGTTAGGAGAGTTATCAATAAAGGCAAGGCTATCTTATAAGCATTGAACAATCCGATCAACGTGTCTAACATTTGATATTATGTTTCTATACTATTTGTGTTCAAAGTCAAACTTTTACGATTGTGTGGGTGGAATTTACAACAAGGTCTGTTTGTGAACAATAACACGCCCTTGAGGAAGGAGTTAATAATTATTAAGTTAAAATATCGGAGATTTAAGCAGATACCAATTATTACTAAACGACAGTATACACAAATAATCGAGATCAAAGCAGCTAAGACATTGTATCTCTGAATGGTAATGTATCATAATTATAACTTAAGATGTTTTACTAAACGTACGTCACAATGATACACCGGTTTTTAAAGGCCACACGAGCATTTGCATGGCGCCTGTCGATTGCCGGGAAACAAGTGGAGTACATGAAATGGGTCTGGTGTGATTAAAATTTGCGAATAAGTTATATATAGAGTTCCTCCTTTGGCCTGCTGAAATAACATTTATATCAATATGCGAGACGAAGAAATATAAATACATCTCATTCAGTGGATATGAGATCTCCTTGCGAGGATAAAGTCGTTCGCCTTGATTCACGTCTTTTCCTTTTTGTGCAACGTTAGCTTTACCACAAGAACTTGACCATACCATTTGGGCCACGAGTGGATAAAATCTGATTACCGAGCTATAGCGCTGGAATTTACATACTACGGACATACACCATTGGCCGAAATGGCAGACCAGACCCCAACTACTAACAGAGCAGTGTTGGCGTCATTTACGTCATACGGATGCTAACCGGTAACATATAGGCCATGAAGAGTTTAAGGTCTGTCCTATTTCGGTCAGGTCATTAGGAGATCTGTCAGACGTCCAGCCGGCGTATAGCCCGACATATAGATAATAACCCCAAATTGATCCGGCGCCTGGCCGATTTGTTTTATGTTCGGTCGGGTCAGAGAAGAAAGTGACAAATTATGGGAATTTTAAATCTTTACAGATAATCTAAACTAAAAGAACACTTAATGCATGTATTGACATATTGTCTCAATTGTCATTAAGCTTAAACAATTGCTTCTTTCACATTACACCTGCAAATGCATATATTGCATTCACAATACTTGCGATCTTGATCATCATCATGCGGAATATAACTTCTGACCTTTCTCCCCGTTCAAACCTATAGCGAATCGGCTCGAAACGTCAACGCCGCCAAATGCAGCCAGCGCATTAAGCCCTGTTTCTTGACGCCGCTGTGAATGATATGCTTATGTGTTATGTGGGGTTCATGCTGCATTCTCTACCGTTTCAGTAATTTGTACAGTATAGCTGCAGGGCGCTAGATCATCCTGCCAATTATACGTTTCATGTAATGAAAATGAGAGCAACTTACCGTATACTTGTTTAGCTGTCATTTACATTTGTTGATCGCTTAAGATTATTTACAAAGATCAAATTGTTATGTTTGCTCACTAATCGTTTTCTTATTACACTTAATTATATACTACTCTGTGGCAATTACGTTCTGACATTGTCACTGGTTATATGTTAAAAGACATACGGGTTCTTTATACACTTGCCTTTTTGTCTTTCTACTGCAATTCGTCTGAAATACAAAAAGAAACACGCGTTAAAATTACAGGAAGTAAATCGAATTCTATATTAAATTATACGTACATATATAGATAATAATTAATTGTTTAGATGGTGATGAATACATGCAATAGAATGAAGCCAAAACAAAACTTGTTCAGAATGTCGGGTATGAGATATATGTCAAAATGTTGTACATGCAGTTGCTCTTAAATACACAATACAATCATTTAACTTTAGAAACCATATATGCGCGGTATTTGTTCAAGTTCGAAACATACACACGCTGTTGATGAATAAGCAACAATTAATTGGAATAATTTATTCGGAGCTACCGGTTTAGTTTAGTCAACACATTTAAATGGATTGGTCGAGGTTGTCGAATAACAACAAGACATACCATGTAATAATCACACATACTATAGTTAGCGTAATTAAAGACTTTTTCTTTCAGCTAGTCGATGAGTTCAATTGCACTTCAATACAACCTTGTCCAATACGCTTACGACAGTCTACGGTTAGTATAAATAGAAGTGCTCTCTTAAAAGCGTTACAACGTTCACTTATCATTTACTTGTTATTAACATTTGTATGCTCATTAGTGTTGTCATTGTTTACATGCACACATTCTACTGTCTACGTGTTATGATTGATATTATTCACCAATATCAATTATTCGACAGTTTCATGCTTTTAAGCACAAACAATCTCCAGTGTTAAATAATGAAAATTGTGCAAGCAAATAGCTAGAAACATGCTAGTATCAGCTTTACAGTACTATCTCGTGTCAACATTTACAACAAATATTGTTCAAAGAAATTAAAATTCACATGCAGTGAACAAGACAATTAAAAACAAAATAAAGTGCAAAATTAATAAATAAATCAACAAAACTTGAATGCATGTATGCACAATGGTAATGTGTATTTTAGCGGGATACAATTTCGTTTACTATGTTTAGGTTTGGTTTACGCTCTGTTTAAGCTTTTTTTTGTAATTTGGTTGAATATCGTAATTTAAAACCCGTTCTTAACTTCCTTGTTATATTCAGTGGAACGACATTTTCTGATTACTTTATGATAATAGTGTTTGTGGGCGTGTGCGTGATTAAACACTCTGAAAGTACAATGTGAAATGGCGGTATATGCGAGATACATGCTATTATGTTGCGGAATAATCATGAAGATATGCGGTTTGAACGGTAAATTAGATTGTTATGAACGAGTCATAACACTTTTCGTGCGTTATTAATTGAACACATTATTTGACAAAATACGTGTCAGTGGTTTCGTTATCATTGTATATAAGTAAAAGTAAATGATTTCCTCCGAACGATGTCGGCAATACAAATAGTGTTTTTAAGGAACCAAATACTGGCAGCAAATACGCAACTGTTATAATGTCATCGTATCATTATTGTTGTAGTTAGTTTCGGAATTTGAATCTTTCATGTTTGTAGATTACATTAAAATACGTTGCTGCCATAATTAAATTGGGTATAGTTTTATTTATGTATTTAAAGCCTTAGTTGCTTCGACAGCTTAGCATAGCTGCGTTTAAAAAGTTTTTGGACTTACATTATGGCTCAAATTTATTTGACAGTAAGCCCGAATGTAATTTTCTGAAACTTATGAAGAAGCATATAACATGTAAGTTACTGTAATCCTTCCCTCTGTTGTTTTTACATGCAATATACATGATGCACACATTATTTCATATAGATGAAATATAATAAGAGATTCAAAACTTTGAAACAATGTATGTTTTGTTGACATGTCCAACAGCATTGGTACTGCAGTTGGTAAAGATTTTGTTACTGACGTTGATTGAAAATAAATAGTATATTTCAGATACGAAGTAATTCATCGTCAAAAAAGCAAATCACATACTTTTATTACATGTTCTTACCAGTAAATAAATCTACTACAGAATGAACGAAATAGTGGCTGCTTCTCAAAACCCCATTCATCCATCCATTATCTATTATGTCGCGAACATATTCGCTTAAAAAGATTTCTATGTTAATAAACTTGTCTTTTACCAATAAAAGAAAATGCATACCCGGTAGTAAGCTATGCTCTTTTTATTTACAGTTCACTGTTGTCGATTTATGTGTTTTTTTGTTTCCAGTCGTATTATTTAGAAAATGAAACAAGATAATAAATGAACTGCAGCTACTGAAAATAATGTTTTATTTAATTCCATTCTGTATTCCATGCAAGTACTCCGACACAGTATTATTATATTTTGTTAATATGAATATATATTGACTTGTATGTGTATTGTCTCCTCATTTATATCAAAACAAATATATTTAATCAGTATTCCAAACATTCATGGAAGTCGTTATTCTACATTAAAACCGACACAGTCTTAAGTTAATAGTTTCTAACCCTTGTTTTTTAGGTGGTGTTCGAAATAAATGTTGAACCAAACATTTTCTCATGATTAAGATTTGATGTATCATTTTTAACTCGACTATTTAACGAGTATGTGATCTTTCAAACTAGCACCGGGCGTCGGCGTCCGCGTCAGTCACTCTTAACCCCCGGTTAACAAGTATCAAAAATAAAAAAAACTACATTAATTGAGAGAAATTATTTGTCTTAACTTTGTCATCATCAGGAGCAACGATTTCATAACGTTTTAATGTATTTCGACAGAGAAATTGCTCTTTGTGACATATTTCAGATTACAGTTTTGGCTCAAAGGTCAATTTTCTTCAAAACTACTTAAAGTATTCACTTGCATCTTAAAATAGTAGGCCTCCTTCGGTTGTTTTTCGACCATGGATATGATATACGGCCCTTTTTAATACAGAATTTCATGTTACAGATTTGAAAATAATCCTATAACTTTTGCAAGAGGTATTCACTTGAAACTTGGAAAGCAACATTTAATTATGTTCTACATTACATTCAGAAATACAAAAATACACAGAGCTTTGTCAAACATGGTGATAGCTTACTAAAGAAAACGGTAAAGTTAGTTCGCGTGTTCTAGCCATAAACAGTAACCGTATATTTATAAACCATAGCATTATGGGTGATTAATGAATATTTTTCATAATCTCCGCACTTTATATGTGTTTAAATACCTAAATAACAAATAATAACGAACAATACGGATTACTCAATTTAATGACAGAGTAAGTAACAATAGTCGATTGGTTTATAATCCTATTATAGCGCACCTGCCGACATCGACAATGCTGAAAATAAACCTACAGCCTCAGTCACCCATTTTCGATTATGGCTCCCAATAGCGTCCCGCCGGATACAAATTATAAAAAAAGTCGGGAATATCGGGACGCCGTCGGGACGCTGTCTGAGGTGTCGGAACGCTGTCGGTACGCTGTCCTTAGAAAGAAATACCTATTATCTACAGGTTCGTAATATGCGCTTCATTCATACCCGTTGAGATGTCATAGTTTGTCTAACCTGATATTTAATCGGGTTTGTAATCGGAGCCTGTGCTGTACATCAAAATTGCGTGGTAACATTCTTATTACTTTTTTCCGCCTCCTTGTTCTGTCAAAGTTTGTTTGTAGAGTAAGAAATAGATAAATAGCATTTTGTCTGTACGCGAAACCAAAAGTAGTAATGACTGTTTCTGCTGGACAAACACTAATTGTCTTTGGATTATTTCTCAAGATATGCACCCTTAATGGTAACTAAATCAACAATAATAATCAACAATCATTAAATGAAAAATTGCTATTGATAAAGCAATTAACGTGATACAACGTCAACAGAACGAGGTAAAAATATCTTACGAACACATGTTGTCGGTCTAATTTTTGTTCTTTATTGGCTTATGTATTTATTTATTTGTAGTTATTTTATTTACGTACCTATTTTACTTATGTCGGTATTAATTCATTGACGCAGTTTTAAATCAAGTTCATATTGTTAACACACTAGTGAGTTTATACTATGAAACCACGTTAATCCGGACTCCTATGAAACATAAAGCCGGATGAGAAACCGTTCACTCATTATTTATTAATGCCGCGCAAGGGCTCGGTGTCTATATGCTTACCCTAAGCCTATGGAAGAAAAATGAGGCATTTAACTTTTGCAATAAGATAATAACATGAAGTCGCTTACACAAATTGAGAAATATTAAATTTTTAAGTATAAGTTACATGGAAAACACGCAAATATTTGCTGCGCACAGAAGATTGAGTGGCTGCTAACTACATTTGAGCTGCCTAATTGTTGACACTTGCATGTGCCTCTAGTCCGGAGAGATCAATACTTTTCAACTGTGCATTATTACTTCGTTTGTTGCAAAAGGAATTTCGAGAAGCATTGGCGCTGAAACCTTTATTTTAGACCGTCCTTGTACTTAAATATTGTACTTGTTTCAAACTTCTACATTTAGCCTACGTTTATGTAATTTATTTATTACGTTTTTTTTAATCCAATTCATTTTGCGTGATAAAAGATACTACTTCTTAGTGAAAATATTATCATAGCAAATCGGTAGTACGATAATTTCTTGTTCGATGCTGATTCACATTGGAGAAAATGTCCAATATAAACAAAACTACATCTTTTATCTATTTAAACATAGTGGCGTAACGTCCAAAAACATGATATGACATCATGACGTCATTTTGACGTCAAACTGTAACACTTTATTGCGCTAAATTTATTAGAAAAAAAGCACTTTCATCAAACATCATGCGGAATAGAGCAACAATTATAGTAAATCTTCAAAATGCTTATGATGTACAACTATTTTTGATAACAACAATGATGAATATTGGGGATTTGAGTAGAATGATGGTATTTGGTGATAATGTTAATGATGATGATGATAATCGAGATTATGATGTTTGTAGTGATGATGGTAATGGTAGTGATAATGATGTTAATGTTCTAATGATGTTATGATGATAGTGGCGTTGATGTGGATGATGATGATGGTTGTAGTGATGTTAATGATAATGATGATGACGATGATGATGGTATCGAAGATGATGATGATGATGATAGTGATCATGATCATGATCATGATGATGGTAGTGGTGGTGATGATGATGATGTTGTTGTTGGTGATGTGATGATGTGATACATATTCAAAACAAAACCTATTGACTGAAGTGCACAAACCATAGTACCCATAGCAATACTATTACCTTCTTCAGAAATATAACATGATATAATGCAGGTATATTCATAAAAATGCAGATCACAAGTTAGCTGTCACCTGTAGTAAAAATGCAAGCATTTGCAAAATTTACCAGTGTACCTGCCGTCTATAAACCAGATGCGATCGTTAATTTTAGTTCAGGTTTATTGCGTGTACATTAAACCAATGTGCTCTATACATAATGTCGCTCGAGAAGCTCTTTTAGTTACACATTAAAATAATACTACCGGTGTTAACTTAAGATTAAAAAACCAGCGAGACCGCTAGTTACACTCGCGATACATCAACTGCTCCGTTATGCCTCAGTCACACATTTCCGATTTTTACTGCCGTTCTTGAGCCGACAGCGTCCCGAATCATATATGTTAAAAGTCGGGACAATATTCTGAAATTCGGGGCTCGAAATTTTTTATCATAAGATCGAATATGTCCCGACAGCGTCCAGACAGCGTTTTGACAGAGTCCCGACAGCTTTCCGATTCTCCTGAGTGCGTTCCGACATTCCCGACTTTTTGATTATTTGTATTGTTGCGCTATCGGGACGCTGTCAGCAGCAATAATCGATAATTTGTGACTGCCGCAATACTCCAGACGTGTTATTTCTATCTAATTTATAATGCATTATCAATCCCGTTCAACAAGACATTGCCCCGAAAACGTCCCAACACCGTCCCGAATTTGAACCGATATAGCCGAATCTATCCCGACAGTGTCTCGACTTAACAAATTCGGCTGAGTTTCCTGAATGTAAAGGGAAAAACTTAACTGTCGGGAGTGCTTGGCCGATCACGCCGAAAATGTCCCGATAATTCCCGATTCTTAGGATAGCGTACCGACAGCGTTCCGACACATCAAGACAGCGCCCCGACAGCGTAAGGACAGCGTCCCAATAATCCCGACTTTTTTACAATTTGTATCGTAGCGCTGGCGGGACGCTATCGGGAGCCATAATCGGGAATGTGTGACTGAGGCTGTAGGTTTGTTTTCAGAATTGTCTGCGGGTGCGCTAAAATATATTTAGAAACCAATCGACTATTGTTACTTACTCCGTCATTAAATTGCGTAATCCGTTGTGTTCGTTATTATTTGTTGTTTCGGTATTAAAACACATATAAAATGCGGAGATTATGAAAACTATTCATTTATCGCCCATATTGTTATGGTTTATAAATATACGGTTACCGTTTATGGCTAGTTGTGACCTCACTTTACCGTTTTCTTTGGTAAGATATCTCCATGTTTGACTAAGTTATGTGTATTTTTGTATCAGGACTATTAAAAAAAATTCATTAATCGTCCATATTGTTTTGGTTTGCAAAAGAAGGCCATTTGATTATGAATTTATAATTACTCTATCTAATTCAGCGTTGTTTGTTTGTCTACAATTAATGTTGTATGAAATTTATATCGGATATTTCTGAAGGTAGGGTATGGTAAAATTAATAAGGTCTACATCGGTCAGACAAATACTATGGCAAGGTTAACAGCAACGGAAGGTAATGTAAACAGCGGTTAATTTCTCTGTGTTCAGTGTATTTGAAGCCACTCTAAATTTCTATTTATTTCTGTATTGTAAGTACACGGAGGTCAAAATGATCGTACTTGCTTATCCTTCATATAAATTTATGAAATCTGAAATTCCTAGCATTATGTTGGTGTTTATTTGAGGAACATAGTCATATATACAGTAGCCGGCACATGCAGTATGGAGTAGTCAGAATGGCTTAAGTCTTCGATGGGACTGTAGTGACACAAAATCTAAATAGGGTGACTGGACGATCATTTAAGTGTTGTGTTGTATAAAATATTGATGGAGTTACACGAATTTTATTCCTGTATAGGGTTAATGCGTTTTAACTAAACTATTAACACTATTTATATTGAAAATGTGCGTATGATCTTGATACCTAATATGTTTGTAGCGCCAATTCCTGCCACACGGGTTTGTACGGTTGTCAATTTAGATAACAATATAGTTTGTTTGCTTTCACAACGTTCTTAGCTTAATTATATCTATGCTTTCTTATGTGAGAGTATTAAACGTAAACTAAATATTGTCGTGGAAACTTGTATAAGACACTAGCACATTCAATCTGAATTTTTGTAAATTCCGGAAAAAATGATAACCAACTCGAACATTTTCATATTTTAAAACACTCGTTAAATTCGGACAGCGTTTGCTGGTTCGTTAAATGAACACACCGCTTATTAGTCCCCTACCGGTGTTTCACCGGAGGGGACTATAGGTTTGCCCTCCGTCCGTCCGTCCGTCCGTCCGTCAGTCCGTCCTCAAAATATTGTTCCTGCAATAACCCAAAAAGTACTGAAGATACGTCGATGAAACTTGTTATATATATAAACGGCAATGTGAGTATTATGCACGACCTTTCTTTTTCCGCCAGAGGTCAAAGGTCACGCGTGCGTTACTAAAAATAGAAATAAACTAAAACAAACTGGATCCGCGATAACTCAAAAACTACTGAAGATATTTCGATTAAACTTGGTATTCATATGAACGACAAAGTGAGGATTATGCTGGACCTTTTATTTTTCATCAGAGGTCAAAGGTCACGTCACTGTTACTAAAAATAATAATACATTAAATACTGTTATAACTCGAGAAGTACATAAGATATGACCACGAAACTTGGTACACAGATTGAACTATAGATTTGCCATTCATCCGTCTGTCTGTCCGTCCACAAAACCTCGATGAAACTGGGTATGCATATAAACGGCAATGTGGCAATGTGAGGATTGTGCACGACCTATAAATTAATACTGTAATAATTCGAAATGGACATAAGATATGACCATGAAACTTGGTACAGAGATTGAACTATAGGTTTGCCGCCTGTCTGTGTGTCGTTCTGTCTGTTCGTCCGTATGTCTCTCTGTCCGTCCGTCCCCAAAACCTGGATCCTGTGATAACTCGGAAAGTACTGAAGACACTTTGATGAAACTGTGTATACATAGCAACAGCAATGTGAGAATTATGCACGACCTTTTATTTTTCACCAAAGGTCAAAGGTCACGTGACTGTTACTAAAAATAGAAATAAACTTAATACTGTGATATTTTGAAAAGTGTATAATACATGATAATGAAACTTCATGAAACTTGGTATGCAGATTGGACTGTGGGTTTGCCATTCGTCTGTATGTCTGTCTGTCTGTTCGTCTGTCGGTCTCACTCTGTCTGTCTGTACCGTCCCCAAAGCCTGGATTTTGCGATAACTCAACAAGTACTGAAGATACTTTGATGACACTTTGAATACAAAGAAAGGTAAGGATTGTACACGACCCTTTATTTTTCACCAGAGGTCAAAGGTCACGTGACTATTACTTGGAATAGAAATAAACCTAATACTGTAATAATTCGAAAAGAACATTACGTATGATCATGAAATTGGTACACAGAATGGACTATATGATTACCCTCTGTCAGTTTAGTAGTGCAATAACTCAAAAAGTAACTCGAATGTCTGGTCCATGATACTAAAATAGAAAAAAACAACAACTTAATACTGCAGTGACAAATGGGATTTGAATATGAGACTGTGTACATCTACAGATAAAGGGCGATTTGACGGTATTGCACAATGTTTAATTAGTAGGGGTTTTCACCGGTAGGGGACTCCTGTATTGCTTGCAATAATATCAAAGCCTTGTTAAATTGGATTTATCTCTTTACTTTCCACATCTTTAAATTTGCGTATAATCACAGTTCAATCTTACAGTTAAAAAATAAGGGGTTACAAGAACGACAATCAGACAGTAACAACATAGCTTCTAAGATACCCTTAAGAACATACCCACATTTATTTGTTCCATAGCATAATAGCTTACAGGGAATCAGAACATCATTGTGCTTGCAATGTTTGAATCCCTGAGTACTCTTTTAGAACATTGAATATTAATTGCTATGTGAAATATGATTCGCGCTCATACCATGATTATATTTAGTTTCACCTATAAATACACTTTGGATATTCATCGCTGTACAGTTAGTGAAAGGACATAAGGAAGTTCAAGCATGTTAGAATCCCTGAAAGGTTATACATCTGCCAATTATTTTCTGGCAACTTACATAAACCAAACAATAATTTAAAGTATTCATTCGTAACCACTGGCTTGTTTAGCTACCACAATTGAATGCACTAAGTTGGCTATACCAAATAACAATTAACCTTATCAGCAACTAATTTCGCATACTATCGGAAAGTTGCACGCATTCTTCAATGTTTTAAAAATTGCCGATACGAGGAATTGCACTTCAGATAAAGTTTTGGCACCCAGAAGTTAATTTGGTTAATATGTATGCCATTGCACTATTAAAAATAAATTAAGTTCAATTGTCATGTCTGCAAAGTAATGTTCATCATTACCTAAATCAATACCGCAAATATTTAGCGGCACTTCAGTACAAAACATGGCATGCAGTAACGGCTATAGTTGTTAATAGGCATGCAATTACACTATTATAACGTTATACTAGTCTTGTCTTAAGTAAGCTTGTATACGCCCGTTTGAAAAACAGATGAAACTTAACGGGTTCGGGCGGCCGGTCGTGCGTCGGAGATCTTTGTCCGGAGCATAACTTTGCACGGCATGGATGAAATTTCTCTCTTAAGTGGTTGAATCTTTACCCCTAAAAATGCTCCTTTGACGGGCAAAGCTTTGTGACAATGGCACCCTTGTTTATATTTAACTACAATAATTATTAGCACACACATTTACTGCTTTAAAAATATAGGTATGTGATATGTGTTTCCTTTTGAGATAATATTCGTTTATTTGAAGATACATATCGTCCAACTTCCTGTTTAAGATAACATCCATTTTATGTGCGATACACTTGTTATGCACATTTGTCTGATTAATAATTATTGTAATGCACAATAAACTACCGTCTGGTTTCATCATTATTCAACAATGACGCTTAGTCTACGATTCAATGCTTTTGAGAACGAACAATGTCAAATAATGCGCTTTGTTGTGTTTAATTTTAAAAACCATGCGGTCAAAATGTAGCAGCATACACAGCGGAATGTCCTACGTTTGAATGAAAAAAAAGTGATCATCCACACCTGTACACGAATTTAAGAAATGACGAAACCAGAGTTGTTGCCCAAAGCGCAGACTGAATATTATATTAATCGTTCTAACACATACAACATGTAAGCATGATTTATATACGGAAATTTTATCAACTTTATCAATTGCTTATTTGCAGATTGAAAGGTACGTTTTTTTCAGAATTGTACAAGAATACGAAGCACAAATATAAAAACATTGCAACTTCTGCTACTACATCATTAAAAAAGC
This sequence comes from Congeria kusceri, assembly GCA_027627225.1. Lineage (NCBI taxonomy): Eukaryota > Metazoa > Mollusca > Bivalvia > Myida > Dreissenidae > Congeria > Congeria kusceri. The sequence continues at coordinate 1,140,935 of CM051025.1, read as the reverse complement.
ATCTTCAGCAAATGTGGTATTTCCTTCGACCAAAGCGTTTCGTTTTGTCGCTAGTATCGGTAAATAAAAATATGCATTGCATTGATAAGATGTTAATCAACCTCAGTGGTTGCAGTGTTCATTAGTTAATCTGAGTTAAATCACAAAGCAATACGTTGTACCGTTGTTTAAATGAAACTGTAGGTCGATATTACTAAAATATTAATATACAAACCTTGTTTGACGAGACTTAACAAATCAAACGAAATGTGAAAATAGTACAATAATTAAAATTATAAATGTGAATGTATGGTAATTATGGAAAGGTCACTGAGAACCACCGAGTCCGTTAAACTTTGTGATACGGAACATAACAATGCAATTTGTACAAGTTGTAAGGCAACCCGAACATAGATGACATAAGTGAAAAAATGTACAAGCAGACTTGCACAGTTTGTTTATATAAAAACAGTCACAAACATAGAAAGTAAGGCCTTATAATAGCACTATGCTCTTATATGCTATATATACCCATATAATCAAATATGTGTATCAACAGAACAGAACAGGCACTTTTATAAAGATGTAGATTCACAGTTACTTGATTCCTGTTTCATTATATATTTATTGTTCGTATTTCAAGGTTTCAAAAACACATGGATTGTGCAAATTAAACGATTGACGAATATATGCTTTTTTTTTTAGAAAGAAATGCTACTTGGTAAACATACCCTAGTAGTTTTTACACAAAGAGGCATTATGAATATCAAAATAATTATGTTTTGCATCAAAACAGACAAAACGTTTTAAAATTCCATTTGTAGAGAAATGCTTTTTTAACCTCAAACAATCAAACTGTCATTTTAAGACTTAAACAAACATTTATACGTCGTCTAAACATATATAATATTCATTATAGTACTATCATAAGTCATTTTTAGCTCGACTATTAATCATCGAATAGTTCGAGCTATACTACTCACCTGCCGGCGTCGGCTCTGGTTAAGGTTTGCGAGCAACAAGTCTATATCTCTGTAGCTATTACAGATATTCAATTGAAACTTCACACATGTGTTCGAGGTCATTATATGAGGTCACTGACCAAGACCAATAACTTAGCTTAAAGTTTGCATGCAACAACTCCATATCTCTATATCTACTACTGATATTCAACTTAAACTTCACACATGCCTTCAGGGTCATTATATACGGTCACTGGACAAGAGACATAACTGTGACCAGCATTTTATCATAATTATGCCCCTTTTGTATTTATTAAATTCAGGTTAAGGTTTGCGTGCAAGAGAACAATTCAGGTTACGTTTTGCGTGCAACAAGTGCGTAATAAACATTATCTCTGTAACTACTACAGATATTCAACTGAAACTTCGCACTTGTGTTCGGGGTCATTATTTGAGGTCACAGACCAAGAACTATAACTCTGACCTGCAATTTAGCAAAATTATGCCCGTTTTTGTACTTAAAATTCAGGTCAAAGTTTGCGTGCAACAACTCCATATCTCTCCATCTACTACATATATTCAATTGAAACGTGACACATGCCTTCTGGATCATTATATAAGGTCACTGGCCAAGACCCATAACTGTGACCAGCATTTTTGCAGAATTATGCCCCCTTTTGTACTTAGAAATTCAGGTTAAAGTTTGCGTACAACAATTCGATATCTCTCGAACTCGCGAACGGATTGTACTATTGTAATGAAACTTCGAAAAAAAAATGCCTTATAGCGAGTACTCACTTGGAATTGCATATGGAGTGGGTGGTATCTAGGTCAAGGCCACTGTTACTAAAAATAGAAAAAAGGTTTCCGCTCAATAACTTGAGAGCGCATTGAGATATTTTAATGACACTTAATTTATAGATACCTTAAATGGAGACCATGCTTCTGATTGCATATGGGATGGGTGAGGTCAAGATCACTGTTACTAAAAATTGCAAAACGGTTTCCGCTCAAAAACTTGAGAACGCCATGATACATTTTAATGAAACCTCATCCTTCTATCGCAACCTCGCTTTGGATTGCATATGGGTGGGGTCAAGGTCACTGTGACTTAAAATAGAAAAAATGTTTTCGCCCATTAACGTGAGAAAGCATTAGGATATTTTAATGAAACTTAATATATAGATACCTTATATCAAAACCTCGCTTGGGAGAACGTATGGGGTGGGTAGGATCAAGGTCACTGTTACTTTAAATAGAAAAACGGTTTCCCCTAAATAACTTGATAACACATTTCGACACTTCAACGAAACTTCATACATAATATACCTTATATCAAGATCTCGCTTGGGATTGCATATGGGGTGGGTAGGGTCAAGGTCAAGGTCACCATTCCTAAAAATAGACGTACCGTTTCCGCTCAATTGCTTGAGAAGACATTGAGATATTTTAATGAAACTAAATATGTAAATACCTTACATACAGACCTCGCTTGGGATTGCGTATGGGGTTGGTGGTGGTCAATGTCAAGGTTACCATTACTGAAAAGTTATTTTTGTGCTGACTAATGCATTTGGTTCGAAAAAATTGGTTTTCGTGGAATTTCCACGTTTCTGGTTTGTATTGATAAAGGCCCATAACTCTGACAAAGCAGTTGAGTAGTCGAGCGCGCTATCCTGATACAGCTCTTTTTAATGTACAAATCAATTACAGTGCGCATTAGGTCAACAATATACACAACATACAGTAAATCTGCATTATCGCTATGTTTTAAATCCCAAGGGCTTTCTGTTTGCCTGTTGATAAAAATCACATAAAACTTAATGTGTCCTTATGAAAGGATCGTTAATTTGACTTAGATAGATATATTGCATAATTAACGTGTTTGGGTAATTGCCATATTTGGTTTACGATTTTGAAAATCGAACTTCGTACAGTTTTTGTAATAATTCGGTTGATCTTGTAAATCCCGATTTCAAACCCATTCTTAACTTCCTTGTTATAGTTCAGTATATTGGTATTGTCTGATATCTTTAGAATGCTAGTGTGAGCGTTTCCGTAATAAAGCATTCGATGGGTCTGTTCGTGAAAATACATACAATGAGAAATGGCAGTATTTGAGGAATACATGCTTAGATGTTGCGGATTAATTGTGAATATATGCGGTCTTAACGGTAAATTAGAATCTTGTAAACAAAGTTAAACACTTTGTAATAACACACATTATCATTTTACTTTAAACAAAAGACTTGTCAGTTTACAGTTTACAGTTTATTAATACTCTCAGCACATTGACAAAATGTGAACAAGCGGTACAAAAAAAAAGTTTACATGCTAACACATTGGTCAAGCTGTATAGGTACCAAATCATTTACGAGACTCAAGTAATTTTTTAGACATATAATAAAACAATCTATAAAGTACAGCGTTTTATTCTTCATATTAGCCTGGTGAGTTTTAAAATAATATAATATATTCTTTATGAATTTGGTGAAATTCATTATTTTAATTTCATCTGTTTCATTCATAATTCGTTTGTAATGAATCATATTACAGGTATTATGCTTAATATTTGGTAAGAGGGCTTTCCTTTGATTTACAAAGTAAGAACATTAGAAAAAATAATGAAAATTTGAATCGCAGAAATGACATGTTCTTTCATGTATTTCGATATTTTGCCAGCGGCCCTTTTAAACTGGTAGCTGCTGATTACACATACGAAATTTGCTTACATAAGGTAAATATAAATCAGGTACAAGTTCGAAATAGTTTTCTTATCAAAACGAGTCCTTAAAAATTTTATAATTAAGACATTTGGGCATTGAATTTATAACGGATGTCCTTTGTTGTATAAATTGATCACATATAATTTTATGTACATTTGCCAATAATAGTGGCTTTGTTCCGTTGTAACATTGATTACTCCAGACAAACTCATTCCACAATAATCAAAAATAGATTTTATAGCATTTATCGATGTAACATTAACATCATTTACAACAGTATCAGAAAAAATAATCATATACAAAATCAAACTTAGTTTTTAGTTTCATCTGATGTAACCAAGTTAATCCAACACCCAATCATGCGTTTTTTTATAACACCTGATAATGGGAAGCGAACGAGATCGCCAGAAAGCATAAAATGTGGAGTATTTTTTTTAAACGGCAAGATTATGTTTAAAATAATTAGTGTGGACCTTTTCAATAAGTGACAAATCTCCATATCCCCATATTTTACATCCATATGTTAAAATGTGTACAATAGTGTCATCAAACGCTTTTAATTGACATTCAATAGATAAATCTAGATTTCTTATTTTTCTGTATAAACTGAACATTGCTTTTCGTGCTTGCTTTACTACATGCTTTTTGGCCAATGCAAACTGTCTATTTTTAGAAAAAAGTACACCTTAATATTTAAAATGATCAACAGTTTCTATTAAATAATCGTTTATTTGTATGTCTAGTGAATAATACGAATAAAACCATACGAATAAAAAGTGTTCAAAGCAGACACGAGATCTTCTTCAGAGGTCGCAAATACGACAGTATCATCAGCATAGAGTAATACAAGCATTTTAACTAGTATATCTAGATTTGCGTCACTTATTTCTATACTTCTGTCATTGCGAGTAGTCATAAAATGTTTAAGATCATTGAGATATAATGAAAATATCATACATTTTCCCCTTGGCGCAGGCCTCTACTACATACAAAGAAATCAGAAAATTTACCATCTAATGTCATGCATGATTTTATGGAACTACACATATTTTTTATTACGTTTAGGAAATTTCCAGATATATTAAATAACAGAATCAAAAGCTTTCTGGAAGTCAACAAATACACAAAACAATTTATTCTTTTTTACTTTTAAGTACTCTGCAAGCATATGCAGTATAAAAATATTATCAATGGTGGAATGATTTTTACGAAAGCCTGCATGATCAATATTTATAAATCGAGAGTATCAATATAATCAGTAAGTCATGTATTTAAAATACAGGTAAAAAATTGACCTAGCAACTTTATAATCTTATTGGGCGATAATTTTCAGGTAGATGCATAGCACCCTTATTTTTATGTATCGGTACTATACAACCCTTTAGTGCAAGATTCCGGCAAGTGACCGGTCGGCAAGATCAAATTAAACAATTTATGGTATAATTCTGTTAATTTATTTATATTATTTTTAATATATTCATTTATAATTAGATCGAACCCAGAGTCTTAAGTGAACGGACGGCTTTATGTATTTCTTCTATTGTAATCCCATTATTAAGATAACATTGTAAATCTTTACTGGGCTATTCTGCAAGGGGTTCGGTACTATTATCAGTATTATCCGCGTTAACGTCTTTATAGAAATCATAAAGTACAGTAATATCAATATCCGAACCTTTATGTTTCTTATTAAGACTCTTTATATAATGCGTAAAAAATATGTTTGTTTCAGGTTAAAATCCCCCCCAAAAATAGGGTAGGTAGGTAGGGAATTTTCGTTTTATATTTTTTACTTTTTTATTTGGTGAATGACCAACTCGAAGATTCTAAAACTAAATAAATATTCAGAACATATCAGCAATATAATAAAACACTGTTTATAGTGGAAGCTATCAAAACAAAACACTTGTTTATCCAAAAAACTTTTAATTAGTGGATAAAAGGTAAATAAAACAAAACAATATCTGACAAACCCAATAAAATGTTCAAGGGTGGGGGCATTTTTTTTAGGGTAGGTCAGTTAACCTGAAACAAACATTAATTTTTTTACGCCCAATTCCAATAATCTTTCGGCTTTGTAGATTTCAAATTTTTCAACTTTTGATGAGTTTTTCTTTTGAACAAAACAGTTAAGTGCGTAAAATTGTTTTATATTGTTACCTTGCTTTTCTTAAATCAGCATCATGTATCTGATTCTTAGGCTAGAGTTTGTAGATTACTTGGTTCTCGGATCCGCCGACCCGATATTTTCCAAAAAGCAAAAAAATAAATGTAGAACGTAGCCGATATCGTAAAAATGACCTGTGAAAGGGTTTCAACCTGTTACACGAAATGCAAAAAAAAAAAAATCCGCTGAAAGCATGGATTAAATTAATTTTAACATGCATTGTGTCTGTTTATCGCCGTATGATTCATACGACCTGCTCTCTGTTATTTTATACATCACTTCAAGTCAGAAGCAAATACTCAGTAAAAACAAATTAAGATCTAAGAATCATTGTATTGTTACAGTATTTTTATATGATAAACGCTGCCTTTTAATGTTGTTTTTATTGGTATTAATGTCATGGTTATCATGAAGTGATTACGTTAATGTTGTGTAATATGATTTTTGTAAGCAATAATTCATAAAGATTCTAATATCACTGCACATTTCCATTCGTGAAATTCTAGTCATTAATTTACTCAAGTCTGTGTTACTTTTATATTTTTTTTTTGTTTTCCCTCCTCCAGCCGGACATTTTTCCAAAAATGTCCGAGAACCAATACGTTAAAAAAACTCTGGCCTTAGCGAAATAATATATTCGTTTAGAATTATGATATGTTTACGTGCTCCCTTGCACTTGTCATTAAACCAAGGCTTACTATAATTCGGTTCCTTTGGGCGAGATTTTGCCGGGCTATGTGAACCAAGCGTAGATTTAAATATGTCATCTATAAATTGTTTATCAGGCATTTCGCAATTATTGATGTTTGTAACAAACTTTTTTTTTCTTCATCTGTATTTAGTTTAAAAAGATCAAGTTTATCATCTGACCACCGTTTCAACTTTTCAACCACTGATTGTGTGTTAACATTGTTTCACACATATTGCGCCTTTGTAGAGAAAACAATTGGACAATCGACATCAGAATACAATGCGCTAAAATCATCTATTTTAAACGAATTCAACAAGTGATTATGCTGATGATATTACGTAATCAATAACAGAGGTTTCGTGACAAGTAAATGCACCAATATCCTTATTACTTAAAGCTCGCCCATTTAAAATTATACAGTCATTACTTTTACAGAAATGGACAATATATCTACCGGTCTTATTTATAATTTTATCATTTGTGTTACGCTTTATCGATAAGTTTTAGATCAGCTTCAAATAATGTATTCGTGTTTACATCAATAACATCAAAAATAATTTCGTCAACGTAAGTTAGATCATCTAAATTTCCCGTTCTCGCATTTATGTACCCCGTAGTTATCACTAACTTATTATTGAAACTAAAATTTTCATATTCCGTCAAGAAATCGTTATATAGTTCTTGCTTAAAATATTTTGAGATTTCGGGGGAGGGGGGGGGGTGGTGGGGTACATATAAAGCACCAAATAAAACATCTCGTCTGTTATTTATCGTATATAAATCAGTGTAAATGTTTTTCTCAGAATAGTTTTGACCATAAAAATAGTGTTATTCAAAAACGAAACAATAAAAGTAGAATATACGTTTACGTAACTAGGCAGCTGGTATTATGATATCATCATATCATTCTTGTTTTTGTTAGTTTCGGAATTTTAACCTTACTATGTGTGTAAACTGTATTAAAATACGTTTTACCATATTAAAATAGAGTATAGTATTATGAATGTACGGAACAATATAAGACGAAACACAGTTTAATATAAATGCGTTTAAAGTTATCCTGACTTATGGTATGGCTGAAATATATTTGACAGTTGATCCGAGTCTAATTCTGAACTTACATTCTAAATCTAATGAAGGAGCATAGCATATGACATGTCGTAATTGTATGTTAATGTAATAATTTACTCTGTTGATTTTATATGCACTATATACGATGCACATCTTTAATATGGACTTAATAACACAAATATATTTTACTGCAATACATGTTTGTTGACTTTACAATCATACACTAGAGTCCAATAACAATGGTACTGCAGTTGTACATAATGATTTTTCTGACGTTGAATGAAAACGTATCAAATTAGACGTATGCAGTATGTAATGTGACAAAGTCCCTGACACGTTTTTGACTATATATAGTGAACAAATCTACTCAAGTTTCAGCGTAATAGAGCATGGTTATCCAAACCCCATTCATCCACCCGTTGTATACCCTATTTTGATCAAGCTAAAACCGATGTCTGTGTTATTATACTTGTCTTACAAATACAATACTCATAGTTCAGTTAGTGTCGTTCTGTTTCTTTACATTTCACTGTTGTCTTTTTTATTCGTTCATCCATATACATCCGATTTTGGTATTAAACAAGATAAACCTATTGACGATAATCTTTACTGAATTTCATTTCGTATTTTTATAGCAAATATTTTAACATATTATTATCTTTTATTTACGTGAAAAGATATAATAATGATATTTCTGGGTAAGACATGTCTCCTTGTCACTGATAGCAAAACGAATATCTAAACAGTATTCCAAACATTCGTACGAGTGCTATATTCTTCAATACAGCGGACACATTTGAAGTTTGTGACCTAGAGTTCAACCCCTAATCTAATTAAACCTGTACCAAACCATTTCTCCCGATTTAAATTGCATGTAATACTTTCATTTTTAGATCGTTTATTCGAATAAAATAGGTATGCTTTCCTACTTCAAAACCACGTACGTTATTCACTTGAAACTTGGCATATTCTATCTTTATCATCCACCCCAGCATCAGGAGCCGAAATCCCCATAATTCCCTTTTGAATTTGGACATATTTATACCCCTTTCAATTTTGATTTTCACGTTAATATTTGCATTTAAAAGTCCTACAATTTTAAAATGCCAAATGATTACCACTTGAAATGTTGAATGTAACATTTTCTCTAAGTGTCGAATGCATACAGCAATGCTTCTGATGTTGTTAGATTTAATTAACACTGTAGAAAATCTACCAGTTGACTTTAAATGCCTATTTATATTTTAACTTGACGAGGTTAAACGAGGCGATCATTGTGGCGTATGTCTTATTTTACTACCTTTATAAATAAACACATCTATGTTCCGACGTATTTTATTTAAATTATGGTTGTCAACCAATAATCGAATTTTCGATTATTCGAATACCTAACAGATTATTCGAATAGAATATAGCTACTCGAATATCAAAATAATAATAAAACAACTTAAGAAATGGAAAAACAATATGCGCTGCCACGGTGATCTTTTATTTTGACAGTTTGCTATTTTGACACACATTTTAACACTTTGAATGCGCAACTTGTGAAAATATATTATAATCAACTTGAGGTAGAGTGTTACCTATGATATCGACCAACATGTCGTCTGCATGTCAAATTACGCTTTTTAAAGATACCATGTCTCTGAAAGTGTACATTATGATATTAAAGTATGCAAAAGGTATTACAATTGGCAATAACATATATACATATATATAATGTCAAAAACGTTACGCACTATGAAAAAAAAATCATATAGGTCGTGTTTGTTTGGCCCTTTATTGTTTACATTGTGACATCAAAATTGTAAGAATCTTCTATATTACCACAGGTTGCACGCAAACTTTTTAAATTACCTGAACTAGATTTGTGAACCCAATCATATGTATGATGATGATGATCATCATGATTATGATGATGATGATGATGATGTTAGTGTTGGTGATGATGATAATGATGTTAAAGATGATGCTGATGGTGATGTTGATGATGACGGTAAATGTGTCAACTAATCATGATATAGCCGATGGCGCGTATAAATTGTTTAATTGTAAGTGCTGTGTAGCCTTCAAGGTAAAAAGTAGGTCACGCAATTTAATCTCTCAAATCGCCCTACTAAAGACCGTTGGCTTTTGCCAATGGTCTATATATATGAACCGTCTGAAAATATCGAGCGCGCTATCCACGGAAGCTCTTGCTATGCAGCCCAATATGCAACTGAAGCTTCATTTCAATATGGTATCATATACAGTCTAAACGCATATAAATATAGCTGCTTGTTTGCTGATCGAAGCTCATCGTCGAAAACCACGGTATATATTCCTTTACCACTACATTATAAACCGTGTGAGAATGGGTTGTGAAAAGTTCGTTTTCATGAATATTGATGAGCTACCCACTGACCAATGAAATTACAACGATTACGTCGAATGCTCGTTGTGTCTACACCGGTCTGACTGACCTGTGTGCTCACGCTCTAAGTATTATTGGTATGCGCTACTTTCCAATAGAGCTCGCAATGGTTGATTTGACATCAGGTTCGATACCAGTAAATCAGTGTGTTTTCCTCCGTGGTTCATTTGAAATATTGCCATTTACCAGATTTCCCTTTTTGTTCTTCTGGTATAATTATCTTTTAGCAATGTTGGACATGCATTTTGTGGTTATTTCTAATATCATATTTGTGTTTGGAGCATTTGTGTGCATTTCTTTGGAGGCTTACTTTAAAAATGAGCTTTTGGGGAGTGCTTACTATTGCATTCGGCTTTTGTCGAAATATGACTGCCGAAACCCATTTTTCTACCGGTGTGTGCATTCAGATGAGTTGTATTTTCTTAGAAGTAACATGTCAAATCTTTTTATTGCAATTTTTGGAAGAAGAAGGATTCTTCTTTAAACTGGTACCAAGTTTGCACAATCTGAAATCTGAAAGTTCGCCGTTTTATAATGGGACCATATTGGAGTTGGATTTACTGGTATCTAACCTTGAATTTTAGCCCAAAACGAAGTGAAAGTAGTTTTTTTTAATTATAAACACGCTTTACAGCGTTAACACTAACTACTAGTATTTTATTTAACAGAAATATATTCTACTATCAGTATTAAGTTAATATTGGACTAATTAATGGTATCCATAAAGTCATTTCTTGAAACAACTTTCATACGCGGGATTATTTCATGCGTAAGCACATTTGGACTCTCAGGGCGAAATAATGCGGTTAAGTACAGAGGTTCGACGAGTGACGTCATCCTCTGTGTATAGAATGTTGAATACTCCAAGAATGAAGTCTGAAAAAAATTATCAGTCGACCGGTTACTAAGTCATTGAGTACACACCGCTCGAACCGGCCACGTACAGGATTACAGTAAATATGATAAAAGCGAACCCCGCCTACATGTGACTGCTTTAATACCGCGTCGTTTTGATTGGCTGAAATTTCAGTGCCGACTTGGACACGAAACCAATGAGATGTATCATTAATTATTCATTATTATTAATTATTGAGTACGAGGTTTTGCTAGCCTAATCGCCCACGGTCGATCAAGAAGCATAGCGACGATAATCGAAGCTTAACTATTTTTATATTAAATTTCTGTAACAACCTGCGAGTGAACAACACCATTTTATATGTGCAGATCTATACACACATTTTTACTAATGAAATTATTTGTTACAATATCTACTGGTTGGTTTTGTTACACGCCCATGTGTCATACAAAAGCTTGTAAAATTGTATATTATTATAGTTGTTACATGGCGTAAAACTTATTACTAAAAAATCCTGCACCACTTTCTTTCATGAAATGTTTATCGTATGTAGTTTTATCATTTCAATATTCGATTTTTTGTTGTTGCAGGCGATGCCCCTATTCTAGTTAAAAATGAATCAGTGACAGCAAACGTGACGGGAATTTTGGGGGAGTTGCAAGAGTTGTTGACGGTAAATCTGGAGGTTTTTGTTCAATGTGGTTGTTGTACGGCCATTCAAATACCGGCCTGGATCCAGCTGAATCTGACGAAACCTTATCTCGTGGAACGAATTGTTCTATTAGGACGCACGGATCAACGTTTGTATAATATAACATTGTATAAAATACATGTTAACATTTTTAACGAAATGCATGCTTTAACAGTCGGTTAAATACATGTACATATCGACAGAAACATATCCGAATTATGCTACTTGTTATTTTTTCAAATCCGTATTACTACATGAGTGCTAGCCCGTTTAATGCGCGCAATACCTTTTTGGCATATATTGACATCATCATAGACAGTTATTTAGACGGTGAGAAAATCGTAAAGCGTTGCTTTGATGCAGGTTGCTTGGCCAGATATATTGACCATTCCGATTGATAACCGACTGTTAACATGCCTTTATGATTCCGCAAGCATCATCTCTTCGGAACACATAACCAACAAACAGCATCACCAACAGATACACTACTTTTATAAATCTTTTAACACAAAACGAACGAGATTTCGCATAAAAGCAGCGAATACTTTGTCTTTACTTCAAAAATTTATCATTCCGTTTGTGACATTTAAATGCTTTTGTTAGTTTCCCGCTGCTTCTGATTTATATTTGTATTTAATTTTAATTTATGTTCTTACGCACTTTAAGAAAACATACTGTGAACCATTTGTGTGATTGTGTTACTATTTTAAACAAACTAATTGAAGTGTATAAATATTAATTTTATTTTTAAAGTTAAGTCATACGATGTATATAATAAAAATAATATTACGCTAGTCAATTGTTTCAAGAGTATGCACCAGTCTCCTGTCATACGTCATTAATTTCTACACAAACAATTAGACTGATACATACAATTGGCAAGCATAATATATGCAGTACATATAGACAATATTTGAAAACAAATAAATATGAATGTATAAATGATACATGTATATATGTCACAGACAGTTTATTTTTTAATTATTTGCAACTGAACCTAAAACAAGAATGATTTTTTGTAGCATCCTCGCAATTTGGCGAATTACGTTTGTCTGTCGGAAATAACGAAGGGTCTTTCGAAGATAAAGAATTTACTGTCCTCAATGACACGGTAAAGACGGCGGAATTCAATAAATCTATTGCAATAGATTTTGTTCGAGTTTCTGAATGGACAGGAAACGCTAAAGACAACTACATGACCATATGTGAGATAACGGTGTATCGCCAAAACGGTAATTACATTTAATGCGTTCACAATAATTTGATTTCGATATGTATGGAGGGATACCACCAAAATAATGTATACATTAAAATGGTGCACATGTTAAATTTGCACATACACTATTCGACAACGCTCAATGGTAAATGTTACATTCCATATAGAAAAGCATTAAAATGCTCACCAAATTATAACTGTAATTGATGTCCATGACCGACCTCATTAAACGAAACAATATTTGAATTTTATAAGTGTCCAATATGACGTATTTGCTCACAAATAACTAAACACACATATACTGTATCATTAACTTACGCATTTTGCAGAACACGTTCAGGCGTACACTGTACACTTTTGCGTTAGACACGTTTGCATATGACTCTTTTTAAAATGCAATTACTTCTTTTTCCGGGCATAAATCGGTGTTTTCGTCACCGAAAGATAAAGCGTACTGTCGAGGTTCTAGAATTCATATTAAATGTTATTTAAGTTCCATAACCGTGTTAGAATTGCGAGGAGTCTGCCTTTAATTAACATTGTAGTGTGAGATGATGTGGTAAAAATATATAACATGTCGTTTTATGTTTGTTTGTTAAAATCATATTTTAGTAACTTGTATAATATAAATTGAAATTTATATCAACTTTCTAAAACCGTTCAGTGTAATATAATTTAAATGAATTACTTTGAAAACCGTCAACGGAAGTCGGATCATTAACCTGTGAAAGAGTGTCCGCAATAACGGGAGGTAATTCACAAACAAATTAAAAACATGTTTGTATCCAGACAGTAATTCGGATAACCACTAAAATTTAACGTTTATTCTTCGGTCCATGTCCAACTTTCCTGCCAAACGATTTGCTCAAAGTCAGTCATAATGTGCGTGTAGTTGCATATAAATAAAATAGATGTAAATTGGAAAGCGAAATTACTCCAAGTCCAATGATCCGACAATAGTAGTTCATTTTTAAATTAATTACCTTCTTATTCTGAATACGAATATATTTTATTTCATCTCTTACAGTTGACATAATTTGCCTGGTCTCGGCTAAGCTTGGTTCCCGTTCGAAGACGTATTGTATATATATCCTAGGGCAATATTCGTTATTTGTTGACAGTCTGCTGGTCAATGTTAGAGATTTCGTCGAAGGAAACCAAGGGTTACATTTGTCATAAACATATACTGTTTGCACTTCTGGATATGGGATTAAGTGAATCCACTTGACTTTTATAATTGTGTGGTTTTGTCGAGCATATCACAATACGATGAAAGGTTTCATATTTATTAACACGTCTTATAGATATTGTTTTGCGATATGACCTATATACTGGCGTCGTTTTCTGTTACAGTATTTTCAAGTGTATCTGAGTTAAGGTAAAGATCTAATTATGAATATTTACAAGCGTTTGATTATAAAACAATACTTCTTGACTTAAAAGGTATTATATGTCCTAATGTGTTTCCATCAATGTTTAGAGAATATATATTATTCTACTTTGTCTTGACTAATGAAATAATTAGATTTGTATCTTCCAAAAACAAGAAGACCCAATGTATTTCAACGTTCACGTGATGTTGTTTTGAGTACGTTACTGACATTTGTGAAACTTCACATTTAAATATTTCCCATATAGTGTGTTTACTTTTAATATTTAACTGTGAACATTTTTGAATAGTGTTGTTATATTAAGTTCTGGATTTAGATTCATTTTAAATTAAATTATTTATTTTCCAAAACCCTGGACCACGTCAAGATAGGGTTTTAATGTTTATATCTTCAATGTCGTCATATTTCAGTCTTCAGAGGCTGTTAGCAGTAGAGTTAATTCTTGTTATGTAAGTGAAACCTGTTTAAGACCTTTTTTGTACTTTCTTGAATCTTATGCATTTTTTTCTGTAAGTATAATGCTGACTATATTGTTCATCATTTGTGAATTCTTCAAGATATGTTCAGTATTTGCAGACCCTTTTTTCATGAAGACTTACTATATTTAGTCAAATTTGGGCAATGTATATTAATGTAACAGTATAGTGTGTGCCTTACTTATATAGTCTTACATTCGATAGATAAGTACATTATAAGTGAAAATCCATAATTACACATATATCAGTTTTGAATATTAATGTAGCAAGTAAATAGTATATTATTAAATTTTACAACAGATGTACCAGTATTTAATACCCAGTAATTAATGCATTGTGTATATATTTTCGAGTATACATGGCTGTTTAATCAGTTAATATTAGATGCATAACCATTATAAATGTGATAAATAAAATAAAATTTGCAAACTGGTGCACATGCATATGTACGTATTGCATATTTTAACGATAATATCATATCAAGCATGTCTAACTTAACCTTCTTGAAAGACAAGTATGGCATTGTTATGAGTTGTATCTCAGTCTTTGCAAACTTTTCTAGAAGTAAAACATAATACAATTATTCGTGATTTCATTTTTTTTTTTCTCTTTTTAATGTTTTGCATTTTTGTCGGAAGATTGTTTTTTCTTCTTTAGCTTAGGTAAATTTGTAAATGGCGATCTTCATGTTACCTTTAATTAAATGTAGTGTCATGCGCTTGTTCGGCGTAGTAGAAGCAGACGAATTTGGGTTTTGAATGAATTGTATCATTAATTGAGTTTTCCACGGGTACTGTGATCTCATAACCAATGTCGGAATGAGTGTTGTTTACATCGGAATTGTATTTGGATTCACGCACAATCAGACTTTTTGTGACAAGGCATTTTGCCAACCTAGTTATTTGAGAATGTATTGAATTTGTGCCATCTCCAAGGCATATCGGAAAATGCATGGATTAACTGGCAATGGGCTGTCCATTATGTAGGACAAGTCCAATAAACTATCCAAACTATCCACACGACATTGTATTCTGGAGGTGTTTCTCGGGGGGGGGGGGGAGGTTGAAAATGCATACTCGTTTACCTCCAGAGCCTGTTTGTTTGCCATAAATTAGAAGGTTGTCCCTCCTCATTCAAAATATGACCCTTAAGGTTCTTGTTATCAACAGAAAGAGAGATATAGTCTTTACCCAGACCTTTGTAGTGTTTTTACCATCGAGTCTATCTAGGTTGGTATTCAGGACTCTGATAGTGCGTTCCCTCAGCTGGACAGGATCGTTCAATTAGTCAACATACATTCGCCACATTGATACATTCGCCACATTGTACGTACCAATTGTAATGTGGGTTGGGTCGATGCGTTGAGCTACTGCATCATATAACTCATCGTTTCTCAACCATAAGGCTTTGTGTAGCTTCCTCCCGCGAAAGAAACACTGGTGGTGGGCCGCCGTCTTTGTACAGTTGTACTTGACCTTGGTATATCTATTTTCTTGTTAATTTTTCAAACTTGTATCAATTATTTTAATACTGTTTCCTTATCAAACGAAACATTGTGTCAATCGTTTATTTATAAAATCGAATATCTAGCTTTATTTGTATTTAACATAGGATTTTAACGATCGCAACATACACAGCCTCGGCTTGTGCCGCTACGTTTATTCTTTGACCTATTATATGTATTATATAAACTTATATATATTATATAACCCTAAATATAATTGTTAAAGCGTTGCGTCTGCTTAAACATGGGCCTGTAGATCGTCCTCGGCGACTTGTTTTTATACAGTTGTTATTTATTTTTAAAAACTGTTTACATTACGCATTCCAACATTTCCTTTATTTTTAGCTCACCCAAGTAAAAAGTGCTCATGGTGAGCTTTTGTGATCGCCTGTTGTCCGTCGTGCGTGAGTGCGTGCGTGTGTGCGTGCGTGCGTGCGTCATCAACTGTTCATTTTAACAACAGCTCCTCCTTAACCGCTTTGCAGAATTTTACCTAACTTCAAAGGAATGATCCTTGGGTAGACCTCTTTCAAAGGTGTTCAAATCTTTCCGGTCCGCTACATATGTAGGTCACCAAAGCTAAAAATAGATTTAAAAAGTGAACACTTTAAAAATCTTCTCCTCTGAAACCTCAAGGCCTAGAGGTTTCATCTTTGGTATGTAACATTGTATTGTGGTCCTCTACAAAGATTGTTCAAATGATGCCCCTGGGGCAAAAACTGGCCACATCCCGGGGGTCACATAGTTTATATAGACCTAAAGAGCAAAATGACTTTTAAAATCTTCACCTCTGAAACAGCAAGCCCCAGAGGTTTTGTATTTAGTATGTAACATTGTAAAGTGGTCCTCTATAAAGATTGTTGAAATAATGCCTCTGAGGTAAAAACTGGCCACACCCTGGGGGTCACATTGTTTATATAGACTTAAATAGCAAAATGACTTTAAAAATCTTCTCCTCTGAAACTGCAAGACCCAGAGTGTTCATGTTTTGTATATAACATTGAATAGTGGTTCTCTACAAACATTGTTGAAATGATGCCCCTTGCGTCAAAACTGGCTACACCCCTTGGAGGGAGGTTCACATGGTTTATATAGACTTAAATAGCAAAATGACTTTAAAATTCTTCTCCTCTGAAACCGCAAGGCCCAGAGGTTTTGTATTTGGTATGTAACATTGTATAGTGGTCCTCTACAAAGATTGTTCAAATAATGCCCCTGGGGTAAAACCTGGCCACACCCCGGGTGTCACACTTTTTTATATGGACTTAAATAGCAAAACGACTTTAAAAATATCATTTCATCCTCGGTATGTAAGTTGTATAGTGGTCATGTTGTTCAAATTATACCGCTGGGGTAGAAAGTGGCCACGCCCTGTGGGTCATATGGTTTATATAGACTAAACAAAAACTTCTGAACATGCAAGGCCCAGATATTTATACACATTTTAGGGGTTTAGTGCCATTTTGACCTCTTGTTATAAACCATTATGTTGCCTTAAACTCAGATGAGCGACCTAGGGCCATCATGGCCCGTTTGTTTGTTTTATTTTTGGAAGGCATTTTCCTCTCAAATATTGACATAGTAACGTCAATTTTCTCATTCGTTTCTATTCGGTTATATATGTTTCCACTGAAGGTTTGACAGTCAACCATAATTTGTTCCTAATTTGTATTTTTAAATAGGTAAATTGTCTTCGGTTTATTATTTCTATATAATTGCGGTTTTAAATCGGAGTTGATTAACGCCATGTTGAGATAAAATGTTCAGGGATGTTTGAAGCAGACATAACTAGTAATGGATTTTGTATTGAGATTAAGATAAAACATATTCCATATTTCCTTCACGTGTTAGTTTCTTATGTGTGTGTTAGACGATGTCGCAGGTTCATATTTTAATGTCTGTTGGAGAAGGTTTTCGCTAGCCTTGTGAGACTTTACGGTGTAGGTATCCTGGTCTATGTGAGGACGTTTGAAGTCAACGGCACTATTTGAGTTGGGGAATTCTCAACAATGAAATAATAAATTTTATGAGATCTTTCTATTTCACTATACATGCAGCATATAAAGTGCTCCGTTACATGTATATTGATGTCGCATTGGCTTTCAAATTTGTTTTGGTCATTTGAATCAATTGCTTTGTGTCAATATCTTGCTTTTGTCTGGGCTATATCGGTAGGAACTGGAAA
Source organism: Congeria kusceri (assembly GCA_027627225.1). Classification (NCBI taxonomy): domain Eukaryota; kingdom Metazoa; phylum Mollusca; class Bivalvia; order Myida; family Dreissenidae; genus Congeria; species Congeria kusceri. The sequence goes on along the minus strand of CM051025.1, from coordinate 1,122,607 downwards.
AATAGCCAACTAGTATGTTCCAGTATGTTTGCATGTAATACTGTTACACATTGAATGCATGCTCCAGTAAAGCGTGGATATGGGGTTGAAGGAATTTGATAGTTTTCGTTCATAGCTTCTAAATTTAAAAATATCACAATTTAGACTGTTCATTAAAAGCTTGTCCACACACTATTTTGCATCTCTATTTAATGGCAGTTTTACTACAAATTAGTAAACGCGACTGGTGGTTGCATTAACTACACTCATCACATGACCAGGGACCTTGCCACATAAGAGTCACAGCGACATATCACATAGAACACAGGGCCATATTGTTGTGTCTTAAAGTTTGGTTCAATGACCTTAGCGATGAATAGCAACAGTTACAAATAGTACTTTGTGTAGTTGAGAAAATGTGGTTTGTGTTTGCTACAAAATTCTCATCGAGCGGATTGTGAAATGTATTGATGTGTATATTTCATACTTATTACAGTTTAGTTGAGAAAATGTGGTTTGTGTTTGCTACAAAATTCTCATCGAGCGGATTGTGTAATGTATTGATGTGTATATTTCATACTTATTACAGTTTATCATATTTATTACAATTTGGCAATGAAACGATTTGAAAGTATAATGTGGTTGTAAAGAAAGTAAATTAATTAAACATAATTTCGTGGGCGATCTTTCACAAGACAGTATTTGACCGGTTTGTATCCTAATTTTATCAATTGTTGCTTTGTAAAAATGCCGTCTGTTAAAACTTACTATGTTCGATGCGCATTAAAGTTTAAATTAAAACTGTTTTATTTCTACTATACATATATTCAATCAATTTATTTGGTATTTAAATTACACTAACACAAGCGTGTGTTTAATTAAGGTGGATGTGAAAAATGTAACAAATAACATTACATTTTATGCATTGTTTACAAAGTGTAAGTTGTTGTCTAAGTTTGGTGGTAGCCCCCTCAAGTAAACGGCAACGTTCAAACGTTGTAAAACCGATATGTACAACTAGGTCAGTTTAGCATTAATACAATATGTAATAAGCACACACAGTGTTAAATGTTTTGCCCATTTGATGGTACACTCATGATCATGTTTTAATATCGTACTTTACACAGATTGTCCACGTGATCGATATGGAGCAAACTGCACTGAAAACTGTTTTTGTATTAGCAGGAAGTGTGACAGTATAAATGGACGATGTGATGTGGAAATATGTCAAGACGGATGGAGAGGAATTTCTTGCAATAATAGTAACTTACCTATTTATGCATACATGCACACTAAACTTTGCTACACTTGCAATTAAAACATAAAACATACAATGAATAAAAAAAAATGTTAATAACACGAATTTCAGGCTCTTTTTATTATTCGCTGGCTGTTAACAACACAGTCTTATATCCTGATATGGGAACACATTTTTAAAGTATATCTATACTTTTTTCCTCGTTTAATTATCATTTCGGATCAATAACGAACTGTGAAAATGTAAGTGGATGCCAAATTATCAAGCGAATAACATGGATTGTAATGTCCAAATACAATACCAAAAATAATATATTACACGTGAACATGGTCTGTAATATTCTCAACTTATGCAGGTTGCGAGGGGAAATATTTTGGCTCCAACTGCTCCAAACAATGTAGTTCCAACTGTCTATACAACGAAGTCTGCAATCACGTAAATGGTCAATGTCCTAATGGGTGTGCAGAGGGATACGACTTCGCTAACGATACAACGTGTTCGACAGGTACGCATCCCAGTCAATAGTATTTAGTCGTTTATGTGTATGTTTGATGTGCCACATTTAACAAAAATGTCTAAACAATGATATTCTGCGTGTATGGCATTTTTGAAACAAACCACAATATAACGTAAAACGAAAATGCATTTGGTTAAACTAATCATACTCCGTTCTTTACATCGCATGTTTTGGTACATGTCAACAGGCAACACTTAACAAACAATAGTAATTTTATTAGATTATACGTTTGTTATTGAACGCTTATGCATGTATAGCTAATCCGTTTGCTCGTCAATAACTTCATGAATTTAATGACATTTATCGATATATAATTTAAAATTAACCGTTAGATTAGTTCAACGAATTGTGTTTTTCGGGGTACTAATTTGTCCTGTAGGCATTAAATATCTAATATGTATTTTGTAGTTTTGTTTTCCAGTAGCACTCAGTGCCTCTCAGCCATTCTACATTTACAAGCCTTTTAATAGGAAGAGTTTAGCGCACTCGAATCAATGTATTGATTTCATTTAATCAATGAGATCTTATGGACGTACTAAGACAATTGCATTGAATTTTAAAACATCACACAAACTCAATAATTATGAAGTGTGTGTTAATAAGGATGTTCATTTTATCTAGAACAGTGGCTCGCAATCAGATATCAGAAAATGGTCAAGCATATAGAATTAATCATATTACAAGAATATGTAACATCGTTCATGCTTTCAGCTTTTCAACCAGGATATTTTGGCGTCAACTGCTCCAAAAATTGCAGTGCCTATTGTTTACACAATAACGTCTGCAATCACATAACTGGTCAACGTCCTAATGGCTGTAAAGAGGGATACTACTTTACTATAGATAAAACGTGTTCTAAACGTATCCAAATAAATTTAGGTTTATATAGTTTATGTTTAAAACTATTGTGATGGATGATATGGTGTGTGAATTTCAGTCATTAAGTATTCATATTGAATATTTATTATTATATTTTTAGTCAAGTTCGAAAAGATATGTAAAATTCAAATAATGGTTGCATATTTCATCATCATCATCATCAGCATCATCATCATCATCATCATCATCATCATCATCGTCATCATCATCATCATCATCATTATCATCAATTCCATCATTATCATCAATTCCATAATTATCATCAATTCTATAATCATCCGCATCATCACCATCACCTCCATAATCATTGTCATTATCATTAATTCCATCATCATCATCATCATTATTATCATCACCGTAAACTTTTTTATGATGTATAAGTTTTACCCCTCAATTCCGCATGCTTTTTTATGGAAGTGCATTTTGTTCTAGTGATTAAAAGTTGGCGCAATTTAGTGTTACAGTTTGACGTCAAAATGAAGTCATGATGTCATATCTTGCTTATTCACGTTACGCCATTTTGTTTCAATAGCACAGTGGAGTTATTTTTTTATGTATTCATAATTTTGATAAAGCCCATAAGGGCGAAATATTAAAATTGAGTGAAATGACAGTGTTGTAATATAGTTTGGTTTTATAATATTACAAATCTCATATATTGCGTTACAAAGCCAAGAAGAAACGATATAACAATTTCATATTATTTTGCGACATATTAAAGCCATACAATTTCCGTGAAATTCATTTTGACAAACTTTACGTTATAACATATATGCAGCGATATATTATTAGCATGTATTATAGGTAAGTGGTTATTAGTTTCTTAGGAACAGTGTGGGGTATTTTCAAAAAATCGATTCTTTGCATTTATTCATTGGTAGCACATTGTCCTTACCTCAATTGCGTCTGCATTTTTATTAGCCTTATATTTGATTTAGTATGTTACTCGTAGTCAGATATTGAATTCTTTGTTGAAATATTTTCTGATATTACTTTATGTAATCCGATATAATATTATTTATTAATTCACTGTTATATAGAGTTAGTACAGTACAGTATCTTTCATACATTATATTACAATATATATGTGTATTTTTAGTGATTTTTCTACTACTTTGTCAATGCTATTTTACCAGTATCACTCTTCTGCAGACACGATTGTTTTATTGATGTATGTTATGCTCATCTAAATCAATTTATTTCTAAATAGTAATTAATGGTTCAAGTGTAAGCCTATTTCATTTTATCAAAACAAATAACTCGGATTGTGTTGCCGGAAAGGATTGTCAAACATGTTCTATTAGACGACATTTGAACATGTAATGTATAATTGTTTAATAATTCAGCGTGTCAACCAGGATATTTTGGCCTCAACTGTCGACACAATAAGGTCTGCAATCACGTAAATGGTGGATGTTCTGATGGGTGTGCAGACGGATACGACTTTGCTAACGATACAACGTGTTCGTCAGGTACACAATCCATTCAATAGCATTTGATTGTTTAGAAAATGTACATTTAATCTGCACTATTAACTAGAAATATATATTAAGGTACGAGTATATTTATCGCCGTTCATTATTATTCTGTTTAGATGCATTTATTTCTATATCAAATGTTTTTAAACAATTCATCGACAACGCCTGGCATATAATTGCATTTTCCATTAGTGTATATGTTTGATATTTAAACATATTAGTTAGATCATACATTCCAACGCAGTGCCATCAATGGTAGATATCGATATGCAACGTATAACAAAATGAACGTTAAATTGTTAAAATGAATGCGTAATTGGTTTGAAAACAGTATTTTATTAGTCTGCATGTACTAAGCAACGCTAGTTGTAAGTTGCTTCAGTTTTAAAATAAACACACAGACAGTTCAGTATTAAATGGATTTAATAACATATATTAAAAAATATTCGATTAAAATTCACGACAAGAGACGGTAACATATTTGTAATTTAGTTATTCTAGCTTTAGTTGAGTTCTCTTGGCAAATATTAACGAATAATGCCTGGTTCACATTTGCCCCGGGCGCCCTACGATAAATTTGACTACGATATTACGTACGATAGTTTACGCATCGTAGGTGGCTTCGGGCTACCGCGTCGATGTGCACATTGTATACGATTTCCGTGCGATTTTGGTACTGAGAATCGGGATCAGGTTATTCGGAAATCGTGTGCGAACGCGTTACAGATGCCACTCGCTAGCTCGATACCCCGATGTTTCTTTCTGGCACTGTCCATAAAAAGACCGTGATTTTGTCGCAAGATCATCGCACGGTCTCCACACGATACGCTTGCGGACATCGTACTTTGCATCTACGATATGTTTACGAGCAACGGGCTTACGATTTAAAACAAAGTTGTTTAACTGGCTACGGCGCCCGTAACTCCTTACGATATCGTACGAAAATCGCACGGCTTCCCCAAAAAGCATGAAGGAACAGGGAAATGGTGGGCGTCGAAGCCCAAATGAAAACTAGGCATAATGGATGTTGCTCCGGATTACATTCCACTTTTGAGTATTTTAATTGTAATTAATTGAATCAGTTATCTTTTTTTATTATTTGTATAACTTCTGGGCCACGACTGTGTTTCGGGGTTCCATTACCGATTTAAACCACGAATGCGTTGCACTGGCCGTTCGGAGGAGATTACCCCAGTTTTATTCATAATAATATTTTCATTAACTGCATGTTTATTATGTGGTTTTTGGTTTGTGCTGTGTTGTATATGCAATTGTTCATATGCATTGCAAAAGGACAATGTGCTGTTAAAAAGAGTTCTCTCCTACTGATGCAGTTGCAGTTTCATATGGTTTATATTTGTATTGAGTTATCGAATGGTATTGTCTATAATACAATTACTAACATGTTGTGTAAACATGTATGAAACATAGTAAAAGTATACGTAACGTTGTTTATACTATCAGCCTGTCAACACGGATATATTGGCCTCAACTGCTCCAAACAATGCGGTCATTGTCGTAGCAGTGATGTCTGCAATCACACTACTGGTCAGTGCCCGAATGGGTGTGCAGATGAATACGACTTCATTAACGACACAACGTGTTTAGCACGTAAGTATCCCACTAAAGTGTAAGTGTTAGTAGTTTTATTGAACAATAACATAAATCACGTGGATGATGATACACATGTCAGAATATAAATTAATTGAACATGAATTTAAAGAACGTATTTAACTCATAAAGGACCTTCGTACGAATAATTAAGCGTCTATATACCTATAGGTTTGAATATTTGGTGGCCATTTAGTTGATTTAGACAGCTGCACAAAAACCGAATAAATACTTGTTTAAAAATCAAGTTATTCTATTTTAGACTCGTATTCAGATATCGGAGCGATTATTACATATAATAAAATATAATTCAATATATCATGCACACATACTAATCAAGTAACATCATCTATACATCCAGCTTGTCAACCAGGGTATTTTGGCTTCAACTGCTCCCAACTATGCAGTCAATATTGTCGAAGAAATGATGTCTGCAATCACGTAACTGGTAGATTTCCAGATGGATGTGCAGAGGGATACGACTTCACTGATGATAAAACGTGTTCAAAACGTAAGTTGTCCGATAACATACATTAATTAAGAATTGAATAATGTTTTTCTTCGCTTCATCAGTGTATGAACTGTTGGGTTTTCTGCATTTCATCGGTGTATGAACTGTCGGGCCCCGACAGTTCATACTCTGATGAAATGTAGAAACATATTATTCAATTCTTATAATTACAACATAAAGTGGATATTAACTTTACTTTTAACTGTCTAAGAGCCGCAACTGACGTGTAGCCTCCGGCGTAGCAATCCCAGTTTTAATTTCTGTTTCATTTCTGTCGAACGGCATTTCTAATATCTCGGCAAACATTTAAAATCACGGTGGATCGTTTTATAGTGGATGTTCTTGTAAAAACAGTTCAAATTTCCCAACAATTTCATCTTCTGCAACACCGGCGAGCGATAAATCGGTCAATAGTGTACACGCAAACAATGACAACGCAAACGATTTAGCGAAGAGCGAATGACAGAAAACATCGTAAAGGTTCGTGCAAATCAATGACGTCATTTCGCAAATAAAGAACGAAAAAGTAGTACGGTCATGAATAATAACAAGGTAATTTACATACCCAACCGGTTCATCGGGGTATGAATGACAGGTCATGTAGGCGGATCATCCAATCAGAATGCAGCGTTTACGTGAAAATGCAAAACGTTGTAATTATGTCTTTTAAATAAAGCGAAAGATGTTATTTGAGATGCGAGTGTTGGAAGTAGATATTTAATTAGTCTATATTTTTTCTTGTTTCTGTTAAGCGGAAGGTTATTGGATGTCGTTTGTCCAGGATTGACAAAATAATAGCTGTTTATTTGGGAGTATTAATTTGAATTCTCATTGTGGTACTTAGGTAAAATGTACTGTTAAACACGTTAAACGATTGCTAAGACAGCATAGGAAACATGTGAAACGGATCACGTTATAACAGAAAAAAAAATGACATAGAAAGAGCCTATGTACATTGCCCATCAGTATTCGTATTTGAATATGCATATAGATGTATTATTGTACAAGTAAATGTGTTCACGCCAACTTGGATAAAACGTTTGGTCAACATGAATAGATATATGAATTGGATTTGTTAATTATTTACTAATGACCTATTCACCTCATTCGATGAAATTATTTAATAGCCCGACACAACATTTATACATCTTTACGGTATTTAACAATAACTCGAACACAATATTAATGGAATATGTAATAATAATGAATAATATGAATGACAGTAATCATATTATTTATAATAGTTACTCGTAATCATATGTTGTTATAGATTGTCAAAACATGAGTAACATGTTACAAATTAAAAAAACAACAACATGATATGTACACTGTTTACACATTCAGCCTGTCAATCAGGATATTTTGGACCCAACTGTTCCATACCATGTAGTCATTGTCAAAGCGGTGATGTCTGCAATCACATAACTGGCCAATGTCCTAATGGGTGTGCAGAGGGATACGACTTCACTAACGATGCAACGTGTTCAGCCCTTAAGTATCGTAGTAGAGCATCCGTAGTAGTAGAGTAGTAATTACACAATACTATACACACGATTTATGTTTTTATACTGTTTTTAATTCATACATGTTAACAGTAATGTTCTGGACATAATTATGTTGCATACATGGCGAGAGAGTTCCCGACAATGTTTAAGTACTTTTCAGCAAGTTGTTGGATTCGCAGGTTTACGCTTTCTCTGATTTAAATGATATAAACGCATGCACATAAATCCGCTGAACAGTAGCGGTAAGCTTTTAGCGCTGGTTCGACGTCTTAAAGCACGCAACAAATTAAAACGTACGCCTAAATCTGATTTTATTCTAATGATGTTTTGCTTTATCTAATAAGCACAATGTGCTTTCTTATCTAATCTGGCATACACATAACCCCACACCCAATATTGAAACTATTACAATTTGGTATAGTTAATATTTAAGGGTTAGTTACGTTATATAGAAAATGTCCCGTTTTGTTTCATGACCTAATATTGGACAATAGGTGAAAAAGTACATATGGCTACAATTGTATCAGTGTGAGTCAGTATGCCACGAGTGACAGCCTCAGTAGATCGTGTCTGCCATCTGTGATGACAAATGTGAATCTGGGAGCAAATATGACGACCAGTTTATAATGAAAAACGAAGTGGTTTTATTTCATACGTTTGCATCAAACTTTAGGTCGATAATAAACCCAATCCATGATTTTTATGTTTCAATAACATGGATACATAGGCATAATCTCTTGGTTTGGTAATATAATACATGTTATTGAAACAGTTGTTGACGATGCTAAACAAATATAATAATATCACAGGAGAAATAATACATAAAGGCCTAAATATAGGATTGTAGACTCACAACTATTTCTTAAACGTTCATGACTGTCAGGAGATACATGTGATCATGTAAATGGCGTAAGGGTTTTTGCGCAGCAATAAGAAATAATTGCCTTTTCATTAAAGTGCAGGCTTTAAAACGTGCACTTTCTGTTCATATGCATTAGATCTAGTTTGATGTTGACAATTGGTGTTAGTACGTATGCACATAATGTTTAATAATTATTGCGAACTAACATATTTACATATTAACCATATTGGCTGTGTACAACAACATTTAAAGTTTAGAAATGAGTAGCTACAATATTATTGGACAGTCAACGGCGAATCTTATATTTTAAGTTTTACAGTACAAATATCTGAATATTGCACATTTGTATTCAAACAGTATAATAAAGAAACATATTGAAATAGGATACAACCCTTTTCAGCTTGTGACTATCCATATTATGGCAAGAACTGCTCGATGGATTGTCACTGTGACAGGTGCCATAACGTTAATGGGTCATGTGCCTTTTACTCGCGCATTTGTTACGACGGGTACCAACTGCAAAATGGAAAATGCATCAGTAAGTAACAGACTGAATACTAAAGTGAATGTTTTTAGCTAAAACATTACCAACGGACATTTGTTTAAAATATTCGAACTCAGAAATTATGGACATTCTTATTTCACGGTTTGCCATTGCAACAAATGTCACAATGGGAATGGCTCGTGTCCATTGTGCAAATATCACTGCCATGAGTGCAGACATGCTTATTAACCGCATTAAATATGAGATATATTACACTTAATAAACAGTTATGTTTAAATAAGACACATGTAACAAAATATGTAAATGCAACCTCAGATTAATATTTAAATATTTTGATGATAAGTCATTGACTGGAAATTGCAGAGTATACTGAAGCTGCAACGAGTCCGCTGTCTTTTGCTGCTGCTATAGGAGGTGGTGTCGGTGCTTCAGGGGTCGTCATAATCGGGATTGTTGCAGCCGTTATTTACTATAAACGGAGACATATTAAAAAGTAAGTCGATGTTTGTTCTAGGGCCTTCCACACATGGTTCTACACAAATAGTACATATTTATTAACACATTGTTACTATTCTATGGACACTCGATTAAAGAATTAGTGGGTTGTTTCGTATTGTATTTTATTAAATTTGAGCATATGCTAATTGTAATTTAAGAAACAGCGACAATCGGGAGTTTTTCAGTGATATCGCAACATCTTCAGCATCACTACCACAATTACCTGAGCGGTCGGAAAAAGTACACACAATTCCAAATACGGCTATATGTGAAAATGCCTACGCCAATGCTAAAGGTATGAACCTTAACAATCCGTTATAGAATAATATGTATCCATCTTTTTCCAACGGCAGCATTAAAAGGACTATGTCATTGAAAAGGGCCTAAAGGGGGCAATTTTCTATTTAAATGAAAATTCATATATTTATACTGACATATAATAATGGTTAAAACAGGATATATATTATATAATACATATATTATTATATGGGTCTTGTTTGTTTGGCCCTTTTCATATTTACATTTTGACGTTATAATTGTGAATATTTTCTACAACCATGCTTTACACTCTACTTCTTACAAAGCATGATAGCGCAGTTGGTTAAAGCGCTGCTTACTGTCACCTTTTTCCTATGACTTCGAACTGTGAGTTCGATCCCTGCTTAGGGTTTTAATTTTTTAGACATTTTTGCTAATTGTTTTTATATCAAATATGTTATTGTGTATCATATTATGTGTGATTTATTTCATAAACCTGTCTTTATAAAGCGCATTTCTATCATATAGTATCATTTATAGTGTAATAGGAATCCATTTTTTCAACAACATAGGCCATTTAATTCAACAAGCAAAACTATCGTACAGTGCTATCGCTTGCGGAAACATACTTAAAATGTTGTTTTTTTCCATTCTACTTAATAAGCAAGCAATAATTTAATTTTAATTTAGGAGCCATATATAATTTTAGTTAGAAACAGAATTTTACACAATAACATACCTGCCAAGGCCGTTAATGCGATTTAGAGTAATAACTTGGTTGAATGGATGTCGGGTGTCAGGGGGTGTGAATGGAGCGAAAGAAGTATCCTTGGCTACTGAATTTGTTTTTGTAACTTTTAAGTTCGTATAGTTAAGTTTTTCTTCAAAAAGGTATTCAAATAATTATCCATTCTTAAAAATACAAGGTTTTTTTAAATATAGATGAATAATAATACATATGTCCACATGTATATGTATTAATTTGTCACAGTGAACAATTATATATAGCGACACATATTTATCACATATGCATACTTCTCCAAATTATTGATACATTTATTATTTTCTTAACAGTAATAAAATGTCAGATGTTTAAAAGGTTAAATGCATAAGTTCATCACTGAATCTAAATAAATATGACTATGAAGGAAAACAATTAACACGCACAATTATTTTTAAACAAACTATAAGTTGTATATTGTTATAATTGCATAGTTTTAGCGTTTAATATTGCTGTAACATGTACATAATTTAATATGAAAAAGTTGACTTGTGTCAGTATCTGAAGCTATATTCGATATCGAGCCGTACTCCCTTTTTAACTCAACCCGACAGGTGACATTTCACTGTGATTTGTTAAGCGTGCAATTATTTGAAGTGAGCTTAAGGGAATGATTTAACGCCTGAAAGCATGACTACCTACCTGAAGGCGTACGACTTGACAGGTATGCAAAAAGTAGCCCCAAAGATACTTTCCATACAAACACGGCGACTGAAAACGTACTTTTTGTGCTATGCGTTTAAATTATAGAAAGAATAAGACAGAGAGTAAATTTGATAAAAGTATACATATCGTTTTATTTTCTTGCAGCTTCTGACTCAGACTACTACTGTTTTAATTCCGTTGCTCATGGAATTCAGTTGCACGAACTGTGGACATATATACGTGAGAAAAGCCAAATTGATTCAACGCATTTCGAAGATGAGTTTGCGATAATAATTGTGTGCTTTCACAAAACTATTGTCGCTCTATTGTTTCTAAACCTATTTTCTTGTAATAAAAGTTAGTTCTATTTTAACACATGTATTTGATTACATTTAGTATATCGCACTATTATCTATTTGTGACGCGGTCAGCGAAAATGAGTCCTGTGGCGGTAACGACGTTATCGCGAAAATGCGAGATTAAAATTTCTACACGATTTTCTTCAGTTATTTCCTTGTTTAATTAAGCGTGCATGTTATAAATATGCAGTAATTTCGATAGAAAATGTCATAAGTAACAAACTAAATCTTTTTAGCCGTTAAATATTGTGAAATCAATAAATGTTACTGTTTTGTAACCAGTTTATTAGGTAATTTCTCCCGAGCTGAAGGTGTCGCTAGTCGCCATTTTGTGTAAACAATGTCGTTTTGATATCGGTAGGCTGTAATGTCCTTGTTTTTTCGGTCAATTTTAACATCAAAGCTGTTTTGTTGGACTTTACACATGGAAACCCAATTTCAGCAGGTACGTATGGCATTTTCTGTTGTTGTCATTGTTAATCTATCGAATTATTTGCCTTTTCCTTGTAAAAATTATCAGCAGAATTTGCCCGGAAGTAATTTTGTCAGACAATATTTTCAAGTGGCGGCAATTTCAAATTGCAATTTCTTAAGAAAATAACGTTAAAAAGTCACATACATATTATAAGTGTACTAGTTTTTGTAAGAAAATTTTGCAAAGGCTTTTACGTTTTATTTCTAAAATGCGAACATAATTAAGCCATTAAATGTTAATGGAAGTCTTCAAGACATTAATGTGTTTTGCAATTGTTTCATATAGACTTGTGGTTTGTCCACCGTTTATGTTGAACTCATGCCTGCGCATTGATTGCACTTAAACATTATGTTTTTGCATGAGTAATTTATAAAATTGTCATTGAAACCAAAAAACAAACATTTCTACCTATTAGTATTAACAATAACAATTGGTAAAGTAACTTTACTGCATAAACAAACTTAAAAAAAAGCAAGTTGTATTCTTCTAGACGTTTCTTATGGTTTGTGAATTCCGATCGGCTGGCTCATAGCAGGTACCCTAAGAAGCCCACACAGTTGCACTGTTTCTTATATCATAGGCCGATTGTTTTTTAAGAGCATTGAATTAATTTAAGGCATGGCCTGATTGATCAGCCTCATTGCTTTGTAACTGTAAGGTCATTTGACCAACCAAAATATCTGATAATACACATGTCTGCAAGAGTTTTTACTACTTGAAATAGTATTTAATCATAATATGAGTACAGAAACTTTTTTTAAAATAAATTTTAATATTTTGTTTTGTTGCAATTGTTTCATCAAATATAATTGTCAAAACTTCTGGTGGAAGTTGTACACAATTTTGATATGTGCTGTGTTTAGAAATTAGGTTGATGTAATGTTCAGAAAACTTTTAAGTTGGCTGAATCCACCAGAAAGAAAGAGTCTGTGATGCTACAGCAAGAATTATATTTGTTTTATTTGTTTCTAGAGAAGCAAGTGTTTTGTCTTGCATATGAAGTATTGGTATCAGGAAAAGCGGCCCACCCAGCTATAAGCTTCCTCCGTCATTACCTTAAATACTATGGTCTTGATGAGAGTATGCTCAGTTCCACTTCAACAACTGTGATGGACAGAATACACATAATGCTGTCCTGCTTTATGCTGTGTGGAGAACATTGACTGGTAAGTATTCTGCCTTAAAATGCTTATAGTTATACATAATTAATATATCATTCACATGTTATTTTCTTTGGCACTGGGATGATTTAATTTATTACCATGGAAATGTGCACATTTTCCACATTGTTTAAACAATTGGGCTGAACATTATCATGTATATATAGGGTCTCAGGCAGGATTCAAGCAAAATGTGGGAACTATTGATAATATCTTTGTATTATATGGTCTCATTAATTATTTGTTAAATGAAAAAACGAGAATGTATGCTGTATTTGTTGATTTTACTAAAGCATTCGATTAACTGGTGCGAGATATCATTTGGTACAATTGTTGAAGTTAGGCGTTCGAGGAAATACGATTAATAGTATTAAATCTATGTATGTAAATGTCAAATTAAGAATTAAGTTAGGTCATACAATAAGTAATGAAAATGTCTCTTGTTTATTGGGTGTTAGACAAGGTGATTAATTATCACCATTTTTGTTTTCTATTTATTTGAATGACTTAGAGGAATATTATATGTTGAATGGCTTAACTGGTATTGATATTGGTATGTTGACATTGTTTTTGCTATTGTATGCAGATGATATTGTAATTATGTCTGAATCTGAGGAAGAATTGAAGAAAGGCGTGGGCCTGTTAGAAGAATACTGTGAGAAGTGGAAGCAATGTGTAAACTCAAATAAAACAAAAGTAAAGATTTTTTAAAAAGGTGGTCAGTTAAGGAGAAATCTTAGTTTTTATATATAAAGGCCAGGCATTGGAAATTGTTAAAACGTTTATATATTTAGGAATTGCATTCACTACAGGAGGACCACATTTGCAAGTACTTTTGATACACTTGCAGGCCAGGCTTCAAAAGCTGTTTTTAAATTAAATTCATATTTAATTAATTTCCCTTTAATCTCTATACATACCAAGTTACAATTATTTGATCAACTTGTTTTACCAATTTTAAATTATGGATCAGAGGTTTGTGGTTTAACTGAGTCGATGACTCTAGAGAGAGTTCATTTAGTTTTATGCAAAAAGATATTAGGTGTGAAAATTCTAACCCAAAATAATTTTGTATATGGAGAATTTGGTAGAACATCCTTGATAACCAAAATAGCTGTTAATGTGATTAGGTAATGGTTAAAAATTGTTAAGTTAGAAGAGCATAAATATGTTAAGTGTATTTATTTGCATATGTGTAGCAATTTAATAAGTAGGCCAAACGCCCACTCATTGACAAAATCTGTATGTTTGTTGCAATCTTTAGGTTTACATTATGCATGGCTAAAACAAGGTGTAGGGGTTGAAAAGTGCTTTTTGTCATTACTAAAGTAAAAAATAACTGATGCATTTATACAAAATTGGATGACATAACTAAATAACTAATCTAGAGCAAAAAGTTACAGTATGTTTTGTATATTTGAATTTCAACCTTATTTAAAATATGTCAGTATTAATACGTTTAGCTTTGATCTTTGTAAATTGAGAGTTTCTTCACAAAGGCTAGAAGTCGAATCAGGCCGATGGCGTAAACCTGAACGTATACCTTTTCATGAAAGAAAATGTCAGCATTGCAATGTTCTTGAAGATGAGTTTCATTTCTTGTTAGAATGTTCACTGTATAATGATATTAGAAAACTATATATTAAGAAGTATTACTGGAAAAGACCACATGTACCCAAATTTATAGAATTAATGAAATCCGAAAATGTAATTATTAACAGTAACCTAGCTATGTATGTTCATAAAGCGTGTATTCAAAGAAACCAATATACATATTATTACGATTAATATTACCGTAAATGTATTCACACTTGACTTCTCGCTCCGCATGTTCCTTTGTTTATTTATTAAATACTAATTTAAATTGATATTTTGCTGTTGTTGACTATAGCATGTTAATATTTGTATTTATATGCGCAATCTGTTGTAATTTATTTATGCTTAATTCAGTCGACAATTAGTATTACACAGATGACCACTATGCATGCTTTTATATATATTTGTGTACTACTTCATGTATACTCATGGACTGCATGTCTGATGTATATTGAATAAACCAATTTAAAAAAACAGTCCCAAATCCTAATGTATTTAACAGAATATCTTCATCTGTTGGATACTCTATCTTAAAATTGCTAACTAAAATTTATATTTTGAAAGAATACACTAGGGGATCGAATACTCCTTAATGCCGGCAGGCCACACCAAGTTATCAAGTGACTGGCATGTTTGGCTGTGGGAAATCAAATAGCGACATATGGATGCTGTAACCATGCAGGTATTATGAACTATGAACAGAGTATTATTCCAAATGATATTAGATGATCATGTCACCAAATTACAGAAACCATACCAAGCTTGAGAGATTAATCTGATGATGAATGCCATAAGAAATCCCTACTATATGTACATTTTAATTAAAAAACACATCTATTAAGGACTTGATAGCTAATGAATGACATTAAATTATAGTATATTATGTTTAAATTTAGGACCTATAATTACAAGAAATCATGAGGGATTATTGTTTACAAAAGAATACCGGTAATTGAACGGTACTATTTATACAGGACACAGCCACAACAGTCATGAAGTCGTGCCGGTATGACCATAATATGCCACATCTGGTTTATTCAGTAGAATAAAGATGCACCTCGTGTTGAAAGCTTACTGATGGTCCCGAGGTAAAAGTAAAATGTGGGAAGGTCAGGTGTCAACCTTCAGTCTGATGCAATGGCGAATCAAATATTTGGACCAGGTTTCACCGTTTGTCTTCAGAAAGGCAGTGGTATCTCCATGATGAAATCTGACAGTTTTGTCGTACAACTGTTGCTAACCTGCCAATTACCTCTAGTTCCTAAATGGGATCATCAAAGACAGAAATGAACGTGTTGAATGTTCTTTTTAATGTGTTCAATAATGTTTTATCATATCTGGAGAAAAGGAATGCATTTTTCCATAACTGTTAAACTTAACGAAAGCTCTAAAATTCGTTTTAAGTTGACCAGGGCCCTATTCATCAAGCTTTATAAGGAAAACCAATGGTTTTTTTTAAATCACAAAATTCTTTAAGTCTGTGGAGGTTTCATGAAAAGGTCTATGTATATTTAAATGTTTTAAACTAAAAATTGCATAGGTGTTTAGTATTTTACGATTTTTGTAAACATAAATAATTAACACATGTATAACGCATAAGCACTATTTAAGGTTTCTCGTAGGCAATTTTTTAATACACCCCCAGCACATTTACCAGTATCTTATTATACTCAATTACATGTATATTGTTTTCATGTGGACAACACCTAAGTATTCTAAATTGTATTGGAAATTGTTAAAATCCTCAGCATATGCTATCACTAATAAGACGTGTACAATTATAAATGCCAAAACATGGTTTGAATATTTCCGTGCCTTGTTTGAGAGTAATGCTGACGATATGGATAGTTTATTGACAACCTTAAATAACAACTCTGAATATGATCATAATGACATACGTAACAGAGAAAAAAGTTTACATGAAGTTGAAATATCTACTAAATGTCTTACACGTGGAAAAAGTTGTGGTGCTGACGGAATAGGAAGTGAGTTTTATAAACATACAGAGTCTTTTGTAGTACCAATTTTATATAATATTTTTAACGTTGTATTGCAAACGGGTAATGTCCCGGAAAGCTGGTGCGAAAGTATTATTTGCCCCGTTCATAAATCTGGCTCAAAATATGAAACTAATAATTATCGAGGCATATCTATAACTACAGCTATGTATACAATTTTTGCACGGGTTTTAAATAATCGCATGTACAAATGGGCAGAAATAAATAATACAATTGATGAAGCTCAGGCAGGGTTTAGGCGTGGCTATTCAACTGTTGATAATTTATTTTCATTATAAGCTATTATACAAAAGGACCTTTGACAAAAGGCGGACATTTTTACTTTTTATATATCGACTTAAAAAGCATTTGATAAGGTAGATCAGTGTAAGCTGATTTTATGTATTGAGCGAATTGAAATACATGGTAATATATTACGTATCCTAATTAGAATGTATGCAAACTTAAAATCATCTATTAAGACTGAAAATGGTTTAACGGGCTATTTCACGTAATGTTGGGACCAGACAGGGGGACATAACAAGTTCTACCCTTTTTCTCTATTTATAAATGAGCTAATGATTTTTTTTACGAGAACATTGTGGATCGGGCATATTTGTTTTTAATTATATACCTGATATAACATGTTTGCTGTTCGCAGATGACGTTGCAAATTGCGCAGAAACATTATTTAAACTCCAGCAGCAGTTACATTGTATAAATACATTTTGTACTGAGACAGGAATGGAAGTAAATATTAACAAAACAGAAATACTAAATTTTAGAAATGGTGGACCACTTAGACAAAATGAGATTTGGACCTTTAGAGGAAAGCGAATACATATAACAAATGTAGACAAATATATGGGGTTATTAATTACTCCTCAATTATCATGGTCGTCTGCACACCAACAATTAGCGGCACAAGCCCAGAAAGCGATTTTTTTCTATTCTTAGTAACCAAAGGCCTTTCGGACATTTTCTAACCAATTACTTATTTCATCTATTTGACTCCATTGTAAAACGTATTTTATGTTATGGATCTGAAATATGGGGACACACGTACAGTGAACGTATTGTACAAACTATTTTGTCGTAAACACATAATGGTTAATAATTCTATAAATAATTGTTTTAGGTGAATGTGGATGTTTACCGTTACGTGTTACCTATTATACCCAATGTATAAAATACTGGTGTAAGTTATTGCCAATGCCAAATAATAGATATCCTAAAAATTGTTATAAAATGCTTAAATGTTTAGATGATGCTGGCAGAGTTTGTTGGGCAACAAAAGTTAAAAACATATTGTTTACATATGGTTTTGGCTTTCCTTGGATCACCCAGGAAATTGCAAACATTGATATTTTCGATACAAGTTTTAGGCAAAAAGTATCAGATATTAAAACCAAAGAATGACATCAAAACGTAAATGACTCTGCGAGATGTCACCATTATATATATATTAAAACGTTATTAAATACTGAAAGATATTTGAATATTGAAATGTCAAAAACACATGAAATTGCATTATCAAAGTTCCGCTGTTCAAGTCATAAATTTCGAATAGAAACTGGCAGACACAATTATATACAAAGATAAAATAGGTTAAGTCTGTATTGCCTTGATATATGTAATATATCTGTAATATAATGTGAATTCCATGTCCTTGTTATATGCCCTAAATTGTTGCAACTGCGAACAGATTATCTTTATAGTTGGCATCATGGAAGACCAACTCTGTCTAATTCTTATAGATAAATTGCAGACGAAAATGAAACAACTATCCGAAAATTAGCTTTTTTTTATCTGTAAATTGTTATATGCATACAATGAAAATAATACACCTGTATAAATAGCTTCTTTCTATAGAAATTGTAACGTATTACTCAAACAATATTTTGAGTTGGATATCTATTTATATATTAATGTGGCGCATAACTCAAGTAATAATTTGATGTATTATTATATGCTATGTATTATGGGCCGGAGGCCTCCATTTAGAAAATAAAATGTTCTTTTCTATTATGTTCTCATTTTATAACCTAAATAATTAATTTTCTAACTTGGTTATCATGGAAACTGTGTTTTGAAACATTTTTTAGTAACAATGTGAGGACAAAATGAAAAACATTATTTATTTCATACAACTGTAGTATATAGTCTTTTATAAAAGTGTTGTCATTGTGTATTGTTTGTATATCAATATAAGTAATATAAAGTGTACTTTTTTGTTCTTATTTTTGCACAAAATATGCAATTTTGTATTATACGTTGATATTACGTTTCTGGCAATATCTCAAAAAATAAAAATGATAGAATCATAATTTTGTCAGTGTTTTATTTCTTAAAAATAGTACTACATGAAAATGTAAAAAACTGAAAATGTGATTTTTCATCCATAGGACCCATTTTTGCAGCACAGGTCACATTTATATGAATCCGCATTATTATATATTTATATGAATCTTATTAATTTCGTATAACATGAATTCATTAATTTTGTATTAATGTAATTAAAACTGAACCTTACATAAAAAACGTATTGTTTTACGGTTCAGTGTAAGTTTGCAGCATATTACTATTTTGTTATTTTATTTAGAAATTACCTACCGGTTTGGTTCGAAAGCACGACGTCGCCTCTGCTGGCTCCAATAAAGGCAAAAACCGTTACAAGGAGTTATATGCATGTACGAGCTAACACACATAAATTATAGTAATTCAAATATTAACGACCTAGCTGGATGTAACTTTCACATAACATGTTTTATTCCACATGTCTTTCTCACGTACATGAACGTCGAACGTGACAGTTACACTCAATGTGTATACGAAACAATAACAAGAAATCAGATAAAAATGTTTACTAGTAATCATTTGACTAAATTTGACAGTTAAGCTTATTCACCTTTCAGTGCATTTTATTTTAAATTTCCGATATTCGCATAATTTAAATTAAAAAATGAATTGCAATTTAAAAAAATAGCCCTTTTATATCAAAATTCAAGATGCAACTGATAGTTGTTTTTTTTACAGATGATGTCTCACGAGTTGTCTTGAAAAAGGACAGTCCAAGAGATTCGGATTACATTAACGCCAGCTATATTCATGTAACTGTGTTTAATTCCTAATACACATACATTAAATATTGCTAAATTAATTGACGCAGTAGCAAACCAATAATACTTTTAAGCATACAGGTATGAACACTAAACAAATCAAACATAAATAAATAAATAAATAAATAATGTGTTAATGCATTTCAGGGTTTTGGTAAACTGAACAAATTCATCGCATCTCAAGGTAATTAGCAGTTTCGTATGCAACCGACCGCTCTACTTGTATTTTTTAGGCATATGATCGTGTTTCTGCAATAAGATTGCACATATATTTATCTCTAATTGCATATTAATGTTAAATGCACTTAATAAAACAACTAAAAAAGCCACCGGCTGCACAAGAAACGCATGCTCCTGAATAAAATTAATATATTACGATATTTGTATGCAATTTGTATTCTCAGCTTATACTTATCATTTTATTAATTGCACTGTTTTGTTTAGACACAAGTATGAATCCTCTGCTGTGTAAAATGTACTGCATTTAAATCATTTAGGTCCTACGCAGAAAACCATAGACGACTTTTGGCGTTTGATTTGGCAGCAGGGAATACAGAAAATAGTCATGCTTACAAACCTGATTGAAATGGGAACGGTACTTATTCAGATCACTATTTTGTTTTCTCTGGCAAGCAAAACATGTTTGTTCTGAAATGAGCGAATGAATTGTCAGTATACTTAGTATTACACTTGTTAAGTTATGACAGACTATAGTGAATACACCTTAGCTTATACATCAAGTACGTTGATATCAAGGAAACATATGACTACAATATCAGGACACTTCAAATCACTAAGGTACAATCGTGTGAATACATAATGCAGAATCGATTAACAGTAGTATAAACAAGTGTTCACCTAATGATAACATTATACAATCTGCCTTTAAAACCTATCAATAGATAACTGATTTACAAAATACATGTGTCATTTTATGAACAATAAACATGCAGCAATATACACTTGACTTAATACAGTTTCGAATGGATAGTTTAACAACGTTGGTCTCTAACCAATTTATAATCCGTTTTGAGATAAATTATTAGTATTTAATACTTATGTTCTTTGATAGTTTGCTAAATATAAGCCCGTGACTATCTTACAGGGTGACGAGACTAAACGAGTCAGCCAGTTCCATTTCAAGTCCTGGCCTGACAAAGATGTTCCCGACACGACCTGGTGTCTTGTGGACTTCTGGAGAGCGGTGGATACAAGGGACGACTCAAACACGTCACCGATACTTGTGCATTGCAGGTTGTTTGATATTCTCTAGTATGCTGTTTCATCATATCTGTGTCGCGGTAATTATGCAAAGCAACATGTGTTATTTAATTTTAGTGCGGGTGTTGGTCGGAGCGGAACGTTTATCGCTCTTGACAACTTGATTGCACAAGCAAGGATGGAAAAGTGTGTCCGACCTCTACACGTGGTTGAGGCTCTACGGGAACAAAGAGTGAACATGGTCCAAACAAAGGTGCTACACTAATTATTCTAGCAAGAAAATGTATATTCTGAATAAAAATATAGTATATGGTTACTATATTCATTGTTTTCCCAAAGTAACGTTGGAAGTTATACCTCGTTTGTTTTAATTCATAATATATGAATACAGTTGTGTGTGTTCAATTTTTTCGAGTACATGGCTACGTGTATACATGCGTTCCTTATGTATCTTCACACATATAAAGAAAAATATGTGTTTTATTCAGGCACAATACAAATATCTGTACGACGCTTTGGCTGAGGCCATACTCACTGGAACTCATCACGTTGAAACGAGGCAGTTTGAGAGTGTCTTCAACTACATTATTGGCATGGACACTGGATCCAAGAAGACAATAATCGAGCAGCAGTTCGAAGTACACTGTTTGAATCTTTATTGAACACTTATTTGACGTGTTGACTAATTTAATATAACTTTCATAAAGGTATCTGTGGTTTGTATAATATATCGTGTAGTATTTATTTTAGTTAATAACGAAAAGTGCGGATTACGCACGAGCGCAAAACAAAGAACTGTCGACAACCGACCTAGAATACGACACTATCTGCATGGTGGACGTGCAAAGTAAGCAGGAATTAGTGTTGTTAATCAGTGTCCAAAATTTTAGTAGATTAATCATCAACAAGTTCTGACTGAATATCAGATTAATCACGAGTCTTGCTAGTAAAGGAATTATACCCTAAACAGCAACGTTTCAATGATTTACACTGTTTTATTTAGTTTGGCAATAAATATGTGTCTGATTTATATAGCAATTATGAAGAAAATAGGCATAAAACATGTTTTTGTAAATACAGTTTGTGAACTGCATTTACCTACTAAAGCGCTGGACTTGTGACAAGATACATAATTATCAAATATATTAATTGACAAGTTAAACAACCGCACACAAACTATTAATATTGATCTTGTGTTGGGTTCAAAAATGCAAAACAAATGCAGAGTCCTCAACTCGACCAGATCGTTCAATAACACAGGGATTATTGCTGGGGTGAAAATATATATAAAAATTGTCTTAATGCATGATGGGTACCAGTACTTCATTTTCGGTACCAAATCGGTACCAAACATCTTCTGTGTGTCGATGACCATAAGGTCTCAGACAAATTTGAATATAGGACGTGTAGATGATAATACAGCTTTACTCTAAGAAGGAAGCATAACAAGACCGCAAGCATGACTTGACCTTTGCGCAGCCGTCCCCATTATATTTCTGAACTTCAGCATTAACACTAATCCTCCAAAACTGAATGCGAAAATGTGGATACCAGGAGAAAGAAAATATACAAGGACCACAATTATATTATTTTTATGTTTAAATTTTATAACCCTTGTTTTAACCTTTCACAAAAGTAATGTCTCTATCTTTAACAATACTGAGTGGAGCCATCATGGTCTTCTTTGTAATTAAGACATAACAGCTTTGCTAGAGACGAATATTAGTTCAATAAATTATATTAAAATATATAAATGTAGACATTTTATTATGTTGATGCATGTATTTAATGATATGTGCATGTGTGTTATTTATTCTATTATTTGGACACTGAAACATGTAAATGAATTGGATCACTTGTTCAAGTTCAAAGCAAGGGATTGGAAATTTTTCAAGAAATAAAACTGATGCATAGATATCTTCAATTAATCGACAAATTCCAAATCTTAATCGACTAATTAAGCAGTACCTATTAGTCGTTGATTAATCGACTAAATGATATATCGTCACAACACTAGCAGGAATACGAGTGATAAGATTTCTTAACAAATTATGATATGTGCGATTGAAGATCTATATTAATAGAACTTACCATAGAGGCATACAGCAAAGTTTGGAATATTTCATTGCAGATGGAGCCACGCCTAAAAATGTGACTGAGACTAACGAACAGCTGATTGTCTTACCCGTATGTTTGTTGAATTTTGGATTTTTAAAATACACTTTATGAAATATATTATTATTCATGAATATTTAGTATGGTATGTACAGCGTAAGCGTAAATTATGTTTAAAATAATATGGAAAATATGATCGTTAAAGTATCCTGTGTTTCTAGGCGCTTGGTGAGAAAAGAGCATTTATAGTGTTAGCTGCATCACAAGATCAAACTGTGGAAAGTCTGTGGTCTCTTGTCGAGAAGCAACACTGTAAGACCCTGATTGAGTTTTCGCCAATGTCCGAGAGTTCACAGCAGGTAGTAAATATATTTTTCAAACAAATTAAGTGTGATAACATTCGTCGCTACCATATTTCACAATTATCACTAAAACATTCATATATTTAATACATTCGTTTTATTAAGCAGTATGCATTAACTTGGCCTAAAATGGCATCCACAAAAGTATTCTAATTATCAATTTGCTTAACTTCCAACACATGTGTGGTAGAAACGTGCAATATGTACAACTGTTGTGCATAATATTCGTTTTAAACAGGATATATGACCTTTCTGTATGTAAGTGCACAGAAGATACAACAAACATGTCTTTGATTAAAGCTATTTGAACACGTTGTACATACATTTTAGAGGAACACTTACTTTGGCGTAAAAGATGGCGGTCGCGTAGGGAGATATTACGTCACTTTAACAGAGGAAAACTGCGATAACGGCTTTGTGGAAAGAACATATTCTTACAAAGAAGACTCTGTAATTATACATGGTTTTACATAAAAGCGATTGATCTTTAATGTGATAAAATATAGCATGTATAATGTTATACATTAAATGTTTTGACATGTGATTGGCCTGAAGTATTTGTATAAAGCAAAAGACAATCCTTTTTATTATTCCATTTGTCAAAGATGTCGGGGTATATTGGTTTGCTAATGTCGGTCCATCGGTCGGTGGGTCTGTCGATCCGTCAGTAGACAACTATTGGTTTCGCTCTCCAACAAATATCATCAGATCTCCAACAATCTTCATGCAATAGTTTCTATAATATATCGGCCAAATCGCCCCAGAATGTGTCGAATTGTGGAATTCATGCATTTGATTTATCTATAATTGGCCTTTAGAGGTGTTTGCGCTCTAAGTCTCACAGTTTTCATCCGATCTTCAGAAATACGTGATGAAAATATGTTAGGACATAATATTTTAACCAAGTTCGTTGATCAACAAAATCGCCCCATAAACTGCAGATTTATGGCCCTTAATTTATATAAAATTTGTCATTTTGGCAGTTTCGGCTCAATATGTCAAACAGTGTTCATGCGATCTTTGGCAAACCTAATATTTTAAAGATTGCTTTCTAACTTAGAGGGGGCTTAACTGATTAACAAACAGCTCGTGTATTTGATTCAGTTTGGTATGTGTTTGTTTTACAGAAAGGTATCAGTCTTAAGACACTTAAACAGTTCCATGTCACCGGTTGGAAAGAACAGCAGGACAGACAGTCCATGCTAGATCTTATCGAGACGGTACTAACATGGCAAAAGGACCTCTCGACTGGCACACCGATATTAATTAAAGATAGGTAATATTAAGTGCTAACGGTTTAATTAATCTTTTGTAAACACGGTTTCGACATGTCTGCTGAAAAAATATTTAATTGATACTAATTGTTTCTAGCTGATAGGTCCTGGGCCGTTATTACGGTATCGTAATAAATTGTTATATTCAATTTTAAACATAAACATCTAACGTCTAACAAATCCTGTGTATGATACCCAAATGGTGTTGACAATTTCGAATGAAGTGAATATTTAATGATTCAAATGAATTAAAACTTTAGGATTTAAGGGATATAGTATCCAATATCATCTTATGAGCTTTATACTCATTACCGTTTAAGGACTGTTGGTTCAACGGTCTTATTAACTTAATAATAATGACGCTGACTTAAGTGTTATTCAGAAATATTTTCAAACAGTATATTTGAAACAAATTTACTACACTGTAGCTCAATTCGTCTTCGAACCCAATATTATCAGAATTGCACGCATAATTTCAGTTCGAACTTCCGCACATGTGGGTTAGTTGCTGTGTTGTTGAGCGAGATATGTCGCATCGTGAAGCACAATGGACACACCAACCTTGTGGAAACAGTAACGTCACTGAAGCAGCAGAACAAACACATTATCCACAACGCTGTAAGATATGATACATATTCAGGCATTGTATAGTACATGTTTATGACAATTGCTAAAGTTATATGCTGTATGTGTTATTAGGAAACAATACTTAATATTTATTTACAGTACATTGTATGTTCATTTAATATAGTGGATGTGTATGCATATGATATACACCCCAATCATTAGTGTAAGTAACGGTACGTGTCTGGTTTTCAGGCACAGCTCAGGTTCTGTTACGAAGCAATCCTGGCGTACGTTCAGAAAACAGGAACCTACCAAAACTTCGAGGAGAATCAGCTTTGAATGCTGCTCAGTGGAAATGACTTTATTGCCTTTTGTGTATATTGTGTACATAGTTCTAATACATTTACCTATTTACGTTTTTCTTTTATTTGTGTAATCGGTAATGTTTGCTACAACCATAATCGACAGAATGTGTGATTCTGTATGCTGTTTTAAGTCACTTGAATACGCCTTAAGTTTAGTTTAATTTTATAAATGATGTATTACACATCATTACGGACCAGGCACTAGTTTATTCTAAATGTTATACAATATAAATAAGAGACACACGAGTTAAACACAAAACATAGCACTGTTTCGCTGATCCGGCTTTTAGCACAATTTAACGTGACCTTTCTTATGACGGCTGAACTATTTCACTATGGTTACATATATGTGTTAATTGATAGAATGTCGAAAAATCATTCAGACAATAACATATACATACTTCAAAATGATGCGGCGTATCATTGAATTGTTTGATACATGTACTCTATATTGGTAGTGTGTATTGGCAATTAGTATTTCAAGATTGTGTCCAAAATTTGGTAAAAACTATTGTACGTGCACGCAAATAGACAAAGCGTCGTGAATGTTTATACATGTATTTGGAAACAGATAAAGTAATTCAAAGGTTTTGCTATTGATGTATATTATATATAAGAAAACACATTATTGTTTTCCAGTTGTGTTTCTTGTTGAATTTATTCGTTCTACTTCTACTACTGGACAATAGATTCCGAGGAAGACGACGTGCATCATGTCATTAAATATTCGTATAGCAATGTATATCAGGCAGCTCTATATCCTCCTAAAATCCATAAACTGCTATCATAAAATGCTAAATTCGATTTCCAAATATGGCATATTATGGTTTTTTTGCTTTCAGTTAATTGGACAGGGACAGTTGTTCAATTTCATAGCTGTTAAACTTTTATCATCACCATTAACTTATTTTATAGCGTATGTATATAATTATATATTTACTAAATACTAGTATACATATTATAATAAAAATGTATACATTAGCATTAGTAAACGTTAGCATATTTTATCATAGAGCTTTATTTTTGGTCATATCTGGGTTGACATATGTGTATGCATGGTATTTTGATATGTTTATATTGTGTAAGCTTTACAATTGTTATTAGTTATTACCTAGTAAAAGTAATGCAGTTTAAAAGATAGCGATATATTGTATGCCTTCAGGTTAAAAGTCTATGTGAACGAAAAATGTGTTTCCTATTGCACTATTAATGATATTATATGATAGAAAGGCTCCTTTCTAATACATATACGTTAAATGAATAATACATAATATAAATGATAATGAGATATTTAATAAAAACAAAGTAGCCAAACCGTTTGACTAAATTAAAACTCCATGCGTTATCGAACTCCCGACTTACGAACCATCAGAATAAATGAGAGTTCGATAGTATTATCTGATTGAACAAGCAGTGTAATAGGTTTGTGATTTTGTTTATATTGAATTTTAATATATTTCCAAAGAATTTATGTTGTTAAATATTTGAAAAGGGGTTTAGGGTATGTTGCAATAAATATTAAAACTGCCATCTATTTGTCACGATTATACACATTCTTAGTGTTATAA
Organism: Congeria kusceri; assembly: GCA_027627225.1. Classification (NCBI taxonomy): domain Eukaryota; kingdom Metazoa; phylum Mollusca; class Bivalvia; order Myida; family Dreissenidae; genus Congeria; species Congeria kusceri. Next base: position 1,095,142 of record CM051025.1, on the reverse strand, counting down.
TAATATCTATCAATAGTCCTTTCACACGATCCCATGATAAAAATCTGTGTACGTTAGACTAGACTATAACAAATTAAACGTCTGCCAGCTCTATATATTATGTACAATAAAAGTGATATGACACTAAAAATATGTTTGTATCACTACAAGAAAATTGTGCCGATTCTTAAAATAAACGTTACATGAGTCTCAAAACTATAGATATTCATGTTTTAGCATACTCGAAGTTTTATTTTCTTATCACATGTAAATGATAATGACACGCCAGTCGCATTAACAGAGAAGTTCATTGATGGTTCAGCTGGAGATTTTGTCTGTGAATGTTGCACAGACTACCGGCTTTATTCCAAATGAAACTGGCAAACCATTTTATGTTGAACGAATTATACTCCTAAGACGAGCAGACAACGGTTTGGCTTAATTTGTATCGATTTGCTGTAACTAATTGTGAAAGTACACATGTATGATATTTGGTAAGTTCTATGCAAACTATTGTATGATGCCGTCCACCAGATAGACCTGAAGTGTTTAGCCCCCATGCCAAATTTATATACATGTAAAGTATTTATATACATATGATTACAGAAACACTTAATACATTCAACAAGAATGCAATTTAGCGACAACGTCTCACAAAATTGGCACATTAACCCGCCATATCAATAAGTGACAATTTTGGAATAATTTATTACATCATTTATGACTTCATTCATGACGTCGGAATACACAAACTTGTGAACTTTAATCCTATATTGCGCATTTGACTGCATTGATTGCCAAAATACTAAATTAATATGAGATTGTCGTTAAAGCCCCAAACTGATCTGCATTCCAGAATGGTCAGAACTGGAACATCCGTTTCATGTGGCTCCACTTCCGGTCTGTACAAAAACAGCAACACCACTTGTTAATAGTATATATGATATAAATATTACATAATCATAAATTTTTGCAAAAGCAATACACGTGCAACCTATAACGTCAAGCTTACATTTTACAATCCGATTTTAAAAACGGCTACAATGAAAATAGGATTTCGCCAGGGTCCGTATTCACAAAGCTCCTTAGGGAAAACTTAAGTAAATGTCTTAAATTTATGAAAGTCCTTAAGTCTCTGGCTATTGCATGTATATGTCTTTTATATAAAACATTTTAAACTAGTAAATATTGCCTAGATGTTTAGTATTTAACCCTTTTGTAAACAGAAATCACTGAATTTGATCTGAAAAATTCATTTAAATACAACGTAAGTTAAGATTTCTCTTATGAGCTTTGTGAATACCAGCCCAGGACTATTTTTTGTTATCTTTATTAAAATGACATATTATTATTGTTATTATTATTATTATTGTTATTATTATTATTATTATTATTATTAGTAGTAGTAGTAGTAGTAGTATTAATAATAATAATAATTATTATTATTATTATTATTATTATTAATTATTATTATTATTATTACTATTATTGTTATTATTATTATTATTGTTTTACACTAATGTTTTTCAATTTCAATTTCGATTTCAATTTCCCTTAGTAGCTTTAATTACATGTATTAACGGACTATTGTTTATATATAACATAGATCTACCAGAAGTGTTTAGCTCCTTTGCCAAATGTATATACATGTTAAGTATTTATATTCGTATGATTACAGAAACACTTTATTACTGTTGAAAAACATTCCAACGACCAAATGACACTGGTCGCAATAACGGACTATTTTTGAGCGTATTTGGTACTTTCGGTCTGGGATTAGTGGCCGTAATACGGAAAAGCGGGCTGCCCGTATAATCGGGGTTTGCGACCATTGAAATAAATACGAAAGCAATCGGGTCTTTTAAAAAGGGTCCTCTTTAGCGGGGTGGTCGAATAAAAGTGGTCGTTAAGAGGGGTTTCCGTGTATATTAATAATAGTTGTTTGCCATGAGTAATTTATACATATTATTATTATCATATATATATATTTTAAGAGAATACGAATACGATTAGTATATTAAGGCAGAAGAAAAAGTATATTAGAATGTTGTTGTTGTATCCGAGTCTGTAATAAGAAAAAGTAGCGCTTACGCTCGTGTTGGTAACAAATATGAAAAATAGAAAAAATAAAAAAAGTTAAATTGCATATCGAATTGTGTTTTTCGTTTACTTAGACCGGAAAAAACCCAAGCATCTCGAGTTCTTTACACAGATCCGAGTAAGTATTATGCGATACTATAATATAGTAATGCTAACTCGATACCGTTTGGAAGATGCTGAAAGTACCAGGGGAAATTATATAAATAGCTGGTTAAACTAGGATTCTGAAAAAGACATGGGAAAAGAAAGATGGGCAATCTACACATATATATAGTTGTAGTTATAAGGCCGGGAATATACATATATAGTTGTAGTTAAAAAGGCTGGAAAAATAAAAATAAAATCTCAATCGCAGAAAAACAAATAGTGAACCTTCTATAGAAAGCTGATGGTACCTCGAATTCTGTAAATGGATAAGTGAGCATTAATTACATAATTAGTTTCACTTGCTATAAATACCGTGTAGATATTATATAAGCTGAAAAGAATCAAGATACATTCTTTAAATCTTCAATGTTTTTGAATACAATTTTGAATATAATGTACCGAAATTTTTACCACTTTAACTTAAAAATAAATGTTAAATGTATTAATTCAAATAAATAACTTACCATGATAATGTGTTCGATGTCGAACCAAAAACAGAAGTAGTTGCCGGGATTGTTGTAGTTATGGAGATCAACAATCAACATTTTTTTTTTGCAGACCTGCAAATTTAACATTACGCCGTCAAACAAATTCGTATAGGCTAATTATATTCCAGTTAAGTAGATATGTACGAAAATTTAGAATCACAAGATTTTCACGACAGTGTATACCTGGGTTATAATCAGTCGGACATGATGAAATACAGTATATACGCGCTCACGGGAGAGTTGTTTAGTGGCTACTTTTACGAATAGTTTAGTTGTAACCGGTGATTAGGGTTAGGGTTTGTCTTTAATGTGGCTTCAAAATGGTTTTATTTTAAGCCACAAAACTAGCTTAATTGCGTAAGGTAGCCACTTAAGTATCATCTCGTAATGACTTCCGTTCTTTTAATACAACTGTCTTTTTGTCTAACGCCCTTCCCGTTGGCGATGATGTAGCGTCTGCACGAGTAGTAACCGTTATTAGACAGGGCTATCTGGTACAGGAATTCCCCCTTGGTGGTCTGCTCAACGTTTTTAATCCGGCTCGACTGGCCCGAGGGACCGTTCAGATGCAGCAGGCCCGCGGACATCAGCCCTTATATTTTAGAAATTAAGTAAGCATTGGAGATCGTTAATTTGGTGAACAATATTCATTTATATGGTGCAATTGCAGTTTAATACTTCGGTCATATAAAACTGTATATCATTCAAACATCTGTTTTATTTTATTGTTGTATATGATGTACTAAAATGTAATGTATTGACATTATATTTGTAGAAATTAGTTAAAAGTTGGCAAATATCGTTTATGTGTTACTAACAAACGCATAGTACATTATTATCGTGCACTCATGATAAAATATTGTTCACATACCAATAGCTCATAATATCTTTCACTTTTTCATTTATAACCAATATCAATATTAAAACTGCATTAAAACTAATCGGAAATATGATTACATTTCAAACTATTTCTGGTAAAGGCATTTGCAATTTCCCGCCATAACGACTAGCTATAAAGCGTCTAGATCCGGTCTTCACAATTAAACATTTACATCGTACACGTGTTTTACTTGAATGTGCAATAAAAATTTGCTAAGGTTGTATACCTGGTGCAGGGAAAGGCACGTGGAAATCGGGTTGTACGAGGGATAATCAAAACGTTCTTGGAAGTTCTTTATAACTTTTGCATTTGATCATTCCAAAATGCATTGCAACAATCTTACACGCAAATAACTAAGGGATCGGAAACAATGGATATTGCATCAAGTTTTGAAACACTTGATCGTAAATACATTTCCCAACCTGGAGCAGTCCGAAAATTGTTTGAGAAAGTGTATACATTTATAACAATATTTCAATGTTTAGTCACAGAAACACCGCAAAAAATGCACCTTGCTTAAATGACGTCAGTGCAGCAAGTTATTGTATTTTTGACGTCAATTTCTGTATACGGTTACAACAACGACATATTTTGTAAGCTACTCTGTTAGTGACAACGTTAAAATATCGGACATCCGTTACAAAAAGAAATGCGCATAGCTATTCAATTTTGTGTAAAATATGTTATTCGGCAACGCAATCTTATACGAATCTGCAACAAACAACTGAATATAGTATAATGAAATAAACAAACGTACACTAATGGCACCGAAGATTCCGATATAGAACAGCCAGCATCGAAGATGATGAACACAATGATCGATTGAGAATTACGACGGCGACGTTCAGTCTGTAAACGACGTCGTGAATAAAGGTCGTGCGGGTTTTGCAGAAGCGCTCCAAACGGACTATATTACATGAGATAATGATAATGAGAAGGTATTGTGCTTTTATCGTTAAAAGATTAAAAATCATTATTGTTCATTCCCTTTTCAATATTCGTATCAGTGGGAAAATATCCAATATAATCCTCCTGCATTGTAGTCTTTTATTTCCAAATGATTCAGTCGCGAATTCATTTAATGAACACTTTATTACTGAAGAATAATAATATGCCATATGCTAACATTATTATATAGTTTAACATGTAATTTTTTGTATTTCGATGTATTTTAAACAAGTTTAATTTGAAATGTGGGGTCAGTGACTTGGCGGACGGACTGATATGTTTAAGGTTGTAATACCGATACTGGCGAGATTAATGAAATCTGGTACTGAGAGATGTTTAGCATACAACGACACTTTAAATGTGAGCAACGCAATGTAAATACTTAAAAAAAATAAAAAAAATAACGATATTATTGAAGAAACTCGCAACATAGATATTACCTATGATCTGAGCTAATTTGACGTTGTTGAAATCGTTTTCTGACGTGCGGCCATGCAACCAATGACATATCGTCAACGGCGCATTTGCGTTTTATATTAAGCAATGTGACGAAGGCTATCACATAGACAACAACTTGTGTACAGGTTAGCAATTATCTGTATTAGATCTAGTTTTATGTTATATTTTAACATATTAATAAAATGATAAATTTAAAAAAGAACATTCCATTAAACGTCTGATTATTTTATTTACAGCATGTGGCCAAAGCTATTATGGCTTCAACTGTTCCTTGATTTGTATACAACATTGTCAAAACAATTACGTTTTCCATCACATAACTGGTGAATGTCTGTATGGTTGTGCTCATGGATATAACATCCATACAGACAACATTTGTAATCTAACGTATGTAATCTAACTATTTGAAAATAGCTTTATATATGTTGTATATTATTACATAACTATTCATTATGTGCCCTGAAACACACGAGTTGCCTCGTCTTATAATACAAAGGCCCCCTCGCTAACAGTGCCAACTTATGTATCATTCATTGATCCCGGGCAGAAAAGTGATACGGATACAAAGCCCGAATTTTATGGAATTTGATTGGCAAATTAGACAAGGCGAAAAACGTGATACAGATTCGAAGCAAAAATGTGTGGGGCAGCAACAATATTGTTTGTTTAGCGATTAAACGGTGATTTTAAATTAATTGATGTTTTTTTTTTAATTTAGCTGCTAAAAATACTCTGGGGAGAAACTGTGGCTTTAATGGAGATGTCTGACTTCAGCGGGTACGTGTCAAAAGTAAATGTTTGCTAATTTTGCAAGTTTACATTTGTTTACAAAAATAAGAATAATTGCAGCAGACATACTTATATTGAAAATATATATTCTGAAGGCGAAGAGATGCTCTAGAAAAATGATATTACTTAATAGTTATGTAATAAAATAGTCATTAAATATGTGATTTGATACAGACCCTGTTACATGCATTTGTCCTCGGCCACGGGTCAATACGACTGACCTAGGGAAAATAACAGGACCTGTATCAAAGCACTTATTTAACAACATTACACAAAGGTAAAGTTCACTATGTTTAATTTTCTGAAAATATCCTAATAATATTTTGATCTGACTTTTCTACTTTTCTAGAACAGTTTTAATAAAAGAAGTAAATAAAACCAGGTTTTTTTGTAACGTGCCGTTATTTTCAGCTTGTTAAGAGTGGTATTATGGTAATTATACTATATTTCACAGGGTTTTCATTGTTTTGCGGTATACAATATCTGTGATATCAGAACGGTAATTTGTGGACGGAGCCTAATATGCAAGCATATCGTGCAATAAGTATCGTGCGCTATACTGAAATTAGCTGTAATTTAAACGCACGCTTCTTATTTCACTGAACGATTGCAACACGTGGACACATTGCGACAGCGCTAAATTTGGCAATGACACGCATGCCAAGCATGTCATACATCATGTTACGCCTACGAACTGCTCATTGGGATCGGCTTCGTAGAAAGTTGCGAAGTGATTGGTGAATATGGTTAAAACACTTGTAGAATCCTTTGACCTGAATATGTGAATCGTTAAATAACTAACATATTTCGGTCAAATTGTGCTACAACTATTATAACTGTTCCTTGGACTGTCCCTGCGACAGTTGTCAGTGTACCACAGCTTTCGTGCAAAGAAACATTAATTAATGCATTATTTACTTGTATAAACTCAATTAAAATATCACTTGTTGATTCCAAGAACGATCGATTTCTGCAATAATTAATCGTATACATATGCTTTTTATAAAACACTAATTGATATAATAACCATTGAAAATTATAGCCCGATACAAAACCTACAATTAAACGAATACGGTATTATGTTGTAGCTTGCAAGCAGGGCTGTTATGGATACAACTGCACCAACGACTGCCATTGTAACACGTGTGACAACGTCAATGGATCTTGCCTGGCCTCGGAGCAATGCCATCTTGGGTTTAGAATAGAAAATCAGTTTTGCATACGTAAGTAAATATGTGCGCGAATAAAGTCAATGCAGTCCGATATATTCAATTGTAAAATATTTCAAATTGAAACTTTTCTGTAAATCACGAGTCGTCGTAGTCAGAAGTCACTTGTAGAAAACATTTGATAGCATAAATAGATCACAATACAAATTATAAAAACGCCGTGTTGATGCCACCATTCCAACATGAGCTATAATTAATATCGTCTTTACATGTTGAACTGTTGATGTTCCTCTTTCAAGACATTGATACAAGTTTTAGTTAATAAAACAACAGTGCTTGAAACATGTCAAATGATTTCAGCGTGTGAACAAGGGTTTTACGACCAGAACTGCTCTTTCGAATGTCACAATATCAACCGCTCATATGCCTTATTCTTCATAATTGTGATTTGGGTTGCAGGATGGGAAATAGACTTTGCCAACGTATGCCAGTTGCTTCATTGATTGTTATGCGCTCTATAGATAACTAACTGATTTAGTCAAGTAAAGTGCAGACTTGTATTTGATAACGCACGTGCAATGCACCGATGTTAATGATTTTTGTTTTTGTATTAAGATTTGTGTCAGACTATGTGTCGTAGGTACCTGTACACGATGCTAAAGACAACTGTCATTCAAGGACAAATGCAATCCTGTTTTGTATTCAATATGCATATTGACGGCCCTTTTGGCTTATTTAATTAGTAAAAATCTCCAATTTATTCAAAACTTTAATTCACTCGTTCAATATGAATTTAGTTTATATACTACATCATTTAGTTTATATTATATTCAATATATAAATAAATATTCATTTTTCAAATTCATATTTTCCTACAGAGCCATTAGACGATACAGATTCAGCACAGGGCGATACTAATACCCATACATTGTTGTTAGGTGTAACCATCGCCGTTTCATAAGTACTAGGCTGTATCACAGTCTGCAATGTCTTGTATTGTATGATATGTATAAAGAGCAGAAAATCCTGGTAAGTACAACCCGCTTGGAAGTCTGAGGTCGTTTGCGAAACGCGGGAATATTTGCACTCATTAAGCCCATAAAAATAATCATTCGTATATTTGTAGTTATGAAATAACTAATCGACGTCATAGTTTGTTGTCGAATCAAAGACAGAAGTTTTGATACGAAGGAAATAAACCCCGAGTGGGAAGTCCGAGAGATGTCCGGGAAGTTCGCGGAATTTCAATAAAGCTGTAATAAAAAATGAAATTGTACATAGAAAAAAAACACTTCAAAAATATGTAAAGAACTTGAAACAAATGTGTAAGTATAAAAACATTATAATGAACAGCATTTTTATTACACGAACACAAAACACTCACTGAAACGGCACACGGGTAACGTTAAACAACGTCATATGCCAATTTTATGTTTATTTCTCAACGTAATCTCCACCCGTCCTCACACATTTCCTGTATCTACTGACCCATGACTGGTAGGTGTCTGCATACCACATCTTGTCAAATCTGGACACAATCCTTTGGGTCGTTTCTTGGAGATCAGCACTGGTTTCAGCTGTTTCTTAACCTCTGGGAAGACACGGAAATCTATGGGGGCAAACTCCGGGCTGTAGGGTGGGTGGTCCAAGATTTCAAACCCAATCAGATCGATCTCAAGAAGAGTCTAAGAAACCCGTTTTTTTATCGTATGCACGAGGTCCCGCCGGAGCATCTGCACATTAAAAAATTCAGAAATCAGTTATTAAATTTCTCATCGTTTGTAGACAAGCGTTTTGCCGCAGGATGGAAGCGTTGATGATTCATTGATCAAGTTTATGGTTTCCGACGGACTCTTCTTCAGACCTTCACAAAATTGTTGCACTTCGCAGCTCGACGTCACCAGTCGACGTCATGTTGTAATTGTTTTCTGCTAGTTGCTTTACTAAAATAACAACGTTGTCCAAACGACAGTAACGACAGTTTTTAAATTTTCAGGAAATGGCCTCAATATAATCATCTAACGTCACGTCATTGGCAAAATGTTTGGAGTCGTCGAAATACCAAAATTATAGCATTTTAGAGAACAATATGTTAGAAGTCTGTACGTGCTCCGGTTTATCGCCAGTGCGTTGCCATTGTTGCAGTTATATTGAACGGTTTAAATATTATTTCTTACATATTTTGCTGACAGCGGAACACTATGTCTAAATTAAACAAAAACAAAATTTCAAGTAGTTTACTACGCTATTCCTCGAACTTTCCAGACACCCCTGGTATATTCCCCTTTTTATGACTTTAAATGCATGCTAGTATAGTGAAATATCATTGACTGATACGTGGCTGATTTTTAGCAACAGTGACGGTGATTTCTTCCAGTTCGATTTGTTTCGAGTGTTCGTTTTTAATTTTCTTTCTCTCTATTAAATTGCTTTTGTTTTACATGTTATTCATGACATAGTTTATTTTTATCCCATATTTGTTCCATTACATTTCAAGAACTGTTTTTTTCAAAGCACACATGCTGTCAAAAAGAATGTAAAGACTACCATTTTTTGTGACACATGTTTTTTTCATTCAGTTCATTATAATAAAAGTTACAAATGTCAGGGCGAATCAATTTTATTTTCGTTAGCTCTGCAGTTTTGTATTTGTTCAATCATAATTATAAGGGTTTCTTCATCAATCAAATTCGGTGGGGCCGACCCGTATTCAAACCGTTTAGCGTTTACCACTTATCGAATTATGACTGTCCGGTGGCGTCTGTTCATGCGAGAGCTTGTCACTACACACATTAATCTTTGATTTCACATTAAGATCACAGTAGAATAGTGAGTGGTCTGGATGTGGAACATGTGGTTTAATTGCAATCCGTTCACACAGGTCTTTCACCGTATACACGGCAAAACTATTTATCAAGTTTGAGTGCGGGGTGAGTGCGGGGTGAGTATAAAGTCTACGACAGACTTGCCTGTAGTAGACACACAAGTTAAATTGTGTTTTCGGGTGTAACTCCTCCGTTTAAGACGCACAATTTAGCCTCCCGTAAAAAGTCTATAAATGATTTACCATGTTTATCTTTTTAAGTATCAATAGGTATTCTAGATACTAAATCATCGATGTTTATAATGACATCATCTAGGTCAGAAATTATACTGTTAAATTCGCCAGAGAATACTAAGCAATCAGCATTTTTATGCGTATACACGATACTTGTTAAATGTTCGACGATGTCTTCAACATGTTGCCATTGTTCCGAGCCTTCCGGTGGTAAATAACAAGCAGTCACTATGATTTCGGTTAATGAAATCTTGTGCGTAAGCTTTAAGCTGAGAATTCCTTCAAACGTTTTATCTACACATGATACATAACAGTCTCTACAAATGTTGTCTTTTATCAATAGTGTAACCCGCCTGATCCGCAAATCGCTCTGCAGTTAATCTGGTCTTTTTTAAATTGATATGTTTTATAATTTTCAATTATTATTGTTTCATTATGTCTGAGCTTAGTCTCAGATAAGCATATAAGATCAGCATGAAGTCTAGATAGTATATTCTTTCTTGGTATGTAGTTCCGCTGCGTCCATCCATTTACATTCCTGTTATTGTGTCGGAACATGGCTTGATTTTTTCCTATGCGTTATTTTCTGGCGCATGATTTTCTTGTAAAACTGGCTGGTCAGGGATTGGTCTTCAGTACGGCTGTCCGGCAATATGAAACACATCGTTACGATAGCGCACCGTTTTCTTCTCTGCAATTGCCTTTTCTAACTGGCTTAAGCTTTTGTTTATGTTGACGATCTTTGTTCGTTGGATCATCTGTAATGTAGAATCCTTTTGTTTGAAGGGCAGTCTTTTTTTGTTTTAAAAATTGACTTTTTATCTTCGAATGATTTCATCTTGAAGTTTTCCAGTTTGCTTCTTGCCAACTCTTAACGCTTGTTCAAAAACTTTATCTGGGCGTTTGAAATTTTTTTCTAGTATGCTTTTTACTATTTTCACTGTTTTTGCAGCACTCTCGTTATCGCGTTCATTTTAACAATCAAATATAGGAAAAATAAAACTCAGGTCTCAGATTATTTGTCCTCGCCTGCCGTTCGATTTCAGCTTGTCGTAATGGAAGCCTTTCCAGTGTATAACTTATTGTTTGTAGGGAGTTTTATAATTCTTGACAACGATGTTTCATGGACTTATTTTCCTTTTTAATATCAGTTATTTCTCCATGTGCAAATTCTAGAGACTTTTCGTGTTCCACTTGAACTGTTTCTGTACGTTCCATTCTTGCTTTGTATTCATTAAACCTTAATGTAATTTTATTTTGATTTTCTAAAACGCTTGAGATCGACTCTCGTAAGTGATTAAATTGATCCCTCACAGAGTTTTCAAAGCTGTCTACTGTTGAATCTGTGTTATTTGCAGCCATCGCAACACTTTGTTTTTGAGTTGGTTTGGTGTTTGGTGGTTTCGGTGTGTCGCATACGGGTATATTATGACAGGTATCATCGTCCGTTGGATACAATATTGAATTTGTTTCCGATATTATCGCACTTAAATTTGAGCTCCCCTCTGAACCTTGGCGCTGTTGCTTATGATCTTTCTGATTTAAATCGGAGTCTGAACTTTTCTTGCGGGGGTGTAACGGATTTATCGCGGGTCCTTCTGCCTGCCACATAGCGTAGCTGTAAAAACACTCAGTCGCAACTTCTACACTTCAACTGCCATGAATTTCGAGAACAAGTACACGATCTCATTTAAAATTCGATTTGTAAGCAATAGTCAGAGCCAATACTTATTAGAATGAGTGCTACATTTTACTGTTGTGATATATATTTCACTTTAGATTTTATTCCATCATTCTCTTTCATGTTTAGATTGCTATGTAATTAATAAATAAGCGCAGTTAAGCTGAATGATCCTCATCTCATATTAACAAATAAATTTTGCTAGACACAAGCGAGATATCTTTACCAAAATAGTATTCATACAACAACAACAACAGCAAAAACATATTTAATGAAAACAAATCCTTACGGAATGACCCGATCCTTACTATGTCACCAATAAGCATCATTCGCGAAATGGCAGATTTGCTTAAAATGTAATCACATCAACTGCGGGTCTCTAAAGTCACAAACATAAAATAGTTTACTCAGCGATATATTCTCGTTGAGTTCTTTGCAACAAGCCTTTTGCTATCAACGATTTCGAAACAAGAAGCAAACTGTATATAAAAGTAAGCAACTACTTTGCGCTTTTTTTTAAATCTTAAATATATAAATAACTCGATGTTATTAAATAGTGTAATCATGGTAGATGCTATTTTAAAAGTCATACATATTTGTTTTCAATTACACTATACCATATATTATTCATGTTCACTTATGTGCTGTGTTCAAATAATAGTATTATATTCTGATAAGATCTTATGTTGAATGCAGATTCGGTTTCTTTAAAGAATGCATTTTAAGCCATATTGTCTTATCGACCTAAACAAAGTTTACAACATGAACATACACACATATATAATTAAGAAATATTGCGTACGATTATTATCATAAGAAATAAATCATAACGTTTGTTTTTATGATTAAACTGGATACCATATTTTTTCAATACAGCCTATTGATATAATGACGTCATATTTTCACAAGTGATCGTGTTACGCTTTAACAAGATTTTGTATTAGAGGAGGGTAGGGTGTCGAAGAAAAACATTAACTACTAACCTACAAAAATTATTTAGCAAAATAATAAAAGTTCCCTTGCGTGATAGGTATCTAGAAAGGAAGTACGGAACTTGGCTATTAAGTCTCAAAATAAGCAACGGCGGTATCCCTTATTCATGAGAATTAGAGCCAGGGCATTACATGCTTTTCATGGTTTTCCTTTGTGTATTAATGACAAACTACTGAAGGAAGTGTTAATTCTTACGGTTTTCGCTTACCCGTATTTTCATGATGAGTTCAGAATGTATTTATGACAGAAACACGATATATATATAATATAACCAGTTATCAAATACCACCTGCAATTGCATACTTTGACATCGTCTCCGTTGAATCGCCTTGGTGGACAATTACGCTAGGCGAAACCGCTGCAATTGTCTCGTCACCAGAAGTGATTTACGCCCTTATCAGTTATATCTTTATTTGATAAAGAGCTCCGAATGTATGTTGTACTATTCTTTGAGGTTCTATCTAATTTATGTACATCAATTTCGCAGTCCGTAATATGATCGCCTTTTTATTACTTCACGGTTTTGTCAATTATAGTCAGGGTTTCAGTTTATCGTCCACTTAGAAAAATGTTTTGAACAAGAGTTTTAAGTATCTTTTATAAATATATAATTTTCCTCGCTTACGTTAAATTGGTTATGACTAATAATGACTCGTTAGTGCAAATACACGTTTTTCAAAACGAAAAAGCTCGGCTTGAGGTATATAAATGAATGACGCACATTTCATATTATGTGACATTTTATCATGCTCTGTAAAATGTGATATTATTTATACTTTCAGCATGTCAGGAGAAGTATTTTGGCCCCAACTTTTCTAAATAATGTAGTGAATATTGTTGACGCCCTGAATTTTGCAATCACATAACTGGCGAATGTCCTAATGGGTGCGCAGAAGGATACGACTTCACTAACGATACATGTGTGACACGTAAGTATCCCAGTAAATAGCATTTTTATGTTAACGATTGTCTATTTTGTCTCTTTGCTTTAACAAGAAATATATTTTAAATAGGGATGGGACCGAATACTGAAATCAATATTCGAATATTCGTTTAAGATATTCGAATATATTCGAATATTCGTTTTGTAAATACTACTATATACTACTATATACGGCACCCTATATACGGCACCCTGTCCGAATATTTACCTATCCGAAATATGTATACTATGTGTACGTAATTGTTTTACCTTGTTTCAGTGGTAAATGAGCGATATAACTTTGTGAGTGTTAGGCAAATATAAAGAAATGTTAGATATTGTTAAATGTATTGTTTATTAATTTGTTAATCGTTCCGTTTTTTTTTTCCAGAACCTTGAAGCTTGTATCTGCTGCGCAGATTACACGTTGCCTGGGCTTTGTCTAATGACAGCATAAAGTACTTCCAAGCACGTGATGGTGGCATTGTTTAATAATAAAGACTCTTGTATAATATAAGGTGTTGATATAATGGACAATAATTTACAAGTGACGTGTAGTAAGATTGACCAGATCATGCTAATTTTGTTAAAGAAATTGATTGGCTGATAATGGATTCATTTTGATTGGTTTACTTAGAAAGTAATTGTTATTTACTGTAAACAAGTTAACCGTATAGATGTCACTTAAGGATAATAAACAGCATTGTGCAAACTGTGAAACCGTTATCACAACATGGCCCAGTTTTGTTATTTGTGGATGCAATGCGTCATATTCGCGCCTCCAACAAACCGTTAACTCGCGGTCCTTGTACAGACGTGGCCCCCCTGCCAATTATCAATTGTCGTTAATTGGACATGTTTAGCATGTGTTGTAAAAAGGTTACACTGCCCCCGCCCACCTGGAATTCATGTTAACTTTGCAATCAAACTGGAAAAAAAACATGATTTTTTAAAGAAATGTTGTTCTTTAAATAAATGACAAAATCGAATATTCGTATTTTGTTTTTATTCGAATATTATCCAATATTCGAATATTCGAATATTCGAGTATTCGGTCCCACTCCTAATTTTTTACGATAATGGTAGCATTTATTTTGCTTTTTGCTATTTTAATATTTAAACCATTAAACCCAAAAATAAATATAACGACACTGTCAGTGTTATGTATCTCGATGAAATACATTTCATTTTGCATTGTCCGTTGTATGATGACATCCGTAGTTTGTATTTTACTGATGTTTGATTACATAACATGATTATACCACTTTTGTGGACATAATGTCTGACATCAACCCAGGTAATATATATGCTGTAGCAATATTTATTGAAAATGCCATGAAACTCCGCATGAACTCAATTGAATTGAACCTATAAACAATATTGTATAACTGGACAATTTTACAAATGTTAAATGTCGAATGTATATGTGACATTTCTTTGTTATTTTCGTTATGCTATGAAATTTATGTTTTGTGTTTCAACATATAACTTACATGCAAAAGTTTACACTATATCCTAACTTCAGACTGATGTATAGGTATTTTGGGCCAGTGGCCTTACATAACATATAAATCATTGTCATTGGCATTGTCAAAACAAAACTCGAAAGAGTAGTATTTAGTTAGATTTAATTAAATGTTATTATAAATAATCAGTTTGGTCGTCAATTGTGTCAAACCTTGCATGATATGCCCAATATACAATCTAGAGAAAAAACTGTCGATTGCTTTGAACTATTGATTAAAGGAACCGTTCGAAGCGAATCACACTTGTCTTTGATAATACAAACTCGAGTTTATTATTTTATATATCAGACAACATTTCGTGATTCGCGTATTGTGGGAAATCGAATAGAGAAGAGAAAGTCGGAGTAGGCCGATGTATTTCTGTAAGCGTCTGAATGATACGTGAAGAAATTCATAAGATGATGTCTCTGGAGTTTCATTATCCTTATATTATTAACAAACAAAATAAATATAAAGGTTTTGGTACTAGGCGCCGGGATAAACGTACCGGCTGCCAAATTGTTAACATACATTAACATACAATCCTAACAAATCATTCAACATATAATCAATCATACTCCATGAAAGTCATGCATTCAAAACACGGCAACACACAATGTTTTAACAGTTATCATTCATGAACTTCAAGTGAAGCATAATAGCGTGTGACAAATATTTATGTAAACAATATACGGTGTCAAGATGCCCTTATTAAATCAATGTTATATTATTATTATTTTATAGGAACTTACTAAAACCTTGCAGAAATAGACAAAAGCAATATATCTTTACACAGTGAGTTCTAAAGGCTAAATGACCAATGTTTAAATGTGGCGCGCGAAAACAAACTCCTCACGCTTACTAAAACGCCCCGTAGCGACAAACACTTCCAAACATCTAATATAATATCGTTCAAACTCCAAAAATTCCATTTACCTTACATACAATATTTGCCTTAACAAGTCTAGCAAACCAAACATTTGTTTGGTACTTACCGCTGAGACACATCTACCAGCTGAATCAAGTTTCCTTTCAACGGTAACTTGCTCCATCAAAACATATTAAATTAAATCGCAATCACATTGAGAAAATCTGAGTCTGTCATCTAAAGTATCTTTAACATCCCAATGTTACTAATTTTTGCCGTCTCACGGGGCTTCAACGGTCATATCTCTTTTAAAAATAAACGAACAGGGATACTCCTAGCTGCTTCGCTGGCCCTGCTAGATATCAATGAACGTAAACAGGAATTGTCAATATCATTTAAAAAAAAAAAAAATTCAATACATTTTTTGCAAGTTGCTCTAAGACAAATGTTTCTGACATTCTCTAAAACAAAACAAAAACATCTCAGACAAATGGGAAAACAACAACAACACAAACATTCGGAATCACTGGGTATTTCAAGCCATATAAAATATCGTTCACGGTTCACTACAGGTCATAACCCTGCAGTCCAATGCACAATCATCCATGCGCCATCACAATATTGGACGGTTTTGATGACCGTATGAAAATGCCCATGTACATCTGATTGCAAATTGGATCACATCTCCCGTAAATTCACAAGTTCGTTACTTCTTAAGAACGGAGAAAACAGTATCAGTACCATCGCACAAAAAAGTTATTTGTTTAAACAAACTGTATTTGTCATACATTGGATAGCAAACCTGATCAAGTAATGCTACAGTACTTTTTTTTCTTTAATGGGTTCCTCACTTGCCATCTCCCCGCTTCTTAAACTGGTTTTACTAAGAATAATTCAGTGAAACACAGCTAACATAACAAATAATGAAACCATTTTCAATATAACAACATTTACAATAGGGCTAGGAGATTGATCAGTCTGAATCAAAGATGCAAAGCTTTAGCAGGGAAGGTATTCGTAATGGTAAGCCCATTACTCAAAGCACAACCACCCCTTCGTTCGAACCTCTCTTGTGTGTATCTTGAGTGTTCTTAGCTTGGGATTCTTTGAGTCACTCTAACAGCAAGGAGACCCCGCCCGCTCGTACGTCTGGTAGCGCATTAACACCATAAGTATGCCTCTGCACAAACACCTGTACACAAAAAATAATAATAATCAGTTTGTAAATAATTTCATCCAAATATCCAATATTCCACATAGAACCGCGCGAACCACATCAGTGTATATTAATCAAGCCGCCGTGGCCGTTTTAAACTCGACAAATCATAGACAGAGTAACCTCCCTTGTAAGACAAAATAATCACTGAACACGTAATCATATGCAATAAAACCCTGTCATTAGAAAATTTCTTATGAATTTCAAATTTTCTGTGTCAATTATGCCAAAACCATTTCTGCACAGCACATAAACCTCTTTGTCTGTTGGCAAAAAGATAAAATCCTTTCTAAACTAATTCAACATTTTTTTAGTTTGCAGCTATCGACGAAAAAAAAGCTAGCCGATTTCCATTCTGGCTTTATCGCAAGCCAAAAAAAACAAAAACATGACCCCGTATAATGTTAACGCATGAAATTCTGCAGACTTGGTACACTAAAATCTGCTGGAAAACGGAAAGTTTTGCATTATGCTCATACCTGCATGCATCGGCTGCAATACTTTCAAATAAATCAATCCCATCCAAATAAATTTCGGCTGGCATTAAGAAGCCAGCCCTGTTCAATCCAACAATGTGTCGTGTTTGTTGTCCCATAACTGAATTTGGTAAAGGGAGAGCGTAAAAAATAAAATAGTATTCCTGTCTATTGTTTTCTGTCGGAATTCTTTCCACTTTTATATGATTAAACATTTGGTCAGTAAAATGGACTATGTTCATAGAGCTTTTTCGCAACAATTCCTATAACACCTTTATTGTATAAAACTACTTCACACTCTGACTTCCAAGGACATGGACCAAGGAGACTTAAACCCTGTTAACAACACGTAAGTCCCACAATGTAGATTATATTTAAATCCGAAGGCCACGAACCATGTGTCACCCCGTTAATCGGCCCTACCTCATACCCAGCATTAAAACATTAAACGCGTCACTAAACACAAGGTTCTAGAGCAAGCGCCCTAGGAGCTAAGAAACCTTATATGCAGTGACCGTTAATAATTCTTCCAACTGATCCCCTCTTCTGCTAGTCTAAGATAGCCTAATATTTTACCTCCAAGTCTAGCTACGTCAATGCTCAAATACCTAGTGATTTGTACATCTGGCCCTATCACAATATTCATGGAAATGATCTGACTTACAAAAACTAGCCAGTAAACGCGCGAACGCACTGAACTAAATTCCGAGTCTTTTATGTATATCAGTAATTAGTAACTCAAATATATTGACCAATATTGGCATGTATTGAATTATCAGAAGATTTTGTATGAATAAAATGGAACATATAAATAATGTAATTGTATGTAAAATTGTACATATTCAGCTTGTGAACCAGGATATTGTGGGTTCAACTGCGCCAAACAATGCAGTCATTGGCGAAACGGTGATGTATGCAATAACAAAACTGGTCAAAGTCCTAATGGGTGTGAACATGGATACGACTTCACTAACGATACAACGTGTTCAACTCGTAAGTATCCCTGTAAATATAGTTTAAATATGAAATGATATAAATATCTACACTACACTTAAATGTAAATGGCGTATCCAATGACAAAGCTACTCCATTCCTTTACACAATGTACACATGTAAGTTATTCTATACCTTTACAGTACATGTGTACACCGTGTACGTGTATTGGTAAATTTGTTTGTGTTTTTAATTGTGCGTAACAATTTCTTAATTCGGTTGCCTCTAAACACTAAATAAAAATAGAAATATACAATCTTGCACAATATATAATAGTATTATTTTATTCGCTAATCAGCTTAGTGACTGACAAGCAATTAATATTCGTTAAATCACCATTAGTGTGTATACTTGCGTCTACTAGTGAGTTAAATATGATGATTATTATATATTGTCATTTAATTGATATAAGTGTTTGCTTTTTAAATCCAGTATGATCTGTTATTTTTGTTTATAATTGCTGCTTCAAGAAATGTTTCTGTACTTTCTCCATTTGCATTTTTGTTATGTGTGCAATAATCATTGTATAATAGTTAATAGCAACACACGTATCGTTACGTATCGGCTACGAAGCCCCCTCTATTTATGATTAGAGAGAAGTGTACACAATTGTAATGTGAATAATACGTCTGATGTGTTTGGGTGCTTTAGTTATTGCCACCAATTAATACTTTATCTTAACTGGTTAGACGACCACGAAGCCTCTGCTAATGATTAAATAGAAGTGTGCATAATCATAGTGTAAATAATACCTCAAATATGTTTGGGTGCTTTAGTTCATGCCAACAGTTAATAATTTGCATTAACTGGTTAGACGACTACGAAGCCTGTATTAAAGAGTAAATAGAAATGTGTGCTTTAATTCATATCAACAATTAAAACTTTGCATTTTCGGGTTAGCCGACTACAAAGCCTCTGTTAATGAGTAGATATAAAGTGATAATAATTATACTGCAACTAAAACGCCAAGTGTGTTTGGGTGTTTAAATTATTTTACCGACAATAACAAAATTGCCTTACAGAAACGTCCTGTCAGACTAACTATAAAAAACAATTAATTATTTTTAAACCAGTATAACTTTGATAATATGTTATGGACAACTGTTTTCTTTAAATGCTTAAAGCAGCATCTGTTAAGTACCTGAACAAGAATATAATACCTTCAAAATAAAGTTCTGGTAGATCTATATATTATACTGCATTATTCGAGACAAACGAAACATTAACATCAAAATATACAAAATAACAGGCTTTAAATTGTAAAATTTACAAACGTCACGCGAAGTGCCTAAATGCAACGAAATGTAATTCAATGCAATAAAGCATATATTTATATTAGTTCATTATAATACCACACATCAGCAAACATGACTAGAGTAGTTTTATATATTTAGAATAGAGATGTCAATATATTTTCGTATGTAATATCCGTAGTCTATCCGGATAATCGTACAAATCGGCTATAGTGGCTAGAATGTTGGTCTTTGCTTCCTAAATTGCGATACCTGTATTTTTTCAAGCTTTAAAAAATACATGTAACTTAAATTATGTCGCGTTGCATTTTGCAGAAGTCTTGTCCGCCGAACTCGTGAAATGTGTCCACGTGCCAGAGTTTATCTGTTTAGTTAGTTAAATCTACCAGTAACTTTCCTTTATGTTTTCCGAGTGCACAATTCAATGGTTTGTAAAAAAAAAAAAAATAATAAATTTTGTACAATGCTGGTAATAAGTGGAAGAAACTGAGTAAATAAGACATGATGGTTACAATTGGGTTCATTTTATTTTAATAGTAGGTTGGGACATTGATAATTGACATTAATAGGCATTACTTATAGGTAGAAACCCATCTCAGATCAAGAGAGGTGTACCTAATTGGCATAAAATATTGTGACATATTGTGACAGCGAGGGATACAACTTCACGCAGGATAAAACATGTTTGACACGTAAGTCTTACAGTAAAACCCATTTCCTTTTTGAAAAAAAAAATGGAGATATAATCTGCAATATTTAACAGGAAACACATCTACAATATTTGGCGCTGGCTGGGCGTTATTTTACTGTTAAGCGAATTTATTTATATTTAAAGATTTAAAAAAATACAATAATAACGACATTGGTAATGTTCAAACAATTTGTATTCCTTAGTATTGGGGTAACATTTAGAAACATATCAGGTTTAAATAATTGCATTTTTAATTTGAATATATGTTGTTAATCAAATATGTCAACAATTTAACCAAAGATAGCTATTAGTATACATGTTTAACGTAGAGCGAAATGAACGTTAACATTGAACAAGTGATATAAAGGATCAGAAATTATGCGTACTGGGTAATACATACATTGTGTACACGTTCAGCTTGTCAACCTGGATATTTTGGCTTCAACTGTTCCCAACAATGCGGTCATTATCGTAGCAGTGATGCCTGCAATCACATAACTGGTCAATGTTCTAATGGGTGTGACGATGGACACGACTTCTCTAACGACACAAAGTGTTCAGCCCCTAAGTATCGCAGTAATTAACGAGTACCAAAACCATAGATCGCTCCATCTTTTTTTTGTCTAAGGTTGTTTGTCCAAGGATTTAAAGTAAATGTGCTATTATTTACCACTGAAATATAAACCCATAATTGGTTAAATCAAACCTTTGATTGACAAGTATCTACTGGTCAACCACATTCTATTGTTAAATACGCGTTATCCCATTTATAAAACTTGCACAATACTATAAACATGATTTCAGTATTATACAGCTTTTTTAATCATACATGTACCTGTAAATAATATTATTTTTGACATTATTATGTTACAAGTAGTATTAATGACACTGGAGATTTTCACCATGTTCAAGTAATAAATTTATTAATATGATTAGTGTTTTATAATGAGCGAGTTTATCATATAAGCACTATGTGATTTCGTTCATTACTTCACATGCACATACCATAATACCCAATATTAAAAAAGTTTTAAATTTGGGTACATGGTTCAAGTGGGTTACTTATGTTATATACAAAAATCCAATAATGTTTCGTAGCATAATGTTGGACAGCATATGAAAAGGAACACATGGCTGCAATTGCACCAAAGACGGTCAGTGTGCCACGAGTGAAAGTGGTGATAGATCATGTCCGGTATCTAACAAATATGACGATGGTTTTATTATAAAGACATAAAGTTTAATTTCGTACATTTAAAAACAATTTAGGTCGGTTATAAACAAAAACTTGGTTTTAGTGTTTAAATAGCATTTCTATATATTGCTATTGTGCTGTTTAAAAATTCCTACTTTTTGACGAGAAATATATACTTTTTCCTACTTTATTCCTACTTTTTTTAAAAGAAAGCTCCTATTTTTTCCTACGTTTTCACTGAGGCTAGTTGACAGCCTGAAAATGCATAGTGTATTAAAGTATTTGTCCAGAATCGGCCCTGAGGGATTAATTCTTTTGAAGTGAAAACAAAGAACTGAGCACCTTGTGTTGGGGATCGAACCAGGGTCTCCGACATGAGAATCGGACGCACCCACCCATGTTGCTAAAGATACTATTTGGAGTTGCTTCTAGGCCAATCAGAAGATCTACAAGTTCAACATGAATGTCCCTTCACCAAAATGGAAACTAATATAATCTCGGGACAGTGTTCTGGATCTGGCCCAGTATCAACAAAGCTCCTTAGTTAAAAAATTTCAGATGACCTAAACTAATGAAATTCCATTAAAATGGCTCTGGCTATACCATGAATCGTGCAATGTGCATTGAGATATTTTATTCTAACTTAGTGAAAAAGTGAATAGTTGATTCTTATTAGTTTCACTTTGAATACAAGTAATGAAATTTAATATATAACATTTTATTTGAAATGTCACTATTAAATGTGAAATTAGCATTTTCCTTAGCTAATTTATTAACACCAGCTAAGAAACCATAGATAGCACCAAAACTCTTCTAAACAATTCATTATACAGAATAATACAGAATTTAGATTGTAAATTTGGTGTTTACAGCAATAAAAATATTATTAATAAAAGTATTTATACATATAATTTTAATGATGTAACTTTAGAAATGATAATGCAATATACTGATTGTAAACATAAAGTGATTTCAAGTTATGTATGATTCGAATGCAATACATTGGTAAATAAAAATGTATTCAAAAAGGACGTGAACATGTTTTCAAAATGAATGTTAGTTATATTATAATTCAATATCTAAAGGCTCTTGGTTGAGTTAAGCTTCTATACCCAACCAGTTAGCTTTGTAAATTTAAGTTAGAGTAAGTAAGTTACAATTTACAAATGTTCTGGAAGAAATAAAGATATGGATTTTTCCCATTAATTATGCATTTATAATTGTTTGCCAGTTGCTAGTACATGTATTATACAGAAGTTGCATAACATACAGTAGTGTTTAATATAAGAACTAGGAATCGCATCAATTATTCACTTATATAAAAATTATTATATAATAGTAAGACAAGAAAAAATGTTTTGTCTGTTTTAATCACAACAACAGCATTTATTTGAGCAGCAATAAAGCTAGTACAACCTCCTATCCCACATAAACTTATTTAAAAGGTTGAGGTCTATACCAAAATACATTAACTATAATGAGCAGCCCATTCTAATTTTGTCTCATATTCAATTTAATATTTAATTCTGTTGATTTATCTTTATTATAAAGTCTATTTCTGTTTGGTTTTCCCGACTTAGGCAGTGCCTAAATTCATATTATAAATTACTACATTTCAATAAATTGACTGCCACTAAAAATGGCTGAATCTGTTCCCGCAAATCGTGATGAATGCTCTGCTTGATTGTTTCAATAACCGATAGGTTACATTCAACTATTAAAGTTGAACCGGTTACAAACATCCAAAGTTAGTGTTGCACACGACGTTCAAGTACATTTCGGTTTTTAAACTGTTGGCGGAAGCCAATGTTGTTTAATTTGGCGATTTTGAGAGATTGAATCGCGTGACCTACTTTTAATTTTGCAGGCTACGAAGATTTACAATCGATACCTCCAAATGTATACGTGCATCGGCTATTTCAGCCCGTTCAGGATTAGTCGGCACGTTGTCTGTTATGCATATTACTGCGTTTGAATTACGTAGTTGGCTTACAAACCTATATCTAGGAAGATGCTGACTGTAGGGAGTATGACACTGAGTTGTACAATTTGTCTTGTTCAAAAATGGTATTGAAGAAATTCAATTTCATTCAAACAAATGTGTCCTTTCCTTTAGAAAATGTTTGCGCTCTATTTCCCTTGATTTTGGTCTCCAACAGTCTTTCTACGGTATCAGCGTATTGATTGTGTACACGCAGAATCTAATCTCTTAATTATATAAGTGATGTTGCAAGTATATTTGTCACAAGATAATATATTACCACACTTCACTCTCCAGTACATTTGGAATACGTTAATATCTTGTCATATTGCAAACTTCAGTTTAATTGTTACAAGCTAATACAAAGTATTGTAACTGCTATTTGTCAATCATTTTGCACTTAACGTAAATACATGTGTACATGTATGGTGCACTTATAGGGACAATATCAACGAAAAGGGCCCCAAGGGGGGGGGGGGGCAACCGCAGTAACAAATCCGAAATTTTAAGATTAATATCAACATGTTATAAAGGTTAAAACATGTACATACAGTGTGAAAAGATTTTATGTATTCTGAGAGAAAATAATTATATATTTTATGTCGTGTTTGTTTGGTTCTGTTTATGTTTACACTTTGTTGTCATAGTTGTGGGTATCTTATATAACCACGTATGCACATGCATTATTACACAAGTCAGAATAGCACAGTTGGTTACAGCGCTGCCAACAGTCATTTGTTCTTACGACTCCGTCGTCGGAGTTCGATAATTAATACTTTATATATTGCATGCATCTTTGTATTGCTCCTTTCTATAACATAATAACATTAAACTTGCTCAAGGAGATCAATTTTTCGTAGACCTAGTCCAAGTTATAAAAACAAACCATGTGTGATTAAAAGAATTTGTAAATTTTATTCGATTTTGGATATTCAGGTCCCAATCAAAGGTCAGTCAAATACGTGTATGTTTCGTGAAAAGAGATCCTAAAAGGATAACGTTTCAGTCTAATCATATGTTCAATATGTAAAATGTACATGGTGTTATCATATTCGCAATTTATAGTGAATTCTAATTAAGTGTATAAATATACATGTATACAGCTAGCTCAACATTTGCTAGACACATTTCTGTACATAGCACAATGTATGTGTATTACGTATAGATATGTGCTATACAAATCCCACTATTCAAGAAATCACTATTATTAACCGGTTTTGTCTTCACACAATTAGTTTATAGATGAAATTATGCAAGAAAACACTTACCATCGTGTAACCGGTATTTGATCTCCGTGACAATTACAATTGACCAAGAAATACATAAAATTGTACCCAACAATTGAAATTGAAGGAATGTTAACACGCTTTCATTGAGGAATATACGCTGCTGTCTTTGATAAACGCTTTTAGTTTACACGCGTCAGCCCTCAGTTTTAATACATGTACCCAGTCCATGTTGTGTAAGTCACAATACCGTACTACTAATCTAGTATCATTAGCAACCGATTGATTTACCAAAACAT
The DNA here is from genome assembly GCA_027627225.1 of Congeria kusceri. Lineage (NCBI taxonomy): Eukaryota > Metazoa > Mollusca > Bivalvia > Myida > Dreissenidae > Congeria > Congeria kusceri. Next base: position 1,069,826 of record CM051025.1, on the reverse strand, counting down.
CACGTTTCTGTAAAGATTCTCCTCCCTTCTAGTGATTTTCTATCAATAAAAAGTGTTTGAAACATAGATACAAGTTACCTATCGTGTGTCAATAAAAACTGCAACACACATATAAAATACCTATATTTTATTTCATATAAGAGTATGACGGAAGCACTAATGTGTACATGTACACTGATTAGCAAATCATGTTGATACACTGTTATTCCGAAATTCTAGCAACAGTCAGCTTCTATACATTTATATAATACCAAGCACTCTAAAAATATATAAAACAAACCATATCATTTTCGCCGTTTGTGAACCTTCTTGTAAATTTACAGAAGGGTTCGCAAAAGGTGAAAATAATAAACCGGTATATGCATAGAGCATTTTCAAGTATACTAACGTAAGTCTAAATTTGTGCGCATTCAACGATAAGTTCGCTTGTCTATAATTTAGTCGAAATGAACTCAGTAAAAACTACTAAGTGATAATACGGATATAAAAATCGTTTGAACGAATTTTAGCTTAAACATACCAACAACAAAAAAGAGTTAAACAAGACCTTGCATATACAGAAATAGATGGTATAACGTACGTTAGCAACGTTCTGAATTATAAACAAATAGTACTATAAGACTATCCTATCTAAAACATATACATTTACTGCTTATTTATGCATCACATACTTTCATGTTGTAAATATATATTTCATAGAAAAATGCAACATGCTTCATATTAATATACTACATTCAACGGTTACTGGCCTCACCCTGCAGACACATTTATTTTACAATCCCCGCATACTCATATATTTCTTAGATCTGAGATACACAATTTTATACACACTTCTACTTGTAAATATACTGGCACAAATATACCTCACATACATGTGAGTTGTCGTAAACGCTGCAATAATTACCCTCTAAGTATTCTAAGTGTTACAAAACATAAACAAAGAACCTAAACAAAGTTTTTCCAAGATGGACGTCATGGCCTGATACTGTGACGTCATCCTCCACTGGCAGTGCGGCAATATCGATATGGTAGGACGTCCCCTTCGAGAGCTTTTTACGCTTCGCGTGCAATGAGTTGACGCCATTTTTCTCTTTTATGAAGAACAGCTTGTCGGTCCTGTTAGTGATATTATAATTTACATTTCCCTGTAGAATGGATAGCGCTGGGAGTATTTTGACCAGTTTCGTCTTTCTGTCGACGTCGGAGAGGTCAACGTAGACGGCCAGTGTTTGAGTGGCGTTAAGATATTCAGTTTCCGCTGCCTTGAGTTCTCGGTGAGCATTCTTCTTACTTCTGGCGTTCTGCGTTGCCCTGAAATCATGAATATATGGAAAATGCAAATAAATTTCATAAAATGCAAGTGAGGGCTTACAACGGTGGCTATATACACATACAATGGTATGTAACTGCTAAAAATTGCATTTCTTACCAGACTGATTACTTACCGTTAAATCTGTTTATATGAGAACTATTATGCGGAAAGCTGGGGCATACTGAGACTCTTTCAAGTCAGTTTCATGGAGAGAAACAGTACTTCATGTTTTTAAAATACATCACTTCAACGCTGCCTAATTAGCGATCGAATTATTGATCTCCCAATCGCAAGGGGGGGGGGGTGCGCCATATACATTAAAACACTGCTAATTACTACTCAATTTTATACTGAACTACACATGTATAATTTATGCTTAATACAATATTCATAATGGTATTTTTAAATTGAATTATTTAATTATTTAATGTATCGGTATTGAACGTTTTGTGACAGTATAGTGAATGTACTTATTAAGACAATAAACAAAGAGGATTTACTCGTACTCTTTGGTGTATAGCGGCCCTTTTGGTTACCCGCAGTAGTTTTGGACGGAATAGATTCGGGGTATGGATATCTTCCACTGTCCCATCGTTCACGTTGTCTCTGATCACCGAATTCCTCGCCGAAGCTCCTTCATCCTGCACGATACCTGCCAAGCAGCCTTTGGAGACTTTAGCATATATTATGGCAATCTGGATACAATCAAATGCATATACTTGACACCAGTTGTTATTTCATAAACGAATACATTTTATTAAACGAATACAGGAATTTTGATAGTAAGCGAGACTTTTGCGAGCTTACAAACGAATTTTCTGGATGAGTTTAATAAAATATGGTACGAAATAACAACGAGTGTCAGATCTTTTTTATCTTCTAATTTTACCAAAGCATGCTGATAAATTCTAAACATTGCGTGCTGACGTGACGTCATTTCATGTTGACGACGTCATTTCACCAAAATAACGTCATGCGATTGGTCAGTCAAAGAATATGTAACCAATGAAAACGATCAAAATGTTATCTTACACATGTGTAAAATAAAAATATTCGTAATGTTTGTATTTACACGGACAACAATGTATAGCATGTGATAAAACCATATGTCATATATATGAAATCATAGAGTCAACTGTTAGTACATGTTTACACATTTCCATATAGTATTCGTATTATTAAAGGTAAATTGTTTTACGAAATAGAACATTTTGACCATTTAATGTAATTTGTCCGTGTTTCAGAATCTTGCATGATTGATTATCTTGTTTAAAAATATTGATAAAAGTAATTGTTTTCATTATTTATATAATGACTAATAATTTTTCTTTCTCCTGTGTAAATAACATTCCGTCACAATTGTTTCTATACTGATTAATTCTGGGAGGACTAGATTGTGTCTCTCCAGGTATTTCGGTTCTGTGCAATGTTCTGCATTATATAGGTGGTTCTACAAAAGACAATTGCATCATTAGTCGTCAGGATTGCACATGTTAAACAATGTATTGTACATTGTGTATTACTCCTCCAACCCACTCACTTCGTTTTGCCCTTTTCGAAAGCGGCACATCTAAAGGCGCGTCGCCGATGTTACACGAGTAGCAGCCCTCGCCCGGGGGTAGCTTCCCGGCCCCAAGGGAATTCTCGTGGGCCAGATCAACACCTGGCGGGAACATGTTCTTGTACTCCGATGGTGAGATGGTTTGTATGCAATGCCTGTGAAATTAAAAAAAATAAATAAATAAATAAAGCCACTCTATAATAAGATCCATCTCTGAAAACATTATTATGTGAATCTCTCCAATAGCGCCTATCATCCTCTAAATAAGCGTCATATTATTACCATAATTATCAGTGTTGATGCGCAAGTCTTCAACTTTGCTTTGGGACAAACATGTCGTTCCAACTTGCAATAAACCTTCTAAAATTACCAAATTAATTTATTATTAAAATGTTGTAAAAAGCATGAAATACATGCGTTTAAACGATTATTATGACTAACTTCATAATGAGGTACACAAATAATTTCTATCTTTTTAAGACAATTTGCCAGATAAAGTAGCTAGTAATATTTATGTTTATAAACCAGCAAGAGGACGTTATAGAGCTGAAAGCACACTATACCCTTCGCCAATCATCTGGTAGCCCGGGGGACAGCCGCACGTGAACTGCTGGCCAGCCGGGACGCAGTCGAACACGCAGGGACTTCCGGCACACACGTCGATCACTGCATTTACATTACATACACTATTTATAAAATAAGAAGTTCTTTTACAGCAATTACAAAGAACAGTACAATATATGCTATTTGTAATTAACATAATTATGTTAGTAAGCAACACTTAAACAGGTTGATTTTCAACAGACGACAGAACAGCGTGTCTGAAATTTCACTCAGGCCTCAGTGTATGAACAGATAAACATTGTCCTAAAGAACTCTATGCGATTCATTAATATAATAGCAATTGGCTTGTATTTTAATGACTCTTAAATTAATGCATTATCTTAGGTCATAATTACCGGCAATGCGTACTTGTTCAGTCGAAATTTCATATAATAAATCTATTGAAATTCATTTGTTTATATTCATAGTATGAACAAAAAGAATGGGCCCATAGTAAAATAAATAAATAAATTTATACGGCCAATCATTGAAGGATGTAAGCGTTCTTACAAATGTACCAAGAAGTTATATGAACATGGCCCCTGACCTACATATAAACTGACCCATGTACTCGGTGAAGGCCACAGGACTGACCTACTTATACACTGTCCCCAGTACTCGGTGAAGCCATCGGGACAGACCTACCTATACACTTGCCCCAGTACTCGGTGAAGCCTTCGGGACTAACCTACCTCTACACTGGGCCCAGTACTCGGTGAAGGCCTCAGGACTGACCTACTTATACACTGTCCCCAGTACTCGGTGAACACCTCGGGACTGACCTACCTATACACTCACTTGCCCTAGTACTCGGTGAAGCCCTCGGGACTAACCTACCGATACACTGGGCCCAGTACTCGGTGGAGCGCTCAAGAATGACCTACCTATACACTGGCCCCAGTACTCGGTGAAGCCCTCGGGACTGACCTACCTATACACTGGCCCCAGTACTCGGTGAAGACCTCGGGGCTGACCTACATATACACTGGCCCCAGTACTCGGTGAAGCCCTCGGGACTGACCTACCTATACACTGGCCCAAGTACTCGGTGAAGCCCTCAGGACTGACCAACTTATACACTGTCCAAAAAGTACTCAGTGAAGCCATCGGGACTGACAAACCTATACACTGTCGCCATTACTCAGTGAAGCCCTCAAGGCTGATATACCTATACGCTGTCCACAGTACTCGGTGAAGCCCTCAAGACTAACCTACCTATACACTGTCCCCAGTATTCCGTGAAGATTTCAGGACTGACCTACATATACACTGGCCCCTGACCTACCTATACACTGTCCCCGGTACTCGGTGAAGGCTCAGGACTGACCTACTTATACACTGTATCCAGTATTAGGTGAAGCCCTTAAGACTGACCTACCTATACACTTGCCCCAGTAATCGGTGAAGCCATCAAGACTGACCTACCTATACACTGTCCCCAGAACTCAGTGAAGCCCTCGGGACTGACCCACCTATACACTGTCCCCAGTACTCGGTGAAGCCCTCAGGACTGACCTACCTATACACTTGCCCCAGTACTCGCTGAAGCCCTCGGGACTGACCAACCTATAAACTGGCCCCAGTACTTGCTGAAGCCATCGGGGCTGACCTATCTATACACTGGCTTCAGTAGGCAGTGAAGCCCTCAGGACTGACCTACCTATACACTGGCCACAGTACTTTCTGAAGCCCTCGGAACTGACCTATCTATACACTGTCCCCAGTACTCGGTGGCCCTCAGGACTGACCTACCTATACACTGTCCTCAGTACTCGGTGGCCCTCAGGACTGACCTACCTATACACTGTCCCCAGTACTCGGTGGCCCTCAGGACTGACCTACCTATACACTGTCCCCAGTACTCGGTGGCCATCAGGACTGACCTATCTATACACTGTCCCCAGTACTCGGTGGCCCTCAGGACTGACCTACCTATACACTGTGCCCAATACTCGGTGGCCCTCAGGACAGACCTATCTATACACTGTCCCCATTACTCGGTGGCCCTCAGGACTGACCTACCTATACACTGTCCGCAGTACTCGGTGACCCTCAGGACTGACATACCTATACACTGTCCCCAGTATTTAGTGAAGACCTCAGGACTGACCTACCTATACACTGTCCCCCGTATTCAGTGAAGCCCTCGGGACTGACCTACCTATACACTGGCCCCAGTACTCGGTGCAGCCATCACGACTGACCTACCTATACACTTGCCCCAGTACTCGATTAAGCCCTCAGGACTGACCAACCTATACATTGGCCCCAGTACTCCGTTAAGCTCTAAGTACTGACCTACCTATACACTGGCCGTAGTACTCGGTGAAGCCCTCAAGATTGACCTACCTATACACTTGCTCGATTACTCGGCGATGACCTCAGGACTGTCCTACCTATACACTGGCCCCTGACCTACCTATACACTGGAAACAGTACTCGGTGAAGCCCTCAGGATTGACATAAATAAACGCTGGCCCCTGACCTACCTATACACTGGCCCAAGTGCTCGGTGAAGACCTCAGGACTGACCTACCTATACACTGGCCCCTGACCTACCTATACACTGGCCCCATTACTCCGTGAAGACCTCCGGAAGGACCTACCTAAACACTGGCCCCTTATCTACCTATACACTTGCCCCAGTACTCGGTGAAGACCTCAGGATTGACCTACCTATACACTGGCCCATGACCTACCTATACACTGGCCCCTGACCTACCTATACACTATCCCCATTACTCGGTGAAGACCTCAGGACTGACCTACATTTTAACATCGTTATTTCGAAGTCTGTTAATTCGACATCGGCGTTATTTCGAAGTATTGTTCTGGTCCCGATTTTATTTGTTCTTTATTTAACTAAAATAAATAGAGGATATTTGTTTGTTTTCGGTGTGACAACGCGTGATATCGTCACCGGAAATGGAGAAAATTAATATTTTCACGAGCGCTTCCGCGAGTGAAAATATGTATATTGTCTCCCTTTCCTGTAACGATATAACGCGTTTTCACACCGAACACAAACACATTTTCTTTTTATTTAAATGCTATTTGAATATTCTTTACGTTTGATTTTTATTTAGGGGATTTTCAACACGATATTTACAATATTACGTCCGCGCTATTTTCTCTCAAATGCGTAGTAATCGGGATTAGTAATAAACATTCCAGCGCCATCTTGGATTACGGTCAAATGTGCCGTGGATAAGATCTAGTTAAGCACCTTAAATCGCCAAAAACATTTGACTCAAGGCATTATCATGGCAGCGTGTTTACAGTACGACAGTCTACTATGCTACTCAGTATATTCATAGACAACGCAGAATCCGTGTTTCTAAATTTATTTAAGTTTAAATACAATTGGATACACGTAGTCGTGGAATAATGATCAGCTTTTAAGTTAACACACACTGCTAGCTTTAAATATATTTATGATAAAAGTACATATTAAAAGAGCGTTCAGTTCTCAGAAATTAGTTTTCTAAAAATAGCGTGTGCATATGTGTTATGACGTAAACAATAGTTATCACAGTCACGATATTCAAACGCACATGTGTTATCGCAAGCAATTTAAGCTGATTAAACTCGTAGATGCGCGTTAAAATGTTAAACAACAAAAGATGTACTGTTAGGAGTGTTCTGAAATTGAATACCTATACGTATAAAGTGTTTTCTATATTAATTATTCGGACTTAACAACACAATTGGATTAAAAGTTGGTCAAGAATTTGAAGAAAACAAGATGGCGGTGAAATAAACGCTGAACACTACTTACAAAAACACACATTGGATACTTAATATTTAAGGGTGGTTACTGAATATTAAAACTTAATACACACAAAACTATATAAGTATGTGCTTAATGAACACAAGTTATTACTTAAGGGTACACTGGATGCTTGTTATATTTTGGAATTGGAAAACATTACAGCAATTATGTAAACAAAGGGAGACTACTGTTCATAGCAACAGAAAACAATAAGTGCGAGTGTAATATGCTGGGATGAATAAAGTGCAAAGGATAAAATGAATACTTTGAATGCTAAAATTAAATTTGGACCAAGACAACGAGCTCCAATTCCTTGTGGGTAAAACTTGTACCCGCAAGGCATTGTATGTTCTATTCTCCTTGGCTCAATACGACTGAGGAAAATCCAAGATAAAATAACAGGAAAGATACTTCAATATATCAGAGAGGTATTCTTAGCATTTGGTGTTATTAATCTTCACTGCTTTTCTTTTTTGGTAATTCTGTATAATAAATGGTGACAACACCTACAATTAAATATTGTTCAAATCAAATAAAATTTAAAAAAGTAGTCCATCACTGTGAGTGATATAGGGATATACCTCACTTATATTTTTCTATATACACTACTTAGCATTAAATAAACTCGTTTAATTCGAACTTTTTTAATTCGAATTATCAGTAATTGGAAGACTAAAATGCGGTCCCAACCCAATATTTCACACTTATTTGCCTATTGTTCATTCGAAGTCGCGGTCTTAATTGTGATCCGATGTTTTCACACCTTCGCTGAAATGTCCATGGCGGTCATTAATAGTGGCTGTAATTCACTAGTAGACGCAATTATCGATCATTAAGGAGATTGCAAACAATACATGTAATTACAAAAGCGTGTCCAAGCTACACACAACACTGTCAAAACTAACACATACACTAGCTTCTTTTTATTTCTCTTTCAATCATAATACATAATTATGAAATTCAATAAACAGATCATATCTGCATTAAATGAAATAAACTAAGATTTAGTATATACTACCTTTTGCGACTTTCACACAAACATTATTTTCGGTGTTCCAGAGTTCCAATTGTTTAATCCGAACCATCGTAATTTCGAAGTTTTCTGGCCGGTCCCGACGACTTCGAAATAACGATGTTCGAATGTACCTATACACTGGCCCCTGACATAGCTCTACACTGGCCCCTAACCTACCTATACACACTGTCCCCAGTACTCGGAGAAGCCCTCAGGATTGACCTACTAATACACTTGCCCCTGACCTACCTATACACTGGCCCCTGACCTACCGATACACTGGCCCCAGACCTACCTATACACTGGCCCAAGTACTCGGTGAAGACCTCGGGATTGACCTACCTATACACTGGCTCCTGACCTACCTATACACTGGCCCCTTACCTACCTATACACTGGCCCCAGTACTCGGTGAAGACCTCAGGATTGACCTACGTATACACTGGCCACAGACCTACCTATACACTGGCCCCAGTACTCGGTGAAGACCTCTGGATTAACCTACCTATACACTGGCCCCTGACCTACCTATACACTGGCCCCTTACCTACCTATACACTGGCCCCAGTACTCGGTGAAGACCTCAGGATTGACCTACCTATACACTGGCCCCTGACCTACCTATACACTGGCCCCAGTACTCAGTGAAGACCTCGGGATTGACCTACCTATACACTGGCCCCTGACCTACCTATACACTGGCCCCTTACCTACCTATACACTGGCCCCAGTACTCGGTGAAGACCTCAGGATTGACCTACCTATACACTGGCCCCTGACCTACCTATAATAAACAATGTTCAGTAGAGCATCTAGAAGGTTAAACCCAGCCAGTGTTTATATTGTGCAATACTGGTTAATATGGATCAAGAGGTTCTATTTCTGACTTCTTAATATTTGTGCTCATATATTGTGCACCTTTTATTCCTTATAAAATGGCCAAGGATTCCTTGTTTTAAGCCATTTTTTAGTAAAGCAGTTTACCCCATTTACTATTGTCAAGTATTAATAAACCACATTTTATTGCAGATTTTATATTAATTGGGGAGGACTTAGTTATCAATCTTTTAATGTGTACTATATATTGTTGTAACTCACATGGGTAGTAAGTTTCTTAATTGTTTGCCAAGTATTTTGATCATAGTGTTAATAATGATCAATTTTGCCATAAATTCTGTGTGATACTACATAATGAGATCCTCTGCAGTTATTCTTAAATGCAGTATTGTGCATACTTTTAATGAACAACTCATTCATAGCAGGGATTATTCACATTTAGCTTTTAATATTTTAAACTACCTCTTTTAAGTGTCCCTATCTATGTAAATCATGTAAACCTGTGCGCCCCCCTGGTCCCAATATCTAAAAATACCTCTCTAGCACTGCCGGCCAAAATTCCCTTCCCCCACCGATGCTACCCCATCTTTTAAAAAATGAATGAGACAAAGTCTGCCTCACATGTGTCCCCCAGGGTGATTCCCCTTTTTACCTGTATATAATTGTACAGCCCAGTTAGTTCTTTTTATTACATATATCTTTTTTTATCTATGCTATTTTGAAAGGCCCTAAAAAGTCAGCCGTTTGGTAGTACCGGAAGGATGTAATATATGTTTTATCCTAATTTTACTGTATATTGGATTCTCATCCTTTTATGTTTGTCCTTGATGTTAAATTGTCACCCTGGGGAAGGTTACTTTCCATTAAATAGCCCAACAATCTTGTATAATTCTCAATGGACAGGGTCTCAGGTTGGAGCAATAAGTTATATTCCCTGTCTACAAGTGCTCAGCATTAGTTAAAAGCATGTCATGCAATTGTAATATCCATCATTAGAATGAATATAACAATTTAAAAAAATAAATAAATAATAAAACACTACATACCAACAACATACACTTGCAGATGCAAGGTACATTAGTAGTCTTATATTACTTAACTTCCTATTAATTAAATAGTTCATTTTACACAGTATATTCAAGTAATATTACTTGACCTTTATAATGAGTAAAGGTTAGAAAGCATTTCTTAACCTATTTTTTTTTCTATCTTCGTATGTAAAGACATGCAAATAACACAGACATTGTAAAACAATGCTGAACCACTTAGTGATCTGGAAATAATTAACACTGTTTGTTGTCGTTATTGTAAATACTATCCCATGTGTATTCGCACATTGGTTTTTAAATTTAATACGACATATAGTATATGGTAATTATTACCCGAACTCTCCCAGATCTCTAAGTAAACAAGACTCCAACAATCCCGTTGCAGCATTTGCTGCATAATGGGTCTAGAAAAATGGTGATTCACATAAAATTATGTATTCCCTCCAATTTAATCTTATTCTAGTAGGGCTATTTCTTCAAACTTCCCCTTTCTCATGTTAGTATAGATCAAACTCAGTGATTATCCTTTACTTTTTTCCCTGTTGCAAAGTACGCTATACCTATTTAGTGCTATTGCATTAATATACAACATATTTACAAATAGACAAGTCATTTATACATTCACATATGGTTTTTACATTTGAACTCCTTATTAGTATAAGGGAGGTAACTCCTGTTGACAAATAAAAGGTTATTGCAGAATTGCTTCCCTTTAAACTGTGTATACCCTGGTAGTTGTCTCCTTATACAAGAACAGTGTGCTTTCATGTGTCATGTAAGCTATTGTACTAGATCTACATGTATTCCTATTTTTAAGCATAGATTTTTATATTTAGCACCGCACCCACACTGCAAAGTTTTATATATGTATTGCCAATTATTAGCAAAGTATTTGTGTTAAGCAGTGTGCTCGGGCAATGGTTTTTAACCGAAGTCCCGAGGGTAAACAACTCCAATTGATTGATACCTATACACTGGCCCCAGTACTCGATGAAGCCCTCAAGTCTGACCTACCTTTACACTGGCCCAAGTACTCTATAAAGACCTCAGGACTAACCTACCTATATACTGACCCCAGTACTCGGTGAACCCCTACGACGACGAGTGGGGTTATTTACCCTCGGGACTTAAAAACCATTGCACGAGCGCACTTCTTAACATTTAAAACTCTGCGTTGAATAAAACTATAATACATCCCTTCTTTTAAAGGGTGTGACACATAAAATCTTTGCAGTGTGGGTGCGGTGCTTTATATAAAAATCTAAGCGAAAAAATATACAAGAAGAACATAAAAATACTGTTTTTAAATAAATCTTTGTAAATTGTTAAGCGAGACGGTAATATATGCTTTAGAAATATCTTTTCTCAATTTATGCAACACGTGTATTAACTTTAAAATTGAATATACAGCCTTTAAGAGGAATGCGATAGCGTGGGAACCTATTTTGCATACTGAGCTTGACGGATAGTAATTGAACAAATCAAAATTCTCGTAACTAATCCGTCTGACCAATCAGCGTGAGGCTTATATAATGATGCTGGGTTTGACGAGTGTGCACTATTATGAACAACTGCCAAGAAATATTGAAAATAATAGATCTGCTAGATGAAAATATGCAGATTTTAATATGAAAATGTTGATAAAATTTGGGAGAAATAATTTCTCTATGAATGTGACATAATTATTTATGCATTAATACAGTATGAAGAACCTTTGATGAGTAATTTGTGTTTATTATTGTTTTCTTTCCAGTTTAATACTTAGATAGAAAAGAACAGAGATGATAGCCCAACATAATAAGATTTAATGATGGAAACACATAATTTTACCTATGTCATCATTTTTCTAGACCCATTTTTCAGCATATGCTGTAATGGGATTGTTGGAGTCTTATTAACTTAAAGATCTGGAAGAAATATGTGATTTAATAATCATATACTTTTAACGAAGTTTGGAAACAAGGGTACAATAGTATCGGTTGTTTATTTAAAATAAAATAATGAACAGTTTAATGTTGTACCAGATCTCTAAGTGGTTCAACATAGTTGTACAGAATAGATATGACATTTGCATGTCTTTGCTACAATTTAATGATGCCGGGATATGAAAAGGCAGAAAATTTAACACTAAGTTACTTAGAAATGCTGTCATAATAATAATACTCTGAATAAAATGAGTATTATAATGTAATGCAATAAATGGTTGGTATTGAGGGTTTTCTAACCCTGTTTAACTGAATGTGGAGTAAGAATACTCTTATAATAAGTAAAATGGATCAAGGGTCACTAAATAGTGAAGTTATAATATAATATAAATGAAAAGGGACTTGCATAGGCAAGTATGTTATGCGTGTAAGTAATTTTAATTTATTTATATTTGTGCGACATGCGGTTTACTTATGTTGAACGCTTGCAGACAGGGAATATAGCGAGGTGCTCCAACTTAAAACCCTGTCTGTTTTGTACCTTAAGAAAGTTGGGCTATTTTTAAATGGTGGTTCCCCCCAGGGTGGCATTAAAACAATTGTAAAAACTACATTTATATATATACATAAAATGCAGCAATATAGGCTGCTAGTTACAATACAGTCACCTAGATAGGGCCACTTTAAAACAATATGTTAAGAACTTAACCTATAATACAGTTAAGAATTAAAAAAAAAACAAGAACATTATTTATAATATTTACAAGTTAACAATACTTTACATGGGTGAATATGATACTGTGTACCTTAAAGGTAATACACAGTAATGAATTAGGTAAAAGACATGTAACCACCCTGGGAGGAATAAAATGGTATATTGGAAGTGTAGGATTGGAAGGCCAGCGGGGGGTTGGGGTCTGGGTTGGGTTGGAAAGAAGGGGAGATAATTGAATGGGAAAGGGCATAGCTATTTGAGTTGTGTCCCAAGGACCAGAGGGAGTGCACGGCAAGACTAAATTATTTAAAAGTAAGCAAAAAAAGCAGAAAAGACATAAAATCTTAAAAAGTTGATTGATGCAAGTAGGAAATGATACCAACTAGGTAAAAATGGACTATAATACGGGATTTTAACTAATCCCTGATAAAAAAACGTGCAAGGGGTCATATCCAGATAGTAAAAATGGATATAATTATATAGTTAAAATACAGTAGTAGACACTGTACCTATCACAGTATGCCAAATATAATACTATTAAAAGCTCCAATATCAGTTAAGTGGTATTGGTCTTGATAAGACCGAATGCAAACATTTGCAAGGTTCACAGATCCTTGCGACGTGCACTCCAGTCCGATGTGGTTCTTTGAGGATGAGAGGGGATGGGGGGTGTCAGAGGGGAAGTGAGTGGGTGCAATGCAGTCAACTGTACACACGAAAACGGACGGCCCCGCCCTTTCTGATTATTAAAAACTGCAATAAAGAGGGGGCTTTTTAAGATACTGAGAAATGGAAATGGTGTACTAACGTAATACTCTCGTCTGGAAAATGTTTTTAAAATAAGGAATACCAGGTCAATACCATTGACCTGGTTTAGAAAGGGCAGGGAATTCCATAATTTCCCAATAAAAGCTAAAACAATGGTTAAGCATTGAAAACTCATAGAGATACAATGCAATAAGAAGTATATACAGAAAGTGCAATGTATCACAAAATTAATAAAAACAATTACAGGAACTGCATAGAAGTTGGTTGGGTGTTGACTGCTCCTCCCATCCCAAAGACCTATATCTTGTCAGTTATCTGACAGTCTAGAAGGAATTTTGTCAGGGCAGAAAAGACCGGGCCCCTAGCCGCACCCTTGCGGTCTAGCATGTTGGTAAGGTTTAAGACTAGTCCATGGGAGTGCAATGCGGCCCGGAGCTGGTCCCTCTGCCCTTAAAAGGTGTTGCACTGTAGCAGTAGGTGGGCTGCTGTAAAGGGCTCCCGGCACCGCGGACATGCAGGGTCTAGCCCAAGGACATACTTTCCAGCGCCACCAGGTAGAAGAGTGGTTCCCATCCTCAGGCGCGTGATGGCTCTGTCAAGCACAATGCCTGCTGAGTATTTGTCAAGCGGCCTGATGGTTTTCGCGGGTCTGAGAAAAGTATGTCGGTAGGCAGACAAATTGGTGGTCTTGAGGTTCCACTCACCGAGGACAAATTTCTTTGCCAGTGAGTAGATCTCGTTCGGCGCCAGGGATTCCCTAGCATCAACAGTCCCCCTCCTGAGACCATCCTTAGCCCCCCTGTCCGCCTGTTCATTCCAACTGATGTTGACGTGTGCTGGACACCATACTAAAGTGACCTTTAAAGATTTATCTAGCTACTGTTGATGAAGTTCCAAAATGTTAGATAAAATATCAGGCCTAGATCTGCTATTTCTGTTTTTTATAGACTCAAGAGATGACCAGGAGTCTGACAAAATAGCAGTTTTAGTAGGTTTATTAACCAAAATCCAGCACAATGCATATTTAATTGCCAAAAGTTCAGCCGAATAGATAGATGGTTGCTGAGTCGGTGCTTTTTTTAAATGTTTTAGAAGGAATAACAAATGAATTGGCTACCAATCCAGAGTTAGGGCATTTGGAGCCATCTGTATAGATTTTTAGGTGCTCAGCATACCTGTTATCAATATGAATAAGAGTTTCTGACTTAACCAGCTGCGGTAAGTCAGATTTTGTGAGGGTCTTTGATAGAGTTATGTCGACATAAACAGGTCCCAGGGTCCAGGGGGTGTGTTTTGGACGGTCTCAGGTCTGCTACAGGGGTCTTGATGAGACCAGCATCCTCCAACAGGGTCTTAATACTCGCCCTGAAGGGGAGCGCTATGTGTTTTCGCTTAAGTATTTTACCCTTGATGAAGGTGCCGGTCCCGACAAGTTGGTTTACGGGGTTTGAACCACGCCGGGACATGGCTCTGGCCCAGAAATTAATGGACTGCTGTTTTCGGCGCAGACTCAGAGGCAGCAAGCCCGCCTCCTCCTCAAGCATGTCACTAGGGGTACATTTCAGGGCCCTCAGAGCTATCCTAAGTGCCCTGGTCTGAATGGCATCTACCATTTTAAGGGCGTTTGGCGTTGCACATGCATAGATTTGGGCTCCATAATCTATCTTTGGACGTATAAGGGACTTGTAGAGAAGTAAGAGGCTATTTTTATCAGAACTGAAACCTGTGCCTCTTAACATTCTCATTAAATTTAAGTCCCTTTCGCACCGTTCAGCCAAATATTTGAAGTGGTGAATAAAGTTTAACTGTTTATCTAGGTACATACCTAGAAATTTCACCACTTTTTCAAAAACAATTTTGGTGCCGCCTAAATATAAGTCCAAAGAGTGCTTAATTTGGTCGCCAAATAACATACCTACTGTTTTGGTTGGTGAAATTTGAAATCCCCATTCTATTGACCATTTCCATATGGAGTCTAGACCTGCTTGAGCATTCTTTTGCAGGCGTGACATGTTAGACCCCTTTAACCAAGTGCCGGAATCATCGGCAAACTGGGAGATAACCATTCCTGAGTCTTTGACGGTTTCAGGAAGATCATTGACGATGAGGGAGAACCCCTCAGGACTGACCTACCTATATACTGGCCCCAGTTCTCGGTGAACTCCAACGATGAGTGGGGTTATTTACCCTCGGGACTTCGGTTATAAACCATTGCCCGAGCACACTGCTTAACATAGTATCACAGTTATTATAACTATTCCACTATGGGAATTCACAACGTATATAAAGATTGCAGTGTGGATACGGTGCCATAATTTTACAAATCTATGTGGGGACAGTATATATAATACACAAAAGTGTTAATAACCCACCATTTAAATGGTACTCTGTGTTATATTTATCACACAACGATATATGTTGACATTATTTTGTATGTTACTTTGTAGAATATTCACTATTTATTATGATTACTAAATTCTACGTGTTGAACAAGTATGTATATAAGAATACAAAGTAGCAATAAAACAGCTGAGTTTCTGTGCAAAAACACGTTAAAAACGGATTGACCTATTTAGAGACACAGGGGAAAATCGGTCGGCCAATTGAAATTGGGGGTGTGCGCGGACGTCACAGTCAAGGTATTGCTATCGTGTTAACATTTATCAAAACTTTAATGATTTTGTGTGTTAAAATAAAAGTTATTAGATAACTTTATTACTTCGAATTGTAATTATCATATGCCACAGGGGTCATACTATAGCATATTAAAACATGAATGGGTTTGGAGAATGATATGATGTTAACTTTATGTGATAATGTCATTGAGAATTGAAAACCGCTCACGCGGTGACTTTTTACAAAAAGTGTCCAAGTTTGGGCTTTAATAATTATTATAATATAGCGTATTTTGGTGAACCAACACCATGTGTAGGTAGTAAATACCTAAAATAATCAAGTTAGGAGGATTCAAGGTACTAGGAATATGCTAGATGATGGAAATAGCAGTTTAAAGTCGAAAAATACGAAAAATTTA
Source organism: Congeria kusceri (assembly GCA_027627225.1). Taxonomy (NCBI): domain Eukaryota; kingdom Metazoa; phylum Mollusca; class Bivalvia; order Myida; family Dreissenidae; genus Congeria; species Congeria kusceri. The sequence continues at coordinate 1,053,235 of CM051025.1, read as the reverse complement.
CCAAATGGATTGACCTACTTCAATTGGGCGTTAGTGACTATTGACCAATCAGAAACAAGCCTGTTTCTGACGGTCACAGCACATGTATAATGTGTTATTTACTATAGAAATGGGTGTGGTTCACCAAAAATTCATAAAAAATACACTTTTACATGGAAATATCATTTTTATAAAGTATTTATATTATTTATAATGATTGTTTGCTGCCTAGAGGAATAAATAACTTAATAAGTGGCCTGCATAAGGGTAGTGTATGCAGGGTTCTTCACCAAGTTATTAAACCCTATGAATCTATTGAAAATTCATAGTGTTTGGTGGAGTCTTTAGACATAGGTATCTGGAACAATGCCTTAAATAGTGTATAAGGCTATTTTAATTATCTCAAAAGGTGTGTTAGAAAATTTTAACCACTGGGTAAAAGTAATAAAATAAATTTATAGTGTGTTATTTACACAAATAAGGTTCTGATACCTATGCGGTGAACAATGTCCAGAAAGAATATGTCTTTCAATCGTCAAATTTGTTCCATGTAGTGTGTATGGAACTTATAGAAGTAATCTTATGCCTATGAGATAGGCTACAGTACACTAAGAAACAAATTTCAATATTACATGATGTAGATGTAGGTTTTATTGAAATGGTGCATGTAAAGACATATATATGAATGTCATGAGTAGAGAATTTATAATTCTCTGATTAAAAAAGCAAATAATAGTTAAAACTTAGATATGTCGCAATATATACAACATGAATAATACTCGGTGAACCCCTCAAGACTGACCTTCGTATATACTGGCCAATGACCTACCTATACACTTTTGCCCCAGTACTTGGTGAAGCCCTCAAGACTGACCTACTTATATACTGGCCCCAGTACTTCGTGAAGCCCTCAGGACTGACCTACCTATTCACTGTCCCCAGTACTTGGTGAAGCCCTCAGGGCTGATCTACCTAAACACTTGCCCCAGTACTCTGTGAAGCCCTCAAGACTGACCAACCTATACTGGCCCCAGTACTCGGTGAAGCCTAGGGACTGTCCTACTTATACACTGGCCCCAGTACTCGGTGAGCCCCCAGGACTGACCTACCTATACAATGGCCCCTGACCTACCTATACACTGGCCCCTGTAGTCGGTGAAGCCCTCCAGACTGACCTACCTATACACTGGCACCAGTACTCCGTGAAGCTTTCAGGACTGACCTACCTATACACTTGCCCCAGTACTTGGTGAAGCCTTAGAGACTGACCTACCTATACATTGGCCCCAGTACTCGGTGAAGCCCCCAGGACTGACCTACGTATACACTTGCCCCAGTACTCGGTGAAGCCCTCAAGACTGGCCTACCTATACACTGGCCCCAGTACTCGGTGAAGCCCTCAAGACTGGCCTACCTATACACTGGCCCTTGACCAACCTATACACTTGCCCCAGTACTCGGTGAAGCCCTCAAGACTGACCTACCTATACACTGGCCCCAGTACTCCGTGTAGCCCTCAGGACACCCGCAGAAGAAGCCTCCCTGGCTGTTCTCACACAGGTTCTCACATTGACCGTCTTCGCATTCGTCCACATCTAAAACAGTGCATAGTGTGTGTAAATGATGCCGTTACATTTGCATTAACTAGGAACGTACATTATATTCGCTGTTTTCTGTACATGCTATTTGTCAATTCAAATGAAACACTTTAAATTATAATATACAAGATATTTCAGTGATTTTCGTTACATACCTATACATTTTTTTCCTAGTTGGATCCAGCTTGTAAACCAGGTTACATACCTTTACATTTCTTCCCCATGGAATCCAGCTTGTTAACCCGGTTACATACCTATACATTTCTTCCCAGTGGGATCCAGCTTGTAAACCCGGTTACATATCTATACATTTCTTCCCACTGGGATCCAGCTTGTAAACCCGGTTACATACCTATACATTTCTTCCCAGTGGGATCCAGCTTGTAACCTCGGTCACACACGCATTCATAGCCGCCTGGTGTGTTCCGGCACTGGCCATTGGGCGTGCACAATTGAGGTTCCATCAGACACTCATTGATATCTTAAATATACAGACTAGCTATATTAGCAAAGTATTTCAACTTTAAGCAGTGTGGAGTCCTCACAGAATATGATGCTATACTATCTCCTATACCCTTATTTTATCAACTACATTAATACAAACGCAAACCAGTGTGACAAAACTGGTTAATTATTTAGTAGAAAACCGGCGTTAATGTTTTCTTTGCATATATATATCGCTATACAAAGACTTAATATTGCTACTAATTTCAATGATACGTATTCGCTGTTACTAAAATATATTTTTAATTATTTATTGTTTAATGTATACAGAAACATGTTGAGGTAAACCTTTCCTTTCCAACAGTGATAAATCAATACCTTCAACTGACCATTACACTTTCATGAACGTAATAAAAATGTTATTTCCAGAAAGAAATGCAATGAATGCATATTAATTTTCAATGTTTCCCACTTGGGTCTTCTTTCATTCACTCACCAACGCACTGTCTGTCACCGGATCTCGTATACCCTTCTGCGCAGCCGCACTCGAAACTTCCGATCGTATTGACGAAGTTCTGCTGGCAGTTGTGTTGGCCAGTCGCACATTCGTCGATATCTGGGAAATATTACAATTCAAAACATACGGTCATAATGTAAATATTAGACTATTTTCAAGTAATTGCTATGATGAGCGCAAAAAAGCATCATGGTTTATGGACGCATTTAATCATTTTTATTTCATATTTCTCCATAGCTTTCCTTTCATTTTTGTCATTACATGTATTGTGTTTAATGTACGGCCACCACGTAATCTTTCGACTTACTGAAATTTGCAACCGTTGTAATAAAATAACGCTCAATGCGGCTAACCAGTTTATAGCACCACCATTCTTCAATCAAACGTGATTGTGATAAAAAAGAACAATTAAAACAAGGCATGTACTAGAATGTAGCATTGAACTTGGTAGCACGTCACTGTCACCCACCTCTGCATGTCCGTCCGTCCATATTGAGAACATAACCCTGCCCACAGATGCACTTGAAGGAGCCCACGAGATTCTGACAGGTGCCCACACACGGCGACTGTGTCTCTGTGCACTCGTCCACGTCTGAAAACATAATAACGTCATAGGAGACCGAAAGATATACTCTTACCTATCGATTAACCAAAGTGTCCACACTGAATTTTGCAGCAGACTACTGAAGATATTGACCCGTATTCACCAACCAATTCTCAGACTTAAGAATACAGAATAGAATGAAACTCAAGAAAGAACTACTATGCGTTCGCAAATGTGTCGGGTACCAAAGTCGTTTATGTCATTAACAAATCAAATATGAATAATGAATGCTAAAATTACCGTTTGCGAATACATATAAGTGAGAATTAAATAAAAAGCATTATTAGAATAGAATAGTTTCAAGGTTATGCTTTACTCTAGTGTCTTAAGTTAAACAAGGGGTGGTTTATACGAACCCTGTCCCATTAGAAACGCATTGTTGTTCAGCGGTCGTATTCCAGAAACATCTTTAGTAAAATCTTATCCCTATCCTTAAACTCGTCAATTTTCTTAAGCATTTTATTTCATATATACATGAAATTCTGCTAAATGTTCACTAATTATCAACTTATGATCTACTACTTTTTACTTAACTGTAATTGAAATCATTAATTTATCTGCAGTTTGAAAATTATTACCATAAGACAATTGGAACTTGAGTGAAAATATTTTAAGATAAACTTAAGATGTATCTGGAATATAGCCCGAGAGCCGCTTAAACTGATGATATACAGTTATTTTCAATTGCATTTGAAACACATTAATAAATTGGTAGAAACCTACGCATTGTATTAACGTACTTACCAATGCACTGACTGCCGGAAGTGTCCGGTTTGAACCCGTTGTTACACAGGCACCTGTAGGACCCATGGTGTTCATGCAGCGTCCGTTCTCGCACAGGTTCGAGTGCAGTCTGCACTCGTCGATGTCTGAAATAAATGCCTCTAGAAAATGATGGCTAAATAACCATTATCTTCGAAATTAAGGTTTATGTAATGGGAATGTATATGTGCATGTTTATAACTGCAATTGATAATAAAACACTTGAATATTCAAACTTTTTTCAAATATTACTTTATCAATACATGTACGACTAAATGTCTGCAATTTCCAAGTAATCATTAAATATGCGGCCGTTTCAGCTATTCTTCAATTTCAATTTTTGTTTTCTTGTATACAAACAATATTTACCTGTGGAACATTATTAATTCCACCCTATATTCAATGACGGTCACACCTGGGCCGATATCCACAAAGGTCCTTAGTGAAAACTTAAGTAAATTTCTTGAAATGACAAATTTTTTTTTTCTTGAATACAAACAATATTTACCCGTGGAACATTATTAACTCCACCCTATATTCAATGACGGTCGCACCTGGGACGATATACACAAAAGTCCTTAGTGAATACTTAAGTAAATTTCTTTAAATGACATATTTCTTTTTTCTTGTATACAAACAGTATTTACCTGTGGAACATTATTAATTCCACCCTATATTCAATGACGGTCACGCCTGGGCCGATATCCACAAAGGTCCTTAGTGAAAACTTTTCTTTAAATGACAAAATTCCTTAAGTCTGTGGCTGGTTCATTTAAAGTTTATTTTGACTAAAATGAATTTATATTTTACAGAATCAACCAGTGCTCCTTATTTTACCATACGTCAAATATGAGATATTGATTTTCCAAATGGAAATTTCATTAGAATTTTTCACTTAAATATGACTTAAGTAAAGATTTCCTTTAGGAACTTTGTGAATATGGCCCCTGTGTACGTACCATCGCCATGTATGTCATATCCGCCACCGGCAGGTCATAGGCGTCTGAAACGGACACCACACCAGGAAACATTATAATATATGTTAATATTATGAAACGGTACACACAATCAACACGGTCAGTTTTTGTAGATTCTTTAACACAGACAATTTCTGTCGCTCTTTGTACAATAATGACCATTTCTTTAGATTTGTATACACTGACATTTTCTGTCGATTGCTATATACCACTGACAATTTCTGTTGACTTTTTTATAACACTGAGAGGTTCGGTAGATTTTATACAACACTGACAAGTTCGGTAGATTTTATACAACACTGACAATGTCTTTGGATTTTTATACAACACTGACAAGCGTTTATATTATTATATATTTAAGGCAAACGAACAACACAACATAACATCACAGTGTCTGTCGGGACGCGTCTTTTCTACACTTACGCATGCGTACTTCGGCCTACCTGTTCCTTTCCTCGGACAGACCTCGCACCTTGCGCCCCCAGGCGGCGCCCCCGGTACAGCAGCACTGCGCATGCGTGGTCACCTTGACGTCGGAAGTGGTGACGCAGCGCGCGATACCAGCTCCGTGTATCAGTAGTCCTCCCGCTGGTCTGCATTCTATAGAGCATACATGAAAGTATATGGAAATACCTAAGATGATGTTGTTAATTTAAACCTACTAGTATTTATTTTAGCTCAATTGTGTCTCCATAGCCTGCATTACTTATTGGAACACTTTCGCGTCCGTTTTCTGGTGTCTCGGTGTCTTTTGAACGCTACCCGAGTAGGCATCTAACTCACGACCTTCCGATCACATGGCTGATACACTATCCATAACACTACTGCGACCTCGAATAGTTCAACGTTCGTATGCATATAAGTCCGTCTGAATAAACCCCCTAGTTTGCAAAACCCATGAACATTGGCCTTTAGACCACATAACATATATGGCTTAGAAAGGACATGTCAATACTTGACGGCAAGTTGCACAGCGTTTATACGAGTCTTCCTGTTTAGTATAACATAATGTAAATAAATATAACATTTTCTTTTTAAAAAAAATATTTGCTTTTCATTTCATAAACATCACAATGTTCAAACTCCTTAAACAAACAAGGCGGAGACAATCAAGTTGCATTGAAGGACTCCATAATAATTATTCTGACGCAAAATAGTAACTGAATAATATAGTAATATTAACGCACAGACGAACAGACAAATGGTAAAGAAAGCGCAACAATTATGCATTTAGTAGGTACTATGGTTATGCGTTTTGCTTATTTAAATATTCCTGTCAAAACGCCGATTCCAGAACATACCAAGGCAGCTCTTGCCGTCCGACGACCGCGTGTAGCCCGGCGGACAATCGCACCGGAAGCTCCAATGCAGGTTCAGACACCGGCCTGCACCGCAGACTCCCGGCTGCTCCCGACATTCGTCAATGTCTTCAAGACAGTAGTATGATAAACATAAATATATTAAATGTGACGTAGAAATCCAAGTGTCCTTTTTAGTGTTTACGCAAAACCTAAGAAATGTTCCATAATTGTATTTTCCATGAGAAAACATTTCCGAAGGACTATTTAACTACATATATACAGTACCTGATGTATTTGTAACGAAAGGGACGGTAACAAAAACGAAGCGTATTGTTCACAACTAAAAAAATCGTACGTACCATAGGGACGTTAACCTGGAGAGCCCCATGGCATTCCGTGACAGAGATTATCTTAATCGTAGTACATAATATTAATTAATTCAGGAGAGCTAAAAGAGGAGATTCCAGGTTCAAATCCCGTGAAAGCTTAACATTTTCTGGGGAATTTTGCCTCATCATTTCCCCCAATGTAACGCGTACGTTTAAGTCGCACGGAACCGTGTGTTGGCCAGACTCACCTATACACCTGTCCCTCCCCGCCTCCCTGTAACCCTCAGGACAGATACACATGAACGTCCCCACGAGATTCTTGCACGCGTACGGACAGCCGTGGGTGGAGGTCAGACACTCGTCCACGTCTGAAAGGCAATGTGTCTAAACTTAAATACCACACACTGTTGGACCGTCAGGGCTGGTATTTATAACCGATCTTAGTCGAAAATAAAAATGAAAAATCTTAAAATTCTCAAATGTAATTACTGGATTTTCTGACAAAGTAAAACATTTCTGGAAGATTTTGAAACATAATTGCAATATAGGTCAAAGTGTATTAATATATAGCATTAGTCATGCAAATGTTCCTCGGCATAGCGTTATAACAACAAATTCTAATTTTGACTTATGTTTAACTTATGTTAAGAATGGTTTAATAATCTTTATACATATTGACCCAAGACTGTTGATCATTTCCATTAATAAAGCAAGCCGACGTTTAATTTCATAGAAAATTCATATAAAATATCATCTTGACATTCACTATAAACTACAGCAAACTATCAAATTTAATTAATGCCCTTTACAAGTAATAGCTACAGTTGTAATTGCTATGAATCAAACTATACCATGACTGGATGGGTCAGTGCTTATAACCATATCATTTCAACAGAGCCATTTATATATCGTCCTATATTGCAAAAAAATTATACATCGTCTGAAAAAAACAATCTGCAACCCTCTACTGCAAACCACAATACATATGGAGATACGAGAACGGCATTTAAATACACTCAACACAATTTATATTGGCTTATAACTGGAACTGTCTCAATCATTCATCAAACCAGACGTTGGAATAACCGTTTAAAAATGCTAAAAAAAACTTCGACCATTGGAATTAAAGGTTACATGATTTAATAGAATAAATAATCGTTGCCTTCGCAGTGTATTCCGTCATCCGCCACTTGGTAGCCCATGGGACAGATACACTTGTACGAGCCCACTGTGTTGGCGCACCGGAACGCGCAGTTGTTCGCCTGGCTTACGCATTCGTCTATAACACTTCGGTCGGTTAACTTACACTTTTCCTGGGCAAGCTTAGCCGATCTAAGCGATGTACCAGTACCAAGTGCACATACTTATTCCAGTAAATGACAAATGCCCTACTCGAATCAGAGGTAGGGGGAATGGCCGTAGAAATTATTTCATGACCAATCCCCGTGCAATATATTTGGCCGGGCTGGGGCTCGAACTTACGAACAGTCATTAAAGAAACGTAAAGTGCAAAAGTGTGAATTTTGGTATGTACAGGTTTTGGGTATGTGGGTGTGTGTGTGTGTGTTTAAGGTTTTCGAAAATATCTCAATACAGAGAGATAGGCAAAATTCTTAATACTGTCGTGTTTGTTATCTTCAATATAGACACACATGTATACATTTTTATAATATTTAAATCAAAATGCTGCCCATATGTTCAGCTTTCATTTTCGTTGTCATTAAAAGCCAACCATGAATCCATGTATATACTAAAAGCTTCAAAACAATAATGTACCTTCGCAGACTTCGTTGGGCCCCGGGGCAAACCCAGTCTTACAGTCACAGGAGAAGCTGCCTTCTGTGTTGGAGCACTCGCCCTCCCCGCACACAATGGCTACGCGACATTCGTCCTTGTCTGAGCACACAGAAAGTTTTTTTTCCAACAATGTGCGTATTTTTTTACCTGTATACCCATAAAAATACAAGTGTACAATTGGAATCATTAAGGTATATAAGACAAAAATCTTATACTGGCTTTTTGATATATCTACTAGCATTTTACTAAACTCTGTTTCACTCTTTCAATGTGGCAACAATAAAGAGGTCCACTACATGGAAATGACAACTACAGTACCTACACACGTTCTTCCGGTTGAATCCAGCTCGTACCTAGACTGACACTCGCACCGGAAGGAGCCGTCCGTGTTAATGCAGCGACCATTCTTACAAAGGTCCGGCTCCAGCATGCATTCGTTCAGATCTGAAACACAACAACTTTGGTAAGAGAGCCGCCGCAGTCGTGCACGGCGACAGCGGGACCCCGAGGCGGTGAATTAACCACTGGCACACCAAGAAAATCTCTTCTGCGTGTTCAGGAATTTTATTAACTCCGTGGGATTTGACTTCGTCACGCAGAAGTTAGTGGCGGCAGGATTTTGATTCGAGCGATGCTCGGAACCAGTCAAATTTCTGCGTTGAGGTTGGCGCGGACTTGGCAAGAAGACCCGCGAGCCGCACTCTACCAGTAAATATTCGGGTAGCCCTCCGTACTCCTCTTGAAATTAGGCCATCAAATCAAATTTTGAAATTGTTTCTTTAGTAAAAAAGAAACATTTCGCAAGCTTTAAATGTTTCTTTCCTAGAAATTCTCTAAAGTGTCTAGACTTACACACACGAAGCCTGAAGATTTTTGCAATTTTACTACGCGTCCCTATAGAGATCCGATTTACTGACTACGAACTCTTTGAATAGGCTTTCGCAACGTGTTTTAATTTCAGTTGAACATAAGCCATCTAGAGCTTTAATAATTGCGAATTGCATCATCATAACCAATAGTCCAACTATGCTATGCAATGGTAACGGCCTATTGTTGCAAATATTGACAAATATAGCTGCCTACATCGACGTGTGTTTATTTCAAACTTAAATATTTGGCGCCAGACGAAAAGTTTTGCAAAAGATGTCATAGAAACCTTACCTTGTTCTCCGCTAGGCCCCACCTGGCGACCGGGGTCAGATCCGCACAGTTCCTGGTAGCGACCTGTTATAAAAAGCATGTACGTTATATAATCTTCACATATAAACGCAACTAAAACAAGTACAATTTCAGATATACTTGCGTCCAAATAAATTCGTAAATACGGAGTCTGAAGGGACCTATTCGCGATTTGCAAATGGATAATTTTCATTTTTTTGTCAAAGGCTCCAAACAAAAAGATCATTATAAATAAAGAAGCGAAATAACAATCAAGAAAAAGGCAAATATTGGCAATAATTAAGGTTTATGTGTATGGATATTAATTAAGATGCATAAAATTGTAATTTACGTTTGTAACGCTTTTCGTGTATCACTTACGTAGCGTTAAAACACATGTCATGGTTTTTATGCTAGTTTAGTGGTTAGCATGACAGACTTTTGATCCGGAGGTCATAGATTCGAAGCCCGTCGGAAGTAAAACTTTGTATAATGCCTTCTTAATGTAATATTTGGTTTTGATTAGTCAAGACGCTTTAGTTTTTTGCAGTTAAGATATTTGAAAGCATTTTTCCGAAATACGAAAATCTGTAAGTCCATTTAACAGAAAATGAGGAGAACATAACAACTGTTCACAGTTAAGAAAAACCAACAAAAACCCGACAAAACAAATTAAATTGTGTAATTTATAATTTATGTCATATATTTTGTTTTTGCGTTTGTTGCCCAGAACAGAAAGCTTAAAATTATTATTTTGGTCTTATATCTTCTTCTATGATAAAAACAAAAAACGCCAGCAAATAGCTACTGGTACAAATATACTACAAAATATATGCAAAAGCGGTTCTGGTGTGGTATTGCAGAAACAGCTTAAGTAATATCTTATTCTTAACCTTAAAATCAACATTTTGTTTAACTTTTATTTCCTCTGTACAGGGCATTGTGCTTAATGTCTATTAGTTTTCACCTATAGTATTATTGATTGTTCATATAAACATACAAAGATTCAAAAAAGTATATGAAGGTTTTAAAATATAACATTTTGAATTCTTTTACTGAAGTGAAAATATATTAAGAAACACTTAAAATGTTTCTGGAATATGGACCCTGGGCTGGTATTTATAAAGAATATTAGCCGAAAAATAAGAAAAAATCTTATGTTTAACAATCTTAAATCTTATAATTTGATTTTTTTACAAAAATATCCTTTGATAGAAATTTTTGACACAGTAGTTGCAATGTAATACTAGGTGTGTTAATATTTAGTATTGTTCATGCCATGTTCCAAAGTATAGTGTTTGAAACACAAACTTTAAGTAAGTTCGACTTATGTTCAACTTAAGTTAAAAAATAGCTTAAGAATCTTTATAAATATGGGCCCTGCATGGTACTTACGTTCCCCGGGTATGGGACAAACTTCGCACAGCTCGAAGCCGACGTACGACCAGGCGGCATCGCCGGTACAGCAGCATTGGGTCAGCGTGTGATTCACCGGTCTGGGGTTCAAACATAGGCCGCGCTCGAACTGGCGGTAGCAGTTACCCTGCCGCAGATCTGTTGAACGAGCACAGTTTATCAGTATGTTATATTTATATGTCACGGTATGAACTTGGTTCCTAAAGGGTAGTGGTTGTGCAGTGGCCCGGTAAGCCCTGTCGCAGAGCACTTGCCCCATGCGAGAGGTCCCGTGTTCGAATGTTGGACAGGTTGTGCAATACTCTCACCTTGAGACATACTAGTAAAAATGGGTTATTTTATTTTCTTCATTCATGATACTTATCAACGAGGTCAGTTCCCTGTGGACTTCAGCACGTCATCGATGACGAATTCCGACAAAGTGAATCAAGTTTCCTAGAACAGCTCAATAACTGAACCACTACTAATCTATACTTAGACTGGTGGTTTTATCTTCGATAACTATGTATTGGTCATAAACTTATAATTGTTACATTTGGTTACAAACTTATAAGTGTTAATTAAACTGGAAGATAACATATATGTACCCTAAACCATTATATAGTACAATGAGAACATCCGAATCCATTTATAGCAATCGGATATACTTGACCGATATTCAGATATCTCAGTACTCGTAAGGACTCTAAATAAGAATCAGTTCATAGGAAAGCCGGTTTGTCTTGCTACCTTCTGCAATACTCACCTATACAGCGTCTGCCGTCCATGGTGAGGATGTATCCCGGGGGACACACGCACCGGAAGCTGCCTCCTCGTTGATACAGCAGCCGTTGGCGCACAGGTTTTCCACCGTGCGGCACTCGTTGATGTCTATCCAGTTAAATAAATAAATAAAATTGTTATACATAATGTTCTGTTCATAATATTGAATTAAACCCAGAGGTGTAAGGCGCGTAGTTTCTACCCCAACCCCACTACTTCAACCACTACTACCCCCTGTGATAAATACTACAATAAATGACTGAAACATCAAAATGTCATAAAATAACATTTTCTATATCTTTGAAAATATCTGATATAGTATAATATTATTGAAAATGTTTTTATAACGATGTTTAATTATTGTTTATACTATATTTCAGTGAGTTTTCTTTATTTTTTGATGTTCAATAACTGTGATATCAGAACGGTAACTGGTGGGCGGAGCCTAATATGCAAGCTTAACGTGAAATAAGTATCGTGCGGAATATTCAAATTTAGTTTATATACGCACGCTACTTAATGCACGGTAAGCTTGCGCATCCGGATCGCATCACGTGACCTTGCGACAGCGCTAAATTTGGAAACGACACAGATGCCAAATGTCAGACATCACGTGACGTCTAGCAACTGCCCATTGGAATCGGCATCGTAGACAGTTGCGCTGTGATTGGTACATATGGTATAAAACATTTGTAGCACCCTTTGACCTCTATATGTTAATAATTTAATCTCGCCCTACGGGTTCGTTAAATAACTAAGATATCTGTTTAGTGTGTTTATTTTAATTTATTGATAACTGTTTAAATAATTGATAAAAAAAAGAAGTTTGTAGAAATTAACATGAACGCTTAACTCATTAAATCTAAAGATAACGTTGATAAGAATATGTATTTATGACAATATGCATTTTAATATGTGGTCCAATGGTCCTTGTTTTTGTTAACAATAAAACTAATGCATGTGACAGAATCTCACTTGTAGCAAGTGGGAGTATTCACACCCATGTTTCAACCGCCGAACAGCTGAATGTTGGTTGGGTTTCATAGCGGTCGTTTAAGGCAATTTTTATCCTCTGTTGTTTAGTTCACGGTGTGAAGTACAAACAGTACGAATTATGGTGTAACAGCTCTAACCTGAGACCCGTGCGTGCGAGGCCAATGTTTACTTACCGGAACATACGACCACGGATCTGTTACAAGGATTCCATGTTCCACTTTCGTACATATGTGACCCGGTCGATCTTATCCCAATTTGTACAGTGGGTTGTAACCCAATTCTGATTATTTTAACTTTGTAATATTTTGGTAATGTCATGATCTTTTTGATGGGAAAGGAACATACATTTTTTATTCAACTTTTAGATCTTGTTCTTCAGTTCTGAGTGGTTAGTATTGGCTCTATTGTTTGTATATTAATGAGAACGGTTGCAATGCATTGTTTTCTATGTATTTGTGTATTTGGTTTAAGGTTTGAGCATGTCTAAATGTTAAAATCATATAAATTCGCGATTATTCAGAATGGCAGCAAATTGTACATTTCACTATTAATACCATCTACTTCACTGATTTGGATCACAATAATAAATGTTGGCATGATTCTAATTTACAGCACCATTGAGGAAGAGAGGAAGCTATTTTTGGATAGCGCACTTCAATTCCATAAATAGGTAAGATGTTGAACATGTTGTATATGTGTTATGTGATTTATCATTGTTTTGTTATAAATGCCATATCAGAATGTTTCTGTATTCTTTACATTAATTATGTTGTAGGAAATTGATTATGTTCTTTGTAAACACCGGCCACAAGAACTGACTATTGGATACATTGAAACTGATTTGAACATTGATGAAGTGACAGAAGGTCTGCTAAAGTCAACTTTGAAACATTGTTTATTTACTGTTTCACCTGACACGCATTATTCCACTAGCGTGCCAGTGATCATAGGCACTAATATTTTGCAAGAATATTTAACAGAATGTAAATCTAACTTTGGGGATACATTTTTACAAAAAGCCAAATTGCACACTCCTTGGTACCTGAGTTTTAGGACTATGGTGATTAGAGAAAAGGAACTTAAAAAGAACAAAGATAAGATTGCCTTGATAAGATATGCTGTTCCACACAAAGTTTTATTGAAGCCCAATGAGTGTTTGGAATTGAATGGGTACATTGACCGAACTGTTAATTACCCTGATACAACAGCAATGCTGCAGGAGTCAGAACAACACAGCAACTTGCCAGCATATGTCGATGTGACACCAGCTGTTGTAAATGTGAAATCTGATCAAAAACATGTTATTGTCACATTATCTTATCTGACTACTAACACTATTGTCATTTCACCGAAAGCAATTTTGTGTGAAATACAACCTGTAACTGTTACAGACGATGAAAATACTACATTTGAAAATAATAGAAGAGATTAAATCATTAATAAATTAAACATTGATGAACATGGAATATTGGCCAGTCAACAGATAGAGAAACTCAAGGACTTACTTAGAACACATAAAGAAATTTTTTCAACTTCAGAAACTGGCATAGGATTATGCAACACAATAAAACATTGAATAGATTTAGTAGATGAAACACCTTTCAAGCAGCGACATCGCAGGATTCCACCTTCAATGATAGAAGAAGTACGACAGCACATTAACCAACTTTTATCAGGGGGAGGATAATTAGACCATCTAAATCACCTTGGACAGGCAATGTTGTATTAGTAAGAAAGAAAAATGGTAATCTGAGAATGTGCGTTGAATGCAGGATGCTTAATGACAAGACTACGAAAGATGCCTATGCGCTGCCAAGGATCGAAGAGGTATTTGATTGTTTAAATGGGGCAAAAAAAAATTCAACAATCGACATGAAATCTGGGTATCATCAGCTTGAAGTGGAAGAAAGTAATAAAGAACGTACAGGATTTACAGTTGGTTCATTAGGATTTTACGAATTTAACAAAATGCCATTCGGTCTAACTAATTCACCTGCCACCTATCAAAGATTAATGGAAGAATGTCTTCAAGGATTAAACATGAACATTTGCGTTATATTTTTGGACGACTTAATTATTTATTGTGACACATATGAACAACATTTGGAACGATTGAATATCATACTCGACAGATTGAAATCTTGTAACCTTAAGCTAGCTGCTGACAAATGTTCATTTTTTCAGACTAAAGGCAATTTTTTAGGGCATGTTGTGAGTGCAGATGGGATTGAGACTGACCCTGCAAAAATTCTGAAAGTGAAAGACTGGCCTACGCCAACAAATGCTGATGAGCTACGTTCATTCCTGGCGTTTGCAGGATATTACCGTAGGTTCGTAGAAGATTTCAGCAAAATTACTAGGCCACTAGCAGAATTACTGCCACCAACATCAGTGAAAAAGGGCAAAACAAAATATCTTGTAAATTGAAAATGGTCAAGAATGAACAAGAATGTTTGAAAAGTTAAAACAAATCTTGTGTTCTCCGCCAATTTTGGCATATCCTGATTTCAGAAGACCGTTTGAGATGCACATTGACGCATCAACAAAAGCTTTGAGGGCAGTCTTATATCAGACACAAGAAGATAAACAGCGGCTGATTGCTTACGCAAGCAGTGCATTGAATAAAGCTGAAAGGAACTACAGTGCCTTCAAGCTAGAATTTCTTGCCCTTAAGTGGGCAGTGATTGAACAATTTTCAGACTATTTGTCTTTGAATCACTTTTCAGTTATTACTGACAATAACCCCCTTACACAGATACTGACAAGAGCAAAGCTTGATGCCACTGGTCGAAGGTGGGTAGCTGCTTTAGGACAGTACTCATTTGATATAACATACAGACCAGGCATGCAGAATTCAGATGCAGATGGTATGAGTAGGTATCCATATGAAAGGGTTGTGAATGACAATACTAAAATGGTTATGATTGATGACCAAACTATCAAAGCAATATGCAACAATATCACTGTTGGTTCATACAATGAAACTCCACCAATTGCTTCTCTCAATATTGTAGAGACTACTGAAGAAATGGGACAAGGACTAGCACAGAAAGATCTATGAGAAATCAGAAAGATGCAAAGACAGGATGAGTTAATTGATAGATGGAGAAAATACATCAATATTCATGACAAAGAATGACATAATAATGAAGAAACAATTTAACAACTTTAAAATTAAGCGTGGAATTCTGTATAGACTGGTACATGATGAAGACCAAACCATTGAACAGTTAGTGATATCAGATTGCTACAAGAGTGATATTTTGAAAGGGTTGCATGATAATGTAGGACATCCGGGAAAAGAGAATACTATGAGATTGATGCGAGAGAGGTTCTATTTGCCAGGTATGTCAGCAGATGTAGATAGTTATGTGAGTAAGTGTGAGTTGTGCGTGAGAAGAAAGTCTGTGTTTGGTAGAACTCCACTTGTTAGTGTTACAACAACACACCCTTTGGAATTAATCTGCTTTGACTATCTGACTCTTGAGCCATCAAAGGGAGGTATAAGTAACATTTTAGTGATAACAGATCACTACACAAAATATGCTCTTGCCATACCCACAAAAAATCAAACAGCCAGAACAACAGCTGAGGCATTTTACAACCACTTTGTTGTACATTACGGGATCCCTACACGCTTACACTCAGATCAGGGTGCTAATTTCGAAAGTGACATCATAAAAGAGTTGT
Source organism: Congeria kusceri (assembly GCA_027627225.1). Taxonomy (NCBI): domain Eukaryota; kingdom Metazoa; phylum Mollusca; class Bivalvia; order Myida; family Dreissenidae; genus Congeria; species Congeria kusceri. The sequence continues at coordinate 1,036,905 of CM051025.1, read as the reverse complement.
GTAAATTGACTGAAATGACAAAAAGGCATACTACACCATATCACCCTCAATGTAACTCGGGACCTGAAAGATTTAATAGAACTATATTAGATATGCTAGGGACATTGCATACTGAACAGAAAAAAGATTGGAAAAAGTACATAGGCCATCTTGTATATTCATACAACTGCATACGACATGAATCTACCAGATATTCACCGTATGAACTGGTGTTCGGTAGAAAACCCAGACTCCCAATTGATGCCACATTTGAACAAATTAGAGACCAGGCGGTTAGTAAGTACACAGATGAATATATGAAAGACCTCAAGGAAAGAATAGATACCACTAGAAAGATTGTACAAAGTCATGTTGAAACGGCAAAGAATAAACAGAAGAAAAGCTATGACAAGAAAGCGAAAGCAGTCAAAATCTCTGTTGGGGATAAAGTTTTAGTGCGCAGACTTGCTTTTGATGGAAAACATTTGTGAGGACAAGTTTGAAAATCAAGTGTATAAAGTTGTAGAGCAACCAAGGATTGACATTCCTGTATTCAAAGTGAGAAGTAACATACTTGGAAAAGATAGGGTTTTGCATCGAAATCATTTATTTCGAATCGAAGGGCATGAGAATGAGACTGAAATATTAATTGCTGATAGGTGCAAAGAAACTGAAAAAGAGATTTTAGTTAAAGCAGAGGTACGTGACGTCACCAGAGATGAAGATTCGGAAAGTGGTCAGGAAGTAACCATTGTAGAAACTACAATGCCTTATGGGGACGCCCATACTTCAATCACTGAGAATCAAGAAAATCTGAGCATGGAGCCAGAATCAGAGTCTGGACCAAATCTTGAAATGGATGGAGATAATGTTGGAGATACTGGAAGTACTCAACCTGAAACGTTAAGTGTAGAAGAAAATATAGAGCCTGAAGCTGATGATGCAGAGGCCAGTGAAGAAGGCCTGAAAACAGTTACTGAATTGAATACAGGAAAAGCATCTGAAAACATAGAAGAAGAAAGACAAGAAGAGATAAGTGGAACTGATGGTACTGAAGAAAATCAAGGTCATGACAGAGACCAGAATAGTGGTGCTAGGAGAAGAAGCCCACCAGTACCACAACTTCGTAGATCTGTGAGGCAAAGAAAACCACCAGATAGACATGGTGTGTATCAAATGACTGCAATGACACCGAGACCATATGATAGTAAAATTCAAACATTGAATGTATTACTTGAATCAGGGGTATTAGAGGAAATGGACAGTGATATGGCTCATAAGTTACTAGGAGCAATATTTAAGTGAAAATGAACATTGGGTGTGTTTATATGTTGTTTTTAATCCATGTATGCTTGTAAAGAGTTTTACTAATTACTTATAATTGAATAGAAATGTATATTGCAGTCTGTACAGAATTGTTGTTTGTATTCAGACTTGTCTGACCAGATATTAGGCGTCAGAATATTTATTTCACATTTTATATTTTGAGTATTGAAGTGAAATTTATATTGCTGTATAACTGTAATTGCATATATTACATTTTACCTAAATATTATTATTGATATTACTATCATTCAGTTGATAGTGAATGTTAAATTTGGCAAAAATGTAATATAGATTACAACTCATTATGGGATATATATTACATAGCATGGTGTCTAATATCTCAATTAGAGGAATGGTACGTAAAATAAGTATAATCTTATGTAATAAATTCATTAAAATAGGTCAGATATATTAATTTCAAATATATAAAACTGTATAATAATAATAATAATAATAAAAATAATATAAATTTATGTTATATAAATTAAAATAATACTACATAATATAAAATAAAATTACATATTTTTTAAAATAAATATGTATATAAAAAATAAATTAGTTTTAACAGACCTGCGAAGTCGCAGTTAAAAGCAGGGGAGAAAGAGACGATTTGGTATTGGTTGTTGTAGTTACTATATATTAGTAATATAGTGTAAATTGTGTATAGATATGCTTACTTAGAGTAATTGTACATATAGATTAGTTTGTATGCAGTATGCAGTATTAGTTACTATTTAATAATAGCTATGTAGTATATGTATGGTTGAAGACTGATTGACTGACTGGGTTGATGACGGGACGTCATTTCTCGAAGTGGGGGAGTATGTGACCCGGTCGATCTTCTCCCAATTTGTATAGTGGGTTGTAACCCAATTCTGATTATTTTAACTTCGTAATATTTTGGTAATGTCATATGATCTTTTTGGTGGGAAAGGAACAGACATTTTTTATTCAACTTAATTTTAGCTCTTGTTTTTCAGTTCTGAGTGGTTAGAATTGGCTCTATTGTTGGTATATTAATGAGAACGGCTGCAATGCATCGTTTTCTATGTATTTGTGTATTTGGTTTAAGGTTTGAGCATGTCTAAATGTTCAAATCATATAATCAAATTCGCGATTATTCAGACTGGCAGCAAATTGTACATTTCACTATTAATACCATCTACTTCACTGATTTGGATCACAATAATACATGTTTGCATGATTCTAATTTACAGCACCATTGCAACTGGAAAGAGAGGAAGCTATTTTTGGAGAGCGCACTTCAATTCCATAAATTGTTAAGATGTTGTACGTGTTGTATATGTGTTATGTGATCTCTCTGTGATTTATCATTGTCTTGTTAAAAATGCCATATCAGAATGTTTCTGTATTCTTTACATTTATTATGTTGTAGGAAATTGATTATGTTCTTTGTAATCACAGGCCACTATAACTGTTATTAATTATTGATTGTATCATTTTTTATAATAATTAATGCTGCTCTGCATTAGTTAAGTCATAGTATTTAATATGTTTTATTTTCTCTTATTTCAGATTTGCTAATCTAGCCAGAGATCAGTGTGGACTGTATAGTTTTTAATTGATGATTAAAGACCTGAACTTATAACTGTTGCACAGTTTTTATTTAACATCGCAAGGACCATACCAGCCCTGAAAAAACAACCCAGGTTACACGTACCTTCGCAGCTGTCGGCGTTCCTGGACAGCCGGTAGCCGTCAAAACAGTTGCACTGGTACGAGCCGTCGGTGTTGATACAGAAGCCGTTACGGCACAGACCGGAAAACTCCGTGCATTTATCCAAATCTGCCAGAACAAGGTAACCAACATAAATAACGGAAATAATGTTCTGATAGTGATGACGTATGAAAAATATATAATTGAGGCGTGTCTTGGGAAAACCGGGCTTAATGCATAATAGCGGAAAGCATCGTCCCGGATAAGCCTGTGCAGTCCGCACAGGCTAATCCGGGAGGGCACTTTCCGGGACGGCACTTTCCGCTATTATGGTATTTTCTGTTTCAAAGAAGTCTCTTCTAAACATAAATCCACTGTAGGCGGAAAGTGGCGTCCGGGACTACACTGTACGCACATGCATTAAGCCCGGCAAAAGCATATTTATGTTTGTTAAATAAATATCGGTTTCCCAAACTGTACACAGCATGCATTTATCAATGATACTGATAACGAAAATGGTTAGTTAATAACAATGACTTCATAAATCAAAAATGAGTTTTGAATGCAATAACGTAGTATAGACACACTATAATTGTTAATGCCGAAGTTTTTTTTTGACATTTAACATGTCTAAAACATGAATCAGAAACACCGGGTTTCCCGCAGGCCTGGTTCGCTTGTCGGGCCAGACATGCCTTCAAAGCAGTTAGTGATTTGCCGACATGCTTAAATATCGCCGACATGCTTTAATTTTCAAAGCAACAACCCTTTATCCTTATATCTTTTTACACAGATCGTTAACCGCAGGACCATAAACGAACGCCGTATTGATCGATAAGGTCTCACTTCCAACAGTGTGATTAACAAGTGACTGAACTGTGTAGTCCCGCCCACAACGATCCTTTTAGCCAATCAAATACGGCGATTTTTAGGGCGGAGTTTATACCTTACTAACATCTAAAAAAAGTGTTTGAAAACAAATACTAGCGTTGCCGGGAAAAGTGAACAGGCATTTTAAAACATTTGATTATTATATTCAACGTTTTATTTTATCCCGGTCATTTTCTTATCCATTTCACAAATTGACAATCAAAAATATGCAAACGAATAATGTAATATAGAGCCTCAATTTAAAACACAATTTAACGTCGTCAAACTTAATTTTGTTTACAAAAACACTGCAATTAAGCACGTGGCCAGTACATGCACGTTTTTCATGAGGCATCAGTGACCTTGTGCCTGGTAACAATTTTCTATTGTAGAAAAACACGCTTTTAACATGGAGATACAGGACCTTATTTTATGTCGATTAGGAACAGCACATTCCAGTATTTAAAAACGGTGATTTTTCGGCTTTTAATATCCGCATGTAGTATAACTGATATTAACGATTGATTACTTTCGCATCAGAAAACAATTAATGAAGTAAAAAAGAGTTTTTGAAAAAAAAAACACTAGCGGTCATGACAGAATTTCAAGGCGGAAAAACGGCTAGACTTTTCAACAAAACCATGTATGATTAAAAATTAATTCCATAAAAAATGCAGCCTAATATTTTGATGCACGCTGCCTCCAAAGGAATTAGTCAACAAGCTTTTATTCAACGAAGAAACCGCGGTTATTGCGATTTTAGTAGCAGACGTATTTTTAATAGTTTCAGTTTTATAATAGTAAGAATTCGCAAATTAAAGATAATGCAAAGAGAGGTGCCGGTCGAGAACAGGCTAGGTAGTTTAAGCGATAAAGGGCGGTAGTTAAAGCAATACTGCCGATTTGATCGCCGCCGGGATTTCGAACGTCGCAGCCGATGTCGAAAAGGTGGGGTCGCGCGATGCGGCCGATTTTGTGAATGTGGGTTGAAGCTTGCAGCCGATTTCGGGGAGCTGGGGTCGGGCGATGCGGCCGATTTCGAGGAGGTGGGGGACAAACTGAGCGGCCGATTTCGGGGGTGGGGGACTAAGTGGTCGAATTGGAACGATTTCGAGGAGGGGGGAGATTCAGCCGATTTTTGTCGCAAAGGGGGGGGGGGTCGGGGCTGCCGACATGCCTTCAAGAAATCCTGCGGGAAATCCTGAAAACATGACTTACTGGACTTATTTCCTACATCTGATTCAGTAATTTTAACACATGACTATAATAATTTGAGTCACCATGCCCAACAGATGAATCAGAAAAATGACATCTTTCCAACTTCTGAATTAGTAAAGGAGAATTTTTCAACATCTGACTCAGTAGATTGATTAAAGTTATCTATCATTTTAGTTCTAAATGAACCTGTTCACAGATTGACGAATAAACAATTTTCAAACGTTTTGTCACAGATTCGAAAAATAAAGAACAGTGTATATAAAGGAGTGAAATAACATCACTGACCTAAAAATGTACTATAAATACCGTTTTGTTCATGATTTATCTTAAGTTAAAATAGATAAAATTGTAACGCTAAACGATGGAAAATTTTGGAGTGTTTCTGTTGTTTTCGTTGAAATTGTTAAAAATGCGTGAATCACTTACATAAAGTAAAAAATGCACCACCAACTCTGTAAGCCGGAATGGCGGAGAGGTAACGAGTTAGACTTTTGATCCGGTGGTCTGAGGTTCGGATCCGGTGGGAGTAACTTTTTTTTCTTTCTTTTTTTTTCTTGTTAAAGAACTTGGACTTTTTATTTCATATCATTTAATTGGACAAGTTGAGACGTTTAACGGTCATATTTCAAAAATCCAAAACTCGGTGAACAAGTCCCTTAACATTGAATCATTCGCATCACCTCGACAATTCATCCGATCTGAGGACTGTGTATACCCAGGCAGACAATCGCAGATGAAGCTCCCAGGCGTGTTCCGACACCTTGCATTCATGCAGATACCGAAGAACTCCAGGCACTCGTCAGTATCTGCAATATATACGTTAGACCTTGCATTTAAGTTTGGATTTCCAACCGTTGTGCGAATATTAATTCCGTGGTAGGTTTGCATGCATTTTAAATAGTAAAATACTACTGCTTATAAAACATTTCATGTATAACACACCGTTAATTATAGCAACGCCACCCACCCCCATAATACAACAACAACTACAAGAAACGAACAAGAACAACAACAAATACTAGTAAACAACATAAACACAAAAACACGACATAATAGAAAATAACTGTCGCACGTACCCGTTTTCTTACATTATAAAGCGCAAACGTTCCACCGTGCATTTCTTTATGCAGAGTTTTGGTGCCTTTTTGGGGTAATAAAACATAAAAAACTGCTCCATAAATAAAAATAAATATTATTGCAATTGATTTACTAAAACAACATATGGGTTTCGTTAAAAATCAACCCTTGTGACCCACCCTCGCAGTCGCCGCTGCCGCTGAGTTTGAACCCATCGTTGCAGTGACAGCTGCCGATCCGGTTCTCGCAAGTCCCGTTCCTGCACAGGCCCGGCTGCAGCTCGCACTCGTTCACGTCTTCAAGCAGCAACATGATTTTTGTGAGAAAGGTTCAACAGTATTTTAGAAATACATTTGTATTTTCAAGTTACGCTTTTGTCTCATATTAAAACTTTGGCTTGGTATCACACAACGACATGACATAATTGTATGTCATTAGCTATGAAATACATGTTGTATATAGCCGCAATATTTTAAAGGAAATGTCACAAGTATTCAAGCACAAACATTACAACCTGACCTATATTAAAAACCACTTTCGTACAATTGTTGTTTGAAACTTTGAACTTCAATTGATACGCACTAATTACAACAAAACATATAACATGCATAAGTATGGAGAATAAGACCAAAAATTGTGCATGTATCAAATGGACACTCATTTGCGTAAAAGCATAAAAGGAATGTGGCATATATTCCTCATAGACCCTAATAAGTTCCTATTGAGTCCCCTACTGACCCAGACACGAGTCCCTGGAGGCGGCCAGCCGGTAGCCCTGTTTGCAGATGCACTGGTAGCTGCGCTCGAGGTTCCGGCAGTTGCCGTTAGTACAGACACCCGCTACGTCCTCGCACTCGTTGATATCTGAATGACAAGAAATGACCAAGTATTGACTGATATATCAATTTTTTTTTCCAAAAGTATCTTATTGTACTAGTATCAGAATGGTCTCAATACTAGGAGAATAACACCAATCTATAAAGCAAGGGTTGTAATCGATGGGTGGGCATTTCAAAATTTGGCATGATGCATGGGATAAATGTGTGTTGATTTACTAGGTAAAATCTTTATAGCGTTATGAACATAGTTTCCCCTACGCTCGGTGCTCCTTGTAACAATTGCAATGTTCCCCTATGATCTGTGCTCCTTGAAACAATTGCAATGTTCCCCTATGATCTGTGCTCCTTGTAACAATTCAATGTTCCCCTATGCTCTGTGCTCCTTGTAACAATCGCAATGTTCCCCTAAGATCTGTGCTCCTTGTAACAATGCAATGTTCCCCTATGATGTGTGCTCCTTGTAACAATTGCAATGTTCCCCTATGTTCTGTGCTCCTTCAAACAATTGCAATGTTCCCCTATGCTCTGTGCTTCTTCTAACAATTGCATTGTTCCCCTATGCTCTGTGCTCCTTGTAACAATTGCGATGTTACCGCTGTTTTCTTGAAAATGTGACCACTAAATCTTAAGACCGATAATAAACCGACGTTCGTTTGCACTTCGCAACATGGCTACTTTGGAGTGGTGTGGTCTCCCTTACCTATACACCTGCTGCTCTCGGGTGAGAGCTGGTAACCAGGGATACACTCGCACCTGTAGCTGCCCAGGATGTTGATACAGATGGCTTTGTCATGGCAGGGGTTCCTGCTTACTCGACATTCGTCCACATCTGAATGTTAAACAATTTATTTGTTTTAGCATATGAAGGTATGGTGGAAAACTACTTAAAACTAAAATATAGCGGTCGAAAAAAGACGGAATCAATTCCGAGCAGACTCTAATGTCGTCAGAAATACCAAGGCAGACGCTACATACATTTTACGCGCGTCTACCATTAAAATATGTTTAAGCCGGCATCTATATCGCACATCCACATACTGACGGGCTCCCTATTTGAATTTGATAACATGTTTCTTATGCGACATTACACTTTTGCTGCATCGTAGTTTAAAGAATTAAAAATCGTCTTAGGCAGCTTGTTCATTCCATTGTTTATTTAAAATTGCAGGCAAATCAGTTATTTATTCGGATAAATTTATGTTCTTGTTTAAATTTCATTTCGAAATTACAAAACTCAAACATCAGTTATTCAAAAACAAGAGGCCCAAGAGGTATCCTATCGCTCCACTGAATGAAGAGAGGAGTGTAAGAAGAGAAAGGTACCTGACTAACTTCAGCGGTCGTCTTGTGCAGTGCTAAACACGTACCCTAGCCTATATAGTCATGTTTAAGTACAACAGTAGCTAAAGATACTATGTAACGTGCCATTGCAATAGTGTAATGGATACGGTGTCCGATCGGGATGTCGTGTGATCGATCCCTACTCAGGTAGCGTTCGAATGACCTTTCTCAACGACATCAAGTACTGGTGCTACCCAGGAACCGGACTCGAAAGTGTCTCAATAAGCCTCGGGTTTTACGACACAATCGAGCTAAAATAAATAGGTTAAAACTAAACTAAAACCTAAGCTAACATACCATCGCAGCGCTTGCTGATGGCGTTGTAAGTGTACCCAACTCCGCACTCGCACAGGAAGCCTTCCTCCGTGTTCGTGTCGATACATCGGCCGTTCTCGCACAGGAACTGGTATATCGAGCACTCGTCAGTGTCCTCTTTCAGTGGAATAATAACGTTGGTAAAAGATTGTTTTCTGATCACCCAAAATCATTTGGTGTCTTGGTGTTTTCAACCGTAACATTAACGGTGTAACATAACAAAGGTTACGTAAAAGATGACTATATATTTGAATTTATTGTCATGAAATCCACATTTGATGTACGCCATTATATATCTTTGTAAAATTTAATTTGAACTTAAAAAGATGTTACTTTAAGGCTATTTAACTTACCTCGTATTGGTAGTGGCTTGCACAAGTCAAGATATGCTCCTGTAAAAGTAGTTTTACTTGTTATTACCGAACACTGAATAAATATTCTAATAATTTGTATGTTTGCCTATTAACAATTGACGAGTATTTCTCCTAGGATACTAATATCACGTATACAGAAAATTAGTTATCACGCACTGAGTAAATAAATGCAAAAATCGTATAATGAAATATCGTAATATACGAAGCCTCACTGGAGTTCTTCACGGGGCAGGGTTCACACGGCGATCCCCAGCCCTGCCCCAGCACGCCCACACAGCACCACTGGCGCTTGGTGACCTGGGAGGACAGCTGGTGGTTGCAGCGCGGCGGCCGCCCGGGGCTGGTGGCGTTCACAAACACCGCGTAGCAGGCGTCCTTTCCGCATATTGGAGGAATAAGTCATACAGCAATGTATGCCATACAACTACAGATACAATATATGTGTATAAAATACAGATAAATACGAACATAACTTTCAAATGCTATATTTAAGTTAAACATGAACATGGCGGATCATATTTAATATACTGAACTAGTGAATTACTGCTTCGTGAAAGTGTACATTAATAGTTATTAATATACTTAGCAATATAATTGAGAAATAATTTTCGATTTATCTTTGTTTATCGATAAAAAACAATAATGCGAAAATAATTTCGATTCTGACATAATTTGACAAATGTTTTTGCAATTGTTATGAGAACTACATTTTACTATGCTCCGCTCGGAGTCGGGGCTACTTTTTGCGTTGTTTATTGGGTAGTTTAACGACGATAATTTTATTCTTTGTCTATAGAAAAATTAGCGAAGATCATGTTAGAACTACAATTTAACATGATACTCGCAAAGTTTTTATAACTTTGTCGTGGCTATAAAACAACTCGGGCTAACGCCCTCGTGGTTTAATTCATACGCAACAGAAATCCTAATCGTTGTTTATTGGCCGATAAACAAGGATAAATAGAAAATTATTTCTTAAATAACAGTTTTTCGCTATAATATATGATCAACATGCAAAAACATAAATCGATGTTTATTGTGATCGTATAACACAGGAACCCTTACCCATGCACCCGTCGCCTGCCATAGGCATGTAGCCGTCCGGGCAGAAACAGGAGAAGTTCCCGGGCCTGTTCACACAGGTGCCCAGTCCGCAGTAGCCGGGGTACTCTAGGCATTCATTGATATCTGATAGCTTCGACCTTTAGACGTGCAACGCTAAAATGCATAAGGCATAGGATATTTGTATTACATTTTTATTGCAATTAATAGCATTACAGCATTGCAAGTGCCACAAATGAGTTATAGATATATAGTGTTACGTACACACTGACTTCACCGTAACCGGAATAACAGGAAATTGCCTAGCTATACATACAACGTCATTCAAAATAAGTATTAAATAAAAGGGAAATTGAAAATAAAATGTTGCTGTTTTTACTGAATATGAGTACATTGAAATTATTGTATAAATGAGGATGAAACTTCCGCTGTTATGGTATTTTTTCTGTTTAAAGGAAGTTTAAATCCATTGTAGACGATAAGTGTCGTCCCGGACTGCACAGGCTAATCCGGGACGATACTTTACGCACATGCATAAACCACGGGTTTCCCACGACACGCCTCAAATTATAATTATATTGACTTAGAATTCGTGTTGCTGTATGCACCTACCCACGCACTCCAGAGTGTCGAGGTTGAGCCGGTAGCCGTCAGGACAGATGCACTTGTAGCTTCCGAACGTGTTCTGACAGTCGCCGTTCTTGCAGATGCCCGGCGTCTCGCGTCGATGCCTACAAACACAAGAACAAATACATGTCAACGTATATGGCTGTCAATGATCACTAACATACCCATATACCGGCCAAAAGTCTGAAAACAAACTGCCCGTTTAAGTAATGTAGATTGCAAGTAAAAGTACCTGAGTAGCATTGCAACCTCAAGCGCAATTAAACGTATACATGTAGATTTTTTAATTACAAATTCTTCATGTATGAACAATAACATTCGGTAACTATTGTAAAAAACAATTTGTTATTTGGAATATTTGTAAAAAAAAAAGAAAGCGCATGCATGAAGAAAAACAAACAACATTGAATTTTGTCTAAACAGTGCAAGAAGGGTAGACATTTTAATTAGAGCAATGACCCCTTTGCACAACCCCTTTGGCAAGAGCGAATCCGGGTCGGGCCGGAAGCCGGAGTCCGCGATGCAGCGCGTCTTATACTCTCGAGAGTTGTTCCTAGGACAGGGCTCGCAGTATCCGCTCACCTCGCCCCAACCCCGGCCCACGCTGCAGCAGCAAGCCGCCCGACCCACGCTCTGCGCGATGATCCGGCTGCAGACGCCGCACCGCCGCTGCTGGGAGATGTCCAGGTAGCAGAAACCTCGCCGGATATCTGAAAAACTTTGGTACATGTAGATCTACATGCCACGAACTGCAGAAATGTGCGATGTGAATATTTTGAATTCATGTTTTGGCACACAGCCTGTGGCTTTTGTAAGAATGAAAGCCGAAAACAGATAGACATTTGTTTTTAATCAAGTTCGTTTTGACAAGACCGATTGTTGCATTTAGCTGCTTAAAACATATTAGTATTTTTACTTATAAATAACAAGACAATACATGCCGCAACGAGTCTCTTTGCGTTTTTTTTTTATTTGATGACGATCTCAACCATGGGGATGTCAATTACAGATGATCATATTCTATTAGCCAAAGTGTTTCAGCCGCACAAAAGTTGAAAATTGCCAAATTTAGACTCTATGAATAAAACGGTGATCTTATTGTCTGTCTTAGCATATGTTTGCATTTATAGTATATAACCTACGTCAGAAACGTGTGGTTTGCTCTATATCGTTTATTGCAGAAACACTGATCCACATAGTAAAACTGTTCACAAACACTAGCTGTATTTACTGCCAAATTTTGTGACGATGCGGATTAAATCCGACTATCCACCGTTAACATTCGGCGAGCTGCACGATATTATACCTAAAACACGAGGAACATCGGCTTGTTTCCTAGCGTTGAAAATGTAAACATCAAACTTATCTTTAAGCCGTTCGAAACCCATTTGCTTTATGAAAATGTGTATAAGTTTTTATATCATACTGTTTTATTTTATCTCAACATTAATCTTTCAATGTTTAGTTTAGCGTGTATCACCTTGTTAGTGCCTTTAACAGTCGTTATAAGAGCCCAATAGTCACCATTGCTACGACTTATTAACGCAACAAGTACCGGCCGCGTTCAGCTGGTAGTTGGGCGGACACTCACAGTATTCAATGCCATTACATCCAGATAACAAGGCTACCTACCAACACAACCAGTACCGGCCGCGTTCAGCTGGTAGCTGGGCGGACACTCACAGTATTCAATGCCATGAAATCCTGATAACAAGGCTACCTACCAACACAACCAGTACCGGCCGCGTTCAGCTGAGCTGGTAGTTGGGCGGACACTCACAGTATTCAATGTCATTACATCCTGATAACAAGGCTACCTACCAAAACAACCAGTACCGGCCGCGTTCAGCTGGTATTTGGGCGGACACTCACAGTATTCAATGCCATTACATCCAGATAGCAAGGCTACCTACCAACACAACTAGTACCGGCCGCGTTCAGCTGGTAGTTAGGCGGACATTCTCAGCGGTAACCGCCGATCTCGTTGATGCAGGTTCCGTACAGACAGTTCTCCTCGTCCGCGCACTCGTTGATATCTACAGAAAGGCTAAACTAGCTTAGGCAATGAAAACATGATTGGACGTTTTAACTAGAGCGCATGCAAGTTTTCTTTAGTGCTAAGTAAAGAGCCACAGTTTAATGAATTTAGGATAAATGTGCACAACAGTGCCTTAATCAAACAATGAAAGCAGTTCTTTCTAGCTCAGAATGTTATACCATAGCTCCAGTGTTATTTAATGTAAATCCTATCAAAACGTTTAATTTTTTAATCAAACCTTTATGTATATATCACCAAAAATCTTAATAAAATGTTCGTTTTTTAAGTGTCTTTATATTATTGTAAGTTATTTAATCGATAGCCAGATATTAATTGGAACAGTTCGTGAGGCCTCGTACAGCGACATACCGTCATGCACTCCTTGACAAAAACATTGTCATCCAATAAGTCGTACCTGTACAGTTGCCACCTATTTCGTCCAGTTTGAATCCCTGTTTACACCTGCACTCGTACGCACCAATCGTGTTCACACAGTCGCCATTCACACACAGGTTCTGGATTTGACATTCGTCGAAATCTGCCAATATCGGCGTAAAACAATTAAATTTAAGTCAGTACTTTGTAAAGATGTAACTAATATATGTTTATAGCGCTTAGAAATTACACACACTATAGAATGATTTTAATAGAATTATGGCCAAGTGTACGCTCACACAGTGGCCTGTACAACATAGTCATCACAAATTGAAACAAGACACAGTATTTGTTCCATAAAAGCCACACAAAAGTTCACGTTCATTGTGTTTTTCTACAAACAAAGTAATGCACGAAGATCTAAAGCCATGTCTTTCAAAGTAAGTATGTTATGCATACAACGATTTTGCATTTGTGTACTATAAGTTACGGCATCAACAGTATTACACATATTGACCTGTACAACATAGTCATCACAAATTGAAACAAGACACAGTATTTGTTCCATAAAAGCCACACAAAAGTTCACGTTCATTGTGTTCTTCTACAAACAAAGTAATGCACGTAGATCTAAATCCAAGTCTTTCAAATTGGGTATGTTATGCATGAAACGATTGTGCATTTGTATAATATAAGTTACGGCATCAACATTATTACACATATTATTAGATTACATTACACACAGCCACTTCATGCTTATAATACTTATTGCTAAAATTGAAAGACTGGCGTCTAAGTCTAACTGACCTATACAGGATTTTTCATCGGTTGAGCGCGCGAACCCCATGTTGCACGTGCAGCGGTATCCGCCCTGGAAGTTGTAACAGCGCCCGTTCACACACACGTCCTCCCGCAGCGATACTCGTCGATATCTGGAATATTGCAAAAACATCTTAAATGATATTTTATCCTTAACCTTAAATTCTCGATTATAGATTGCTTTTTTATTTCGATTGCATAATACATTATGCTTAATATGTATTAATAATCAGCTATTTTATTGACATTTGTTTGTGTTTCTGCATAGCGATTCGCAAATTTATTGGTAGCTTTAAGCTTATACTATTTCAAATTTTTTACATTAAGTGCCTTTATGTTAAGATGAACTTAAGATGTTCCTTGAATACGTCCCCTAGCCAACCATGGAATAATAGGGGGGAACACCATATTCAGAAGTTCGCCCCCGTATGTTATCGTACAAATAAATGACGTTCAGTAATATAAGATTTTAAGCGCTCCCAACAACGGTGTGATGCTTTCTTCTCCGTTTTTCAACGCAACAAGCACTAAATATAACCACAGTAACGTTTTGAAATGCATTGTTTATGAAATATGTCATAAGAAAATTATTAAACGAAATACTGCCACAAAGTGTGAAATGCAAGTTTCATTCAAATCTGGATTCTCTGTACACGCTAGTTCAGGAAAACAAACAGCGCTTCTATTGAATTAGGAGTACTTGAATCTGTTGGCAGGAACATTTATAAACGAATTGTATTTCATAAATGAAACGCTTAAATACTATAACCGAAACTTGTACACTAGCGGATCCAGGGTGGGGCGCACCCGGCGCGCGCCCCCCCCCCCCTCTAAAACTCCCGGACCATACATATATGGCCATATATAAAACGTTAAAATCTAGATAAAAATATGCTTTACAATTTTTCGCTCGCTTCGCTTGCTCAATTGGGTACAAAGATACACATCGACTTAAGTCAAACATTTCCACCCCCTGCTATTGTTTACGTACACCGTAGTACCGGCGCCGAAGTTCATCGATAACGATAAACTATAGACAATGGGTATATACATGTATACCTTTATTTGTGGATAATATTGTTTTCTTTTTTAAATTCATATATTATATAAAGATGGCAGATGCAATACACCGTTGGCACAGGATACCACACAAAAGACATTTTATACGTTCTGAATAATATTATTTAAAGTCAAAATTCAAGTCAAATCAATGACTTCTTTCGAGTGTAAACAGTTTGTTTCAATAAACAGTTTAGTTCCCAAAAATCTAAATCGACAAACTTTTTTTCAATGTTCCATTAGCAATTACACCAAATTTCATATTGTTCATAAAAAATATATAAAGTGATATAGTAGAGGGGTGTCCACAATTCCTGACTCCAATTCCTGGCGAGTTCTTTTTTTTTTCCGGCACCATATGTCACGGAAATTGACACTACGTCGGTGTCACTTACCCGTATTATTTCACAACGAAGTCATACGAGAATCTTTCACAATATTTTGTGTAAATATCCCTCTGTTCGGTTCGATGAAATAAGAGGGCCATGATGGCCCTAGATTGCTCTCCTGAGTTACAGGCATCATAATAGCTTATAACAAGAGGGCCAAATGGCACGAAAGCACTTACCCAAGTATAAAGATCTGGGCCTTGCAGTTTCAGGAGAAGATTTGTATAGTCTATATAAACCATGTGACCCACAGGGCGTGGCCACTTTCTATCCCAGGGATATAATTTGAACAATATTTGTAGGGGACCAATATACAATGTTACGTACCAAATACAAAACCTCTGGGCCTTGCGGTTTCAAAAAATAAGATTTTTAAAGTCATTTTGCTATTTAAGTCTAAATATGCCATGTTAGCCACGGGGTGTGGCCAGTTTTGGTCCCAGGGGCATAATTTAAACAAACTTTGTAGAGGACCACTAGAGAAGGTGACATATCAAATATGACACCTCTAGGCCATGCAGTTTCAGAGAAAATTATTTTTAAAGTCATTTTGAGGTGTTGCCAGTTTTGACCCCAGGAGCATCATTTGAAAAATCTTTCTAGAGGACCACTGTACAATGTTACATACAAAATATGAAACCTCTGGGCCTTCCGGTTTCCAAAAGGCGACCATTAAAGCTCACAATGAGCACGTTGTGCTCAGGTGAGCTAAAAAAACACCATGCATAGCACCTTTCAAGACAATTGATGAGCATGACTGTGAACGTGTGAGTTATTTAATGACACTATCTTCGAAAAAAGACCAATACACTTCGGTAAAAAAATGAATAAAACAAAAATTATCGATGCGTGTGTGTTTGAATTTAGTCAGATAAGGATTTTACATGTTTCAAAATATTCCTTATATATATTACATTGAATGACAAATACGTATTTAGTGGTCGTTCACATCAAACAAGGACACGTACTGTTAGGTGCATGACCTACAAATGAACCATCATGTCTTTCGAACATAATACGGTGAAGTATTAATTTATTCAGTGAAACAAAAAGCACTTGATGATAATGATGATGATGATGATGATGTGCAAAGATTTATCATATATCTTTGATACGGATCTGTAGCTGATCACTGCAGGCCCACAGAGAACATAAAGTGGTTATTACTACACGATCAAAATGTTACGTTCCCCCTAACCAGGAATCCTGGACTCGCCCCTGCGTTGTTTATAATAAATTTAACATTTACTTTGTATACTTAAACCGTTCCTTGACAAAGCAAGGCCCCTTATAATTTCCACGGGTATACTATGTTAAGCCACTTACCCCTGCAGTTGAAGCCGTCCCCTGTGAATCCCTCCTCGCAGATGCACGCGTAACTTCCGGGCTCGTTGACGCAGACGGCATTAAGGGAGCAGACGCCGTCATGTCGGCACTCGTTAATATCTAACGAAAAGCATATGTTTTGAAAACGCTGCCTAAAATTTACTCTATAAGAAATATATTTCCATAAACTACAATTAACAAAACATACATTTCGTATATACAAATATACTTTTTAGCATAGTAATATTAATGTGTACATTTAATGCTGTACATTATTATTTTTTGTAGTTTGTGCCTTTAGGATTATAAACGCATTGACATTTATTAACATAAGCTGAATACATATTTGTATGACGGTTATTATATAATTTGTTTTTGAATTGTTTTTGAATGAGAGTATATTTAAAGCATGCATTATCGTACTAGACTCCAAACATTTTTCTTCAATACACCTACCGCAATTATTGGTATATATAACATTTTAACATAAGAATCGTAAACCTTGTCATTAAGGTAAAAATTTGGAAAAACTAGCTTGGTCCGTTACATAAAAAAATACTACCGGAAGTTCCACCGGAAGTATACCTCTACACGTGAAGCCGTCACCCTCGAAGCCATGTTTGCGCTGACACCTGTAGGAGCCGGCGGTGTTGAGGCAGGTGGCGTGCTCGTCACAGATGTTCTTCCCGGTGAGGCACTCGTCGATATCTATAACGAAATATGTAATTGTGTTTACAATGTTAATTACAACATATTCATATATTCGTATATAAAACAATACGAAAACTACATTCGGAGATAAATGTAACCAACCGATACAACTATGGAGATTTCTCCCACCATATACGCTCGAATATAACTTCATAAAGCTAAAGATGTTTTAATCAGATATATCGTTTACTGAAAGCCAGAGGGACTATCAGCCTGTTATGTTAGGTTCTCGCAGACGCCGTTCCCGCAGAGGTTCCGGTTCTCCGAGCACTCGTGAATGTCTGGTATGACAAGTTACGTAATTAATAAGGCCTACAGTATCAATTTCGTTTGTCGTCCTTCTAAATATGTTTTCGTAAGTAAAGACCAAGTAAAGCTTCTGCCATTGCAATAGCTCAGGACTCTCCAGCCATAATCTTTGCGTAAGCAAGAGTACCACAAGTAATACCACAAGCCTGTTTTGTAAATCTGGAGAAACCTACAGCAACACATTAGATACAATCCAGTAGGTGTAACTCATTGGCTACAATCCAGTAGGTGTAACTCATTGGATAAAATCAATTAGGTGTAACACATTGGATATAATCAAATAGGCGTAACTCATTGGATACAATAAAGAAGGTGTAACTCATTGGAAACAATTAAGTATGTGTAACTCATTGGATACAATAAAGTAGGTGTAACTCATTGGATACAATAAAGTAGGTGTAACTCATTGGATACAATTAAGTAGGTGTAACTCATAGGATACAATTAAGTAGGTGAACTCATTGGATACAATCACGTAGATGTAACTCAATGGTAAAAATCAAGTAGGTGTAACTCACTGAATACAAACAAGCAGGTGTAACTCATTGGATACAATCAAGTAGGCGTAACTCATTGGATACAATCAAGCAGGTGTAACTCACTGAATACAATCAAGTAGATGTAACTCATTGGATACAATCAAATAGGTGTAACTCATTGGATACAATCAAGTACGTGTAACCCATTGGATACAATTAAGTAATTTAACTCATTGGATACAATCAAGTAGGTGTAACTCATTGGACATAATTAAGTAGGCGTAACTCATTGGGCACAATCAAGTAGGTGTAACTCATTGGACACAATACAATAGGTGTAACTCATTGGATACAAACAAGTAGGCGTAACTCATAGGACACAATTAAGTAGGGGTAACTCATTGGACACAATTAAGTAGGTGTAACTTGTTGGATACAATAAAGTAGGTGTAATCCATTGGATACAATCAAGTACGTGTAACTCATTGGACACAATTAAGTACGTGAAACTCATTGGATACAATCAAGTACGTGTAACTCATTGGACACAATTAAGTAATTTAACTCATTGCATACAATCAAGTACGTGTAACTCATTGGACACAATCAAGTAGGTGTAACTCATTGGACACAATCAAGTACGTGTAACTCATTGGATACAATCAAGTACGTGTAACTCATAGGACACAATCAAGTACGTGTAACTCATTGGACACAATTAAGTAGGTGTAACTCATTGGACACAATAAAGTACGTGTAACCCATTGGATACAATCAAGTACGTGTAACTCATTGGATACAATCAAGTACGTGTAATTCATTGGACACAATCAAGTACGTGTAACTCATTGGATATAATCAAGTAGGTGTAACTCATTGGATACAATCAAGTAGGTGTAACTCATAGGATACAATCAAGTACGTGTAACTCATTGGCCATAATTAAGTAGGTGTAACTCATTGGATACAATCAAGTAGGTGTAACTCATTGGATACAATTAAGCAATTTAACTCATTGGATACAATCAAGTACACGTAACTCATTGGATACAATCAAGTAGGTGTAACTCATTGGATACAATCAAGTAGGTGTAACTCATTGGATACAATAAAGTAGGTGCACTCATTGGATACAATCAAGTATGTGTAACTCATTGGATACAATAAAGTAGGTGCACTCATTGGATACAATCAATCAGTCAATTTGCATATGAGTGACATCCGTGCAGAGGTCCATTGAGAAAGTACTTGACAGATGATTAACAGCTTGTAATAATTTATGAATCAAACCTACACAACTACCAACCCATTGAAATCCATGTTACGGACAATTATTTCATAATTTTAATTCCTGTTATCAGTCTTGTGTATCTCAAAAGGATCAACGGATGGTAATAAGGGTTTCTCTCCTGATGATGCCTGGAGTTTCATTATTCCTATATCTAACCATGTTTTAATAGAAGAGCAAAAAGCAGATATTGCAGACGACTTGTTTCCTATATAACCATATTTTTTCGATTTAAGTTTAACAAAGAAATTAAGAAACAGGGCGTACATACCACCAATAAAATTTCGATGTAAGTTTAACATAGAAATTAAGAAACACGGCGTACAAACCACCAATAAAATTTCGATGTAAGTTGGACATAAAAATTAAGATACACTGCGTAAAAATCACCAATAAAATTCCGATGTAAGTTTAACAAAGAAATTAAGAAACACGGCGTACATATCATCAATAAAATTTCGATGTAAATTTAACATGGAAATTAAGATACACGGCATACAAATCACCAATACAATTTCGATGTAAGTTTCACATTAAATGTTAAGAAACACGGCGTACAAACCACAAATAAAAGTTCGATGTAAGTTTAGTATATAAATTAAGATACACGGCGTACAAATCCCCAATAAACGTACCGATACACTGTTTCCCCATGTCCTGTAAAGACCGCGGTACATATGCACCTATAAGCCCCGGGCGTGTTGTGGCACTTGCCGCCGTTATAGATGTTGGGGTTCTCTCGACACTCGTTGTAATCTGGAATGTAAAAGGATCGTGACAACGACGATGACCAGTTAATTAACCCGCGGTACTTCGGTATTATGACCGAGGATTATGGACTGTACCGTCTTGTGAATCTCAAAAGGACCAACGGATGGTAATAAGGGTTTCTCTCCTGATGATGTCTCTGGGATTTCATTATTCCTATATCTAACCATGTTTTAATAGAACCGGGACGACACTTTCTGCTTTTATGGTATTTTCTGTTTCATGGAAGTTTCTTCTAAACATAAATCCACTGTAGGCGGAAAGTGTCGTCCCGGTTTAGCCGGTGCGGTTTGCACAGGCTAATCCGGGACGACACTTTACGCACATGCATTTAGCCCGGTTTTCCCACGATACACCTCATATGTTTCAGGCCTTCTTAGAACAGAATCACTTAATAAAATGAACAAAAAACATGTACCAGCTTAAACAAGAAAACACCGTATTTTAATTCATTGTTGTCCTGTGTGAAAGGACATACAAACAAATTTCAGTGAGCCAATATAACAGCAGCGAGGTACCTGTGAGTCTGACTTAGATTATAAGTTCTATCAACTTACAGGGTGAAAACACACGTACGCTTGCTTTTTATGTTTAGGCCAAAAATATAATTGTTGGTTTCCGCTTACGTCTTTTTATTTTTAACTTTTTTTTTCTTCGCGGCATATTCACCACACATTTTAGGTATGTTGGACTGCATGTAAAATGTTCAAACGCCTCCTATCAAAGAAACTGTACTTTACGGTATGTCGTTAACAAGAGCATCTGTCTCACGCAGACTATTTCGAAATATTTGCTAATTAGTAAAAAGTCGCATATTAGCGAAAACTGCTCTTTTTATCAGAAGTCAGAATAAATTACAGAACATAACAGTAATTTTTTTTAACAGCCTACAGACACACTCGGCGGATACCCCCGGCTGCTTATTACGCTTCTCTCCATATAGGAATGGAGAGTACGGTAATGAATTTACCGTGGGTGTCAGACGATGTACAGACACATGATTTGCTCTCTATGTACGGCACATTGTAAAGAAACTAGCCTACCGACGCATGACGTCCTCGGTGCGTTCGACGTGAAGCCCGGGTGACACGTGCGGTGGTAGCCACCCATGAAGTCTCAAGGTAGCCGTTAGAGCAGACGCTGCTGCTCGACCCGCACTCGTCTATGCCTGAAGGAAATAACAGCAAAGCCTTCCAAGGGTCGTATTCCAGAAACAACTTAAGTGAAATCTTATCATTACCCTTAAAATCGTCACTTTTCTTAAGCATTTTTTTATTCCATGTATGCATGAAATTCTGCTAAATGTTCACTAATTATCAACTTATTATTTACTACTGTTTACTTAATTGTAATTGGATTCATTAATTTATATGTCATTTTAAACACATTACCTTACAAAAATTGGAGCTTAAGTGAAAATATTTTAAGATAAACTTAAGATGTTTCTGGAATATGGCCCCAAATATTGCTCCTAGCAGTGTTAACATCTCCCTACCTATTGTTAAAGGGTAAAGTTTCAGTCGGCTTCACAAGCTATACCACGTGCTCATTTGCCTTAACAAGTCGAAGAGTTTAACACGTGATTTTAGTGTACAGTGATAGGATAAACACCACAGCAACTGTTGACTGTTAAGAGAATTTCGAAGTTGGTGTACACATTTTCGGGGAACACAGAACAGCATACAACAAAGGAATGCGCGTTTAGGCCAGACAAATAAAAAAAACATTTCCAGAAAAATGGTTAAAATAATCATTCCAGAAAAATATCTTTACCCAGATGATTATCAATAAAATCAGGTTTTAAAGGTATGTATAATACCTTTAAACATTGGAGAACATTTAAACCACACGAAACAGCATTCGCTATAATTTATAAAACTAAAAATTTATATTAAATTACACTTTCATATATCATTGTAAAGCATAACTCTAAAGCTCATGAGAATATGAGTGTCCTTACCGACACACGATCTATCGTCGGTGGCCAGCTCTAGACCGGCGGGACACTCGCACCGGAAGCTCCCCGGCTCGTTATGGCACGTGCCACCCCGGCACAAGGACTTGTCTTCCTCGCACTCGTTCACGTCTGCGGAAGATATTACGCTACCGATGGAATGGTTGTTACATTGCAGCAGACGGTAAGTGTGACCAACGAAAATGCTTGTTTTACTGCAGCAGACGCTACATTTGACCAATAAAAAACGTTGGTTGTTACACAGCGGCAAGTACTACATCGAACTGATGAAAATGGCTATAATATGGCAGCGGAGCAAACAACTGACAAATAAAATAAGTTATTATATTGTTGCAGAGGTTACATTTGAATATTTTAAACAAGTGTTAAATGTAAATAGCAAAAACTAAATAAATCAGCAGGTTTAATATATAGAAATTGTAATATAAGTGCGTACCCGTAAATTCAAACTTAACAATAACGTCTGCATTTGAATAAGTATTTAACTGTGAATTATGAGTATTATGTCCATGACTTAAAGTTTTCCCAAATGCAATTACAATAAAGCGCAATCAAATGTGTGTATGCAAGCATATATTTTTTTTAATAAAACACCGCTTAAAATGTATGCTTTTACTGAAAACGGTAACGAGACGTCTACTGGTGTGGTTTTACCCATGCACATTTGCTCCATCATGACAGGGACGTAGCCTGGGTTACACTGGCACCGGAAACCGCCCTCGTTGTTGACGTATGCTCCGTTTTCACAGACGCCGATATTGACACTCGTCAATATCTAGATTCATATATATGTACACGTACAGTGACAGTGAATTCAGAAAACAGCGTAACTCAAATGTATTTCGTCTAATAAAACCTATAAAAAATAATTGGGCATGCAGAATTATTTATGCGAGTTCCACTGAAACACGTGGTTCATGTTATGCATGATTAATGTGTATAATAAAATATGTTAATTGTTGACGTTAATATAAACATTTTAATCAACTGAAATATTTAGCATAGATTTTAAATAGACAATAAAAAAAAGAAAATGAACGAATGCAATCATTCCAGAAAAAAAAGACAATCATTATTTATGAGAATTGTTTTGTATCAAAATAAAAAAGCAGGCATGATTGCCCTAAGGATTTGAAATATAATAATAATTACTAATCTTATTTCGTAAGGTGATCGTGCATCGGCTAAAAACGGGAAACCTTCAACATTGAGACAACTACCTGTACAGTTGAACCCCCGTGCGTCCAGAGCGAACCCTCGTGCATGTGAAACTACACTGCGTGTCCGGCACTGTCCGTTCGTGCATATTCCCGGGATCTCTCGGCATTCGTTGATATCTAGGTAATATTATAACAAGTGGTGTTCAAAGAGAATTTGTGTCTGGGCCTGAGGGGGCGAGTCAATAAAAAACACGGAAAAAAGAAATATAAATATTGACCTGCAATAAATTAAAAACAATGTTTACATAGAGAGTAAATAGTTTGCGCATTCGGTTAAAAACTATCATTGTAATTATAATTTATGTCGTTCGTGTTTGTTTTAGCCCTTTTCTTATTTTTTTTATTGTGTGTACATTGTACGTAAAACATTCAAAATATAGGGTACACAAAGAGTAATATGTGTATACCTATGAATAACCTTTATGTTCGACTGTTTGGGACATGATGTCACCTTCGCGCGCTGTATTCGTAACAAAACAAGGACCTGAACGGGTTAACCTCTAAATATTTGCGTCATGCGACTCATATATCGTCAATTATTTTTACTATTATATTTACCTATAATGTTATTTCGTACACAAGACAATCGTATAAAGAAATCGCGCCATAAATAACAATTAATAAATGCCACATATCTATCGGAGAAACCGGGTCCCCACCATGGCCATCTACTGGACATAGCGCCCTGTACTGGTCTGTAATGAACAAACGAGAACTACGCGAAATAGTACTGATGAAAAAAAAACTTATTCAAAATCACTTCACGATATTTTGTGATTCGTAATTAAAATCAGAGATACAACTTTAATTCTCAACTCTTGGAAAAGAATTGATGAGTCACTGGACAGTAGTAAATATATCGAGTTTAGGTTGGGTTTTTGGGGGGATCAGTGTTCATTCATTTTTAACATTTTTCCTCAAAGGTAAGCTTTGTAAAAAAACAAAACAACTATAAATAACGCTATTCTTTTTTATATTCAGTGTAATAAGAGTAAACAAAAATGAACGCGACAAGGTGTACACATGACACCAATTGTGTTTATGTAGCGTGGGTACAATTTGCGTTTTTCTTGTAAGCCAGTAACGTTCGCCTAATACGTGGAACCAACTGAACTGCTGAACACATTTTCTGGAATTTGTTTTAATAATGACTAGACAATAATTTAGGTCAATAATAGGCTATATACGGATGCAGATATTTCACCGTTTGTCAATGTCAATGGAAAATATACTCTGCTAAACAAGAATCCGGAAAGTAAATAGTTTATCGATTTTCCGGGAAGCGGATCATGGTTTAATATTTAAACATAATGTTTACCCTGAGGCGTACTTTAACTTTTCTCAGGCATGTATGGACAAATCATTGTTTAAATACTGGTTAAAATATACTCCACTAAAAATACACATTAACAAGTGTAAGATTTCTTTTTTTTATAGCTTAGAATATATACTAACTCCCTGACCACGAGTCCTTGCAATTCATAATAAGTACGCCTATTGCCTCAGTGTCACAATAAGTGGTTGCATAATCCTTTCTTTTCTTCCCAGGTAAGTTTCCCATACTGGTTTGGATATATTTGTTTTTCCATGCTCACCTATTGCCTAGCGGCAAACAGCAATCAAACGTGTGCATTTCTCTGTCAACCGCTTCAGATGTGTTTTCAATCTTTGCCGCTCTTTGCTCAAAGGTTCCATTGGTCGGACATGGTTCGCACCTGCGGCTCTATGCTAACCTATTCCTTTGGTAGAACATGGTCACACCTTTCCTGTTCCTTTGGATGATCATGGTTCACAAATATTATTCCATGCTTTACTGTTCCTTTGGTCGGACATGGTTCACACAGATGACTTCATGCTTACCTGTTCCTTTGGTCGAACATGGTTCACACATATGGCTCCATGCTTTCCTGTTCCTTTGGTCGGACATGGTTTACACAGGTGGTTCCACGCTTTCCTTTTCCTTCGGTCGGACATGGTTCACACAGGTGGTTCCATGCTTTCCTGTTCCTTTGGTCGGACATGGTTCGCACATATGGCTCCATGATTTCCTGTGCCTTTCGTCGGACATGGTTCGCACAAGTGGCGCCACGCTTAACTGTTCCTTTGGTCGGACATGGTTCGCATAAATGGTTCCACGCTTATCTGTTCCTTTCGTCGGACATGATTCGCACAGATGACTCCACGCTTTCCCCACAGTACAGCAGCACATGGAGCGAGTGAATACGCTGTCGAGTCCCTCCGAGCACTGGTCGCGTCTGTACTCCAGGTAACAAGTGGACTTCCGCTTGTCTGCAAACAAATATGACGTCGTGACGTGCCCAGTTACACGTATGACGTGCCCAATTACACGTAATAAATAATAATTGAATACAACTACATGTTGTTTAATATAATATTGATAAACGTTTGTTCAATTCGTAACATAACAGAGGAAAATGATCGAACAATACAACCATGTTTGACGTTAAATTTATAAAAATAGGCCTGCACAAATACAAGAAAGACAAAAAAATGAAACATTTAAACTGTTCAAGGTGTTGGCTCTGTTAGAATTGAAAAACGTTGCCTTTCAATAATGCATATACTTGAAAAATATTAATTATGTGAGCGTTCAACTGGTATTTACGAGTCACAGCAAAACTGTTAACTAAACACTTTAGAAGTGTTGAGCTAGTCTAATAGTCATTGCATAACAACTCACTATAACGCATTTTAATTTGTTAGGAGGTCATTCCAAGGCAAATGGTGCCCAAGGGGTCGAGCTCCATGCCCGAGGGACACTGGCACGTGAACGAACCCTCCGTGTTCACACACACCCCTCCGCCCCGACATAGATCCGCGAACTGGCCGCACTCGTTTATGTCTGCAAGATATCACACCAATACATGACCACACGAGTATATGTCAAATATAAAACATGTCCTAAAAACGCTTTTCTCCATTATTTTCTGATGGATGCCCGGATGACTTTTCAAATACTTTGATGTAAGTACGATAAGAGCAATAATGCCGAAAATCGAGAATAACCTTCATCTTATGGCTACTAACACTTCCTATAAAATTGATAATGATTGCACAAACAATTCTCAAATAAATGTCTACACACTCTAAAGGGGACGCCGCCGTCGCCAACAACGCCGCCGACGTCAAAAGAAATCCCTATATGTCGCCTGCTCAAGCGACACAAAAATAATAATCGGTGTGTATTGTCGGCAAAATTGTTTTTCTGACATTCCTTCACACGATGCTTAAACTTAATTGTCCAACATGTAGATAAGTTTTACATAAACAGTTCCTACCCAGGCAACCATCACGTTTATAGATATAACCCCGTGGGCATCTTTCGTGAACTGAAAATAAACAAATAACATAATTAAGGCGTGTCGTGGAAAACCGGGCTTATTGCATATGCGTAAAGTGTCGTCCAAGATTAGCCTGTGCAGTCCGCACAGATAAGCCTGTGCAGTCCGCACAGGCTAATCCAGGACGACACTTTGCGCTTTAATGGTATTTTTTGAAAGTGTCGTCCCGGAGACTTTACGCACATGCATTAAGCCTGGATTTTCCACGCCACGCCACATATTTACAACAGACAATAACTCTTTCACCTCATAATTTATAACATAATATTTTAACCAACAGCAATAACGCATTCGCAGACATTCGCTTTCGTTTTTACACAATTTACGTTGCATGTCAATTCAAAACAGCTGTATTTAAAATTTGTAATGTTCAAAGCCCAACCGGAAAATTCGCATTTGACACAATTTGTAAATACTTACGAAATCCAAAAATTTAAAACTATTCGGTTTATATTTCAAAAATATAACATATGCAATATTTGCAAATAATTTCAACCGCTATATTTTTTGTCAATAAATAAATAACACGAAACGTGCAAATTCCGCGAAAACCACATTTTTTGAAAGAATTGGATTACAGTCACTACAAAAATAATTTTTTTAGTAATGGTGACCTTGTCCTTGACCCCACCAACCCCTATTTGCAATCCCAAGCGAGGTCTAGATGTAAGGTATGTGCATATGAAATTTCAATAAAATATCTCAATGTCTTCTCAAGCAATTGAGTGGAAGGGATTTACCGGACTCGATTTTCTGCGTCAAATACCGCTAAATTGTGAGTCAGGACCCCTCCTATTTTTAAACTTGCATCCCATTGGATGCGTGATTTTTCTGATGTGTTGATACAATTCAGTGTTAAAAATAATTATTTCATAGATGTAATTTATAAAATTATTAACATTATTTTATATAATGCCTTCATTCAATCTTATTGATACAAAACATTCAAAATGTTGATACAAATGCAGACAAAACAAATGAATGGGACCCCCACTTTTATTTAGAGGACCCCTAAATATCAACCACCTGAGTCCTGTGAACCACTAAAATTTAACGTTGATGTAAAACCATGGTTTGGCTGTTTTTAGTAATGGTGACCTTGACCTTGACCCCACCCACCCCATATGCAATCCCAAGCGAGGTCTATACATAAGATATCTATGTAAGAAGTTTCATTAAAATATCATAATGTGTTCTCAAGCTATTGAGCGGAAACCATTTTTTTATTTGTAGTACGGTATCCATTTTGCCAAAATGCGTTTTATTGGAATGTACTAAATTCAATTTGCCAGGATACTCACTCGAGGCGGCGCATGGTTCGCAGGGCCTGCCCAATGCCTTCCAACGGTGTTGCAGCACTCGGACTTGAGCATGGGTCGCTTCACGTTGTCCTCACACTGGCCGTCCCGGATGCGCATCCAGCACGACCCGAGCCGCTCGTCTACGCAAATATAGGAGAACTTACATAAAGCGTGACTCGTATGAGTGATTCGTATTTTCAATGTACCAATATTACATTTCTATAAACAATTATTATATTTTCAGGTGTTTATCAATACACATATATTACTATTTCAGTATACTATATAAGTATACTATATAAGGCCTTGTTATATTTAACTGCGCGCATGACAATTCCAAGAGATTAGAACGTCAAAGGCAAACTGAGTGAGTAGGCTATAAATTATACCACCTTGTCTACATGAAGAAAATTACAAAAATGGTCAAGCGATTGGTAAGCTAACCGCATATATCGTGAACAGATTGCACATGAAGAAAAAATCTTTAAAAAACATATATTTGTGAGATTTATAAAGCATAAATACGTAAAATGTATAAAGAAGCTGGTCAACAGTTCATAATATTGCCCGGAAGACACTCGAGTTGGCACTTACTCACGCATCTTTTCTCGGAAGCATCGGGTAGGTATCCCGCGTTACAGACACACCGGTACGAGCGTGGGGTGTTCTCACAGGCACCGGTCTCACATTTGTCCGGCATCAGAGCGCAGTAGTTAATGGCTGTAATAGGCATACATGTATATTCGTAATAAATGTATATTCACAGCGCATACCTTTAAGAATTATTAGATATTTGTACGGTGTTCATATTTCAACTACATGTACCATAATTGTAATTATGCAGTTTATGTATATGTTAACAATTTTATGTTGTCATCAGTAAGGATACGGTCGTCTTTCCTTTTCCCCATGTAACATCTACGGTACCAACCTCCTCCCTCGTGGTCGGTTCCGGATCCGTGTTTGAAAAGCGTCTTGAATTCCGGATCCAACATGGACGGGCACGACTCGCATGCCACACCCCAAGCAATCCCGGTGGCGTTTATGGAGTACACCATGCAGCAGCACGTGGACTTTGTGACCAGCATCGGTGACGGGTTGGTACACTGCCCCCGGCTGTAGTGCAAGAAGCAACAGTCCTTTCTTCGGTCTGCAAAACATATAGTCACTTAACGCATGTCTAACATAGAAGTGCACAATACTGATATATATTGGAGTGAATAGTGGTTGTCTGTCCTAGAATGGCACAATACTGACATACATTGGATTTAATAGTGGTTTGTCTATCCTAGAATGGCACAATACTGATATACATTCGATTGAGTAGTGGTTGTATATCCTAGAATGGCACCATACTGATATTCATTGGATTGAATAGTGGTTTGTCTATCCTAGAATGGCACAGTACTGATATACATAGGATTGAATAGTGGTTGTCTATACTAGAATGGCACAATACTGATATATATTGGATTGAATAGTGATTGTCTATCCTAGAATGGCACAATAATGATATACATAGGATTGAATAGAGGTTGTCTATCCTAGAATGACACAATTCTGATATACATTGGATTGAATAGTGGTTTGTCTATCCTAGAATGGCACAATTCTGATATACATTCGATTGAATAGCAGTCACACATTTTGAGCCATTGAAATGGCCGGATAGCAACAATTACAAAAAACAACATGACAATATTATTAAGAGCATGTTCTTAACGTCTTGTTTTTGACTGACCTCACCTTCTCGGAATCTGTACTAATTACTAATCATTACCATATATGGTTACTATTGACAAGTTCCAACGATGAAAATGCGCATAACCAATCTAAATATATATTATTTTCCGCCCCTTCGTATAACCCATAAAATGTTACTTTATATGTTCTTACCCTTCGTGTAACCAATGTTACTTAATATGTTCTAACTACAAGTAAATTAGATGGTGGTTGTATATCATACAATGGCACAATACTGATATACATGTGTGGGCGTTTTTTTATTCCGTTTTAATATCAAGAAGATTTCTGGACAATCATACATTACATGAAGCTTTGACCTGCTGTAACAAAGCCAGTGTTTGATGAAAACCAACAGAAAATGCCAACATTAAATTTTATTTCAGGCAGTGGTTTTGTTCCTTTGGGCCGAACGCTCATCATCCATGAAAAGGCAGCAAATCAATGTCGGTATTTATATCGGAAACTTCCGATACACTTTTCAGGCGTGTCGTGGGAAACCGGACTTAATGCATGTGCGTAAGGTGTCGTCCCTGATTAGCCTGTGCAGTCCGCACAGGCTAATCCGGGTCGCCACTTTCCGCCTAAAGTGGGTTTATGTTTAGAAAAGACATTATTGAATCAGAAAATACCATAAAAGCTGAATACACGGGCTTATCCGGGACGACACTTTACGCACACGCATTAATCCCGGTTTTCCCGCGACACTCCTCATTTATTTTCCAATGATGTCATCGTTTACACTAAATTATTGTTCCCCAATTCCTTCTTGGTGTTAGTGATCAAAACCGACGGTAATATCGTATAACAAATATATTCATAAGAATGTGATCGAATATGTGTAATGGCCATGTCTATTTGTGTAAATGTTTTCAGTTCCCCGAAAACTCATCAGAGATCTCCCCTTCAAAAGCATTATCTTCGAAATACGAAGTTTCGCTTTCCAAGTCATATGTCTGTAAGAGCCATATTCCAGAAACAGCTTACTGTAAATCTTATATTTACCATGAAAATCATCAATTTTGTCTGTAACTTTTTATTCCAGATGTACATGACATTGAGATTAGTTGCAAATATTTACCTTCATCTGCCTCATTTATCGGTAATCTTGTCAAAATCGATTTACAAATGTAAAATGTATTTAGAATTAGTAAGAATTACGAAATCTGGATCGTAAGTAAAAACATATTAAGATACACTTAACATGTTTCTCTGAAATACGCCCCCTGAAAAAAACAATCCAGCTAAATGTAGTTACGACACAATGCCGAAAGCCAAAGGCTACATATTGTGCTTACCCAGACACGTCCGTCGGTCGCGACCGAGGGTAAAACCTCTAGGATACTCGCATCTAAAGCTGCCCTGGTTGTTTATACATTCGCTGTCTTGACATATATCGGGCTGGCTTGACATATATCGGGTACACAGCCTTTACATGTAGTACGGTATGATAATGGAATCAAATGCGAGACAACTCCACCAGTAGATATACCAATCTTACAGTATTGCATAGTATGGACCAACTTCCAATTAACCTCACAAAGATGTTTTAGTATGACTATATTATCAGAATTTACAAAAATTATTGTAAACATGTAAATATAGGCCTCCGGCCCAGAATACAACATATATAACAGTTATAATACATTCTGAAATATACCACCTTGCGTTCATAATATTGAAAATATTTTATGTATCAGGCACAGAATACAGCACATATAACAGTTTCAATCCTTGTAAAATCCAATAGACAACTGTGTTATCATAAAATTAATACAATGTATTTGTCTGGCCCAGAATACAACATACGTGTATATTTGTAGTTTCTAATCAATTCAGACATACCATTGTGTTTTCATATTGGCAATATAATTTATACATCCAAACTACAATACAACATAAACAGTTTCAAACAATTCAGATAGTTGTTTTCAAAAGCACAATATAAAAATATATTGTTCCGAATTAGAGTACGGCATAATTATAACAGTGCAATACAAAACAATTCAAATAGGTCAGTGTGTTAACTTATAAATACACGTATCTATTCAGCATAGATTGAGATATATAGTAATACAATACATTTACATTCAAAATATACAACTGTCAAACAATTACAAACACATTATTATTTTCAGTCGGTAAGCCTGTTATTTTGATACATGTCATTGCATACACCATTGTTATAAAACATTTAAGAATGGTCACAAGACTAAGGCCCACAAACTTATTACAAATATTAAAATAGTTAATGTTGTGTTAATTTGTAAGAGCCACATCTCAATGATACTAACTTGATCATGCATAAATATTCAATATGTAAAAACTTTCTCACATTTAATATCAAGCCTTTATTAAACAACAATTGATTCAAAACATAAAGCAAGATCAAAATAATGTAAAAAATAAAGATGTCTGATGTGGTGAAATCAAACTCTAAGCTAGCAATTCGTGACTATCAAATATTTGTAAAAAATCTTTCAATATTTAAAAAGTTCTGTATTTTTTAACTAAATCGTTTCTAAAGAATATTAGCATATAATCTTTTTTTTAAACATGTTAAATTACAAGCCTAAAAATATTATAGGGAATATGTGAATTAACAAGAGCTGCCTCAGGACAGTTCGCTCGACTATTCACTACACTTAAAGTCTTTGATAGTATAATATATTCTGTCAGTGACTTTACATAATAACCATGAAAACGTATGTGAAATTTCAATTGAATATATGTAGTAGTTACAGCGATATGTACTTGCACACAAACTTTAACCTGAATATTTCTAAGTACAAAAAGGGGTCATAATTCTGCAAAAATGCTGGTCACAGTAATGGGCATTGGCTAGTGACCTTATAATATGACCCTGAAGACATGTGTGAAGTTTCAGCTGAATATCTGATTTGAGCTAAATTGCAGATAAGAGTTATAGGCCTTCGTCAGTGACCTCACATAATGACCCCGAAGACATGTGTGAAGTTTCAATAAAATATCTGAAGACTAGTAGTTACAGATATATATACCGGTTGCACGCAAACCTTAACCTGAATTTTCTAAGTACAAAAAGGGGTCTAATTCTGTTAAATTGCAAGACAGAGTTATGGGCCTTGGTCAGTGACCTTATATAATGAAAAGAAGGCATGTGTGAAATGTCCATAGAATATATGTAGAAGTACTGTAGTTATTGATATATGTTACTCATTTACTTGTTGCATGCAAACTTTAACCTGAATTTTCTAAGTACAAAAAGGGACATAATTATGTTAAATTGCAGGTCATAGTTATGGATCTTTGCCAGTTACCTTATATAATGACCCTGAAGGCATATGTTAAGTTTCAATTGAATATCTGTAGTAGTTACAGAGATATGGACTTGTTGCCCACAAACCTTAACCAGAGCATTACGCCGACGCCGACGAACGGGTGAGTAGTATAGATCAAACTATTCGGTGAATAGTCAAGCTAAAACACATATAATTATTTTAAATTTAAGTCGATGTAATACAACATTTTAGACTATGACTGCAATCATTTCACTCACATCAATTACAATTGCAATAT
Organism: Congeria kusceri; assembly: GCA_027627225.1. Taxonomy (NCBI): domain Eukaryota; kingdom Metazoa; phylum Mollusca; class Bivalvia; order Myida; family Dreissenidae; genus Congeria; species Congeria kusceri. The sequence goes on along the minus strand of CM051025.1, from coordinate 1,003,479 downwards.
TTTCTAATGAAGGCTAAAAAAAAATAATGACTTGTTTTTCAGGCACTTTTTCCAAAAACTCAGGAGGGAGGGCGAATTTGTTTTATTGTATATTTTATTTTCTCCTACTCTTTTCTACTGGCACTATGTAATGACTTATTAAAATAAGTAATTCATTAAAAACAAGTAATTATGTACAGATTAAATACAATTTTAAGTTTACAACATTAGCTTAATAACAACATAAGTATCCCTTTTTATAAAATTCTAAATAAATATAAAAAGTCATTTATGCAAGCTGATGTAGAAAGTCAATCAATTTGAATGTTCATAATTAACATATATGCCTTCATATTGATAGACCATCAACATTAAAGTATTTCTATTTATAGAATTTATCTTTTGGTAATTCATATTTTTATAACTGTAAAAATAGGAATTACTTTGCAATATTTTTTGCAATAAATCAAAAAATGTTGGAAAGGCAAATCAACACTTGTAAATGCAGCTGGCATTTTCGTTCGTTTCCATAGGACTTATATTGACACAGATTTTCTTCAAACAATTTTGAATGCTATTACACAAGCAAAAGCATGTACGAAACAAAAGTTTAAATCAACAAATAGACGATATTTATAAAGGTTCCCAGCCGAATATGACATTTTGTTCAAAATTTACACAGTATTTCACAAGTTGTAATTATCCGATTTATATAATTAAATCAGACAGGAAGAAAGTTACTGGAAATACCGAAATCTCTACCGGGTTACTCTTCTTCCACTATTTTTATAATAAGTGGATTCTTATCATTTTAAGCCGCTGCCCATGGGATCTAATTCAATACATCGTAATTGTAGTAATAGTTTTTATGAACGTTTGTGGTGTTTATTCGTCCAAAATCTGTTTCTTATTTACGAAAGGCATTGTTCAAAAGCGCTTGGTACGAACGGAATACTATAATGTGCATGCTGGTTTACTCCAGAGTCATTACCAGTTATCGCATACAGAAAATAGGCGATAGCAAGTTACCAAAATGTTAATCATTCACATATTGCCATGCGTAGTATTTGTATTTTCTACGGTAACCTGCCCATTAGAAACACTTTCTGCAATCTGCAAAGTTTTATTTTTATAAACATATTTCTGGACTGCTCCTTGAAAAACCCTGGCGCGATCGTCAAAAAATAGAAAATAATGTTTGTTTTGGCGTTAAACATAATTGGTGCAGGGCCATAAAAATACGTTGCGGCGCTGCCTGAGAAACAAATCATTTTTTTTAGCTTAACAACTATTGGATATAAATATAAAGTGTCCAAAACACTGGTAATTAAGCATGCATTGTTTCTCTTATTTAGTGTGGTAAGGGCTAAGAACTTCATTGCTAATTGACTGTCTCTTGTAATGAGCAGGAATATACTGGACTCCATACAAGTTCTGCAATTACTGCCGTGTTAATAGTTAATTGAACTGATCACTGTTTGGTTATCAGAAGTATGGGGTGTTTCACGTTCATTTGTTTACATCGGCAGCATTTTTGGATCACATACACCAACAAGTTTTTTCAGTCTCCTCATTGTACGCTTGCCTTGCATTCTTGGTTCCTCGACCTTAGCACATGTTCTGAAAGTACAAATTAAAAAATATGTGTTGAATGAAATAAACATTAAGATATACATAGAGTTTCAGACAATGCGAAACCTGTCAGACAATCAGACATGTCAGACAAAAAAAGAGGGTGTCTGACAAAATTTATCACAAACCTTATACATATTATTATTTAATGTTAGTTAGACCTTTGTTTGATATATATTTAGGAATCATTACTGCAACAATCAGTGTATGCATTATGTTATGCCAAATAAATAAATAATAATCAATTAGTTGTTAGTGTATATAATGTTTTCAACATGTGGTGTATGCTTTAAAAATCATTTTCTGACAGCTGACTGAGAGGACTGGAATTCAACAACAAAATCTGATTAAAGCTGATATACATGTTATGTATTCTTACAAACAAACAGCAATTTTATTTTCATAAAATATACAGCAATTTCATGTTCTCAAAATATCAAACTTACTATATCACGCTTGGACAAGTTGAAGTTTGACAAAATGTTGTTTTCCATCATTTCTGCTCAAGTTGTACTGTAGAATGAAATGCTCTTTCATAATCTGCATACCCGTGTGAAGAAGGGGATACATGTATGTATTATATATCTGTTATCAGCTATTAACACATGAGCATTAAAGGGACCTGTTCACAGATTGGCAAATTGGCAATTTTCAAAATGTTTTTCATAGATCCCAAAAAGAAAAATACATTATATATAAACAAGCAAAATGACACTACTGACAAAGAAATATATCGGAAATACAGTGTCTTTCATAAAAAATCATCAATTGAAATGGATACAATTATAGTTTAATAAAAATTCATTAACTGAAATGGATAAAATAATATAGAGTTTGTAACGCTTTTTGTCGGTATTTTGGAAAACACGTGTATCACTTACATAGCGATTAGCTTTAAACATTCACCTCAATGATCGGCAGTCAGAATAGCCGAGTGGTTACAGTTTTTGATCCCGGCGGACGTGGTTCGAGTCCCATCCATAGCAATTTTTATTTATTTATTTTCTTGATAAAATATTTGTTTGTGGTCAATCCAACATCTTTACTTTAAATAGCAGTTAAGATGTTACGTGACATTTTTCAAAAATACGAAAATGTGTGAACAAGTCCCTTTAAAAGAAATTTATTTTCATGCTATTGCAACTACTGGTATTTGGCCAATCTACTGTAGGTAAGATTAAGTTAACATCATATATGATCAGAGATCTACACGTAAATATTTTGAATTTTATAATTAATAATGTATATGGCAGGTTTACCAATTATGTATAATGTCAATAATTAAGACATATTTGAATTTTACAGAAGATCATGTTAGAATCAAAATAATTGACAGGTCAGCGTTGGCTATTGCGGTAATAAACAAAAGTTTGGAGTTCTGATGTGATGCAATTAAACCACGAGGGCAGCAGCCCGAGTGGTTTGATAACTAGCATCAAAACGACAAACTGTTAGTTATTACCGTATTAACCAACGCTAACCTGTCAATTATTTGGATTCCAACACGATCTTCTGTAAAATTCTTCTGTGATTTTAAAGGTTATGAATGAGAACTATAGGAACCTATACTCCGCCCATTTTCCACAAAAGTACATTCACATGCGTTTCAGTGATGTCAATAAACCATACCAATTCAAAATGACGTCAGCTTCATTGATAAACATTGAGCAAATTATTAAGCAAGTGCATTTTATGGAACCATTTTAATTACCGGAACTATTTTCAAAACATTAAGCTCCGCCCATAATTTGTTGCAGAATAACCCATGGTTGATTTTATTCTTTAGCTATGGAAAATTAGCCGCGTGGCCGTGTCGTGTTAGAATTAAATATAACGGGATTAATAACACAAATGAATTTGCTGTTTATTTCTTTTGTAATTAAATATGTTAATATTGATTACAGCGATAAATAAGAACATGATAATTAATGCAAGGCATGTACAAATGAAATATAGGATGTATATTTTGTGTGTGAGATTGCTTAAGCTTATTCATAAATTTATACCTCAGAATTCAAATGCATGAATTTTTATTGTTCCAATTAGTGAAATTATTCATTCAACAAAAGCAACTATATTGTTTTCCAACTGTTAACCCATGCTTTATTTGCACAAAGATTGCACGTACAAAACAACACACACGTTTTGAAACAGTTTTGATAGTGAAGTTACATTTTTGTAAATAGTCGCGAAAATACATGACAATAGAGATATATTTACTTTAAATTTGATTTAAAGAGCAATTATGATTATTAAGTTATGAACAACATTTTTCCAAGTGCAATACACATATTTACTTACTTTATATTTAAGGAATGCAGGCTGCATTGTGCTCATCGACAGAAATCTGCAGTTGACAAAACGATTCTCAAAACAAGATGGCGGCCGTGAATAACTGCCTTGAACTGGTCATAGAAGCGCACAACAGACTGACCGATATGGGCATGTTTGCTGGGTTCCCGAGTTAGGAAACCATATGGTCTCTCTGGCTGGGACCCATATGGGCTTGCTAGTGGTGACCCATCTAAGTCTGCTATTTTGGGGCCCATATGGGCTTTCTTGCTGGGATCCATATGGGTTTGCTTTTGGGGGATGCATATCTAGGCTTTCATTCCGGGTCCGATATTGGCTTGTTTGCCTGGGTCCTACCTGGGACTGATGTGGGCATGACCATTTATGTGGGACCCTTACGGAACCCATGTGGTTAATAAGCCCAGTTATAGCCCATATAAGGCCCCCATAGGCTGGCTTGCCGGGACCCATATGAGCTTTCTTGCTGCGGACTCATATGGGCTCTATTAATGGGACCCGTATTGAGTTGATTGTTGGTGTCCTATATGGGCTTGCTTGTTGGGAACCCATATGGGGGTGCTCTTCGTGACCCATATGGGCTAGTTTGTTGGAGACCCATACGGGCCTGTTGGCGGGGACCTATATGGGCTTGCTTGTTTGGTACCCATATGGGCTTTCCTGCTAAGACCCATATGATAATGCTGTTGTTGACCCATATGGGCTTTCTAGTTGGGGACCCATATGGGCTTTCTTTCTGGGACCCACATGGGATAACTTGTTGGGGACCTATTTAGGCTTTTTTAGCTGGGATCCATATGGGCTTTCTTGTTAGGCGCCCAATTTAACTTTCTTCTGGGACCCATGTGGGCTGTTTTGATGGGACACATGTTGGGTTGCCTGTTGGGACCCATATGGGCTTGCTTGTTGGGAACCCATATGGAGATGCTCTTTGTGACCCATATGGGCTAGTTTGTTGGGGACCCATACGGGCCTTCTTGCTGGGACCTATATAGGCTTGCTTTTTTGGTACCCATATGGCCTATCCAGCTGGGACCCATATGATATTGCTGTTGTTAACCCGTATGGGCTTGCTTGTTGGGGACCCATAATGGGCTGTCTTTCTGGGACCCACATGGGATTACTTGTTGGGGACCTATATAGGCTTTTTGGCTAGGAACCCATACGGGGATGCTCTTTGTGACCCATATAGGCTAGTTTGACGGGGACCCATATGGACCATCTTGCTGGGACCATATGGGCTTGCCTGTTTGGTACCCATGTGAGCTCTCTTGCTGGGATCCATATGGTCTTGCTGTTGTTGACCCATATGGGCTTGCTTGTTGGGGAGCAATATGGGCTGTCTTGCTGAAACCCATATGGACTTACTTGTTGGGGACCTGTATGGGCTTTTTTTGTTGGGACCCATATGGAGCTTACTTGGTTGGCGCAGGGACCTATATGGGCTTGCCTTAGCCTGTCAACCAACTGGGTCCGATATGGGCAATACAACGAATATGGGTCCCACATGGGGCACATGTGGTGTATCAGCCCAGATATAGCCCATATCGGTCCACATGGGATGGCTTACTTTGACCCATATCGGCATACATTCTGGAAACCCATGTGGGTTGGATTGCTTGGTCCAATATGGGCCCGGTATGGGCAAACAATATTTAATGGGTCCCACATGGGGCCCTTATGGTATATTTGCCCAGGTAAAGCCCATATTGTGCCCATATGGGCTTGCTTGCTGGGTGTAAGTTTTCGTGATAGGACCAATATGGGCTTACTAGTTGGGAACCCATCAGGGCTTTCTTGCTGGGACCTATATGGACTTGCTTGCCTGCGACCCAAGTGGGTTTAATATGGGCAACACGATGTATATTGGTCCAACATGGGGCCCATGTGGAAGATCAGTCCAGATATAGCCCTTATCAGGCCCACATCTGATAGATTACCGGGACCCATATGGGCATACTTGCAAGGAACCCATGTGGACTTGCCTGCTTGGTCCAAAATGGGCTCGATATAGGCAGAAAAAATATATGGGTCCCACATGGGGCCATATGGTATATTTGCTCAGGTATTTCCCATATTGGGCCCATATAGGCCTACTTGCTGGGACCCATATGGGGCTGCTTGTTGAAAACACACGTGGGCTTTCTCGATGGGGAGCCATATGGGCCTGCCCTTTGTGACCAATATGGGTCTGTTTATTTGGATCCCATAGAGGCCTTCTCGCTGGGACCCATATAGGCTTACTTGTTGAGAACCCTTATGGGCTCTCTTTCTAGGATCCATGTGGGCTTGGTATCGGAGGCCTATATGGACTTGCTTGTTTGGGACCCATATGGGCTTTCTTGCCGGAACCCATTTGGGCTTGCTTGTTGGGGACCTATAAGCTTTCTTGCTGGGACCCCTATAGGAGCTTACTAGTTGGAACCCATATGGGCTTTTTGTTGGAACCTTTATGAACTTGCTTGCCTGGAACCCAAGTGGGTTTAACATGGGCAAGGCTATGTATATTGGTCCCCTTTGGGGCCCATGTGGAACATCAGCCCAGGTATAGCCCTTATCAGGCCCACATATTATGACTAACCGGGACCCATATGGGCATACTTGCAAGAAACCCATGTGGGCTTGCCTGCTTGGTCCGATATGGGCCCGATATAGGCAGAAATAATAATATATGGGTCTTAGATGGGGCCCATGTGTTATATTTGTCCACATGTAGCCCATATTGGGCGTATATGGGCTTGCTTGCTGGGGTTCGTTTCACTGCTGGTATATACTGCATGATTTTCAATTCAAAAAGAGGAGCTGTTGTTTCATGGTGATAAACTTGTAATCGATGTTCTGTTCAATACTGATCACCTATTCTAATAACTACATATAGGCTACAGGGAGTGTGTGAAATTAAATAAAGTATACTTATTATTACAACAGGATGTTTATTTTATGCGTTTCAAGTACAATAAGACGTGAGCTTTGCATGAGTATGATATCTAACACAGTTCAGATAACCATTTGGATTTGCTTGTATTGTGTCGTTGATATATAAACTTAAATAAAGTCATATTTAAAATGGCATCGCCATTTATCGAAAAAAATCTTATTGTTATTACGTGTAACTACCGTAATCTATTACAGCTATTGCGACATGTTTTAATAAATGCATTTACGTTATTCATTTAGCGATGTGAATACCAACGTATGATGGAAATGAATGGACACATTAACAAATGTTAACAATAATAAAATCACGGCTCACGTGAAAGGCGCGACAGAAAATTGTATTTCGTGTTAGCATCGACCTTAAGTGCGTTTCACCAAGACATTAAATATCTTATATCTACGTTGACAATAACCATGACACCGGTAGAAAACAAAATCGCATACAATATAAAGAACTGCAAAGTGATCATATACTGTAAATGTAGCAACTATTTTCAGGTATTCATGGACATTTCCGAGAAGCCGGTGATTCAGATAAACAATATACTTTTTGCATGTACCTGACGGGAAATACCGACCTCCCCCACTAGAATTGATTGAAGATGATGTGTAAAGAGATTTCGATGTATGTAGAGGTTCCACAAGAGTACCTGAGAGACTATGCCTACCTTTTCACGTGTGATATATGCTGGATGCTTCTCGATAATCACTTACAACCTACAATCTAGTATCTGAAACATATGAATCCTATTTCTGCCAGTTGTATACATGTATTACACAGAGTACGAAGGCGCATATAAGCAAACGAACGAAAATTAGTTCGCATGTTCGCTCTTTGGGAACATCAAACAAACAAATAAAACAAATGTATATGCTCGTAATATATTTTTCCCATGAGATACTTTAATTAACTTTATAATATCATGTTTCGCAACATTAACATAACGAGACTATGCAATTTGATGTATCAATATTTGTTTTGTTTGTATGATGAGCTTGAACACATTGCTGATAGTGTCGTTACAATCGACGGCAGAATAGGTGTAGTACGCAACTGGTGTCAATACATGGACCAGCTCAATTAACAAAAAAAGTTTATTGTTACCAGAATAAGTCATATGCGTATGCGTACATCTTGTATCCCAATTAGGCTATACAAATTTGATTCTATGTCTAGTGTCCCCCTGATGTTCCAAAACCTACCTACCAGGCAGGAAAAAACAAACAACGAGTCGATAAAAAACATTATGCTTTCACAACTTATTCATATCAGTGGTACAAGCTCAAGCAAATGTTTACTAACACAACTGTTATATATCATCTCAATATTGGGAACCTACATTAACACAGTATTTTAACTGTGTTAATTAATCAGTCGCACTCTATGCTTTACAAATATTGGTAAAAGAACCTATAAGTATTTTTGAAATGTTTTTCCAAATTCTATGTACGCTTTTAAACTCGATTGTTTAGATTGTGAAATTTTTTTTTCGTTCAGGCATCCGAAAACCTTCCAGCCCGAGGACGCTAAACATAAAATCAAATTGGTATAGCCTTATATTGCACAATATATCTCGTGATACGTGGAGATAATTTGTTGTAACATATTTACGAGCAATCAGAACATTAACTCAGTGAATCCACTTGCATACATTCATGGAATGCATTCAAAAATATTGTCATTTTATATTATTAATATAGCTTACATATTGACGACTGTCTCTATTTGTACCTTATTCGTTTTCTTGTGACTATTATGTCACCTTTACATATATTTCATTTTTTATAGTCCAACGCTGCATTAGATTCTATCTTAGCGGCTACTGACCAAATACATGCCACAGTTGGTACTCCAGTCATACAAAATACCGAATTATAGCAATTCATGTGCTGAAACTCGATATACTAGCGAAGGAATCGATTTGCAAAAAGGCGATCGATAGAATTACGACATGTGATATGTATGACAAAGGAACGATCGATTCAACACTAATATTGGAGACAGTGTATTGATTATGTATCATGTTCTTTAAGAGGTATTCACGTGTTATATTAACAAAATATTTATTAGATATCCCAGACAAAAATGGCTGATTCTATAAAGCTAGAGAACGATTGATTGAATATTTAAAAGTGCTGCATATGAATGGATATATTATATTTCTTATATAATTATTTAGTGTAGATTTTGTCCAAACAACAGTGAACTCTGATTTAGTGTTTACATTGCTATATTAACTGAACAAACGTGACACTTGTATGTGTATATATTTAGGGATTAAAGAGGTAACAGATTGAGTTTTCTACGGAGCCGAACATATATCGCTATAAACCTGTTTATATTTACTATATAATCGTGTGTCAGTTGCCTAGGTGATCATATTTCACAAAATGTTGAAAAGCGTTCATTTTAAAATTTTTGTTGTTTTTGAGGACGAGGAGAATATAGAATTTGGGACGCAAAGTCCGTACATATTTATAGGGGAAAATGGTTCCGGAAAAAGCGCCGTGTTTGAAGGAATCCGTAGATGTTTAAAATCGAAATTAAGCACCTCTGTTTCCAGACCGTACAATCAAAACGATGTATCATATTTTATTAGCAGATTCCAAACGGATGACACAGTGGACATAATATGCGGTACTGTTTGCATTCCCACAAATAAAGCTGGGACAACATTCAAAACTTTAGAAACTGAAACTCAGGATTATTACCAAATTGTAATTGAATACAAGGAGAAACTAAACGTGGGTTTTTATGTTGATCGTCTTCAATTGGCAAGCACAGAGAAAGGTGAAACAAGTATAAATGCGCATCAACTAACGGTACAAGCTTCTGAAGGAAACAAATTAAATGACCTATTTGAAATAGTTTCAACATCGAAGAAAAGCAGTGATACAATTGGGTCAATTCTCCTAAAAAATCTCAGCTGCGAACGTATGTTCATACGCCGCGCCCAAACAGAGCTCACAGATTGTCAAAAATTGCTAACGGACTTGTCAACCAAAGTAGTGTTTACTTTTCCATTACGGTCGATTGGGCCTTTGCAGTGGTCCGAAAGTAAAAGGATAATGGCAGAAGAGAAAGATAATAATTACAATGAAGCGGTACAAAGGTGTGAAATAATAAACGCATTTTTAGCAGGAGAAAACGAAGGTAAATTTGATAAAGATATCGAACACCGTATCTTTGAAAAAATTACTAACATGTCCAGACAATACACGTTTTCTTTAAATGAGAAGACGGGCGATTTGTTGGTCCAGGACAACCAATTTAAATTACTCAAAACACCAGAAGGGATTTTAGAAGCTAAGTACGTTTCCATTCTGCTGTCGGAGAAAAACTACAAAACAATACTACTTGAAGAACCCGATAGGGGCATGCACCCTCAGTTCGTTCAAAGACTAACACAGGCAATACGACAAGAGGCGGAGGATAATAGAAAAGTTGTGATACTGACCACTCACAATACGACGTTCCTAACGCCATGGACGCTGTCCAATTGCTACAGATTTGGCAGAGTTGGGGAGTCTAGAACGGTCAAATGTTTAGGAAAGGTTGTCGGTCAAGAATTAAAAACGTTACGGTTAATGACAAACGATCATCTGTCACACATTTTCTTCGCCAAACACGTGCTCTTCTGCGAAGGCGATAGCGACTGGTTGTTTTTAACAGAAATGGTTCACCTAATTTTATCAAGATTTAAAATCAATAATTCATCCAGTGGCCGAAGACCTTTATGTATATACAATGCATTCCTCTCCGAAAATGACGAACAGCTTCAAGCGGTGTTGCCCAATATGACGATATCCAAGATTAACAGCAAATATAATGTCCCCGTCTGTCGAAATATGTGCAAGGCACTGAGATTACCAGCTCAGTTTCTTTTGGATAAAGATGCCAAACAAAAACAGGCCGTACATACTGATTGTTTCTTTTGGTCAGATGGTGCCATCGAAAAGATGGTTATTGCTATTGCAAACGAAAGTAAAGATAAAGACCTGGCACAAATTGTGGTCGACCTACAACTTGAAAACCCGAATAAGAAGCTGTTTATAGTACCAGGTAGTAAGCCAAAAATTATTACTGATTGTGTTGACATTTTGCTTAGAAATTGTGCAGTAAACAATGATCTTGGAAGGTTGTTAAGCTTTTTGCTGAAGGTTTAATTAGGCTTTGAAATAGCTTAACATATAACGCTTAGAGCATCTTTTTTAAGAGAGCAGACATATGAAATAACGGAAAGTGGTGAACGACGCCAAAAGAGTTTGCTGTTATAGGATTCCATGGAAATTTGATTTACTGTAACATTACATATAGGTTGTCCATGTTAACGCTCCTCAACTATTGTAAGTGTATTAATCAAAATTATCCGTGTATCGGGTATCTCCTAAGAAAGCGAAGAAAACACGGATGACAAGGTCATCGCTATTGCCAAAGACCTTGATGTTGATCTTAACATCACCGAGATCGATAAGAGCCTTAGACTGAGCAAACCGATGTCTCTAGGCACTGAGTCAAACCAATCTCGGCCTAGATATATTATTGTTAAATTAGCTACGTTTAGGTCCCGCATGAAACTTCTCGCCAAAAAGTATAACTAAATACATGTGGTCACGGAGGAGTGTACATAACAAAGATCTGAATCGTGGGCGTAGCTAGATCTTTTATGAAGGACATAAGCTTGTGAAATCGAAGCTTGCCAATAGTGTGTGGACATCCAATGGTGTCATTGTAATTCGTGGACCGGACATGCGCAGTCATCGCATTTAACCCAGAAACTATCTGTAAAACTGTAAGCTGTCGGTTGGCACACAGTCACTTACGGCGAACAGCATAGACATGCATGTACCCTCTTGAAAATAATACATCCTATAAATGTATGTCATGTTTGGTAAACTAGATTATATCGCCAACTATTGGTAAAAATATATAAAACTATACTCTTTTCCAATACTTATATATATGAAGTAATTCGATTTAATGCCAATGTAACAATTCAAGCTGTTATTTTAATGCATGTATTGTTTACTAGGGTAACCCTGGTCGAGCCGGGGTACGTTTTTAATTGGAATTTAAACCTTGTAAATCTGCGAAATCTACATAATTGATTTTGACGGGTCTATTGTGCCAAATTTATCAGCAAATTTAAATCTTCAATACAGGCATGCCGAGAGGTACACATTGTAAATAAATTGTATACATATTGCCTTTATGTATTTATTGATACCGAAAATAATACCGAATAGTAACACTTTGCAGTACAATCAATTAATATTTGTTTTCAGTGTTTGTGCAGTTTATTGCAATTATTATCATAGTTGACTTCGTTAAGCGTTGTCTCATATTTAGTTGAATATACTTAATTCGAGCAACATATGCCTGATATAATCTACTGAATTTTCCGTTCTCTGATAGATAAAGCAATATAACTGCATTTTATTAATGTGAAACATTGAATTATTATCAATTATTGACTTGAAAATGTTGTCATCAGTTCGTTATATTGTCATTCTACTACGATATGTGATTGTCTCACCCCAGTTGACAAATCACTGAATGTATGCTAAAATGTATTAGCTGAACTTATTACTTGAGTCTGGCAACATGGTCATGTCATTTGTTTATTATGATTTACAATACCATAATGTTTTCTTTACGATTTACTTGCTTAACTGTAATATCCATTCTCAATTTTTCTTTCAATGGAACCGATAAGTTGACTATCCTGAATCTCCCTGAAGTGTGACGCTTCAGGCAGAGTTGAGTTAGTATATTTATCGGTTCCATATATATATTCTGTTTCATGATCTGAATTCCATTTTTTATCCCTACTCCTACTTAAACACTATGCTTAAAACATATTTCCAAGCTTGTTTAACTTTAACATTATTTGTTATTGTACATTACATATAAAACGACCGTCACTATATACGTAACTGTATTATTGAGGAAAGGAACCCTACTAGCTTAGCTATCGTTCCGATCCTACCCACTTATTTATCACATGCTATACATTGTTTTCCGTGTAATACAGCCATTACGTATATGTTTATCTTACACACGTGTAAGAAAACATTTTGAGCGTTTTCAGTTGCTATATATTCTTTGACTGACCAACATTTTCACGTTATTTTGGTGAAATGACATCGTCAACATAAAATGACGTCAAGTCAGTACACAACTCTGTGGATTTACCAACTTATTTTGGTAAAATATGAAGAGTTTTATTTCGTTTAAAAGCATGTGATAAAAAGATCTGACACGAGTTGCCAGTTCATACCATATTTTATTAAACTCGTCCTGGAATTCGTTAGCAAGCTAGCCAAAGCTCGCCAAAGGCTCGCTTACTAACGAAATTCCTGAACTCGTTTAGTAAAATATGGTATGAAATGAAAGTTCGTATCAGATCCTATATGTCTTGTGTATTTCTCTACTCTATCCTTATTCGAAATAAATATGTTTAAACCAACATTATATTTTGCTTTGGCACGTACACTAAAAGGATCATCGCGTTAACTAGATTCACGTCTAATCTGGTGAATGCTTTAAAGTACATATTGGATACTGAATGTGTCCGTTGAGTATGGATGTATTAGTTATTGGATACTTAATATTCCCGTTAAGTATAAATTCAACAGTTACTTGTTTGTTGATAAAAATGAATATGAGTGTTATCTGTTAAAACATATTTACCTATTTCAATAACTGACTATGATTTTTGAATACGATTGCCGTTACGAAAGGTCCGTTTACGAAATGTGTCTGAGTGTTATGATATGTGTTATCACTTTTTAAATTATCTGTGTAAATATTTAATATATAAGATTTACAACTGCATTGGATTACTGAATATCATGTAAATAAAATGTGTAATTATTTTGCTTAAAATGAAGTTTGGTCAATTTTAGCACATACATGTAATTATTTGCTAACCATTGTACCATATATGTGTACGCAAGTTAAAGAAAATGCGTACGTCATTGTTTTCTTTTATCATATATTTCAGAAAGGTTTATTTTTGCTTCGAATGCAGTGATTATGTTTTATTAGTATGTTGTTTTGTAGATGATAATTAACACGATTTGTGTGTATGAATAAGTTATCTATTGTGTGCTTTTTACTCGAGGAAGCATTGAAACAAACCTTTTGTGTACGAACAAGATAAACTGAAAAAGGTAATATTGCTTACGTTTTAAATTTTACAGTAAAGTTAAGGTTTATCGTTTAATTAGTACCATTTTTGTGTAGTTGTCTTTTTTCATATATATTAAGATAGTGTGGAAACATTATATATTTATGTGTATAAGGTAAAATTGACAGTGTAATTCGATTTGAAATATATGTGCGGATATTCGCAAACGATTTTATTGTAATCTGACAATGTGTCTGAATCAAATTAAATATGTCACTATAGTATTTGTGCAAGCCCTTTAACGTCCAGTTAAATAGTTTATGTACGATCTTTCATATCAATAATTTTAAATATATTAAGCAGATGAATGTAACAATTAAACTTGAAAGCAAACAGAACACGATTCTGTGTTTGATAAAAACACATGCCCCAAGTTGGTGATGGATAGCCCATTTCTTAGTCCAAATTAGGTCAAGGTCAAAGTCAAAGTGAGGTTGGGTGATATGGGTGGATTGGGGATAGTCATAAGCAACAACTGTGTAAGTATCCAAGTGTTGTATCAAGCGGTGTTGGTGCTAGACGAAACGGTAAAATCTAGTCAACCAAAAAACAGCCCCATTGAATTATTCTGAGTGCAAATTAGGTCAAGGTCAATGTCAAATTGAGTTTGGGTGATATGGGTGGATTTGGGAACGGTCATAAGTAACAACTGTGTAAATATCCAAGTATTGTTGCAAGCGGTGTTGGTGATTGACGAAACGGTAAAATATAGTCAACCAAGAAACAGCCCTTTTGAATTATTGAGTGCAAATTAGGTTAAGGTCAAAGTGAGGTTGGGTGACACGGGTGGATAGGGAATGGTGAACAACTGTGTAAGTATTCTCGTGTTGTAGTAAGCGGTGTTCGTGCTGGACGAAACGGTAAAATCTACTTAACCTTGTCTCGGACGAAAGGACGGGGGCATAAAAACATTAAAATGACGTTGGAAACACTTCAATATGAAATAAATCATCAAGTACTTGTGTCGAATTTTGTTTGCATCGTTTATTAGTCTTCTGTAACCTAAACCAACTGTCAAGTCAACGTATATACATGTATTTGAGTTTCCGCATGTACAGACGGAAACTATTTGGTGGCTAAAATTAGCTTATTGTGCATTTAAGAGCAATGTTTGTTTTTAACTTGTATTTCATTTTAAATAGAAATATATGTTAATTAACTTAATTTTGTTACTTGTATTTATGCCACTGTATTTGTTGTAAGATCGTACATACACACTTTAAGATAAAGCCATTCTACCGCACGTATTTTGTCATATTGAACCGAATGCTGGACATTAGATATGTAAGACAAATTCGCAAATTATAACGACAGAGCTTTACAACTGGTAAAAGGAACATTTTTTTTAATGTCTTCATCTATCTAAACGGCAAAATCTAAAGCACCTGGGTTAACCAATTCACTATAAACAGATATGTGTGGTTATCATTGTTAAACAAAGATATCATTTATGTACATAATCAATATATAGTTTTCGTGTTTCAAAACTATTATGTGTTTAACATATCAATTTTATTGTATGCTTTCAATTGTAATTGCCTTATTAAGCCATGTTTATGCATAGTGCATTCATATTTGACTTACATAATTGTGTTTGTTAAACCAGAACATGTATATACACGAATATCGGTAGAACCGATGGATGCTCCCCGATGTCGCTTTGACCTCATATTATGGTATCGACCTGATGCATTCCCGTGAAACACTGTTTTGTTACGGCAAACAAGTGTGCCAAGTAATTTGAAAATCCCAACCAATCGATGCATAAGATATACTCCGGACTAGCAAAAAGCCAATTTGACCGTTGACCTCAAAGTCTGATCTATACCTTTGACCATCTCATTGCGGCTAACATTTGTGCCAAGTAATTTAAAATCCCTCCATCCATGGCCAAGTTATAGTCGGGACAAGCAAAAAAACCAATTTATCAACAAAGGGCAAATTCTCCCTGAAAAATAATCAGACCAGAACGACCTGATTAATATGCGCATGTCCTCATGATAGCAATGTTGCATATACAGTTTAATCGAATTTGATATATTAGTTCCTGTGATCTCGTGCAAAACAAAAATATCCTATAAAATATCATATTTTTTACCAAAAGAGCAATAACTCCCTAAAATGTCATCAGACTAGAACGACCTGACAATATATACGCATATCATCTTGGTAGGATTGCTGCATATAAAGTTTCGTTGAATTCTAGTTAATAGTTTTAGGCGTAAAAAATGTTTGTTTCAGGTTACCCGACCTACCCTAAAAATACCTCGACCCAAGAACATCATATTGAATGTGTAAGATATGTTTTGCTTAATTTACTTTGTTCTAATAATTAACTGCTTTTTTTTTATAAATAAGTGCTTTGTTTTGATATAGAACCACGTCAATTAAGGATATTACTGACATGTTTTAAATACTTTTTCAGTTTCAGAATCCTCAAGTTGAGCATTTACCAAATATTAAACAATAATAATAATAATAATAATAATACATCCCTACCTACCATTTAACATGAAAAGAAAAAAAATTAAGCCTTAGAGATCTCGCGCGGCAAAGAAAATATTTCATTAAAATGTGGTATTTTAAAATAAAAAAGGCAATTACTGCCTGAAAAATAATTAGACCGGAACGACCAGATAATATACGCATTTTCTAATAGTAAGGGTGCTGCATAAAAAGTTTCAATGGCTTCGAGTTATTATTTCCTATGTCCTATTAAAACCAAAGGGCGATAACTCCATCAAAAATCATCAGACCGGAACGACCTGACCATATGCACATAGGGAAGCTATATGCAGCTTCCCTACAGGAAAGCTGCATATAATAATAACATTTCATTGAATTCGCTTTATAAGTTCCATATATCTCGTGCGGAATGCACATTGCCTATTAAAATGTTCTATTTATAACCAAAGGATGATAACTCCATCAAAAATCATCGGCCCGGAAAGATCTGACCTGGCAAGATACACATGTCCACCCTATAGGGATGTTGCATATGAAGTTTTCTTGAATTCGATATATTAGTTCCAGAGATCTCGCGCGGAATTGAAAATGTCCTATTTACTAAGTAAAACCATAGAGCAATAACTCCCTCAAAAATCATCAGACCGGAACGACCTGACATAATGCGTATGTCTACCCTATAGGGAAGCTGCGGATAATAATAAAGTTTCATGGAATTCGAGTTATTAGTTGGGGCTGTCAGGCTAGCGCAGTGGTTGGTACACTCGCTTTTCACCTAGGCTGCCCGGTGGTCACCATACTGGACCGGTGGGGTTTCCTCCGGGTACTCCGGCTTCCTCCCACAGCACAAGACCACACCAAAATTAAAAACATTTCAGTAAAAGATAAAAAGCTGGAAATTGCAGCTATGGTTCAAATTCGTCCCAACTTTCGATGAGTCTAAAAGTAAATTAGGCAGGGGTGCTGAGACAAACCCCGGGTCCTCACATAATACAGCTGCAGCGCGGAAGGACCTCATACACTTCTAAAATACATACAATAGTTATTAGTTCAGGAGATCTCGCGCGGAAACGAAGTACCGGACAGACGAAAGATGGGAGGGCGGAATGTCGGAAGGACGGACGGACAGAAAGATTGACGAATAAAGCTGTCGGGAAAATGCATTTGACACCCAGACAACTAAAAGACAGTTGAATTAAAAATCGGACGGACAAAGAGGCGACTATATGCTCCCTTCTTCGGGGAGCATACAACTGGTTCAGTTATTGTGGGATCATTGTGTATCATTATATCGTTGTTTTATATCGTTGATGAAATTGGTGTTGTTGAGTTTTGTAATTTTTGTATACCAGCTCGTTTAAATTTACGCTCTAATAGCATCATTCCACAAATAATTTGAAAAAAAATATCGCTGATTTTCTTTTCTTTCTTAAACTTTATTAAGTATTTTGCTCTGATAATTGTGTAATAAGTATATTCGTGAAATAATGTTCGGATCTTTCTGCTGTAATAAAAGTGGTTTAATAGTGTTCCAAAGCAATGATGTAAAAAGATGAATTTAATAAGCTGACCTTATTATGTGAATGATGATTTGAAAAAAAAAACGATTGTAAAAAATGTTTAAATACCCGCGTACAACTTTCAAAAGCATTTTACAAATCATGTTAATATATTTGCTATAGAAGTACTAGTGTGATGGAATTTTTTGTATTCATATTTTTGTAATTTTAGCGTTTTGTATTTCCTTTCGACGAACGTTTTTGCTTTACGCTAAAATAAATTTCGAACTATGTGAAAAATATAACTAACTTGGATATAATAAAAATATTTTGGAGAAACAAAAAACACGCACTTTGTATCATGAGATAACAATACTTTTACATTAGAGATTTCATGTACCGTCTTTTTATAAAAATCATTTTGTAAAAATGTCAAATACTTATACCAACATAAAATGGATTCGGTGGCTTAAGAATGACTGCCCGCGCGTGTCAATGATTTTTACATTTTTGTCTCCGGTAAATACATTGAACCAAGAACTTTCATGAGTTTGATCCCTACTCAGTGAGGTGAATGATTTTTGATAGGGTAATTTTCAGAACTTGTATTAAGGAACTATTCTTTTCTTTGCAGGCAACGAGTCAGTAAATTCAGAAAGTGTCCTTCAAAACAGCAAAATGTCATGCCTGTTTTGTTACCTTATGATTATTAAAGATAAAGAAATCAACAAAACATTGCGGCATGTTCTACGTATATATAGTACGGTTGTCAATCTCGATTTACAGATATATAGCGCGATTAAAATGCAAACCGGGTGTCAGATTTCACTCATCAATCAGAATTGTTGTTTCATCTAGATATTACAATACAATAAATTATTTAGTGCGATTATCTGGTGTACAATTTCAACTAGAAATGTCGTATGTCTTTACAATATTATTTGTGCACACTTTATTGCAATATGAAAATGATGAGCTTAAGCTAATCCTGTTATAACTTACTTAAGAATGTTCGGAAAATTGAGGCCGGGTGTTTAAAACCATTTTATTTAAAAAAAACACATAACGCATTATAATATCTTCAAGGGACTTGATGGTTTAAACTTATCTGAAGTTGCGCACTTACCTAGACAGACGCTTCAATCTGGAGACAGCTTGTATCCATGGCTACATATACGCTTGTAACTTCCGTCCAGGTTCTTGCACATTCCGTTCGAGCACATCCCTGTCGTCTGGCATTCGTTGTCGTCTGATTAGTAAAATTATTTGTTTATTATTGTCTATTGTTCAGATTCAATTTAGCAACGGTAAATTACTGTAAAAGCTTATATTTTAAAAGGCCTATGTCGTCGAAATTTTGGATTCCGATTACACTATAAATGATATTATATGATAGAAATGCGCTTTATAAAGACATGTGCATGAAATAAATAAAACATAATGTAATGCACAACTACGATATTTGATAAAAACAAATTAGCAAACAAGTCTGAAAAATTAAAACACCGAGCAGGGATCAACCTCACGACTTGGGAGTCATACAAAGAATGACAGCAGACAGCGCTTTAACCAACTGCGCTTTCATGCTTGGTAAGAAGTAGAGGGTAAACTATGGTTATATAAAATACTTACAATTATGATGTCATTTGTAAACAAGGCTATCAGTAAAACTGATGGATGCTCCCCAATTCACTTTGTCGAGCAATATACATGCAATGAAAAGGGAAAATATATTAAAATGACTAAATATCAATATAAATGAATACAAGAAAGTGAAGAATTGTGCACTATATATATAATGATTTCAGAAATCTTTAAAGTCCCATAACCCTAATAAAAATCATTGAAGCGGAACATCCTGGTAGTATGCACACCTCCTCTTGGTAATGAAGCTTCCCAAAACGTTTCGTTGAATTCCGGCTAGTAGTTACTGAGAAATAGCGCGGAAAGAAAGTCAAGAATTGTGCACTATATACTGATTTCAGAAATCTTCAAAGTCCCATAACTCTAAGAAAAATCACTAAAGCGGAACGTCTTGGTAAAATGCACACCTCATCTTTATAAAGAAGATTCCCATGAATTTTCGTTGAATTCCGGCTAGAAGTTGCTGAGAAATACTCCGGACAAGAAAGTCTAGAATTGTATATTATATTCTAATATCAGAAATATTCAAAGACCCATAAATCTAAGAAAAATCACTGAAACGGAACGTCCTGGTAATATGCACACCTCCTCTTAGTAATGAAGCTTTCCATTAATTTTTGTTGAATTCTTGCCAGTAGTTGCTGAGAAATGCTCCGGACAACAAAGTCAAGAATTGTGCACTACATACCAATTACAGAAATATTACAGAAGACCCATAACTCTGAGAAAAATCACTGAAGCGGAACGTCCTGTTAATATGAACACCTCCTCTTGGTAATGAAGCTTCCTATGCAGCTTTGTGGAATCCGGCCAGTTGTTGCTGAGAAATACTCCGGACAAAAAAGTGTGACGGAAGGACGGACGGACGGACGGACAGACCCACAAAATAGTACCTAAGTGACTGTGACTTGTGTCTTTTACCGTTATGTGACTAGGGGTTTATGTGGCTTTCGAGCGTGTTAAATTATCGACATGGCAGAGGAATTAGTTAAGAAAATATAATATTTTACAGTATTTTAATTGTAACAACAATATTTTTTTGCAGGTTGGTTTTAAGATTGAGCACACATGCCTAGCGCGCGGATTCAGTAACAACGCCTGGTCTCGTGTCAATAAATAAATCGTGATTTAATTATTAATCCAATTATTAATCCAATCAGTTTTGCCAGTGTTAGTATTCGCGTATATTTATTTAAATGTTTCATGAAAAGTTCTGTCAGAAAAGGAAAGGACTTGAAATGAATAAGATCCAACATTCGTAGTGTCTTGTGGAAAGCGCTAAAATTTGGAATGCAATGTTTCTTTGCTGTGAACCGTGTTATAGTGATCGTGTTTCGGGCAACGATCTCAAGTTTGGATTTTCTTTACTTTTTAGCAACAAATTTGTGTCTAAAATCATCAAAAAAATTATTGTCTAAAATCTGACGAATACGGATTTGATGGAAAACGATCGTCGTTACAAACTTGGGTCTGGGGTTTTCTCTAGGTAGGGTCGGGTTGCACAAAACACTTTTTTTTGCCTCACCGAATGCAGATAAAGGTATCTAGCAATAAAGGAGTTCCTCATCGTAACGAAACTAAGCTAAACATCCTTAAATGCCTCAATGTTTTGGACACTTAATATAATTATTATTCAGTGCTTTGGAGTTTTGGAACAGCAAAAAAAAATAATTAATTGGAAGTGTCCCGATATATAAACAGTCAAAACTAATTTAAATTGCGCAAATGTTCATGCAAACGTGTCATTCGATAAACAATTATGGATACTTTATTCACATTAAATAAATCAATTTCAGAATTTTTGTTAAACAGTAAGCCTTGAAATTACGATTTGTGTTTTAAGTTTGGTTCACTATGGAACATTATCTGTCATATGCAGACTGGCTGAATCCCAACATACAGATGAATAAATGTTGTGCTAAGTTTTCACGCACAAAATTTGTTACAGCTCTGATGACCTTCCCCGGTACTTATACGAGAGACCAGAAGAGTTTATATAGTTTCTGTAAAAATCTTCCAAATATCATTGTACAAAGTTTAGTTGACTAAAATTGTGAACGTTTTTTTTTAAGTTCCCATTTTCTAGAAGTTTAATCTAAGCTCTTGTGATCTTGTAACTTTTGTCGATGACCACCCAAGTAACATTCATTTAAAGTTCATCGAAATTGGCTGATGTTGTTCTAGAGGGAATTAGACACACTTAACGAACGCAGGTCTATAACAATGATTCACATTCAACATTTAGTGCTCATGAACGGTTACAATTAAATCAAACAACTTCTGGTGTTTTTTTTTAATTAATGAAACAATCTAGAACAACCAAAAAATACAATCTGCACTCTAAACAATAAGTGTGAATGGACCACACATGACAATAAATTATTATGTCCATGTTAATAGGCCTTTTTACTCTGCTTGAGTTAAAGCAACAACATGGTATCATCTTAACAAGTATCTCACCCCTATGCGATAGTACATTCCCATATCCATATGGGACATGTCACATATAATTCATATATATCTTGGGGTATAAGTGGACTTACTTTCTGTGTATACTTCAAAAAAGAATAACAACTATCATTCAACCGGAATAAACTAATACATTTATTTCACGAACACATTCCGATTTATTTGCATGTGCCTCAACTTTACCTGCAATTTTAAACCATTCACCTTTGGTTATAACTATGGTAACCAGAACAGTGTTTCAATTTAGGTAAATTTCACTCCCATTTTTATCAACTACCTCTTAATTCCACTCCCATTTTATATAAACTAACTCTTAATTTCACTCACATTTTCACTCCCCGGCAAAAATACACAATACACGAAACACGTATGCATGTATGATTAAAGTGTAAAACGTTACATTCAATGCACAAAAACTACACATTCCACATTCCAAAGTATGCTTTTCAGAGTGTAATTGGGTGTTTTATCCTTCCAAAACTCATAACCCAACTTTTCAATCATTCAATAAACAAAAATGCAATACCCCCAAAATTAAGGGACGGTCAATCAAAGAAGGAATATACTAGGTCTTTAAGTATAAACACCATATACATCTACTATATTTTTATCATGTTCATAGTGGATATTAGAATTATGAATTTATGCAAAGATCACAAGCGTCAAAAAGGTATAAATAGTTTAAACTAATAACATTTGTCTGCGGCAGACATGCATAATTTGTAAACATACACAGTTTTCGTAATAAAGCTTGCAATAAGAATGAAGTATTCTGTTACAGCCAAAAAAAACAAGAGCTGTCTGAAGCCAGCATGCTCTACTATGCCGCCACATAAATAAGACAAAGCTTAACCAAAAGGTTTGAGGCCTGTATCTTGTTCAATCTTTAATTAAATCTTGAAATAAGTTACAAGACTACAGCAATAATTCTTAATGTATGTAAACCTGAGCAATATATTTTTTTTTTACACAGCCATGTATCTGACTGAAAGTTTGAGACTTATATCTTGAATGATGTAACAAAAATTATATGTATGAAAAGTTTAACCAATTCGTGTAAGTACAAAAGGGGCAATAATTCAGACAGCCATGGTTATGAGATTTGTCACAGTCATGTAAGTCATTACTATATACATGGCCGGCATGTTTCAGGTTTGTATTTTGAATGACTTTATTGTTATATCCATTTCTTAAACACTTAACCAACGCTAGCGCTGACACCGGGGCGAATGCAATAGTTCCACTTATTCTTCAAATAATTGAGCTAAAAATGAGGAAAATACTTAAGTGTAGTAACATCAAATTTAAGAACATTAGGCACAAGTTTTTAATATTTTATTTCTCATTTCCAAAATTGAGTCTGTATGAGGAGGGATAACAAGAGCTATCTCAGGACAGCACGCTCGACTATTCAACCGCTGTTTATTGGCCTTCATCACTACTTAAAAAGGGGCATAATTCTGATAAAATGCTGTTCACAGTTTTGGGTCTTGGCCAGTTACCTTATGTAATGATCCTGAAGGCATAAGTTTCAACTGAATATCTGTAGTTGATATAGAGATGTAGAGTTGTTGCATGCAAACTTTAACCTGATTTTAAGTACAAAAAGGGGCATTATTCTGCTAAATTACAAGTCAGAGTTATGGGCTTTGGTCAGTGACCTCCCATAATGACCCCAAACACAGGTTTAGTTTCAATTGAATATCTGTAGTAGTTACAGAGATATGGACTTGTTACACGCAAACTATAACCAGAGCATTACGCAGACACCGACGAACGGGTGAGTGGTACAACTCGAACTATTTGGTGAATTGTCGAGCTACAAATGAAAACAAGAGCCGGATTTTTTATTTTGCCGATGGGGGTACATATGTTTGTTTCTATGCAATGTTGCATATTTGCATTTAATAAAGTGTCCGTCAAAGGAACTTTTCTCCACTGGACATGCTATCATTTGTTTGGAAAATAATGAGGCGGAACCATTTGAATAAGTTTGGTAGAGAATAAAGTTTTATCAAGATTGATCAAGAACTTTAGAAAATATGACAGGAATTCAAAACTTTAACGCAAATTCTATTTTTAGCTCTAGTGGCCATTTTGTGCAGTGAGGCGGAACTATTTAGACATAATTCTATGTTTAGCTCTGGTGGCCATCTTGTGCAGTTTGTTTGTTTGTTTATTGGATTTTCGCCGTGTTCAACAGTATTTCAGTCATATAACGGCGGTCAGTTAACCTACCCACACTTTTCCTGGGTAAGTGCACATACTCATACCAGTAACTGACAAGTGAATCAGAGGTAGGGGGAGAATGGCCGTATGAATACTTTCATGGCCAATCCCCACACAAGTTATGGTGCCGGGCCTGGGAATCGAACCCGCGATCCTCGGATTTGTAGTCCAGCAGCTTGTGCAGTGAAGCGGAACCGGTGAAGCGGAACCATTTTCACAGCTTTGGTAGAGGACCATGAACATTTTTGTAAAGTTTCATGAATAAGTACCAAGAACGTTTGAAAATATGCCAGGAATAAGAAACTTTAACGCAAATTGTTAACGACATCTCAACGCCCGCCCGCCCGACCGACCGGTTTTCGCTAATCTATAAGCCGAGATTTTTCGTTGAAAAATCTGGCTAAAAATGAAAGTCTAACCAAAGTATAATTAGCTTGCCAATAGTGATGGCTGGCACAATGAAAACACAGAACAACCTATTAAATCTATTACAATTCTGTGATAAAGTGGTCTAAGAAAAGACACACCTCTTTACATCAGTAATCGTAATGTTGCTATGAAAATCACAATCAGTAACTTCCTTTAAACAAGAGGGTCATAAGGCCCTAAGTCACATGAGGGGCTAAGGAACAATAGAGAAAAACTAAAAAGCATCAACATTTTACAAGGTTTAACATACAGCAGACATAAAATCAGTAAATAATTTTGGCTAGAAGTGAATAATCAGACATGAAGAAAACACTACAAACTACTTAGGCTTGTTTTGTTTTCAATCACAAAAAAATACTAAAAACTACTTAGGCTTCTTTTGTTTTCAATTACCCATTTACACATGTTCATCGTTTATCTTTGTTTAGGTTGCTTATCTTCATAATTAGGAGATTTCTCTTTCTAATCCAAAGAATGCCTTAGTCCTTGTTGCTTGTTTCAATGGCAGACTGCACTTCCTTGCTTCTTGGACTAACCCCTGCATCCAAATAAGTCTTAAAGTACTTTTGTATTTCGGCGACTGCATAGACACTCCACTTCTGTCTTGTGGTTTTGGACATTTTTCTCTTCTTAGGCGGGCTTTCAACTTCACTGTCATCTCCTCAAGACACTTCTTCGTTTCCCATGAAATATGAAAGTTGGGATTTATTGTTTGTATTTTTCCGTTAGGATTTAACATCGCTTTGAACACTAGTAGGGTTACAGAGCGAGCAATATAAACACTGCCTTGCAACAGGACATCTTTCCATATAATAGCTTAAAAATTTAGTAAGAAGTCAGCGCCACCAAGTCCAATATACACCATATGCATCCCATTTTCTTTCCTTTTGGGTTTGAAGTCTCATAAACCTGTCCCAAACATTGATCTCACTAATTTGTCCATCTTTTGTCACATTAACCTTTCCATAAGGAGGTCTCCTAAGTTTAATTTGTTTGAAGTCACACATACCAGTCTAAACATTAGTCTCACAAATTTATCCATCTGGAGTCACATTAACCTACCCATAATGAAGTCTCATAAACCTGTCCCAAACAATAGTCTCACAAATTTGTCCATCTGGCGTCACATTAAACTGACCATAAGGAAGTCTCCAAAGAGTTGTTGTTTGAAGACACATATACTAGTCTAACATAAGTCTTACAATGTTTTAATGTGGAGTATCATTCACCATACGGAAGTCTGCTAAGTATATGTTTCATTGGTTTAGTCTGTCAATATCCAATCGCATCTTATCTACAAATGTTAAAACTGTAAACATGGCTGCGTCTACGAATAATAAGTAATTACTGATTTAGATGATAAATAATTATTCGCATGTACTGAAAAAAAAGCAACAGAATGCAAGTGCTCAAGTATTGACAACAAATTGAATGTGAATATGTTTTATATTTAACATTTTGTAGGGAAGGTACAGATAAATTGTCGTTATTGGCATTTCTTTGCATTTGTGCTTGACCAAATTATGGAAAAGATAGAAAAAGAAGGAAAATAGACAAGATCGAAACTGAGAATGCTTTAATTTTAAACTGAAGTTCAAAATAAGCTTATGTTAGATAAGGCCATACAAATTTGAATCTATGTTTAGCGTCCCCATGACTTACGCAGCAGATCGGAACAACCTTACCTGTATAACTATTGTATAGTATGATGCCTGTGCAGTTTCAATAAAATTGGCCAAGCAGTTTAATAGATGTTATTTGAAAACAATATTTTAGGAAACAAGATTGACATTGGCCATCACAAAAGTGCTCAGGTGAGCTGAAAAGGTCACTGTCACTGATATTGAGATAAATGTTTTGCACTCATACAATTTCCAACGGCCACAATTGCATTTGGCATTTAAGTGCAATGGGAAAGCATTCAGCTAACCAAGTTTCAACATCACTGCCACCGTTGCATTCCATCGGCAATGCTGTGCCACCACATGCCACTGTATCAAACTCTGTCACTGCATCAGACTCCGGGGTCCAACCTTGATGCACAGCTAGCAATTCTGAAACAATGAGTAGCAACAATAAAACCGTGAATCATGTTGCCTTTTCTCAGGCGATTTCGGAGACAATGAAGTTTTAATAATGAGACTGTTTTCTTTGTGTTTTGAGGTGATGAAGCAGTACAGTGTACAAAATGTATAGCATTTAATTTTTAATGTACAGAAAAATCTCAGAAAAGACGCCATTTAAGTGGATTAACTTGATCCCTGAATCCCTTGATGTATTTACCAGTTCAGCGAAAAACTTTAAATATAGGGACAAACTTAGTTAAATTCACAACAAAGTTTCTTTTTTTTAACAAATTCAAAAGGAAAGTTACAAAACTATAACAAGAGGGCCATGATGTCCAAAAGCGCTCAACTGAGAACTGGAACAGATGAAGACCATACTGTTGTGACAGGTTTGAAAATTATGGTATCTGAAAAATACATTTATTTCCGCAGGGATACGATCGGTATGACTTGAACATTGGTTAGTGCAATGGGCTAACTAAAGTACGAGTTGGGTAATGGATATGCGGTATTTTTGCTAATGGTTCTTAAATTTTTCTACATACATTTGTATTCTTACCTGACCCTTTTCCATTAAGTCAGTGACAGTTCTGGTAAATGCAGAAATAGTACATTTTGATGTCGTTTTCGCAGACAGTTTTTGAGAACTAGTTGGCATGCGATAATTGTGATGGCTTTGCTATAATTTCAAGTTTTGCTTTGTGTTTGATAATTTTCTGTCCAATGATGATAAATGATGCCAATGCAGGCTCTGAAGCCATCAATGTTGCATGTAAAAATAACTGCATGTAAGATTTGCAATTGTTGGAAATCTAACTTTATCAATTGTTATGGTCATACGCAAACTGTGTTAGTTTGGTCAACATTGAATAAAAAAACTTGTGTGCAAGCCAATCATTGATAACTTGTTGATGCTTTATCCACACACAAGGGGCAATTACTCCGTGTTTATCGCCCGATCATTCTTATATTCGACTTCACCTGTAATATTCCATTCATAGACAAATTGTGCCTAATTGGAAAGGATTGGATGAAAAATGAAGTCTCTATCCTGAATAATGTCCATGTTTGTATATTCTTTTCACAAACAAAGGGCAATAAATCCGGTGTTTCTGGCCCGATTCTGTTTATTTTCAACATGACCTTTAATATTATGGTCATAGACAAACTGTGCAAGATTGGATGAACAAGAGCACCGCCTACAGTTGCTTGACGCTCGACTTTCTTGTATTTGATATAATTCTAGCCTATTGTTAATAGAATGGATACATCACTGTGTTGAAGTGTGTTGAATTTGAAGTCAATACAGATTTTAAGAAATTTGACCAAAAGCTAAAATTGTAAGTTGAAAATGGGCAAATACAAGTACCAAGTAACTGACAACTGCACTACTTGAATCAGAGGTAGGGTGAGAATGGCCGTAGAAACTAGAATGGTCACATGAGTGACGGATATACCCCCACACTATGGCCTTGTTACAAAACTATGGCATCCATTCGAAAGAAATGGACAGAGAGTGAATGCTTTACTTTCAATAGGAGCCATAACTCTGTCAACATTTAGTGGTTTGTAACCAAACTTGAACTTGATCTGTATTTTATGATGTTACACCTATGTAAGAAAAATAATTTAAATATATGAAGCCTTTCATGAGTTATTGTCCATGTTTTTCGGGAATTTAAGTCAAAAGAAGGCCATAACTGTGTCAAAATTTAGTGGTTTGTAACCAAAGTCGAACTTGACCTGTATTTTGTGATGCTTCACATGTGTACCAATAATTATTTACATATGTCCAGCCATTTTTGAGTTATCGTCAGGAAACCATGTTTTTAGTGAATGTATGTCAAATAAAGGGCCATAACTCTGTCGAAATTTAGTTGTTTCTAACCAAAGTCGAACTTGACCTGTATTCTATGATGTTATACATGTGTGTCAAAAATTATTTGAATATGTCAAACCTTTCTTGAGTTATCATCCGGAAACCATGTTTTTAGTAATTTTAAGTCGAAAAGGAGCCATAACTCTTTCAAATTTTAATGGTTTGTAACCAACATCGAACTTGACCTGTATTCTATGATGTTACACATGTGTACCAAAAATTATTTAAATATTACATGCCTTTCTTGTGGTATCATCCGGAAACAAAAAACCAACAGACCGACTGACCGAGTAGCTCACTCCTATATACCCCCTCCCCCTAAACTTCGTTAGTGGTGGTATAATACAATAAGCATTATTGACCATGCCTCATAATTCGATGTTTTCTTAATACTAAACAATCATTGCCAAAATCATGATATTAATTATTAAAGATGTTTTTCCATGTTATAAAGAAAGACATGATACAACAGTACACTCCTAAATTACCCCTGTACTGAATGTGTCCACAAAAAAGCAAGTACAATATTTTTTTATGATCCCCCCCCCCCAAATGAACATAATTTTATTGCTAAATTGAAGAAACCACCTAACTAAATTATATTTGATTTGCTATAAGTGAAGTACAAAACTGCAACATGACATGATAATAACGCAATTTCCAACGCTCACTGATAAATCTACAAATGATGCCACTTATTTTCCAATACTTATGATTATGAAGCGAATACCAAACAATTATGCGACCACTTCTAAAGATCTGCTATTGTATAGAAACATTTCTTCAGTGAAGCTAGCGGCCTTCGCTAGATCAGAGCTAATAGCACCGACATCAAAGCTCAATGGTAGCATTCAAGCTGTTAACAATTTTGAATGTAATTATATAAAAAAACTTAAATAAAATTATCCCTCTGATATAATTATTATTGGACCATAAATCAATCATTCACAATCTATTCAGACATTCTATGCAGACAAATAACATCGTCGTAGTCGACTACACGCTCTCAAGTGACACCTAGTATTATGAAATACACAACTATTTTCGGTACACTGACTAGCTGTAATTTCCAAATAATCGGTAGTTATTGATATGTTATTTTCTTAAATAAGTATTTTAAAGGTTTTGTTAAAATCTTAGTGTGCCAGAAATCAATAACAAGATAATATCCTCTAGTGACAAACTACACATAATTATAGTTTTTCTTTTTAAGTTGTTCACAGAACAACTAAATGTGCCGCTATATCAAAGCCAAACAGTCAAAGAACTATGATCCTAACAGCTTTAGGCCAGGTAGATTCCATTACGGGAAAGAAAGAAGTGCCGTTTTGAATATCGTTTAATTTGTCAAATGGTAATCACTATGATAATAAATATGATTAGAACATGACGTGGTGGGATTATTTAAGTTAAGAACTTCCAACTTTTAAGTGTTAAATACATTGTCAAACATCATTTTTGTTGTTTATTATTGCAATTTCATCTATTTTGAAATATATCTACTGTGTTTAATAATATTTTGAATGTTAACATAAAAAAGAGGGCCACGATGTCCCTAGGTCGCTCACCTGATATCTATGTATGAAGTTTCATTAAAATATCTCAATGCATTCTTAAGTTATTGAGCGTAAACCGTTTTTCTACTTTTAATAATAGTGACCTTGACCCCACCCACCCCGCAAACCCATGTGAGGTCTCGATATAAGATATGTTTATTAAGTTTCATTAAATATCGCAATGCATTGTTAAATTATTGAGCAGAAACCGTTTTTCTATTTTTAGCAACAGTGAACTTGACCCCACCCACCCCATATGCAATCCCAAGCAATGTCTCGATATAAGGTACTTATGTATTAAGTTTCATTTCAATAGCTCAATGCGTTTTTAATATATTTATCTGAAACCATTTTTCTATTTTTAATAACGGTGACCTTGACCATGACCCCACCCACCCCACATGCAATCGAAAGCTAGGTCTTAATATAATGTATTTTTGTATTAAGTTTCATTAAAACATCTCAATGCGTTCTCAAGATATTGAGCGGAAACTGATTTTCTATTTTTAGTAACAGTGACCTTGAACTTGACCCCTCCCACCCCATATGCAATCCCATGCCAGATGTTGATATAAGGTATCTATACATTAAGTTTTATTAAAATATCACAATGCGTTCTCAAGTTATTGAACTGAAACCGTTTTTTCTATTTTTAGTAACAGTTACCCTGACCTTGACCCCACCATATGCAATCCACATCGAGGTCTCGATATAATGTTTTAACCAAATATGAAACCTCTGGGCCTTGTGGTTTCAGAGAAGAATTTTAAATCATTTTGCAATTTACATCTATATAAACCATGTGAGCCCCGGGGTGTGGCCAGTTTTGACCCCATGGACATCATTTGAACAATCTTTGTAGAGGACCACTATACAACATTACATACCAAATAGTAGAATTGTCACATGAGTAACGGATATACCCCCACAATATGGCCTTGTCACAAAACTATGGCATCCGTTCGAAAGAAACGGACAGATAGAGAATGCTTTAATTTGTGAATGGTCAACAGTGTATTTGGAAAAATTTAATTTCAATAGAAGCCATAACTCTGTTAAAATTAAGTGGTTTGTAACCAAAGTTGAACTTGATCTGTATTTTATGATGATACACCTATGTACCAAAAATAATTTAAATATGTGAAGACTTTCATGAGTTAGTGTCCATGTTTTTCGGGAATTTAAATCAAAAAGGGGTCATAACTGTGTCAAAATATAGTGGTTTGTAACCAAAGTCGAACTTAACCTGTATTTTATGATGCTACACATGTGTACTAACAATTATATAAATATGTCAAGCTCTTGTTGAGTTGTCGTCAGGAAACTATGATGTTTAGGGAATTTAGTTCAAATAAAGGGCCATAACTCTGTCAAAATTTAATATTTTGTAACCAAAGTCAAACTTGACCCGTATTGTATGATACACATGTATACCAATAATTATTTGAATATGTCAAGCCATTCTAGAGTTATCGTCTGGAAATCATGTTTTTATGGAATTTTAAGTCAAAAATGGGCCATAACTCTGTAAAACTTTAGCGGTTTGTAACCAACATCGAATTTGAGCTGTATTCTATGATGTTACACATATGTACCAAAATTATATTTGAATATGTCAAACCTTTCTTCAGTTATCATCTAGTAACGGTGTCTTTAGGGAATTTTAAGTCAAAAAGGGGCCATAACTCTGTCAAACTTTAGTGGTTTGTAACCAACATCTAACTTGACCTGTATTCTATGATGTTACACATGTGTACCAAAACGTATTTGAATATGTCATACCTTTATTGAGTTATCATCTGGAAACCGTGTTTTTAGGGAATTTTCAGTCAAAAAGGGACCATAACTCTGTCAAAATTTAGTGGTTTGTAACCAACATCGAACTTGACCTGTATTCTATGCTGTTACACATGTGTTCCAAAAATTATTTGAATATATCAAGCCTTTCTTAAGTTATCATCCGGAAACGAAAAACCAACTGACCGACAAGCTCACTCCTATATACCCCCTCCCCTAAACTTCGTTTGTGGGGGTATAATTATATCCCGACCAATCCCCACACAAGTTATGTGACGAACCCCAGGAGTGACAGTTCAAGCCTCTACCAACTGAGATCGTGTTAACGCAAACAAAAAGTTGATTTTTTAAAACTATAAACACAATTTGATACATGAAAACTCAATTTGTATTACAGATGAAATTTCTAACCTGTGTAAGAGTTGCCATGTATTTCCTCATTGACATGCTACTTATTATAGCAGATGCTTTCAATGCAACTTCATCGCATACACCTTTTAGGCTGTCGTATGCACGCACATTCCGGGTCCCTTGGTGGCAAAATGAAAAAAAATGCATATAACTTGGTCCATGGGTGGCAAATGTAAACCAAGAGCACCTCCTTGCTGGTGCAGAGCGCTCACGTGTTTCACACAAAGAATTCAGTTTTGTTAAGTCTAAAAAATGGGCTAAAATCCTATAAAACACAAGCCAAATATATTTCACTAGTGATACATACTCACTTAATGATAGTAGGAAAGTGTTGTAAATTTGGAAGCAATAGCCTTGGTTCTTTAGAAAAAAATGGACCTAAACACAAAACAGCCAAGATTTCAGCTTTTTAAATCCAAAAAGGGCCATTATTATTTCAAAATATAGGCCAGTGTTATGTTACTTGCACTACACGGTCACCTTATGAAAGTTGGGAAGTGTTTCAAGTTTAAAGATGCAAGACGCTTATAACGAGTCTGTTTACATACATACTTTTTAAGCAATAATTCGACAATATTTTACATTATCATAAAGATGTATAGTAAAAAAAGGAAAACACCAGTTTAATAATAATAGAGAGAATTAAAACTTAGAAGAAAAAAAGCTGCAACATGTTACATATTTGTTTATTTAATTTGAATGCGTCTAACTCTTTGTTATAAATAGGGAATTTATTTCCATCAACTGTAAGCAGGATATTGCGGGTTCGAGCAAGGGATTTTTAAGTTGTGTTTCAGAATCAGATTCAAGAATTGTTTTGATGCAACACATTGACAGTCCAAAAACCATAATTTGTATGTTGAAATCGGTGACCAATATTTGTCGATTGCTAATAATTATTATGTAGTCAACAAACAGTAGCATTTTCTTTCTAAAATAAAGGTCTCGAGATACCCGTCCTGCATATTTAAAAGCAATAGCTTTGATACTTTGGGAGATAAGTGGACCTAAACAAAAAACTTAACCGAACGCCAACCAGGCTATCACATCAGATTTTTTTTCTTCAATGGCCAATGAACCTCAATATAAACTAGAAATCATAGCCGCAAGTGCCAATCAAAAATAACTGAATGTTCACAGTTATTCACCTCTATTAGCAAACTGGTATTGGTTGCCCCTCTGCACCCCTGCAGCCTGTCTTACTTCAGCATTCGTAATATACTTCAGGGGCTTATTGGCATCCTTTGGTACAATCACTGGCACTGGTCTACCCCGCTGAAGTATGCATAAAAACAAGCAACTTAAGTTGCAAGATATATGTAGGACTACATGTTATTAAGCTTATAAAAAATAAAACATAATTCTCAAATTACAAGTACCAGGGTGTCCCGCAGGAATTCTTGAAGGCATGTCGGCACCCAATGACCACCCCCATCCCCTGGACCACATCGTTCTACTCACACAAACACAAGTCCCCAAACAAACAAAAACGCAAAAAGTACTGTTAAAGAAATATGTTCAATCGATCAATAAATAATGCAAATAAAATCACATTATTTCTTAAATAATAAAATTACATTAATTTCTTAAATAAAGAAAATAAATACAAATAAAATCACATAATTTCTTAAATAATAAAATCACATAATTTCTTAAATAATAAAAATTATTAAATTCTTGGATTATTGCTGTTGATTTGTTTTAGCTTTGACTAATTTGTTTCAACTATTTTTGTTGCAATTGCAATCAGTTTACAATCAAATTTCATTCCTAAAAAATGCCAGTGTCCGCCCAACACTGGTACATCAATCCCTTTTATCTCCTTAAATAAATTATTCCAGTACTATTGTCATTATATGCCTTACTTGTTGCATGTATTGTCCACAGTTTTGTTGCAATAGCAACTACAGTTCTTTCCAAAGTATTTAACTTGTTTGATTTGCCCTGACACAGATCAATACATGACATGCTTCAGTTACTCCAATTACACTAACCAAGTTAATGAACAGAAAGTAAATTGGATTTAAATTGTAAGCGTAGTCTCAGGTCTAATGGAACGAGCTATACAAAGTTGACATATATCAATAGCCCAGCAAAACAAACTTGTCTGACATTGTGCAGTTTTCAAAATTTGACAGTTTAGGACTCTTTTTTTGAGTTACGTGGGAACTTCAAAGATAATGTTTAATATTGCATATAAATTTTGATAATAAAACTAAAATTGTACCTTCCCTCTTATCATTACAAGTACTTGACTTTCGAGAAGGTGTTTCTCGACATCTGTCAAGTCTTTTGAGACTGACGCATCTAAGTCGCTGAGACTCCTGCTTCGCTGTATGAAGCTTTGGGGGCTAAACCGAGAATTCAAAATATCCAAGCTTAGTTAAAAATGTAAATGGTGGCACTAGATTCCTACGCATAGTCACTGCGTTACATCATTATTACTTGCCTTTAGTTAGTGACCTAGCTTAACTTGTGTGACCCAGTTTTGATCTGGGCCAAGTTTTCACAGAGAAAATAATTCATACTAGCCATGAGAATTGGACCAAAATTGGGTACGATTCAAAGATTGTCACTGGTAACCAGCATGAACCAGTTGAGCAGGAATGCTCCCACTTTTCTTCAAATTGTGTTGCCAAGAATGCAAGCTTAGTCAGTCATTAAATATAGCTATTTGCTTTAACTAATCATCAAACATCTGAAGTGTTCTAGAATTTTTACTATCTAAAGTAAATTTGTTGTGAAGTTTAGGGGTCAATAATCTTATAAAAATTTACTCCGACACTTCTAGTTCTCCAGAGCGCCGCTTGTTAAACAACAGAAGTCTGGTCTGGTAGAGTTGAACTATTCTTCCATAATTCTCGGGGGTCTGTTTTGTTGTCTCAAGTTCACTAATAAGGTGTTTTGTTAATTTTGCAACATCGCCGGGGGCTGGGATTTCGTTTTTTTCTGTCAGTTGTCTTGTCTGTAAAACGGTTCTTGCCACCTTTATTACTCTTTCACCCCGTTCGATTTCCATCAATGTCAGAAAGCGTTTACATTCTTTTAGTTTAACAGATTCCACATCATTTGCTCTCAGCAAAAATGCGTACTTCGCATTTATAAGTCTTCTAATATCATATTTGAGCTTCAACGCATTTGAAGGCGCCCTCAAATCCTCCACATCATCCATGTTAGGCATACTAACAGCGAGTGACGCAGCTACAAACTGATCAAACTTTGAAAGGACTAAAAAGTCCCACATAGTCTCTTCATTCTCCTTTGGTTCACCTTGCTGACTTTGGGCTTTGAGGGCATTTAGCAATCTAGCACAGAGCCTCATACGTCCACTGGCATAATATTTCCGCTTTTCTACATTGTCAAACTTCACGGCGGAGCCAACTCTCACCAAGACGAAGAATCAAAATGTCCCTCTGAGCAGTCCTGTTGCAATCATCATCTTTCATAATGCGGTACACTTCCTCCAACATCATTTTGGAAAGTTTTCCTATGATATGACCAGCTAATATTTGAGCTGTAAGCACAAGATCTTTCTTTCTTATTCCTTCTGTCACGCCGTTTGCTAACCTTTTGTGATGCTTGTTCAACCCTGACAAAAGGCACCATTCTCGACAATTCACACAAGGCCCGTACTTGGTGACATCCAACATTTCATCATTCGAGTTTCGAGATGTAATCAGCTCTCCTTTTTTCTAATCAATAACACTCCTGTTGTGTTGGTCATCACCCAATTTTCTCAGTGTTGTAAAATCAGTTTTTGTCTTCCTAAGTTCATCTCCAACTTCTAATATGTTTCTGTGAACTTTCATGTGGACGGGAATGTGTAAAAACATCTCTCCACAATAGTAATAGCAATGGTAGTTGTTGTAAACTCTTGTATGTTTCTTCTTGTACGCTTGTCCCCTTGAAGGGTCTAAACTCTTTACATTCTTTCTGATATAAATTTCTGGGTATTCAATGTCCCTTAATATTTCCTTCTCTGTTACAGCCCCCCTTTCCTTAGTTCTACAATCTCCAGTGTCATCAACTTCAGATTCAACATCAAGCTTTACTGCATCAGAGTTTCCAGAAGCATGGGCATCAGGATGGTTGTTTCCTAAGAACTTGTCAATCTTCATTACATTCTCACATTCAGATTCTGGTTCATCTTCACTTGCAGGAATAACATAAACATCACTTTCCTGCTCCATGTCCAACATAGTGTTTATGTCATCCTCCACAGCACAGAGTTCACGTCTATCAATATCAAAAATTTGATTCCCAATGTCACTCCCAAACATATAACTGGTGGCGACCTTGGCAGAAACAGCATGCAGGGTGGGACTCGCATCCGCAGTGTAATTGCGACAGGGTTCCATTGCGTCACCACTGGCCTCTTTCTGTGCGCCAGCTTCATCTCTGGTGACGTTCTGGCAGGGCGCTCCAACAGATTTAAGGTCAACAGAAGGCGGGATGGGACTCGCATCCGCGTCATTGTAGCGACAGGGTTCCATTGCGTCACAACAGGCCTCTCTCTGTGCGCCAGCTTCATGTCTGGTGACGTTCTTGTAGGGCGCTCCTACAGATTTGAGGTAAACAGAAGGCGGGGTGGAACTTGCATCCGCAGCGTAGTTGCGACAGAGTTCCACTGCGACACCATTGGCCTCTTTCTGTGCACCAGCTTCATCTCTGGTGACGTTCTGGCAGAGCGCTCCAACAGATTTTTCAGGTCAACAGTAGGCGGAGTGGGACTCGCATCCGCAGTGTTGTTGTGACCGAGTTCCATTGCGTCACCACTGGCCTCTTTCTGTCCGCCAGCTTTATCTCTGGTGACGTTCTGGCAGGGCGCTCCAACAGATTTCAGGTCAACAGAAGGCTTGGGACTTGAATATGCAGCGCTGTTGCGACAGAGTTCCACATCGTCACCATTGACCTCTTTCTGTGCCCCAGCTTCATCTTTGGTGATGTTCTGGCAGGGCGCTCCAATAGATTTCAGGTCAATGGTAGATGAGGTGGGACTGGCATCCGCAACGTTGTTGCGACAGGGTTCCATTGCGTCACCACTGGCCTCTTTCTGTGCGCCAGCTCTTGTGACGTTCTGGCGGGACGCTCCAACAGGTTTCAGGTCAACAGCAGGCGGGGTGGGACTAGCGTCTGAAGCTAAAATGAAACTCCTTTTAATTTAAATTTCAAGTTAGAGTTAAGCAACTGATTTGGACTGTGACAAACAAAAATGTGTCTTAAGAACTTTTCACGTTTCAATATAAATGAAACAGTGTCTCTATTTTTCGATAAAAACTAAAAGTGCAATACTATGTAAATAACACAATTGTTTATTTTTTTGTCTACGATCATTTCATAGCAACTGTTTGTTTTATCAATGCAATGTTATATAAGAATTTTTTTGCTGTGGAATGGTGGCAGGGTCTTTCAAGAGGGGGAATTCAACGGTAACAGGGGAAAAGTTTGGAATTTTGTAAAAGGGGAATTGTTTGGAATTTTTTAAAACCTTTACTATACATCATACTATGTTATATAGACATACTTAAATAGCTTTTGCATACGTGTCTAATATTTATATGAATCATGCTGGATTTCTTTAAACATGAGGGCCATCAGGTCCGAGGTCTCTCACCTGAAAAGTTGGCCGGTGACTTAGTTTTGGACCCCACATGACCCAGTGTCTGAGATTTCATGGGACCAAATGTTCTGAGCAAGTTTAAGGAGGAAAATGGGGCTGAATATAGGCAAAATTTGCAATAAATGCACTGATATTAACACTATATTTATTAATAAGGCACACTAACAATGAAAATAGCTTTAGCCAGTATTATTACTCTTGTTCTCACATTTTATGTTGACAGTCTTGGTGGTCTTTCTTTTGTATTTTGGTTTACCAGCATTGGCAATTTCCGCTTATATTTTGAAACTTTCGTGTTTTTTTCTTTAACAATTGATAAATTCTCAATGGAGCAAATTTCATTCTACAGTTTGTCTGAAGTCACACATACCAGTCTAAATATTAGTGACAAGTCCCAAAATTGTGTCCATCAGGAGTCACATTAACCTATCCATAATGAGGTCTCCTAAGTTTAATTTGTTTGAAGTCACATATACTCGTCCAAACATTGGTCTCACAAATGTGTCCATCTGAAGTCACATTAACCTATCCATAATGAAGTCTCATAAACCTGTTCCAAACATTAGTCTCACAATTTTTACATCTGCAGTCACATTAACCTGTCCATAAGGAGATCTCCTAAGTTTAATTTGTTTGAAGTCACACATACCAGTCTAAACATTAGTCTTAC
This sequence comes from Congeria kusceri, assembly GCA_027627225.1. NCBI lineage: Eukaryota > Metazoa > Mollusca > Bivalvia > Myida > Dreissenidae > Congeria > Congeria kusceri. The sequence goes on along the minus strand of CM051025.1, from coordinate 964,693 downwards.
AAAGTTGTCCATCTGCAGTCACATTAGCCTAACCATACTGAAGTCTCATAAACCTGTCCAAAACAATGGTCTCACAAATTTGTCCATCTGCAGTCACATTAACCTGTCCATTATAAAGTCTCATAAACCTGTCCTAAACATTGGTCTCACAAATGTGTCCATCTGAAGTCACATTAATCTATCCATAATGAAGTCTCATAAGTTTAACATGTTCATACTCATTCATAAAATTTCAAATGGCATTGTGTTAATGATTATTTTTAGCAAACCAGCAGCATGCCCATTCATGCCCATTCACTGTGTGAAACCCGCAAAAAAATCATAATGCACACAAAATCTTTAGACTGTTGGGGTACATGCGCACATAAAAAACGTCTGGTCCAAATCTTGATTAAATTTTCCAGGCTGACAATTTCTGTCGTCAGAGTATTTATTCACGGATATTGATACACGTTGACCGTGGATCCCAATTTATTAGCATATATGTTAAACATTTTAGAGGAATTGTTTATGTTGTAAACCAAAGACCAAGTAACAAAGATTTCACAGTTCTTTGCGCTACAAAATTTGTTTATTATGGTCCATACACGCACTCTTTTCATGCAGATGACCTGACGTAAATGTCAGCACAATTTCCACGCGTTTTTCTTGCAAAAACACAGTTTACATGACATACATGTGCCTACTAGCTGTAAAGAGAATGTGTGTGTATGTCTCGTGAATGGATAAATTCAGATGTGTTTCAGATTTCAATGTAATTACGGTATATGCGCTGCCAAACCGGAGTTTGATGTTAATTACTGTATAGTTTTTTTAGTTGAAATATTTTATTTATAGATGTAACATATGAGATTAATAACTATTTTCTTTTTTGAGTAGCAAAAAAAAAAAGTATTGTGTATACATGTATATGTAAATTTGAAATTGGTACATAAGAAAACCAATAAGTTGTTTATTTTGTATTGTGTACCCACTTTTTTGAAAGGCTTTGGGAACATGTACCCCCAATTTTAAAAGTAAGTGGGCATGCTGAACCAATGAACCCCGCCATCTTCGATGGGGGCATTATAACAAAGACATTGTTAAACAAGCAATATTTGTACAACAAAATGACTTGCCTAACTATGAGTGATAATGACTATTGATATTACTATTAGAAGTACAGTGACACATGAAACGCATGGGACTTGTATAAATTAATCCTAACTTGTTGTGGATAATAGACTCAGGGCTATTATTTGACTCTCATTTTTACCCTTTGGCTCTTATATTTTCAGAATTTATTTTTCAAAATAAAGCTTACATTCTGAGAAGAATTTTAAGGCAAATATAGGGGGTAGATATATACTTTTTAAGCAGGCAATTGGCCCTAAAATAAGCACTGAAATCTGACTGACTCTCAGAAATGTGAGCCTACGAGTCAGTTTTGATTATTGACTTCGAGTCAAATGAGAGCCCTGAGACTGACATTTGTCTTTAAATCACTCCTACAAGTACCATTGCCATTAGACATGCACAATTCTTAATAAGGCCAAAAAGAAATGCCTGTAATTTGTGTGTTCAGGAGAACAGTCTCAAAATAAGCAGCTAAATATTTATACTTGCCTTGGGCCCATTTAATGTCATCTAGAAATGCACTCAGTGTGTCCTTTCTTTTCTTTAGAGCACCTGAAAAGAGAATTATATAAGAAATTCATAGAGATGCTTAATATTTTCTATGTCCATGGCAACAGTCGAATTAATCTTTTTATTATTTAAGAAATAATGTTCGCATCATCGTCATCAGCCAATAAACAACAATTTGGAGTTCTGGTGAGTAGGAATTAAATAGCCATGCATCCGAATAATAATAATAATAAAGTTTTATACATGTACATCGATGTAACACGTCAGAACCCTACTAATCAGAGCAATGGGACATTGTCCCTGTCACATAAATATATTTCACCACTACTTAAGCGAGGACTTTGTGATTTTATGGTTTGCAAAACCGGCGAACATAATCTTGAGAAAGCATTAAAATCTCTTTGTCAGAGTTATGGGCCTTTGTCAGTAAAAGCAAGGGGCATAATTCTGCTAAAATGCTGGTCTCAGTTATGGGCCTTGGCCAATGAACATATATTATAACCCCGAAGACATCAGGGTTATCAATAACTTTTGACTGAATAGCCCAAAACGAAAATGTAAACTGCTAGGAGGCCCAGGGGGGTTGGGGGGGGGGTCTTGTTAGGACCCACCCACCAGAAAAAATGTTGTATGTAATTACACATGTTATACATATAACATTCTCTACAACATCAAAACATTGTTCTGATTACTTTTCAATATTCCTGATTTGAACAAAGAAGTCCATGAAAAACACGAGACGTTATATCTTGGCATTAGTCTTTTTTTAGCGTGATGTCATGAAGTAGCTTTTTATCTGATACTTCTGGCTGATAGCCACACCCATAGCAATGTGGTCAGTTTTTATTCAAATGTATTTGACATGTAGCCGAACTGCGGTTAAAGTATACAAAACATGTTACAGGATTGACATCAGGACTGTATCATCAATCGATACTAACATATCTGAACAATGCAAGCTCACTCGCTAGTGTATTAATCAATGAACTGGAACAAAAAGACGCTGACATTTTACAATAACCTTCACTTTCGACTTGAACTTGACTTGCGATTCTTTGTCAAAGGGTTATTGGAGCGTTGGTTTTTTTAATTAATCAGTGTTCAGTGAAGATTTTGAACAGCTCGTTCTTTCAGAAATAATAGAAGATCTAGATCAATTTGTTTTTGGTTTGATATATGAGTACCTCTATGAACATTTGATGTGACATGCTAAACACGGTCAGCATACGCAAATTGTTAACACATGTCATAGTCTTCATACACTGTTTAGGTCTCAAAAATAATTATTATATTAACTTCTTTTCATTTGTAGTCATTTCTTTCTTATGAGGCGCAAAAAGCATGCCGTTAACAAAGCATACGTAACGAAAATCCTGTTACTGTTTATTTGCACCTTTGCTAATTAATTCGAGGGCGTGATAAACGTTCTACATATACACCTTGTCGCATATCGGAAATTTTACGCGTTTTCATTGACTTTTCCGACCTGCCAGTGGGCATTTTTCCCCAAAATTCTTGTACTGGCCTTAAGAAACTTCTGCAAGTTTCACGGCATTTGTTTTATGTCCTTTTTGCAATTTTTGTAAACAAACGCTAATGCCAATGACGAGGTCAGTGCAATACCTCTCTCTATTCTTAGAATAAGGCCTTGTTTTTATGTTTGCTCATAGACATACCTATCAGCTTGTTCATAAAAATGCAAAACATCGTTTCATGAATCCACATAAATTTAGAAGTATATAATGTGTAAACAAAATGGAAATGTCAAGGTGTGGCAAAAATGGACGAGTTATTAATTATCACTGTAATTACACGTATATGATCGATCGAAAACGATTCATAAAATGGCTAAACAAAAAGTGTTTTAATTGAGAGTGTATTGCAGTCTTCACGAAACTCTGAGGTCCTCAGTCAGACATTTGGTCTAATTGACAAGAAAAATCTGTCAGACCTGCTGCACATTTGTCAGACCAAACACAAACACGTTTCGGAATTATTTAAATGTTTTTACTGGTTTACATTATTTATTCATATTGCATTTAAATTTCAATTAATTTTTCACACTTTAAATTAAAAAAAATAATATAAAAAATATATATATATAGTTTTATAATCACATACATATTGTGTCTATCTAAACATTAGGGTTGGGTTAAGGGTTAGGTTTAGAGCCCCAAATGTTGCTGGTTTAAAAGTTAGCCCTATAACTGTTGGGTCACGCATGCATGGGAGATTATAACGGGGAAGACCCAATATATATATATATATATATATGCAATATTTACCACTTATATTCAGTCTCTGACTAATCTTCATAACTTGTTATATTTCATACAGTTAAATGTATAAAATATGTTTTATGTCTAATTAACACATACTTAGATCTATTTCACTCTATACAGTTTATATTTAAAATCCTATTATTATTTTTATATAGAGTCTGGTATATAATTTTACATATTTTATACAATGTAATATTTTAATAGTCCAAAAACAAAATGTAGTTTCTAGTGGTTTAAAAAAGGTAAAGGAAATAAATGAACATTAAATAGCAAAACCTAGCGTCCAAGTAATCTTTTCCCAGGGACCTATACAATAGGGCCCTGCTTCACCCCCCCCCCCCACTACTCTTTTAATCACAAAACTACAAAAATACAACGCTTTGTGGCGAAAATCTTAATGTTTGTTGATTACCGGTAATGAAATAATTTAAAAGGACTTTATTCATTAAAAAGAAACAACAAAACATTGTTGATGAATTCGAATTTATTTACTTTCACTTTCGACAAGTGTACTGCCAATACTCTCGCTAACTTTCATATAATAAGTGTCCATGAATGATTTGAAATAATACATTTATTAGTGAACAGTAATTAGTAGATGTATTTTTTGTAACAAATGAAGACGCGATCGGCGTTCGCAATTTGTCAAGTTACACAACTTCATATTAATTCTCATAATTAGTATAATGTTCATTTCGCAAAAGTAATAATTGTAATGCCTTCTTTTTAAATTGAAGTGATTAATTTATTAAATACATGGGAGTTAAAAACATGCACATCACAAACGCATACCTAACGGGATAGTGTAACATATCGCTTGCCCCTTTACTGAGGGCGTGTTTAACTTTCTATCGACGACGCTCATACGCATATTGGAAAATTTACGCGTTCTCATTGGCTGACTGATTTAGCTGTAGTAAAACTGACTCCTCCTGCGTCTAGAATATATGGATAATTGATACACTGGTGCAGAAGGGGAGTGTGTTAATTGCCGAATAGTCGTTCTTTGTCTTTGATAGACATGCATACACAAACGGAAATGGATGCATCATAGAATCTAACACTTAATTTTATGGCGTCCTTACTGTATTGATACGAGGTCATCAGTGTTTCTAAATGCAATAGAAATATGCATCATGTAATTCCGCTGAATTTAAAAATAGATTATATAATGAGTGTGTGCTGTTTAAATTTCGATTTGATATAACATATGTTAGTCTGACATTCTGGATAAACGAAATTGAAATTTCTTCCGGACTTCACAAATTTAGTCGGTCAGGTCCGTAGCCCCGACCGAGTTTCGTGAAGACTGGTATTGCACCAAGACTTCTGCATCCGCATCAAATCGCTTAGTGCATGATTCTATGCCCACATTGTTAACGCATGTGTTTATGCAGATGTATTTGCGTAGATATGAAAACACACCTTCTAAATTGTGAACAATTTATCTCATTCATAGAACAGTTTAATATGCCACTAAAATAACAAATACAGTGAAATACTGCATAGAAGATCGAGTGTTAACAGCTAGCTGCTTCTAGGGCGCACCTTGCTGAAAAAAAGCTAGTTGCCCGGGCGGACTACCAGCTTTTTTAATTTAAGCGGACAACCATTAGTTTTAAAACCCGAACATTATCAAGTTAACTTTAAATGTATAAGGAAGAATTGTGCCCTGATGTATTATTATAGTTACTATTAGTAATTTGAGCATGAAGGCAAAATGCCCGACAAATCAATTTGTATGCACCTGAGCAAGAAACCGTGATCTAAATGCCCATAGACAACGCAGCATCGAAATGTATTTCCTAATTATATCATTACAGTGCTTCATATAATTTTTCAGGCAAACAGTTTTTCACTTCCTAATGTTGTAACCAACTCGTTTTTTTACTAACCACCTTCAAGACTAATTAGTTTTTATCATTTTTAAAATAGTTTTCAGTCTATAGTTTACAATTTAAACATTAGCTTTTTTTCGTCCATTACACTTTTTCTTGTTGAAAAGCTGTCAAATTTAGTTCACTCTTTCATAAATAATTGCAAATTACTGTAATAAATGAACAATTAATGGAGAATTTAGCCTTTGAACAATATTTAAATTTCAAAATCAACGTTGATAGACAGAAGTTTGTTTTTGATTTTCAATTCAACCATGCTTTTCTTTCAATCCTGGTTCCGAGTCAAAACGGTTACACGTCTGGTTCCCAATTCTTATAACTTACACTCTACCCTGAATATCTGGTTGATAATGACGCAGAAGTAGGGAACCAGACAAGTCAAAACGGTCTCTATTTTGATGCGGTGCTATAGTAATTATTAACTCAGGCAAATAATTCTTGTCGACAAAAATGATAAAAATGTGGTTGCAATTCGTTTTGTTAAATATTAATTAGTTTTTTTAACTATAACTTTTAAAAATTAAATTGTTTTTCTAGAAAATCAATAAGTTTTAACGAAAACACGATGCTTATCTGTAGCACTGATTAACACACGTCATGCATATCAATAAAGTCCTAGCAGAGACCTCCACAGATGATATGATACTGTCCAAAAGTGCAAAACTAACTAGTTAAAAAAATGATTTTACTTAAAAATACTTACTCTACGGCAGTAGATGGTTACAATGTCTGTACTGCCATCACCCCAGTCAGTAAGCTTGACAGGCCATCTTTCTTTGAAGACCCGGATGGCTTGTCCAAAAAAGCTCCGACTCATCCATGATGTATCTGAAATAACACAGCAATTTAAGATTTGTTCAGATTTTATAGTCTCTCATAATTATGTAAACATTTTGCCTTTACTGACACACACATAAATTAAATGTTAAATTAGAGAACCAGTACTTCTGTCCAAGTAGGGATCAAATCCACTTTTCCGGGCCCTAGCTACCAATCAAACTAGTCAGACACCAGTATACAGTAATGGTCAGTCATATCCAAACATTGCCAGTGTTTGGTTTTGTTTGATGGATTTTTCGCTTTTTTTACAGTATTTCCGTCATATTACAGCGGTCAGTTTACCTACTCACACTTTTCCTGGTCAAACTTAGCCGATCTAAGCGCTTTGCCAGTACCAAGTGCACATACTCTGGACTTTTTAAAGCAATTTTTGCCATTCCGCTAATGAACAACTATATATCTTTCCCTATTTTTATCGGTTAGTAAAAAAGTAAAAACATGGCTTGTTTCATTTGATAATGACAACCCTGATAGTGACAGTAATTGAGAGCCTTTACGATCACAAACTAATCCAAAGTTACGAATAATCCACAAACTGTGAATCAGTTTCACTGTTCCCTTTTTTCAAAGATGGCGTTTTTAATATTTCTTGTTATAGACTGTTTTTGCTGTTTCTCTATTTGTAATGACTACTAGGTGACTTTTGTGTCTGTCGAATTTATCGGGTTTTGCCACGAATAGTTGAAACTCGTCCCCACCTATTGTTAAATGATTAATTTCCATTCATTGAAAATCACAAACATTACAACGTTTGAATATCACAAACAATATCCACGTGCTCTTTTGTATGACATAGTTTAACCGCTTACCACGTGATATCTAAGTGCGATGATTCGATAATATTGCAGAATAATTTGAATATGATTGACATTCGTCTAAACTGCAAATATTCTAGATACTGATCATATGCTAAAATTGTGTTGTCCATTTTTATGCGACTTTCCTCCATAATGACAGTGGCTAGGGCTGTCCATGTTTAAGTGACTATTGAAGTTGTTAACAAGTTACTTATGATAAATAGACAAAGTATTAAACGTCTGTGTCTAGGTGACTTTTGTCCATATCAAATGGTGACTATAGCGGAAATATACTATGCATAGATATGCTAAAATTGTGTTGTCCATTTTTATGTGACATTCCTCCATAATGACAGCGACTAGGGATGTCCATGTTAAGTGACTATTAAAATTGTTAATCAAGTTAAAGACAAAACATTATAATTCCATGAGGTGATTTGGTACTTATCTTATGGTAACTATGCTGCAAATATACTTGAATTCCGAGATAAAATTAAGAACCAGAATCAATTTAAAGCTTTGCTTCAAATATGGAGAAAGTGGTTCGTTACCCATGAAAAACATTTAACGAAGATTAAAATGAAAATATTCGGTAGAGAGTAGGGATTGACATGGTACTCACCTATCGAAGAGATACTTTGAAAGGTTTGATTTTTCAAACTAGCTTTACCCATGGACAGCTTGACAATGGCATTTGAACATTTGCATCCTTCTAATTCATCAGTCAATTTAAAAACATTCTGGTTTCCACCGTGTTACCACCAGTCAAAAAAAAAATAAAACTGATTGCCTTTGCTTTTGCATTTGTCCACAAATTCTTCCGCACCAGCAAGTGAAACAAATTTAAAACCTGTAGTTATCATTCCATCCATTGTTTCTACTATCAAATAACAAAACGTTGGACCTAAAAGTAATTCAGCTAACATGGTCCGAAATGAAAGCGAATTTGTAACAAAAATCGTGCACATATTCTTGTTGTTTGAGCTGTTTAAGTGTTAGTTCTAACGCAAGTCTTGGCTCCAGCTGTGAAACAATCTGTCCCAGTTCCGGGTAATAGACAAAATATCTACTGTGATCGTTATAAGAACTGACAATATCAGAAGAAGTAAAGTGACAGCAACAATTAACAATGTATTTTCTAATTCCATGTTTAGGAAACTTGTTTGTCATAACCCAATAACGGACGATGACAATGTCGCGAATATAAGTTACTTGTTGAAGTTCAATTCCAAAGAACACTAATGCACGGACAGAAGCCAGAATAACAAATGCCCCACAAGTTTGGGTCAAATCATAGAACATATGAATACGAAAAATGGACTTACCGTTACGTGTTTAACCACTAAAAATTCTCTCTAAAAACGCCTATCGATGCTGTAATGGCGGTGTGAGAAATTGCGCCAATCTGTTCGCGCAGATTCCGGGAAGATAAGGATATAACCGAGCGTGATTCGATTGGTCATCAGGCATGTCGTTAAGCGGAGAGCTATCGGATGACCTCGTACATCGCCGGAATAACCCGAGCCTGGTTTATAATCAAAGGTAAACAACCGTGATAATTGTGTAAAGGACACGGGACGGACAACGGATAAAATATGTCCGTCGATTTACGTGACCTTTCTTTAGATGGCTGTAAGAAGTCGCATAGAGCTCAAATATACCCACCAGAAAATGGGTATATGAGACTAGTCACATAAACCCAAAGAGTCACATAATGACTAAACATACCTTTATGAAGTCCCACAAGTCCCATTTCGTGAGAACGGACGGACGGACAAACGGACGGACGGAGAGACAGACAGACAGACAGACAGACATACAGACAGATCTTCATAAATTGAAATGCGAAGTCCTAATTAAACGTTGTCATTTTTCAGCATTTTGCCAATTTGGCGCACTCAGCCTGTCAGTAGAAAGTCTTGAAGATCCACTACTGAATATTGGTTTTACATCAGACAACACCACTGTTAAAGAGACTCTGCTAAGTCCACCTATGTCAATACAAACCATTCTGGTATTGGGGCACGTATACGACGAAGCGGAGTTTGCCTACATGGCAATGTGAGAGATACAGATTTACACGCCAAATGGTAATGACGTGTTTATGATTCCCAATCACAGCGTATCAATGACGAACACTAAGATACATGTAAACCGAATAGCAATTAACAGATACTTAAATGCAAATGCACACTTCCATGTATGAACTATGCAATATAGCGGTATTGCACGTGTATTGTATAGTGTTGAAAGTTGAATTTTGACACAGTTATTTAACCTTGAATATACATTTAAATTCGTAAATAAGATAACCAATGTCATGATTAACACACCCCATTGAACAGATGAATAATCATTTAATATAATCAATTCCGAAAGCTTTCTGAAGCTTTCTCAGACTAAGGCTAACGAACAAAAATCGTCAATGACTTAATCAAGTAATATACTATACATGTATGTATAAATAATTATTTGAATCATGTAATTTACGTACTGTTCTGTCCATAAAACGTTATTTGTCAACACCACTGTTTCGTCTCAAAAATAAAAACACACATTTTAATCATCTATTCAATACTGTGTTTGTTCAAAGTTGTATTATCCACTGAGATTTCTTTCAAATCATTTGCCAAGTAAGGTTTGTTTCGTGCATTACATGTGCTACATACCTTGAAAGACATGTATTATTCATTTTGCGTGTGTTTATACATTAAGTCATTAATGTGCCTGATCAGATTGGTTCAATGCAACATGCGATTCTAACTGCGCCGAGGAAAGTCATTGTTTTCGCGGAGGATGTGATTCTGTTTCTGGCAGGTGTGAACCGGAAGGATGCCAAGACGGATGGACTGGTGCCTCTTGCGATAAACGTAACTTACCTCTATTTATATAAGACTGTCAGTTGATTTCAACTTCACACTTTATGCTTAAACCGGTTTAAACCCGAATGTTTTGCCTTTTAAATTGACCAATGCCTTAAAGGACATTACATAGGATGGTAATGAAAGTTGTTCTACTGCTGATGCAGCTGGTGTTTTAAGATCTTTGTATTTGTTTAGGTTTAAATGCTTGGCGTTAACAAGGTAATATGACTTGATTATCTCGTAATATTTTCACATTATACTATTTTAACTTCCAAGGCAGCAAACACCATTCTTATAAATTCACTAAAAGCTATATTTGTAAATGACGCAAGAAATAACAATGATAACCTGCGCTTTTTTTTTTACATACATTAGGTTCCCATGCATAGGCAGCATTGAAGTTTATTATCCTTGATTCTAGCAAGTGTATCTGGTCTCCTTCAAACCATTTATTGGGAGTTTAGGTTACATTAAATAATAAATTGTTTTTACACAGAGCCATTGGATAGTAAAGATACTGTCCAGGGCGATTCAAATTCTTGTAGTGTCGTTAGATGTAACCATCGCCGTTTCATCAGTACTGGGTGTTATCATAGTCTGCAATATCTTATAGCTGGTTCATATAAAAAGAGAAGGAAAAACCTGTAAGTACATTCTGCTTGGAAAATCTGACGTTGTTTGCGAAACATGGAATCTTTTACTCTCAGACAGCATATTGAAACACTTCTTAATAATTCGTGTATTTTCATTGCAGGCTTCATTATCGATCGTTATGTAATAAATATGTCGATTTGGTTGTAGAAGTATGCTATTCTATACAAATATCATTGCTTGATACATTTTCGAATTTAGCAACTGCAGTGACGGTACCTCTGCATATGCATGCGACACATTGGCACCGTAGTTGACGCAATTGGTCAATATGAAGGTCTACACAATTAATGACGACTCGTGAGTAGTCCTCTTAATTCAGTTGTTTTACTAAGTTACAAATTAACATAACACTAATTGCACTAATTGCATTTAACATTGTAAAACGTATTTCCTTAAATAAATACAATATGACAGCAATCTACGTAGTTAAGTAATTTTGACTTGCAATTGTGTTGAAAAATACTGTAATGATCCTAGTCACCGTTTCTGATAATACGGGTTTAATAATGAGTTTGTTGTGCAAACAAACGTTGTTTTGTGTTTGTGTCAAACACTTTTATTTCGCATTTCTTCTCACAAACATATCTAATATACACCACATTCACAGTCCCATAAAAGGGGTATAGTATTATGCATTACAAACAGTGTATACAATTGCTAAAACATATATAAATGTTGCAGGGGGACATTTAGAAGACAGATTTCAGCCCGTGTACATAAACCAGAAATAAGCAAGTACAAACAGTGATCCTGGAATTAGTCATCTTTCTAGCCAAGATGCACGTATATTTATGTACAATGCGTGCATATAATACGTCTGTTTCGTCGGCTTAATATTGTGTACTTGTGTATTACACACGTATTGACTGTATACTATACCAAATACTGTTTTAATAGGTATTTGCATTGCATTGTTATTCCACAACGAACACAGTATGTTATATAATGTAGGTTGAATGTAGATTTCGTTCTATGGATACCTTTCTAGTATTTAAGTTAGTTTAATTTAATTTAAAATCAGTGTTTCTCATCTCATATGGATTCCTGAAATATTGTTCTTCTTTATAGCACAGTGGTACCCCAGTCTGAAATGAAAACTTTTATTTCACTTTTAAAGCATCAAATACATATTTTAATATAAACAAGTTGAAAGACCATCGAGTTAATAAATTGAACATTCTTCTCATCCATATGACAAACATAAAGTCAGGAGAGTTATGAAAAAAGGCAAGGTTATCTAATAATCATTTAAATAATCCGATCCACGAGCTAAACATATGATGTTATGTTTCTGTACTTTTGTTTTCAAACTTTTACGATTGTTTGGGTGGAATTTACATCAAGATCTGTTTGTAAACAATAACATACTCTTGAGGAAGGAGTTAATTATTTCTGTGCAAAAGTGATTGAGGTGATTTGAAGTGATTATCGAAGAATACCTGAAGATTGAAGCAGATACTAATTGTTAGTAAACAACAGTATCATTTCTTATAACACAAGCGGATAAAATCTGATTACCGAGTTATAACGCTGGCATGTACATACTACAGAAACAAGCCGCTGGCCGAAATGTCAGACCATACCTCAACTACTAATAGATCTGTGACAGCGTCATTTACGTCATACGGATGCTAGCCGGAATCCGACAACATATAGGCCGTGAACAGTTTAAGGTCTGTCCAATTTCGGAGTATAGCTCGAAACAACTATATATAATAACCCGTCTGATTTGTTTGATGTTCGGACCGGTCAGAGAAGTAAATGACATATTATAGAACATTTAAACTAAAAAAAACTTACTGCGTGTATTGACATAAGCGTAAACAATACGCATGTAAATACATATAGTGCTTTTTCAATATTACGATCTAGATCCTGACAAACATTGATCTAGGTTGACGCAATCATCAGCATGCGGAATGTGACTCCTGACCTTCCTCCCCGTTCAAACGCTGAACGAATCTGCTGGAAACGTCAACGCCGCCAGAAGCGGTCTTCGCATTAAGCCTATTTGTACGATCTAGATCCTGACAAACATTGATCTAGGTTGACGCAATCATCAGCATGCGGAATGTGACTCCTGACCTTCCTCCCCGTTCAAACGCTGAACGAATCTGCTGGAAACGTCAACGCCGCCAGAAGCGGTCTTCGCATTAAGCCTATTTGTTGACGCCACTGTTAATTAAATGTGTATGTATTATATAGGGTTCTTACTGCAGTCAACAGGGCGCTAGCTCAACATCCTGCCAAACATAAAATAGGTGTAATGTAATAACAATGAGAGAAACTGACCGTATACGTATTTAGCTGTCATTTTCAGTCATACATCGCTTAAGAATATTAACAAAGGTCAAAATATTATGTTGGCTCACTAATCGTTTTATTTTAATATTAATTATATAGTGCTTGGTGACAACTAAGTTCTGACATTGTCACAGGTTATATTTTAAAACACACACGAGTTCTTTATACACATGCCTTTGAATTCACTACCGCAATTCGTTTCTTGAAATACAAAAAGGATTACGCGTTAAAATTAAATACAATAGAATGGCCATAACAAAACATATTCAGAATGTCGGGTATGAGATGTTTGTCACAATATTTTACAAGCAGTTGCTCTTAAACACACACTACAATAATGTACATATAGAAACCATATATGCGCGGTATTTGTTCAAGTTCGACATTTACACATGTTGTTGATAATTAAGCAACAAATAATTGGAATTATTCATTCGGAGCTGCAGGTAGTTTAGACAGCACATTTAAATGGATTGGTAGAGGTTGTCGAATAACAAAAAGCCAGACCAGTAAATAATCACACATACTATAATTAGCGTAATTAAAGGGACTATGTTAACGAACAATTGGTTTCCTATTGCACTATGATATTAGATGATAGAAATGCGCTATACTAAGACATGTACATTAACAAAATAATACATAATACAATACAATACATAATAAGATATTTGATAAAAACAAATCAGCAAAAATGTTTGTAAAAATTAAAACCCCAAGAAGGTTTCGAACTCACGACTTAGGAGCCATACGAAGAAATAACAGTAGGCAGCGTGCTAATACGGTTTTACAGCATACTAACAATTCTGACATCAAAATGTAAACATGAAAAGGGCCAAGTAAACACGCTACATGTCATAAATTGATTTTTATCTCAGAGTGCGAAAACTTGTTTCCCCTTATCCTGTTCAATACAGGAAATGTATTTTGACATAATACCCAGTTTTACCAAAAATATATATGTCTCTATATGCTGCTAATTCAGGTTGACACGTGGGCTCTGATAAGACCGAAAATGTAGTACACCGTATATTCGGCGACAGTACAGCACAAAGGTGTCACGCATTCCTAACTTGTAGGGTGTCCAGTATTGATCGCATTCCTACGTGATTAAATAAATACACGTTTTCAACAGCGTGGTTTTGTTAATAAGATTTCTGAAATAATCACGTTATGTATTGTAATGGTACAAAGAAACATACTGTTAACTGTCCAAAACGATCTATAATTTAGTTAATAATAAACTGCTTGTTTGTGACAATTTCATCAATCAATGTTCTAGTATTACAGTGCAATGTGTTAACAATTAGCAGGTGCAAACTTATAAATTCATCAATTCCGTTTCGATTAAAAACAATTTTATAATTCCAAGGACATTGTATTTTTGACTCGGTATGTACAAAAATGAAAATCACCAAACAGAGACGTTAGTTATTAGTAATTATAATATGACATTCGCTAATCTTTCTATAGACAAAGAACAAAATAAACAACGCAAAAATAAGTCCTGATTCTGAGCGGGGCATAGTAAGATATAGTTACATTACAATTTTTACGCATTATCGTTGTTTATCGGCCATTAAACAACTCTTTGTATTTCTGATGCGTTACTATTAAACAACTCGGGATAACGCCCTCGTGGTTTAATTCCTAACGCATCAGAACTTTAAATCGTTAAATCGTTGAACAACGAAACATCGAAACTTATTTAATTTGGTGATGCTAACAATCCTAATTCCCATGACAAATATTGCTTATTCAATGACAATAACTTGGACTGCTGAGGGATTTTTCTGTATTAACACGTACTAGAATCTAATACGTACATGTTATTAAATTAAATCAGTAGACCTGTTTGTACAATTGTTAAATGGTTCGCTTCCGAAAGAGACTAACATACAATTCCAAGTATTTTTGAACATTTTTGCAAACCGCAACCACTACCACCATTGCAATTACCGTTACCGCTACTACTAAAACAATAATGTAAAAACCACCACCACTGCAATTACTGCTACCGCTACTACTTCTCATTCCAATACAACAACCGCTACCACCTTTGCAATTACCGCTACTGCTATTAGTTTTCATTCTAATATAACCATCTCCACCACAACTACCACCACCACCAACAACAACAACAATAATAGCATTGCAATTACCGTTACCGATACTACTTCTCATTATAATATAAAAACTACCACCACCACTACCACCACCATCATCACACCACCACCACCACCACCACTACTTGTCATACTAATATAACCACCACCACCAGCATTTCACATTTACGGACAAAAGCCCCCTCCCCCGGACTTAAATCCGCTCAAAGTTTTTGACACCCCGGACAAAAGCCCGCTCGTTAATTCTTTAATTAATTATCGCCTTAACTAGCGCGCCATTACGAGACTGTGCGCGTCTGTTCGAGCATTCCCAGCTTATTGTTGACTTTTTGTCTTCTTCTAAGTGTACGGTAAACCCTCTTGGAGAAGCTTTATCGAGCCTTTTTTGCTTGTGAGAATTTCCATTTTGATTATGGTACTTCAGCAAATGTGTTGCAACATCTATACACAGAAAAGTAACAGTTTGTTTTTTTAGCGGCAAAATGAATAAAAAATGTAACCTGTTTGAATCACAGCATGCGCTGTTATTGGGCGCGTTAATTATAATTAATTACCCACTAACTGTGGATGATAATTATAATTAAAGATTTAAATGTTTCTAACCAGCGGGCTTATGTCCGGGACATTAAAATAACGAGCGGGCTTATGACTGGAGTGTTAAACACCTTGAGCGGACTTTTGTCCGGGGAGGCTTTTGTCCGTATTTCAACAACCACCACCGTCATTGGTATGACAGCTACCGCTACTACTTCTCTCATTTATACCACCACCATCACCTCCACCAACACCAGCATCATTGCTATTACCGCAACAGACTAATATATAAAATCCACCACGCCATTGTGACGGCTACCTCTACTACTTCTCATACAAAAAGTACTTCTCATACTGAAAACCTCCACCGCCATTGCTATTACCGCTATCGCTACTACTTCTCTTACTATTATAACTACAACTACCACAATTGCTATTACTTCTACCACTTTTCATACGCAAGCAATTAAGTATAAACTATTATGAACTAATATTTTGCACAATAAACACGAGAAATTGTCGTTTATATGTAGGAACGAATGTCCGTATGAACCGATGTCCGGATACATTCAAATAACGTGGAGTCTTGTGACATACATGAACAACAAGACAGAACATATCAAAACGTTTAATTTTAACGAAAAATGCCAACGTGTCACGATTAACCAAAAATTGACAATCTCAATATATGTGCAAATTATAATAAGCTTTATTATGCATTAGCGTGTATCAAGATACACTAGTAACTATGTTTCACATGTAATTGTGTGCAGATATTTCTTGCAGTCACAATTAGCACATGCACCGCGTGCTCTATTGCATTTCTTAAAATTAATAACTGCTCGCGTTTGTAGTTGTGGTAGCTGTCGGGCATGTACAATGTACGATGCATATTAATTAAATCCCGCGATGACTATTAAGAACAATGACATTAAGTAAAATGTTGTAGTAATTCCAACAATAGTAAAAATACGTACGAGTACTACATGTTTTATAAGGTATGCGCATGCAAAGGAGAAACACGTTCGAAGTAAATAAAATACATAATCAGTTAATAAAAAAGAATCATATAATAGCACTCACACAAAAGGACAAAGACATTTAATTGGTCGTGTGTGTGTGTGTGTGTAGTACATTTTTATCTAGTGCACCGGGATTCTCTCCCATATGGCTTTTACCCCCCCCCCCCCCAGAAGACTTGTTAGTTGGGTTTCGGGGGATAGTGCAAGATACAGGAGACGCCCCGTTCCAGAGGCGACCCTGGGTCTTTCAGTGCCCGGTGTGAAGCACCTAGTACACTGCACCTCGGTTTAACGTCTCATGCGAAAGACGAGTTAGAAGGTTAGGGTGTAGCGGGGGCTCGAATCTGCGACCCGTGAGTTGTAAAGCCAGTGCGTTACCACTAGATCACGGATCCGCCACAATATTTACTTGCTCGGTTACTACAGAGCATTTATATAGACCCAGGTATTAATTAGTTAAAACGATCGATATAATTAAAATGTGCCAAACTGTATTGCAAAGAAACCCGTTTGCGAAGATCAAGAGCTAACCGTGCTAAAAACTGTAATTTTCACTAAGTCAAAATATCATCTTGTAATAATTCTTTTATTTATCATATCACACCCTTGTGATGTTCAAAGGACTTATTAACAGATTGGCACATTAACCATTTCCTTTTTTTCACCGATTTCAAAACGACAACTACAATATAAACAAATTAACGATATCACTCTTAATGCAGAAATGAACTCGAAATAATGTGTATTTTATTAAACATACCTATGTATATGTGTATTTCGAAATTAATGAGGTCCTTCCGCGCCTGAGGCTGCATTATGTGAAGACCCGGGGTGTGTCCAAGCGCCCCTGCCTAATTGGCTTACTAGAAACTCATGAAAGTTGGGACTAATTCTGAATCATAGCTGCAATTTCCAGCTATTTATTTTTTACTGAAATATTTTAATTTTGGTGTGGCCTTGTGCTGTGGGGGGAAACCTGAGTACCCGGAGGAAATCGCATCTGTCCGGCATAGTGACCACCAACCAAACCCACATGCGCTGGGGATGGGAAGCGAACCCGGGACGCCTAGGTGAAAAGCGAGAGTACCAACCACTGCGCTAGCCGGACAGCCAAAAATACAGTTTGAAATGTCAAAAAATGTAAAGCGTGTGTAACGCTTTTCGTCGGATTCGTGGCCTAATGGTAACGCACTGGCTTCACGACGAAAATGTCGCAGGTTCGAAGGCCCGCTACACCCTAACCTTTTAACTATTCCTGAGAGAATCTCGGTGCATTTGATACTAATAAACTACTCACACTCGTCCATATTTTTAAAACTCTCTTAATCATGACATGGTGTTTAAATAAAACATCCTTTATATACGAGCCCCTGTGGCCTGGTGTTTAGCGTGTCTAACTTTCGACCGGTAGGTCGTGGTTTTGAGACCCTGACAGAGGCTACGTTTTAATCTTTTAAATGTTATAAAGAGAATATTTTCATTTTTCAAACGATAATACTATAAATATTTAGTACTGAAGAAATTAAATCACGCTATGAAATAATTAATAAAATAAAATTTTAGAAAACAAATAAACAACATATGCCTAAAGTAATTGACAGGACATGTCTTAAAATACGAAAATATGTCATATTTCCATACGACCATACTAGAATCATTTAATTCGAAATATTTAATAACGTTATAAAATATTAAACATAATTAATTTAAAGAAAAAATACCAAAATATAGGCATAAAAAGGCTTGCGCGAATCCAGAATTGCGCAGAACTATTCTAGAATTGCCGGACTATATTGGAATTCCAAAAACGCGCAGGGCAATTCTGGAATGGTCACGATTCTAATAACACGCAGAACACACATACCAAGTTTCACCCTGTGTTATATGCCATTATTTATATCTTAATTTCAAATTTGTTAAAAGAAATTACCCTCTTGAGGCTCTTTTGTTGAAATCCTCCCTTTAAAGGCTTTTTTCAACTAGTAAATGAGTTATATTCCAAATCAATACAACGTTGGTCTATGCGGTTGAGGCAGTCGTAAGTAAAAATATAATTGCTCTCTAAAAACGTTACAAAGTTTACTTATCATGTTTGGGAAGTACCGACAGTCATTAACTAAATTAATAATACAAACAGCAACCGCTTTAAAATGGAGGTATTGTGCTATAGATAGTTCCCATATATGTGTAGGCAAATACCAACGTCCTGTTTAAGCTTAGATCCGTGTTGTGTGCGACATACTTGGTATGAACATTTGCTGTTTAGTAGTGTTGTCATTGTATGCGTGCACATGGTATGTACCGTCTATTGTTTTTATTGCCAATGTCGATTATTCGACAGTTTAATGCTTTTGAACACAAATAATCTTAAGCAATAGGCGTCATTTTGTTTAATTATGAAAGGCGTGCAGGCCAATTGCTAGAACCATGCTAGTATAAGCAATACACGTCGATCTGATCGAATGTGTGTATCAAAATAGCAGAAAGTACAATTTATTTTAACTTAAACATATATTTATGTACATCATCTAAATATATACAATTTTAGATACAGTATTATCACGTGTAACTATTCGAAACAATCATTATACATGGAGATTAAAATGAACACTAAGTGAACAAAACAATTTGAAACAAAACACAGTGCAAAATTAATACAATAAATAAAAAAACTTGAATACATGTGTTTACAATCGTCATGTCTATTTAACAGGATATATTTACGGTTACTGTGTTTGGTTTGGTTTACGTTCTGTTTACCGATTGTACAAACACGGCTTCCTAAAGTTTTTTTTGTAATTTGGTTAACATCGTATTTTGAAACCCGTTCTTAACTTCCTTGTTACGTTTAGTGGACCGGCCTTGTCTGATTACTTTAGGATAATAGTATTTGTGAGCGTGTGCGTGACAAAACACTCCGAAATTGTTGTTTTTAAATACATAAAATGTGAAATGGCAGTTTATGCGGGTTACATGCTATTTTGTTGCGGATTAATCATAAAAATATGCGGTCTGAACGGTAAATTAGTTGTTGAAAACAAATGTATAACACTTTTTGTGCGTTTTCATCATTTGACAAAATACGTGTCAGTGGTTTTGTAATCATTGTATATAGGTAAATGTAAATCATTTCCTCCAAATACTGTCGGCAATAAAAAGGGTTATTAAAGAACCAAATAATACTGGCATCAAATACGCGCATTTGCAACTGTTGTAATAATTATCATCATGTCACTATTGTTTTAGTTAGTTTGGGAATTTAACCTTATTATGAGTGTAGATTACATTAAAATACGTTATTACCATATTAAAATGGGGATTGGTTTTATTAATGTGTGGGTGGACTTAGTTGATTTGACAAAACACAGTTTAATTGCGTTTAAAAAATTTCTGACGCATAGTACATGTATTGCACAACTGTATTTGACAGTGAATCTAATTTACTGAAATTCAATTCTAAATCTTATAAAGAAGCAAAATATGTCAGTTAATGAAATCATTTTTCTCTTTTGATTTTATATGCACTGCATATTAAGTACACATTCTTTAATATTGATGTAATATAATGAGTTAAAACACATCGAAACAATTTTACAACAATGATTGCTTGTTGTTTAGACGAACAAACAATAAAGTCCATTATCATTGGTACTGCCGTTGGTAATGGTTGTTTCTGGCGTTAATTGAAAACAAGTATTATATGTCACATATTGTCTAATAAGCAGTATTTAAAGGTAAATAAGCTCATAGATTTTTTACCTTTACTCACTGGTAAATAAATCTGGTTCAAAATCAATGTCATACGGGCTGATTCCTGAAACCCAATCATCCATCCGTTGTTAACTTTGTCCGGAACGTAACCGGTTAAAACGAATTTATATTACTTGTATTACAAATAATAGAATAGGCATAGTTAGTTATTATCTTTTTCTTTACAGTTCACTTTGTCGATGTGTTCGTTTCTTTTTCTGCAACCTTTTCTGTATTAAGAAAATGCAACAAGATATTTAATATAATGAAGAAAATGATTTACTAAATTTCATTCAGTGTTATCATGCAAATACCATAACGCAGTAGTATTATATTTTTACGTGAATAGAAATAATGTCTCCTCATTGATAGCAAAACGAATATCAATATTTTAAAAATTCGTCGAGTACGTTTTGTGCACGAAAACCGACACAATGTTACCAAAGACACATGCGATAAAAATAATATATTCTTAAAAAATACCCCTAATGGAAATCTTTAAGGGCCGTATCGAAGGTCGATAAACATAAAATTTGCAAAAATAAAGTTCATTAACAGCAAATTAATATTAAAGTATTGTTAAATAGGGGCTATATTGACATACATATATATACATGTGATGTGTAACTTTGGGAGGTTTTCATTGAAATGCGCGATTTTGTAGATGTGAATTCGAATACAGCTGGAACCATGTATCCCATTATTTTAGTTTGTTTCTATGTTTGTCTTAGCGATTCTATCAATATATTATTGCTACTAGAAAAATATATTCGAGAAAAATAGAAATATTCCATGACTTTATATGCGTCTATACTTATGGGCAATACTGTCGATATGCCCCTTTAATTATATTTTATTCTGCGAATCACGTCTACAATATAATATATACTATCGATCAATGTTCTAATCGTTACATTTTTATATCAGAAATTTTAGACGAGTTCAGAGCAATTAAATTCTGATACCGGTATTACGTAATACTTCTATTAGAAAAGTTACTTACGTTTAAAGTTTGCAACAGTGCGAAATATGTAAAAATTCCACAATCCGGCGTTGCGGTTAGAAAACTGAGGTTTTGTAAAATATATTTTGACTGCATAATAAGAGATAGTAATCATACAAGGGAAATGTCGGATACAAGGTAACTTTGTCCGTTGACAGTTGGTGATCATTTATTTAAATGAATACACACTGCAATCAAAAGAAGTACCTATTCTGTCGAAGTCTGTAACATAATGCGCATCATTCATAACCGTTACGATGTTAAAGTTTGTCTTATCCGATATCTAATCGGGTTTGTAATTGGAGCACTGTGCAGTTAAAAAATGCAACAATCTAATCTTTAGACATTCTTTGCTTCCTTGTTCTGTTAAAACCTGCTTGTAGATTAAGAAATAGAATATCATACGGGTGAGGAAAAGGAGTAATAGTGATTTTTGATGTACAAACCTTATTATTATACCTCACTTCGTTTTCACATTGTAAAATCCCATATACCCATACCTGCATAATTTTAATATGTCATGGCGTAGGAAAGTAATATACACCGAGCGGGGTATAAATTTAAATATACCCCGCGCGTGACTAAATTATACCCCGCGCATGGGCCTAAAAAAAGCAACTTGGGTTTTCCGAGAAATCCGTATTAGAAGTATTAATGATCATACTTAGGCGCTTATTAAAATGTATTTAAAAAGTAAAGTGTCGATAAGCGCTTAATTTTCACTACACTTAACAACGACTACTTTGTTCTTTGAATTACAGTATTTTTGTTCGGTATAATAAAATAAATATCACAGGCATGTTGAGGGGTATAGTAAATATTATATAATCTTTCGTTTTAATAGTATTCGACATGCTGAATTAACATCACATCTTCAATATCACACACCTAACAGCTATAGTTATATGACCTCAGTTATATATGTCTCTCATCATCTGTGCAGTAGCAGCTTTAAAACGAAAATATGTCCGTTCATTATTGACACGCCCAGTAGCTTTGCATGAATGCACTTAAACGCGCTACTTTACGTCAATTTGACAGAGTTTTCATTCTTCTATTTTACTGCATTCTTATTGCGTAATCAATTTTGAAAATTGACCACGGTGCGGTATTTGCTAGTTTATAAGTTAAACGTGTAAATGGCAGTTTATAATAGTTCCTGTATTTTACTGTAGTAATTAAGAGGAGCTTTATATAGCCGTGTTTAAGAGATTAAAATCGTGTGCAATGTATGAAGGGTTGTATTTAGATTGAAATATGAAACATGGCATGAATGCATGTGTGTATATGTAATTCTCAATTCTCAATTCTCATGCTATTCTCAATTCTCATGCCAATTCTCAATTCTCATGCCATTTCTCAATTCTCATGCCATTTCTCAATTCTCATGCCATTTCTCAATTCTCATGCTATTTCTTAATTCTCATGCCATTTCTCAATTCTCATGCCGTTCCGAAGCTTAATAATGACTTAAAATCTGACAAGAAATGAATTACTAAAAATTCATGTTCAAATATAATAATTATTATCAATTCTGTACTCAGTCTCTAGACTAACTTATATACATTGATATGTTTTTGTATTGGTATACATTTGAATATTAATACAGGAGAAGTACAAATAAAAGTTGCCACTGAATCGGTTACATCAAATGGTACGGCATATAGAACAGCGTCGGCTGGAAGAGTCGTTGACCGCTTATTTGGGAAGTTTAGTGAATCTTCTTGTGCGGCGCTTGAAAGACCGGCCTGAATCCAGCTGAATCTGTCAAAACCTCATCTTGTGGAGCGAATCGTACTATTAGGACGCACATATGAAGGTGAAATATGCGTATCATGAACAACGCTTTTCAAATAGTAGTTTTACCGGGTCGGCTCGTTTTAATTTTGATCGATATTATATACCACTTAGTAAATAAATTCATCGATGACTGAATGAATGAATGCATGAATGAATAAATAAATAAATAAATAAATACATAAATAAATAAACAAATAAATAAATAAACACATAAATAAATAAATACATATTTTGTAGCATATGGCCAATTTGGTGCACTCGTCTTGTCAGTAGGCAGTAACGATGAGCCTCTGTTGGAATTATCCTTTACTTCAAGCAACGACACCGTGAAACAAGTTCTGCTTAGTCCACCTTTGCCGATGCAAGTTATTCGGGTTTTGGGACTGAATTATATCAAAGCTGAAGACACCTACATGGTCATATGTGAGGTAGAGGCGTACCGGCAGAATGGTAATGCAATTTGTATTTTATTCGTTCAGTACAGTTTAATCATTAATGGCACAAGGTCAATATGGCAATATTATAAATCAATGATGCTATTGGAATTCAATATTGCCAAATGAATGTAGTGCTAACCAACAAGGCTCCGTTATGCACAATGTCATTTAAAATGCATTTGTAGTACCCTTTGAAATAATTACATTGTAAATCCTTATGGGGTGCACATGATTAATAAAAACAGAACGTATTAAATATTGAGTATTTAAATCGGTATTTTTACATTTTAAATAATCAAACAGTATTGCTCTCTATGTCTTGATACCACTGTCACAATGTCCAAGACCATAGCGGCGATATGCTGCCCATTGCAACTCGCCGTCAATCACCGATTTTTAGCACGGTTTTGAAAATAAAATATATTTAGTTTTTGCTTGAACGGATGAGCTACAACATTGTTGCAAATTTAGGAAGATTCTAAACTACATGTAGTAAGTAAAGGCATACACACGATATCCACACGGGCAATGTTAGATTTAGACAGGCCCTATGACCTGCGGGTTTCTACGGTATATTTCGTTATTTACTATCTGTGAAAGAATACAGTGAAAACGCCGTTAACCCGACTTTACCAGATAACTCAAAATGTATACACGGGTTCTTTGATTTTCAGTGGCTGGCCATCCAATATAGCATACTATTTCATTTTTACGCATGCTGACATTTACTGCATAGAATATAATCTTTATTTAACAAAGCACTTTACGACGTCTTCATCCTCTTCTTCTGGGACATAATTATGTTTTTCTTTTAAGTTAAAAGTTAAAAGTTTTAACTTACTATCCTGAATAGTATCATCTTTGCCGCTTTGCAGCATATGGTCTACATAATTCGAAACGGACGGCTAGCTATCGCTATCAACGGCGTATATGCTTTCTGTTACTTCCCCGTATTCGTCGGAATTATGTTGTTTTTGTAAAGGATATTCTATGTTAATGTTAGATTGAGATACATGTATTTAGCAAGTCTTAGAGAACCTTAACCTTGAGCCAATGCGAGTTCAGCACTTACCTAATATCATATTTATCCCATAAATGTCTGTCTGTTTTTGAAATTAACGGAACAAATCATACTAAATAACATGAACAACATTAA
This sequence comes from Congeria kusceri, assembly GCA_027627225.1. Classification (NCBI taxonomy): domain Eukaryota; kingdom Metazoa; phylum Mollusca; class Bivalvia; order Myida; family Dreissenidae; genus Congeria; species Congeria kusceri. The sequence continues at coordinate 939,600 of CM051025.1, read as the reverse complement.
AAACATACAAATGGCGTCATTAGACTGCACGTGTAGCTGGCTGTTTCTTATCCATAGGTATCCGCGACATTGAAACAGGGGTAGAAGTTAATGATACCCAATCTGTAGTGTTGGCATTTGTCGTGCAACGTTTATTTACAACTAAGCCGACACATATGGTTCCGTTTTCCTTCTATCAAATACTCTTCACACCAAAGCTATAACAATGTAACAACACATATTTCACTTTTATTTATTTAACCCGTTTATGTACGTTCATAACCAACATTTTGGTATGATCAGATTGCGCCACTGGAACATACGGTCCTGACTGCATTGAGAAATGTCATTGTCTTCATGGAGGATGTGACGCTGTTACTGGCAGATGTGAAACGGGACGATGCCAAGCCGGATGGACTGGAGCCTCATGCACTTCACGTACTTTTATTTATATTAGTACTCAAATGGTCAGTGCACCTATATATTCAGCGTGTTAGAAGTTAATTTATATTGATAAAAAGTGTACTTTTAGTTTGTTTGTTATTTTTTCGTTGAAACATACTACAAGGTCGAAATTAGGATTTTTAATAATAAACAATCTCATTAGCTATACTTTTTTGACAACATATACTGAGTAAGTTGATATAACTAAACTTATAATTGTTATACTTTATGCAAATTGTAAGTTTTTATTCATTTGATTGTTTATGGAATACATGATGCATACTTAAAGGCCCGGTCACACTGTGGCGAATTTGAGCTTCGAGTTCTGTACGAGTTCTGGAGAGTTATAACTCGCCGTAAAGTGGACGAGTTGGTCGCGAAATTGTTCCAAAACGACATATGTTCGAGTTATCTTCAATCTTGACACGATATTGACACGACACAAGTACGATAATCACATTTGTATCACGAGTTCAGTCGAGATATGCGTACGATATCTGTACGACAATCGAAGACTTGTGTTCGATAAAGTACGAGTGTGGACGAGTCTGTACGACTTGTGAGGACATGAGCACGAGTGTCTGACGACATTTTACGAACAACAGAGAGCAGATGTAGTAGGCAAGTCTCCGAAACTCGCAGCAAACTCGTGTAATGTTGTAGAACGATAATATACGGCGAAACGCTACGACATGGGAAGACATGTCTACGGAATGTGTTCGAGTGTGTTTGAGAGTGCGCAAGATTCCTTCGACATGTCTTCAACACGTCTACGAGAATAAAAAGTTTAAAATTCTCGTCGCTACTTGGCGAGTTCTGGCGACATAAGTAGACATAAGTAAACATCACTGCGACAAAGAAGGACATGTGTACAAGATCTACACGACACCACGCGAGTTGTGGCGAGTTACAACTCGCCAGAACTCGTAGCTCAAATTCGCCACAGTGTGACAGGGCCTTAAGGTTTTTATGCATGAATAAAATACTTCATAAAATGATTTATCATACCACTATGCTGATATCGGCCTGAAAAAAAGGTGCCTGATATATTTTTTTTAATATCAGGTCAGTAACGTTTATATCAGTCAATGGTTGGAGGTAAGTCACATTACTCGGAATCAACTATAAAGTCAACATTTCGGTAATAATAAATCAGATTCAACAAAACAAACAATTTGATACCAAAATCGTATATAGGTTATTATTTTAAATCGTCATAAATCACAAAAACTTTTTTTTTTTTATTCACATAAACCCGCACTTTGGTAGTGATATGACGTAATTATTGGAACAATAATTGATCCATACACAATTATTTCAATAGTTCCATATAAATGCACTAAAAGTCATTACACAGGTTGAGCCTGAAAGATTTTTTACCAAACATTGAACATGATATAGTCAATATTAACACGATGTTGAAAACGTCAATTTCAATATACGACTCCAAAATGGTGTCTCCAAACAAATCGGCGACGTGTGTTCACTGATTAAATTGATCATTGCAATCCATTTCAGCGTGCATTTTCAATATTATTTGAATGAACGGTTGTGTAATGTATGTATTCGTAGTAAAAACACCTCATTCATAATTACGAAATGTTAATAATACGGTACTATCCAGTCAACGTTTAGAAATCTATAACTACATGTACGTAAAGTGTAAAAGCCGGCTCAGCAAAATCAGCGCTGCTTTTAAATTATATATTAGATATTTTTTAGCTCGGTTTTTTTTTTAGAAAACCGTGGTATGATAAATAGAAAAACGGGTTACTGCCTGGTCTTGTGTAGTATATCAGGTTCGGCGCGAACGGCTCGGCAAACCTCGCCGTTATATTATTCTAAGCTTCACCTGATATATTACTTAAGACCAGGCAGTAACATGTTATTCTCTATATACTATACATAAGGTGATATAATATTGCTTATAAAGAATATCTGAAATAAAAATTAAGACAGACATTTTCTAAGGGTACAAATAAAAGTGCATTATAAAACATGTACACAGTTTAATGAAAACCAAAAATCGGCTAAATATTATATTATAATAATTTAATCAAATGATTTCTCAAAATACGACAACACTATTTCGGTTTTATAAATTCCGATCCGCCATCTTATTTATAATGATCGAAAGATTATGATTTTTGTCTTAAGATATAAGTTTCTATTAATTACGGTAGCATGTGAACAAAGAAAGTATTAGTCGGTATGCCAAATGCCAAATAATGGTCTGACCTCTCAAAAATAGTAAGCACACAATGTGTTTTGCATTATTGGTTATTTCTAATGTCCCGTCTTAGAAACCAAATGATGCAACTTTGTCATTTGGATATATTCAAGATGGCTGCCAAGTTAAAAATCGACATCTGTTCTAAATTACATGAGAAAACAGTAATAATTTAAGCATATACATTGTGTTTGTAGTTTGAAACACCATGCCAAACTTTTATTCAAACATTTGCAAGAAAATACAAGTTGAAAAATCCAATATGGCCGATACAATGGCATCCAAAATCTATTATTTCTCATAAAATAGTATTTGTAAGAGGTTTATAGATGTTTGAGAAAATATTTAATGTGTGTATGTGTTATTTATGAATAAAAGAATGAAGTTAATAACAAGAGTCCATGTGATATGTTACTTTTTATTAATGGGGCAAATAGAAGAATTGACTCAAAGGATGTATTCAGCAATGAGCTAGCACCTCTCCCAATGTTTGTTTATAGTGGTAAAATGAGGATAGCCAAACCAAGAACACATTTCAAATCACAGAATCATTCGAAAGAACTGGAAAATCATATGTTGTGATAGCTGATGAATGTAGCATCCTCTGTATACACGCACTTTCAAATGGTACTGTACACAATTTCGTATACAGCTACTTGCAGTACTGGTGTCATCGATTGAAAGAGTGGGATGTGTATCTGGTCTTCGACCGATATTACCAATATAGCATAAAAAGTAGCACACGAAACATTATATGGTCCCGAATGTCCTATGGACTGTAATTACAACCAATGTCATCACGTTAACGGCGTATGTGCGTTTTATAACCAGCAACAGGACAAACGTATCCACATGGACAACAACATGTGTAAACCTATGAAGTATTTGAGTAATATCCTTATCATATGTGTAATGTATTATTATAATGTGACTTGGGTTTATTGAATTATTTTTTTCGTTTTCAGAATGCAAACTAAATTATTATGGTTTCAATTGCTCCATGAAGTGCAGTGAACATTGTCGAAACAGCTGCGTTTGCAATCACATAAATGGCGAATATCTGGATGGGTGTTCTGACGACTATGACTACAATACGGACAAAACATGCGCAACTCGTAAGTAATCAAGCAATACAAATGTGTTATTTGATTACGTATAAATGACCTAAGTTATCGTCTATGTATATAAACGTGCATTACCCACATCATTCTTATGATCAGAATGCGGCACTGGAATAGACGGTCCTAACTGCACTGAGCAATGTCATTGTCTGCACGAAGGATGTGACGCTGTGACTGGCAGATGTGAAACTGGAGGATGCAAAGACGGATGGACTGGAGACGCATGCAATACACGTATTTTTATTAATATTTGATGAGTTTATTTGGTAAGTGCAGCGTTTTTGTATTTAATTCAAGGCCAAACAATTTTTACATTTAGTTTGATAATGGTATAATTTCGTTCAACGTATTATTATTTCGATTTAGGAATTTTTAATATATTCAATAGTATTACAATCTCGTTAAAAATATTTTCATTACGACGTATACCGGGTACGGTGCAACAATTCAAATGGTTATTGTGATGTCATTAATCAAACTGTAACTTCGATATATATTCGAAATTTGTAAGAGATGCATACTTCTTACAGAAGATTATCCTGCATGAATGGCTGATGTTCCTTTCATGACTTTTGTAACAATTGCACATAGTAAAGTCCGTTATTAATTTCGCTACAATTTGCATTAAGCCGTCATTTTTATTGACTGGAAACCGTTCATGATAACGAATATTCGAGAGAGAAAGCTGTGCTGCAAATTTAGAATCTTTTGTTTAATACTTAACAATCGAAGTATGATTTACTTCAAATGAATTCATTCCCAGTTGGTTTGGTAATAAAACAAGCAATCAATTTGGAACCAACATCAATAGTAATTTTTTTTTCGCATGATCCTCTACCAAAGAAGATGCTAATGTATGCATGAACTATACATAGCACCTTTCAAGACATGTATATTTGAATATGCAGTAACATAAAAAGAATAAAGAAACCACATTTTTATGCCTATATTTTTGTCTTCTTACTTTTAGCAATATTATTAATATTATTCAGATTTTTGTAAAAGGAAGCGAAGACTTTTTAAATACTTCATAAATTGGTTTAAACATATTTATTAGGAAATAATAACATAACATATAATAACAAAGTCGACATGGGATTGGGATGAAAGGTGGTCCTTATTGAAGCCCTCTCCCGAACTTCATAATTTGATATTTTATGCATAAGGTACATTATAATTTTTAGTACTAGCTTTAAATGATATTATTCACCAATAGGTATTTTGATATTTCGAAACATCTGCCCAGTAACGCAGAACTAACATAGTTAAATGTACTCTAAGTAATTTGTAAAGCCGAATATATATTACATTTGACGATATGCCCCCTTAAAAAGAAGCCTCTGTTGGGTATGCGATATTAAAGATGCGATGTTGATTCGACGTGTCCAATAGTCGACTTTATATAGCGTCCAATAGACGCTATTTTAAACTATTTTGTTTTCGTAAATTGATACATTTCTTGTAAAAATGTTGCCTGAAATATATTGGAAAATGTATCGTACAAACTTAATTTTAAACAAAAATGGGTCGTGTCTGTCGTCTGGGCATTGTCATATTGGGTTCAAATGTTGGGTTAAAACGGAAAACCAACTGTGCATACGTATGTACATATTTTGCAAATGAATTCAATACACTCGGTACTATTTAAGATTATATATAACCAGAAAAAATATGAGATATCAATGTGTGGATCAATTTTGATTAATTGTTGTTGTTGTTTCTTGTTTGTTATCAGAAGTAAGTAATAAAACAGATATTTCATATCCTAGTGGCCTTGGGGCAACAGTTCAAAAGTTGCCCCCAATACTTCAGGAAAAAAATTAGACTGTTCCCAAATGCCAATGAAATATTTGTATAATAATGTACAGCTAAAATGCCCATACTTGTATAACAGTATCAGTAGCTCTTACTTCATTTAACCCATAATATTATATAACAATTGAACGATTTTGCAGTTGTTTACGAGTGTTGCCGTTCATTATTTCAATATACAAGGCTTGTCACAGGATGTGACATATGTCCCCGAAGCATATGCTTGTCAGAGGAAGGCAAAACAATGTCAGAGTACAATATTATGCCCTGGACAAATATCTTGAGATTTCAGCAACACAGCTGTTTGTTGTTGTGACACACTGCCTCATAATGATCTTCATTCCCACTTAGTTATTACATTCCTTACATGTTGGCAAAAATGATGCTTCCTACAAATGTTCATTCTAATATTTGACCTTTTAATGTGTAACCCACAGACCATGACCGGAGAGCATGCAAGTGGTATGTGACACATCAACTGATCATGCGAAAAAATAATGTGAAGTAATATTAAAATCCTTCTACTGTTAAATTAAAATCCATCCAGGCATTTAGAAGTTATGGAGCGAAAAAGAAAATTCATGACCTTTGACCTTGAATTGTGACCTTGACCTTTGACCGACTAGTATGGGAGTTGCATGCGACATATCGTCTGGTCTTGTGGAATAATAATCTGAAGTTATATTTCAATCCATCTAGGCAATTAAAAGTTATGGACCGGAAACGAAAATTCATGACCTATGACCTTGAATTGTGACCTTGAGCTTTGACCGACTAGTATGGGAGTTGCATGCGACACATCAGCTGGTCATGGGGAATAATAACTTGAAGTTATATTAAACTCCATCCAGGCATTAAAAAGTTACAGAGCGGGAACGAAGTCCTGGCGGACGGACCCAGCCACCCATCCACAGACGGACGGTGCGACTAATATATATCCTCCTTCAAGTGCATAATGAAAAATGATCCATAATTGTCTGTTTCCTGTATATGATAATTGCATTTTATTTACATCAGGTTATTTATATTAATGGACTTTGTTTGAATTTATAGAAGGAGCAATTGTGTGACAATGTGGCTACAATATTTGAATTGACTGCCTATTTTTTCACATTAAAAATTGAGTAACAGTCAATTATCTATAATAATTTTATAAGTTGTTTTTAAACTATTGTGCATTAAAACATCCATATTATTAGTATTTCATAGTTAAGTTAGTAAACGAAACTGTTAATTTGTTGTTGAGCTTCAAGTTATGAGCTTTTATTTGCATTATTCTACATTTATATAGTATCATTCTGAATACAGAGCCAAAAGTTAAATGTGAAGATACAACAAAGTCTGAAACAATTGCAGTGCTGCCTGGTGTTACGATTGCAGTTTCATCGGCGTTCGGTTTGCTCATAATCTGCAATATCTTGGTGTTGATGATTTACTTAAAGAGGAGAAAATCAAGGTTTGTACAACAAGATTTCAATGGCTGATGCTTGCGAACATTTATCTAATTACATCAAGGCAATCGTGATTTTAAAATAACTGTTCGAACGTGTACATAATGAATCAAAATGTAAAAGTGGTTTACTAAAATATTAATAATTTCGACATAGATTTTAATGATACAATGTGTTCTTTAGCGACCGTGACAGTACTTCCGGATATACTTACGACACACTGACACCATCGGTGGACGCAGCTGGCAACTATGAAAGTCTACAAATGACGACTGGTGAGTAATCTGCTGAATTCATATTATTGCTTGTCTATTATAAATTTAATAACTTAACACAAGTTTGACTAAACGCATATTTTATTTAATAAATATCCCGTGAAAGAGAACCAGTAGTAAAGTATACTTTTGACTTAAGCTTATTTAACAGAATGATTAGTTTAGTTAACTGTGTCAAATAGTAAGATGTAAAATGTTTTGTTATCTACCAATTAAAGGTTTTGAAACACGTTTTTGTCCCATTTCATATAAGTACACAATGAAGTAGTTTTCAGTTTCCTTTTTTCCTTATTATAGAATTAAAATGAATAAACATGTTTATTTATTTTGCAAATATATGCCATTACACAGATACCTATAAATTTTGAAGGGGAAAGTTCACGAGACATAAGTCACCATCTGAACAGCAGCAGCAATTAACCAGGAGTTCTCATATGATAATGGAATTAAATACGATCAAACATGTTTTTATTACTTGGTGTTGTATACCGTGTGGTAACAGATTACATACCATTATGATTTTGTCGTATACTTGTATTATGCAATGTATGTAATTATATAAGCCGTGTTTATAATTGACATTGTGATTTCATAACAAACACATATTAATATAATGAACACTCAATGTAGACCTTAACGTAGGGTCTAATGTTATCTCAATCCGTGATCAGCATTTCCATTATCAAAATTAACAAACAGTGGACAGCGTTGTTCACTATATAATGATAGTCCTGGACTTCAAATATATTCTTAGTTCTTAATGGAAAATACAGTTTTCCACTCTGTCATAAAACCATCAATTGAATTGTGTTTAGAGAAAAAGGTTCAATGTATTCGTAATTTCTATAAAACAAGATTGTCATAAAATGCTAAGTTCATATTTGTTTCATTCATGTTAAACAGAAACGTTGTTAATGGAATTTTGATAGAAAATGTAGTCACATTCTTTCAATTTATAATGTAACATAAAATGTATATATAAAATACAATGTTGACAAAACAACATTATCAGAGTTTCGGGAAAACTAGTCTGAGATGCATGGCTCAACATTTTCCAAGTAGTTGGTTATTACTCCGTTTGACGCTTACCCTGGGTTGCAATTAATTGTGCTTAGCAAGAGAAAACCTCAAACGACCATTTTGATTTGCACGCAGCTAAATAAGTTAGCAAAATATGTAACCATATCTTGCTACAAAGGCTGTGAAATCATCATTGTTTATGACGCATTGATATAGCATTTCTGGTATTTCCACATACGATCATGACACTCACAGAATGGTACTAAAAATTGTTATTAACATCTTTGTCTGATAAAAGATGGACCATCAATCGATTTGAATAACGTTCACTTCCTTACAGGAAAATAGTTGGGTTGCTGCATATTTGCGTTTGTTTGTAAATTAAGTAGTACTAGCATTTAGCTGAAAACACCCATGCGTTAATATTTGAGTATAAATAGGGTTCAGTTGCTTACCTGGTTAGCGTTCTTTTGCAGTGATTTTAAGACGTATCATTACAATGTTTTGAAGCTTTCAATTCATCGGTTGATAATAAAACCATACCTAAAATACCATATCAAACAGTCGAAAGTGATCATGATATCCGGTCATACTATAGCATGCTTACCACAAGTTTATGGGCGGTGTCGACCTTTATTACCAGTATCGGGCGAAGTACGATGTCGGACGGAAGTCGAAGAAATCCTGGCGCTACAGTTTGGATGTTCAGCATGTGGAGTCCATGCAGAGATGGATGCTTTGCCAGGTACCACAGCATGTGAGTTGCAGCCATGACTCATGAGACAAACATTATACAAATGGTTTATCATAGATTACACGGTATTCTTTGTACTTGTGTAATCTTTTTTGTCGTTTTTCGTTAAAGCTTCATACTGTCTAATACAATATTTTTTTTACCTTATTGTAAAGTAAGTACTAAGTATTTTTGTGACCTAGATTTTGTTTATGGTCATATTTCTAATCTTATTATACTATTTTAAAAAATATTTTCTTATTGTAAATTATTTAATGTCAGGCATAACATATTTAGCATATTATCTCTCTAAATTTACACAGATTAATGTAAACAATATACAAGTTATATGGTTTAAAAGAAAATTAAATTTTCTAAATACTTTATATTGACACAATTAAGTCACACAAGTAGTAATAACAGAAAATTAAGCCTAAATTAGACGGGTGTAACATTTTTTCCAATATCCCTATGGAGATGGTGTAGTCAGGCTTATCAGCTATATTTGGAGTAGATCTTATCAATACTGCAGAGTCCGTATTGTCCTGGGTTATCTAATCTGGCCAGATATGGAAGAAAAGGTTAAACAGACTCTGTAAAGGATTACTTTACAATGTTTCACGCCAAACATGAAACCTCTGGACTTTGCGGAATCAGAGGAGATTTTTAAAGCCCACTTGCCATATAAGCATATTGAAACAATATGACACCCAGGGCATGTCCAATTTTACCACAGGGGCAAGACTTGAACAATCTTTGTAGAGGACCACCCTACAATGATACATACCAAATATGAAATATATGGACCTTGTGGTTTCAGGATAAGAATGTTTAAAGTCATTTTGCTAGTTAAGTCTATACCAAGTGACCCCCAGAGCATGGCCACTGTTTACCCCAGGGTCATAGTTTGAACAATATTTGTAGAGAAGCACTATGTAAAAATACATATCAAATACTAAACCTCTGGGCCTTGCGGTTTCAAGAGAAGATTTTTAATGTTCACTAGCCATATAGGTATATAGAAACCATGTGCCACCCGGGGTGAGGCTTCCTTTTACCGCAGGGGCATACTTTGAACAATCTTTGTAGAGGACCGCTATACAATGTTTCATGCAAAACATTAAACCTCAGGGCCTTGCAGTATTAGATATTTTAAAAGCCCGCTTGCCATATAGGTCTATTGAAACAATATAACCCCCAGAGCATGGCCAATTTTACCCCAGGGGCATAATTTGAACATCCTTTGTAGAAAACCACTATACAATGTTACATACCAAATAGGCAATCTCCGGGCCTTGCAGTTTCAGAGAAGAAGATTTTTAAAGTCACTTTGCTATTTAAGTCTATATAAACCACGTGACCCACAATGCGTGGCCACATTTTACCCCAGGGGCAAAATTTGAACAAACTTGGTAGAGGACCACTAGAAGTGTTACATACCAAATACAAAAGCTCTGGGCCTTGCGGTTTGCCAGGAGAAGATTCCACTTAAGATAGGTCTATATAAACAATGTGACCCTGGGGCGTGGATTTTTTTACTCCAGGGGCATAATTTGAACAATCTTTGTAGAGGACCACTATACAATGACAAGTAAATGCAAAACTCCGTTATCTGTTATCAGCTTCAATAAAATCACTCAGTATTTCAGTTAGTATATACTGGTATTTTGAAAAATGGACGGGGCATACATTTATTGAAATAAAAAGCTTAGTTATAAATCATCAATGTATTCCAAGTTTCAAGGGGATACCTAATGTAGTTAAGAAATTATAAGACTTTTGAACACAAACTTTAACCCCACAATCTATGTGAAAGGTTCGCATACCTATGTCAAAGTACAAAACAGAGTAATGGGGAGTGATGCATCTGATGCTGGAGTTGATTACGAAGATGTATTCCAAGTTTCAAGTAAGCCTTTGTAGTTTAGCAATTATAAGACTTTTGGATAAAAAACTTTACACTGAAATTCTTTATGAAAAGGGGGCATAACTCTGTCAAAATACAAAACAGGGTTATAGGGAATGTTGCCCTTGATACTGGAGTTGATGACACACTAGGCTTATGTGGATTGTGGCACCTAATGTAGTTTATGACAAAGGTATATTCCAGGTTTCAAGTGAATAAACTATCAAGTTTTGACGTTATAAATCATTTAAATATGTAAAAAAAGGACTATGCCAAAAAAACAGAGACTGAGTTATGGGGAATGTTGCACATGATTCTGAAGTTGATGGCAAAGGTATATTATTCCACATGTTAAGTGAGTAACTTGTGTAGTTTAGAAGTTATAAGACTTTTAAATATACACTTTAACCAGAAAATCTGTGAAAAAGGGGCATCACTTTTTCAACAACAAAAAAAGAGTTATGGATAATGTTGCACCTGATGCTGGAGTTAATGACAAAGGTATATTCCAAGTTTCATGTGGATAACTTACCGGTACGTTGCTTTGAAGTTACAATACTTTTGAAATAAACTTTAACCAAGATCAGACCCAGACGCTGACGCCAGGGTGAGTAGGAAAGCTCACCAATTCTTTGAATAGTTGAGCTAAAAATGAAATCTCTATTCAACATAATTAAATATTTGTATTTTCCATCACAAACATGGGGTATAGCTCTTATGTATGTGATCTGATATTAAAAATGTTTGGCTTCTGCTCAAACCATATCGTCACACACGAACTGTAGAAGTTCGTTTAAAATTGGATGAAAAATGAAGTCCCTATACCAAATAAAGTCCATTTTTGCATATTTTCAAAACAAGGAGCAATAACTTTGGTGTTTGTGGCTAGACCAAGCCCATCTTTGACTTCTACTGAGACCGTATGGTCATACATTAACTTTGGAAGATTGGTCAAGATTCGATGAAAATAAGGTCTGTATTTTAAACAAGAGGGTCACAAGGCCCTAGGCTGCTCACTTGAGGGACTAAGGAACTAAACTGTTCTGAGCATGTGTCGTGAAGATTCGGCTTAAAATGTTGTTCATAAATTGTAGTTTTTTTCAATTTGGGCTGGAGACGTAGTTTCTGACCCCATTTGACCTGGTTTCGAAATTGTCATCATGTTCTAAGCTAGTTTCGTGATGTTTGGCCTATTCCTGTTCACAAGCTTTTTGTTTAGTTTGGCCTAATGACCTTTTTTTACACCACATGACCCAGTTTCGAACTCGTTCATTAAAACGCATGTTCTGAGCAAGTTTCAAGAAGATTGGGGAAAAAATGTGACCTCTAGACTGTTCACAAGCTTTTTCTTTAATTTGCCCTAGTGACCTAGGTCTTGACCACACATGACCCAGTTTCAAACTCGTCTGAGATATCACTAGAACAAGAGCACCGCCTGGACGCTCGACTTTCTTGTATTTGATGTTATTCGTGCCTTTTGTTAATAGAATGGATTCATCACTGTGATGAAGTGTGTTGAATTTCACGTCAGTAACTCTTATAGATCATGAGATATTTGACCTCAAGCTAAATTTATAAGTTGATAAAAGGGCAATAATTCCACCAAAAGCCTTGATATAGTTACCTTACCCATCTTGCCTACAGAATGGGTTAATAAATGTGATCAAGTATTTTGAGTCTGAAGTCAAAACCTCTTATAGTTAGTGTAAAATTTGACCTAAAGCGAACATTTTAAGTTGAAAAATGGGCAATTACTCTAATGAAATCCTTGATAGAGTTACCTCCTCTTGACTACAGAATAAATTCGTCACTGTAATCAAATTACTTTAAGTTTCAAGACAAAACCTCATACAGGAATTGAGAAATTTGAAGTAAAGAGAAAATTATAAGTAGAAAAACAGGGTTATAACTCCTACAAAATCCTTGAAAGAGTTACCTCCTCATGGCTGCAGAATGGGATCAGCACAATAAACAAATAACTTGAGTTTTAATTTAACGTCTTTGATAGTTATTGAGAACTGTTATATTTAACAAAAAATGGTCTAAATATTCTAAGTTGTAAGTCCAAACAAGAGCAGATAACTCTGGAATACAATTCACAGGGTTACCTGCCTTGTTGCAATGAATTACCCTTTTGATAGTGAACAAGTATTGAAAGTTTCAAATGGATACCTTTGATAGTTTTTGAGACATGGACTCTGACAAAAAACTTAACCAGAAAACTTAACTAACACAGAAACTGACGCAGACGACAATAACTCGACCTTTTTTCTTCGAAAAGTCGAGCTAACAAATGTTCTGGGCAAGTTTCATGTAGATTGGGCAATAAATTTGGCCTCTACAGTGATCACAAGCTTTTTAAAGTTTACAGTATAGCCATATAATGAAAATTGCCCTGCCCCCTAGTGGCCATGTTTTTTTAACGGGGCCAAACCATTTTCGAACTCGGCCAAGATATCATCAGAACAAATGATCTGAGCAAGTTTCAACGACGCACAACGGACGATGGACAAATGGCGATCACAAAAGTCATGTTTGCATATTTTTTTTCAATGAATAAGGGGCAATAGCTCTAATATTCCTGGTGAAATCTGGTCCATTATCCCAGCTAAGATTTTATATTTATAATCATACACAAACTGTGCAAGTGTGGTCAACATTGTATAAACAAGAGCTGCTTGTAAAACAGTTATGCCCCTTCTTGGTTAAAATAGCTAAGAAGGCTTATTTTAAATAATCAAGGGCCATTACTCCACAGTTACTGCGACGATTTGGTTGTTTATTGGACTTACCTGAGATAATACACCTAAAAAAAGATGTTCAACAAGTTTGGTGAAGATCGGCTATGAACTGTTGGACTTAGAGAACGCGCACGGCTAAAATGACAATTCTTGACAATTAAATGGCCACAACTCCACAATTCCTGGGGCGATTTGGCTTATTATGAAACTTGACCTAGAAATTATGGCTAAAAACATATTCATGGAGTTCGGTGAAGATCAGATGAAAACTGTTGAGATTAGATAATTAAAACGAAAAGTGGTCTACCGACTGACAGACCGTAATTAGCAAACCAATATACCCCGCCATCTTCGATGAATGGCATGAAAATTAAGCCCCTCTTGCGTGCGCAAAGCCAATTTTTGATGACATATGGATATTTTTCCACAAACAAGGGGCAACAACTCTGGTGTTTCTGATCCTATCTGGCTAATATTTGACATTATCTATGACCTTTTGGTCATAGACAAACTGGGCAAGATTGGTGAGGATTGAATGAAAAATTAAGTCTCTATTCTGAATAAAGTCTTCTTTCTTATTATTTTCAACAAAACAAGGGGCAATAACTCAAGTGTTTGCATTTTGAGCTGGTTTCTGCTGTGATCTAGTTGTCATACACGAACTAAACGTTTGGTCTAAATCGGAAGAAAAAAAAGTATATAGGTTGGAAAAGGCATTTTGCATAAAAAGGGGCAATAACATTTAGCCATATTCTTGTATTTTCCTGGTGCGATCTGACCCAATAACAAGTTTCGTCAAGATTGGATAAAAACTGAAGTCTCTATCGTAAGAATGAACAAATTGTTGACGGCATACAGACAACGGATGAGGTCCATTATAACAATAGTCAATAGCTCACAGAGCACTACGTGCTCGGGTGAGCTAAAAACCACAAAGGGCCAACATCTGCCAAAATTCCTTCCTTTAAGATTCACCTAAACGTTAAGGTTCTTCAGCTGTGAAAGTTTGAGCGAAATCCGTCAAGCAGATAAAGAGGAGTTGAGTCCACAAAATTTCGGGACATATGGACGGACAGACAGACAGACAAAGTGGCGATGCTCCCCCAATTTTTTTTTACTAAAAATCAATAGACCTGCAGGACCAAATCTGACATAAACACTGAATGTAAGCATGCCACAACTACCAAAGGAACATGCCGCCAGAACCGGTCCGCGCAATAAGCCTATTTTTTGACGTCACTGTTAATTATATTTGTATGTATTAGGTAGGGTTCTTACTGCATTCAACAAGGCGCTAGTTGGACGTCCTGCCGAAAATAAAATAAGTGCAATGTAAGCGACTGACCGTATACTTGTTTAGCTGTCATTTTTTTGTCCCTAATCGCTTAAGAATATTAACAAAGATCAATATACTATGTTTGATCACTGATCGTTTTCTTATTATAATAATTATATAGTGCTCGGTGACAACTAAGTTCTGACTGTGTCACAGGTTATATGTTAAAACACACATGAGTTCTTTATACACATGCCTTTTTATTTACTACCGCGATTCGTTTCTTAAATACCAACAGTTACATGTTAAGCTATCGAACCCCTTTTTTTTGCCAAGCAGTATCAATGGCGCATGACGTGCCAGTGCTGGTCCTGCAAGGAAACCTCTTGTCCAGGCGCGTTCGACTGCTGGATTTGAACACGGGACGCCTATCAGCTGAACGTTGGACTAGTGTGGGAAGTGTTTTGTTTGCCGGAGTCCTATGCAAATACAATGGAATACAATGTATAACAACAAGGGCAAATGGCATTGGATCTCTCAACTGAGTTAAATGAACTATACTGGCATGTAAAAGATAAATAGCGTACTCAGAGGTGTTTGATGTAATAAAATGACAATATACATCAATAATGGACAATTGAAAGCAATATTTATTAGCTAATCAAAACAATCTGAAGGAATTTGGCAAATAGTAGAAACATTTCTGTGAATTTATTTTAAAATCCAGCAAGTGGTTTATGACAAGATTTTGTTAAAGTTTTCAGTACAGTACATAAGGACAATGTACATCAACAATGAACCACTGACAGCAATGTTTGGGTAAAATATACTAAGCAGTTTCAGATAATATGATGGAAGTAAATTTTTCACGACAGACGCCGGACATTGACTGACCACAAAATCTCACCTCTGAACACTTTATACTCAGCTATTTCCTAATTGTGCAATAGTATGGTACTTGTATAAAAAAAGAATTAGCACATTTTTGATGCATAAGCACCAAACATTTTGAAGTAAATCACAAATACACTACCTTTGGGTGCATCCAGTGGATGATGCAGGATTTACAGTATTGCAGACATAGGAAGACTCTGAGTGAGACTCTTCGTCGGATTCCACATCTGTCCAGCCGTCCGACTCGCTACCAGCAGAGTCCATTTGCAGTCGAAGTCTTTTAAATGAAAAAACTTCATTTAAACTTCATTTGAACATTTTCAGCATTTCAAACATAATTTATGTACAAAATGAAATAAACACAATCCGACCTGCAATAAAAATATATGGTTGCAAACAAACTTAATTTTAAGGATGGCCTAACAATTCAATAAATATGTTACATAATTATGATGATAATACCACTATTTACCTATATAATTTAATACAATATAAAATGAACACTTACTTTAAAGAATGGGGATTCATCTGGAAGTACAAGGTCATCAACTAATGGATCATTAACATACTAAAACTCACTCCATTTCTTTCTCAAACGCATCTCGAGCTGCTTCATGTGCAGAGTTCATAGCAAATGACTGAATGGCCTCTCCAGCTCGGAATTCCATCTTCTTCAGAATCTTGTTGCCAATGGTCTTCAGGATGAGGGTTAACAAGAAGTTATTGACACGGACAGGGCCACCAAAATTGACAATCATGACTGAAGACGGCAAGTAAAATTAAATGAACAGATATATTATGGGCTGAACTTTCAAAATAAATGCACATAATCTTTGAACTAATAAATTTAGACCGCTTGCATGGTTGTCCATATAATATGGTGCAACAAGCGCAGCACTTCCAACAAAAATCACAGTCTTTATGCTAACCACTGATTAAATGTTATTCAGGCTAGAAGAAATTCATAATTTATTTAGTTCGGCTAGTGGATTTTTGTATCTGTTTGTATTTTCTTGTGAAGACTGAAATCATAACTTTACATTTCAGAATTCAAATAAAAAATGCATATGCAAAAGGAGAACAGATTATGATTTACATAGAACATCCCCTTCGCCTTTCCTTGACTGTGGTGCTGTTTGCCATATGAACCCTGTTGACATGTTGACAGTCAGGATTTTGACAAACGACATACAAATACCCAATGAGTCCCTTTCGTAGTTCACCCACAATGTTGTAGACAGTTAGTGGAACAGGTCCAACTTTACATTGTTGGCAGTATTTTAAGTTATCCATGAGACCACCGAACTCGACCACTCGACGTCCCTCTCTCCACCCATCTCGATTGACACCTTTTCCCAGATTTGCATTTCCATGAACGTTATTACAACGGGATGAACACGAATCCCCGTCACACAGAGGTGTATTTGAATAATTGTGTTCAACTATTATATTATTTGGACGTTTAATTGTAGTTATTTTAACTTCATTTTTTACGAAAAACTCCAGACATGTCGCGATTCTTCATGATTGAATGTGAACAGAAATTCCCAACAATGACGGGTATTTCCCATGCCTGCGTTCCACTTTTTCTTCGAACAACTTTTTTATTTTCATATTCAACACAAATAATCATTTATTTTACACATGTAATAGAAAATAACTCAGTATGCCAAAAATAATGTTTATTTCGAAAAATTGATTTCTGTTCCGGTTCAGAACGATTACATTTACGAATGGGCCGAAAATGACCGATATTACACGAGTGTTTCCTCCTTAATATGTACCTTAATTCAGTTTATGTGATGGCGAATATTTCCTGTCTGTTAACGAGTGATGAGGAATGTTTTCCTGTCTGTTAACGAGTTATGACGAATGTTTCCGGTCTGGTCACGAGTGGTGACGAATGTTTCCAGTCTATTGACGAGCGCTTTCCAATAAAGATATGCATTTGAGTATTAATTTCGATCCATCTGAATCCTTGCACATCGGCTACACGCCTTACAATGTATTCAGTAACGTAGATAACACGCCATCAAATCCTTTTATTTGGTACAAATATTATATACCAACAATTTTATTTTCCGTCAACAGATAGTATTTAAAGCAGAACTTAACTTCTACAATTTAACTTGCTTTATTTACTTATCAGAATGACGTTTGAAATATTTCTACATTGAAATATGAATGATTATACACCTTTTAACACGTCTTGTGATGAGTTTCATATATTAATGCTTTAATCACTGGGGGCTAACGCGTGTATTGAAACGTGTTTCTCAAAGACAGCATGTGCATGTTTCTTAACGAAAATAAAGACATACAGTGTTTCATTTCCTGAATTTTCCATAAAATTTGACTTCGTTGTTAAACATACACACCCTCTATGCGACACTGCGAAAAAGTCCTTAATATGTGTGTTTTGTTATTATCAGAAACAGGAACAAGAAATGTCTTTTAAAAAGACAATCGGCGTTGGCATTAATATACCGAAATATCATTTTTACCCTAAACATATGATACAAGAGAGCCAAGATGATCGGTTACGTGGCTTATCGGGCCCCAGATTTTTCGATCCCCACCTATATTAGGAGACTTCTCGGACCCCAGATTTTTCGGACACCATAAGTAAACTTCTCGGATCCCAAAATTAAGTTGTGATTAATTCAATAATTATTAATATTTGTACCGTAAATAAACCGATCATACCGCCCCATGTTTTCACCAGTGATACATGAATAACCTGAATAATGTACGTAAACATCATTATTATATAAATTTGTCAGCCATATTTAACAAATTAATAATGTACGAAAATAATTGCGGGAATGAATGCAAATTATTTTTTATCAGACGCGTATAGTTATTCTTAAGTAATATACCCTACCTTCATCTTAGACGTTAGCTTTGCATAATACATACACATTTCAAAGTCGTTTAATCATTTATAGGCTAAAAACTTAACGACGTGTTTCTCAGGCAGCGCCGCAACGTATTTTATGGACCGCCACGAATTTGATTTAATGCCAAAAAATATTTTTGACGATCGCGCCCGGGTTTTAAAGGAGCAGTCCAGAAATATGTTAATAAAAATAAAACTTTGTAGGAAGTGTTTCTAATGGGCATGTTACCGAACAAAATACAAAAACTACGCATTTGAAATCCGTGAATAATTAATATGTTGGTAACTTGCTGTCGTCTATTTTCTTTATGCGATAACTGGTGATGACTCTGGAGTAAACCAGTATGTACATTATAGTATTTCGTTCGTACCAAGCGCTTTTGAACAATGCCTTTCGTAAATAAGAAACATATTTCTGACGAATAAACACCATACACGTTCATCAGAACTATTACTAAAATTACGATGTATTGAATAAGATCCCATGGACACCGGCTTAAAATTAAACGAATCCGCATTTTAACAAAACGGAAGAAGAGTAACCCGGTAGATATTTCAGTATTTCCAGTAACTTTCTTCCTGTCTGAAATACTGTGTAAATTTAAAAAAAAAATCATATTCGACTGGGAACCTTTATAAATATCATCTATTTGTTGATTTAAACTTTTGTTTGGTAAATGATTTTGCTTGTATAATGTCTTATATTCATTTCATATTTTTGAAGAAAATCTGTGTCAATATAAGTCCTATGAAAACAATCAAAAATGCCAGCTGCATTGACAAGTGTTGGTTTTCGTTTCCAAAAATTATTGGTGATTTACTGCAAAAATAATTCATATTTTTTAGTTATAAAAAATATTTATTACTAAAAGTTAAATTGTATAAATAGAAGTATTTTAATGCTGATTGTGTATCAGTTTGAAGGTACTTATGTTAATCATGAACATTCGAATTGATTGCCTTTTTACATCAGCTTGCATAAATGACGGTTTGTGACTAATAAATCTATATTTAGAATTTTATAGAAAAGGAATGCTTATGTTGTTATTAAAACTTAAATTTGTCTTTTATGTGTACTTAATTTCTTGTTTTACTAATCCATCACATAGTGCCAACAGAAAATAGGAGGAGAAAAAAAATAAAGAAAAAAAAACTCGCCCTCCCTCCTGATTTTTTGGAAAAAGTGCCTGAGAAACAATTCATTATTTTTGTTAGCCTTATCTTAATGAAAAGCAATCTTCGGAGAACATTCAGCGCATTTGAAATAATGATGACTTCCATTTTGATAGCACAAACATAAAATTTCATAAGACTATGGCGATTGAAAATTATATTCGGTAGGAATATGATGCATCAAGGCTTTATGTGTACAATTGGTATTGCAAATCATGTATTAATACTACGCAAATGAATTCAGAGACTTATTTCACCACATTTTATTTATTGAAATATATTTTTTTAATAAGTTGATTAACATCTGCTGGCGAAGTTGATAGAACTGTGCAAGTCTAATTAATTATTAACAGAACGCAACCACAATTCAATTTTAAATTAACAAGCACATTCAGTTTATAAACATAAATTCCCCCTTTATTGAAATATTCGCTCTTATGATTCTCTGGACGCGTATTGATGCATGTATATGATAACAGCTATACACCGGCAGCTAAACGCGGGCTATTTATAGAATGATCGTGAGTGTGTTGAACTCACTAGAAACAATTGTTATTTATAGAGGGTACCGCTAGGCTAAACACAATAGTTTTTCACTTCTGAGAATGAACATAATATTCTGTTCATGACTACAATGAGAAAATATGTTCATACTTATGCTCAGTTCTAGAGTGTATATCAATAATATGTTTATAACTTTATTTTAAACGCTTATGTAACATTTTAATCCCCAAAAGTATTGAACAGTTGTTGCTATACATTAAACCATTGTTTTAAGTTTGCATTCCCTAAAATTAGAAAATTGGCCCAATTCTATTGGCATTCAATTTTCCCACTGCATAATTATCGCGAGAAATCTAGGTCAAACGCGATCATAGACAGCTACGCCGAATAACGCGTATTATTTCAAAATCACAATAGTTATTAAAGAAATCACTATTATTAATCTGTATTGTCTTTATACAGTTAGTGTGTAGGTGAAATTATGAAAGAAAACACAAAACTGGAAAATAACATTTACCATCGTGTAACCGGTATTTGATCTCCATGACAATTACAAAAGACATAGAAATACATACAACTGTACACAACACGTGGTCAAATTGAAGGAATGTTAACACTCTTTTATTGAGGAACATACGCGTGCTGTCTTTGAGAAACACTTTTAGTTTACACGCGTCAGTCCCCAGTGTTAATACATGTACCAAGTCCATGTTGTGTAAGTCCAAATACCGTAATGGTATCATTAGCAACCGATTGCTTTAACATAACATATCACGTTTATATAGACTTAAATCGTAAAACGACTTTAAAAATATTTTCCTCTTAAACTACAAGGCCCAGTGGTTTTATATTTGGTATGTAACATTGAATAGTGGTCTTCTACAAAGTTTGTTCAAATAATGCCCCTAGGGTCAAAACTGGCCACGACCCGGGTGTCGCATTGTGTTTTTAAAGACTTAAACAGAAAATTACTTTAAAAATCTTCTCTGAAACCAGAAGGCCCAGAGCTTTCATATTTGGTTTGTAACATCGTATAGTAGTTCTCTACAAAGATTGTTTAAATGATGCGCCTGGATTCAAAACTGGCCACGCCCTGGGGTCATATTGTTTGTGCAGACTCAAAATAGAAAAATTACTTTAAAAATCGTCTCCTCTAAAACTACAAGGCCCAGTGGTTTCATACTTGGTATGTAACTTTGTATAGTGGTCCTCCACAACAATTGTTCAAATGATGTCCCTGTGGTCAAAACTGGCCATGCACCGTGCGTCACATAGTTTATATAGACTTAAATAGCAAAATAACTTTTAAAATCTTTTCTGAAACCGCAAGGCCCAGTGGTTTTATATTTGGTATGTAACATTGTATAGTGGTCCTCTACAAAGATTGTTAAAATTGGCCACGCCCTGGGGGTCATATTGTTTCAATTGACTTATATGTCAAGTTGGCTTTAAAAATCGTCTCCTCTGAAACCACAAGGCCCTGAGGTTTCATATATTTTGTGAAACACTGTATACAGATTGTTAAATTATGCCCCTGGGGTACAAAGAAGCCATGCCCCGGGGTCACATAGTTTTTAAAGACTTATTTGGCAAGTTGGCTTTAAAATTCTTCTCCTCCCAAACCGCAAGGTCATCTACAGCGATTGTTCAAATATTCCCCAGGTGTAGAAAGTGGCCACGCCCTAGGGCCACATGGTTTATATAGACTTTAACAATCTTTTTCGTGAAACTGCAAGGCCCAGATCTTTATACTCATCTATAATTTTATTCTGGTCATTTGGCCCTCTTAATTGTTATAAGCCTTTATGATGCCTTAAACTAAAGTGAGCGACCTAAGGCTATCTTGGCCCTCTTGTTTAACAATCTTTGAAGAGGACCATTATATCATGTTGCATGCCAAATAATAAACCTCTGGGCCATACAGTTTCGAATGAGAAGAGTCCACTTGCCATATGAGTCTATAGAAACCATGAGACCCCCGAGGCGTGGCTTCTTTTTTACCCCAGGGACAGAATTTGAACAATCTTTGTAGAGGACCACTATTCAATGTTTTATGCCAAATATGAAATCTCTGGGCCTTGAAACCTCTGGGCCTTGAGGTTTCAGAGGAGACGATTTTTAAAGCCCACTTGCCATATGTCTATTAAAACCATTTGACCCCCAGGGCGTGGTCACTTTTTTACCCAAGGGACGTTATTAGAACTATCGTTCTTGAGGTTCACTATACAATGTTACATACCAAATACGAATTTTCTTTGCTTTGCAGTTTCAGAGGAGAAGTCCACTTGCCATATAGTTTTTTTGAAAACATGTAACACCTGATGCCTTAAACTCAAGTCAGCGAGCCAGTGCCATCTTGGCCCTTTTGTTTCAACAATCTTTGTAGAGGACAATTACACCATGTTGCATGCCAAATAATAAATCTCTGCCAACATTTCCAGAAAATATCAAGCAAATCCGTTCATAAGGTGTTTGTGTAAAGTTTGCAACTAACGAATGCACAGACAAACACAAACAAATCCAATACAAATATAATCTCCTTTGCGGAGGTAAATATACACACATGTATATGCTCAGCTATTATAACACACCAACTTGCAATTAATTTAGTTAAACAATCACTGCAATAGCATTCCAACAGGTCCGTAACAGGCTATACATATACATATATTATAACCTGGCCTTTGGTTTTAAACATCGATGTACGGTAAACTAATATAATTTCATTACATTACACACTTGGCTTGACTGTACAGGGCGATTGACAAAACTAAATGGTACTTGTACATTCCGGTCGAAACGACCCCCATACAAGTATTGTAATAAATATTGTTGGTGCCAAGAAAAACTGAACAAATAATAACTGATTTGTACATAACATACTATAAACAACAAATTCGTGAAAGCAAACATAGAGTGGGTCCATTATTGTAGAGAATCTTTTTGAACTGATAAAACGCATACATGATTACAAAAATTGTTTTCTCAGACGAATAATTTTGTACCCGGTCTTCGTCTTAACAATAGTTTTGTTTAAAAGTAAAGTATAGGAATTGTGTAACATAGAGATTTGTCTTGAACAAAAACTTTCGGCCTTTTCCATACTAATTTGACTTTATTTCGTAATAATTACTTTATATTCCAAAATATTTCAACATTGCTTGAACATTGAATAACCTGATATGGCGTAAAACTAACAATCTAACAAAAATTTTAGACAATTCCTTAAATCATTATCCATAGAATCTTTGAGCAACTTTTCTACACAAAATTTAATATTGTCAATTTTGACATTTTTGTTCAAAAACAACTTATTTCTTTTTTTCCTAATTTGACGTGGTTCCATTTCTTTAACATTTGCTTCTTCTTTACTAACTTGAGAAACAATGTTGACCATATCTTCAATGGTACCATGCGACCAAAAGAAACAATCAGAAGGTTGTTTGTCTCCGGAAGAAATCTATGGAAGTTTGTTCTTGCTGCATTTCACTTCCGTCATCTTGTTGCTCTTTAGTCAGTATCTTAGAAATGTCATCTAGTTGTTCTGTGGTCTGCTGACAGTGTTCTTCACTGGATAATTTGTTTCGAAGTTTAGCCTTCTGCTTTTTATCCGGTTTTAATTCGGGTTTTTTTGTTGACTGACCCAGTCTGTCAGATTTTGACTTGTCTAATTCCTCTTTAGAGCAAATGTCACTATGCCCTGGAGCAGATTCGTCTTTGGAGTTACCCGCTATCTGCCGTTGGGCCTTTTTAATTTGTTGTTCTTTTGCTTCTTTATCCAAGAGAAATCTGCATGGTAAACCCAATTTTCTACATATGTTACGACACTCATCAGTGTTCATTTTGCCATTCATTTTGGATATCGTCAGGTCGCTTAATTGTTTTTGCATGTCCTTCTTTAAATTTGTAAGAAATGCGTTTCCTCTATAAACTGAATTACTATCGTCACTCGATAACAGCAAGCTTACCATTTCAGTTAAGAACAATAAATCGCTAATACCTTCGCAGAATAAAACTCGTTTTGCAAAGAAAATGTTTGGAAGATTATCGTTTGTCATTAACCTTAACTTTTTTAAATCATTATGCACGACCTGTCCTACGGACTTTATACTACATGCCTCACCAACTCTGCTAAATCTGTTGCAATTGGACAGTGTCCATGGCGTTAGCAACGTCGAATTGTGAGTTGTCAGTATGACAACTTTTCCATTAGACTCCGCCTCTTCTCGTATTGCCTGTGTCATTCTTTGAACGAACTGTGGATGCATGCCTCTGTCGGGTTCTTCAAGTAGTATTGTTTGTAGCTCTTTCCCGACAGCAGAATGGAAACGTACTTAGCTTCTAAAATCCCTTCTGGTGTTTTGAGTAGTTTAAATTGGTCTTGGTTGACTAAAGGCTTGTCCGTAGCTTTATCCAACGTAAAAATGTACTCTTTAGACATGTTTGTTATCTTCTTAAAGATACGCTTTTCGATTTTATTGTCAAATTAGTCCTTGTTTTCTTCTTTCAGAAATGCTTTTATTATTTCACACCTTTTTTCCGCTTCATTGTAATTATTTTCTCTCTCTGAACCAGTGATTCGATTACTTTCGGACCACTGCAACGACCCAATAGATCTTAATGGAAACGTAAAGACTACTTTTGTTGACAAGTCCATTAGCAACTTCTGACAATCTGTGAGCTCTTCATGGCCGCGTGCTATTACTATATGTTCGTAGTTTAGAATGTTGAGGAAAAATGACCCAATGTTGTTGCTGTTTCCAGAGGTTGATACTTTTTCATACAAGTCATTTAATGAGTTTCCTTCAGAATTATATACTTTAACTTCATGCACACGAATACTTGTTTCACCTTTACCTGTTGCTGGTAATCTGAGAAAATCAGCGTATGCACAAATGTGTTTCTTTTCTCTCTGTACACTAACAATCTGGTAATAATCCAGCGATTCAGTTTCTAAAGTTGTGAATGTTGTCCCAGCAGGATCTGCGTGTTGTATAGCTTTATTTCTGGGAATGCAAACAGTTCCGCATATTATGTCAACTTGGTCAACCGTTTGGAATCTGCACATAAAATAAGACACTTGTTTTGGAGTGTAGGGTCTCGAAACAGATGTGTTTAAGTCCGCTTTTAAACATCGACGAATTCCTTCAAATACTGCACTTTTCCCAGAGCCATTTTCTCCAATGAATATGTATGGACCATGTGTCGTGAACTCAAAGTTTTCTTCTGTTTCAAACACAACGAAATTGTTTAACCAAATGCTTTTCAACATTGCCGTGATCAACTTATAAATGTGTAGCAAAATCAGAAGCCTGAGCGAACTAAATCATGAATCTATAAAAAAAACAACAACATGTAAACGACATAATAATTCTCCCGAATATCATAATTTGTCTTGTCAAGCTAAGTTGTCCAGTCCTTCATAAGTATTGCGTTATGAACACGAAACTATGTATCATTATTCGATATACGATATACTTGTCTTTACCCTCATTGTTATCTGCATGTAATCTTGTATTGATTCGGATGGGTAATTTGTTTACGAGTGAAATACGAAACTTTAATAAGTGAACGCACAAAACTTATGTATAGTCTTTGTCACTATGACAGTATGCAGAAAACTTAAGCATAGTATTTGTCACTATAGATAGTAGTAACACAATGTTCAACATTCATTTCTATTTTCATTCGAGTTAAAAATTAAAATTTTTGTCAAAGTAAGTTTATCCGTATATTGTATAGCCATTTTAAAAGCGTAAACTCATATGTATCTTGCATCTCTATAAATATGAAAATAATGACACTTAAAAGTTCACTATACACCAAAATATAATAACATGTAGCAAACTAGTTGATACGAATGTAAAACACTCTCACAGCAATAAATCGCGCTTTATGGACTTCATAAATCAAACTTAATATCTGTTCCATATTTTGCAATATCAATCATTAATCTCCTCTTGGGAGATCAACTTGGTTACTGTATTAAATAGACTTTTCTTTTCATGAGCATTTCGCTTAAAATGCGATCCAATCTCAAATATTATTGTATCGCATATTCAGTATGCAGCTGTTTAAGTCAATGTTTATTCGTTATATAAACAAACCACAATACTCATACAAATGTCTAGTTAATTTAACAAACACATTGTACATATATTCATGTATGGGTTAGTGGTTTCAGGATATTTTATGTCTCTTATTAACAAATTCTTAGGCAAGAAAAAGTATTACATGTAGTAATAAAACTGCTTGAATGTCGTACCGCCCATTTTGTGCATAGATAATCTCGTGGGACTTTGTCCATGTTGATCGAAGATAGGGATGCTATGCGATAACGTTTCAGTCAATGCATGCGTTGCTGTTGTATTACGCATCTTGCACAGTTGTGTGTATTTAAATATTTATCAGTACATTTTAGTATATGTCAGTCACGTTACCTAGATAGCAGTGAACATAGCTGTAAGCCATATCCCATGTTCACCGCGATGTAACTGTAGAAAACCCCAAGTACTGAAAACGCAAGCCAGATGGTTTATCATATGTTATACTCAGATGAGTTTTTGAAGCATTTCTACTAAGTGGATCGACCAGAAATTTTTGAAGGTGTGGTACAAGTAGGTTAATTATGATGTAGACGAGTTTTTTTCATGATAGAAAAACTTTTGAGTTTTCTTTAAGGTCAGATACCAGTAAATCATTGTGTATCTCTCCGTGGTCCATTTGTGTGGGGAGCGGGAGCTAAAATTCGTACCTTAATCATATAAACCAATAAAATTACCAGTTCAGTTACACTTATTTTAATGAAGTAGACATCAATAATGTATAAAACGTACAATATTTTTCTTATAACAAGATTCGATGTGCTGTGGGGTGCAAAAGGCGGAGTCTCCGTACTTTTTTTCACTTTTTTACCCGTACAACAAGGTTTCGCTTTAAAATCGTAGAAAACATGTCAATCATGACATTAATCACACTGTTTCCCGTGAAAAGTAATAAAATCAATAAAATAACACAAGGTAACCTCCAATGAAATACACCAAAATGTTCCAGACACACATGGGATATAAGAAATAACCACAACAGGCATGTCTGAGATTGCTAATGGCTTTTATACAAGAAGAGAAAAGGAACTATTTAGTAATAAGAACTAGTTTCGAATGGACCACGGAGGGGTACACAATGATTTACTGGTATCTAACCTTAAAACGTGTCTAAACGCCATCTTATTTCATTTTATCCTGTCGCTATATTTTCAAATAATTTCACACAAATATTCCTTTAGCGGTCCTCGACCAATAGTATTCAAATGATTCCGGTCTACCAAATAAAACAATTGTTATTATTGGGCCTAAGGTAAAGTTCACCTACAGTTATAAAACCTTGTCTGGACAATGACTGGACAATTGCAGAGTTTCTTTTTGAGGTCCTTCAAGCTTTGTAGACAAGATGGTCATGGCTTGGGCGATGTTTATATATTACTAGTATTCCCACCCTGCATCAAATGTCAACGTCACACAGTATGAAATCCTTTCCCCTCGTAGATGATCCATATAGCTTTTTTGGTCCATTCATCAACATTCAGGGTGAAACTGACCACAATGTGACATCCTTGTCTGGGAAATTACTGAGCATGTGTTCTACATACTTAATTGGTAGGTAGTTTGCAATTGTGCAATCAGTTGATAATGTCACCACTGGGTCACAAGTCAAGATCAAACTGACCAATAGTTGTAAAATCTCAATAATTACAACAATACTGGCCTAGGTTCTTCAAGTTTGATATACAGGTTAGTCACCAAAAGTCGATGATCCCTTTGACTATGAGCTTCTAACGTCACAGGTCAGTATTTAGGTGACCAGCAGTATGAAATACTTATCATGGCAATACTGGACAACGGTTGGGTCTAGGCTTTAAAAAAATCTTGGAATGTAGGTTGGACATGACTAGTATAATATCTCGTTTGATAATCGGATTTCTGGTTATTTAGTATAGCTCGTGGAAAACAACAAACTCTAAAATATAAGCTTGACAAACAGGTTTTGGAGTTGCTTGATTATGCCGTATAGGAATGGATGTACTTGCTAGTAGATGATTTACTACCCCCGTTTATGGTACCAAAAACCTAGTCAGTAACATCAAGATCAAACTTACCAATAGTTGTAAAACCTCAATAATTACAACAATTTAATTTTTCCAACGACAGATTTTTCTTAAAACTTGGCACAAACATATATCAATGTATTCTTAAACTTAAAAAGTCTTAAAAAATAGTGGTCACCGGCCTTTTTCGGAAATATTGAATTTTGAATACGGTACCTGTCGAAGCCTTTTTTCAGTTTGTGTTACTAAGAATGATGAATACTATAGAGCGTTTATATTCAACCAAAGATGGAGATTTTTAAATGCATCTTTTTTAAATGTTTTGTTTGGTAATATACAAGTGCAGTTTAATGATAAAAAGCGCTTTATCTACAGTTATCATTTAACAAATGACTTGTAATGGACACTTAACGAGGTTAATTATGCATAAAATATGCCTGTGAAAACATCAATAATTTATCAAATATACGAATATCTTTTGTTCCAAAAGACAGATTGTGTTAAGAGATCCCACATACATGCGTAATTGTATACTGAAACTACAACAGTCTTAAAAAAATAGGAGTCACCGGCCCTGTTTCGGAACTATTGGGTTTTGAATACGGTACCTGTCGAAGCCCTTTTTTCAGTTTGGATTTTTATCAATGTTTTAAGTATATAGGATATATTTTTTTAAACAAGGTTATGGTTCTTTCAACTGATATATTTGTACATGCTTTGTTTGGCAATATACATGTGTATGTTGATAATAAAAACGCTTTGCCTACGTTTACTGCTTAAATACTGCATTTGACTGGACATTTAAGTGTGTCAAATGGGAACTAATAATGCTTTCTGAAACTTCATTTTATCAAATGCATATTTTGTTCCAAACGACAGATTTTCTTAATAGTTCGCACATTCATGCATCAATTTATACTTACAACAAAACATTAATGAAAAGAATGGCTCAACGAACTTGTTCGGGAAATATTGGATTTTATATAGGGTGCATGTATAGCTTTTTTTCCTGTTTAGTTTTAACATACAAAATATTGTATCAATAGAATGGAGATATTTAATGGATCATTTCTAAACTAAATTTTTTTGGAAATACATTGCATAAGTGTGTTTTTGATTATTATATATGCTTTATGAACTTTTACTATTAGAAATATTTATTTTGAATGGACATTAGAGATGAATATATTGTAACCTATATACAATGAAGAAAAATGAAGCAAAAGGAGAAATTAACCCAATTATTTTCCTTTTGTTGCGAACGTTTTTTACAAGCACTTGATTAAACGGGAATCTATTTCAGACGGCAATGCATGTTGCGCACTTAACAAAGCAAAATAGAACGTTAATTAATACTCTAGCAATAGATGAGGAAAGAGCATAAACATATCTATATCAACGTTTACAATAAATCAAAGCTAACTGGGATCCCATTGTTCAATAGCAAAACATATCATGGTGTCGTTCACTCGTTTATGTCTGATATTTATGACTGGTCTCTTGAGAGAGATGCTTCTCTCTGTTTAAAAGAGAACAACATGTAATATGTTCAATTAAATCTTTGACAGAAAACGTAATAACCTGCCCAGGTCACTATCTGATGCACAATATCGAAGCAAAGTGTCAACACAATTAGTTCTTTTGGCGGGAGTAGTACTCTCTTGCATAAATTATTTGTTCCTCTTTTTCTTGCGTTTAAGTTTCAGGTCGGCCACAATCTTTTCCAGGTCTGTCTCTTTACTTTCTTCTGCAATAGCAATAACCATCTGTTCAATAACAATAATTGTGTTTGGCTTCGGTTTCTTAGGCGTCCTTATCCAAAAGAAACTTAGCTGGTAAACACAGCTTATCGCACATTCTTCTACAGTCGGGGACATTATACTTGCTGTGAATCTTGGATATCGTCAGATCGGCCAATACCGCTTTTGGTTGCTCGTCATGTTCAGAGAGAAATGCATTGTCTGTACAAAATAGTCGTTGGTCACTGGCTGAGTCTATTGTTGAAAATCTTGATAACATTAAGTTCACCATTTCTGTTAAAAACAACTATCACCTTCGCAGAAAAGTACTCGTTTTGCGAAGAAAATGTGTGGAAGTTTATCGTTGGTTATTAACCGTATTTTTTTAAATCATGGTCAACGACGTGTCCTCAGCATGTTACCGTTCTAGTTTCCGCTGCTCTGCTAAATCTGTATCAATTGGACAGCGTCCGTGGTGTTAGAAATGTTGTATTGTGAGTTGTCAGTATCACAACTTTTCCATTAGCCTCCGCGTCTTGTCGAATTGCCCGTGTTAGTCTTTGAACGAACTGTGGGTGCATGCCTCTGTCGGGTTCTTCAAGCAGAATTATTTTGAAGTACTTTCCCGTAAACAGAATGGACACGTACTTAGCTTCTAAAATACCCTCGGGTGTTTTTAGTAGCTTACTTTGATCGTTACCAGTTTTGTCAGTTACCAGTATTTTGCCCTTTGCATCTAATTTAAATAAAAATAGTCACTTGTCATATGCGTTATCTTTTCAAAGATACGCTTTTCGATATCATTATTAAACGTGTCTGTTTTCTTTAGATAGAAATGCTTTTATTATTTCACACTTTTTCCGCTTTTTGGTAATTAATTTTCTTTTCTCCAGTGATTCGTTTACTCACGGACCACTGCAAAGGCCCAATATATCTTAAAAGAAAAGTAAGCAACTTCTGACAATGTGTGAGCTTTTTATTAACACGGTATATTAATACATGTTCGTAGTTCAGAATATGGTGGAGACATGACCCAATGCTGTTGTTTTTTCTTGACGTTGATACTTGTTCATACAAGTTATTTAGTGTGTGTGTGTCTCCTTGAGGATCTTCTACTCTTACATGATGCACACGAATATTGGTTTCACCTTTCTCTGTGGTGTTTATGTTCAAACAAATACGGAACCATTTCACAGTGCAAATCAAGCAGTAGATTTTATATTTAATCTTGAAAAGGTCTAACGTAAGAAAAACTTGTGCATAGTAAGAAAACTGCTTTAATTCCGTATCGGCCATTTGTGTGTGTGTGTCACGCTGCACAAATAAACTCGTAGGACATTGCCCATTTTGAACGAAGATACCTTTGCAATGCGATAACGTTATCAGTCACTTCAAGCGTTATGCATCTTGCACAGTTTTGTACATTTAAATAGTTATCAGTACATTTCAGTATTTATCAGAAACTTCACCTAGAAACAGTCCATGTGATTGTACGCCATATCTTGTGATCTCAGCATTAACAAGCTGCACACAAAAATTCAAAGGTATATTCATCAAAATGTTTTATTTATGCAACAGGTTCTCTTCGTTGTTACTGTTTGCATACTGAGTTTCTCTTTGGTAGTATCTATTGCAATCAGTTGTCGCTGCTAAAGTATCTGTTAGTGATTGTTTTTTAATGAAACAAACAGAAAACGCTTCGCCCCGCATATTTAAACCTTTATATTACATATTTGGTTCGTTATAAGAACATTACCACTGACACATGTTAAGGTAAAAGATAGATAGAAGACCCATATTGATTTTGTGATCAAAAGGCGATCCACAGTGTCATTTAAGAAACATACTTCTTGAAACATGCACTTAATCAGTGATGATAATTAACAAATATAATGTCTAATATATATAAATTAATATCTATTTCTCTTTGATATCTAAAGGCTGCTTAATAAATCACGTGCAAAAACAACAAGCTATAAATAATATAAGTTTTACATTAAACGAACAGGTTACAGAATTTCCAAATATGCCATGGAAGAATGTATGTCGTTATATTTTTAAAAGGGATTTTCCACTGAATCCCAATTAAAAGGGCCATTTTCCAGGTTATTTATGAAAAATAAATCTCATTTTTGTCACTAAATTACTAAAAAGCAAGAAAAATGTTCCGCCGGCGGAACACAAATTCTTTTTTTGTCCAAAAAATTTACATGAATTTGCAGTGAATGTTCCGCTGGCGGTACATAATAAACTGTTTTAATTACGAGAAACCAAATTAAGATTTGCCCCACAAATTCTTCTATTCCTAATTACAAGGAACCGAAGTGTTCCGCTGGCAGTACAAATATAATCACATTTATCTTCAGAATAACACAAAAATTGTTCCGCCGGCGGTACAAGCATCCAAACATTATTATTCTGATTAACGCAAAATAACAAACTAAAAGTGTTCCGCTGGCGGTACAAGTAGCCTTTATACTCTAACTTACAAAAAAAACAAAACAAAATTTGTTCGGCTGGCGGTACAAACATCCCAACTTTTATATTCTAAATTACAGAAAATAAGACCAACAAAGTGTTCCGCTGGCGGTACAAACATTCTGACATTTATATTCAGAAAAACAGAAAACTTAAAACAAAATTGTTCCGCTGGCAGTACAAGCATCCAAACATTTACATTGTGTTTCACAGAAAACCAAACTAAAAGTGCTCCGCTGGCGGTACAAGTAGCCTTTATATTATAACTTACCAAAAACTTAACAAAATTTGTTCCGCTGGCGGTACAAACATCCCAACTTTTATATTCTAAATTACAGAAAATAAGACCAACAAATTGTTCCGCTGGCGGTACAAACATTCTGATATCTATATTCAGAAAAACAGAAACAAAATTGTTCGGCTGGCGGCAAAAGCATCCAAACATTTATAATGTGTTTTACAGAAAACCAAACTAAAAGTGCTTCGCTGGCGGTACAACCATCCAAACATTTATATTCTGAATTACAGAAAACAAAACACAAATTGTTCCGCTGGCCGTACAAACATAACAAAATCAATCATCTGAATTATAGAAAACCAAACTAAATTTGTTCCGCTGGCGATACAAGCGTATCAACATTTATATTCTGATTAACAAAAAATAACAAACTAAAAGTGTTCTCCCGGCGGTACAAACATCCAAACATTTGTATTTTAAATTACAGAAAACAAGACCAAGAAATTGTTCCGCTGGCGGTACAACATTCTGTTATTTACATTCAGAATAACAGAAAACCAAATCAAAATTGATCCGCCGATGGTACAAGGATCCAAACATTTATAAAGTGATTTACAGAAACCAAACTAAAAGTGTTCCGCTGGCAGTACAAACATCCCAACATTTATATTCTAAATTACAGAAAACAAATTAAAACTGTTCCACTGGCGGTACAAGCATCCTGACATATATTAATATTAAACAGAAAACTGAACCAAGATTGTTCCGCTGTCGGTACAAGCATCCAAACATTTATATTGTGATTAACAAAAAATCAAACTAAGTGTTCCGCTGGCAGTAATAAAGTCTTTTCATTTATATTCTGAATAACAAAAAAATATGTTCCACTGGCGGTACAAGCATCCCAACAATTGTATTCTCAGTTAAGAAAACCAAACCTAATGTGTTCTGCTGGCGGTACAAGTATATCACTGAATTACCATGTCAACGGCTAGAATAGACACAGAGGTACCAACTTTAACCTTTGGTTAATGCGTTTGACATACCATCTGGTAATGGCAAACAAGAGTGCCAAGTAACTTTAAAAGCCATACATCCATGGCCAAGTTATAGCCCGTTCAAGCGAAGTTCCAATTTTGACCATTGACCTCTAAGTCAAAGTGTGACCTTGACCTGTTATCTACAGACCTGGTTTATGTGTGCAACACGCCATCTAACTGAGGCAAACATTTGTGCCAAATAATTTTAAAATCTCTCTTCCCAAGCCAAAGAATTATCTCTGACAATTTCTACATTTGACCTCTGAACATAACCTTGACCTACAGACCTGTTGCATTTGGCCTGTTGCATTTGGGTGAGTTGCTGTCTTGTTCAGACAAGCATTTGTACCAAGTCATTTTAAAATCCCTCTATACATTGCCAAGTTTATGCCGGACAAGCAAAGTGGAAATTTTGATCTTGGAGAACTAAACATAACCTTAATGTTTGACCTACAGACACAGTTCATGAAAGGAACACGCCGTCTTATACTGACAAACATTTTTGTCAAGT
This sequence comes from Congeria kusceri, assembly GCA_027627225.1. NCBI lineage: Eukaryota > Metazoa > Mollusca > Bivalvia > Myida > Dreissenidae > Congeria > Congeria kusceri. Next base: position 905,032 of record CM051025.1, on the reverse strand, counting down.
AATTTAAAAATCCCTCATTCCATGGTTATAGCCTTGATAAGAAGTGTCCGATGACTGACAGATGGACAAAGCAGCGACAACATGCTCCCTTGAAAATCTGAAAGACTCCTAAAAAAAGCATAACAAGCATTCTGCAGGTGGCACAGAAAAATGTTTAATGTTGTTCATGTTACATGTATTTACAAGAAATTGCAATGAATGTTCTGCTGGTCAGGTCAAATACACAACCTCATGTCCTGTTACAAAAAATGAAACTAATGATGTAGTGCCACAATCAGGTTTTTTTTCTACATTCCAAGATACAATGTATATCAAACACGACATATTAAATAAATGTTCCATTGGCAGTTTTCGTCAAATCCACTTTCACAGCTGGTCTTGAATTTTGATCCGCAAGGTCTGAACACTGCATATGCCATCAACACTCTGGGTAGAACAGTCTCCTGCATTCAAATAAAGAGATATTACAATATAAGAAGTATGAGTCATGACTATATTCACCAAGTGTATGCAATAATTTACACATACAAAATTGCGAAGAAATTACCTGTGATAATTATAATGATAAATAAATTTTAAAATGTCATTTGATATTTATCAGAGATAAAGCATAACTTGACTAAAAGTATTTCAGCTGGTGTTGAAAACGTTTACGTACTAGAAGGATTTTTATTCATGTAATACCTTTGAAAAAACGCACAGAACTATACATTTGTGACATGTACCTTGCACCATCATAGTTGATGACCTATTCAGATTGATTATTAAATCCATTTACATAAGGACGTCAGAGTAACAGATAAGGCGCTTATTTGCGTAAATACCCAATTCTGTAACACCACTTACACAATTCATTAAACATTTAATGAGTGACAAAACTCAATTCATATACTGAATACTCATTTAAAGCCAAACATATTGCATACGTAATGATTGGTCAATGTTAAACTGATAGCATTAAAGTGAAAAAATGAGAATTAAATTTAATTCAAGCTAATTATGACACGAGACTTATAGTATTTTAATAGTCTTCATGATTAAGCTTGGAATTAAACTAACATTAATGGCATGACAAAATTACAAATACTCAAATAAATCACCCAGCACCCTATTATTTTAACAAGAGCTGTCGGAGAACAGCACACTCGACTTTTCGTGTGCTTGTCAGAGTTACTGGCATTGTCTTCAAAAACAAACTGTATTGATAGCAGCGGAAATTAAAAAAAAACTAATTTCGTTCTCAAGTTACTGAGTGGAAAGCATTTTGCTAATTTTCAAAACAGTGACCTTGACCCCACCCACCCCATATGCAATCTCATGTAATGTCTCGCTATACGGTATCTATACAATAAATTAAGTTATTATTATTTTATTATTATAAATATGTTTATTTGTTCTAGAGTAATTGAGCTGAACCTTTTTTTTTTAGTAAAAGTGACCTTGACCTTGACAAAACCTACCCCACCCCAAATGAATTCCCAAGTAAAGTATTACTGTAGGGTATCTAGGTATAAAAATTTATTATCGAGTTAAAGAGTGGAAATCAATAGTTGATGCTGCCACCCCAATCACTTGAATGTAAAATGTCTAAGTGTAAGATGTGGGCCTCCACAATTTTGACAAATTTCAAACTAGAGTTATCAAAATTGGCCTATAAGTTCAATTTAATACAGGGAATAAGTTTTTAAGTTTGAATGAAATCCCTCAAGCCATTCCTGAGAAACTAGCTTACTGAAAAATTTAACCTAGACTGGACGCCGACACCAACGCCTGGGCAAGTAGAAAAGCTTGCCTTTTGCTCGAAAAGTCAAGCTTAAAATGATGACGTTAATTTTCTGGTAAAACTCAATTCTAGCGAAATCCTTATCTGTTGCTCTGTGAAATAGTTCAAGTCTATAAGTATGTAACTCTGCTATATAGGTTAAACTAAACACAGGCACACACACATATTTTCTTGGTAAATGTATGTATTTATTGTCATTAATACTGCACTTACAAGATGGCTATGGATGGAACTACCCCTTCCAGTCGCTTGTCAATCTCATGTTTTGGAATCGAGACCTCATCAATCGTAATGGAGTTCTTTCATAGCCTCTTGTTTGATATCTGTGTAACAAGATAAACATATAAAGGGTCATTGCTTTGAAATTAAGGCATGTAGGTGATCTTTAAACACTTACTGCTTTTTCAAAGGCAGAGTCTTCACATAGTCTTCATGAACAATTTTGAAATAAGTGGACTGTCGGTTCACTAAGTCAGCTATAAAGACTGGACCGGGATACAATGAAGTGGACCATAGTTTGTAGATTTTGTATTCAATCTGTAATAGAAATAATTAAAAACAATCATGGCTTTTAGACTGTCAATAGGTGAACACGACTTGTCGCAAGATGTGACGTATGCCCCCGAAGCATATGCTTTTCAGAGAAGGGAATCACAATGTCAGTTACATGTTGGCAAAAATGACGCTTCCTACAAAAAGAGTTATGGTCCTTGTGCTCTGCACATCCTCTCAACATCCTGTATAATTATGTGTTATTTTAAATTCCTTCAATTCTAAGGTAGTAATTATCTGCATATAAAAAACAAAGGGAAATAACTCTGTAAATATTGAAAAAAGAGTTATGGTCCTTGTACTGTGCACTTCCTCTCATTGTCCTCTATCATTACATGAAGGTTCATCTGAATCCCTTCAATACTAATGAAGTTATGCTATGCACAAGACAATTAAACAAAGGGTAATAACTCCGTAATATTGAAGAAAAGGTTATGGTCCTTGTACTCTATAGTTCCTCTCATTGTCCACTACCATTCTGTGAAGTTTCATTTGAATCCCTTCAATACTAGTGGTAGTATGCTGTGCACAAGACAATGAATGCTTCGCACAAGAAAATAAAACAAAGGGCAATAACTCCAAAAATATTGCAGAAATAGTTGTGGTCCTTGCACTCTGCACTTCCTCTAATTGTCCTCTATCATTATATGAAGTTTCATTTGAATCCCTTCAATACTAATTGAGTTATGCTCCGCAAAAGAAAATTAAATAAAGGGCAATAACACCGTAAATATTGAAGACTTATAGTCCTTGTGCTCTGCACTTCGACTCATTGTCCTCTATCATTCTATGAAGTTTCATTTGAATCCCTTCAATACTAATGAAGTTATGCTCTGAACAAGAAAATTAATGTTTTACATAAGGAAATAAAACAAAGGGCAATAACTCTGTAAATATTTGGAGAATGAGTTGTGGTCCTTGTGCTCTGCCCTTCGTCTCATTGCCCTCTATCATTATATGCAGTTTCATTTGAATCCATTCAATACTAATAGAGATGTGCTCCACACAACTACCAACCCAATGAAATCCATGTTACTGACAATGATTTCATAATGTTAATTCCTGTTATCAGTCCTGTGTATCTCAAAAGTACCAACGGATGGTAATAAGGGTTTCTCTCCTGATGATGTCTGGAGTTTTATAATTACTATATCTAAACATCTTTCAATAGAAGAGCAAAAAGCAAATATTGCAGACGACTTGTTTCCTATATAACCATATTTTTTTGATTTAAGTGTAACACAGAAATTAAGAAACACGGCGTACAAACCACCAATAAATTGTTGATGTAAGTTTAACATAGATATTAAGCAACATGGCGTACAAATCATCAATACAATTTCGATGTAAGTTTTAACATAGAAATTAAGATACACGGCGTACACATCACCAATACAATTTCGATGAAAGTTTCACATTTAATGTTAAGAAATACGGCGTACAAACCACCAATAAAAGTTCGATGTAAGTTTAACATAGACAGTAAGATACAAATCACCAACAAACGTACCGATACACTGTTTCATGTCCTGTGAAGACCGCAGCCCATCGGTACATATGCACCTATAAGCACCGGGCGTGTTCCGCTGTTACAGATGTTTGGGTTCTCTCGACACTCGTTGTAATCTGGAATGTAAAAGGATCGTGACAACGACGACGACTATTTAATTTACCCGCGGTACTTCGATGTTATGACCGAAGATTATGGGACTGTATCGAGATGGAGTATGTGATTTAAAACAACATCATTGATTACGAAGGTTGCTTTACGAAAAGGATTACACGCCTGTTAAAACACGATACATAAAATGCTGTTCGCTCGTGCATGACTCATTCAGTGCAAAAATGATTAACGAAATAAATGCCATTTTAAACCTATTGTATAATGATCCATTGAAGCCTTAACATAACAAATGTGATGACAAAAGAATTTGAACTAAGAACCAATTGTAGAACTTAAAGACTTATTATTTTGTTTTGATGATTATGAGTTGTGACCTTTGCGCGTTCTTTCTCACGGCATGAGTGTGAAGCCCATCTCACAGCCGCAGGCGAACCTGCCCGGGGAGTTCACACACAGCATCTCACATCCGCCATTGTTCTCCGCGCACTCGTCAATATCTGAAAGAGATATATGAAAATAGTTTCTTTACTAGTTAAATATTGGAGGCGTGTCGTGGGAAAACCGGGCTTCATGAATGTGCGTTAAGTGTCGTCCCGGATAAGCCTGTGCAATCAGCATTTGTTTCAGGTCTTCTAAGGACGGAATCACTAAAACAATTTACATAAAACATTTACGAGCTTAAACAAGAAAACATCGCATTTTAATTCATTGTTGTCCAGTGGGATGGGAAATAAATTTCAGTGAGCCAATTTAACAGCAGCGAAGTACATGTCAGTCTGACATAGATTATAAGTTCTATCAACTTACAGGGATAAAACACACGTACGCTGGATGTTCAGGTTTAGGCCAAACAAATAATTGTTGGTTTCCAGTTACGTATTTTTTCTTTAAGATTTTTTACTTCGCAGCATATTCCCCACACATTTTAGGTATGTTGGACTGCATGTAACATGTTCTCACGCCTCCAATCAAAGAAACAATACCTCACGGTAGAGCGCCTGTCAAACGCAGGCTAATTCGAAATGTTTGATAATTAGTAAAAAGCTGCGTATTAGCGAAAACTGCTATTTTTATCGAAAGTCAGAATAAATTACAGAATATAAAAGTAAATTATCAACCTACAGACACACTTGGCGGATACACCCGGCTGCTTATTGCGCTTCTCTCCATCAAGTAAGTAACGGAATGAATTTACCGTGAGTGTCAGACGATGTACATACGCATAATTTGCTCTCTCTGTACGGCACATTGTAAAGAAACTAGCATACCAACGCATGACGTCCCCTGCGCGTTCGACGTCCGGGTGGCACGTGCAGTGGTAGCTACCCATGAAGTTCTCACAATAGCCGTTACAGCAGACGCTGCTACTCGACCCGCACTCGTCAATGTCTGAAGGAAATAACAGCAGAGCCTTCCAAGGGCCCGTATTCTAGAAACATCTTAAGTGAAATCTTATCCTTACCCTTAAAATCGTCACTTTTCTTAAGCATTTTATATTCCATGTATGCATGAAATTCTGCTAAATGTTCACTCATTATCAACTTATTATTTACTACTGTTTACTTAACTGTAATTGGATTCATTAATTTATATGTAATTTTAAAACATTACCTTACAAAAATTGGAACTTAAGTGAAAGTATTTTAAGATAAACTTGATGTTTCTGGAATATAGCCCAAAATATTCCTCCTAACAGTGTTAAGATCTTCCTAGCTATTGTTAAAGGGTAAATTTTCATTTGGCTTCACAAGCTATACCACGTGCTCATTTGCCTTAAGAAGTCGAAGAGTTAAACACGTGATCGTTGGTGGCCAGCTCTAGACCGGCGGGACACTCGCAGCGGAAGCTCCCGGGCTCGTTATGGCACGTGCCACCCCGGCACAAGGATGTGTCTTCCTCGCACTCGTTCTCGTCTGCGGAAGATATTACGTTACCGATGGAATGGTTGTTACATAGCAGCAGACGGTTAGTGTGACCAACGAAAATGCTTGTTTTACTGCAGCAGACGTTAACATTTGACCTATAAAATGTTGTTTTTTTACGTAGCGGCACAATCGACATTTGACCAGTTTAGACCAATGAAAACCGTGTGCAGTTACACAGCGGCACGTACTACAACAAACTGATGAAAATGGCTACAATATGGCAGCGGTGCAAACAAATGACAAATAAAATACGATTATTATATTGTTGCAGAGGTTAAATCTGAATATTTTTAACAATTGTTAAATGTACATATCAAAAAATAAATAAGCACGTTTAATATAAAGAGACTTGTCATATAAGTGCGTACCCATATATTCAAACTTAACAATAATGTCTACACTTGAATAAGTATTTAAATATGAATTATGAGTATGTTATCAATGACTAAGTTTTATTAAATGCACTTACAATAAAGCGCAACCAAATGTATGTGTAAGAGCATATTTAGAAATAAAAATAAAACACTGCTTAAAATGTATGCTTTTTTTTTTGAAAAACCAAAAAACTGGTGTGGTTTTACCCATGCACATTTGCTCCATCATGACAGGGACGTAGCTAGGGTTACACTGAGACCGGAAACCGCCCTCTGTGTTGACACATGCGCCGTTTTCACAGACGCCGAAGGTTATTCGACACTCGTCAATATCTAGATTCATATACATGCATAGTGACAGTGAATTCTGAAAACAGCTTTACTCAAATGTATTTCGTCTAATATAGAACTTTAAAAAAGTTTAATTATTGGACATGCAGAATAATTTACACAAGTGCCATCTGAAACGCGAAGTACTTGTCATACATGAAACATGTATATAACAAAATATGTTCCCTGTTGACGTAAGTATAAACCTTTTAATCAACAGTAATATTTAGCGTAGATTTAAATTGGGTGTTTAAATATATTGAACTTAAACGAATGCAACCATTTAAGAAGAAACGACAAAAAATCAGTATTTATGAAAATTGTTTTATATAAAAATAAAAACGCAGGCACGAAAAACGTATGTGGCACCAAGCATTTGAAATATGGGAATTCATACTGATCATAATTCGTAAGATGAACGCGCATCGGCTAATAAACAGTGAACCTTCAACATTGTGACAACAACCTGTACAGTTCAATCCCCGTGCATCCAGAGCGAACCCTTTACCGCAGGTGCACGTGAAACTACCCTGCGTGTTTCGGCACTGTCCGTTCGTGCATATTCCTGGGATCTCTCTGCATTCGTTGATATCTAGGCAAGATTACAACAAGTGGTGTTTAAAGGGAATTTGTATCTGAAAAGGGCATGAGAAAGGAGGCAGTATCGAACAAAAACACGAAAAAGTGACATATACATACTGACCTGCATTAAATTAAATATAAGCTTTATATAGTGAGAAAATAGTTTGCGCATTCGGATAAAAACATTCATATGAAAAGAGTTTGCGCATTCGGTTTAAAACTATAATTGCAATTATAATTTATGTTGTTCGTGTTTGTTTGGCCCTTTTTCTAACTTCAATAGTGTGCACATTTTAAGTAAAACTGTCGAAAATATAGTTGAAGCGATTATAATAGGAGTTAGGTAACAATTGAATATTTAAGAATAACCTATATTTTCGTCTGTTTTCAATAAATTGTGCGGCTTAATTCAGTCGTAAAACAATTTCGACTTTTGGTCGCTCTGATGAACCGTTTTATGAGCAGGAATGATGCGAAAAATGGCCAGTCTACCTTCGCGCGATTTTTTTTCGTAACAAAACAAGCCCCTGAACTGGTTAAGACTGGTTAACCTCTAAATAATTGCGTCATGCGACTCATATATCGCAAATTATTTTTACTAGTATATTTACCTTTTATTTCCTTTTATTTCGTACACAAGACATTCATATACAAATAATCACGCCATATCTAACTATTTATAATGGCACTACCTGTCAGAGAAACCGGGTCGCCACCATGGCCATCTACTGGACACAGCGCCCTGTACTGGTCTGTAATGAACAATCGAGAACTATAGCGTAATAGTACTGATGAAAAAAGACAAACAACTTATTTAAAATCACAGCATTATATTTTGTGATTCGTAATTAAAATAAGAGATACAACTTAAATTCTCAACTCTTGGAAATGAATTGATGAGTCACTGGAGTGTAGTAAATATAACGAGTTTAGGTTGGGTTTTTTGGGGGTGAGTGTTAATTCATTTTTAACATTTTTCCTCAAAGGTAAACTTTGTAAAGAAAAAAAAACAACTTTAAATAACGCTATTCTTTTTCCTGTTCAGTGTATTAAGAGTAAACAAAAATCAATGTGACAAGGTGTACACATGACACCAATTGTGTTTATGTAGCGTGGGTACACTTTGCGTTTTTCTTGTAAGCCAGTAACGTACGCCTAATACGTAGAACCAACTGAACTGCTTAACACATTTTCTGTAATTTGTTTTAATAATAACTAGACAATAGTTTGGGTCAATAATAGGCTATATACGGATGCAGGTATTTCACCGTTTGTCAATGTCAATGGAAAATATACTCTGCTAAAAAGAATCCGGACAGTAAATAGTTGATCGATTTTCCGGGAAGCGGATCATGGTTTAACATTTAAACATAATGTTTTCACTGATTCGTACTGTAACTTTTCTCAGGCATGTATGGACAAATCGTTGTTTAAATACTGGTTGAAATATACTCCAAAAAAATACACATTAAAAAGCGTAAGATATCATTTTTTGGCTTAGAATATATACTAACTCCCTGACCACGAGTCCTTGCAATTCATAATAAGAACGCCTATACCCTCAGTGTCGCAATAAGTGGTTGCATACTCCTTTCTATTCTTCCCATGTAAATTTCCCATACTGGTTTGGATATATGTGTTTTCCCATGCTCACCTATTGCCTAGCGGCAAACAGCAATCAAAAGTGTGCATTTCTCTGTCAACCGCTTCGGATGTGTTTTATATTTTTGCCAGTCTTTGCTCAAAGGTTCTTTTGGTCGGACATGGTTCGCACCTGCGGCTTCATGCTTACCTGTTCCTCTGGTCGAACATGGTTCACACCTTTCCTGTTCCTCTGGACGATTATGATTCACAAATATGGTTCCATGCTTTACTGTTCCTTTGGTCGGACATGGTTCACACAGATGGCTTCATGCTTATCTGTTCCTTGTGTCGAATGACTCACACATATGTTTCCATGCTTTCCTGTTCCTTTGGTCGAACATGGTTCACACAAGTGGTTCCACGCTTACCTGTTCCTTTCGTCGGACATGGTTCGCACAGATGACTCCACGCTTTTTCCACAGTACAGCAACACATGGAGGAAGTTAATACGCTTTCGAGTCCCTCTGAGCACTGGCCGCGTCTGTACTCCAGGTAACAAATGGACTTCTGCTTGTCTGCAAACAAATATGACTTTGTGACGTGCCCAATTACACGTGTGACGTGCCCAATTTCACGTGAGCTGTAATCACTGTGTCAAAAATTAAACACACTTACATGTAAGTTAATATAATATTGATAATCGTATTTTCGATTCGTAACATGACAGAGGAAAATCATCGCACAATAAAACCAGTTTAATTTATAAACGTAGGCATGCACAAATACAAGAATGACAAAACAACATGAAACCTTTAAACTGTCCAAGATTTGGCTCTGTTAGAACTGAAAGACATTCCGTTTTAATAATGTATATTCTTGAAAACTATTAATTCTGTCAGCGTTCAACTAGCATTTACGAGTCAATGCACAACAGTTAACTAGAATCAACTAAATTCTTTAGAAGTGTTGAACTTGTATACTAGTCATTGCATAACAGCTCACTATAATGCATTTTAATTTGTTAGGAGGTCATACCAAGGCAGCCGGTGCCCCAGGGTTTGAGCTCCATGCCCGAGGGACACTGGCACGTCAACGAACCCTCCGTGTTCACGTACACCCCTCCGCCCCGACACAGGTCCGCGAACTGCTCGCACTCGTTTATGTCTGCAAGATATCACATCAATACATTACCTTACGAGTATATGTCAAACATAAAACGTGTCCCGTAGACGCGTTTCTCCGTTTTCTTTCTGACGGATGCCCCGTATGACTGTTCACATTCTTTGACGGATGCCCCGTATGACTGTTCACATTTTTTTATGATTTCAAGAAATCACACAAATACATATATGTACAAATATTTGAAGAAAATGTAATAACACACAAATATGTATATACATACCTGTACATTTAAAAAAGACTCATAGTAACACTTGTCCTCTCCAATATTTTTCCGACGGATGATGTCAACACTGCACGAGTTAAAACATTAACGGTTGTGTATTTCCACCTGCCCGTATGTTCACATAACGTCATCATGCAATGGCATTATGAATGAAGTTTAATAAATGTCAGTATGATATGGAAATACATGGCAATTATGAATTAATCAATCAGTTGTATATTTGCCAACACAACTCTAGAAACAGTACATTTAAAATAGCTCAAATTTTGTGTACATACCGTGTAAAAATGTCGTTTACGATTTAATGGGCAACTGTGCGAATAACGTTCTCCATCATTGGTAATAAGACATGGATATTGGCATAATAATTAAAGTCTCGATCATTCGTTATCGAAATTTCACGCTAAATTATGCACTATCATTCTCTAAAAAATAAGAATCGGTGTGTATTGTCGACAAAATTGTTTTTTCTTTAAGACATTCCTTCACACGATGCTTAAACTTTTTTGCCCAACATGTAGATAATTTTTACACAACAAGAACTCCGTGAGTCGGATGTGTCGCATGACGGGGCATAACTCGAGTACGATAAGAGCAATTATGCCGAAAACCAAACTGAACCTTCCTTTTTTGCCTACTAACACTTCCTCAAAGTTTCATAATGAGTGCACAAACACTTCTCAAGTCAGTATTGTCTGCACGAGCCTTATTTGAACTATGTTTTTAAAAAGGGGCATGACTCCAGTACGATGAGAGAAATTATGCTGAAAACCGAACTTGACCTTTCATTTATGCGTACTAACACTTCCCTAAATTTCCATAATGATTGCACAAAAATTCTCAAGTTATTGTTTGCACAATACTTATTTGAAGTATCTTTATAGAGTTTTAACTCAAGTACGATAAGAGCAATAATGCCGAAAATCGAGATTAACCTTCATGTTATGGCTACTAACACTTCCTATAAAATTGATAATGATTGCACAAACAATTCTCTCAAATAAATGTCTACACAAACTAAAGGGGACGCCGCCTTTGCCGACGCCGCCGTCGCCAACAACGCCGCCGACATCAAAACAAATCCCTATATGTCGCCTGCTCAAGCGACACAAAAATAATAATCGGTGTGTATTGTCGGCAAAATTGTTTTTCTTACATTCCTTCACACGATGCTTAAACTTAATTGTCCAACATGTAGATAATTTTACATAAACAGTTCTTACCCAGGCAACCATCACGTTTATAGATATAACCCCGTGGGCATCTTTCGTGAACTGTAAATAAACAAATAACATAATTAAGGCGTGTCGTGAAAAACCGGGCTTAATGCATATGTGTAAAGTGTCGTCCCAGATTAGCCTGTGCAGTCCGCACAGATAAGCCTGTGCAGTCCGCACAGGCTAATCCAGGACGACACTTTCCGCTTTAATGGTATTTTTTGAAAGTGTCGTCCCGGAGACTTTACGCACATGCATTAAGCCTGGGTTTTCCACGCCACGCCACATATTTACAACAGACAATAACTCTTTCACCTCATAATTTATAACATATAATATTTTAACCAACAGCAATAACGCATTCATAGACATTCGCTTTCGTTTTTACACAATTTACGTTGCATGTCAATTCAAAACAGCTGTATTCAAAATTTGTGATGTTCAAAGCCCAACCGGAAAATTCGCATTTGACACAATTTGTAAATACTTACGAAATCCCAAAATTTTAAACTATTCGGTTTATATTTCAAAAATAAAACATATGCAATATTTGCAAATAATTTCAACCCCTATATTTTTAGTCAATAAATAAATAACAAGAAACGTGGAAATTCCGCGAAAACCACATTTTTTAATGAATTATATACAGTCACTACAAAAATACTTTTTTTAGTAATGGTGACCTTGGCCTTGACCCCACCAACACCTATATGCAATCCCAAGCGAGGTCTAGATGTAAGGTATCTGCATATGAAATTTCATTAAAATATCTCAATGTCTTCTCAAGCAATTGAGTGGAAACTGTTTGGAAGGGATTTACCGGACTCGATTTTCTGCGTCAAATACCCCTAAATTGTGAGTCAGGACCACTCCTATTTTTAAACTTGCATCCCATTGGATGCGTGATTTTTCTGATATGTTGATACAATTCAGTGTTAAAAATAATTATTTCATAGATGTAATTTACAAATGCAGACAAAACAAATGAATGGGACCCGCAGGTTCAATTTAGAGGACCTCTAAATATCAAACACTTGAGTCCTGTGACCCACTAAAATTTAACGTTGATGTAAAACCCTGGTTTGGCTGTTTTTAGTAATGGTAACCTTGACATTGACCCCACCCACCCCATATGCAATCCCAAGCGAGGTCTATACATAAGATATCTATGTAAGAAGTTTCATTAAAATATCATAATGTGTTCGCATGCTATTGAGCGGAAACCGTTTTTTTGTTTGTAGTACGGTCTCCATTTTGCCAAAATGCGTTTTATCGGAATGTACTAAATTCAATTTGCCAGGATACTTACTCAATGCCTTCCTGCCCAATGCCTTCCAACGGTGTTGCAGCACTCGGACTTGAGCATGGGTCGCTTCACGTTGTCCTCACACTGGCCGTACCGGATGCGCATCCAGCACGACCCGAGCCGCTCGTCTACGGAAATATAGGAGAACTTACATAAAGCGTGACTCGTATGAGTGATTCGTATTTTCAATATACCAATGTTACATTTCTATAAACAATTATTATATTTTTCAGGTGTTTATCAATACACATATATTACTTTTTCTGAATACTATATAAGTATACTATATAAGTCCTTGTTATATTTAACTGCGTGCATGACAATTCCAAGAGATTAGAACGTCAAAGGCAAACTGAGTGAGTAGGCTATAAATTATACCACCTTGTCTACATGAAGAAAATTTCAAAAATGGTCAAGTGATTGGTAAGCTAATCGCATATATCGTGAACAGATTGCACATGAAGAAACAATCTTTAACAAAAATATAATTGTGAGATTTATAAAGCATAAATACGTAAAATGTATAAAGAAGCTGGTCAACAGTTCAAAATATTGCCCGGAAGACAGTCGAGTTGGCACTTACTCACGCATCTTTTCTCGGAAGCATCGAGTAGGTATCCCGCGTTACAGACACACCGGTACGAGCGTGGGGTGTTCTCACAGGCACCGGTCTCACATATGTAGTTAATGACTGTAATAGGCATACATGTATATTCGTACTAAATGTATATTCACAGCGCATACCTTTAATAATTATTATATATTTATACGGTGTTCATATTTCAACTACATGTACCATAATTGCAAATATGCAGTTTATGTATATGTTAACAATTTTATGTTGTCATCAGTTAGGATACGGTCGTCTTTCCTTTTCCCCATGTAACATCTACGGTACCTGCCTCCTCCCTCGTGGTCGGTTCCGGATCCGTGTTTGATGAGCGTCTTGAATTCCGGATCCGACATGGACGGGCACGGCTCGCATGCCACACCCCAAGCAATCTCGGTGGCGTTTATGGAGTCCACCATGCAGCAGCACGTGGACTTTGTGACCAGCATCGGTGACGGGTTGCTACACTGCCCCCGGCTGTAGTGCAAGAAGCAACGGTCCTTTCTTCGGTCTGCAAAACATATAGTAACTTCACGCATGTCTAACATAGAAGTGCACAGTACTGATATACATTGGATTGAATAGTGGTTTGTCTATCCTAGAATGGCACAATTCTGATATACATTTGATTGAATAGTGGTTTGTCTATCCTAGAACGGCACATTTCTGATATACATTCGATTGAATAGCAGTCACACATTTTGAGCCATTGAAATGGCCGGATTGCAACAATTACAAAAAAAAAACACAATATTATTAAGAGCACGTTCTTAACGTCTTGTTTTTGACTGACCTCACCTTCTCGGAATCTGTACTAATTACTAATCATTACCATATATGGTTACTATTGACAAGTTCCAACGATGAAAATGTTCATAACCAATCAAGATATAGATTATATTCCGCCCCTTTGTATAACCCATAAAATGTTACTTTATATGTTCTTACCCTTCGTGTAACCAATAAAATGTTACTTAATATGTTCTAACTACAAGTAAATTAGATGGTGGTTGTATATCATAGAATGGCACAATACTGATATACATTGGATTGAATAGTGCTGTGGGCGTTTTTTTTTTTCCGCTTTAATATCAAGAAGATTTCTGGACAATCATGCATTACTTCAAGCTTTGACCTCGCTGACAAAGCCAGTGTTTGATGAAAACCAACAGAAAATGCCAACATTAAATTTTATTTCAGGCAGTGGTTTTGTTCCTTTGGGCCGAACGCTCATCATCCGTGAAAAGGCAGCAAATCAATGTCGGTATTTATATCAAAAACCTCCGATACACTTTTCAGGCGTGTCGTGGGAAACCGGACTTAATGCATGCGCGTAAAGTGTCGTCCCTGATTAGCCTGTGCACTCCGCACAGGCTAATCCGGGTCGCCACTTTCCGCCTACAGTGGGTTTATGTTTAGAAAAGACATTATTGAATCAGAAAATACCATAAAAGCTGAATACACGGGCTTATCCGGGACGACACTTTACGCACACGCATTAATCCCGGTTTTCCCAAGACACGCTACATTTATTTTCCAATGATGTCATCGTTTACACTAAATTAATGTTCCCCAATTCCTTCTTGGTGTTAGTGATCAAAACCGACGGTAATATCGTATAACAAATATATTCATAAGAATGTGATCGAATATGTGTAATGGCCATGTCTATTTGTGTAAATGTTTTCAGTTCCCCGAAAACTCATCAGAGATCTCCCTTTCAAAAGCATTATCTTCAAAATGCGAAGTTTCGCTTTGCAAGTCATTTGTCTGTAAGAGCGGTAAATGTTTTGGGCCATATTCCAGAAACAGCTTACTGTAAATCTTATATTTAACATGAAAATCATCAATTTTGTCTGTACACTTAACATGTTTCTCTGAAATACGCCCCCTGAAAAAAAAATCCAGCTAAATGTAGTTACGACACAATGCCGAAAGCCACAGGCTACATATTGTGCTTACCCAGACACGTCCGTCGGTCGCGACCGAGGGTAAAACCTCTAGGACACTCGCATCTAAAGCTGCCCTGGTTGTTTATACATTCGCTGTCTTGACATATATCGGGCTGGCTGGAACACTCACCAATATTTGCACAAATACAAAATTATACAAATCTTGTTATTATAAAACAATATGTTTTAGTTTTTTTTGTTTTGTCATTCTTTACAGACTAACTGATTGTCACTATTGAAAGAAACTTTATTATATCACTGATATAGAAGGATTGTATTCTCTTCAAACTTGACGGAGACCTTATAATATCGCGTTTGATATAAACTGTATTATTTTCACTATTGACAGAGATCTTTTATTTCACTACTGATATAGGCTGTATTGATTTCAATACGGATAGACACCTATTGTTTCACTGATGACATAGTCTGTATTCCGTTTAAATACTAATAAAGCACGCAGTGTTTTACGATTGGTATAGACTATTCGTTACAGTGATGATGAGAACGCATTTATTTCAATCATGATAGAGACTTATTGGTTCAATGCCAACATAGACTATATTCGTTTTAATACTGATAGAGACCGTGTTATTTTGCTATTGATATTGATTGTTTTCGTTTCAAAACGGACTGAGACCGAGTTGTTTCACTATTGATACAATCTGTATTCGTTTTAATACTGATAGTCTGATGCTGGTCATAGTTGCTCACTTTTTGTAAAGCCTGTATTCGCTTTAATACCGTATTTGTGACTATTGATATAGACTGTACTCGTTTCAATATCGTATTTGTTACCATTGCTATACACTGTATTCGTTTCAATACAGTATTTGTGACTATTGATGTAGACTGTATTCGTTTCAATTTCGTATTTGTTACCATTGATATAGACTGTATTCGTTTCAAAAAGTATTTGTGACTATTGATTTAGACTGTATTCGTTTCAATACCGTATTTATGACTATTGACATAGACTGCATTCGTTTCAATACCGTATTTGTGACTATTGATATAGACACTATTCGTTTCAATACCGTATTTGAGACTATTGCTATGGACTGTATTCGTTTCAATACCGTATTTGTGACCATTGATATAGACTGTATTCGTTTCAATACAGTATTTGTGACTATCGATATAGACCGTATCATACCACTATGCTGATATCGGCCTGATAAAAGGTGCCTGATATATTTTTTTTATCAGGTCACTAGCGTTTATATCAGTCAATGTTTGGAGGTACGTCCTATTATTCGGAATCAACTATACAGTCAACAGTTTCAGTAAAAATGAATCAGATTCAACAAAACAAACAATTTGATACCAATAACGTATATAGTTTATTATTTTTAATCGTCATAAATCACAAAAACGTTATTATTTTAAATATTCACATAAACCCGCACTTTGGTAGTGAGATGACGTCATCTATGGAACACAATAAATCATCCATACAAAGTTATTTCAATACATTCATAATAAATACACTTAAAGTCACTACAAAGCATCAGTTTATGTTGAACCCAAAACATTATTACCAAAAACAGAACACACAATATTCAAATACTGTCAATATTGACACGATCTTAGAAATGTCAAATTGAATACACAACTCCAAAATGGCGTCTCCAAACTATTCGGCGTTATATATTCTCCAATGAAATTGATCGTTGCAATCCATTTCAGTTCGCATTTTCAGTGTTGTATGAATGAGCATGCGTGTAATCTATGTATTCGTAGTGAAAACAGTTCACTTATCATTACGAAATGTTAATAATAAGGTATTATCCAGTAAACTTTTAGAAATGCATAACTACATGTACGTGAACGTGTAAAAGTCGGCTCAGCAAAATCAGCGCCGCCCTAAGTTTTTAAATATATAAAAATCTGTTCGTTTGGTGATATGTTACGAAAAATGTGGTATGATAAATAGCAAGCCTCGCCGTTATATTATTCTAAGCCTCACCTGATATATTACACAAGACCAGGCAGTAACCTTTTATTCTCTATGTATTCGTTCAATACCGTATTTGTGACTATTGATTTAGATTGCATTCGTTTCAATACCGTATTTGTGACTATTGATTTAGACTGTATTCGTTTCAATTCCGTATTTATGACTATTGATATAGACGCTAATCGTTTCAATATACAGACACCGTCCCAGCCAGCATGAATATATGAGACCCATATGGGTCCAATATGAGCTACCATATGGGGCCTGTATGGACTAATCATATGGGGCCAAATGGGATTTTGCAAACTGTATTTGTATGGGTCCTAGATGGGTTGGGATATGAGACCTATGTGTGTTCCATGAGGACCCAAGTTGGGTCCTATATCGGCTACCCATATAGGTCCAATATTGGCTTCGATATGGGTCCTTTATAGGCAACCCATATGGGGCCATGTGGGGTTTTGCAAACTGTTTTTGCATGGGTCCCATATGGGTTGCATTATGGGATCCATGTGGGTCCTATATGGATCCAAGATGGGCCCCATTATAGGCTACCCATATGGGACCCATGCAAAATGTGTTTGCAAAATCCCACTTGGCCCCATATGAGCTGCCAAATTAAGACCCATCCAGGTTTCGATATGGGTCCTCTATGGGAATCCTATATGGGACCCAGTTGGGTTTTGCTAACACTGTTTGCATGGGTCCAATGTATGTTTCGTTTATGTAAAGGTCCTGTTTGTTATACATACATGATGCATTGAAAAATACAATAAACAATAAATATTATATCAATGTTATTCACAAGCTGCTGAGCATATATATATATATTTCATAATTAAAGTTCATTCTTTAATACAACAACACATTTAATCCTTTTCTTACTTTAGCTGGATTGCCATTTGCAGAATATAACACTTACTAGTAATTATTATATGTATGTTGTCGTTAAATGGTATTAAATACATGTGTTAGTTCCTTTATGCACAATAAAACAGCAATGAATAACACATTATGAGCAAATTCAGACACATTTAAAAGCCAAACACAGTGTGGACAAACCTAAAACTTGATGTGACTCTATAGGACACAGCCTTTACTTGTAGTACGGTATGATAATGGAATCAAATGCGAGACAACTCCACCAGTATATGTACCAATCTTACAGTATTGCATAGTATGGACCAAATTCCAATTAACCTCACAAAGATGTTTTAGTATGACTATATTATCAGAATTTACAAAAATTATTGTAAACATGTAAATATAGGCCTCCGGCCCAGAATACAACATATATAACAGTTATAATACATTCTGAAATATACCACCTTGCGTTCATAATATTGAAACTATTTTATATATCAGGCACAGAATACAGCATATATAACAGTTTCAATTCTTGTAAAATCCAATAGACAACATTGTTATCATAGAATCAATACAATGTATTTGTCTGGCCCAGAATACAACATACGTGTATATTATAGTTTCAAATCAATTCAGACATACCATTGTGTTTTCATATTGGCAATATAATTTATATATCCAGCCCACAATACAACATAAACAGTTTCAAACAATTCAGATAGTTGTTTTCAAAAGCACAATATAAAAATATATCGTTCCGAATTAGAGTACGGCATAATTATAACAGTGCAATACAAAACAGTTCAAATAGGCCAATGTGTTAAGTTATAAATACATGTATCTATTCAGCATAGATTGAGATATATAGTAATACAATACATTTACATTCAAAATATACAACTGTCAAACAATTACAAACACATTATTATTTTCAGTCGGTAAGCCTGTTATTTTGATACATGTAATTGCATACACCATTGTTATAAAACATTTAAGAATGGTCACAAGACTAAGGCTCACGAACTAATTCAAATATGAAAATAGTTAGTGTTATGTTAATTTGTAAGAGCCACATCTCAATGATACTAACTTGATCATGCATAAATATTCAATATGTAAACACTTTCTAACATTTAATACCAAGCCTTTATTAAACAACAATTGATTCAAAACATAAAACAAGATCAAAATAATGTTAAATATAAAGATGACTGATGTGGTGAAATCAAACTGTAAGCTAGCAATTCATGACTATCAAGTATTTGTAAAAAATCTTTCAATATTTACAAAGTTCTGTTTTTTTTTAACTAAAACGTTTCTAAAGAATATTAGCATACAATCTTTGTTTTAAACATGTTAAATTACAAGCCTTAAAATATTATAGGGAATATGTTAATTAACAAGAGCTGCCTAGGACAGTTCGCTCGTCTATTCACTAAACTTAAAGTCTTTGATAGTATAATATATTCTGTCAGTGACTTTACATAATGACCATGAACACGTATGTGAAATTTCAATTGAATATATGTAGTAGTTACAGCGATATGTACTTGCGCACAAACGTTAACCTGAATATTTCTAAGTACAAAAAGGGGTCACAATTCTGCTAAAATACTGGTCACAGTAATGGGCATTGGCTAGTGACCTTATAATATGACCCTGAAGACATGTGTGAAGATTCAGCTGAATATCTGAATTCAGCTAAATTGCAGATAAGAGTTATAGGCCTTGGTCAGTGACCTCACATAATGACCCCAAAGACATGTTTGAAGTTTCAATAAAATATCTGTAGACTAGTTGTTACAGATATATATATACCGGTTGCACGCAAACCTTAACCTGAATTTTCTAAGTACAAAAAGGAGCCTAATTCTATTAAATTGCAATACAGAGTTATGGGCCTTGGTCAGTGACCTTACATATTGACCAAGAAGGCATGTGTGAAGTTTTCATAGAATATATGTAGTAGTACTGTAGTTATTGATATATGTTACTCATGTACTTGTTGCATGCAAACTTTAACCTGAATTGTCTAAATACAAAAAGGGGCATAATTCTGTTAAATTGCAGGTCATAGTTATGGATCTTGGCCAGTGCCCTTATATAATGACCATGAAGGCATATGTTAAGTTTCAATTGAAGATATGTAGTAGTTACAGAGATATGGACTTGTTGCCCACAAACCTTAACCAGAGCATTACGCCGACGAACGGGTGAGTAGTATAGCTCAAACTATTCGATGAATAGTCAAAATAAAACACATATAATTATTTTAAATTTAAGTCGATGTAATACAACATTTTAGACTATGACTGCAATCATTTCACTCACATCAATTACAATTGCATGTTTTCTAATGAAGGCTAAAAAAAATAATGACTTGTTTCTCAGTCTCTTTTTCCAAAAACTCAGGAGGGACGGCGAATTTTTTTTTATTGAATATTATTTTTATCCTACTCTTTTCTTCTGGCACTATTGAATGACTTATTAAAACAAGTAATTAAGTAAAAACAAGTAATTAAGTACAGATTAATGACAATTTTAAGTTTGCAACATAAGCTTAATAACAACATAAGCATCCCTTTTTATAAAACTCTAAATACGTATCAAATGTCATTTATGCAAGCTGATGTAAAAAGGCAATCAATTTGAATGTTCATAATTAACATATATGCCTTCAAATTGATAGACCATCAACTTTAAAGTATTTATATTTATAGAATTTAACTTTTCGTAATTCATATTTTTATAACTGTAAAAAATAGGAATTACTTTCCAATATTTTTTTGCAATAAATCAAACAATTTTGGAAAGGAAAATCAACACTTGTAAATGCAGCTGGCATTTTCGTTCGTTTCCATAGGCCTTATATTGACACAGATTTTGTTCAAACAATTTTGAATGCTATTACTCAAGCAAAAGCATTTACGAAACAAAAGTTTAAATCAACAAATAGACGATATTAATAAAGGTTCCCAGCCGAATATGATATTTTGTTCAAAATTTACACAGTATTTATCCGATTGTAATTATCCGATTTATATAATTAAATCAGACAGGAAGAAAGTTACTGGAAATACCGAAATCTCTACCGGATTACTCTTCTTCCACTCTTTTTTATAATAAGTGGATTCTTATCATTTTAAGCCGCTGACCATGGGATCAAATTCAATACATCGTAATTGTAGTAATAGTTTTTATGAACGTTTGTGGTGTTTATTCGTCCAAAATATGTTTCTTATTTACGAAAGGCATTGTTCAAAAGCGCTTGGTACGAACGGAAAACTATAATGTACATGCTGGTTTACTCCAGAGTCATCACCAGTTATCGCATACAGAAAATAGGCGATAGCAAGTTACCGAAATGTTAATCATTCACATAATGCCATGCGTAGTATTTGTATTTTCTTCGGTAACCTGTCCATAAGGAACACTTTCTGCAAAGTTTTATTTTTATAAACATATTTCTGGACTGCTCCTTGAAAAACCCCGGCGCGATCGTCAAAAAATAGAAAGTAATTTTTGTTTTGGCATTAAACATAATTGGTGGCGGGCCATAAAAATACGTTGCGGCGCTGCCTGAGAAACAAATCATATTTTTTTTTAGCTTTTAGCCTAATGACTACTGGATATAAAAATAAAGTGTCCATAACACTGGTAATTATGCATGCATTGTTTCTCTTATTTAGTGTGGTAAGGGCTAATGAACATCATTGCTAACTGACTGTCTCTTGTAATGAGTAGGACTATACCGGACTCCATACAAGTTCTGCAATTACTGCCGTGTTAATAGTTAATTGAACTGATCACTGTTTGGTTATCAGAAGTATGGGGTGGTTCACGTTCATTTGTTTACATCCGCAACATTTTTGGATCACACACACCAACAAGTAGCTTTTTTCAGTCTCCTCATTGCACGCTTGCCTTGCATTCTTGGTTCCTCGACCTTAGCACATGTTCTGAAAGTACAAATTAAAAAATATGTGTTGAAATGAAATAAACATTAAGATATACATAGAGTTCCAGTGATGTCAATAAACCATACCAATTCAAAATGACGTCAGCTTCTTTGATAAACATTGAGCAAATTATTAAGCAAGTGCATTTTACGGAACCATTTTAATTACCGGAACTATTTTCAAAACATTAAGCTCCGCCCATAATGTGTTGCAGAATAACCCATGGTTGATTGTATTCTTTATCTATGGAAAATTAGCCGCGTGGCCGTGTCGTGTTAGAATTAAATATAACGGGATTAATAACACGAATGAATTTGCTGTTTATTTCTTTTGTAATTAAATATGTTAATATTGATTATAGCGATAAATAAGAACATGATAATTAGGCATGTACACATGAAATATAGGATGTATATTTTGTGTGTGAAATTGCTTAAGCTTATTCATAAATTTATACTTCAGAACGAAAATGCATGAAATTTATTGTTCCAATTAGTGAAATTATTCATTCAATTATAACATTCAATTTATTGCCATATGGTGTACGTTTTAATAAATAATCAACATGAACAAAAGCAACTTTATTGTTTTCCAACGGTTAACCTATGCTTTATTTGCACAAAGATTGCACGTACAAAACAACACACAAGTTTGATAGTGAAGTTACATTTGTTGTAAATAGTAGCGAAAATACATGACAATAGAGATATATTTACTTTAAATTTGATTTAAAGAGCAATTATGATTAAGTTATGAAAAACATTTTTCCAAGTGCAAAACACATATTTACTTACTTCATATTTAAGGAATGCAGGCTGCATTGTGCTCCTCGAAAGAAAATCTGCAGTTGACAAAACGATTCTCAACTCAAGATGGCAGCCGTGAATAACTGCCTTGAACTGGTCATAGAAGTGCACAACAGACTGACCGATATGGGCATGTTTGCTGGGTCGCATATGGACTTGCGAGTTAGGAACCCATATGGTCTCTCTTGCTGGGACCCATATGGGCTTGCTAGTGATGACCCATGTAGGCCTGCTTTTTGGGGCCCATATGGGCTTTCTTGCTGGACACATATGGGTTTGCTTTTGAGGGATGCATATCCAGGCTTTCATTCCGGGTCCCATATTGGCTTGTTTTCCTGGGTCCTACCTGGGACTTATATGGGCATGACCATGTATGTGGGACCCTTGTGGTCAATAAGCCCAGTTATAGCCCATGTTGGGCCCCCATAGGCTGGCTTGCCGGGCATACGAGCTTACTTGCTGGGGACTCATATGGGCTCTATTAATTGGACCCGTATTGGACTGATTGTTGGTGTCCTATATGCGCTTGCTTTTTGGGAACCCATTTTGGGGTGCTCTTTGTGACCCATATGGGCTAGTTTGTTGAGGGCCCATACGGGCCTTTTTGCGGGGACCTATGTGGGCTTGCTTGTTTGGTACCCATATGGGCTTTCCTGTTGGGACCCATATGACAATGCTGTTGTTGACCCATATGGGTTTTCTAGTTGGGGACCCATATGGGCTTTCTTTCTGGGACCCACATGGGATAACTTGTTGGGGACCTATTTAGGCTTTTTTTTAGCTGGAATCCATATGGGCTTTCTTGTTAGGCGCCCAATTTTACTTTCTTGCTGGGACCAATGTGGGCTGTTTTGATGGGACACATATTGAGTTGCTTGTTGGGACCCATATTGGCTTGCTTGTTGGGAACCCATATGGAGATGCTCTTTGTGACCCATATGGGCTAGTTTGTTGGGGACCCATACGGGCCTTCTTGCTGGGACCTATATAGGCTTGCTTTTTGGTACCCATATGGCCTCTCCTGCTGGGACCCATATGATATTGCTGTTGTTGACCCATATGGGCTTGCTTGTTGGGGACCCATAATGGGCTGTATTTCTGGGACCCACATGGGATTACTTGTTTGGGACCTATATAGGCTTTTTGGCTGGGAACCGATACGGGGATGCTCTTTGTGACCCATGTGGGCTAGTTTGCTGGGGACACATATGGACCATCTTGCTGGGACCCATATGGGCTTGCCTGTTTGGTACCCATGTGAGCTCTCTTGCTGGGATCCATATGGTCTTGCTGTTGTTGACCGATATGGGCTTGCTTGTTGGGGAGCAATATGGGCTGTCTTGCTCAGACCCATATGGACTTGTTGGGGACCTAAATGGGCTTTTTTTGTTGGGACCCATATGGAGCTTACTTGGTTGGCGCCCATTTGGGCTTTCTTGCAGGGACCTATATGGGCTTGCCTTAGCCTGGGACCCAACTGAGTCTGATATTGGCAATACAACGTATATGGGTCCCACATGGGGCACATGTGGTGTATCAGCCCAGGTACAGCCCATATCGGTCCACATGGGATGGCTTACTTTGACCCATATCGGCATACTTTCTTGAAACCCATGTGGGTTGGATTGCTTGGTCCAATATGGGCCCGGTATGGACAAAAACTATTAAATGGGTCACACATGGGGTTCATATGGTATATTTGTCCAGTTAAAGCCCATATTTTCCTGATAGGACAAATATGGGCTTACTAGTTGGGAACCCATCTGGGCTTTCTTGCTGGGACCTAAATGGACTTGCTTGCCTGTGACCCAAGTTGGTTTAATATGGGCAACACCATGTATATTGGTCCCACATGGGGCCCATGTGGAAGATCAGCCCAGATATAGCCCTTATCAGGCCCACATCAGATTACCGGGACCCATATGGGCATACTTGCAAGGAACCCATGTGGGCTTGCCTGCTTGGTCCAATATGGGCCCGATATAGGCAGAAAAATATATGGGTCCCACATGGGGCCATATGGTATATTTGCTCAGGTATTTCCCATATTGGGCCCATATAGGCCTACTTGCTGGGACCCATATGGGGCTGCTTGTTGAAAACAACCGTGGGCTTTCTCGATGGGGACCCATATGGGCCTGCCCTTTGTGACCAATATGGGTCTGTTTATTTGGGTCCCATAGAGGCCTTCTCGCTTGGACTCATATAGGTTTGTTGAGAAATCTCTTGGGATCTCTTTCTAGGATCCATGTGGGCTTGGTATCGGAGGCCCATATGGACTTGCTTGTTTGGGACCCATATGGGCTTTCTTGCCGGGACCCATTTGGGCTTGCTTGTTGGGGACCCATATAAGTTTTCTTGCTGGGACCCCTATAGGAGCTTACTAGTTTGGAACTCATATTGGCTTTTTTGTTGGTACCTTTATGAGCTTGCTTGCCTGGAACCCAAGTGGGTCTAACATGGGCAAGGTGATGTATATTGGTCCCCTTTGGGACCCATGTGGAACATCAGCCCATGTTTAGCCCTTATCAGGCGCACATATTATGACATACCGGGACCCACATGGGCATACTTGCAAGAAACCCATGTGGCTTGCCTGCTTGGTCCGATATGGGCCCGATATAGGCAGAAAAAAATAATATATGGGTCTTAGATGGGGCCCATTTGTTATATTTGCACACCTGTAGCCCATATTGGGCGTATATGGGCTTGCTTGCTGGGGTTCGTTTCACTGCTGATATATACTGTATGATTTTCAATTCAAAAAGAGAAGCTGTTGTATCATGGTGATAAACTTGTAATCTATGTTCTGTTCAATACTGATTACCTATTATAATAACTACATATATGCCACAGGGAGTGTGTGAAATTAAGCAAAGTATACTTATCATCACAACAGGATGTTTATTTTATGCGTTTCAAGTACAATATGACGTGCATGATTATGATATCTAACACAGTTCAGATAACCATTACGATTTGCTTGTATTGTGCCGTTGATATATAAACTTAAATAAAGTCAAAATTTATCGAAACAAATCTCATTGTTATTACGTGTAACTACTGTAATCTATTACAGCTATCGCGACATGTTTTAATAAATGCATTTACGTTATTCATTTAGCGATGTGAACACCAACGAATGATGGAAATGAATGAAAACAGAAACAAATGTTAACAATAATAAAATCACGGCTCATGTAAAAGGTGCGACAGAAAACTGTATTTCGTGTTAGCATCGACCTTAAGTGCGTTTCACCAAGACATTAAATATCTTATTTCTACATTGACAATAACCATGACACCGGTAGAAAACAAAAACACATAAAATATAAAGAACTGCAAAGTGATCATATACTGTAAATGTAGCAACTATTTTCAGGTATTCATGGACATTTCCGAGAAGCCGGTGATTCAGATAAACAATATACTTTTACATTTACCTGACGGGAAATACTGACCTCCCCCTCTAGAATTGATTGAAGATGATGTGTAAAGAGATACCGTTGTATGTAAAGGTTCCACGAGAGTACCTGAGAGACTATGCCTACCTTTACATGTGTGATATATTCTGGATGCTTCTCGATAATCACTTACAACCAAAATCTAGTATCTGAAACATATGAATCCTATTTCTGCCAGTTGTATACCTGTATTACACAGAGTACGAAGGCGCATATATGCAAAGAACGAAAATTAGTTCGCATGTTCGCTCTTTGGGAACATCAAACAAAAAAATAAAACAAATGTATATGCTCGTAATATATTTTTCCCATGAGATACTTTAATTAACTTTATAATATCATGTTTCGCAACATTTACATAACGAGACTATGCAAATTGATGTACCAATATTCGTTTTGTTTGTATGATGAACTTGAATACATCGCTGATATTGTCGTTACAATCGACGGCAGAATAGGTGTAGTACGCAACTGGTGTCAATACATGGACCAGCTCATTTAAAAAAAAGGTTTATTGTTACCAGAATAAATCATATGCGTACATATTGTATTCCAATTAGACTATACAAATTTGATTCTCTGTTTAGTGTCCCCCTGATGTTCCAAAACCTACTTACCAGGCAGGAAAAAACAAACAACGAGTCGATAAAAAACATTATGCTTTCACAACTTATTCATGTCAATGGTACAAGCTCAAGCAAATGTTTACTTACACAACTGTTATATATCATCTCAATATTGGGAACCTACATTAATACAGTATTTTAACTGTGTTCATTAATTAGTCGCACTCTATGCTTTACAAATATTGGTAAAAGAACCTATAAGTATTTTTGAAATGTTTTTCAAAATTGTATGTACGCATTTAAACTCGATTGTTTAGATTGTGAAATTTTTTTCGTTCAGGCATCCGAAAACCTTCCAGCCCGAGGACGCTAAACATAAATTCAAATTGGTATAGCCTTATATTGCACAATATATCTCGTGATACGTGGAGATAATTTGTTGTAACATATTTACATATTCTATAAAGCTAGAGTACGATTGACTGAATATTTAAAAGTGCTGCATATGAATGGATATATTATATTTCTTATATAATTATTTAGTGTAGATTTTATCGTCCAAACAACAGTGAACTCTGATTTAGTGTTGACATTGCTATATTAACTGCACAAACGTGACACTTGTATGTGTATATATTTAGGGATTAAAGAGGTAACAGATTGAGTTTTCTACGGAGCAGAACATATATCGCTATAAACCTGTTTATATTTACTATACAATCGTGTGTCAGTTGCCTAGGTGATCATATTTCACAAAATGTTGAAAAGCGTTCATTTTAAAAATTTTGTTGTTTTTGAGGACGAGGAGAATATAGAATTTGGGAAGCAAAGTCCGTACATATTTATAGGGGAAAATGGTTCCGGAAAAAGCGCCGTGTTAGAAGGAATCCGTAGATGTTTAAAATCGAAATTAAGCACCTCTGTTTCCAGACCGTACAATCAAAACGATGTATCATATTTTATTAGCAGATTTCAAACGGATGACACAGTGGACATAATATGCGGAACTGTTTGCATTCCCACAAATAAAGCTATACAACACGCAGATCCTGCTGGTACAACATTCAACACTTTAGAAACTGAATCGCTGGATTATTACCAAATTGTAATTAAATACAAAGAGAAACAAAACGTCGGTTTTCACGTTGATTGTCTTCAATTGCCAAGCACAGAGAAAGGTGAAACAAGTATACATGTGCATCAAGTAACGGTACAAGCTTCTGAAGGAAAAACATTAAATGACCTATATGAAATAGTTTCAGCGTCGGAGAAAAACAGTGACACAATTGGGTCAATTCTCCTAAAAAATCTTAACTACGAACGTCTGTTAACGAGCCGCGTTCAAACAGAGCTTTCAGATTGTCAAACATTGCTAACGAACTTGTCAACCAAAGTAGTGTTTACATTTCCATGACGGTCGATTGGGCCTTTGCAGTGGTCCGAAAGTAAAAGAATTATGGCAGAAAAGAAGAAATATAATTACAATGAAGCAGTAAAAAGGTGTGAAATAATAAATGCATTTTTGGCAAAAGAAAACGAAGACAAATTTGATAAAAAATATTGAAAAAAGTATCTTTGAAAAAATTACTAACATGTCCAGACAATACACGTTTTCTTTGAACAAGGAGAAGGGCGATTTGTTGGTCCAAGACGATCAATTTAAACTACTCAAAACACCAGAAGGGATTTTGGAAGCTAAGTACGTTGCCATTCTGCTGTCGGGGAAATGCTACAAAACAATACTTCTTGAAGAACCCGATAGGGGCATGCACCCACGGTTCGTTCAAAGAATGACACAGGCAATACGATATGAGGCGGAGGCTAATGGCAAAGTGGTGATACTGACAACTCACAATACGACATTCCTAACGTCATGGACACTGTCCAATTGCTACCGATTTAGCAGAGCTGGGCAGTCTAGAACTGTCAAATGTTTAGGAAAGGTCGTTTACCATGATTTAAAAAAGTTACGTTTAATGACCAACGATAATTTGTCACACATTTTCTTCGCAAAACACGTGCTCTATTGCGAAGGCGATAGCGACTGGTTGTTTTTAACAGAAATGGTCAACTTAATTTTAAAAAGATTTCAAACAAAAAATTCATTCAGCGACCGAAGACTTTTATGTACAGAAAATGCATTCCTCTCCCACCATGACGAAGAACTGCAAGCTGTGTTGCCCGATCTGACGATTTCAAAAATAAACGGCAAGAATAATGTCCCAGTGTGTCGAAAAATGTGCAAGAAATTGTGTTTACCAGCTAAGTTCCTTTTGGATAAGGACGCCGAAGAAACCGAGCTCGAAAACAATGATTGTTTCTTTTGGTCAGATGGTGCCATTGAACAGATGGTTATTGCTATAGCAGAAGAAAGTAAAGATAAAGACCTTGAAAAGATTGTAGTCGACCTGAAACTTGAACAAAAGAGAAAGAGAAACAAGTTGTTTATGCCAGAAGGTATTAATCCCCTAGATATTACTAATTGTGTCGACACCTTGCTTCTACATTGTGCAGCAGATAATGATCTGGGCAGGTTGTTAAGCTTTTTGCTTACGATTAAGAGAGCAGACATATGAAATAATGGAAAGTGGTGAACGACGCCAAAAGTGATTTCTACTTTATTATAGAATTCCATTCAGATTTGATTTCCTGTAACATTACATATAGGTTGTCCATGGTAACGCTCCTCGGCTATTTTAAGTGCATTAAGCAACATTCTCCGTGTATCGGGTATCTCCGAAGAAAGCGAAGAAAACACGGATGACAAGGTCATCGCTATTGCCAAATATCTTGGTGCTGGTCTTAACATCACCAAGATTGACTGGGAAAACCGATGTCTCTAGGCACTGGGTCAAAGCAATCTCGGCGTAGACATATTATTGTTAAATTCGCTAGGTTTAGGTCCCGATTGAACCTTCTCGCCAAAAAATGCAAACTAAATACATGTTGTCACCGAGGAGTGTACATAAACGAAGATCTGACTCCTGAGCTTAGCTAGATCTTCTATGAAGCACATAAGCTTGTTTAATCGAAGTATGGCAATAGTGTGTGAACATCCGATGGTGTCATTGTTATTCGTGGACCAGACATGCGCATTTATCGCATTTAAGCCAGAAACGATATGCAAATCTGCAAACTGTCGGTTGGCGCACAGTGACTAACGGCGAACAGCATAGACATGCATGTACCCTCTTGAAAATGATACATCCTATAAACTGATGTTATGTTTGGTAAAACAGATTATATAAATAACCAACTATTGCTTAAAATAGATACAACTATAGTTTTGTTTCCAATACTGATGGGTCTATTGTGCCTAATGTTTTAGCAAATTTACATCTCCAATGCAGGTATGCAGAGGTACACATTATTGTAAATACATTTATACATAGTGCCTTTATGTCTTTACTGATGCTGAAAATAATACCGGAAACTAACACTTTACAGTACTATCAAATAACATTTATTTTCTGAGTTTGTGCAGTTTGTTGCAATTATTATCATAGTTGACTTCGTTAAGTGTTGCCTCATATTTGGTTGAATATACTTAATTCGAGCAATATATAATATACTGAATTGTCTGTCCTCTGATAGATAAAGCTAACGATAACATATTTTATTATTTAATCCATAAAAGCAGTTGTATTAATGTGAAACATTGAATTATTATCGATTATTGATAATAATTACCAGATACAAGCTAATGAATTTTCTGTCCTCTGATATTTAAAGGCTAAAAGTTATAGATTTTATTATTAAATTGATAGATGCATTTTTATTAATGTGAAACATTGAATTATTATCAATTATTGACGTGAAAATGATCTCATCAGTTTGTTATATTGTCATTCTACTACGAAATATGATTGTCTCACTCCAGTTGACAAATCACTGAATTAATGCTAAAATGTATTAGCTTAACTAATTTCTTGAGTCTGACAACATGGTCATGTCATTTGTTTATTATGACTTACAATACCATAATGTTTTCTTTCCGTTTTACTTGCTTAACAGTAATATCCACTCTCACTTTTTCTTTCAATGGCACCGATAAGTTGACTATCCTGGATCTCCCTGAAGTGTGACGCTTCAGGCAGATTTGAGATAGTATAACTATCGGTTCCATACATATCTTCGATTACATGATCTTAATTCCATTTCTTATCCCTACTCCTACTTAAACACTAGGCTTAAAACATATTTTCAAGCATGTTTAACTTTACCATTATTTGTTATTGTACATTATATATAAAACGACCGTCACTATATATGTAACTGTATTATTGAGGAAAGGAACCCTACTAGCTTAACTATCGTTCCAATCCTACAAACTTATTTATCACATGCTATACCTTGTTTTCCGTGTAATACAGCCATTACGTATATGTTTATCTTACACATTTTGAGCGTTTTCATTTGCTACTTATTCTTTGACTGACCAATCGCATGACGTTATTTTGGTGAATTGACGCCATCAACATGAAATGACGTCACGTCAGTACACAACTCTGACGATCAACAAACTTATTTTGGTAAAATTAGAAGGGTTTTATTTCGTTTAAAAGCATGTGATAAAAAGATCTGACACAATTTGTCATTTCATACCACATTTTATATAACTCGTCCAGGAAATTCGTTAATTCCGCCTACAGTGGATTTATGTTTTGAAGAGACTTTCATGAAACAGAAAATACAATAAAAGCGGACTGCACAGGCTGATCCAGGACCACACTTTACGCACATGTATTAAGCCCAGGTTTTCCAAGCATGCCTAAAATTGTATGTATCATACCGTTCATATTAAATAAATGAACTTAACTGGCATTAGTTGTAAGACTCAGGGAAAATATTAAGATACTTTCTATAAAGGCAAAAATCACCCCAGAATGTAGCCCTATATAGAATTTAAAACTAAATACGTTGCATGGCTTATTAATGAGCAGGACGCTCAGAGGAGCTAGTTTCGCCCATTATCGTCTCAACCATGTTATATACATATATATGGTCCAACGCGAAACATTCTCACTGGCTTATCCAGGCACACCTGCTGGTTTTCCGACTGTTTTGTATCCCCGTTGACACTGGCACTTGTACGTGCCGTCCATGTTGATACACCGACCGTTCGGGCACACGTTCGTCTTCTCGCATTCGTTAATATCTAGAAAATCACACGTAATACGCTAATTAAGATTTTCTTGCACGGCAATTTAAAAAAAGGCAGAATGCAAATATGTTATGTTATGAAATATTATTTTATTTTGATGATAGTTGTTTTAGTAATGTTTTTGTATATTTATGATCTGAAAAACGTTGATTAAACTGCTTCTGCTTTTAATGTTGTTGTTGTTATTGCTTCTGCTGCTGTTGCTGATACTGATGATAATGTATCTGACAATAATGATTATGATAAATATGATGATGATGATGATTATGATCAATATGATGATGATGATGATGATGATGATGATTATGTTGATGATGATGATAATGATGATGATATTGATGATTATGTTGATGATGATGATGTGGATTCGGTTGTTGTTGTTATTGTTTTTGTTGTTGATGCAGATGTTGATGATGTTGATGATAATGATGCCGATGACGGCAATAATGAAGAAGAAGTACGTGCGTATGTGCTAATGTGCGTTCGTTGCTTGCAATGACTTACCCGTGCAGTAACAGCCGCCCGGGGGCCAGCACGAAGCCTTCATCACACTTGCACCCGAAGCTACCCGGGTGGTTGATACACAGACCGTTCTGACACAGATCGACTGAAGACGACACTCGTCTTCGTCTGACAAAAGTAACACGGAGAGTTATTTCTTTACAAAGAATTGCAGAAAAACAACAACAGTTAAACATTTTATAAGTTAAAAATCCATGTAATCAGCAATATTTTACAGAATTACTTTTCACTGGCAACTGCGTCGGAAACATTGTGGGACTGTCTGTTTATCACTTACGCAGTTTGTTAGTAAACCTTGTCATTTACTGTAAACAAACAACCGTTTCTTTCACTAGCATTTTAGCAAACAAACGTAACTACAATACAGTACAATGGAATTCAACACATGTAATAAGTTTATTTTAATACATAACTATGTTTGCGTATTATCTTTCCGTAGTTTTTCTTCATTTTATATGTCTATAAGATGCATATATAGTTATATTCGTATATTAAATAATCCCCAGCCACATACATATGTAGTTATATACTTATATTAAATAATCCACCGCCATATGAATATATAGTTATATACGTATATTAAACAAACCCTCGTCGTACCTACGCACTCGCCGGCGCTCTCCGAGTACTTGTAGCCCTCGTAGCACTCGCACCGGTACGGGTACTGGGTGTCCACGCAACGCCCGTTCTTGTACAGGTTGCTGAAATACGAGTACTCGTCCGTGCCGATGGGTTCCGGGCGCTGGCACAGGCGGGCTAAGGCGTCTGTACAAAAACGGGAAACGACATGTTACTATGTGTATTTCATAGTTCATGAGTCTCCGGTGCACCCCTTTGACCTAGCTTATTTACATGTTAGAGCGTCTGTGCAAATGGACAACACTATGACTTGTGTGTGTGTTTTGTAGTTAACGATAACCTTTCGCATCGAATTTTCAAATTGGCAACTTTATATTTGTGCTCATTCCGCAGTTTATGAAGACATTCCGCTCCAAAAATAGCATTATATTAGTGGGATGCAAAGGGGCAACACTATGTAATTTAATGTACATATATGTGAATTTCGTAGTTTAAGACGCCCTTCCGCATCGAAGTAGCAAACGTATGTGGAGTGCAAAAGGACAAAGCATATATGTGTAACTGGTAGTATGTGAAGCAATATATGTGGACCCGTGTGTGTCCTTAAACCCATATCTAGTATTTTTGAAACACGGGGTGAACGTCACCTCTATCTCATTATCATTATATGTACATGTATAATGTGTACATGTATTGAAATGCAGGATATTTTTAATGATTCCTATAACTTTTATTTAACTTATTTTTATTCTACAATATGTTAGAAAATTGCAATTGTCTTGCGCTGTTCCTTAATACCGGTGTTCCTCTCCGGGCACAGCTGACACCGTTCTCACGATCCCCAGCCCTTCCAGACCCGGCAGCAGCAGTCCGCCAGGGATGTCTTGGTCGGCAGCCCCGCTGTACACTTCCCATTGACGACGCTTTGGTAACAGTAGTTCTTGCGAACAGCTGAATTAAATAACGCCTGCATGTACGATATCGTGCATACCGATATATAGTATCCAATCGTAATATTGAGCTGATAACTTATCGTGCATAATTATATTGCTTCGAGTCGTACTAGCGAAGGAATAAACTGGACAGTTTGCTCACGTTACTGTATAGGCCTTTCCACAAATGTCTATCAAATCAATCTAGTGTTTTATTATATACCTATTTAAAATCTTAACAAACTACATGCTTTATCAATCGGTGAAATATATGCCGTCAGAAACAAAGTCCTGTATTCTGTTACTCGCTATTGTTCCGATCCCGTATAACCATACTAGCTGGACTACCTTTTTTAATGAAGTCATCATAGATTTATGTAAACAAATATAATCTATACCTGCAATGATTAGTCATTATTGCAAAGTAATAAAATAAGGTAAATACTCATTTGAAGTTTATCGTGGTATATAATAAAATGAATTTTACGTTAGTCAATTGTTCCAAGAGTATGTAGTCTCGTGGCTTGCGTTATTTCACATCGCCCGGCGGCCCCCCCCCCCCCACCTTTTTAAAAATCCCGGACCATACATATATTTGCATATATAAAGCGGTAAAAACTGGATAAAACTCGCACATTCTTTTTCTAAAGATACTCAGAAACTTCTGTAAAACATACCCGACCTAGCCCGCCCCCTACTATTTCTTATTTATATATACCCTATATTTGTGGATGATATTGTTTTCTCTAAAAATTCATATATGATATAAAGATGTCAGATGCAATACATCGTTGGCACGGGATACCGCCTAAAAGACATTGATACTGTTCAAATAAATAGTAGTATGATTTTAAGTCGAAATTATAGTCAACTTTCGAGTTTAAACAGTTTGTTTCCATAAACAGTGTCCAAAAATCTTAATCGACACGCGTTTTGTTCAATGTCCCATTAGCAATCACACCAAATGTCATACTGTTTTATGCATTCATAAGATAGATATAACGTGATAAAGTAGAGGGGTGTCCACAACGTTGGTTCCAATTCCTGGCGATTTCATACTTTTTCGCGGCACCATATGGCAGCGAATCTGACACAAAGTCGGCATCACTTTCTTTATTAATTCACAAAGTAATCATACGACTATCTTTAACAATATTTTGTGTTAAAACATGTTCGTCTCTCTGCCCGTTAGTTCGTTTCGATAAAAGAAGCACAGTGCATAGCACATTGGAAGACGATTGATGAGCAAAACTGTGCACGTGTGAGTTATTAATGACATTCCTTTCGTATAGAGACCATTACACTTCGGTAGTCAGGTATAGATTGTACATGTTTAAAGATGTTCCTGATGTATACAACATTGAATGTCAAGCACGTTTTTAGTGAACAGACACATCAAACAAGGGCAACTTACTGCCAAATCAGGTGCAAAATACAGACGAACCAACATATCTTTCGAACATAATACGGTGAAATATTAATTTATTCAGTAAATCAAAGTTCATTGGATGATGATGATGATGATGATGATGATGATGATGATGATGATGATGATGATGTGCACATATTTATTATATGTCTGGATACGGATCTGAAGCTCATCACTGCAGACTCACAGACAAAGGTTATCACTCAATCAAAAGTTTACGCCCCCCTAACCCAAAATCCTGGTCCCGCCCCTGAACTTCCAAGCTTTCTATTCGGATACACCAACACGATATGTAGTGTGAGCTACCGACGAAATGCCCGTTTGTTTTTTTATCTTTTAAAGGAAAAGCTGCGGAGTGAATGCACCTGACCGGTAGCGTGATCAATAGCCAAACTCACATGCCAAATAAGCCGGGAATCGAACAAGGGAGGCCCGGCTCAGAAGTGCTTACAACGACCACTGCACTAACGATACAGAAAATAGCGATAAAAACTTAAGACAGATTGTGTGTATGGTCTTGTGACGTGGATGACCGAAGTACAACGCGAAAATCCATCTGACCATTATGGTGACCACCTACCAAACTCGACTAGGAGGGAAGCGAGCGTACCAACTACTGCGCTAAACGTACAACCTCATGTCACTGTTGGATACGTACCATGTCCTTATGACTAAGTTACGGGACAAAGGGTGCAAGTCAAATCTGTCCCAAGTTATAGCCGCCCTCAAAATGGTCAAATCGACGCCATTTCGAAATAAATGTATGGTCAAACCGGCACGGAGCGGTGTCTGTGTAATCAATGCAAAAATGTACAGTGAAATCTTTCGCAATACATATTCTTACATACCCTGACATGTGTTCTTGGCGATGTTGAGCACGTAACCCCGCCTACATGGGTGTGGTTGGGCGGGGCACTCCTCGCAGGTGTCACCCCAAGCCATGCCCTCCGTGGTGCAGCACAGGTGCTTCGTGCATATCACCCCGGGGATCTGGCCCCGACACATTTTGTTGGACAGCTGCTTGTAGCAGGGACCGGTACGCAAGTCTGGCGAATGTTGGAATCACATGTAGCATATGCAATACACACATACATCTTTATTTCCGACAGAATGTTTAGTTCATATCAATAACTATAGTTTGTACAATCTGCATTTAATGCAACATAAAATGGAACACCAGTTGAATTATTCTTTATTTATTCATTTGTATTATTTTGACTTAAAATAACACAGACATGTGCATAAGCTGACTACGTGGTCTGCGTTCCTCTATAATACGCTCATCCCGCTATTAAGACCACGTTTGTTAAGATGTTAAGATGGTAAAAAATGGAAAACGTGCAAAAATAATACGACTGGAAATTACTTCCTGTCGACGTCTTTTGAAACTCTACAAAACATTCACACACATGTACTAGGCATTCTGGCGTGAGCGCATTCACCACTATTGACCTCGGTATATAGATAAAGTCATACATTAAAGATACTAATAAATTAGGCGTGTCGTGGGAAGAACCAGGCTTAATTCATGTGCGTAAAGTGTCTTCCCGGAACAGCCTGCGCAGTTCGCACAGGCTAATCCAGAACAGTAGTGTTATTAATCAGTGTCCACAATTTTAATCTAAAAATTAGCAACAAGTTCTTACTAAATAATTTATTAATCAGGAATCTTGAAAGTTAAGGAAATACACCCAAGACTGCAAAGTTTCAATTATTTACATAGTTTTATTTAGTTTGGCAATAAATATGTGTTTGATTTATATAGCAATAATGAAAGAAACAGGTATAAAACATGTTTTTGTAAATACAGTTTGTGAACTGCATATCCTACTAACGTGCTGGACTATTGACAAGATACATAATACAAATATATAAATTATTGAAGTTACGCAACCGCACAAACCCTACAATTCTTTATCTTGTGCTGGGTACAAAAATTCAAAGTTTAAAAGATATATACAACAAACATGGCAAAGATAAGACAACATGTAATGCTAAGGGTCTGAAGAAATAAGCAATACGTATATATGTGTTTAGCCTTTTATTAAGTTTGTTGTTTTAGCTCCCAATTGGTACAGGGGAACTATCATGCGTCGTCTGTCATCCGCCGTCATGAAATCTCGTGGTTCCTATGTAGAGACTTTCCATCTAATCTTAACAAAACGTCCATATTTTAAATGTGGCTATAAGATGATAGCTGGAACTATGGAGTTATGACCTCTTGTTTATGAAAGCAAATGAAAAAAGTGCTTTTTTCTGACAGTCACTTAATTTTTCATCAAATCTTGGACAAATTTACACAGTTTGTGTTGGACCATAATATCATAGCAGAGACTTACAATCGACCGGATCAGGCAATAGCACCAGGGTTATTGTCAGGGTGAAAATAAATGGAAAATAAATAGACTTAGAATCGGTACCAAACATCTTCTATTTGTCGATTACAATCAGATCTAAGACAAATTTGAATATACTAACTACTACTACAACAACAACTACTACTACTACTTCTACTACTACTACTACTACTACTACTACTACTTTTACTACTACTACTACTACTAATACTACTACTACTAAAACTGCTGCTACTTCTACTAATACTACTAGTACTACTTCTACTAATACTACTATTACTACTACTACTACTACTACTACTACTACTACTACTACTACTACCAAAAACTACTGCTACTTCTACTAATACTACTATTACTACTACTACTACTACTAGTACTACTACTTACGAAGCAGTATAGCAATTTGGTTTCATTGCGTAAGTCTTTCTGCACATTAACGTTGTCGCAATCAGGCGTAGAATTTATCAATGACAATTGTTATGTATTGGCTCTGATAACGCACGCGTATTGGTAAGCAAACTCAAACGCAACACCAGTAGCAGTTCAGCAGGTATGCATGTGGAATTGACATGGTTGGCTTCATTATAAGAAACAAGTAAAGTGAACGTTTAATGTGTGCATAGCAATCGACATATTTTTTTTTATCAAATAGCGCCGTTAGTGCTACTGAAAAATCTTCAACATGGTAGACCTAACTGAAGAGCAGATTGTGAACGCGAATTGTTTTCCAAACTTTCTTCGCGTGCCACCTAGCGTACTGGTTTTGGAGAACTGTACCATTTATCCTCGCATTTCTGTGTCGTAAGCATATGCGCCAGAAATCCAAAACCTGTATTTGCTGTTTTTAGCGTTCGCAGACATTTGAACGCTTCTGACGACATGTTTGACGGAGACGATTTATGCTGTCACTGGCGTCCGTCTTCAAGACAAAACGCAGGTACTGTGTTCATGCCTCTGGTGGTTTGCGCGTTCGTCCGGCACCTTTTCAATATGGCTTCTTATGGTTATAACCATAGAACGGTTATTCATGATAACTATGCCAGTTTTTATAAGGAATACATTGTCACCGCGTAAGTCTGTTGTAGTCTCATTAGGATGTATTTTCATCATAATGGGGATTAACAGTCACATATTGTATGTATTCGTTTGTATGCGTGTGGTATGAGGGGAAACACCGACTTCCACCTACCCTTGCAATGAATATTTTCTGATACAAGAGATTTTCGAGGAGAATAGTTTGGATACTGTTTGTATTTTTTTTGGTATGGTGGTTTTACAAATATTTAGTTATAAAGTTCATTTAATGCGTAAGTGTTCGTATTATTTACTTCATGTACTTCAATAATTGTTTGGAAAATCACAACGGAATTCTTTCACTTTAAGTTTTCCATTAATATTTTTATATTTAATGGCAAACTGGTGATGGTGTGCTTCTTCAGTAAAGTCGTTATATTTTTAACAGGGATTTTCCACTGAATCCCAATTAAAAGGGCCATTTCTCATGTTATTTATGAAAAAATAAACCTCTTTTTTTTTCACTAAATTACCAAAAAGCAAGAAAAATGTTCCGCCGGCGGTAAAAAAATTCACTTTTTTTCCTAAAAATGTACATGAATTTGCAGTGAATGTTCCGCTGACGGTACAACAATAAACTGTTTTAATTACGATAAACCAAATTAAGTTTTGCCCCACAAATTCTTGTATTCCTAATTACAAGGAACCGAAGTGTTCCGCTGGCGGTACAAATATCATGACATTTATATTCAGAATAACATAAAAATTGTTCCGCCGGCGGTACAAGCATCCAAACATTATTATTCTGATTAACAACAAATAACAAACTAAAAGTGTTCCGCTGGCGGTACAAGTAGCCTTTATACCCTAACTTACAAAACACAAAACAAAATTTGTTCCGCTGGCGGTACAAACATCCCAACTTTTATATTCTAAATTACAGAAAATAAGACCAACAAATTGTTCCGCTGGCGGTACAAACATTCTGACATTTATATTCAGAAAAACAGAAAACTTAAAACAAAATTGTTCCGCTGGCAGTACAAGCATCCAAACATTTATATTGTGTTTCACAGAAAACCAAACTAAAAGTGCTCCGCTGGCGGTACAAGTAGCCTTTATATTCTAACTTACCAAAAGCTTAACAAAATTTGTTCCGCTGGCGGTACAAACATCCCAACTTTTATATTCTAAATTACAGAAAATAAGACCAAGAAATTGTTCCGCTGGCGGAACAAACATTCTGACATTTATATTCAGAAAAACAGAAAACTTAAACAAAATTGTTCGGCTGGCTGTACAAGCATCCAAACATTTATAGTGTGTTTTACAGAAAACCAAACTGAAAGTGTTCCGCTGGCGGTACAACCATCCAAACATTTATATTCTGAATTACAGAAAACAAAACACAAATTGTTCCGCTGGCCGTTCAAACATAACAAAATCAATATTCTGAATTATAGAAAACCAAACTAAAGTTGTTCCGCTGGCGATACAAGCACACCAACATTTATATTCTGATTAACAAAAAATAACAAACTAAACGTGTTCTCCCGGTGGTACAAAGATCCCAACATTTATATTCTAAAGTACAGAAAACAAGACAAAGAAATTGTTCCGCTGGCGGTACAACATTCTGTTATTTACATTCAGAATAACAGAAAACCAAATCAAAATTGTTCCACCGGCGGTACAAGGATCCAAACATTTATATAGTGATTTACAGAAACCAAACTAAAAGTATTCCGCTGGCAGTACAAACATCCCAACATTTATATTCTAAATTACAGAAAACAAATTAAAACTGTTCCACTGGCGGTACAAGCATCCTGACATATATTAAGATTTAACAGAAAACTGAACCAAGATTGTTCCGCTGGCGGTACAAGCATCCAAACATTTATATTGTGATTAACAGAAACTCAAACTAAGTGTTCCGCTGGCAGTAATAAAGTCTTTTCATTTATATTCTGAATAACAAATAATATGTTCCACTGGCGGTACAAGCATCCCAACAATTGTATTCTCAGTTAAGAAAACCAAACCTAATGTGTTCTGCTGGCGGTACAAGTATATCCCTGAATTACCATGTCAGAGGCTACAATGGACACAGAGGTACCAATTTTAACCTTTGGTTAATGTGTGTGACATACCATCTGGTAATGGCAAACAAGAGTGCCAAGTAACTTTCAACGCCATACATCCATGGCCAAGTTATAGCCCGTTCAAGCGAGGTTCCAATTTTGACCATTGACCTCTAAGTCAAAGTGTGACCTTGACCTGTAATCTACAGACCTGGTTTATGTGTGCAACACGCCATCTAACTGAGGCAAACATTTGTGCCAAATAATTTTAAAATCTCTCTTCCCAAGCCAAAGAATTATCTCTGACAAACTAAGTGTAAATTTCTACATTTGACCTCTGAACATAACCTTGACCTACAGACCTGTTGCATTTGGGTGAGTTGCTGTCTTGTTCAGACAAGCATTTGTACCAAGTCATTTTAAAATCCCTCTATACATGGCCAAGTTTATGCCGGACAAGCAAAGTGGAAATTTTGACCTTGGAGCACTAAACATGACCTTAACGTTTGACCTACAGACACAGTTCGTGCAAGGAACACGCCGTCTCATACTGACAAACATTTTTGTCAAGTAATTTAAAAATCCCTCCATCCATGGTTATAGCCTTGATAAGAAGTGTGTGATGACTGACAGATGGACAAAGCAGCGACAACATGCTCCCTTGAAAATCTGAAAGACTCCTAAAAAAAAGCATAACAAGCATTCTGCTGGTGGCACAAAAAAATGTTTAATGTTGTTTATGTTACATGTATTTACAAGAAATTGCAATGAATGTTCTGCTGGTCAGGTCAAATGCACAACCTCATGTCCTGTTGCAAGAAATTAAACTAATGATGTAGTGCCACAATCAGGTTTTTTTTCTTCATTCCAAGATACAATGTATAACAAACACGTCTTATTAAATAAATGTTCCATTGGCGGTTTTCGTCAAATCCACTTTCACAGCTGGTCTTGAATTTTGATCCGCAAGGTCTGAACACTGCATATGCCATCAACACTCTGGGTAGAACAGTCTCCTGCATTCTAATAAAGAGATATTACAATATAAGAAGTATGAGTCATGACTATATTCACCAAGTGTATGCAATAATTTACACATACAAAATTGCCAAGAAATTACCTGTGATGATTATAATGATAA
The DNA here is from genome assembly GCA_027627225.1 of Congeria kusceri. Classification (NCBI taxonomy): domain Eukaryota; kingdom Metazoa; phylum Mollusca; class Bivalvia; order Myida; family Dreissenidae; genus Congeria; species Congeria kusceri. The sequence goes on along the minus strand of CM051025.1, from coordinate 862,941 downwards.
ATTAGTTTTAAAATGTCATTCGATATTTATCAGAGATAAACCATAACTTGACTAAAGGTATTTCAGCTGGTGTTGACAAAGTTTACAGAATAGAAGGATTTATATTCATGTAATACCTTTGAAAAAAACGCACAGAACTATCAATTTGTGAAATGTACCTTGCACCATCATAGTTGATGACCTATTCAGACTGATTATTAAATCCATTTACATAAGAACGTCAGAGTAACAGATAAGGCGCTTATTTGCGTAAATACCCAATTCTGTAACACCATTTACTCAATTCATTAAACATTTAATGAGTGACAAAACTCAATTCATATACTGAATACTCATTAAAAGCCAAACATATTGCATACGTAATGATTGGTCAATGTTAAACTGATAGCATTAAAGTGAAAAAATGAGAATTCAATTTAATTCAAGCTAATTATGACACGAGACCTGTAGTATTTTAATAGTCCTCATGATTAAGCTTGGTATTAAACTAACATTAATGGCATGACAAAATTACAAATACTCAAATAAATCACCCAGTACCCTATTATTTTAAAAAGAGCTGTCGGAGGATAGCACACTCGACTTTTCGTGTGCTTGTCAGAGTTACTGGCATTGTCTTCAAAAAACAAACTGTATTGATAGCAGGGGAAATTTAAAAAAAAATAATTTCGTTCTCAAGTTAATGAGTGGAAAGCATTTTGCTAATTTTCAAAACAGTGACCTTGACCCCACCCACCCTATATGTAATGTCATGTGATGTCTCGCTATACGGTATCTATATAATAAATTAAGTTATTATCATGTTATTATTATAAATATTTTTATTTGTTCTAGAGTAATTGAGATGAAACTTTTTTTTTAGTAACAGTGACCTTGACCTTGACAAAACCTACCCAACCCCAAATGAATTCCCAAGTAAAGTATTACTGTAGGGTATCTAGGTATGAAGATTCATTCTCGAGTTAAAGAGTGAAAATCAATAGTTGATGCTGCCACCCCAATCACTTGAATGTAAAATTTCTAAGTGTAAGATGTGGGCCTCCACAATTTTGACAAATTTCAAACTAGAGTTATCAAAATTGGCCTATAAGTTTATTTTAATACAGGGAATAAGTGCTTTAAGTTTGAATGAAATCCCTCAAGCCATTCCTGAGAAACTAGCTTACTGAAAAATTTAACCTAGACTGGACGCCGACACCAACGCCGGGGCAAGTAGAAAAGCTTGCCTTTTCCTCGAAAATGATGACGCTAATTTTCAGGTAAAACTCAATTCTAGCGAAATCCTTATCTGTTGCTCTGTGAAATAGTTCAAGTCTATAAGTATGTAACTCTGCTATATAGGTTAAACTAAACACAGGCATTCACACACATTTTCTTGGTAAATGTATGTATTTATTGTCGTTAATACTGCACTTACAAGATGGCTATGGATGGAACTACCCCTTCCAGTCGCTTGTCAATCTCATGTTTTGGAATCGAGACCTCATCAATCGTAATGGAGTTCTTTCATAGCCCCTTGTTTAATATCTGTGTAACAAGATAGACATATAAAGGGTCATTGCTTTGAAATTAAGGCATGTAGGTGATCTTTAGACACTTACTACATTTTAGGCAGAGTCTTCACACAGTCTTCATGAAAAAATTTGAAATAAGTGGACTGTTGGTTCACTAAGCCAGCTATAAAGACTGGACCGGGATACAATGAAGTGGACCATAGTTTGTAGATTTTGTTTCACTCTTTTGTATTCAATCTGTTATAGAAATAATTAAAAACAATCATGGCTTTTAGACTGTCAATAGGTGAACAAGACGTGTCGCAAGATGTGACGTATTCCCCCGAAGCTTTTCAGAGAAGGGCAACACAATGTTAGTTACATGTTGGCAAAAATGACGCTTCCTACAAAAAGAGTTATGGTCCTTGTGCTCTGCACTTCCTCTCAACATCCTATATAATTATGTGTTATTTTAAATTCCTTCAATACTAAGGTAGTAATTATCTGCATACAAAAAACAAAGGAAAATAACTCTGTAAATATTGAAAAAAGAGTTATGGTCCTTGTACTCTGCACTTCCTCTCATTGTCCTCTATCATTACATGAAGGTTCATCTGAATCCCTCCAATACTAATGAAGTTATGCTATGCACAAGACAATTAAACAAAGGGCAATCCGTAATATTGAAGAAAAGGTCATGGTCCTTGTACTCTGCAGCTCCTCTCATTGTCCACTACCATTCTATGGAGTTTCATTTGAATCCCTTCAATACTAGTGATAGTATGCTGTGCACAAGTAAATTAATGCTTCGCACAAGAAAATAAAACAAAGGGCAATAACTCCAAAAATATTGCAGAAAGAGTTGTGGTCCTTGCACTCTGCACTTCCTCTCATTGTCCTCTATCATTATATGAAGTTTCATTTGAATCCCTTCAATACTAATTGAGTTATGCTCCGCACAAGAAAATTAAATAAAGGGCAATAACTCCGTAAATATTGAAGACTTATAGTCCTTGTGCTCTGCACTTCGTCTCGTTGTCCTCTATCATTCTATGAAGTTTCATTTGAATCCCTTCAATACTAATCAAGTTATGCTCTGAACAAGAAAATTAACGTTTCACATAATGAAATAAAACAAAGGGCAATAACTCTGTAAATATTTGGAGAATGAGTTGTGGTCCTTGTGCTCTACACTTCGTCTCATTGCCCTCTATCATTATATGCAGTTTCATTTGAATCACTTCAATACTAATAGAGATGTGCTCCACACAAGAAAATTAAACAAAGGGCAATAATTCTGTAAATATTAAAGAAAGAGTTGTGGTCCTTATGCTCAGCACTTTCTCTCATTGTCCTCTATTATTATGTGAAGTTTTATTTGAATCTCTTCAATACGAATGGAGTTATGCTCAGCACAAGAAGCTTGACGGTCGGACGAAAAGGCAGACGGAAGCTGCGCTTACTATATGCCCCCAAAGTTCCCTTGGGGGGCATCAAAAGATTTGTTTTTCTTTTTAACTATGATTTACATAATGACCAAAGGAACTTAAATTGATGGACCTTCAGTCTAGTTGATGTATAAGTTTTGCTGGAGCACGTAAAAATTTGGTGGACTTGGGCCATGGTCCACTGATTAATCGTTAAGACTGATCACAGGCAAAGTAAGTTGCTCAGTGTTTTCATTGCATTGTAGTGAAATAACAATAAAATTGCTAAATTAATAGGAAGGTCATTATTTTACAATATGTAGTATCATTTCTGCATCTTGAAAAGTGATTGATAAAATATAATATTCATAATCAGAGTGAGCAAAATATAAATGACCACCATTGACAAGTATTCACTGCCAGCCCGGTTAATACTTCACCAAGACCCTATTGACAATAAGCCAAACCTGTTAATCAGAGAAGATTGTAGGTAAAATGTTGATGACGGACAACAGCTGATCACGAAAGCTCAAACTTGAGCACTTTGTGATAGATTTATACGTGTTTGTTGCAATACATTATACCGTACTTACCGTACCATGTGTGGAGACTTCAAACACCTGATGAGAGTTCACGCCAGGAGACTTTGTACCAGATATCAGACAGTCTCATAATGTGGTATGATATTGCAGCAGCACAAAAGTGTAATACATGTAGCAATACTACACAAATCCTCTGAGCTGTTAGGTCCCTTGAGTTGTGATCTATACTGCAAGCTCTGTCCTTGACATTCACTGTTAAATTAAAGAATGATATATCAATTATTTTTGCTAAATGAAAGCTATTATTGCAAAATTAATACAGCAAATATTTCATAAAATTAAGGTATTCTGGGGATACTAATACAGGGGTGCAGAAATCCTATGCCCGACTCCGCCGACATGGGTAATTTTAGCGTCGGATGAGTCCATTTTTTTCTGTCAACTTGTCCGCGGAAAGTACAATAATCAATTTTTTTATCAAATCAGATAGCAAACAAGTAACAAAAAAGGTGTGAAGAAGCAAACAATAAAAATAAGAGGGCCAAATGGCCCTGGGTCGCTCACCTGAGTTTCATTAGTCGAACAATTTTCCATGTGTTAGATATTTATACGGATATGGATACACTGTACAGACTGATGGAAATGCGGCCTTAATCATCATGGTTTGAAAAACTTAAGTGACAACAGACATTCAAAATTTCGGAAGTACATATTGAAATTGAAGCTTTTTCTTCAATTTGACCTAGTGACCTAGTTTTTGACCCCACATGACCCAGATTCAAACTCGGCCGAGATACCATTGGGACAAATGTTCTGACCAAGTTTCATGACGATTGGGCAAATAATGTAACTTCTAGAGTGTTAACAAGCTTTTTCTTTAATTTGACCTAGTGACATATTTTTGACCCCACATGACCCAGATTCGAACTCGGCCGAGATACCATTAAGACAAATGTTCTGACCAAGTTTCATGAAGATTGGGCAAAAAAATGTGAATGCTAGAGTGTTAACAAGCTTCTTCTTCAATTTGACCTAGTGACCTAGTTTTTGACCCCACATTACCCAGATTCAATCTCGGCCGAGATATCATTAAGACAAATGTTCTAACCAAGTTTCATGAAGATTGGGCAAATAATGTAACTTCTAGAGTGTTAATAAGCTTTTACTTCAATTTGACCTAGTGACATATTTTGGACCCCACATGACCCAGATTCGAACTCGGCCGAGATACCATTAAGACAAATGTTCTGACCAAGTTTCATGAAGATTGGGCAAAAAATGTGACTTCTAGAGTGTTAACAAGCTTTTTGTTCAATTTGACCGAGTGACCTAGTTTTTCACACCACATCACCCAGATTCAATTTTATCCGAGATATCATTAAGACAAATGTTCTGACGAAGTTTCATGAAGATTGGATAAAAAATGTGACTTCTAGAGTGTTAACAAGCTTTTTCTTAAATTTAACATTGTGACCTAGTTTTTGACCCCACATGACCCAGATTTGAACTCCGCTGAGATATAATTGGGACAAATGTTCTAACTAAGTTTCATGAAACTTTGGCAAGAAATGTGACTTCTAGAGTGTTATCAAGCTTTTTCTTCAATTTGACCTACTGACCAAGTTTTGGACCCCACATGACCAAGATTCGAACTCGGCCGTGATATCATTGGGACAAATGTCCTGACCAAGTTTCATGAAGATTGGGCAAAAAATGTGACTTCGAGAGTGCTAACAAGCTTTTTCTTCAATTTGACCTAGTGACCTTATTTTGGAGCCCACATGACCCAGATTCGAACTCGGCTGATATAATTCGGACCAATGTTCTGACCAAGTTTCATGAAGATTTGGCAAAAAAATGTGACTTCTAGAGTGTTAACAAGCTTTTCCTTCAATTTGACCTAGTTACCTAGTTTTTCACCGCACATTACCCAGATTTGAACTCTGCCGAGATATAATAAAGACAAATGTTCTGACCAAGTTTCATGAAGATTGGGCAAAAAATGTAACTTCTAGAGTGTTAAAAAGCTTTTTATTCAATTTGACCTAGTGACCTAGTTTTTGACCCCATATGACCCAAATTCGAACTCCGCTGAGATATCATTAAGACAAATGTTCTGACCAATTTTCATGAAGATTGGGCAAAAAATGTGACTTCCAGAGTGTTAACAATCTTTATAAAGTTTTCAATTTAGCCATAAAAGGAAAACTGCCCCACACCCTGGCAGCCATACTTTTCAACGGAGGGCAACCATTTTCGAACTCGGCTGAGTTATCATTAGAACAAATATTCAGCGCAAGTTCCAAGAAGATTGGGCAAAAATTGTGATTTAGTGAACTAGTTTTTGACCCCACATAACCCAGATTCCAGCTCACCCGAGATATCATTGGGTCAAATGTTCTGACCAAGTTTCATGAAGATTGGCCAATAAATGTGGCCTCTAGAGTGTTAACGAGGTAAATGTTGACGACGCACGACTGACGACGAACGACGGACAAAAGGCGATCACAAAAGCTCACCATGAGCACGTTGTGCTCAGGTAGGCAAAAAACACATCTGGTGGAAAACCAGGAGGCCACAAGTCACTAAATAATTGTTGGGACAAGAATTCAGCCCAGTGTTAACAGACGCATTTCCACACGCACACACGATGGACAAAACAGACAAAATAATTATAATCTTCGGCTTGGCATAGTGCCAGTTTAAACATGTCTGGTCAGAAAGCAGGAAGTTAAAGTCAGTATGTAAGGAGGTATGATGTCATTAAATAATGATTGGACTGAAACACGCTTATTATATGTGCAAGAAGGCATCTTGCTAAGTACCAAGAAGTTATGGGGAACAAGCACAGACAAGTACATTTTATGGCATAACTGACTCAAAATTATTCGACTGGAACTTGCCAATAGTATGCAAAATTTGACTTATTACTGGCTTTCATTACACCAAGTTACTTTTGGCATTACAATTAATAAGAGACTAAAAATATGTCGTCTGACGCAAATCAACAACACACAGTATGAAATGTGGATTTTGCGAGGACTGAACATACATGCCCAGTTTTCGAAACCTCCACCGGTTTCAGAGAAGTTGTTACAAGAAAAATACAAAATGTTGTCAACAAACGGCAGACGACAAATAACTATGACAAACCATGACTGACCACTAATAGCAATAGTCGTTGTTGATCTGGAAAGCAGAAACAATCACAACGCTGACAGCGTAAAGACTGTTGGCAAAAAAGGAACTAAAAGCATGTGAAGTATGAGTGCATGTTTGCTAAAAAGGAAACAATTGTTGAAATGAAGTTTAATGTCCCACCTTTAAACTTGATAATATGACTTCTTATTCAATAGTATACAACTTCATAATAACAATTTATTTATAAGTAAAAACAAATATTTTTCAAGCTAATTATCTAACGCAAACAGAATTATAGACATGCTAGTTAACAAGTCAATCTGCAAAGAGTCAAGCAGAATAATTGATAAAGCGTGGTAGTTAGAAGCGTCGATTGTGATTCGAAGCCGACTCAGTCAAAAGTAGGTCATACGCTGCTTGCTCTCGATTTTCCGTACTACAGTTTAAAATTAATACATTGCAGCAATTTGTTGTCAAAATATTCAGACTAAGAATCAGTAACAAGAAGTAACACTGACACAATAACTCAAAAATAACCGATGTAGCGCATTAATTTAGTGGTCTTATTCCAGGACACCCAGGTAAATATTTCGGTTACATTGAAGTAAATAATGAAAATAAGGGTGTCATTAACTTGACCTAACATTTTTTATAAATTGACACATATAATACACATGACATATATTATCTAAAATAATTAAGCTAAGAAAACATTTCAGGTTTAGATCTACTGATTCGTAGCCTACAAAGAAAAGAAGTAGTTTTCTGCGATACCTGTTTTGAAATTACCCTCTCAAACGACCGTTGGCTTCGCCAACAGTCTAAAAACACATTAACTTGCCTCAATTATAAACCGGTTAATTATTAATCAAATGCATTTAATCATAACTTGTACGTATTACATTTCACCAGGGGTGTGGAAATCCTATGCCCAACTTGTCCGACTGGGGTAATTTTACTGTCGGACAAGAAAGTTTTTCCTGTCTACTTGTCCATGTACAAGTACAATTTCAGAGTGTGAAAATGATGTAAGATTTGGAAGTTAATATATTATTATTATATTCTAATGCAACTGAATAACAAATAGTGTTTTGTTTATTATTTTAATGAATTATATATCAGGAAGGCCTGGGATGAAAACAATATTTTATTTGGACAGGTGACTGATGCATGCGGACAAGTAGATTTTTGCAATGAACTTGTCCATGGACAAGTAAACAATATTTGCATTTCCACACCCCTGATTTCACAAAAAAATCCAGAAGGTATTACAAATCTTTTATCTAGCTTGGCAGGACCATTTGGCTCAAAGGAATTCACTGGGGAGGGGTATCACATTTGTCAAGCTATTTGAAATATTGATGTGTTTAGTCATTTGGTTTCAAACTTGATAATAATTTGTTGGACCATAGAAAGTTTCCAAGGTGTATTATTGCTCCCAAAGTTTTTCGCCTTGTTTTACGCTGAAAGGGTCAAAGCAACACTGATTACTTTGTATCAAAGATCTATTTAAGAAAACAATGTGTTTAAGGATTTATGATTTTGGTTTTGTATGTTGACAATTGTTTTCACATTCTGCTTTAAAACTGTAGCGTCATTAGCAAGAGATATGATATTATTTACACCTGAATTTCTTTAACAGTGGTTATATACACCAATCAAGATAAGAATAAAATAAACCAGTAACGAACAGAATTTATACAGACAAAGGAAATTAGATGCGCTTTCATGCCCATTAGACAATACACAGTTAAAATACAGTCAAACATAATACAAGAGGGAAAAAGTGGCCCTGGGTGGCTCACCTGAGTTGTCACAAAAGTAGACTGAGGGCAAGAGCCCTGTGTCCAATACTGAATATCTAACCTCAAATTAGGACTAACATTGGTAACTTCCGATTTCGTAGCCAAAATTCTAATGTGTCAATTCTCCCCTCAAGAAATTACCATAAAAATTATATTGTTTTTTTTTTATATACTCTTATGTAACACATACCTGCTAGCATGAAATTTTATTTGTCTATTTTGTGACTTCTAATATTTGAACAAAATGGCAGATAATGAGGGCTTAAAATACATTTTATTATTTGAAGCAATTTGGTAGAGGGTCACCCAACGAACAATTCTGTTAAATTATTTCGAAATCCAGCAAGTGGTTTCTGACAAGAAGCCTGTCAAAGCTGCCTTATATATAAGGGAATACTTGCCATGACCTGGTGGCCATGTTTTTTAACAAATCAAACTTATTTGAAGAACTTAGGTAGAGGGTCACCCAAGGAACATTTTCATGAAATTATTTTGAAATGTTGCATGTGGTTTCTGACATGAAATTTTATAAAGTTTTAAAGCTTTTGGTTGCCATGGCAAACATAATTTTGCTGATATTTCTTTGAAATGAAGGAAATTGTTAAAGGACCAACCCACAAACATTCCCGCAAAGTTTTTTAAATTTACCAAGCTGTTTTGGAGAAGAAGTTATTTGAAGTAAATTGTCAACTAAATAAGAATGAGGGACGGTGACTATCCACAATAACTCTCCCCTTAGCACTTTATGCTCAGGTGAGCTAAAAAGTCAGCATGACCAATTTAAACATTTTGTTTTTAGACAGATGACAGTCTACTAATTTGTTTTGAAACTTCATTATGTTTTGTAGGGCCATAGAACATTTCTATCGCCTATTATTTCCGCTTAAGTTGTTTGCATTGTTTTCAACTGAAAGGGTCAAAGCAGCACTGGTTTCATTGTGCCAAAGATATATTAAAGAACAATGTGTTAAGCTTCAGTGAGTTAACAATCGCTTTCTCATTCCAATTTAAAGAGGGGCTGTGTGATTTTTACAGATTTATTTCGGGTCTCTTTCTTTATCCACAAATATCAACACAAACACAAAACGTCAAGATCGACAAACTACATTTTATTTATCGAAAAATGCAAATGTATATTTTCTATCGATACACAACCATTTATCCTATGGCTACAATGGGTTTTAAATTAGAAATGAACATGTGCCAACAATCTGTCTCGTCGAAACACTCTCTACATGTACATAATAGTTTGCTACAAAATATACACCAATGCAAGATTAGAACAAGAGGGCCATGATGGCCCTAGGGTCGCTCACCTGAGTTTAAGGCATCATAATGGCTAATAACAAGAGGGAAAAATGGCACTCAACGCCTTACCTGAGTATAAAGATCTGGGCCTTGCAGTTTCAGATGTTATTTTAGTCTATATAAACCATGTGACCCACATTGCATGGCCACCTTGTTCCCCAGGGGCATCATTTGAACAATATTTGTAGTGGACCACTTTTCAATGTTAAATACCCAATATGATTCCACTGGGCCTTGCGGTTTCAGAGGAGATTTTTCAAGTCATTTTGCTATTTAAATGTATATAAAACATGTGACCCCCAGGGGGTGACCAATTTTTACCCCAGGGACAGCATTTGAACAATCATTTTAGAGGACCACTCCACAATGTTTCACGCAAAATATATAGCCTCTGGACCTTACGGTTTCAACACGGAAGATATTTAGGCCCACTTGCCATATAAGTCTATATAAATCATGTGACGCCCTGGGTCATGGACACTTTTTACCCCAGGGGCATAATTTGAACAATCTTTGTAGAGGACCACTATACAATGTTACATATCAAATACGAAAACACTGCGGTTTCAGGAGATTAGTCATTTGGCTAATTAAGTCTATATAAACAATGTGACCCCCATGGCAGGGCCATTTTTGACCCTTGGGACATCATTTGAACAATCTTTACAGAGGACCACTATAAAATGTTACATACCACGTATGAAACCTCTCGGCCTTGCAGTTTCAGAGTAGAAGATTTTAAAAGTCATCTTGCTATTTAAGTGCATATCAACCATGTGAGCCCTGGGGTGCGGCCAGTTTTGACCCTAGGGGCGTCATTTGAACAGTCTTTGTAGAGGACCACTTTACAATGTAACATACCAAATATGAAACCTCTGGGCCTTGCAGTTTCAGAGAAGAAGATTTTTAAAGCCATTTTCCTATTTAAGTCTATATAAACCATGTGACCCCTGGGGTGTGCCCAGTTTGGACCACAGGGGCATCATTTGAACAATCTTTATAGAGGACCACTATACAATGTCTCCAACCAAATATTAAACCTCTGGGCCTTGTGGTTTCAGAGGAGAAGTTTTTTAAAGTCATTTTGCTATTTACGTTTATATTGACCATGTGAGCCCCTGGGTGTAGACAGTTTTGACCCCAGGGGCATTAATTGAACAATCTTTGTAGAGGACCACTATACAATGTTACATACCAAATATGAAACCTCTGGGCCTTGCGGTTTCAGATGAGAAGATTTTTAAAGTCATGTTACTATTTAAGCCTTTCCCCAGGATCTTGCTACGGCACCGGGCTAAATAACCGCGGTTGGGGGTGGGTGTGGAAGGGGGGGCACCCCCTTCGACGTTAGATTTTTATAAACTTTTTATGTGTACTTAATTAAAATCTACAGTACTTCAGAGCTAACAGAAGCACAACAATAAACAGCCTTTTGATATAGTTTTTTTTTATTTCTTTTGTTTCCCAATGACATAACATAATCATAAAATTCACACACTATAAAATTTTATCAAGGAAACACAACAACATAAGTTGCAAAAGTAATGTAACCTGGAAAAAGATAATGGCACGGTTGACCTAAATGTATACCTCTTTCAATTAAGTTATTGGCATATTATCACAAAATTATCAGCAATGACTTTAAACAAAGCTTTATTTTATACTTCATTTCATGACTGAAATGTTCAGGTCTTCCACTATCCAACACTTGTATCCAACACAAACATTTCATTTTAGTGCAAGCCCTGTACACAAATTTAGAAAACTATCCTTCATGGTTTCTGCTGGTGCCACATGTCTACCCACATGTTGATGAGGCATAGTGTTCATGTCCAATATCTGGTACTAAAAAGTTGTTCTTCTGAGAAGAGGTCCTTGGGTGGAGGCTGCCAACAAAGCATTTTTAAGAACTTTGTTGGAAAGACATAATCTGTGTGTAGTTTTTTGTGTGCTGCACACATTTAATGAAACTGTACAAATGAAAGGTTTAAAGTGGATGACTAGACTTTAGGCTCTATGCTACATGTTTCTGTACATGCTGGTGAAACGGACTGCAGTGTCAGAGCCACAGACTCGATTGCTGAATCATTTTGTCCGACAAAAAAATTGTGCAGTTCCACTTAAGTTAGACTAGATATAGATCTAATGCTATCATTTCATATTTGGCATTTCATTATTAAAATTAGAAATATACACTTCGCCTGTAAACAAATTCAATGTAGTAGATCTAAAGTTAAATGTATTATAAAAGACGGTCTTAGATACTAAGACTGATTGACTACATTTCTTACACATTGCCTAAACATTACACATTTCTTACACATTGCCTAAACATTACATCGAGCTAAATTTACTTACACAACAACATGATTGACCATGCTGGTGGGTAACATTTTCTATGCATTTCAATGTTCATCTCCAACGATTCTCTAAAGCACCCTCACAACACTGTGTAACTGGCTAGCTGGTTTGATAAGATCTTAAAATAGCACACTATATACACCTGGCTGGAATGTCGTCTGCTGGATTGAATTTTGAGTGTTAGAGGCTTATTGAAATTATAGTGCTGCAGTTTAAACAATGTGACCCCCAGGGTGTGGCCAGTTTTGACCCCAGTGGCATCATTTGAACAATCTTTGTAGAGGACCACTATACAATGTTACATACCAAATATAAAACCTCTGGGCTTTGCAGTTTCAGAGGAGAAGATTTGTAAAGTAATTTTGCTATTTAAGTCTATATAAACCATGTGACCCCCGGGTGTGGCCAATTTTGATCCCAGGGTCATCATTTGAACAATCTTTGTGGAGGACCATTATACTATGTTACCAACCGAATATGACACCTCTAGGCCTTGCAGTTTCAGAGGAGAAGATTTTTAAAGTCATTTGGCTATATAAGTCTGTATAAACCATGTGACCCCTGGCGTGTGGCCAGTTTTGACCCCAGTGGCAACATTTGAACAATCTTTGTAGAGGACCACTCTACAATGTTACATACCAAATATGAAACCTCTGGGCCTCGCAGTTTCAGAGAAGAAGATTTGTAAAGTCATTTTGCTATTTAAGTCTATATAAACCATGTGACCCCTGGGGTGTGGCCAGTTTTGACCACAGGGGCATCATTTGAACAATCTTTGTAGAGGACCACCATACAATGTTACATACCAAATATGAAACCTATAAGCCATGCGGTTTCAGAGGACAAGATTTTTAAAGTCATTATGCTATATAAGTCTATATAAAACATGTGACCCCTGGGGCGTGGCCAGTTTTGACCCCTGGGGCATCATTTGAACAATCTTTATAGAGGATTTCTAGAGGATGTCACATATCAAATATGAAAGCTCTCAGCCTTGCGGTTTCATAGGAGAAGATATTTAAAATGTTCACTTTTTTAATCTATTTTTAACTCTGGTGACCTACATATGAAGCGGACCGGAAAGATTTGAACAACTTTGAAAGAGGTCCACCCAAGGATCATTCCTGTGAAGTTTGGTGAAAATCTGCCAAGCGGTTTAGGAGGAGATGTTGTTTGAATGAAAAGTTGACGAAGCACGCACGCACGCACACACGCACGCACGCACGACGGACAACGGGCGATCACAAAAGCTCACCATGAGCACTGTGTGCTCAGTTGAGCTAAAAAAAAATAAAAAATCTGATCGTGATAAGGCGTAAACAAAAATTATGTTTGTTTCAGGTTACATGACCAAACAAATTAGGGTAATTAGGTAGGGAATTATTTTTTTGGCATTATTTTGTTTTATTTTTTACGCCTAAGGAGTATGATTTATATAACGAAGTATTTCCACACTGGGGATGTAAATTTTGGTGGTGGTTTACAGTATTGTTGTTCCGCCATACGTCATGTCCTTGTGCGTGTGTATTACGCCATTGTTTTGATAGGAGATTCGCATTCATTGTTTTCTGATCTTTTAAAATTGATTTGGGATTTACGTGCACCAGCGCCAGGCCTTTTTCTACTGCTCTCACGGGTCCTATAGTCGGACCCGTTCCCATTGCCAAATATGCATAATTTTCCCCAATTCTAACCCAACAATTCCCAATTGTAAAAAATCTGTATTTTGTTTTGAAAATAAAAGTGAAAATACGATTTTTCAATACTTTACACGCAGGCTTTACATTTGGATATCCTCTAAAAAAAATTGTTGACATTGTTTACAAGGGGAGAACACTCTATTAGCTGTGTAATAAAATGGGTAATACAAAGAAAAACGATTTGTTTGTCCACTATTATGATGAAATTTAACATGAATTATGGGCAAATATATTTTGTTATTTACACAAGTGGATGCGTCAGTTAAATGAAGGATTTAAATATAAGGAGGTAAAGATTTCTTTTCAAGTTATCTCATATTTTCGCGACGTACGTAGTGTAGGCACTACACGATGTTTATTAACTCATCATTAAAACTTAATCATGTGGATAGTAGATCCCACAATTTTATTTTGGTGAAGTTGGTCAGATTTGGTGATGCTTTTTTATAAATATACTCATACTTGTAGGAAATGAGACATGCACATGATTACAAACTCTTGGTTGCATAGCTTGCTTAGGTATTTATCACAATTTAGAGTTAAATTAAAATTATTAGTGCTTTTAATTTCGTATCTATTGAATTAAAACTGTACATTTCTTCATTATACTTATGATTTAGCGATACAAATTTTTCCCAATTTTGAAAAGTTTGCGTCGTAAATTTCCCAATTTAACCAAGGTACTTTTTCCCCAAAAGGTCACCAAAAGGCCTGAGGGCTATCCCCTCCTATCTCAAATTTTTTTGTGGCACATGTCAAATGATGCTATCAGGTGCGTCTTAGCTCTTAAAATGTAGGCTAATACGTTTTAAATTTTGCATAAACGTTTAAACGAAATGAAATAAACGAAACCTCACAGTTAAAACGGTATACCACTTGTCTTTTAAAAGCAAAAGCGTCATTGTTGTTGCGAAACTGAAAGTAGCAATTTTTTGCTGACGTTTATGTCCAGTGCGAATCACATTTGCACAGTGACGTCGTGTTCAAACCCAACCGTTGTTCTCGAATTTTTAGTTTACACTCGATCTACTTACGGAGCCTCTGTTTTTGATTAATTATGTTCATATAAGCATATGTTTAGTATTTTAACAATGTTTTATTCATTACAACTGTTGAACTTAGTACTGATTAGATAATTGGTGAATTTTAAAGATCTTGATTAATATACATACATGCTTTGTTCTTGCATAAACAGAGGGAAAATTTTCTCATGCACGTCGTGCCTACACGCGTCAAATGTTAAGTCGGTACACGCACGCTTTCCATGCGTGGAACGTGATGTCTGGGTTGTCAGCAAACATTTCGCGCTCTTTTAAAGAAAACACGGGTTCAACATGGCATACATGTACATAAACAATACAGTTTGTGTTTAGAAAACTACAATAATAACACTGGATAGGCTTTTCAGATTA
Organism: Congeria kusceri; assembly: GCA_027627225.1. NCBI lineage: Eukaryota > Metazoa > Mollusca > Bivalvia > Myida > Dreissenidae > Congeria > Congeria kusceri. The sequence goes on along the minus strand of CM051025.1, from coordinate 847,752 downwards.
CGATTTCATATTAGCGTATTTCTGACTGATTTTTCGTTGTTTGTAAATTCATCAAATAAATAAGTATGGACATTATAAAATATGATATGGGTGAGCAATCTTTTATACGTTCGATTATACGCATTGATGCGCGTATAAGGTTATTTGCGGGTGGATACATGTCTAATGCACCGATTGGTCAATCAAAACGTCATTCCAAAGCGAAGAAAAAACTGAGCGTTTCTATTGGCTTACATCGATTTTACAGCCTGATGAAACTCCGCCTACAAGGCGATGCTTCATGGTGATTGATTGTGGCCTGCGAATAACTAGGGCTGCTGCGAGTTTCCAAGTACTCTGATACTCACGTTATTTACCTTATATTGATGTTCATAAAATTAGTTAATTAATACACAAACTAAACCCTTTTCAGACATTATATTGCAGTTTAATGTGTTGCATGTCTTAGTTTTCCAAATAGCAGAAGGTAAACACAAGTCACATGACAAGTAGAGCTGCAATATCAGGAGCGTTACATTCGATGTTTTTTCAAAACCTGCATTTTTCAAGTCACCAACAAGAAATAACGTAAGTTTTGCCCAAGTTAGCCTAAATATGCGCTCAGGCCTTTTTCTGACCTTTTGGGGAAAAAGTACCTTGGTTAAATTGGGAAATTTACGACGCAAACTTTTCAAAATTTGGAAAATTTTGTATTGCTAAATCATAAGTATAATTTAGAAATTTACAGTTTTAATTCAATAAATACGAAATTAAAAGCACTAATAATTTTAATTTAACTCTAAATTGTGATAAATAACTAAGCAAGCTATGCAACCAAGTGTTTGTAATCATATGCATGTCTCATTTCCTACAAGTATGAGTATATTTCTAAAAAAGCATCACCAAATCTGACCATCTTCACCAAAATAAAATTGTGGGATCTACTATCCACATGATTAAGTTTTAATGATGAGTTAATAAACATCGTGTAGTGCCTACACTACGTACGTCGCGAAAATATGAGATAACTTGAAAAGAAATCTTTACCTCCTTATATTTAAATCCTTCATTTAACTGACACATCCACTTGTGTAAATAACAAAATATATTTGCCCATAATTCATGTTAAATTTTTCATCATAATAGAGGACAAACAAATCGTTTTTCTTTGTATTACCCATTTTATTACACAGCTAATAGAGTGTTCTCCCCTTGTAAACAATGTCAACAACAAAATTAGAGGATATCCAAATGTAAAGCCTGTGTGTAAAGTATTGAAAAATCGTATTTTCACTTTTATTTTCAATAAAAAATACAGATTTTTTACAATTGGGAATTTGTGTTTGCATTGGGGAAAATTATGCATATTTGGCATTGGGAACGGGTCCGACTATCGGGCCAGTGAGAGCAGTAGAAAAAGGCCTGGCCCTCCATAACCCACCCTTTTGGTACCAGGGCGCCTGAAACAAAATCCTGGGGAACGCCCTGATGTAAATTACAAAATATACATATAAAGGTTGCAGAACAATATTTATACTTGGAAAAGTGACGTTGGTGTGCGGACAAGTAGATTTTTGTAATGAACTTATCTGTGGACAAGTGAATAATTTTGTTATTTCCACACCCCTGAGTAATATATTATATCCTTGCAAATTATATTGCGTTATTTTCTTAATGGGACAGTATTCAAATAAAGTAATAAAGTTTGGTTCGTTCCTTTTTGTTCAAAAGTTCCGCACGAATTACCAATAAACAAGCTCCCATGTTCAAAAACATGGTGTGTTAATTTACATTAAATTCTAAAATCATTATCGACTGTGAACCACAAATGATAATCTGTAGCGATGCCAAAGCAGCCAGAGTAGTGTCCCTTGGAGGAAGCTCATGAATATTAATTAGTGGCGAAAAGCGGCCCAATGCTGGGACCATTTTATTTCGGTCTTACACTCATATAAAACGTAAATTTATGGAACCAATCTACTTTGCATATAGTAATAAGATGATGAAATACCGGGAAAACCATAAAACAATCCACATGAGTATTATTTTTAGATACGAAAATTCCGCTGAAAAAGTATAAAATCCAATATTTCTTTTAAAAAAGAGGATTTCGCTGGATTTCAAGCTACATATTTAACAATGAATTTGTTTTTTATTAAATGCTACCTTTCTTTATAACGAATTTTACAGCAAAGTTATTGTTTATGGGTCTTTTCCAAACCCATGTTAAACTGAACGCAAAGATGGCGGCGGTGTGTACGAATAACAATACGGAAGAAATATCACTATTTGAGATATATTTGCTGTCGACACACTAGTAGGAATATATTGCATGTATTAAGATGGATCCTATATGTTAAATAAGGGCATATGCGTTGTTAATTGTTTAATTATTAGAATTTTACAACTAATTACGTCCAAACAATTCGCACCCAGTCGGTTCGTACATCTGTCAGTCTGGTATTTCAATTAATGTTAAACTGGATATTTACGAGCAATCGCTATAAATTTTCCAAGTGCTGAAATATACACCATTTTACACACACCTTTAGAGTATGGTTAAGAACTAAATTGGGGCACAATAATTGTTAATTATTATTATTAATTTAATAATTAATTATTAAATTAATAAAATAAATAAATACTAATTAGTAATTACTAGCAGACACTTGTCAATTTGATATTGTAAGCATATGTCTTTCTGATTTGATATATGCATTAAAAACAAAGTTGCATAAAACATGTGTTACAGTTTCAAACGAATAAGTAAAATGTTGACTATATATCATCTTTTTATTAAAAAATCATTGCGGCAAAACAAGTCACATAAAGAACAGCTGATTTTGATAAAACCATCAATAAAATGTAATGCAAGAAACACGATCAATCATACCAACTAGTTTTTAAAATTAGGCTGCACACATGGACATTATGTATTCAGCCTAATAATAAAAACTCATAGTTGGTGTTACTGTTTATGTTCTTTTTGCATTACATTTATTGCACCTTGACGGATGATGTACAAAAATAGTCATAACAACACTTCTATGCGAGATAAATTAAATTTTATTTCAGTTTTGTAATCAGGAAACATGCACCTTTACAAAATTACATTTTGGCTAAGTGTTTTATCTTAATAATGAAAAAAATGACAGTAGTCTTCATTTTTCATGTATCTTCCCAATTGCGTCTTATTGCAGCCGTACGGGTGGTGTACAAAAATAGTCATAACAACACTTCTAAGTGAGATAATTATGATTTTATTTCAGTTTTGTAATCAGAAAACATGCACCATTTATAAAACACATTTCCCCCCATAGCTTTTAGCTTTATAAACACAAATGCATAGTTGGGCTGACTTTTCATGTTTTTTCTTGTATAACGTTTTATTGCACTTTGACGGGTGCTGTACAAAAATTGACATAACTTCACTTCGAAGTAAGATATTTTCCTGCTCATTTCAGTTTTGTAATCAGAAAATGTGTATCTTCTATGAAACATATTGGGATTCATGATCAAACCATCCCCAAAATATCATGTAGCCATGCTATAATCTGGTAAACACAAAATACCTGTATTTTTAATTCGAACGTACGAATATGTTCAAACCATTTGCTTAACAAATGCCTTAAGGGACAGTCTTCAATCTTGGTCTGTGCAATAACAAAGCAACATTTACATTTGTATTAAATTCGACGTGATATTTCTGTTTCTACATTCAGCAGATCTGGCACTTCAACCTGTGACTCCATTTTGAAATGACCACAAAAATATTGGTATCTGATTGGCTGCGTCCCAAATCATGCCAAAGTATACTTAGGCTACACTGCACTAAAGGTTTTCGCGTGCTCAACATGTAAAAAACAGCTTTCTGTAGATCTACATTATATAATATAATATATACAAAATCCTACATTTATATGTTCATTTATAATAAAAATAACAAAATAAATATTTTTTGGCACCACATTTAAAACACCAATTCACAGATAAACATTTTGTCACCAAACATATACGTAGAGTACCGGTATATATAAAGAGGCAAACTATTAACACACCAGTAACCTGATACAGACATATACTCAAAATAATGTGTCGTTTAATCTTAGAGTTGTGGGTTGGAGCCCTTTAATGCTTTTTTAACGGATGATATACGAGTTCGTTAATCCAGATACTTTACTCGTAGTTGAACTAAAAACATTTTAAGACATTTCTAAAAGATACTAAAATCTATGATTTCAAGATTATATTGTCAGAAGTCCAAACATGATTCTCTGTGTTTTTTTTTCTTTCTTCTTTCTTTCATATTTATGTTTGTATGTATGCCGAAAGGGAGTGTTTTTTGCTACTTTGTTGTACATGCATTCATATAAACATATTTATTTTACCTCTTCTATAACATTATCAGTAATCTATAAAGATGTTAAGACAACTCAACAAATATTATTATTCACTAACTTTTATTGTATTTTATTGCCTGTCTACTAACATCAAACATTGTAAGGTATGGAGCAGGATGACCTCGACCTGCACATACGTATGGACGAGGAAAATAAATAATCGGATCACAAAAAAAAAAAAAATCTATGAATTCATATATGTCCCTATAACATCGTGTCAACGTGTTCTTCATCAGATCTTGTTTTCACGCCTTCAATGTAAATTATTTTTAATATATCCGGACAAATGCTACCAGATTTGAACGTATCCCACAGCCATAGACGGAATTTTGCCCACCAGTTCGATCTTTCGTGCTATATTCAATCTGACTAAAGTGCACGTACGATCTTCCTAATGCAAAGCGTATTTTAGGATTTGAGTTTAATCAGATCGGTGCTTTATTTTTAAAAAGGGTAAACGTAATCTCGTTGTTCAAGAAGATATTATATTTGCCAATTTTTATGCCTTATTTTTGTGAACTTCGACAATAACACGAGCAAAAAATGTAAAACGAGCACTTACCTAAATTGATCTATAGCTTCAATTCCGAGAGTCCCTTTGCGTTTAATTTATGTCGCACTAGAAAGCCCTTTTTATATGTATGTTAATAGATAATTACATCTTAGCGCATTTTTGCGCAATTCATTTAATTCCATAAACTGTCGATCAGGTACTTCGTGTTCTTCCGTCAGTTTCCGATAGCGACCCGTTATCAACCGAATCTGATTTCGTGTCACTCCGCTTAACGTTCGTCATACTGCAAAGAGTGATATCCCCTGAATGTTATCAGTTTTCGCGAGGTATTGCAGTGGTGCAACTTTGACATCTTTGTCAATCTTTGTTGTTTGATTGTATATTACAGGTACTGCAAACTATTTACCACATCAAAACAATTATTATTGCAATTAGTGCATGCAAGATGGCTGTTAATATAATTATTTCACGTAAGATTTACGATGTTTATGCTGTTGGAAGATAGTGAAAGTGAAAGTGGACAACAATTTGACAAGACATAGTCTCGATTTATAGCACAGCATTGATCTTCAATCACCACCGTGTACACAACGGAAATGCAAAGCCTGTCGTGTTTATTTTCATTTATAATTGATCAATTTAACCCATATAATTTCTTGAATGAGCTGCAAATTAGTAGCTGGGTGGGAGAGGGGTGAGCACTCCCTCCCTTGTCATTGCCTTTAAGTGGTCACTGCAGGTTTAATTGAACGACTTCATGTTGTATACTTACAAGGTTTAATATTTTCTTTAAATTTAAACCTTTTTTGTTGTTTTTCTTTAAATCTTAAAACATCCTTACATTGAAAAACAATTCTTACATTGAAAACAATCTTGTAACAGCATTTATTCTGCATGCTTGATATTTTAACTTAACTGCAATACTAGTAGCACTTCATAAGTAACAGCATTAAGTATTGCACGATTTGCTTTTGCATATATTAATTTAAGGATTGCTGCGGTTTTTGAAAGATATTGTGCTTTGGTTTTTAGTCTTCTGTTCATACAGGACAAACAAGACAGTGGAGACAGTGGCTTTTGAAGAAAGAAATTAACAGTTTTTGTTTTTTTAGGTTGTTTCCAAGATGGTCAGCCAACGAGTCTTTAAAGTTGTGTTGTGGTGCTTTGCATTGCAGTTTTTAATTGATTTTTTCTTTTGCCTGAGATGGCCTATCCAGTATTCTATTTGTTAATGTTTGATGTTGCTGTTACTGTTCATATTTGTCGGAAAAGTTTTTCGTATAATCACAACACTATGTTCTTTTCAAGTATTTTCTGATCAATACTTAAAAATTGTTCGGCATTTAAACCATGTTAATTGTTGTATTTAAGGTATGGTTTGGGTTCTTTTGAATGAGTGAACAATTAGTATTCCAAAAAGTTCCTAAAGCAAAAGCTGCATTGAAAGACCACCTTTCATCAAGACCGCATGTTGTTTAATACATGTATTTACATTTCTGTGGCCATTTTTTAATAACATGATCGTTTTGGCAAAACTAAAAGGTAAAATATATTAATTTGTGTTTTGGTCTTCCATAAAGGATGGTCTTAAAACTGGAGATGATGTCGGATATATGCCTTTAGAGTTAATGAATACACTGTTCCGAATACTGAAATAAATTAGTCTGTTATATGTACTAAGCATGTTAAAGATATATATAATATATATAACTGAGCTTTATAAATGTATATAACATCTTTTACTTGCAGTTTGTAAATGCCAAATGTTTTTTTTACGCAGTACTAGAGACATTGTCTTACCCAGATTCAGTCCAGCATTTGGCTTTAATACGCATTCCATTTAAAATGATTTGTTGTCTTTATAAGTCACCATGTATGTAAGGCAGTGAAAATATGTGGAGTGTTTACTTAAGAAAGCATAAAGTGACATGAAAAGATTGCTCTGAACCTGTTTAACTGCCAGAAATTATTGCCAGGTGTATTATTGGCAGAATTTACACATTTGACAGAACGAAATTTGTGGGGTTACCTTCTTCCGATACACATAACTTTGTTATTTTTCAAGATACAGTAATTTCATTTGCAGTTTTGTTTTTCTAAAACAATAACCTTTAAAATGGTATATAATGTTATAGGTTTTTCTAAATTTAAAAAAATCCTCTGTTATCGCTACTGAAAGTTATAAATTAGACACTCTTTGCCTTGAAGGCTTTTGGTTACTCACCAGTTTCAGTATCCTTTTCAGTCTGTATGCTTACTCTGTTCTTATGAGCTCTGAGATGATTATTCCTTGCCGTTGGGCACTGACTGATCCACTTTATTACATTTTATTTATCAACGACAATGGTAACTGCATAAAACAATTATGTCACAGCTTTTAATGACCAAAATTTTGGGCGTAGTGTGTGGTTAAATTGTCTTCTCGGGTAAGTAGATTAAGATTAACCGAAAAGCACATTGGAACTGACAAAAATCTACCAGCAGGGATATAAACTTGGGGAAGAAACTAGCGGTCACCCATGCTAGTCAATTTCAAAAGCTTGTAGTCCGGCCGGTAACGGGACCATTCGCTCCAAAAGATGTTTCGTCCTGGGACTCTTTGTGCTGGGACGTTTTGCCCTAATTATTGGGAATAAACATACAATGGGGCCAGTATGTGCATCATGACAAAGGAGGATGTTTGTAGAACACTGTGCCCAAACTCCTATTTGAGGGGTGTTAGTGTGTTATGTGTCACTTGTCAAACTGTGAAAGTCGCCCCTCTTTGTGTTCTTGCAACGTGTTATGTTTAAATAATTGAGCAGATAATCAGGGGTGCGGAAATCCTATGCCCATCTCGTCCGACACGGGTAATTTTACCGTCAGGCTAGTCAATTTTTCCTGTCAACTTGTCCGCGGACAAGTCCAATATTATAGAATTATAATAATTTATAAAAGCTCGATACAAATGAACAAGTTTCTACATGGTGCAAACAAAATCATCACACACTCGAATGTTTCGTTCCGGTATCTGCAAATTTATGACGAATCAAATGGCTTAATTAGCTGACCGGCCAAACCATAGCGGCCAACTGAATAGATTTAAATGGGTCATTGTTAATTAGTGTTATATCTGACTTCTGGCCAAAATAGTATTCAAATCAATAAAAACATATAAAATGTATGCGCAATAATCACCAATTACCAATTTATTTAATATTAAAACCAATCACAATGGAGTCTGTTTAAATTTTCTGAACCGTTAGGACTCGGCCGTCATGGTCTGGTCCATCGCCCGCATTTGAATTAAATCATTTGGAAAACCCCGACACGTCTATAGTTCGGGCCTATATTATGATTAGGGCTGTCACGAATCCATAAAAAATTTCGATTCCGAATCCAAATTAGTTTTTACTTTATTTTTGAATCCGGATCCTCATTAATTAAGAAAAGTTGCATTAGTTTAGACATATTGAAGAAAACATTGTAACAGGGTGAACAACTGTGGTTTTAATTTTTATCCAAATTCTATAAAGGTTGTTTCCCTTGGATTGCAAGTTCTAATGGTTTTCCCGCTCCTGGGAGATTAGCCAATCAAAATCTTGTTGATGTCTGTTTTTAACCAATCGGAATGTTTCATAGTCTTCTTCTTTGCTGTGTAGAATTTTGGTTCATTTGTGGAGGGACAGTTGAAAGTTTAACAAGCAGTGTTCTGGCGAGGTATCACCAAAGGTGAGACATTTGTCTCACAGCTCATGAAACATTGGGGACATTTCCAATTTATCTGAGACACAAACCAAATACACCGCCAAATTCCTACAAATAATAAAATCAATAGCAATATTTATTTACCTTGACTAGTAGTGTCGTGTATAAGTGTCAGTGGTTGGTATGAGTTTAACCAACAGAAGTTAACATTAGAAACACAGTTAATGTTATTTTTTTATTTTATTATAAACTGTTCAACACAAATGACTTATATAACTAATAAACTTAAAATTAGTGACTTTCAATGGAAAACTTTATTCTTTTTGTGCTTAATAAAAAGTGAACGTGTCATACAATTTCCTTCAACATTATAGGCAAGCCAACTGTGCTCGTTTAACCAAGAATTTTGGAATTTTAGTTCAGGTTTTTTTACGTCAAATTCGTGACACTGTCACTTTGAGGTTCTGTCAAAGAAACTTCTAGACCATCACCGGCTTTATTGATAGGGTTGCAGGCAGTTTACGAAGCGACGGTCAGACTCGTATCGTTACCAACAAACTCTTATGTTTTGATGTTTTGCGAGGAGAAATTACTCAATATAACGATAGAGGCTTTTTTTCTTAGGCGACGCAGCAGACGACTACATACAGATAAAGCTCGAACGCATATGTTATCAATTGGCTAAGATTCTAGCGCCATATTTAATTAAACCAATCAGAAAGGAGACCTCAATCAGATGTTTGATTCATACTAGGGACACTTCGAGAGATTTAATATTCGTCCCCAAATCGTGTCGCATTTTTGACGATTCGTCCCATGAAATTTTGTATGCGACAAAAATCGCTACTATACCAATTGTTTTGCGACATTTGTGAAAAAATAAGCAATAAAATCGCAATTTCGCGGCCTCGCCAGAGCACTGAACAAGTGTTATGTTTTGGAGTTCATTAATGGTGAGTGTTTGCTCTTTTTGCAATTCTTGGATTGTTGTATTGTAGTGAACAAATGAGCTATGCTTTATTTGAGGTTTTATTAGATTTCTGATTAGTTACATGTATTTTATGATACATGTTGAATTGAAGATGGTTGTATTGAAATTTATATAAATAACATTTTATATTACAAATCACTATGTCTTTTGTTCACTCCAACTTTCAGTACCAGTAATTCTATCTGCACAACACTTGAGAGAAAGATTTGAGAGTTCATTCCATATATGGTATGCTGTTGTATTTTTTGCATTTTTGTATTAGCCATTTAATGTGTATAATTATGTAATATAAAATAATGTGGCCACTAGATTTATTTTTTGTGACAATGATGTTAAAGGTGTTAATATGAATATTTTTATATTTAAGCTATTTGGTAATTGTAATTTTATATGAATTATCTAATTTATGTATATATATATGGTAGTAAATATGTGTTTTGATATTTCTTTCAGAATTCCGGGTTTGGTTTTATTATCTTGATTATTGGAAATTGGAACTGAATCTGGACTTAAGCTTGTATATAAACATTGCAAAGTTATTCATAATAAATGCCACACTAATCATTTATATTATATTGTCACTTGTGACTTATAACTCCCATTGACTGGGTTAGTTGTGGATTACAACATTATCTAAACACACCATAGTTTATTATAAAAATGTCTGATACACCAGGTGTTGCAGAAGTAATTATTCAAAAAGAGCCTATAATATGTTAAATCTGCAGAAAATGTCCAATGTAGACATGATTAAAGCATATTTTTGTCCAGTTGTTTGTTTTCTGTTGCAATTTGACATGTTGATGACGAGTTTCCAGAAGTTTATTTAGGTTAGCGGTTGTGCATGTTCTGTTGTCAAAGGGGATCTTTCAGATTCTGCATATTGCACTCGTTTTGTCAAGCAGCTCCTTACCGTGTTAGATTTTTATATAAAAGGGGCCGAAATGATCCCAAACAGGAGCTATTAACTTTTCTGGAGCGTTATATATTTTTCTACCAGCCATATTGAATCTCGAAATAAACAATAAAACAATCATAATATAGTAAATAGACTGTCCTACATGCAACAGTATTGCTAAATAAGCGTATTTGTATCACAGAATCAAAACCAGTCATCAACCGTCAAAAGTCAAGGTGCTGAAACTGACAGTGAAACTGAGTACACAAAAATTTGTAAGTTAAAAAGGTTACAGTCAAAAAGTTAAGATCCGGATCACGATCCGAAATTTTAAAAGATGGATCCGTACCTGCGAATCTTAAAATGGTTCCGATTTTCGGATATTTCGGGTACCCTTTACAGCCCAAATTATGACTGTCTAAAATTCAGCAAGCTCGTTTTTCTGACCAAAGGTCTATCAATAAACATAGATCTCTGTTCTGACCTCAAATCCGGTAGGTTTACTTTTGAAACTAATTGCAGTAATTGATTTTCTTATTCCGGCGTGAAACTCGAAATGACATTTATGAATGTTGCTAGTATTCATCAATGCGTTTTAAAGTTAAGAAGTGTGGCTGAAATTTTTGACAATCGATCGTCTTTTTTTATATCAAATCAGATAGCAAACAAGTAGAAAAAGGGTGTGAAGAATAAAACAAACGAAAAAGAAAATCTTTGCTAGCCTTGTCACATCACAGTCAATAACTGTCTAAATTGAGATGTTTATTAAACATAAAAAAAAACTATGCTGACAATTTACTAGTTTTTATCTGGCACTACTTGGTTAAAGGAAGAGGAGGAAGACAATTATATTGGAATCATGGATTGCAATTCTTTAATATAGTTATACGCATATTTACATTACAAAGTATACATATAAGGTTGCGAAATAATATTTTTACTTGAACAAGTGACAATACTTGCAGACAAGTAGATTTTTGCAATGACCTTGTCCGTGGACAAGTGAATAATTTTGATATTTCCACACCCCTGGGAAGGGGATACCCACCCATCTCGGGACCGGGGCTCCTGAACAAATTCCTGGGCAAGGCACTGACATGAAATATTATAATAAGCATTAATAAATTTACATTAATATATATATGCATGTATTATCATATTTAGTTCTTTAGCTCACCTGAGCACGAAGTGCTCGGTGAGCTATTGGTAATCGGGACCTCTCCGGTGGTGTCCGTCGACTATCGTCTGTCGTCCGTATCCCGTCAACAATTTGGACCGTTATCGCGATAAAGACATTTTGTATTGAAACCTGACCTAACTTGCACAGTTTGTGTACGGCCATAAAATCTCGGATGGGATTGTTATTGGGTCAGATCACACCAGTAATACCAGAGTTATTGTCCCTTTTTCATGCAAAAAAAGTGCAAAAATGACCTTTTCCAACGTATAGACTTTATTTTCTATCCAATCTTAACCAAACTCTCACTGTTTGTGTGTGACCATCAGATCTCAGAAGACGCCAAAAATGGGCCATATTGTATTTCAAACACCAGAGTTATTGCCCTTTGTTTATTAAAAAAATGTACAAATATGGACATTATTGAGGATAGAGACTTCCTTTTTCTTCCAATCTTCACCAATATTGCACAGTTTGTTAATTACCATAAGATTACAGTTGAATTTGAATATAAGCAAGATCGGACCAGAAATACCAGAGTTATTGACCTTTGTGAGAAAAAAAGCAAAAATGGACATTATTCAGGGTAGAGACTTCATTTTCATCAAGTCTTCACCAATCTTGCACAGTTTGTCTATGACCATAAGATTAAATGTGAAGTCGAATATAATTAAGATCGGACCAGATACGCCAGACTTATTGCCCTTTGTTTGTGAAAAAAATATGCAAAAATAGACATTATTCAGGATAGAGACTTCATTTTTCATAAATCTTCACCAATCGTGTACAGTTTGTCTATGAACGTAAGACTACAGGTGAAGTCGAATATAAGCATGATTGGGCCAGAAACAGCAGAGTTAGTGCCCCTTGTGTTTGGAAAAAAGCATCAACAAGTTATCAATGATTGGCTTGCACACACGATTTTTGATTCAATGTTGACCAAACGTACACTGTTTGCGCATGACCATAAAAATTGATTGATAAAATTTGATTTCCAACAGTTGCAAGACTTGCATGCAGTTATGTGTACATGCAACATTGATGTCTTCAGAGCCTGCATTAACATCATCTATCATCATTGGAAAGAAAATTATCAAAGAAACAGCAAAACTTGACCTTATAGCACAGCCATCGCAATTATCGCATTGCAACTAATTCTCCTAAACTGTTTGCGAAAAAGACATCAAAATCTACTGTTTCTGCATTTTCCAGAACTGTCAATGACTTAATGAAAAAGAGTCAGGTAAGAATATCGAGAAAAATGATTTCAGACTATTAGTAATAGTGTTTAATCTAGAAGGGCAGAGGGTAATGGCGCTTGACTTGGAAATAGGGCATTTTGTGCGTGGTGACACTGCTAAAAAGGGCACATTAGGTTATAATAGGTTTTTTTTTCTGAAGTAATAAATCAAACCACTTATAAATTTTAAATTACTGACTGATTTATTTTACCTGTTTGATGTTGTTTTTTTTTCGGGTCAAATAATTAACAAAGTTTTATTTTCCATTATTATTGCTTCGTATTATTGTCAAGTTATATTATTGCAAAGATCAGATAATTTATTTATTATTCATAAGAATTTGTGCAAATTGGGCAATCACTCATGAAAACTTATTAACAACTGTCAAACTAAAACTATTTATGGACAAGTCAAAATCATGCTTATTATAATTAATGGTAAAATACTTTTACCCTGGTATTATTTTTCATGTTCTTTTATTGTAGGAAACATTAGTATTTTTACTTTTATGGTTTATATGTTGTTGATGATGACATTGCTGCTAATATTTAGATTAATGATGAAAAGCTTAAGTCAAGATAAAAAATTTAGAAAACGAACACTGCAATTCGAATTGAATACAGTATCCGAATATGTTTGACCGAAATAATAGCTAGTTCGGCAGTTTTTTCAGGGATTTTTGTTTATGATTGGAAGTAATATTGTATACACGTGTATTTTTTCATAATAAGTGTTTAAAGACCGCATTGAGTCTACATTTATATGCTTTCTGCCTTTTGTTATCACGTTGATCATAAATATTGACGAAACAAAAACATGTTAGAAATTGCATATGAAAACGGGGCTGTTAAAAGCAGACGATTTACACACATTTTTATAACAAAATCGGCATGTTTTTATTGTAGGCCTATCTTTACACTAACTCGTAAGCTGACTGCCCCTACTGCTGATCTTATCAGTTGGTCACTAATTAATATACCATAAAATGCCATCACTTAGGGCCCTCATTAAGGACAATACAGTCGATAGATAAGAGGGCACGAGGCGCTAATTGCCTTTGAAAAGGGCAGGGTGGCGGATCAATAAAGGAGCTTAGCGCGGCGCTGCGCGGATTCACATTATTGCAAATTGTGACACCCGACCGCTAAAGTATTCGGGGCTAAACGTCCGTGGGCGAATCGTCCCAGGGCGAAATGTGTTTCGGGGTGAATGGTGCCGGATTTGTCCGGCCTGGCGACTAGCATTTTTGAAAAGCTTGAAACAATTTCTCGCAATTAATCAGTTAATAGTTTCATCCCTCTGATAGAAATTGGCCACCGCGAATAGAATCAATTGTTACTCATTGATTTTGACCAATTAAACCCCTCGATACATATTACTTTGCCACAATGGCTGCGCCCATGACTTTCAATGTAGTATCTTGATCTATAATCTTTAGGTATGTAGCAAATTAATTGAGGGCGATCAACGTACATCGGAAAAAAGAAAATTCAACTAAGAATATGGTGTTTCAAAGTGCAAAGTCAGAGTGGGAACAGTTTCCAGGGGTCTGGAAGGGATGTGGTGATGATGTGTGATTAATGTGTGTTTTGACTTCTAACCCGTTGTACAGTTAATTTTAACAATCACATTTGTTTAACAGGTCTCTACATTGTGACGTGCGATGTGTCTGAAGTACAAACAGAGACAATGACAAATCAGATTTCACGACCTTCACGCACAGATTCTCTGTGTTAATAATCACAATGTTTAGTCGAGTGATGCCATGATTGTTGTCTCTAAGCATCCAAAACAGGATGAAAATATGTTGCCAAGTTGTGTGAACGATCCCTTCATGCAGAACAAAATGAAGATTTGGTATAAAGAGGAGAATGAAATACAGTACATCCAACACAGTGACAACAAGATAAGATGACAGTGACGAACAACTGACGGTAAACACTAGCCTCACTTATATAAATATTACCGTATAACAATTTCTATTGTTCCACCTTCGTCTTGTAAGTTTGTAGTGATCTTTGCATGCTTTCGAAAGTTTTGCCTGGCTTGTTACTTCTTAACAATGTAACATATTAATTTTAATAGGCTTATTTCACCCAGATGTGCAGTGCATTAAGAAACGACTATCAGCATTATTTGATAATAGGCATTTGTTAATAGAAATTTCTCATTAAGAGCAAATATGATGGGGCTGTGTCTGGTGTTGTATAGTAGTGCATCATCAACAGTTGCTTTGAAAGTTTGTGCAAATGATGATATCACAATTTTCATTCGATCAGTGTTAGTACTTGTCAGAGTGATAACAAGTTTGATTAAAGGTAATCATCAATTGGTAAAATAACTTGTTAACACTTTTCTAGGAGCCTGTTGTAGAAGTGGAGTTATCGTCTATTGATTTGCAAATAACGGACAGTCTGTCGGTAGACAATACCTTGTGCGGGCAATACCGTAACTACGGAACCCTTAGGCCAAGGCTGAAAATTGGTAGGTAACCAAAGGTAGGGTTTGTCATGACCAGTAAAGGATCCCTTTGTGTCCATGGGCCAAATGTCAACGTCATTTTTGTTTCTGCTCTATAACCTCTAAATGCCTGTAAGGATCTTCATATAACTTAAGTTTATTATTTCTTATGACACGTAAGGATATTACTCACATTGACTCAACTGTAGTTATAAATCCTGATCTAGTGAAGTTTAAAAAAAAAAGAAATGTTTGAAAATATCTCTAGTTGTCTTCTGGCAGCTCTAATTTGGTTGTTGGTTTTGTCATTTCAGTAATTCAAATATTGACCCAAAAGAGAGAGCAAGCAGGGCAAAGAAGAGCCATTGTTAGTGAGATGAAGAAAATGATGTCTACAGAGCAGCATATACATTTCGTCAAATGATATTAATGATCAAGAAATTATCAACTATACTTGTGTGATTATTATAACTTAAACATCAACATTTGTCTCCTGATATGGACTTTATAAATTATTTTCTGTTTGTTACATGTAATTGAGGCATTTCTCTAACGTTTTTCTAATAATCATAGTTATCTTAGTTTCTGACTAATTTTCTATTGATAATATTTTTAGCTCACCTTTATGCTCGGTGACCTATAGGTATAGGGGACCTCTCCAGCGTTGTCCCTTATGCCGTCAACTATTTGGACCGTTGTCGCAATAAAAACAACGTGTTTCAGCTCGACTGTTCGAAAAATAGGTGGGCTATCCTACTACCGTCGGCGTCCGTGTCTGAATTGGTTAAAGTTTTTATTCAAAAGTCTTGTAGCTTTTAAACTACATAAGTTATTTACTTGAAACTTGGAATATACCTGTGTCATCAACTCAAGTATCAGGGGCAACATTCCCCATAACTCTGTTATGTATTTTGATAGAGTTATGCCCCTTTTTCACTTAGATTTTCTGGTTAAAGTTTATATTCAAAACTTTTGTGACTTCAAAACTACATAATTTATTCACCTGAAACTTGGAACTAACATTTGTCATCAACTCTAGTATCCGGGGCAACATTCCCCATAACTCTATTTTGTAGTTTGATAGAGTTATGCCCATTTTTCACATAGATTTTCTGGTTAAAGTTTATATTCAAAAGTTTTGTAACTTCAAAACTACATTAAGTTATTCACTTGAAACTTGGAACTAACATTTGTCATCAATTCTAGTATCAGGGGCAACATTGCCCATAACTCTGTTTTGTATTTTGACAGAGTTATGCACACTTCTTATATAGAATTTGTGGTTAAAGTTTTCGCTCCAAAAATGTATAAACTATACAAGGCTTCACGTAAGTTTTGTATTTTAACAAATGTATGCCCCTTCCACTATCCGAAATATGTACCAACTGAAGTACTTCTAATTGTCGAGCGCGCTGTCCTCTGACAGCTCTTGTTTAGCTAAACTAATTACCAAATAGTTCGAGCTGTACTACTCGACCATGCGTCGCCGTCGCCGTAGTGCTCTGGTTACGGTTTGCGTGCAGCAAGTCCATATCTCTGTCACTACTACAGATATTCAATTGAAACTTCTCACATGTTCGGAGTCATTATGGGAGGTTACTGAACAAGGCCCATAACTCTGACCTGTAATTTAGCAGAATTATGGCCCTTTTTGTACTTAGAAAATCGGGTTAAAGTTTGCGTGCAACAAATCCGTATCTCTATAACTACTACAGATATTCAATTGAAACTTCACACACGCCTTCATGAGTTATAACTGTGACCAGCAATTTAACAGAATTATGCCCCTTTTTGTACTTAGAAAAGTCAGGTTAAGGTTTGGGTGCAAGAGAAAATTCAGGTTAAGGTGTGCGCGTAACAAGTACATATCTCTGTTACTACTATAGATATTCAATTGAAACTTAACATATGTCTTCGGGGTCATTTATGTGAGGTCATTGTCCAAGGCCCATAGTTCTGACCTGCAATTTAGCAGAATTATGCCAGTTTGTGTACTTAGACATTTCAGGTTAAAGCTTGCGTGCAACAACTTCATATCTCCATATCTGCTACAGATATTCAATTAAATCTTCATACATGTCTTCAAGGTCATTATATAAGGTCACTGGCCATGGCACATAACTGTGACAAGCATTTTAGCAGAATTATTCCTCTTTTTGTAGTAATTAAGGCCAATGACAAAGCGGTTGAATAGTCGAGCTCGCAATCCTGAGACAGCTCTTGTTCTTCCAATCTTGACCAAATTTCCGAAGTTTGTATGTAATCATACGACTACAGCAGAAGCCAACAATGGGTCATATTGGGCAATAAACATCAGAGTTATGGCCCCTTCGTTAGTGAAAAAAACGCAAACATCGCTTTTTCGTGCATTGAGATTTCATTTTTCATTCAATCTTGATAAAACTTCCACATGTTTTGTATGGTCATAAGATCTCAACACAAGCAGCAAATTAGACAGGCCACGAACACTGCAGTTATTTCCCCTTAATTGTGAAAAATAATGCAAAAATGGATTTGATGCAATACTGGGATTTCATTTTCAACCAGTCTCGACGAAACTTGCACAATTTTTTTATGACCATAAGATCTAAAGCAAATTTGAATATAGGATGGGTAAATGGCAATACACTCTACACTTTGAAACAAGCGAGCAAGCATGACATGACCTTTGCGCAGCCGTCGCCATTATCATTCAGAACTGCAGCATTAACACTATTCCTCCGAAATAGCCTGCGAAAAGTTGGATACCAGGGTAGATAAAATATATCCAGGTGCTTTTATTTGTATGAGACTAAATCAGCTAGACAAATTATTTAAGGACATTATGGCGTACATTTACACAAGCCTTTCACAGCAGTAACACTTTCATCTTTGCCAGTACTCAGGTGAGCCATTTGGGCCATCATGGCCGTCTTGTTTTGCTATTCAAAATACAAATGTACCACCAGTGGAACTTTTAGTTTTTCTTATGTAATTCAGAATATAATAGTTTGAATACTATTTCCGCCAGCAGAACAAATAAATGTTGGTTTTCTGTTAATCTCAATGTATTTATGGTTACTTGTACCGCAAGCGGATCACTTTTAGTTTGGTTTTCTGTAATTCAGAATATAAATGTTTGAATACTTGAACCGCCAGCAGTTTAAGTTTGGTTTTCTGTAAAGTATCAAAATCAGGATGTTTGTACTACCAGCGGAACAAGTTTGGTTTTGTTTTCTGTAATTCAGTATATAAATTTTAAAACACTTGTACCGCCAGCGAATGTTTATGGTTATTCGCTGGAAAATAAACATCCTTATATATAAACACACAAATATAACCATTTATTCAAGTATGTTTCATTCGCGTTCATTATATTATTTTCGGTTATGTGTAATACGATTTTCCTATTTATCCGCAATGCGTTGTAATCCATAATATAAACATATTTGTTATAACTTGTACAGTCTGTTTAAATTTTGTTGATAATAAACCATAAATCGTGATTTTCTGGTTAGAAGTTCTTTTCACGCTGCAATCGTCTGCATTTTTAACGATTGATAAATTCTGATTAATCTGTATCGATTTGTCTTTGTGGATAACGGTTGTCACATGCATTTTATCCGGCTATAACGTAAATTGTAATCGTTTAATATACACCTTAAAGATAGTGACACAAACAAGCAACAATTTTGTAACTGTTAAAAAGGATATAATTAAGCCATTTGACCGATTTATCCAAAAATAAATAAATACACAAACAGATGAAGAACTGTCAAGTACATATTAATGTATGAAATAACTTATATTTCACACAAACACCACAGTCAACAGTGTAGATTTAAGTCGGAGAATTAAGACTGTAGTTATAATATTAGTATACAGCATGAAATTGACCAACGGTCAAAAATCCTTATTGATAATCGGATTTCTGATTCAAGTCTAATTGACCAATGACTATAAATATGAGGTGTCATCGGAAAACCGGGCAGAATGCATGTGCGTAAAGTGTCGTCCCGGATGAGCCTGTGCAGTCCGCACAGGCTAATCCAGGACGGCACTTTCCGCCTGCAATGGATTTATGTTTAGAAGAAACTTCCTTTTAACAGAAAATACCATAAAAGCGGAAAGTGTCGTCCCGGATGAGCCTGATCGAACTCACAGGCTGATCCGGGACGACACTTTACGCACATGCATTAATCCCGGGTTTCCCACGACACGCCTCAAATGTTTTTCAATTAAACAAACAGATAATGCTTTGCCCCAGTGTACATTATAACATGTATTTGGTTCGTTACAAGAACATGACCACGTATACATGTTAAGGTAAAAGGTAGATGACCAATATTGATTTCGTGATCAATGTGCGATGCCACAGCGACATTTAAGAAAAAAAATACTTGAAACATGCAAAGTCAACATCTAAATCAGTAATGATCATTAACAGATAGAATTTCTAATAGATATTGATATATATTTATCTTTGATATATAAAGGCTATTTAATTTATTACGTGCAAAAACAACAAGCTATAAATAATATAATTTTGACATTAAACGAGCAGGTTACAGAGTTGCTTGAATATGCCATGGAAGAATAGTTGTACTTGATAGTTGATGATTCTTATCCCTGTTCATGATACAATTACCCTAGTCAGTATCAATGTGCCTTGGGAACATTTGTCACTGACATTAATATATTTTGGTGTATTTTGTATACTTTTATGTTGTTTTTATTTTATAGGCGTCTTGCATGTGCTGTATTTTGAGTTCATGCTGTTTTGAAAAGTTATCTTTTAAAGATAAAACATGCAAGTTGTGTGTTTTAATGGTAGATGAATAATAAATTATCTACACAACGCAATGGGTTCAGTTATATGTCCATTTAATAGTTTCTCTCCATGTTCATAGTTAATAACATGATAGTATTTAATATTAATATGAGTATATATCTGTCGACTGGGTCACCGACACTGATATCACGTGCTGGAGCCCTGATATTATAAATTACTGATTCTCAACACTAATATACAAAATATACAACAATAATATTATAATATATAATCATGAAGGAATAAATCTACGCATATATCTAGTGGCCGTCTATAGAATGTATCCGCTGAATTACATCGCAATTGCTAGACAACTTAGACAAATTGTTCACACCGGCATAATGAAAACACTAGTAATTGTAATTAGAAGAATATAAACATTTCTAACATTTGCGTACAGGACATTTACAACAACAACATACCAATTGTGGATTGGCCTCTTACGGCAACACCTGACACTGGACCCTGGACTATAGGCTTTCCCTTGTGCTGGCTTACTGCAATATTACTGCGTATGTGCACATACATATTAAAGACAGTGATAATTGTTACGACTGCTAATAATATAAAATTATGCAGCCATCACAAAATTACCAGAGTCTGAGAAAACTACATATTTTCTCCAATAAATACAATATTCGACAAAGGCACCGTTCAGTGGCCAACTAGAGTAAAATCCCAATAATACATTTACATAATTTTAAATACTACATACCTTCATAAAACTTCAAAACGGGAAAACCAAGGTCGCGCGAAGCGCGACAGCGGTTTTCCGCCTATAGATAACGCGAGTACCAATATATTTGTTGTTGTTGTTTTATTTCCAATACCTGATGACTTTAAAATCTATGTTCCGGAAGGGTCAATCGCGATCTGATCCTTCCGGTTCCGGAATTTGTATGCATAGGTTCCGTGTTTCAGTAACGATAAATAACGTTCAGCGAACATGCTTACAGGTAACCAAAATGGGAGCCAAAGAAAATTTAATAACGGAAGAAAAATATGTGTAAATGCCACGAGAAACAAAGCGTCGTCTGTAATATTTTACGTCAATGTAATGGGCCTGTTTAATAAATAATCATGCATTTTCTCTTTAATATCGAATTGCGATTTAATTTGGCACTTTTATGTAAAATTAAATACAGCACAGCTGTTTCCCTTGTACGAATTCGCGATGACGAACAAGGTCAACTGTAAACAAAGTATCGTGGGTTGTTACTTCTGAAAATAGCTCTGACTGGTCAAGTTTTTGGATAATTATTATTGAAACGTTGAAGCGTGTGGACTATTACTGAATCAAATCTGATATGAAAGGTCAGTTGACTGTGTCAAACTGGAATTTGCCATTTGGGAACAAAATGGATTGGAATATGATGCAGAAGACAGTGTTTAGTTTGCTACACGCAAGTGTCACTATTGGAACACAGTTACACTTCAGATTTGTAAGAGTGAGCCTTACAGAATCGAGGGTCTTCCTTCCAAGAATTAAATTTACTGGAAGGTTGTCTTTGACTCTGTCCAATGCTTCACTCAATTATGAATGTGGAATATACCAGTACATCAGTTTATCTTGTACAGTAAATTCAGGGTAAGTTAGTCTTCATATTATATATCAGAAATACAGGAAATATTAACTTTTTAATTTTTATTGTGGTAGTCATTATATCTGAGATCAACTTGTATAGCACCAACGTTCCATGGTAAAAACATGTAATTCATCATTTTTTCTTTTAAAAGAAGGTGTGTAAAGTACATATTAATTATTTAAGTTATTAAGTTATAATCATCAACAAGCTAAGAAATATTTTTTAGAAAAGTTTACTTTTATCCATAAATATATGTTTTAAAAAGACTGGATCAATCATCAAACTTTTCATGAAAAGTTAATACATTTTTTTTTAATTCAAGCTGTCAACTGGTCCTACTTTTTCCTACTTTTTTTATTCACTCATTCTTTTTCCTACTTTTTGGTAAACAATCTCCTATTATTCCTACTTGTGTAGTTTGCCAGAAATTTAGATGAATGAAATAATGTTTTATATAGCAAAGAACAAAACCTATATTATGTAGATTTGTTGTGTAAATGGGACAATGTGGTACCGTCCCCTGCTAATTTGACTGCTGTCTGACACTATTTATATTGTATGTATTGACTTTGACATATATTTGTATTCACAGGCATTTTATAGGTTCTTAGATATTTAAAAATTTATTTACAAACAAGTTAAGTCATGTACACTGAATAATGAATCTATTGTAATATACAAGTGTAGGTATAATATTGGTTTGTTCCCAGTGGTGGGCTTACTGATGGAGTTCAGTGTACTTTCAAGATGAAAATTTCGAGTGTAGGGTTTGTGCAGATCTTTTATCAGATAATGTTTTTGCTAATTCAAATGCATACATGTATAAAAGACATCAGATATTTAGAAACTGGGATAAATGCCTGGCTGCCTCAGAAATCTAGCGGGTTGTAGTCTATTTCTTTATCACCAAAATTGGAAATCATAACAATAGTTTTAATAAAGCTGTATTGACAACGACCTGAGCAATGCATTGACCAATTATCTCCTTATTGTTGTAAAAGAAAATGTTTAGCGATTTCTAAAAATAAAACTATTTATCAAGATTTATCTTAATATGTAAGGAGTGCTGTTCCTTTTATATTATGAAAAATAATCTTAAATATGGAGTACAACCACATCCTTGATTTTGCAAAGCTCAAACCAATATTTTAGAAATCAGCGTATGTTTGTAAATTGTCATGCTGAATTTACATATTCATAAACCTTATATCCTCCCTAACCATTGGTGTAAAACAAATTCAAGGGACGTATGCATTCACAGACATCTTACTGTGGGTTAAAGTCTCTTGCTTGATCACTAGCCCCTTATCACTTTGGGCCCATACCACAGTAGGTTTGAGCCTTAATGGGGTCAGATTATTTTAAGTGAAAAAGCTACCCATCTAGTTTATAGATGATTAGTGGTTCTACCCAGGTGCCTGCTTGTTTTTTGTCTGTTTATGCCACCGACATCTTGATGCATGAGACATATAGTGATCGTCCTTTCCGTCCTTCCGTCCGTCCTTCCGTCCGTGACAAGGTTAAGTAGATTTTACCGTTTCGTCTAGCACCAACACCGCTTACAACACTTTGATACTTACACAGTTGTTGCTTATGACCATTCCCTATCCACCCATATCACCCAACCTAACTTTGACCTTGACCTTAACCTAATTTGATTTTATATTCATTCAAAAGTGCCATTTCTTGGTTAACTAGATTTTACCGTTTCGTCTTGTACGAACACCGCTTACTACAACACTTATATTTACACAGTTGTCACTTATGACCGTTCCCAATCCACCCATATCACCCAACCTCACTTTGACCTTGACCTTGACATAACTTGCACTTAGAATAATTCAACTGGGCTGTTTCTTGGTTAACTAGATTTTACCATTTCGTCTAGCTACAACACTTGGATACTTACACAGTTGTTGCTTATGACCATCCCCAATCCACCCATATCACTCAACCTCACTCTGACCTTGACTTTGAACTAATTTGGACTTATAATAAATCAAAAGTGCCATTTGTTGGTTTACTAGATTTTACCGTTTCGTCTAGCGCTAACACCGCTTACTACAACATTTGGATATCTACACAGTTTTTACTTATGACCGTTCCCAATCCACCCATATCACCCAATCTCTATTTGACCTTGACCTAATTTGGACTAAGAAATTGGCTACCCAGCACCAACCGGGGGTATGTGTGTTTATCAAACATAGAATCTTGTTCCACCATGAAAAGCTGGAAATTGCCATATTATAGTAATTCCAATAAACAGTAGGCAAAGATCATCAGATACAACTGCGAGTACAACTTCTAAAAAAGACAATTGATTTCAAATGCTTGATACTATTGGTAGTAGTAACTCTAAGAAATGTTGCACGCTGGTTTGCTATTGATGTAACATAATCTGCAGTGTACATGTTGCCATAACCTTATGTTCATATTCAGTTAGTTATTGGTAAGTGTGTATTATTAGTTAATACAAAAAAATATCGGGATTTTGGGTAGATGTCCAATGGTCACATTCCTCAAGCTGAACAGTTGACTATTGTTAACATTGAAGGGTAATTTACATTTGTGAGTCAATTTAAACATAACTATGTTATGGTAAGTGTTTAAAAATTCCTACTTTTGGACGAGAAATATATACTTTTTCCTACTTTTGTCCTACTTTTTTTAAAAGAAAGCTCCTTCTTTTTTTCCTACTTTTTAACTGAGGGCGAGGTGACAGCCTGAAAATGCCTACTGTATTAAAGTATTTTTCCAGAATGGGCCCTGAGGAATTCATTCTTTTGAAGTGAAAAAAAAGAACTGAGCACCTTTTTGGGGGATCGAACTTGAGTCTCCGACGCACCCACCCATATTGGTAAAGAGATTATTTGAAGTTGCTTCTAGGCCAGTCACACGATCTACAAGTCCAACATTAATGTCCCTTCACCAAAATGGAAACTAATATAATTTTGGGACAGTGTTCTGGATCTGGCCAAGTATCAACAAAGCTCCTTAGTTAAAACTGTTCAGATGACCTAAATAATGAAATTCCATTACCCTAGCTCTGGCTCTATCATGAATCGTGCAATTTGCATTAAGATATTTTATTATAACTTAAAAGAAAAGTGAATAGTTGATTCTTATTAGTTTCACTTTCAATACAACTGTAATGAAATTTCACATATAACATTTTATCTGAAATTTCACTATTAAATGTGAAATTAGCATTTTCCTAGCTAATTTATGAATACCAGCTAAGAAACCATAGATAACACCAAAACTCTTCTACAAAATTCATTGTACAGAATAATACAGAAGTTAGATTGTAAATTTTGTATTTGAAAGTAATAAAAATATTATTAATAACATTATTTATACATATAATTTTAATAATGTAACTTTAGAAATGATAATGCAATATACTGAATGTAAAAATGAAGTGATTTCAAATTATGTATGATTCGAATGCAATAAAAGTACATTGGTAAATAAACATGTATTCAAAAAGGACGTGAACATGTTTTCATAATGAATGTTATAATTTTATTATAATTCAATATCTAAAGGCTCTTGGTTGAGTTAAGCTTCTATACTCAATCAGTTAGCTTTGTAAATTTAAGTTAGGGTAAGTAAAGTTACAATTTACAGAATGTTCTGGAAGAAATAAAGATGTGGATTTTTTCCCATTAATTATGCATTTATAATTGTTTGCCAGTTGCTAGTACATGTATTATACAGAAGTTGCATAACATACAGTAGTGTTTAATATAAGCACTAGGAATGTATCAATTATTTCACTTTAATAACAGTTATTATATAATAGTAAGACAAGAAAAAATGTTTTGTCTGTTTTAATCACAACAACAGCATTTATTTCAGCAGCAATAAAGCTAGTACAACCTCTTATCCCACATAAACTTATTGAAAAGGTTGAGGTCTATACCAAAATACGTTAACTATAATGAGTAGCCTCTATTAATTTTGTCACATAATTTAATTTAATATTTAATTCTGTAATGTTGATTGATCTCGTTATTATATAGTCTATTTCTGTTTGGTTTTCCCGACTTAGGCAGTGACTACATTCATATTATAAATGACTACATTTCAATAAATTGACTGCCACTAAAAATGGCTGAATCTGTTTACGCAAATCGTGATGAATGCTCTGCTTGATTGTTTCAATAACCGATAGTTTACATTCAACTATTAAAGTTGAACCGGTTACAAACATCCAAAGTTAGTGTTGCACACGAGGTTCAAGGACATTTCGGTTTTTAAACTGTTGTTTAATTTGTCGATTTTGAGAGATTGAATCGCGTGACCTACTTTTAACTTTGCAGGCTACGAAGCATTTACAATCGATACCTCTAAATTTATACGTGCATCGGCTATTTCAGCCCGTTCAGGATAAGTCGGCACGTTGTCTGTTATGCATATTACTGCGTTTGCATTTGCTTACAAACCTATATCTAGCAAGATGCTGACAGTAGGGAGTATGACACTGAGTTGTACAATTTGTCTTGTTTAAAAATGGCATTGAAGAAATTAAATTTCATTCAAACAAATGTGTCCTTTCCTTTAGAAAATGTTTGCGCTCTATTTCCCTTGATTTTGGTCTCCAACAGTCTTTCTACGGTATCAGCGTATTGATTGTGTACACGCAGAATCTAATTTCTTAATTATATAAGTGATGTTGCAAGTATATTTGTCACAAGATTATATATTACCTCACTTCACTCTCCAGTACATTTGGAATACGTTAATATCTTGTCATAGTGCAAACTTCAGTTTAATTGTTACAAGCTAATACAAAGTATTGTAACTGCTATTTGTCCATCATTTTGCACTTAACGTAAATACATATGTACATGTATGTTGCACTTATAGGGACAATATCAACGAAAAGGGCCCCAATGGGGGGGGGGGGGGCAACCGCAGTAACAAATCCGAAATTTAAAGATTAATATTAACATATTATAAAGGTTAAAAAATGTACATACAGTGTGAAAAGATTTTATGTATTCTGAGAGAAAATATGCACATGCATTATCACACAAGTCAGAATAGCACAGTTGGTTACAGCGCTGCCAACAGTCATTTGTTCTTACGACTCCGTCGTCTGAGTTCGATAATTAATACTTTATATATTGTATGCATCTTTGTATTGTAAGGAGATCAATTTTTCGTAGACATAGTCCAATTTATAAAAACAAATCATGTAAAAAAATCTGTAAATTCTATTCGATTTTGGATATTCAGGTCCCAATCAAAGATCAGTCAAATACGTGTATGTTTCGGGAAAAGAGATTCTAAAAGGATAACGTTTCAGTCTAATCATATGTTCAATATGTAAAATGTACATGGTGTTATCATATTCGCAATTTATAGTGAATTATAATATGTTCACGAATTAAGTGTATAAATATACATGTATACAGCTAGCTCAACATTTGCTAGACACATTTCTGTACATAGCACAATGTATGTGTATTACGTATAGATATGCGTTATACAAATTGTTGAGCCTCGGAAAAAATGCTTCAGTTGGAGTCATTTAATAAAAGCCACCTAATACACGGCTATAATTTTGAAACAATATATTTTTGCTAAATTTATTTGAGCAAAATACCATGCCGTGATATACACTGTGGTACAGGACAAAATTCAAGTAGTATTTACGAATACCGAAACGAATGCAATTTAACCAAAGTACAGGAAAATAAATGCACAAGTACGTAGGAGACGAACTTCTTATTCATTTAATATTTTTTATCAGTAGTCACAATGTTATTATGAACTATTTTATATTGAACATGTCCTTCATAAATCATCGACGTTGATTTCGGAAGTTTGCCAAAGATTTCCAAAATCTATAATACTTAATTCAGTTTTTATGTGATGGCGAATCTTTTCCTGTCTGTTAACGAGTGATGGCGAACCTTTTCTGGTCTCTTCACGAGTGATGACGAATGTTTCCGGTCTGTTGACGAGTGATAACGAATCTTTTCCGGTCTGTTGTGGAGTGATGACCAATAACGACATGCATTTAAGTTTTAATTTCGATCCATTTGAATCCTTGCACATCGGCTACACGCCTTACGATGTGTTCAGTAACGTTGACAACATGCCATCAAAACCTTTTATGTTGTACAAATATTATTTACCAACAATTTTATTTTCCGTTAACAGTTAGTATTTAAAGCAGAACTTAACTTCTACAAGTTAACTTTCTTTGATTTACTTATCAGAATGACGTTTGAAATATGTATACATTGAACTATGAATTATTATACACCAATTAACACGTCTTGTGATGAGTTTCATTCATTAATGCTTTAATCACTGGGGTCTAACGCGTGTATTGAAAAGTGTTTCTCGAAGACAGCATGTGCATGTTTCTTAACGAAAATAAAGACATACAGTGTGATTCCTTTCCTGAATTTTAACATGATTTCGTTCATAAACACACACAGAAATTTGATTTCGTTGGTAAACAGTAAACTGCGAAATATGTGTGTTTTGTTATTATCAGAAAAAGAGAGAAAAAGAACGCGAATTATTTCCAAATCCCACTATTTATTCAAGAAATCACTATTATTAACCAGTATTGTCTTTGTACAATTAGTTTGTAGATGAAATTATGCAAGAAAACACTTACCATCGTGTAACCGGTATTTGATCTCCATGACAATTACAATAGACCAAGAAATACATAAATTGTACCCAACACGTGGTCAAATTGAAGGAATGTTAACACGCTTTCATTGAGGAATATAGGCTGCTGTCTTTGAGAAACGCTTTTAGTTTACACGCGTCAGCCCTCAGTTTTAATACATGTACCAAGTCTATGTTGTGTAAGTCAAAATAACGTACGACTAATCTAGTATCATTAGCAACCGATTGCTTTAACATAACGTCACGTTTCTGTAAAGATTCTCCTCCCTTCTAATGATTTTGTATCAATAAACAGTGTTTGAAACATAGATACAAGTTACCTATCGTGTGTCAATAGAAACTGCAACACACATATAAAATACCTATATTTTATTTCATATAAGAGTATGACGGAAGCACTAATGTGTACATGTACACTGATTAGCAAATCATGTTGATACACTGTTATTCCGAAATTCTAGCAACAGTCAGCTTCTATACATTTATATAATACCAAGCACTCTAAAAATATATAAAACAAACCATATCATTTTCGCCGTTTGTGAACCTTCTTGTAAATTTACAGAAGGGTTCGCAAAAGGTGAAAATAATAAACCGGTATATGCATAGGGCATTTTCAAGTATACTAACGTAAGTCTAAATTTGTGCGCATTCAACGATAAGTTCGCTTTTCTATAATTTAGTCGAAATGAATTCAGTAAAAACTACTAAGTGATAATACGGATATAAAAATCGTTTGAACGAATTTTAGCTTAAACGTACCAACAAACAAAAGAGTTAAACAATACCTTGCATATACAGAAACAGATGGTATAACGTACGTTAGGGACGTTCTGAATTATAAACAAATAGTACTATAAGACTATCCTATCGAAAACATATACATTTACTGCTCATTTATGCATCACATACTTTCATGTTGTAAATATATATTTCATAGAAAAATGCAACATGCTTCATATTAATATACTACATTCAACGGTTACTGGCCTCACCCTGCAGGCACATTTATTTTACAATCCCCGCATACTCATATATTTCTTAGATCTGAGATACACAATTTTATACTAACTTCTACTTGTAAATATACTGGCGCAAATACACCTCACATACATGTGCGTTGTCGTAAACGCTGCAATAATTACCCTCTAAGTATTCTAAGTGTTACAAAACATAAACAAAGAACCTAAACAAAGTTTTTCCAAGATGGACGTCATGGCCTGATACTGTGACGTCATCCTCCACTGGCAGTGCGGCAATATCAATATGGTAGGACGTCCCCTTCGAGAGCTTTTTACGCTTCGCGTGCAATGAGTTGACGCCATTTTACTCTTTTATGAAGAACAGCTTGTCGGTCCTGTTAGTGATTTTATAATTTACATTTCCCTGTAGAATGGATAGCGCTGGGAGTATTTTGACCAGTTTCGTCTTTCGGTCAACGTCCGAGAGGTTAACGTAGACGGCTAGTGTTTGAGTGGCGTTAAGATATTCAGCTTCCGCTGCCTTGAGTTCTTGGTGAGCATTCTTCTTACTTCGCCGCGAGATGTGGCGTTTTGCGTTGCCCTGAAATCATGAATATATGGAAAATGCAAATAAATTTAATAAAATGCAAGTGAGGGCTTGCAACGATGGCTATATACACATACAATGGTATGTAACTGCTAAAAATTGCATTTCTTACCAGATTGATTACTTATCGTTAAATCTGTTTATATGAGAAGTATTATGCGCATGGGGCATACTGAGACTCTTTCAAGTCAGTTTCCTGGAGAGAAACAGTACTTCATGTCTTTAAAACAGATCACTTCAACGCTGCCTATAGGGATCGAATTATTGATCTCCCAATCGCAAGGGGGGGGGGGGCGCCATATACATTAAAACACTGCTAATTACTACTCAATTTTATACTGAACTACACATGTATAATTTATGCTTAATACAATATTCATAATGGTATTTTTAAATTGAATTTATTTAATCATTTAATGTATCGGTATTGAACGTTTTGTGACAGTATAGTGAATGTACTTATTAAGACAATAAACAAAGAGGATTTACTCGTACTCTTTGGCGTATAGCGGCCCTTTTGGTTACCCGCAGTAGTTTTGGCCGGAATAGATTCGGGGTATGGATATCTTCCACTGTCCCATCGTTCACGTTGTCTCTGATCACCGAATTCCTCGCCGAAGCTCCTTCATCCTGCACGATACCTGCCAAGCAGCCATTGGAGACTTTAGCATATATTATGGCAATCTGGATACAATCAAATGTATATATTTGACACGAGTTGTTATTTCATAAACAAATACATTTTATTAAACGAATACAGGAATTTTGATAGTAAGCGAGCCTTTTGCGAGCTTACAAACGAATTTTCTTGACGAGTTTAATAACATATGGTATGAAATAACAACGAGTGTCAGATCTTTTTTATCTTCTAATTTTACCAAAGCATGCTCATAAATTCTAAACATTGCGTGCTGACGTGACGTCATTTCATGTTGACGACGTCATTTCACCAAAATAACGTCATGCGATTGGTCAGTCAAAGAATATGTAGCCAATGAAAACGATCAAAATGTTATCTTACACATGTGTAAGATAAAAATATTCGAAATGGTTGTATTTACACGGACAACAAGGTATAGCATGTGATAAAACCATATGTCATATATATGAAATCATAGAGTCAACTTTTAGTACATGTTTACACATTTCCATATAGTATTCGTATTATTAAAGGTAAATTTGTTTTACGAAATAGAACATTTTGACCATTTAATGTCATTTGTCCGTGTTTCAGAATCTTGCATTATTGATTATCTTGTTTAAAAATATTAATAAAAGTAATTGTTTTCATTATTTATCTAATGACTAATAATTTTTCTTTCTCCTGTGAAAATAACATTCCGTCACAATTGTTTCTATACTGATTAATTCTGGGAGGACTAGATTGTGTCTCTCTAGGTATTTCGGTTCTGTGCAATGTTCTGCATTATATAGGTGGTTCTACAAAAGACAATTATATCATTAGCCGTCAGGATTGCACATGTTTAACAATGTATTGTACATTGTGTATTACTCCTCCAACCCACTCACTTCGTTTTGCCCTTTTCGAAAGCGGCACATCTAAAGGCGCGTCGCCGATGTTACACGAGTAGCAGCCCTCGCCCGGGGGTAGCTTCCCGGCCCCAAGGGAATTCTCGTGGGCCAGATCAACACCTGGCGGGAACATGTTCTTGTACTCCGATGGTGAGATGGTTTGTATGCAATGCCTGTGAAGTTGAAAAACAAAATAATTAAAAGCCACTCTATAATAAAATCCATCTCTGACATCATTATTATGTGAATCTCGCCAATAGTGCCTATCATCCTCTAAATAAGCGTCATATTATTACCATAATTATTAGTATTGATGCGCAAGTCTTCAACTTTGCTTTGGGACAAACATGTCGTTTCGACTTGCAATAAACCTTCTAAAATTACCAAATTAATTTATTTTTAAAATGTTGTTAAAAGCATGAAATACATGCGTTTAAACGATTATTATGTCTAACTTCATAATGAGGTACACAAATAATTTCTATCTTTTTTAGACAATTTGCCAGATAAAATAGCTAGTAATATTTATGTTTATAAACCAGCAAGAGGACGTTATAGAGCTGAAAGCACACTATACCCTTCGCCAATCATCTGGTAGCCCGGGGGACAGCCGCACGTGAACTGCTGGCCAGCCGGGACGCAGTCGAACACGCAGGGACTTCCGGCACACACGTCGATCACTGCATTTACATTACACACACTATTTATAAAATCAGAAGTTCTTTTACAGCAATTACAAAGAACAGTACAATATGTGCTATTTGTAATTAACATAATTATGTTAGTAAGCAAGACTTAAACAGGTTGATTTTCAACAGACGTCAGAACAGCGTGTCTGAAAGTTCACTCAGGCCTCAGTGTATGAGCAGATAAACATTTTCCTAAAGAACTCTATGCGATTCATTAATATAATAGCAATTGGCTTGTATTTTAATGACTCTTAAATTACTGCATTATCTTAGGTCATAATTACCGGCAATGCGTACTTGTTCAGTCGAAATTTCATATAATAAATCTATTGAAATTCATTTGTTTATATTCATAGTATGAACAAAAAGAATGGGCCCATAGTAAAATAAATAAATTAATTTATACTGCCAATCATTAAAGGATGTAAGCGTTCTTACAAATGTACCACGAAGTTATATGAACATGGCACCTGACCTACATATAAACTGACCCAAGTACTCGGTGAAGGCCTCAGGACTGATCTACTTATACACTGTCCCCAGTACTCGGTGAAGCCCTCGGGACAGACCTACCTATGCACTTGCCCCAGTACTTGGTGAAGCCCTCGGGACTAACCTACCTCTACACTGGGCCCAGTACTCGGTGAAGCCCTCGGGACTGACCCACCTATACACTTGCCCTAGTACTCGGTGAAGCCCTCGGGACTGACCTACCTATACACTGGGCCCAGTACTCGGTGAAGCTCTCAGGACTGACCCCCCACCCCTCCCACCCCTAATACACTGGCCCCAGTACTCGTTGAAGCCCTCAGGATTGACATACTTATACACTGTCCCCAGTACTCGGTGGAGCCCTCAAGAATGACCTACCTATACACTGGCCCCAGTGCTCGATGAAGACCTCAGGACTAAACAACATCTAAACTGTCCCCAGTACTCGGTGAAGCCATCAGGACTGACCAACTTATACACTGTCCAAAGTACTCAGTGAAGACATCGGGACGGACATACCTATACACTGTCCCCATTACTTAGTCAAGCCCTCAAGGCTGATCTACTTATACGCTGTCCACAGTACACGGTGAAGCCCCCAAGACTAACCTACCTATACACTGTCCCCAGTATTCCGTGAAGATTTCAGGACTGACCTACATATACACTGGCCCCTGACCTACCTATTCACTGTCCCCGGAACTCCGTGAAGCCCTCAGGACTGACCTACTTATACACTGTATCCAGTATTAGGTGAAGCCCTTAAGACTGACCTACCTATACACTGCCCCAGTACTCAGTGAAGCCCTCGGGACTGACCTACCTATACACTGTCCCCAGTACTTGGTGAAGCATTCAGGACTGACCTACCTATACACAGTCCCCAGTACTCGCTGAAGCCCTCGGGACTGACCAACCTATAAACTGGCCCCAGTACTTGCTGAAGCCCTCGAGACTGACCTATCTATACACTGGCCTCAGTAGTCAGTGAAGCCCTCAGGACTGACCTACCAATACATTGGCCCCAGTACTCAGTGAAGCCCTCAGGACTGACCTACCTATACACTGGCCCCAGTACTCGGTCGCCCTCAGGACTGACGTACCTATACACTGTCCCAAGTATTTAGTGAAGACCTCAGGACTGACCTACCTATACACTGTCGCCAGTACTCAGTGAAGCCCTTAGGACTGACCTATATATACACTGTCCCCAGTACTCGGTGGCCCTCAGGACTGTCCTACAATACCTTGTCCCCAGTATTCAGTGAAGCCCTCGGGACTGACCTACCTATACACTGGCCCCAGCACTCGGTTAAGCCCTCACGACTGACCTACCTATACACTTGCCCCAGTACTCGGTGAAGCCCTCAGGACTGACCTACCTATACACTTTCCCCAGTACCGATTAAGCCCTCAGGACTGACCTACCTATACATTGCATTGGCCCCAGTACTCCGTTAAGCTCTAAGTACTGACCTACCTATACACTGGCCGAGGTACTCGGTGGAACCCTCAAGATTGACATACCTATAACACTTGCCCGATTACTCGGCGATGACCTCAGGACTGACCTACCTATACACTGGCCCCTGACCTATCTATACACTGGAAACAGTACTCGGTGAAGCCCTCAGGATTGACATAAATATACACTGGCCCCTGACCTACCTATACACTGGCCCCAGTACTCGGTGAAGACCTCAGGACTGACCTACCTATACACTGGCCCCTGACCTACCTATACACTGGCCCCATTACTCCCTGAAGACCTCAGGAATTACCTACCTATACAATGGCACCTTACCTACCTATACACTTGCCCCAGTACTCGGTGAAGACCTCAGAATTTACCTACCTATACAATGGCCCCTGACCTACCTATACACTGGCCCCTGACCTACCTATACACTGGCCCCTGACCTACCTATACACTGTCCCCATTACTCGGTGAAGACCTCAGGACTGACCTACATTTTAACATCGTTATTTCGAACTCTGTTAATTAGAAATCGGCGTTATCTCGAAGTATTTTTCTGGTCCCGATTTTATTTGTTCATTATTTAACTAAAATAGAGGATATTTGTTTGTTTTCGGTGTGATAACGCGTGATATCGTCACCGGAAATGGAGACAATGAATATTTTTACGAGCGCTTGCGCGAGTGAAAATATGTATATTGTCTCCCTTTCCTGTAACGATGTAACGCGTTTTCACACCGAAAACAAACACATTTTCTTTTTATTTAAATGCTATTTGAATATTCTTTACGTTTGATTTTTATTTAGGGGATTTTCAACACGATATTTACAATATTACGTCCACGCTATTTTCTCTAAAATGCGTAATAATCGGGATTAGTAATAAACATTCCAGCGCCATCTTGGATTACGGTCAAATGTGCCGTGGATAAGAGCAAGTTAAGCAACTTAAATCGCAAAAAAAAAATTAATCAAGGCATTATCATGGCAGCGTGTTTACAGTACGACAGTCTACTATGCTACTCAGTATATTCATAGACAACGCAGAATCCGTGTTTCTAAATTTATTTCAGTTTAAATACAATTGGATACACGTAGTCGTTGAATAATGATCAGCTTTTAAATCAAGAAGTTAACACACACTGCTAGCTTTAAATATATTTATGCTAAAAGTACATATTAAAAGTGATAGTGCGTTCAGTTCTCCGAAATTAGTTTTCTAAAAATAGCGTGTACATAGGTGTTATGCTGTAAACAATAGTTATCACAGTCACGATATTCAAACGCACATGTGTTATCGCAAGCAATTTAAGCTGATTAAACTCGTAGCGCGTTAAAATGTAAAACAACAAAAGATGTACTGTTAGGAGTGTTCTGAAATTGAATACTTATACGTATAAAGTGTTTTCTATATTAATTATTCGGACTTAACAACACAATCGGATTAAAAGTCGGTCAAGAATTTGAAGAAAACAAGATGGCGGAGAAAACGCTGAACACTACTTACAAAAACACACATTGGATACTTAAATACTTAAGGGTGGTTACTGAATATAAAAACTTAATACACACAAAACTATATAACTATGTGCTTAACGAACACAAGTTATTACTTAAGGGTACACTGGATTCTTGTTATATTTTGGAATTGGAGAACGGGCATTACAGCAATTATGTAAACAAAGGGAGACTACTGTTCATAGCAACAGAAAACAACAAGTGCGAGTGTAATATGCTGGGATGAATAAAGTGCAAAGGATAAAATGAATACTTAGGATGCTAAAATTAAATTTGGACCAAGATGACGAGCTCCAATGCCTTGTGGGTAAAACTTGTACCCGCAAGGCATTGTATGTTCTAGTCTCCTTGGCTCAATACGACTGAGGAAAATCCAAGAGAAAACAAGAGGAAAGATACTTCAATATATCAGAGAGGTATTCTTAGCATTTGGTGTTATTAATCTTCACTACTTTTCTTTTTTGGTAATTCTGTATGATAAATGGTGACAACACCTACAATTAAATATTGTTCAAATCAAATAAAATTTAAAAAAGTAGTCCATCACTGTGAGTGATATAGGGATATATCTCACTTATATTTTTCTATATACAGTACTTAGCATTAAATAAACTCGTTTAATTCGAACTTTTTTAATTCGAATTATCAGTAAATCGAAGTCTAAAATGCGGTCCCAACCCAATATTTCACACTTATTTGCCTATTGTTGATTCGAAGTCGCGGTCTTAATTGTGATCCGATGTTTTCACACCTTTGCTGAAATGTCCATGGCGGTCATTGATAATGGCTGTAATTCACTAGTAGGCGTAATTATCGATCATTAAGGAGATTGCAAACAATACAACAATACATGTAATTACATCAGCGTGTCCAAGCTACACACAACACTGTCAAAACTAACACATACACTAGTTTCTTTTTATTTCTCTTTCAATCATAATACATAATTATGAAATTCAATAAACAGATCATATCTGCATTAAATGAAATAAACTAAGATTTAGTATATACTACCTTTTGCGACTTTCACACAAACATTATTTTCGGTGTTCCAGAGTTCCAATTGTTTAATCCGAACCATCGTAATTTCGAAGTTTTCTGGCCGGTTCCGACGACTTCGAAATAACGATGTTCGAATGTACCTATACACTGGCCCCTGACATAGCTCTACACTGGCCCATGACCTACCTATGCACATTCCCCAGTACTCGGTGAAGCTCTCAGGATTGACCTACTAATACACTGGCCCCTGACCTACCTATACACTGGCTCCAGTACTATGTGAAGACCTCAGGAATGACCTACTTATACACTGGCCCCTCACCTACCTATACACTGGCCCCAGTACTCGGTGAAGACCTCAGGATTAACCGACCTAGACACTGGTGCCTGATCTACCTATAAGATGGCCCCAGTACTTGGTGAACACCTCAAGACTGACCTACCTATACACTGGCCCCTGACATACCTAAACACTGTTCCAACTACACGGTGAAGCCCTCAGGATGACCTACTTAACGACTGGCCCCAGTACTCCGTGAAGCCCTCAGGATTGACCTACCTATACACTGGCCCCTAACCAACCTATACACTGGCCCTAGTACTCTTTGAAGCCCTCAAGACTGACCTACCTATACATTGGCTCCTGACCTACCTATACACTGGCCCCAGTACTCGGTGAAGCCCTCAAAACTGACCTACCTATACACTGGTCCCAGTACTAGGTGGCTCTAGGGACTTAAATTATCCAAACTAGATTTGTGTACCCAATCATGTGTATGATGATGATGATGATAATGATGATGATGATGATGATGCTGATGTTAGTGCTGGTGATGCTGATAATGATGTTAAAGATGATGCTGATGGTGATGTTGATGAGCACGGTTAACGTGTCGACTAATCACGATATAGCCGAAGGCGCGTATAAATTGTTTAATTGTTAGTTCTTTGTAGCCTTCAAAGTGAAAAGTAGGTCACGCAATTTAATCTCTCAAATCGCCCTACTAAAGACCGTTGGCTTTTGCAAATGGTCTTTAAATACGAACCGTCTGAAAATATCGAGCGCGCTATCCTCGGAAGCTCTTGCTATGCAGCCCAATATGCAACAGAAGCTTCATTTCAATATGTTATCATATACAGTATAAACGCATAGATATATCTGCTTGTTTGCTGATCGAAGCTCATCGTCGAAAACCGCTTTATATATTCCTTTACCACCATATTATAAACCGTGTGAATATTGGCTGCGAAAATTTCGTTTTCATGAATATTGATGAGGTACCCACTGACCAATGAAACTACAACGACTACGTTGAATACTCGTTGTGTCCACACCGGTCTGACTTACCTGTGTACTCACGCTCTAAGTATTATTGGTATGCGCTACTCTACAACATAGCTCGCAATGGTTGATTTAACATCGCATTAAGGTTAGATACCAGTAAATCAGTGTGCTTTCCTCCGTGGTACATTCGAAATATTGCCATTTACCATAGTTCTCTTTTTTTCTGGTATCATAATCTTTTAGCAATGTTTGACATGCATTGTGTGGTTATTTCTTATATCATATTTGTGTTTGGAGCATTTGTGTGCATTTCTTTAGAGGATTACTTTAAAAATGAGCTTTTGGGGAGTGTTTACAATTGCATTAGGCTTTTGTCGAAATATGACTGCCGAAACCCATTTTTCTACCGGTGTTCGCATTCAGGTGAGCTGCATTTTCTTAGAGGTAACATATCATATCTGTTTATTACAATTTTTGAAAGAAGAAAGATTCTTCTTTAAACTGGTACCAAGTTTGCACAATCTGAAATCTGAAAGTTCGCCGTTTTATAATGGGGCAATATGAGAATTTGATTTACTGGTATCTGACCTTGAACTTTACCCAAAACGAAAGTGAAAGTCGCATAAACACGCTATACAGCGTGTTGGAATTTAGATTTTATTTAAGTGTTGTAAAATATAGAACTACGTTACTCATTTGTTCCATGTTGAATTAACATCAAACTGTTGACATCATCACTGTTTACATTATTATTTGTCACATATACATGTTGAGATCGACTCTGAGACAAGTAGCAACCAATCTCAGAATTTATTGCTCAGCCTGAGTTTGAGTTCAGATGTAATTTTTTATAATCTCAGATTTCCTGAGTTCAGTCTCAGGCAGAGCTCGGAATTGAGATTTGAGCTGGGAGATCGACCTCAAGAGGTTTATAACCTCAGGCCCTGGTATTGTATTCAACATAAATATATTCTACTATCAGTATTAAGTTAATATTGGACTGATGGTATCCATAAAGTCTTTTCTTGAAACAATTATCATACGCTTTATTATGTCTTGCGTAAGTACATTTCGACTCTCAAGGCAAAATAATGCGGTTAAGTACTGAGGTTCGACGAGTGAAGTCATCCTCTGTGTATAGAATGTTGAATACTCCTCGAATCAAGTCTGAAATACAATTATCAGTCGACCGGTTACTAAGTCATCGAGTACAAGCCGCTCGAACCGGCCACGAACAGGATTATGGTAAATATGATAACGCGAACCCCGCCTACATGTGACTGCTTTAATACCGCGTCGTTTCGGTTGGTTGAATTTTCCGTGCAGGCTTTGACACAAACTAAATGAGATATATCGTTAATTATTCATAATTATTAATTATTGAGTACGAAGTTTTGCTAGCCTAATCGCCCACGGTCGATCAAGAAGCATAGCGTATTTGAGCGACCGTGGGTTCCGACGATAATCGAAGCTTAAATATTTGTATATTAAATTTCTGTAACAATCTGCGAGTGAACAACACCATTTTATATGTGCAGATCTATAAAAACATTTTTATTAATGAAATTCTTTGTCACAATATCACTGGTTGGTTTTGTTACACGCACATGTGTCATACAAAAGCTTGTAAAATTGTATATTATTATAGTTGTCACATAGCGTACAACTTATTACTAACATATCCTGCACCACTTTCTTTCATGAAATGTTTATCGTATGGAGTTTTATCAATTTATTACTATATTTTTTGTTGTTGCAGGCGATGCCCCTATTGTAGTTAAAAATGAATCAGTGACAACAAACGGCACGGAATTTCATGGGGCGTTGGCAAGCGTTGTTGACGGTATATCAGGAGGTTTTGTTCCGTGTGGTTGTTGTACGGCAATCAGAAGACCGGCCTGGATCCAGCTGAATCTGACGAAACCTTATCTTGTGGAACGAATTGTTCTACTAGGACGCACGGATGAACGTTTGTATAATATAAAATTGTATAAAATACATGTTAACATTCTTAACGAAATGCATGCTTTAGCAGTCGGTTAAATACAAGTACATATTGACAGAAACATATACGTATTATGCTAATTGTTATTTTTTCCAAATCCGAATTACTACATGAGTGCTAGCCCGTTTAATGCGCGAAATACGTTTTTGGCATACATTGACGTCATCATAGACAGTTATTTAGACGGTGAGAAAATCGTAAATCGTTGCTTTGTTGCAGGTTGCTTGGCCAGATGTATTTCGATTGATAACCGACTGTTAACATGCCTTTATGATTCCGCAAGCAACATCTCTTCAGAACACATAACCAACAAACAGCATCACACACAGATTCACTACTTTTGTAACTTTTTTAACACAAAACGAACGAGATTTCGCCTAAAAGCAGCGAATACTTTGTCTTTACTTCAAAAATTTAACATTCCGTTTGTGACATTTAAATGCTTTTGTTAGTATTCCGCTGCTTCTGATTTATATTTGTATTTAATTTTAATTTATGTTCTTACGCACTTTAAGAAAACATACTGTGTGTCATTTGTGTGATTATGTTACTATTTTAAACACACTAATTGAAGTGTACAAATATTAATTTTATTTTTAAAGTTAAGTCGTACAATGTATATAATAAAAACAATATTACGCTAGTCAATTGTTTCAAGAGTATGCACCAGTCTCCTGTCATACGTCATTAATTTCTACACAAACAATTAGACTGATACATAAAATTAGCAAGCATAATATACATTACATATATAAATATTTGAAAACAAATAATTATGAATGTATAAATGATACATGTATATATGTCACAGACAGTTTATTTTTTTATAATTATTTGCAACTGAACCTAAAACAATAATGTTTGTTGTAGCATCCTCGCAATTTGGCAAAATAAGTGTGTCTGTCGGAAATAACGAAGGATCTTTCGAAGATAAAAATTTTACTTTATCGAATAACACGGTAAAGACGGCGGTGTTCAATAAACCTATTGCAATAGAGTTTGTTCGAGTTTCTGGATGGAACGGAATTGATGAGGACAACTACATGACAATATGTGAGATAACGGTGTATCGCCAAAACGGTAATTACATTTAATGCGTACAATAATTTGAACACGATATGTATGGAGGGGAAACACCACCAATATAATTTATAAACTACAATAGTGCACATGTTAAATTTGCACATACACTATTCGGCAAAGCTCAATCGTAAATGTTACATTCCATATAGAAAGCAATAAAATGCTCACCAAATTATAACTGTAATTGATGTCCATGACCGATCTCACTAAACGAAACAATATTTGGATTTTATAAGTGTCAAATATGACGTATTTGCTCACAGATAACTAAACACACATAAACTGTATCATTAACTTACGCTTTTACACAACACATTCAGGCGTACACTGTACAGTTTTGTGTTAGACACGTTTGCATATGACTCTTTTTTTAAATGCAATTACTTCTTTTTTTCCGGGCCTAAATGGCTGTTTTCGTTGCCGAAAGTTAAAGCGTACTGTCGAGGTTCTTGAATTCATATGTAATGTTATTAAAGTTCTATAACAGTGTTAGAATTTCTTCAGAAAAATGTCAAAAAAGCCGGATCATTAACCTGTGAAAGCGTGTCCGCAATAACGGAAGGTAATTTACAAACATTAAAATCATGTTTGTGTCCTTACGGTAATTCAGATAACCACTAAAATTCAACGTTTATTCATCGGTCCATGTCCAACTTTCCTGCCAAACAAATTCGCACAAAGACAGTCATAATTTGCGTGTAGTTGCATATAAATAAAATTGATGTACATTGGAAAGCGAAATTGCTGTATGTCCAATTATCCGACAATAGTAGTTCATTAATTACCTTTTAATTCTGAATACGAATATAGTTCATTTCATCTCTTACAGTTAACATAAGTTGCCTGGTTTCGGCTAAGCTTGGTTCCCGTTCGAAGACGTATTGTATATATACACTAGGACAATATTCGTTATTTGTTGACAGTCTTCTGGTCAATGATAGAGATGTCGTCGAAGATAATCAAGGTTTACATTTGTCATAAACATATACTGTTTGCACTTCTGGAGATGACTTTTATAATTGTGTGGTTTTGTCGAGCCTATCACAATACGATGAATTCTGTCGAATTGTTCGGATGTAGCAAGCTCTGGCTTTACATATCTTACCCCATTTCGATGTTAATATCTATATTTATTTACAGCTCTTCACAGAGTTGAAAATGGTAAAGGATGATGTTCATCTGTCGGTACAAAGGTATTCCTCAGCACATAAGAGGGCTAGGTATTTTAAAAACTATGACAGATCGTTTAAATGGCAGAGTAATAAGATGAGTGCAAGAACAGTACACTTGGGATACCCAAGCGTGTACGTTTACACTGTTGGAATTCTCTCCCATGACAACGACTCTCATTGATAGTTTTTCAAGAAAGAGGACAACAGAAATAGAAGTGAACCATGTATCCCGCTGGTATGTACTGTCTGTAGACAATGTTTATGTGGAACCTGCAATTTCGCTTTCCAATGTTATATTCAAAACTGCAATATCGAACAAGATGGACCATATTGTTTAGACCATTAAGTTGCTCTTGTGCACAATTTCGATGGATGTTTTGACATTTCATCTGGTCGTTTAGCGTTTGCTTTGATGTGCCTTTGAAGTTTCTTTTTCTGCTGCATTGGATGGTGTTATTCTTAAAACCATTATATGATGTTTCCTGTTTCTAAATATATGCCTTTCGTACTACCACTGCAAATGTCTACAATATTTGTGTAGGCATTCGCGAAGCTCCTTATAAAATGTTACCACAGTTATAGGGCATGACATCAGTATATAAACATGTAAAAGAACTTAACCATTTAAAATACTGCAACATGCTTAATTTAACCAAAATATATGCTACTAATATGATATTACAGCAGTGTGATTTATAAAACAAGATTGATATACAATCGTAAGTATCTAACGGAATCGAAAACATTGAAACGTCGATTTTGGTAAAGAACAGAATTAGCATAATCTGACAGTCATATGTTGTAAAATAAGAAAGTATATTCCAAAGCATATATCCTTTTTATATTTTAAATTGTTGAACAGTCAGTAGATCTTAAATGAGAATATTCTTCATATCAATACTTTGTGTTCTTCTCTGTAACATGTATTTTGAATAAAAAGCATGGCTTTCTATGATATCAACATCATCATATATTAATTTTTATTTTATATCCGATTTTGTATGACGAAGGGAACTTGTAGATGAGCAAAGTCCTATATGTCGGAAAATAGATTGAACATGGTTGCAAAATGGATGTGTATAATCGCAATCTTTAAGTATGTTTTTGAACGTTCGATGTCATGACAGTGCAAGCATAGCAAAAAAAATCACGAACCATCAAAGTACATAGTTTTTCGTTCGCTCAAATAATTTTGTGAATTAGTTTATATTTAAGGCAACAGTTAGTATTATGGATTGTGTTATTAATAAGCTGACTTCCGGCTTAATTATTCATTGAAGATTCTCTTCCAGTTATTGCTAATGTATTCTTTTTCACATCTGTGCATAATCAGCATCTGTTTCATTTGTTTATCATTCAAGTTTTGGATGTTGGATTTTTTGTTAAAAGTGCATTGGATACTTGTTTTCATTAAGGAATTAAATGATTCAATTAACTGTAAGTTAAAATCTTTCGGAATTGATCATTTTTTATATTTAACTCGGCAATCCAGTTTGACATTTATGCCCCCACAATCAATGATGGGGGGCATGTAGTGTGTCCCTTGTCCGTGGGTACGTACGCATGTACGTATGTACGTGTGAAAGTATGTTCGGATTCTTGTCAGGACAATACATTTGTCCAACATTGTAGGATTTTCAAATAATTTGGCAGAAATTATAAGCATAATAAGTCGGTGTGTCGTGCGCAAGAACCAGGACCCATGGTCCAAGGTCAAGGTCACACTTAAAGGTCAAATTCAAATAAAAAATTTAAGCCACATATCTTGTCCGGAACATACTTTTGTCCAGCATGGAAGGAATTTCAAATTACTTGGCACAAATGTTAAGCATGGTGTGACGGTGTGTCGCAAGTCCAAGTCCCTAAGTCCAATGTCAAGGTCATACTTAAAGGTCAAATGTAAAATATAAGAATTTAAAACTTAGACCCTGTCCGGAGCATAATTTTGTCCAGCATTGAAGGATTTTCATAATTACTTGGCAGAAATGTTGAGCATAATGAGACTGTGTGTCGCGCGCAGCGACCAGGGCCCTAAGTCCAAGGTCAAGGTCACACTAAAAGGTTTCACTTCAAATATAAGATTTTAAGCTATTGGCCTTGTCCGGAGCATACATTTTCCCAACATTTTATGATTTTTCAATGACTTGGCAGACATGTGAAGCTTAATGAGGCGGTTTTTCTAGCGCAAGAACACTTGAAGGTGAAACGTCACATATAAGTATTTATGCTATATACACTGCCCAGATCATACTTTTGTCCAGCATGGAAGGAATTTCAAATAACTTGGCTCAAGTGCTAAGCATGATAGGACGGTTTATCGCGCTCAGGAACCAGGTCACTAGGTCCAAGATCAAGGTGACTTAATTGTCAAAGGTCAAATATAAGAATTTAA
This sequence comes from Congeria kusceri, assembly GCA_027627225.1. Lineage (NCBI taxonomy): Eukaryota > Metazoa > Mollusca > Bivalvia > Myida > Dreissenidae > Congeria > Congeria kusceri. Next base: position 803,129 of record CM051025.1, on the reverse strand, counting down.
GCCATAGACCCGGTCCGGAGCATAATGTTGTCATGCATGGAAGGAATTTCAAATAACCTTGCACAAATGTTAAGCATGGTGAGAAGGAATGTCGCATGCAATAAATAGGTTCCCAGGTCAAATATCAATGTCACACTTAAAGGTCAATTTCAAACGTAAGAAGTTAAGCCATAGACCATGTCGGGAGCATAATTTTGTCCAGCGGAGAGGGAATTTCTTAAGAATGGTGAGAAGGTGTGTCGCGTACAAGAGATAGGTCCATAGGTCCCATGTCAATGTCACACTTAAAGGTCTAAGATTTCATATAATAATATAAGCCATAGACCCTGTCTGGAGCATAATATTTTTCCAGTAGGGAAGTGTTTTCAAATAACTCGTCAGAAGTGATAACCATTTTAGGACACACTAAAACTATGCCCAAGGTCAAGGTAACGCTCAAAGGTCAAAGATCAAATATCAGAATTAATAATATGGACTCTGTCCGGAGCATAATCTTGTCCGGCATGGAAGAATTTTCAAATTACTTCATAAAGGTGATAAGCATTATAAAACGGCATGGGGCGTGCAACTACCAAGTTTTTCTTTCTAACTTTGAGAGACTTACTATTGGTTTCTGTTGCTTACCCATTGTATGAAAGTAATCATTTATAAAGATCATATTCGATGTTATCATATTTCATTATGGATCATGTCAAGACAGGGTTTTAATGTTTATATATTCAATGTCGTCATATTTCAGTCTTCATAGGCTGTAAGCACTACAGTTAATTCTTGTTATGTAAGAGAAACCTTTTGAACACCTTTCTTGTACCTTCTTGAATCTTATACGTTTTTGTTCTGTAAGTATAATGCTAACTTGATTATTCATCATTTGTGAATTCTTCAAGATATGTTGAGTATTTGCAGACCCTCTTTTTCATGAAGATTTACTATGTTTAGTCAAATTTAGGCAATGCATATTAATGTAATAGTGTAGTGTGTGCCTTACTTATGTAGTCTTACATGCGATAGACAGTACATTATAAGTGAAAATCCATAAGTTAAACACATATCAGTTTTGAATATGTATGTAGCAAGTAAATACTATTTTATTAAATTTTACAACATTTGTACTAGTCTTTAATACACAGAGATTAATGCATTCTGTTTATACTTACGAGTATACATGGGTGTTAAGTCAGTTAATATTAGATGTATAACCATCATAAATGTGATAAATGAAATAATATTTGCAAATTGGTGCACATGGATAGTTGCGTACTGCATATTTTAACGATAATAATACATAAAGCATATCTAACTTAACCTTTTTGAAAGCCAAGTATAACATTGTTATGAGTTGTATCACAGTCATTGCAAACTTTCCTAGTAGTAAAACATAATACAAATATTCGTAATTTCAAATGTTATTTCTCTTTTTAATGTTTTGCATTCGTGTCGGATGATTGTGTTTTCTTCTTTAGCTTATCAAAATTTGTAAGAGGCGATCTGCATGTTACCTTTAATTAAAGGTAGTGTCCTGCGCTTGTTCGGCGAAGTAGAAGCAGACGAATTTGGGTTTTGAATGAATCGTATCATTAATTGAGTTTTCGACGGGAACTGTGATTTCACAACCAATGTCGAAATGAGCGTTGTTTATATCGGAATTTTATTTGGATTCACGGCACAATCAGACTTTTTGTGACAAGGCATTTTGCAAACCTAGTCATTTGAGAATGTATTGAATTTGTGTCCATCTGCAAGGCATATCGGACAATTCATGGAATAAACTGGAAATCGGCTATCCATCATGTAGGATACATCAAATAAACTACCCAACTACAAAGTGTTTTGGAGGTGTTTCTCGGGTGGCGGGGGGGGGGGGGGTAATGTTTTGAAAATGCATACTCGTTTACCTCTAGAGCCTGTTTGTTTGTCATAAATTACAAGGTTGTCCCTCCTCATTCAAAATATGACCCTTTAAAGTTCAGGCTCTTGTTCTCAACAGAAAGAGAGATATAGTCTTTACCCAGACCTTTGTAGTGTTTTTACCATCGAGTCTGTCTAGGCTGGTATTCAGGTCTCTGAATATTCGATCCTTCAGCTGGACAAGGTCGGTCATCAAAATAACTTTATCGTTAAATAAGTCAACATATATTCGCCACAGTGTACTTACCGTTTGTATATCTGAACTGTGGGTTGGGTAGAAGCGTTGAGCTACTGCATCATATAACTCATCGTGTCTCAACCATAAGGCTTTGTGTAGCTTTCTCGAGCGAAAGAAACACTAATGTCGGGCCGCCATCTTTGTACAGTTGTACTTGACCTTGGTATATCTATTTTCTTTTTATTTTTCAAACTTGTGTCAATTATCGCGAACCATTGTGTTAATCGTTAATATATGAAATCGAATATCTAGCTTTTTGTGTATTTAACATAGGATTTTAAAGATCGCCAAATACATAGCCTCTGCTTGTGCCGCTACGTTTATTCTTTGACCTATTATATGTATTATATAAAATTATATATATTATATAACCTCTCCTTATTGTCCTGATCGACAATTGTTAAAGCGTTGCGTCTGTTTTAAAAATAGCCCTGTCATGGGCTTGTAGATCGTCCTAGGCGACTTGTTGTTATACAGTTGATTTTTTTTTTTCTAAGATTTTTTACATAAAGCATTACAGCGTTCCCTTTTTTTTAGCTCACCCGAGCACAAAGTGCTCATGGTACGTTTTTATGATAGCTGCGTGCATGCCTGCGTGTGTGCGTGCGGTCGTGCGTCGTCAACTTTTCATTTTAACAACATCTCCTCCTAAACCGCTCTGCAGATTTTCACCAAACTTCACAGGAATGATCCTTGCGTGGAACTATTTCAAAATTGTTCAAATCTTTTTGGTCCGCTAAATATGTAGGTCACCAGTGCGAACATAAATTAAAAAAGTGAAAACTTAAAAAATCTTCCCCTATATAACAGCTAGACTCAAAGCTTTCATATTTGATATGTTACATCCTCTAGTAGTCCTCTACAAAGATTGTTCAAATGATGACCCTGGGGTCAAAATTGGCCACGCCCTGGGTTCACATGGTTTATATAGACTTATATAGCAAAATGATTTAAAAAATCTTCTCTGAAACCGCAAGGCCTAGAGGTTTCATCTACGCTATGTAACATTTCAAGTGATCCTCTACAAAGATTGTTCCTGTGATAACCCCTGGGTTGAAAATTGGCCACACCCTTGGCGTCATATGGTTTATATAGTCTTAATAGCAAAATGACTCTCTTCTCCTCTGAAACCCAAGGCCCAGAGGTTTTGTATCTGGTATGTAACATTGAATAGTGGTCCTCTACAAAGATTGTTCCAAAAATGCCCCTGGGGAAAAAAATGGCCACACCCTGGGGGTCACATTGTTTATATAGACTTAAAAAGCAAAATGACGTTTCAAATCTTCTCCTCTGAAACTGCAAGGCCCAGAGGATTTGTATTTAGCATGTAACATTGTATAGTAGTTCTCTTCAAAGAATGTTCCAATGATGCCCCCGGGATCAAAATTGGCCATACTCTGGGGTCACATGTTTTATATAGATTTAAATATCAAAATGACTTTAAAATCTCCTCTGAAACCGCAGTGTTTTCGTATTTGATATGTAGCATTTATAGTGGTCCTCTACAACGATTGTTCAAATTATGTCCATATATTAAAAAGTGGTCACATAATTTATATAGACTAATAAGCAAGTGGGCCTTAAAAATCTTCCTTGTTGAAACCGTAAGGCCCATAGGTTTTTGTATTTTGTAGTGGTCCTCTACAAAGATTGTTCAAATGATGCCCCTTGGGTACAAATTGGCCACAGCCCGGGGGTCATATGGTGTATATACATTGAAATAGCAAAATAACATCAAACATCTTCTCTGAAACCGCAAGGCCCAGTGGTTTCATATTCGGTATGTACAATTGTATAGTAGTCATATTGTTCAAATTATGCCCCTGGGGTAGAAAGTGGCCACGCCCTGTGGGTCACATGGTATATATAGACTAAACAAAACTTCTGAAACACTCAGTTTAGAGGATTAGTGCCTTTTTTCCTCTTGTTTTAAGCCATTATGATGCCTTAAACTCAGGTGAGCGACCTAGAGCCATCATGGCCCTCTTGTCTTTATTTTTGGAAGGCATTTTCCTCTCAAATGTTGACACAATAACGTCAATTTTCTCATTCGTTTATATTCGGTAATATATTTTCCCACTGAAGTTTTGACACTCAACTTAATTTGTTCCTGATTTGTATTTTTAAATAGGTAAATTGTCTTCGGTTCATTATTTCTATATAATTCCGGTTTTAAATCGGAGCCGCTTAACGCCATGTTGAGACAAAAAGTCCAGGTATGTTTGAAGTAGAAATAAGTAGTGATGGGTTTTGTATTGAGATTAAGATAAAACATATTTCCATATTGTCTTCACGTGTTAGTTTCTTATGCTTGTGTGTAAGACGATGTCGCAGGTTCATGTTTTAATGTCTGTTGGACGAGGTTTTTGCTAGCCTTGCGATACTTTACGGTGTAGGTATTCTGGTCTATCTGAGAACGTTTGAAGTCAACGGCACTATTAGAAATGGGGACTTCTCAGCAAGGAAATACTAATTTTTATAAGATCTTCTATTTTCTATTTCACTTTATATGCAATACAATACTCCATTACATGTATATATATGTCGTGTTGGCTTGCACATTCGTTTTGGTCATTTGTATCAGTTGCTTTGTGTCAATACCTTCCTTTTGTCTGGGCTATATTGGTAAGAACTGGAATAATAGCCTACTAGTATGTTTCTAGTATGTTTGCTTGGAATACTGTTACACATTGAATGCATGGTCCAGTCAAGCGTAGACATGGGGTCGAAATAATTTGATAGTTTTCGTTCATAGCTTCTAAATTTAAAAATATCACAATTTAGACTGTTCATCAACAGCATGTCCACACATTATTTGGCATCTCTATTTAATGGCAGTTTTACTACAAATGAGTAAACGCGATTGGTGGTTGCATTAACTAGACTCATCACATGACCAGGCCACATAAGAGCCACAGCGACATATCACATAGAACACAGTGCCAGATTGTTTCGTCTTAAATTTTAGTTCAATGTCGTTAGCGATGAATAGCAACAGTTACAAATAGGACTTTGTGTAGTTGAGAAAATGTTTGCTAGAGAATTCTCATCGAGCGGATTCTGTAATGTATTGATGTGAATATTTTTTGAAGTTTCTCATATTTATTACAAGTAGGCAGTGAGACGATTTGAAAGTATAACGTGGTGGTAAAGAAAGTAAATGAATTAACTAAAAAATTTTGGCGATCCTTCACAAGACAGGTTTTGACCGGTTTGTACCCTATTTGTGTCAATTGTTGCTTTTTAAAAATGCCGTCTGTGAAAACTTACAATGTTCGATGTGCGTTTAAGTTTCAATTGAACCCGTTTCATTTCTAAAATACATATATTCAATATATTTATTGTGGTATTTAAATTACACTTACAATAGCATGTGTTTAATTACGGTGGAGGTGAAAATTTAACACACGATAATTAAATTTCATGCATCGTTTACAAATTGAAAGTTGTTGTCTAGGTTTGGTGGTTGCCCCTCCAGTAAAAAGTAAAGTTCAAACGCTGTATAACCGATATGTACAACTAGGTCATGATAGCATTAATAAAATATATAATGAGCACACTGTGTTAAATGTTTTGTCCATTTGATGGTACACTCATGATCATGTTTTAATATCGTACTTTAAACAGATTGCCCAGATGATCGATACGGAGCAAATTGCACTGAAGAGTGTTTTTGTATGAACCGGACGTGTGACAGTATAAATGGACGATGTGATGTGGAAATATGTCAAGCCGGATGGAGAGGACTTTCTTGCAATAATATTAACTTACATATTTATGCATACATGCACACTAAAATTTGCTTCACTTGCAGTAAAAACATAAAACATACAATGAGTAATAACATTTGTTTAGAACAAGAATTTCAGGCCCTTACTATTATTCGCTAGCTGTTAACAACTCAGTATTATGTCCTGATATGTAAACACACTTTTAAATAGTGTCTATAATTATATTTTTTCTCGTTTAATTATCATTTCGGATCAATAAAAAATTGTGGACATGTAAGTGGATGCCAAATTATCAAGCGAATAACATGGATTATAATGTCGATATACAATACCAAAAAGAATATATTACACGTGAACATGGTCTGTAATATTCTCAACTTATGCAGGGTGCGAGGATAGGTATTTTGGCTTCAACTGCTCGAAACAATGTAGTTCCTACTGTCTATCCAATGAAGTCTGCAATCACGTAAATGGTCAATGTCCTAAAGGGTGTGCAGCGGGATACGACTTCGCTAACGATACAACGTGTTCGACAGGTACGCATCCCAGTCAATAGTATTTAGTCGTTTATGTGTATGTTTGATGTGCCACATTTAACAAAAATGTCTAAACAATTATATTCTGCGTGTATGGCATTTTTGAAACAAAACACAATATAACGTAAAGCGAAACTGCATTCGGTTAAATTAATCATACTCCTTACCTTATATCGCATGTTTTGGTACATGTCAACAGGCAACACTTAACAAACAAGAGTAATTTTATTATATACGTTTGTTATTGAACGCTTATGCATGTATAGCCAATCCGTTTGCTCGTCAATAACTTCATGAAAATAATGAAACTGATCGATGTATAATTTAAAATTAACCGTTAGATTAGTTGAACGAATTGATTTTTTCAGAGTGCTAATTTGTCCTGTAGGCATTAAATATCTAACATGTATTTTGTAGTTTTGTTTTCCAGTAGCACTCAGTGCCTCTCAGCCATTCTACATTTACAAGCCTTTTAATAGGAAGAGTTTAGCGCACTCGATTCAACGTATTGATTTAATTTAATCAATGAGATCTTATGGACGTACTAAGACAATTGCATTGAATTTTAAAACATCACACAAACTGAATAATTATGATGTGTGTGTGAATAAGGATGTTCATTTTATCTAGAACAGTGGCTCGCAATCAGATATCAGAAAATGGTCAAGCATATAGCATTAATCATATTACAAGAATATGTAACATCTTTCATGCTTTCAGCTTGTCAACCAGGATATTTTGGCGTCAACTGCTCCAAAAATTGCAGTACCTATTGTCTACACAATAACGTCTGCAATCACATAACTGGTCTACGTCCTAATGGCTGTAAAGAGGGATACTACTTTATTATAGATAAAACGTGTTCTAAACGTATCCAAATAAATTTAGGTTTATATAGTTTATGCATATGTTTATGTTTAAAACTATTGTGATGGATGATATGGTTTGTGAATTTCAGTCATTAAGTATTCATATTGAATATTTATAATTATATTTTTAGTCAAGTTCGAAAAGATATGTAAAATTCAAATAAGGGTTGCATATTTCAATGTCTATTTACCGTCATATTTAAATTCATCATCAGCAGCAGCAACAGCATCAGCAACATCATCATCACCACCATCATCATCATCAACATCATCATCATCATCATCAGCATCATCATCATCGTTATTATCACCATTTTAATTATCATCATCATCATTATCATCGTCATCATCATCATTATCATAAATTCCATCATTATCATCAATTCCATAATTATCATCAATTCTATAATCATCCGCATCATCACCATCACCTCCATAATCATTGTCATTATCATCAATTCCATCAATATCATCATCATTATTATAATCACCGTAAACTTTTTTATGATGTATAAGTATTACCCCTCAATCCGCATCCTTTTTTATGGAAGTGCATTTTGTTCTAGTGATTAAAAGTTGGCGCAATTTAGTGTTACAGTTTGACGTCAAAAATGAAGTCATGATGTCATATCTTGTTTTTTGACGTTACGCCATTTTGCTTGAATAGCACAATGGAGTTATTTTTTTTTTTATTCATAATTTTGATAAAGCCCATAAGGGCGAAATATTAAAATTGAGTGAAATGACAGTGTTGTAATATAGTTTGGTTTTGTAATAATACAAATCTCATATATTGCGTTAAAAAGCCAAGAAGAAACGATAGAACAATTTCATATTATTTTGCGACATATTAAAGCCATACAATTTCCGTGAAATTCATTTTGACAAACTTTACGTTATAACATAAATGCAGCGATACATTATTAGCATGTATTATAGGTAAGTGGTTATTCGTTTCTTAGGTACAGTGTGGGGTATTTTCAAACAATCGATTCTTTCCATTTATTCATTGGGAGCTCATTGTCCTTACCTCAATTGCGTCTGCATTATTTATTAGCTACATATTTGATTTAGTATGTTGTAATAAATAGAACAAATGCATCAATGTTGAAATGCATAAATAACTCGTAGTCAGATATTGAATACTTTGTTGAAATATTTTCTGATATTACTTTATATAATACGATATAATATCATTTATTAATTCACTGTTATATAGAGTTAGTAGAGTACAGTACATTTCATACATTATATTACAATATATATGTGTATTTTTAGTGATTTTCCGACTACTTTGTCAATGCTATTTTATAAGTATCACTCTTCTGCAGACACGATTGTTTTAAAGATGTATGTTATGTTCGTCTAAATCAATATATTTCTAAATAATAATTAATGGTTAAAGTGTAAGCCTATTTCATTTTATCAAAACAAATAACTCGGATTGTGTTGCTGGAAAGGATTGTCAAACATGTCCTATTAGACGAAATTTGAACATTTAATGTATAATTGTTTAATAATTCAGCGTGTCAACCAGGATATTTTGGCCTCAACTGCTCTAATCAGTGTAGCGCAAATTGTCGACACACTACGGTCTGCAATCACGTAAATGGTGGATGTTCTGATGGGTGTGCAGACGGATACGACTTTGCTAACGATTCAACGTGTTCGACGGGTACTCATTCCATTCAATAGCATTTGTTTGTTTACAAAATGTACATTGAAGCTGCACTATTAACTAGAAATATAGATAAAGTTACAAGTATATTTATCGCCGTTCATTATTATTCTGTTTAGATGCATTTATTTCTATATCAAATGTTTTTAAACAATTCATCGACAACGCCTGGCATATAAGTGCATTTTCCATTAGTGTATATGTTTGATATTTAAACATATTAGTTAGATCAAACATTCCAACACAGTGCAATTAATGGTAGATATCTATATGCAACGTACAACAAAATTAACGTTAAAGGGTCAAAATGAATGCGTAAATGATTTGAATACACTATTTTACAAGTCTGGATGTACTAAGCAACGCTAGTTGTTTGTTGCTTTAGTTTTAAATAACCACACAGACAGTACAGTATTAAATGGATTTAATAACATAGTTTTTAATATTTGGTAGCCATTTAGTTGATTTAGACAGATGCACAAAAACCGAATAAATACTTGTTTAAAAATCAAGTTATTCAATTTTAGACTCGTATTCAGATATCGGAGATATTATTACATATTATAAAATGTAATTCGATGTATCATGCACGCATACTAATCAAGTAACATCGTCTATACATCCAGCTTGTCAACCAGGATATTTTGGCTTTAACTGCTCCCAACTATGCAGTCAATATTGTCGAAGCAATGATGTCTGCAATCACGTAAATGGTAGATGTTCTGATGGGTGTGCAGAGGGATACGACTCCACTAACGATAAAAAGTGTTCAACACGTAAGTTAACCGATAACATAAATTATTTAAGAATTGAATAATTGTTTCTTCACTTCATCGGTGTATGAACTGTCGGGTTTTCTGCATTTCATCGGTGTATGAACTGTCGGGTCCCAACAGTTCATACACTGATGAAATGTAGAAAAATATTATTCAATTTTTATAATAACAACAAAAAGTGGATATTAACTTTACTTTTAACTGTCGAAGAGCCGCAACTGACGTGTAGCCTCCGGCGTAGCAATCCCAGTTTTAATTTCGGTTTCATTTCTGTCGAACGGCATTTCTAATATCTCGGCAGACATTTACACTCACTGTGGATCATTTTGTAGTGGACGTTCTTGTAAAAAGCAGTTCAAATTTCCCAACAGTTTCATCTTCCGCAACACCGGCGAGCGATAAATCGGTCAATAGTGTACACGCAAACAATGACAACGCAAACGATTTGTTGGCCCAATTTAGTGTTACAATTTGAAGTCAAAATGAAGTTATGATTCATATCTTGTTTGTTGACGTTACGCCATTTTGTTTGAATAGCACAATGAAGTTATTTTACATGTATTCATAATTTTGATAAAGCCAATAAGGGCGAAATATTAAAATTGAGTGAAATGACAGTGTTGTAATATAGTTTGGTTTTGTAATAATACAAATCTCATATATTGCGTTAAAAAGCCAAGAAGAAACGATAGAACAACTTCATATTATTTTGCGACATATTAAAGCCATACAATTTCCGTGAAATTCATTTTGACAAACTTTACGTTATAACATAAATGCAGCGATATATTATTAGCATGTATTATAGGTAAGTGGTTATTCGTTTCTTAGGTACAGTGTGGGGTATTTTCAAACAATCGATTCTTTCCATTTATTCATTGGGAGCTCATTGTCCTTACCTCAATTGCGTCTGCATTATTTATTAGCTACATATTTGATTTAGTATGCTGTAATAAATAGAACAAATGCATCAATGTTGAAATGCATAAATAACTCGTAGTCAGATATTGAATACTTTGTTGAAATATTTTCTGATATTACTTTATATAATACGATATAATATCATTTATTAATTCACTGTTATATAGAGTTAGTAGAGTACAGTACATTTCATACATTATATTACAATATATATGTGTATTTTTAGTGATTTTGTCAGTGCTATTTTATAAGTATCACTCTTCTGCAGACACGATTCTTTTAAAGATGTATGTTATGTTCGTCTAAATCAATATATTTCTAAATAATAATTAATGGTTAAAGTGTAAGCCTATTTCATTTATCAAAACAAATAACTCGGATTGTGTTGCTGGAAAGGATTGTCAAACATGTTCTATTAGACGAAATTTGAACATTTAATGTATAATTGTTTAATAATTCAGCGTGTCAACCAGGATATTTTGGCCTCAACTGCTCTAATCAGTGTAGCGCAAATTGTCGACACACTACGGTCTGCAATCACGTAAATGGTGGATGTTCTGATGGGTGTGCAGACGGATACGACTTTGCTAACGATTCAACGTGTTCGACAGGTACTCATTCCATTCAATAGCATTTGTTTGTTTACAAAATGTACATTGAAGCTGCACTATTAACTAGAAATATAGATAAAGTTACAAGTATATTTATCGCCGTTCATTATTATTCTGTTTAGATGCATTTATTTCTATATCAAATGTTTTTAAACAATTCATCGACAACGCCTGGCATATAAGTGCATTTTCCATTAGTGTATATGTTTGATATTTAAACATATTAGTTAGATCAAACATTCCAACACAGTGCAATTAATGGTATATATCTATATGCAGCGTACAACAAAATTAACGTTAAAGGGTCAAAATGAATGCGTAAATGATTTGAATACAGTATTTTACAAGTCTGGATGTAGTAAGCAACGCTAGTTGTTTGTTGCTTTAGTTTTAAATAACCACACAGACAGTACAGTATTAAATGGATTTAATAACATATATGAAAACATCTTCGATTAAAATTCATGACAAGAGACGTTAACATATTTGTTATTTAGTAATTCTAGCTTTAGTTGAGTTCTCTTGGCAAATATTGACGAATAATGTGTGGTTCACATTTGCCCCGGGCGCTCTACGATAAATTTGACTACGATATAACGTACGATATTTTAGGCATCGTAGGGGGCTTCGGGCTACCGCTTCGGTGTGCACATTGTATACGATTTCCGTGCGATTTTGGTCCTGAGAATCGGGATCAGGTTATTCGGAAATCGTGTGCGAAAGCGTTACAGATGCCACTCGCTAGCTCGATACCCCGATGTTTCTTTCTGGCACTGTCCACAAAAAGACCGTGATTTTGTCGCAAGATCATCGCACGGTCTCCAAACGATACGCTTGCGGACATCGAACTTTGCATCTACGACATGTTTACGAGCAACGGGCTTACGATTTTGAAACAAAGTTGTTCAACTGCCTAAGGCGCCCGTAACTCCATGCGATATCGTAACAAAATCTCACGGCTTCCCCAAGAAGCACGAAGGAACATGGAATTGGCGGGCGTCGAAGTCCAAGTGCAAACTAGGCATAATGGATGTTGCTCCGGATTACATTCCACTTTTGAGTATTTTAATTGTAATTAATTCAATCAGTTATCTTTTTTTATTAATTGTATAACTTCTGGGCCACGACTGTGTTTCGGGGTTCCATGACCGATTTACACCACGAATGCGTTGCACTGACCGTTCGGAGGAGATTACCCCAGTTTATTCATAATAACATTTTCATTAACTGCGTGTTTATTATGTGGTTTTGGGTTTGTGCTGTGTTGTAAATGCAATTTTTCACATGCATTTCAAAAGGACAATGTGCTGTTGAAAAGAGTTCTCTCCTACTGATGCAGCTGCAGTTTTATATGGTTTATATTTTATTGAGTTATCGAATGGTATTGTCTGTAATACAATCACTAACATGTTGTGTAAACATGAGATGTAGTATGAAACATAGTTAATTTATACGTAGCATTTATTTTCCTTACAGAGTGTAAATACGGATATTTTGGACTCAACTGCTCCAAACAATGCAGTGGTTATTGTCGTAGCGGTGATGTCTGCAATCACACAACTGGTCAGTGCCCTAATGGGTGTGCAGATGGATACTACTTGATTAACGACACAACGTGTTCAGCACGTAAGTATCCCACTAATGTGTAAGTGTTAATAGTTTTATTGAACAATAACATAAATCACGTGGATGATGATACACATGTCAGAATATAAATTAATTGAACATGAATTTAAAGAACGTTTTTAACTCATAAAGGACTTTCGTACGAATAATTAAGCGTATATATACCAATAGTTTTTAATATTTGGTAGCCATTTAGTTGATTTAGACAGATGCACAAAAACCGAATAAATACTTGTTTAAAAATCAAGTTATTCAATTTTAGACTCGTATTCAGATATCGGAGAGATTATTACATATTATAAAATATAATTCGATGTATCATTCACGCATACTAATCAAGTAACATCGTCTATACATCCAGCTTGTCAACCAGGATATTTTGGCTTTAACTGCTCCCAACTATGCAGTCAATATTGTCGAAGCAATGATGTCTGCAATCACGTAAATGGTAGATGTCCTGATGGGTGTGCAGAGGGATACGACTCCACTAACGATAAAAAGTGTTCAACACGTAAGTTAACCGATAACATAAATTATTTTAGAATTGAATAATTGTTTCTTCACTTCATCGGTGTATGAACTGTCGGGTTTTCTGCATTTCATCGGTGTATGAACTGTCGGGTCCCAACAGTTCATACACTGATGAAATGTAGAAAAATATTATTCAATTTTTATAATAACAACAAAAAGTGGATATTAACTTTACTTTTAACTGTCGAAGAGCCGCAACTGACGTGTAGCCTCCGGCGTAGCAATCCCAGTTTTAATTTCGGTTTCATTTCTGTCGAACGGCATTTCTAATATCTCGGCAGACATTTACACTCACTGTGGATCATTTTGTAGTGGACGTTCTTGTAAAAAACAGTTCAAATTTCCCAACAGTTTCATCTTCCGCAACACCGGCGAACGATAAATCGGTCAATAGTGTACACGCAAACAATGACAACGCAAACGATTTGTTGGCCCAATTTAGTGTTACAATTTGAAGTCAAAATGAAGTTATGATTCATATCTTGTTTGTTGACGTTACGCCATTTTGTTTGAATAGCACAATGAAGTTATTTTACATGTATTCATAATTTTGATAAAGCCAATAAGGGCGAAATATTAAAATTGAGTGAAATGACAGTGTTGTAATATAGTTTGGTTTTGTAATAATACAAATCTCATATATTGCGTTAAAAAGCCAAGAAGAAACGATAGAACAATTTCATATTATTTTGCGACATATTAAAGCCATACAATTTCCGTGAAATTCATTTTGACAAACTTTACGTTATAACATAAATGCAGCGATGTATTATTAGCATGTATTATAGGTAAGTGGTTATTCGTTTCTTAGGTACAGTGTGGGGTATTTTCAAACAATCGATTCTTTCCATTTATTCATTGGGAGCTCATTGTCCTTACCTCAATTGCGTCTGCATTATTTATTAGCTACATATTTGATTTAGTATGCTGTAATAAATAGAACAAATGCATCAATGTTGAAATGCATAAATAACTCGTAGTCAGATATTGAATACTTTGTTGAAATATTTTCTGATATTACTTTATATAATACGATATAATATCATTTATTAATTCACTGTTATATAGAGTTAGTAGAGTACAGTACATTTCATACATTATATTACAATATATATGTGTATTTTCAGTGATTTTCCTACTACTTTGTCAATGCTATTTTATAAGTATCACTCTTCTGCAGACACGATTGTTTTAAAGATGTATGTTATGTTCGTCTAAATCAATATATTTCTAAATAATAATTAATGGTTAAAGTGTAAGCCTATTTCATTTTATCAAAACAAATAACTCGGATTGTGTTGCTGGAAAGGATTGTCAAACATGTTCTATTAGACGAAATTTGAACATTTAATGTATAATTGTTTAATAATTCAGCGTGTCAACCAGGATATTTTGGCCTCAACTGCTCTAATCAGTGTAGCGCAAATTGTCGACACACTACGGTCTGCAATCACGTAAATGGTGGATGTTCTGATGGGTGTGCAGACGGATACGACTTTGCTAACGATTCAACGTGTTCGACGGGTACTCATTCCATTCAATAGCATTTGTTTGTTTACAAAATGTACATTGAAGCTGCACTATTAACTAGAAATATATATAAAGTTACAAGTATATTTATCGCCGTTCATTATTATTCTGTTTAGATGCATTTATTTCTATATCAAATGTTTTTAAACAATTCACCGACAACGCCTGGCATATAAGTGCATTTTCCTTTAGTGTATATGTTTGATATTTAAACATATTAGTTAGATCAAACATTCCAACACAGTGCAATTAATGGTAGATATCTATATGCAACGTACAACAAAATTAACGTTAAAGGGTCAAAATGAATGCGTAAATGATTTGAATACAGTATTTTACAAGTCTGGATGTACTAAGCAACGCTAGTTGTTTGTTGCTTTAGTTTTAAATAACCACACAGACAGTACAGTATTAAATGGATTTAATAACATATATGAAAACATCTTCGATTAAAATTCATGACAAGAGACGTTAACATATTTGTTATTTAGTAATTCTAGCTTTAGTTGAGTTCTCTTGGCAAATATTGACGAATAATGTGTGGTTCACATTTGCCCCGGGCGCTCTACGATAAATTTGACTACGATATAACGTACGATATTTTAGGCATCGTAGGGGGCTTCGGGCTACCGCTTCGGTGTGCACATTGTATACGATTTCCGTGCGATTTTGGTCCTGAGAATCGGGATCAGGTTATTCGGAAATCGTGTGCGAAAGCGTTACAGATGCCACTCGCTAGCTCGATACCCCGATGTTTCTTTCTGGCACTGTCCACAAAAAGACCGTGATTTTGTCGCAAGATCATCGCACGGTCTCCAAACGATACGCTTGCGGACATCGAACTTTGCATCTACGATATGTTTACGAGCAACGGGCTTACGATTTAAAACAAAGTTGTTCAACTGCCTAAGGCGCCCGTAACTCCATACGATATCGTAACAAAATCTCACGGCTTCCCCAAGAAGCACGAAGGAACATGGAATTGGCGGGCGTCGAAGTCCAAGTGCAAACTAGGCATAATGGATGTTGCTCCGGATTACATTCCACTTTTGAGTATTTTAATTGTAATTAATTCAATCAGTTATCTTTTTTTATTAATTGTATAACTTCTGGGCCACGACTGTGTTTCGGGGTTCCATGACCGATTTACACCACGAATGCGTTGCACTGACCGTTCGGAGGAGATTACCCCAGTTTATTCATAATAACACTTTCATTAACTGCGTGTTTATTATGTGGTTTTGGGTTTGTGCTGTGTTGTAAATGCAATTTTTCACATGCATTTCAAAAGGACAATGTGCTGTTGAAAAGAGTTCTCTCCTACTGATGCAGCTGCAGTTTTATATGGTTTATATTTGTATTGAGTTATCGAATGGTATTGTCTGTAATACAATCACTAACATGTTGTGTAAACATGAGATGTAGTATGAAACATAGTTAATTTATACGTAGCATTTATTTTCCTTACAGAGTGTAAATACGGATATTTTGGACTCAACTGCTCCAAACAATGCAGTGGTTATTGTCGTAGCAGTGATGTCTGCAATCACACAACTGGTCAGTGCCCTAATGGGTGTGCAGATGGATACTACTTCATTAACGACACAACGTGTTCAGCCCGTAAGTATCCCACTAATGTGTAAGTGTTAATAGTTTTATTGAACAATAACATAAATCACGTGGATGATGATACACATGTCAGAATATAAATTAATTGAACATGAATTTAAAGAACGTTTTTAACTCATAAAGGACTTTCGTACGAATAATTAAGCGTATATATACCAATAGTTTTTAATATTTGGTAGCCATTTAGTTGATTTAGACAGATGCACAAAAACCGAATAAATACTTGTTTAAAAATCAAATTATTCAATTTTAGACTCGTATTCAGATATCGGAGAGATTATTACATATTATAAAATATAATTCAATGTATCATGCACGCATACTAATCAAGTAACATCGTCTATACATCCAGCTTGTCAACCAGGATATTTTGGCTTTAACTGCTCCCAACTATGCAGTCAATATTGTCGAAGCAATGATGTCTGCAATCACGTAAATGGTAGATGTCCTGATGGGTGTGCAGAGGGATACGACTTCACTAACGATAAAAAGTGTTCAACACGTAAGTTAAGCGATAACATAAATTATTTAAGAATTGAATAATTGTTTCTTCACTTCATCGGTGTATGAACTGTCGGGTTTTCTGCATTTCATCGGTGTATGAACTGTCGGGTCCCAACAGTTCATACACTGATGAAATGTAGAAAAATATTATTCAATTTTTATAATAACAACAAAAAGTGGATATTAACTTTACTTTTAACTGTCGAAGAGCCGCAACTGACGTGTAGCCTCCGGCGTAGCAATCCCAGTTTTAATTTCGGTTTCATTTCTGTCGAACGGCATTTCTAATATCTCGGCAGACATTGACAATCACTGTGGATCATTTTGTAGTGGACGTTCTTGTAAAAACAGTTCAAATTTCCCAACAATTTCAACCCTCTGCAACACCGGCAAGCGATAAATCGGTCAATAGTGTACACGCAAACAATGAAAACGTAAACGATTTAGCGAATACCTAATGACAGAAAACATCGTAAAGGTTCGTGCAAATCAATGACGTCATTTCGCAAATAAAGAATGAAAAAGTAGTACGGTCATGAATAATAACGAGGTAATTTGCATACCCAACCGCTTCATCGGGGGTATGAATGACAGGTCATGTAGGCGGATCATCCAATCAGAATGCAGCGTTTACGTGAAAATGCAAAAAGTTGTAATTATGTCTTTTAAATAAAGCGAATGATGTTATTTGAGATGCGACTGTTGGAAGTAGATATTAAATTAGTTCATATTTTTTGTTGTTTCTGGTCAGCGGATGGTTATTGGATGTCGTTTGTCCTGGATTGACAAATAATGACTTTTGATTTGGGAGTATTAACTTGAATCCTTATTTTGGTACTAGGTAAAATGTACTGTTAAACACGTTAAAAGATTGCAGCATATACTGAAGACTGAAGACAGCATAGGAAACATTTGATACGGATCACGTTATAACAGAAAGAAAATGAAATAGAAAGAGCCTATGTACATTGCCCATCATTATTCTTATTTGAATATGCTTATAGATGTATTCTTGTACAAGTAAATGTGTTCACGCCAACTTGGATGAAACGTTTGGTCAACATGAACAGATATATGAATTTGATTTGTTAATTATTGACTAATGACCTAGTTTTTTTATTCACCTCTTTCGATGAGATTATTCAATTGCCCGACACAACATTTATACATCTTTACGGTATTTAACAATAAATCGAACACAATATTAATGGAATATGTAATAATAATGAATAATATGAATGACAGTAATCATGTTATTTATAATTGTTACTCGTAATCATATGTTGTAAAAGATTGTCAAAACATGTGTAACATGTTACAAATAAAAAAAAACAAAAAAACAACAACATGATATGTACACTATTTACACATTCAGCCTGTCAATCAGGATATTTTGGACCCAACTGTTCCATACCATGCAGTCATTATCAAAGAGGTGATGTCTGCAATCACATAACTGGTCAATGTCCTAATGGGTGTGCAGAGGGATACGACTTCACTAACGATACAACGTGTTCAGCCCAAGAGTATCGTAGTAGAGCATCCGACATTTAAATACGCGTTATCCGATCTATTGTTAACAGTAATGTTCTGGACATAATTATGTTGCATGCATGGCGAGAGAGTTCCCGACAATGTTTAAGTACTTTTCAGCAAGTTGTTGGATTCGCAGGTTTACACTTTCTCTGATTTAAATAATATAAACGCATGCACATAAATCCGCTGAACAGTAGTGGTAAGCTATTAACGCTGGTTCGACGTCTTAAAGCACGCACCAAATTAAAACGTACGCCGAAATCTGATTTTATTATAATGATGTTTTGCTTTTTCTAATAAGCAAAATGTGATTTCTTACCTAATCTCGCATACACATACCCCCACGCCCAATATTGAAACTATTACAATTTGATATAGTTAATATTTAAGGGTTAGTTACGTTATATAGAAAATGTTCCGTTTTGTTTCATGACCTAATATTGGACAATAGGTGAAAAAGTACATATGGCTACAATTGTATCAGTGTGAGTCAGTATGCCACGAGTGACAGCCTCAGTAGATCGTGTCTGCCATCTGTGATGACAAATGTGAATCTGGGAGCAAATATGACGAGTAGTTTATTATGAAAAACGAAGTGGTTTTATTTCATACGTTTGCAACAAAATTTAGGTTGATAATAAACCCAATCCATGATTTTTATGTTTCAATAACATGTATACATAGGCATAATCTCTTGTTTTGGTAATATAATATATGTTATTGAAACAGTTGTCGACGATGCTAAACAAATATAATAATATCACAGGATAAATAATACATAAAGTCCTAAATATAGGATTGTAGACTCACAACTATTTCTTAAACGTTCATGACTGTCAGGAGGTACATGTGATCATGTAAATGGCGTAAGAGTTTGTGCGCAACAATAAGAAATAATTGCCTTTTCCTTAAAGTGCAGGCTTTAAAATGTGCACGTTCTGTTCATATGCATTAGATCTAGTTTGATGTTGACAATTAATGTTAGTACGTATGCACATAATGTTTAATAATGATTGCGAACTAACATATTTACATATTAACCATATTGGTTGTGTACAACAACATTTAAAGTTTAGAAAAAAGAGTAGCTACAATATTATTGGACAGTCAACGGCGAATCTCATATTTTAAGTTTTACAGCACAAATATCTGAATATTGCACATTTGTATTCAAACAGTATAATAAAGAAACATATTGAAATAGGATACAAACCTTTTCAGCTTGTGACTATCCATATTATGGCAAGAACTGCTCGATGGATTGTCACTGTGACAGATGCCATAACGTTAATGGGTCATGTGCCTTTTACTCGCGCATTTGTTACGACGGGTACCAACTGCAAAATGGAAAATGCATCAGTAAGTAACAGACTGAATACTAACAGACTGAATACTAAAGTGAATGTTTTTAGCTAAAACATTACCAACGGACATTTGTTTACAATATTCGAACTCAGAAACTATGGACATTCTTATTTCACGGTTTGCCATTGCGACACATGTCACAATGGGAATGGCTGGTGTCCATTGTACAAATATCACTGTCATGAGTGCGGACATGCCTATTAACCGCATTAAATGGTCGCTGTTCTAATGGGTGTGCAGATGGATACGACTTCACTAACGATGTGAACGATGTGGTGTTCACCCCATATAACATTCGACATTTAAATACGCGTTATCCCATCTATACAGTTACAAAATACTATACACATGATTTATGTATTAAACTGTTTTTAATTGGAAAAATATTACAAATCGTCCAAAAAGTAAACATCATGCAAATGCTGTCTCAATAAATCATGAATAGTTATATTAGCCTAATCTAAATTTGGTGGTTGCTTATGAAAACATAATGTTTCATCAGACGATGTACCAGTCGGTCCCCAGTGGGTGCCTGTTTATCATCTGTATCATAATTTGCTTTCACAAGTTGTGCACATATGCCTCCGAGATTAACTGACGTGTCAAAATTTTCAAACTGTCATAACCACATAGTGTGATGTCAGAGAATTAAAATTACCTGGTTCGTAATTTTTAAATAATAATTCCATTTAATATTACTATTCGAATAGTCGTCTGATATTTAAAATTTCGGTAATGTTTTATATAATCAAAATTGTTCGATTATTCATAGACATTTAGTTATAAACTAATATGTCTTTGAGTATCTAATTATGAATACATTTAGTTTGTTCATCTATCTATGGTGTTATTAAATCATGGGCTGAGTAATTCTGCCAGATACATTGATAAATTGATAATTACATAATAATAATAATAATAATAATAATAGTAATAATAATAATAATAATAATAATAATAATAATAATGATAATAATTCAGGGTTTCCCGCTGGATTTCTTTAAGGCTTGTCGGCATCCCTGACACCCCATCGCAAAACGAACCCTTCCATCCGGAAGCGTTTCAATTCGCCCTCTATCCCCCCCCCCCACGAAACCGGCCGCTCCGTTTGACCCCCACCTCCCATAAATCGGCTGTAACGACTTACACCACTTGCCCGAAATCGTATTAAACGCTGGACACAACCTGCCCGAATCGGTCGCAGTGCTCGACCCCACTTCCCAGAAATTGGCCTTAACACTCGACCCCCAACTGCCCGAAATCGCCCGCGACGCTCGACCTCACAATCCCGGCGGCGACCAAGTCTGCAGTATCGCTTCAACTACTGCCCTCCATCGCTTGAACTACCTGGCATATCTCTCGACCATCACCTCTCCCAACTATTGGCTATTGTCTAAAAGATACCATAGCTCTCTTACTCATTGTTTTTTCGATTTCGAACAATCCAAATGTGCTTAAAATGAACGCCATTTAATTCGCGTAATAGTATAATGGATCCGTCCTGATTCGCGGCCGATTTAGAGTATAATTATGCAGTAATGCATTATACATTTTGGGATTCTTACTTTTATAAAACTGAATCTATTAAAAATATTTCTCCTACTAAAATTAGCAGGTTTGTCTTAATGGAATAACATGTGTTCACTTAACCACATTGGAGGCAGTGTGCATCAAAAATACTAAGCTGCATTTTTTATGGAATAAATTTTCAATCATACATGATATACAGATTTGTTTTAAAGCCTAGTTTTTTGGCGCCTTGAAATTCTCTCATGACCGCTAGTTGTCTCCAAAATTTATCATTTCATTAACCGTTTTTCAGATCCGATTAAAACCAGAAAAAATACTTGGATACACGGTTCTAAATTGACATAAAATACGGTCATGTATCGCCTTGTAAAAAAAGTGTTTTGCTACAAAAATGCGCAAAAAAATATGTCGCCATACACAAGGTAACGGACGCCATGAAAAACGTGCGTGTATGGGTCGTGTGCTTAATTGCAGTTTTCATGTGAACAAAATGTCGTTTAACAATGTCAAATTGAGTTTTAAATGCGGCGCTATATTACATTATTCGTTTCAATATTTTTGATTGACAATTTGTGAAAGGGATTAGCGAACTACCGGCATAAAATTAAACGGTAAATATAATAAAAAATATTAATTCGTGTTCGCTTTTCCTGGCAAGCGCTGGTATTTGTTTTCAAACACTTTTTAATTGTTAGTATGGTATAAACCCCGCCCCTTAAATCTCCGTATTTGATTGGCTAATGAGATCGTTGTAGTTGTGAGTACACTGTTCAGTCACTCACGGATGGAAGTGAGACCTTTTCGATCATTACGCCGTTTGTTTATGACCCTTCGATTTAAGATATGTGTAATTAGATAAAGGGATTAAGGGTGGTCGCTTTGACAATTAAAGGCCTAGTTTAATCCTTCTTTATTTGATCTGCGGAACTATATCCCTGTGTATTGCACCCTGGTGTGGTCACAGTGTGGACGCAGTGGACACAGTGTGGAAAGCTTATCTGCACAGATCAATACACTGCTGCAATTGACACAGTGCACTCAACCATTGCTCAGTCAGCTGAGATAAAATATTGCAGATAACGATAAGAGATTTTATGGTGGACAGATACACAGATTGGAATACCCCATGGAGAGGTCAGACATTCACTAAACTAGACCTATAAGGCATGCCGGCGTTATTAATTATTAATAATTATTTTCATAATTACAATTAATATTAATATTAATAATAATAATAATAATAATAATAATAATAATAATAATAATAATAATAATAATAATAATAATAATAATAATAATAATAATAATATTATTATTATTATTATTATTATTATTATTATTATTATTATCATTATGAAATATTAATTGTGAACACATATGCACGAAAAATTAGCTAGATAATAAATAAACTATAAATAAATAACTAAATAAATAAATAAACAAATATCAATAAATACAAGATTTACCCATAAATCAGAAACACATTTTGCCATTAATGTTCTCTCAAACGGTATAAAGTTTTGGTCATTCAGCAAAGGCTGTAATTTATATTGATATTTGCTATTAAATGCCATTGAACAAAAATGCAGTTTCAACATTTGAATCCAGTGTATTATCTTATTTTAAAAATGAAAAAAAACATCCATATTAAAGTAGGAAAATTTTCCCACGTTCGAAAGTGGGAAAATATACCAGTTTAAAAAGTGGGAAAAATCAGAGGCATTTGTTATTTTTATCAAACATGTCAACACGCTGTTGACTGAGAAGGACTTGCAAAATAAGACAAATATCCAATGGAATTACTTCCCACTTTTAAAATGGGACTTTGTTTATTAAAGCCACAAATAGAATTTCGTCTACACAAAACGATTGTATTACGGATACATTGAATTTTTTATATAAAAGTCATAAAAATGCGGTTTTAGAATGTACATATATCCCATGGGATTTTATCCCACCGGTAAAAGTGAGGTAAAAATCCCGTGGGAAAACAAAAAATCAGAGGGGAAAATAAAAAAATCCCACGGGCAAGCCAATTTTGCACATACATTTTATAATGTATGAAATGTCCAAATCATCAATTATTGATCACAATTAAACATTTTAACGAATATTTTATGTAGAATAGTAATATCCTAATGAAAAAGGGTACAACAGTTTGCGAATTTTCGGTTTCGCTATTTTTTTCGGTGACCTGTGTCTTGTAGCCTGAAAAAGTGTCTTTGTGTATGGGTAAGCTTTTATATACAATACAACAGGAAACGGTTCTTGAATACGGTTTATTGAAACATTTATAAACATTAGTTAATTTTATTTGACGACCATCATCGTGACGAGGACTAAATCTGAATCTGAATATTCACCTTTAACTTTCCGCGATCTGCGCGATATTCTAAACAAAACACGATGGACTTTGGCTCGTTTTGTTGTGTTGAAAAAAAAAAACACTCCACCGGACTGAAAATTAGGAAAATGCCATTTATTTCAGAAAATTCCTAAATAAATTGTTGCTCAAAACACATTACATAAAGTGTTTGCAAATTCAACTTTCTTAGATGCAATGCCAATCGAATTCATAATAAAAATACAAATACACATACAATCGTCAAAATATTGCACTAAGTCATTAATATAATTTTGATAAATACAAACCTTTTTATAGTTGTTTATATTCTGCATATACTTACGCATTGTTTCTACTACTTGTATTTCTAAGTTCTTTGTATATTCTGAATCTTAATGATAGTTTTTACTACAGTTTATTATTTTTATAAGTTCATACTTGTTCGAATGGTTTTCAAGGGTATTGTGTCTTTACTATTTGTCTTAACATGCAACATCTTTAATCGTTAATAGATATATTCGTACAACTCAGGCATTCATTTGTTTTCTTCGGTTGCATTACACAGTAATGCAATATTGCAACGGGTTGACTTTACAAGAGAACTTCTACGGCAAGTATTATTTATATTATTACGACAGTCCTAATTTTATAAGACCGAGAGCGTTTGTTTCATGTGACCATTAAATACAACCAATTGTTTCAGCAATATATCATATCACTGGGCGAACCGAAAAGGACATGTTGTAGTAATGTGCTGTTAAAGTGTTAACATTCATTTATCAATGAATCATGTGTAAACATATTCAATTCAAACGAGGCCGTCTTAAATGTGGGTATCGAACTGATGGTAATAAACAGTGAACCATACTGTTTATATGGTGTTTTGCTTCTCGACGGCTAATGTAACTGGAAGTTTGCTTCCAGTCAGTTGGTGATTGTGCTCCGGTGTGGAAGTCTAGTAAACCTAGCGTAGAAAGACTGTTGGAAATAAACTACAAGCATATTAATTAAGAGTGCATTTTCGCTTAAAAGGAATCATTTGATCGAATGTA
The DNA here is from genome assembly GCA_027627225.1 of Congeria kusceri. NCBI lineage: Eukaryota > Metazoa > Mollusca > Bivalvia > Myida > Dreissenidae > Congeria > Congeria kusceri. The sequence continues at coordinate 778,214 of CM051025.1, read as the reverse complement.
CCGGTATTAAAGTGCACACTTCCACATTTAAACTCGATAACGTTCTTGTTATCCAATTGTATACGACATCATAATAAAACTTATTTTTATAATAACTACAACTATTTGTTCAAGCTAGTTATACAATGAAAGCGGAATTACATACATGCCAATTAAGAAAAAATATCTGCAACGTGCCATGCATAATAATGGATAAGCATAGTAGGATTGTTAGTGCTTCTTACCCTACTGAGTCAAAAATAGGTCATACGATAAGTGCTCTCGATTTTATAAAAAACAGTTGAAACATAATACATTGCAGTAATCTGTATCAACATATTCAGAATTGATTGATTGATTGATAATTTAAACAATCAAGCAGCCCTATTAAATTGAAACCGTTAACCCTCATTGTAATGAGGCATAACAGTGGATTTTAAAATGTTATGTAAACGTATATAAATTCGTCAGTATGAAATTTCGTGGTTTCTTTAAAAACGAAACTTTCGTTGGTACTTGATTCCGTGGATTTCAAATTTTGAAAAAAACAAATCCACAGTTTGACATCACTACTCTGTAAACTTGCAAGTCCGTCATTAGCTCCAGATTACATAATCATGGTCACCAAAAGATATAATTAGAGATGTACTGGCAGATGTTGATCATGTACCTATTAAACTGTCAATTAAAATCCTTTGTTTGGTCCCAGCTAGACCGTCAGCCATCAATAAAATCAATACATATGCAGATAAATCCCATGATTTTCGTGTAAAGCATATTGCTAATTAAACTGGCTGAACCTGTTATTGTCTACATCAAGACCTGTCAAAGGGGATTAGGCAGTGCCCAGTGATTTCACACTTCCACGCATTTAGCCAGACACTACCGTATATACCCACTTATAAGAGTATATAATTGGCAGTTTTAATATTGTGTTATGTACTTATTCTAACTGGGCTGAAGAACTGCTTAATAGACATTTCCAACGTTTGCCGATGTTGAATCCGAATTCAAAAGAACGGTTATTTCAGGGGTCATCTCAAAACCAGTATTATTATTTCAAGTCAAAGGCGAAGCAATACTATCTTGATATTTGTTTTTAAAATTACCATGTGAAAAGGACTGAAACGAATAAATATTTGCTGTATATGTTTCACGGTGTTTTTGTCTATAAAAACACTGTTCAAATATTAACAAACGCTTACAACATATGAACTGACCGTGCCGCTGCATTGGGATCCGACAACTCTAAATTATCTTACATCTCGTATCGCTGGTTTAACACACGCACAATATTGTCTAATTAATCTGTGTCATCAATTGATATATGTTTGGATATATTTCATCACACAGAGAACATAAGAAGAACTGTAAATCTTACTCGGGATGATATATTGTTTATGTTTTAAGTGATGTGATGTGATGGAATGTGATGTTACGTGAATAGCCCTAATTTTTCATATTGACCTCCCACACCATTTCATTCTTGAAACGTTGGTCATTTTATATAGTCCGCTTACTAGTTTTGGAACAGGGGAACGGCAAGGGTCGCTATATTATTAATTGTTAAACGTTAAATGACATGATCAACACTTGTTGTACATTTTGTAAGATCTTCCCCAAGTGGTGAACATTATGATTTAAACGAAACATAAGCAGGGAAAATGTCTTTATATCGTCCACAACAATCAGTGTGTTAAAATAAGTCTATAAAAAGATAAAAAACCAATACAGAAATATTTCTAGTACTACACTGCTACGCACGTGCTTATTGTTGATTTTAAGAATCAGGTGTATCGTGTAACACGAAGCTGCAGTACCGTGTGGATAAAATGAACGATGGTAAAATATTGGAGTATACAATTGTTCATTGTGTATTTAAAATACTTAAGTTCATCATCAACAATAACGTGTTTAAAAAAATAAACAACACATAGAATTTAAGTGTATGTTACATATCCATTTCTTACCTTTATTATATTTCTTTCAAATATAAACTCATAAATATAAATTAACATTAGTTTACCAAATAGCACGACAAACGCGTGCTTCGCATACAACCCGAATCAAACGAAGAAAACGGTATGTTTAATAAGCGTAACGTCTTGTTACATATCACGTGTGGAAATGTATGATAGAAACTAATGTTTTCAGACAAAGCAAGAACGTATTATTTCGTATGTTGCGGGCATAAGTGAAACACCCAACTCGATGACGGGATATAATTGAATACATAATAATACCGGCCTCCGGAAAAACTTTGCGAAACCGCAATTTCGCAAACTTAAATATCCTTTTTCTTTCAGATATTACTATTTTACATAAAGTGTGCATTAAAGTGTTTAATTGTGATTAATGTTTTTAACACAAAAATTGCATTCTGTCATTATGAAATTTTTATGCAGAATTGGCTTTCCCATGGAATTTTTTAATTTTCCCACTAGAATTTTCATTTTCCCATGGGATTTTTATTTTTCCCATGGGATATTTTTCCACATTTTGTGTGGGAAAAAAAATCCCTGGAATTTTTTAAAAAATTTTAATATGCTTTGTATGCATATATATGCATATTAGGCGTTGTTAAACTGTTTGCACTAATTCTCGTTTGAAAATTATGATACAAAAAGTCCCACTTTTTAAATGGGAAAAAAATCCAGTGGGAAAAAATGTTATTTTATTAAATAGCTAGAAGAAATATCTTGGGCTAGTTAAAACATTGTGTTGTTTTATATTGCTGAGTATTTTGTAAGTGTTTTCTTAATTTTTAAATTTTAAGTTTTCACACTGGATTTGTTTTCCCACTTTTAATATGGGATTATTTTATTATGAAAGAAAATGTGTATTTTCTCATGTGCTATCTACGTAATGTATTACTGATTAAAGTATGCTATTCAGCGTCTAAATTGTCATAATTCCATTGTTTAAACGCCTGATAAATAGAGTATAATATGTGATATCGTGGTCGAGCTCAGACAACTGCGCTTGACCGAAACTGTACATTTTGTTTCAGCTAGTTATAATATTAAAGTGTTCATACAATTATTGCATATTATGCCTAATTCAAACGTCAATTCATTTTGTCATCTATCAATCAGTCAATGATAAAATGAGGTTAGTTTAATATTTCATACACTAAAGGTTTTTTCGTGAAACCCTAGAATACGTTTAAATTTGTTACACACGTCATTCCACTCAGTTGATGACGACACTAAAATAATGAAATTTACGAGTAATTAAATTACCGTATGGCATGTACTTATTGCTCTTCTATTATATATTTCATAATTTATAAATAAAAATAATACAAGTAACTCTTGTAACATCTCGCAAGTTTGAATAAGTATTTACGAAATACATGTATGTGAATACAGAAACTAGAGTTGGATAGTTTTAAATTGATTGCAGCTAAAATAGAATTGTAAAGGAAATTTAAAACTTTAAACAGTGTACATAATATCAATTTCTTGATCATAAGTTACAGCATATTTCAAATAGCTATAATTTGATTAGTTAAACATACCCAACAATGCTGACCCGTTTTGAAACTATATATGCCTACAATTTCCTTCTAATCACCATAGAATTAAATACTACATGTTTAATTTAACACGTATACCAAAAACCATCATCAATTTTAAATTCAATGGCTGTGATCCCGCATTTCAGCTCAGTACGTAAAAACATACATAGCGCAATTTATTAATGCTGGGACCTCTGGTACAGTGAAAACGTCTCTTGCCGCACAATTTGTTTACTGCCAATGGTTCGAGCCTCGATGACCGGACCTGAGCAGACAGCCGCGGGAACCTTAAACGCTCATACTGGATGTAGCCCGACACGTCTGTTACCGAGAGAGACGCTTAGATAGCAATGGCGCAACGCTACTTTGCTAACCATGTATATTACTATTGATATATAGGCAAAATGTCTCCTGGCGCACAATTTCTCTACGCTTTACGGTTAGAGCATCGATGCTTTGACCTAAACAGGCAGCCACGGGAACCTAAAGTGCTCTTACCGGAAGGGGTCCGACGCCTCTCGGCCGCACTGTTCCCGATAGACGCCTTAATATAGTTTACATAGTCAAACCGTCTCCTGGCGATTAATATAATTTAGTCTAACAGGTAAGATATATATGTAGTACAGAGGCTTATTTTTGACAATAAAGATATTTCTATAATGAAACCGCAGAGCTCGAGTTGGCTTTTCACGAGCGCCCGCACGGCCTGAATATCAAGGTCTAATTACCCCAAAACGGAAGTCACATTCTCAGGGTTACATGCTGTCAGTTAGATAATAAGCACATGTGGTTGAGTGCAGGATGCATAAATTTTGTAAAATACAGTTTAAATGATATGTTTTGGTATTATTTTAAAGGTATATATGTAAGCAATAAGAAAAAAGGCTGTTTTGTGCACTACTTTTTGTCTAGTGGTTCCCAGCTTCATAAATTTTGGCCCATGTATTCATGCGCAAAATGGCAGCCTCCATGCCCGTCAAAACCGGTGTGTTTTTTTTAAGGTAAATATTTTGAGTTACAAGACATAGAATTTTTTGACATGCTGTTTTTTCAAAAGGTTATGTCCTCATCTTTACAACAATGTATGGTGATATATTGGAAAGTAGCTTGGTCATGGTGAAAAGTGAGATCAAATTTTGAATATTTTATATGTAACAAAGAAGGAATTTATTTGTGCATGCGTAACCTCAAGTTGGACGTAGCGAGACCGGAAGGCTACCCATACGCCGTACACAAGAATCTCCAAATCCAATACGCATTTTACTTAGTTGTGATTATGTACAGACATAAACATGCTTATAATTATTATTAGTTCGTTACACGGAGTTTTCAATAAACCGTGTTAATCACTAAATGATGACAGTGCTGCTGCTGCTGCTGATGATGATGATGTTGAAACAAATACTGATACATACCTTAATTATTGTGATGATGATGATGATGATGATGATGATGATGATGATGATGCTGATGATGATGATGATGATTATAAATTTGGTCCTGTTCTTAGTCTTACTTTATCAAAATATTCAAGTAAAAAGTATTGGCCTCCATAACCTGTTGAGTAGGAGCAACCTTCTCTTACACAATTAAAGTTGGTTATCGCCTAATTAATTAGCTACTGCCATAAAGCACACGCCCCGATTAGTGGATTTATTCACACCTCGTTAATTGGCTAAGAGCCGTCACGTGTTTACCACCCCGGGCCCGCACCCCGGGATCATTTGATTGGTCCTGTTGTCCGCACCTCGGTGGATGCCCGGCCCGGCCCCTACCTAAACATAACTCTTCCATTGGTCAATGGCTCAAGCGAGCCTGGCTAATTAAAAGTCTGAAACGAATAAGAGCAGACCGCTCGGGTGTTGATTGGCTAACAGTAGCTACCCGTATTGAATTGAGACCCGCCCATAGGTCCCCTGATGACCATTTTATTATTTGTTTCAATAATATTAATTATGTTATATTTTATATTATATCTTCATAACATATTTCAAGAAATATCTACAAATAAGCTTATGCATGCACTGCTAAGTCTAATTTCAAAATGTATTGCTTAAACATTATACAATGTTACATGAATAATATTGACGTAGCGAGTATACACAGTTTTCAAGCATTGTAATACGAAAGTTTTGAGCATCACATACATACAATAATGTAATAACATTTATAAACAAATCAGATAATTATTCTAATAAATGCAAATAACATCTCGGAAATTGTACAAGTGTAAACATGTATATGTACAAATGTAAATTAAATATCGATTCTTAACTTCTCGGCAAAATTTTGAGAGATAATACAAAGAAGAACCGAATGTGGATTGTAATAGCGACTCCCTATACTGTACATTCGGCAAACTAGTAAAAAACCGATATTCTTTTTTTATTTGATGCATGTGACATGAGTGATAAATTCGTTTGTTCACGAAAATGTGTGTGCATCTACGTGTTTTTGATCACGTTCTAAACCTTGCAATAGCAACTTTTCATGAGTTTTAATTACTAAATTGTAGTGTAGTATATTGTAGTGTTACTATAAGAATTTGTCACCATTGTTTGTTAATATTTATGAAAGCGTCAATAATATGATCAGTATTAAACCTTTTCTCTGTATTACACAATGAAGAAATACAATGATTTAATGTTTAAGTTTAATGTCTGTTTATAACTCGGGTATTGTTAAGAACGCTTGAAGAAAAGTAAAGTTAATACGCAAAAACCGTTTTTCATCATAGCCATTATAGACATTATCTAATATAATAATAATAATAATAATAATAATAATAATAATAATAATAATAATAACACAAATAATAATAATAATAATAATTGTGCAAATGTACAAAAACAGATGCCCCAGGGCTATAGATCGACAGCTGTTTAGACAGTAGCATGGTCCTCAATCTGTGATTTGTTATCTTTTTGGAAGATAATAAAATAGGTTGAGCATACAAACAATTTTTCAGATTTTTCATTGTAATTTAATTTTCTTTTGTCAAACACAATTAATTGTTAAAATAATCTTTATTTCAACATGTGACGAAAACAACATCATTAATAAAAAAAGGGAAGTTAATTCTCTTTCAGAAAAGTATAACTTTATAGTACCTAATGCACAATATCAGCCATATATTTTAACAAAACCAATACCGGAGAACAATGCTGTCATACAAAAGTGTATCCAGAATGTTATGGGTTAAATGCCAACGATTTTACAAAAAACGATTTTGTTATTTATTTCATTAAATCATGTCAATATGATCAAACTCATCAACACAATCATGATCATCATTATCATGATCAACATGAACATCATGATGATTATCATCATCATCATCATCATCATCAACTACAACTACCACTACCACTACCACTACTACTTCTACTTCTACTACTACTACTACTGCTACTGCTACTGCTACTGCTACTGCTACTGCTACTGCTACTGCTACTGCTACTGCTACTGCTACTACTACTACTACTACTACTACTACTACTAATATTGCTACCACGACGACGACGAAGACGACGACGGCGACGGCAGCGGCTGCTACTGCGCTGCTAATGTTACTACTGGCACTTCTACTGCTACTACTACTACTACTACTAATACTAATAATAATAATAATTATAATAATAATAATAATAGTAATTATAAATATGTTATACTGTGTTTACATTTATTCCTGAAAATTGACTGCACAGTATATACAAATATTTAATTATTAACGATCTAAACTTTATGACCCAAATTGGTATCGGTTTCTTCATCATCGACACCATCACCACCACCAGCACCACCACATCATCCCTTGTCATCATCATCATATTAATCATCATATTCATATTTATATTAATCATCATATTAATCATCATATTAATCATCATATTAATCATCATATTCATCATAATATTCGTCATCATATTCATCATCATATTCATTATATTCATTATATTCATTATATTCATCATATTCATCATATTCATCATATTCATCATATTCATCATATTTATCATATTCATCATATTCATCATGCTTTTATTCATGAGGTATTTTTATAAGCACTAATACTGTGTAACAGTAAATACTTTTAAATTAAATGTCAGTATTTCTAACATATATAAGTTCATTGTTTTTATAGACAATTTAGGGATTTTTCTAGAGCGGAATAGCAGGGCGGACTGCCCGGCCATTTTTTGCCCCGCCCTTCTGTCCTAGCTCCGCCCTCCTATGAACTTATATATAAAAACTACAAACCAATCAGCAAATAGTTCACGGTAAAGGCCAGTGTCAATGATATTCTTGTGTATTTGCCAACAAGACCCTTTGTCGCTCGTAACATGATAATCGCTGATAAAGAGCTCTCATGGTGTGAATGACACCTTCATTTCCACATTCTCAACACACCATTTTGACTCCTTTGTTTAAAAATATTCCACTAAAGCTACTTGAAATTAGCCAATATAGGTTTTAATAGAATTCTTGATATAAAGTCTGCCAAACTGTTAAATTAAACGAAGGTGCTCAAACACAATTCTGTGATTTTGAAAACGAAGGATTTCAGTTGATAATGTATTTATTTAGTTGAAAATTGTCGCAGAACAAATAAAGGTTTAATAAACACACGTTTATTTATTTAGAGAATGTTTATAAACAATAACAATTGTGTTCAAGTAAAGGACAATTTTCTTGCGAGTGGCTTTATTTTCGGACGAACAATTTCGGATGCTTAATTTCTATGGTCCTTATCAGTGACTTTTTACCTTGTATTTAGCGTGAAACATTTTTATTTTAAACATGGTTAGTTTAACTTGGGTCATATTTGATACCACTTGGTTTACTGCACTATTTTCGAAATATTTTTAAATAAAAATATTGTATTTTCAATGCAAACATATCATTTATATTTTTTATTTTCACTATTCTTGCGTCTTTTAAACACTATCAAATACATAATTCAATAATTACAATGCAATGCCATGTGTGTAGAATTAATCTCTGGTACATTTATATAATTAGGTTTCAATGTATTTTGAGAAATAAATTTATTAAATATGAAATGAAAATAATTATACTACTAATAATAATACAAATAATTACTACTAATATTAATTCTTGTACTGATAATAATAATAATAATAATAATACTAATGATAAAAAATAAATAAATAAATAAATAAATAATAATAATACGTATAGTGTTTATTATTATTATTATTATTATTATTATTATTATTTCTATTATATTTATTATTATTATTTTTTTTTTTTTGAAATATTCATTGTTCACACATATCCACGATCCATTAACTGAAAATATTTAAACTAAATAAACAAATAGATAAATAAATAAATAAATGAATACATAAGTAAATAAATAAATAAATAAATAAATAAATAAATAAATAAAAAAAATTGAAATCAAATAAAATTGATAAATGAATAGATAAATAAATAAATAATTAAAAACATAAATAAATGTATATGAATTAATTAATTTATTAATAAATTAAACAAGAAAGAGAGAAAGAAAGAAATCAAAATCAACAAATACATGATTTACCAATATATCAGAAACATTTTTCGCCATTGATGTTCTCCCAAACCGAATATTCTTTTGTTCAGTATCAAAGATTTTTAGTGATATTTGCTATTAAATTTCATTTAAAAGTAATTTCAGTACTTGAAACCAGTGTATTATCTGATTTAATATTGAGAAAATAAATCCCATTTTAAAAGTGGGAAAATTTTCCCACTTTCAAAAGTGGGAAATGTTTCCCACTTTGGAAAGTTATAAAAAAATCCCTTGGGATTTTTATTTTTTTCAAACATGTTAAAACGCATCAAAAACAAGTTTCCTACTTATTTGAAGATAAAACATAGTAAATCTTTCAAGGATCTGAGAAAATCTAACAAAATAAGAAAAAAATGAGGGATTTTTTTCCCACTTTTAAATTGGGATTTGTTCATTACAGCCAAATATAATATTTGTCTATACAAAACGATTGTGTTATGCTTATATTGAATTTTTATAAATATAAAAGACATAAAAACCCGGTTTTAAAATTGGGATTTTTTCCCAGCCTGAAAAAGTGGGAAAACAAATCCAGTGGGAAAACTAAAAATCCCCTGGGACAATGGAAAAATCCCACGGGAAAGCCAATTTTGCACATAATTTGCATAATTAAAGAAAATAATTTTTTATGTTAAAAACATAAATTATTCATCACAAATGAACGTTGTTACGAATACTTTATGTAAAATAGTAATATCTCCAAGAAAAAGGGTACTTAAGTTTGCGAAATTTCGGTTTCGCAAAGTTTGTCAGGTGGCCGTTTTAATTATATACTTCAAAAAGCAGAAACATGTTTGTATCATCCCAGAAACAAACGTTTTATTGCGTCATTTAATTAGACAAAAATCTTGAGACAACCCCCAAACTGACGTACTGCTTCTCGGATTAAGTTTTCAACATCGGATTCGGAAAACGTTGCCAATGACTAGTATAGGAAATACATTTCAGAAATGTATTTCTGAAGACGACTGTTGGCATGTATATCGCTCATCAAATTTTCATTGATGAACTTTAGGTTAAAAATGTGCGTATGGTTTGATGCGTTATGCAATCTCATAAAAATCATATCCAGTCTGACGCTACTGTATTATCCGTTGACTGGATTAGTGGTCGCGTTCAGATGACCTTTTTAGGAGCCAATCAAACTGTTGCCTTCAAAATCTTGCGGTATAACTTCATATATAAACCTCAAATACTATACACGAAATCAACGTGAACTTTGGATGTTTACTCACCTAAAGTACCACTATATCCATTGGTATCCCCGTGAAAATTAACTGTAAATGATTTACTCCCGAGGATCAGCTGGAAATACATGGCTTTTCAAAAACCGTGGCCAAACATTGCTGAGCAAAAGGCAATTTGATTAGTCGCAGCAGCGCTGATGTTTTATTGTTCGGAAGGTCATTTGAACGTGACCTGTTATACGATGTGTTCAGATCCTAGCAATGTTAGGATTTGACTTTAATGAGATTGATGCGTTATGTTTTATGTTAAAATACTTAAAATGTCCTTAGCAATGGATTAAGTTGGATTAAAAGATATTCTTATATAGTAAATATTTAATTTATGATTAATTATTGCACACGCCATATGCTCTTTACATAGATGTCTTAATTGCTCAAAGTCAGCTTAAGATGTTGACTTGCTGGTTGGTATCAGATGCGTCATTTTTTCGTCGGCACTGGAATTCGTGGTTTTATCTATCCACAAAATTCGCGAAAATTAGTGTCCCGCGAATAATAATGATTTTACAGTATTGTTTTAATTATTTCTATTTTAGTGTTGACAATAAGAGGTGAAGAAGCAACACAGGGAGCAATTAATACAGTGCTGTTAGGCGTAACAATTACCATTTCATCATTATTTGGATTTCTCATAGTTTGCAATATCTTGGTTTTGGCGATATACATAAAACGAAGAAAAAGTAGGTAAGGAAAACAGGCTTTCAAGTCTGGTGATGTTCGTAAACCACCGCAGTAAACACACTTAGGCTTAAACACTTTATTTGTAATTTATTGACAAAAATAAAATCAAAATTTGTAAAGAATACATATTTCATTTTCTTTTCATAAGTATTGAATTAGGGTATTATAACGGTTTGCCACAATACCGATTTGCCACATAATGATTCACCACAGTTCAATAACGATTCGCTACAGTTTCATAACGATTAATTAGATTTGTGGTGTATTTTAGTAAAAGTGAAAGTAACTCCGGAAATACATACGATACACTGGCACCTCCCGTGGACACAGCTGGCACCTATGAAGGTCTACAGATGACGCCTCGTGAGTACTCCAATGTTTGTATTATTATTTAATTACTATGCCACTGGGTAAGACGTGACACCGGATATTGGTCAATTATTGAGCCAAATTACAGCAGCGATATAGAAAACAGATACAACAACGGTAAATAAAACACCGATTTCAAGTATTCTGTTCATAATTTTATACTTGTATGTGCTGCCCTAGACTGCCAACTAAATTGCGAAGACCGTCATATACTTACTTGGACCGATATAACAGATAAACAGTGAATATTCAGTAAATAAACGTAATCTGCTCGCTGAATAAATGAAGCTCCTCGTTTGTTTTTTCCAATTATTAATGAGTTTAAACCTGTTTAGCAAACATGTGAATTAAGCAATTGTTTACGAATGCTATAAAGAACATTTCCTGAAATGTTCGAGTATTGCATGCTCGTGTACGGAGTATTGCATTGCATCAATTTAAAGTATACTGGGCGTTGCGCAAACAGCCATTACCGTTTTTGATTTGTTATACCATAAATACATAACATTCATTAAATAAAATAGTAATTTTTATTCAAAACTTTATGAATACATACACGATATTATACAATAATAATAGTAGAATCGATTAATATTATACCAATATGGACTTCAATATCGTGTGATGGTGCACAGCAAAATTCATATTGAACGAGGCGACATACATGATATTGCATTGCTAAAAAGTTCATACTTGTTTTATTATAGGACTTAGTAAATAAACGACAGCTGATGAAATTTTAACTAAAACACAATTTTATGTTTCAGTAATTATATTTAAACAAAAACACAAGCAAATCAAGTAATTCAAATGCTTTTCTTAACTCACGTTTACGTTTCTTCTCAGAGGCACCGGTGCAGGACTGTTTTATCAGAATCATCTTTTATTATTCAAATTCACCATCGCTGAAGTAAAGGCAAAGGAGAATAACATTCAGCATTGTCGATTATCTCTGCATTGAATCAAACATAAATAAAAAAGACATAATAATATCAGATCTTATCAGATCTGTATGTCACTTGTGGCAATCGTGTAAATCGTAGAAAATTCTTGAACGGTTCAAAAATTATCTACAATTTACACGATTAGCTGCGATCATTTCTCCATCGAGATCATCGTATCAGATCTTATTGCATCGTAACAAAACGCGACAAATCGTATATAATCGTGGTTCCAAATCGTGGTGATCGGGAGGGATCGTAAACAAGAAAAAACACCACGCTTTCTTACGCTGTCTTGCGATACGAAGAAACAATACACTCAATATTCAGTCGGGCTGTATTTATATCATTCGGGCCCTGTCGTACCTCAAATCGAGAACTCGATCATGATCGTGAAATATATTGCTACCACAATCGTATCCTATTCTAACGGAGCGCATTGATTCTTGAAGATCGTATCGGAACTTATCTGCACTTACTAGAAAATCCTAATTCTGAGAACCCGATCGTGATGATTGTGTCAGATCGAGACCCAATCGTGGACACGATCGAAACAATCCCAACGGAACGTATGTAATCGTATCTAAACTTTAGATAAGACTATGAAAGTTCGTGACACCTGTATTTGACAAATCTTGACCAGATCGCAACCGAGCGTAAAACATCGTATCAAAACGTATGGAATCGCATCCAAGCCTACAATCTCAGCCAAATACCACGATCAGCTACGAATGGCCAATCGTGGCGGATCGCACGACAGTGAGAACCTAGCATAAACGGAGTACTTATCGTGCAGGCTTGATCGTATTCCGGGTTTTAGCAATGTTTTGTCGATAAACCCCGTACTGAGTATATGAACATATTTACTTCAAAGCATTTAACGGCTTATGCAGACTGTTAAAGCAACATACGAATGAACTAAAGACAGGCAAAAGTAACACAATTAGCCATATACACTATAATATTAATAATTTAAAGCAATTTGAACGACAAATGCCGTACTCATACACCAAACGCTAACTCTGTCAAACTACGGTGTAATCACAACCAAAAACGACGCACACCATACACCGACACCGGCTGACTTTCATTGATGATAAAACACAGTATATTAATAAACAATACTCAGTACCGTAGCCTGCAATAACCCGTACACGAGCAATTGAATATATCAATCCTTAGTACACATGTCACATGTTAATTTATTAATCAAAATTACTGGAACTTGGAACATGTTTTCATTATAGTATATGTAAACAATCGATCGATTCACATTTTTATATACATGTTAAAAATATTAAATAATTAACTGAATTTTTTTAAACGATTATGTACTGTTCATCTACAACATGGTCATAGCAATTAAATTAATGTTTTCCAAATTTATTTGGCAGTCTACACAAGCACCTGTTTATAACATATTATCAACGAATTAATTTAAATCGGCATAACACTTACCGTTTGTGTAGTGAACCTGCTTTATTTTGGTTCGATAATTGGTCAATATCCGGTGTCACGTCTTACCCAGTGTATGCACCTATACTCCTTATCTTGGGTTAAAACACGACATACTATGACGAAAAAAAATGTTTTAATTTTTAACACGATATTAGTGATATTTTTGATTTTAAAGGTAATCAATGCGAACTAAATTGTATGTACTATCCGCCCATCTTTCCGAAAACTACATCCACACACGCGTTTCAGTTACATCAAATAAATCATACAAATACGAAATTACGCCAGATTCACTTATAAAAACGCGCGAATGACGCAAGCTTCATTGATAAAAGTCAAATAATCAAAATGATGTCATCTTTATTGATAATACAGTGAATTAAATAATGTAAACAACCACACACTAAAAGCAAATTAAACGTAATTATAAAATGTATTATAAAAATGTTGTTTAATCACGGTACGTGGCGCTACGTGGTTTCGACATGATTGTTGTTTCGATTTAGCTATCGTGTGATTAAGCACCTGCATTTAACTGAGCAATATCAATTGACTACGCCAATAATTAAAATTTTGTTGTAGAATAAGCTATAGTTGAGTTCATTCTTTGTCTATGGAAAACAAGACGAGTGTCGTGTTAAATTTATGGATCAAGGTGAGCTTTCATACACATCCCGGGCATTGGCGGCTGAATTCCGGTTAGCTATTTGGTCTGATTACTTTAAAAATACACTTGTTATTTACTTGAGCGTTGGAACCTTTTCATCAACTAAAGCATCTGATGCAACACTCCCTATGTATTTTGACAGAGTTGCAGTCGTTTTCTCTAAGCTTCTGAGGTTTCACATAGTCAAACGCGTTCTCCTCTGAAAGCTCTTGTTCAGTAATATAATTTGATAAATAACTAGTTATATTGTACCATAATATAATTCGAATTACGTCTTATGTTACAGACAAAGTTAACCTTTGTCTTTTTATCATAAGGTTTCAAAATAGTTTACAATCTAACAAGTATATGGGTTAATATCAAATACGCTTTTTGTATGACATTGCGTTAACACGTTCCTAGGTAAACTGTATTTATTCTCTCCTTAGTATCTTTATCACAGAAGTTTCACAAGTACAATTCAATGTGTATATGCATTCGAACAATGTATGCCATCTATATATGTTGCAGAGGGCCAATCACAAGACAGAAATCACCATGCGTACATTAACTACAATGAATCACGAGTTAACAATGAACAGGTTGTTAAATATGTCTAACTATTATTAGACCCACTCGGTAAACAGCACAATGCACCAGGAAGTGAGAAGTTCGTAAACAGGAAACGCACGATAAACTTATGACGATTACACCGTTATGAGGCTCTAAGGAACAAGCTTGTTGAAGTCCCAACTCCCAAATCACCATTTTATGCAATCAATTTTGTATATTGTATTTAACAAAAGGAAGCCTATATCGTTTAGATAGTTTCTTCATTTTCTTCAGTGTCTTCATCTATACTAGTATTACGTATTTAACATTTCTAACATTTCATGAATACAAATATCAACACTGATATTACGTCAAATTGAAGCTAAGATGTGTTTTTATTTAATGCTAAGTAGTGAAATATAAAAATATACCAGTTTGGTATATACCTATATCACTCACAGTGAGGGACTTCCTTTTTATATTTGATTTGATTTGAACAATGTTTAATTGTATATGTTGTCACCATTTATCACACAGAAAAACCAAAAAAAGTAGTACAGATCAATAACAGCAAATGTTAAGAATACCTTTCTGAAGTGTTTTATTTTCTCTTGGAATTTCCTCAGTCGTACTGAGCCAATGAGACTAGAACAGACAATGTCTTGCGGGTACAAGTTTTACACACAAGGCCTTGGAGCTCGTCATCGTGGTCCAAACTTAATTTAAGCATCCAGAGTATTTATTTTATCCTTTGCACTTTATTAATTCCCGCATACTAGATCTACACTTGCACTTTAAGTCTTTATATCAAATGACGTTAATGTCCCTTCTATTGTTTTAACTTTTGGTTGAAGATCTTGAGTTATTTTTACAAAATGGTATTAATTCTGGTATTTCTATAGATGATGTTGTTTTAGTATTGTTGTTGTTTGCTGATGCCATGGCCATTGTAGGCAAACGCCTGAAGAAGTACAAATCCATCTAGATAATTTATATTGTAAATCATGGGGACTACAATAAATACATGAAAAACAAAGATCATGGTATTTCGAAAATGAGGGCGGTTACTAAACACCGAGCGCGGGACATACAATGGCCAGTCCATCAAATCGGTTAGTTATTTCTCCTATTTGGGTACTGTTTTTAGTTATACTGGCAATTTTTCCCAACAGGAAAATCACCTTTCTGGTAAAGTCCTAAAGGCCATGCACTTGCTATTGTGTAAATGTAAGGAATTCGATCTGAGTCCTAAAACCTTTTGTCAACTATTTTATGCATTTGTTACATCTATATTGAACTATTACTGTGAAACTTGGGGCTTTAAATTGTTAAGACTGAAAATATTATATATAACCAAGCTGTTAGAGATAGTTACAATGGCTGTACAAATTGGGTCTCGAATGTTAGACAGTTATTAAATGATTATGGTTTTTCATATGTTTTTGAAAACAGTCAAACTGTCAATACATAATTGTTCACAAATGAATTTAAAAGTAGAATTGATTCTTTTAAACAAGAATGGTATGCAAATTTGGAAAATAGCTGTGTATTATATATCTATAGACATGTTAAAACACTTTAAAATATGAAAATTACCTAGATATATTATCAAGATCCTTAAAACCTTATTTTTGTAAGCTTAGAGCGAGTGGACTCCCACTCAGAATACAAACGGGAAGATATAGCTAAAACAGAATAGTACGTGAAGAAAGACATTGTTTATGTTGCAATACTCAAAACAATGAAGATGAATGTCATTTTATTTGTGTATGTAAATGTAACTCCGACATATGAAAGAAATATATACAAACTGTTTACTACAAACATCCATCAGTATATGAGTATTTACAATTACCTAATACAAGAGATAAAACAAGACTAATAAAAATATCGTTGTATGTTAAGGAAGCACTTATTATGAGAAACCCACTTTTAAACATTGAACGGTAGGTGAATTAAAACGTTCATTCTCCTTTACAAGTACGTGCTAAACTTTGCTGTCGATATTGTTCACATACACTGTACTGGTATGTTAAAAATATACCAACTTTAAATATATGATAATAATATATTATTTCCACTATGTTTTTGTCACGCAGACGTTGTATATATGTATACTTATATTCATTTATTGTAGACGATGTACCTTGTGCAAGTCTTAATAAAATATATGTTCTGTACTGTTCTGTTAATCACGATTAAGTATTTAAGTATCCAATGTGTTATTGTCAGAAGTGTTCAGCGTTTAATTCTCCGCCATCTTGTTTTCTTTAAATTCTCGACCGACATTTAATCAAGTTGTGTTGTTCAATCCGAAATCATAATATAGAAAACACTTTATACGTATAAGGCCCCCCCCCCCAAAAAAAAAAAAATTGTCTCGTTTCTGGTCTCCCAGCCAACCCTTTACTTTTGCTGCCGACCCTACATATTTTTCGGTCCAAAAATTATTTATTTATTTCCGCCGAAAAATATACTTATTCATTTTACCAAACAAGTCTTTAATTGGCTATCGCGTTCCATAAACCTGATAATGATTCACTATTGCACATGGTGCATATCTTACCAAATTGTGTCCATGTTTTGTATTGTTATTTTCTGGAATATTGAACTAAATTTACTTTAATAAAAAAACGTAATCGATGTAAATTTCAGGTACGCATACACAATTACCTTGCGTGCGAAACACATATTAATCCAAATTGAATGCAAATATTCATGATACTATTCAAAAAGTTATATGCTGTAACATAATCTCCATGTTAATTCCAATACATGTACATTTCGTCAATCCCATTTAAATCTACAGTTTATCCGATACAACAAAACAACTGTCTTATTTGTTTTCACACCCTTGAGATTTCCTCTTGAACGCTATTCATTAATGCTCTATCGACACTGCTTGCATTTGTCAGGGACAATAGTATTGATTGATGCTTTTTTCACTGACCACGTGTTAGTCGTGTTACACGCTTAGTTACAAAATGATAGACAATGGCCCCAGCTCAGCAGTCACATCAAATACTTTTTGAAGTAAAACCGACACCGTTGCTATGGTTGTTGCTAACGGCTTGCAGATTTTAAAGACCTGGCTAATTGATGACGTTGCTCTTTCACTCTTCTCAGTTGTAATAGGTGTTATTATCAATGACTGCGTTTTTAACGGATTTTATTGTTTGTTCAAATTGAAAATATGATTGCAAGGTAATTAGGATGCAATGTTTTGTTAGTAAAAAATTATGAATAAAATATAAAGTAAAATATCACTAAAATTAAAAAAAAAAACATGACTGAAAAAGACTGTTACCGTGTACAACGCGCGCAGAATTTTCATAGCTGAATTTTAGGGTAAAAATGTGCGCGTAATAAATGAAGTTCCCTAATACACGATACTCATCTGAACAGAAACATATACGGAACACACTAATCATTCGACCATCATCAAAAAAATAATAGATACAAATAAAAAAAAATCCCTACCTACCGACCCTTACTTTTTTGGGGCAGGAGACCAAAAACGGAACTTTTTTTTTTCGGCCAAATTAATCAATTTCAGAGCACTCTTTCACAGTACAATTTTTTTTTTTACATTTTAACGCGCATCTACGAGTTTAATCATCTTAAATTGCTTGCGAAAACACATGTGCGTTTGAATGTCGTGATTGAAAATGTGAATTGTAGAGAACTGAACGCACTTTCACTTTCAATACGTACTTTTATCATAAATATATTTAAACCTAGTGGTGAGTGTTAACTTCTTGATTTAAAAGCTGAACATTATCCAACGACTACATGTATCCAACTGTATATAAACTGAAATAAATTCAGAAACCTGGATTCTGCGTTGCCCATGAATATACTGACAGCATAGAAGACTTTTGTACTGTTAACATGCTGCAATGATAGTGCCTGTAGTCAAACTTGTTGCGGTTTAAATTACTTAACTAATCCACGGCACATTTTATCGTAATCAAACATGACGCAGGAATGTTTATTGCTAACACCGATTACTACGCATTATAGAGAATATAGTACTGACATAAAACTGAAAACATCTTGTTAGAAATCCGTTCAAAATAATTCAAATGTAAAGAATACTCAATAGCATTAAAATAAAAAGCAAATGTGTTTGTTTTCGGTGTGATAACGCGTGATATCATCATCGGCAAGGCATACAATTTAAATATTTTCACTCGCGCAAGCGATCGTGAAAATTGTAATCGTCTCCCTTTCCGGTGATGACATCACGCGTTATCACACCTGAAACAAACACATATACTCTATATATTTATTATAATAAATCACTTTTGTATACATGTAGTCCATACTGTCCTGTGCCTCTACTTAAATTTAAAGGCGAAAATGCCTGCACCCCAAGAGACAAGGCTCAATTTTTGTTCCAACATTTCAAATCTGTATCTAGTGATTCAAACCTGCCTTCCGAAACTTTTGACCATCAAAAACTGTTTAAATCACATAATAAACACATTGTAACTGAGCCCGGGGATAATAACTGCCCATTCAATCAACCATTTTCTCTTTCGGAACTATAAGCAGCCATTGGCAGCAGAAAGGACTCTGCCACGGGACATGATCAATTATCTTATCTGATAAGAACATGTCATATCACATTTTATATTTCTGGCTTGAATTTTACAACAGGGTGTACACACCGGGTTTTAAACAACCCGAGTGGAAGCAGGCTACAGTAATACCGGTACCAAAACCTGGACAAGATAAATCAGATCCAAACTCGTATTGGCCAATAACTCTCAATTGTCACGCAGGTAAATTATTAGAAATCATGATCAACAATAGACTTGAGCACTTATTGGGAACGAAAACTATTTTGAACCCCTTCCAGTCTGGCTTTAGGAAATGGCGTTCTACACTAGACCAGCTAGCTAGTCTATAACATAACATTATTTTGGCTAAAAATCGAGGGCAGTTAGTACTTGCAATCTTGTTGGATATTCAAGCTGCCTTCGACCTAACTTGGACTTTTGTCATCTTTGCAAAGCTAGCTGATTACGGTATAACCGGACACTGCTTCCACTTTATAAGGGCTTTCCTTTAGGGTCGGAAAATTAGGGTCAGAGTCGATGGTGCGAGTCCAGATAAAGCAATAACTGAAAGAGGCACCCCACAGGGGTCTGTCATCTCTCCTCTGCTGTTTTCCATAATTGTCAACGACCTACCTGAAACCGTTAAATCATCAGGCATGGTTATCTCCCAATTTGCCGATGACTCCGGCACTTGGTTAAATGGGTCCAAGCTGTCAACCCTACAAAAAAAGGCCCAAGCAGTGTTGGACTCTACTCACGATTTCGACATTGTCAAATCACGCGTAACGAGACTGGCGTGATAACACGAGATTTTGGTTCAGGAGTGGGTGGGGGGTTCTGCCGCAAATGTAAACATTAATCAGTTGCTGATGTAGTTTCATATTAACTGACAAAACTTAAATAAAACAATTAATTAACGTTATATGAAGACGTAAATCCTTTAAATTATTGCTTTATATAATAATTTGCGATTTTAAAGTTCACACAGTTGTTAGACCCGGCTGGCTAAAACATGTACAAGTAACAATGATAACACATGCAGTGTGTCAAAATAGGCAACAATGAATAAAAACACAAAAAAACTACGGTTAGAAGTAAACCATACAAACTCTTTTGACATGCCACTTTGAAAAACCCCACTCACATATTTGTAAAACATTTAATTTTGGGCTATTTTTGCAAATTTACTGCACATTTACTTACTAAATGTGTGAAAGAATAGCCCGAAAACGAGTACATTGTCATAGACCTCTAAATTAGTTTTATTTGATTTTGTGGCTGGAGTTTCTCACAGATATATTATGTTAATATACATATATTTTTTTATTTTTTTTTGAAAATTGCAGCCTTATAAATAATTATATCAAAGTGAGTTATTGTAGTCCATTTTTCAAATGCTACTGATCATAATACTCTGTCTCAGAGTTTCGAAGACGGTGAAAAGTGTGTTTTGGCCAAGCAGGTTGTGAAGTGAAAAATTACCAGTGTTCGATGAAAATGGACGGTTATTTGTTCAGTCATTTTAACGGCGGTCAGTTAAACTACACATATTTTTCCTGGGCAAGCTTAGCCGATAT
Source organism: Congeria kusceri (assembly GCA_027627225.1). Classification (NCBI taxonomy): domain Eukaryota; kingdom Metazoa; phylum Mollusca; class Bivalvia; order Myida; family Dreissenidae; genus Congeria; species Congeria kusceri. Next base: position 757,101 of record CM051025.1, on the reverse strand, counting down.
AAGCAGTTTACCAGAACCACCAGCACATTCTTATGCGGGTAACTGACAACTGCCCTACTTGAATCAGAGGTAGGGGGAGAATGGTCGTAGAAATCATGTTATGACCAATCCCCACACAAGTTAAGTGGCTGGGCCGGGGCTCAAAATCACGAACCCCGAATTGAGATTCCAGCGCTCTACCAGGTGAGCTAGATGGGCCCGTTATTATTACCACAACCTTTTGCAACCTAGATACTTGAAAACAGTAAATGAAGTGTGAATCTCTATTGTAATTGATTACGCTTAAAACAATAAGATAGATTTGGCTGCAGTCCATACAGTGCGAGTCCTGCAGTTGCATATAATAGGTGTTGGTGTTCTACTAGTACTATCATAAGGCAAATGCAGCTAATTATCTTCGCTTAATCACTTATACAACAAGCAAAAATGATCATGTATTCTCTTTTAATCTTAAGCAATAAATCTACAGCATTTCAAAATCACATCAACAACACACCAACAAAATCATATAAAGTATTCAATTATATTGAAACAAGTATCACAACAATACATTAGAACTGCTAAAAGCATTTTATGATGGAAATCTTTTAATTAGTGTATTCCTGTGTAGAACAAGTACTTAGTCACTTTTTCACAAGTTTAAATTTATACAGTTCAGGCAAAACCAGGTACATGTAGATTTATCACCAGCTATTGAGTTGGACTGATACCACACACACTTCCAATTTACCCATTTCGAACAACAACTTGGACAGTCACCGTTTATACTGGTTTTAATGTCACAATAAACCATTTTTCTATAGCATATAGCTACTTCCCGCAGTGGTTTTTCACACAAATCATAAATCGGTCAAGGGTCATAGCCCGGAAGACTGAACCGATGAAGACATGCATTCAGGTCACGAATGGGTCGCTTTTCCACAGTCTGCGGGTTCCAGAATGTTTGACCCACATTGATATTTTGCCTGGATGTTTCCACGTAGAACTAAAATGTTTTGTTCAAAGTATGTGTAAAGTTATGTAGCAAGCACACACAGTACATAATATTTTTTTATAGTTTTGAATAAATGTAACTAGTGGTGTTGTGTGTCCTTTAATGCAAATTCAAGAAGGGATCATTAAATCAGGTGAATAAACCCCCGGAAAATTATCTTTCAGGGCGAGACATCACAGATTCTGTTTGAAAGTTACCTGAAACGAAGTATTATTATTATTGCAAAGACATTCTGTAACTTAAACACACACTAATATTTTAATGAATAAACATACTCAACTGGACACTCCATGCAATTCCTTTTCTAATTCTATACTGCTTTTCATTGACACACACTACTTAAGTAATGACACATTGACGAACTTTCAGTATGGATAAACAGTGCATAAAAATTAAATATACTGGCGTTTTATTTCTAAATTCATAAACTATTTTGAAAGATATTAAATCCAATGTTATATTAAGATATGTTGCCTAAGGTCAGTTTTACGACCATTAATTCCCACACCCCACCCATACCTGAAATATTAATTGTAACCAGTTAAAACATAGCAAAGTGCTTATAAAGCATACATATGTTTAAAAGCCGACTTTCATATACTTTCTCCACAATAAGTATAACAGTTCTCTTTTTCCACATATACGTCAAATGAGCAGCAATGTTGAACTGTATGCAGAATTACTGCAGTAGCCAGAGTAGGCTAATCAATATCACCCCTGAACGTAATCTACTACGAAGAGTGGTTTTTAATTATAAGAATGTCGAAAAGGTCAATACGAAAATGAGCGATTCACAGGGGATTCAAAATTTCACCCACAAAAACAGTAGGAATCCTGTTTGGCAATCAACAACAGCACTCTTTGGATTTAACTTTAGGCGGCTCCAAAATCATGTTGGCAATATTGTTCAAATATTTCGCAGAAAGGTGAGAAAGGGTCTTAAATTTAAAGAGGATGTTGAAAGGCACATGTTTTGGTTCCGATAAAAATAACCTCCTTCTACTCTTTAAGTCCCTTATTCGTCCAAAGATAGATTATGGGGCCAAATCTATTAATGTGCTACGCCAAACGCCCTCAAAATGGTAGATACCATACAAAAAAGGCACTTACGATAGTCCTACGGGAACTGCCATGTACACCGGGTTGTACATTAGAGGAGGAGGCCGGTGTGCTGCCCCTAAACCTGCGCCGGAAACAACAAACCCTTCAATATTGGGCCAGGGCCCAGTCCAGGCACGGCTCAAACACCGTTAACAAGCTGTTTGGGGCCGGCACTTCATCAGCGGCCGGGAGCTTAAAAAGAAGCATGTTGCCCTCCCATTTGGGGCCAGCACCCAGACCCTGGTGGAGAAGGCCGGTCTCAAGGAGGTTGCTGTGGCAGACCTGAATCCCTCCGACCCCCCCCCCCCCCCCCGGCTGCTTCCTCCCAGGATGTCGACAACTATCTATCTACAATAGTAACGAAATCTTACTCTCCGCACCTCGTGAGGTGAGAAGCTCTCAATTATATTGATATTCAGTATGCTGAGCATTTACAAATTTATACAGACGGTTCCAAATGCCCTGACTCTAGCTAGGTAGCCAATGCATTCGTCATTCCCTCAAAAACATTATAAAAACATTCAGACTCAGCAACAATCTTTCTATATATACGGCGGAACTTTTTGCCATTAGCTTTGCAATGTGCTGGATATAAGTTAACAATCCAACTAAAGCTCTCTATCATCACTAGAGTTCATCAAAAAAAGAAATAGCAGGTCTAGGCCTGATATTTTAAATGAAATTTTAAAACTGAATCAAAAATGACTGGACAAATCTTTACAGGTAACTTTAGTTTGGTGCCCAGCACATGTCGACCAGGCGGACAGGACGGCTAAGGAGGGCCTCAAAACGGAGCCGGTTAATACAGGGGTCGCACTAGCCGCAACAGAATTATACTCCCCGGCCAAGGCCTACGTTATGCGGGAGTGGAACAACATGCCAACCGCTAACACTCCATACAAGCCCCTTTCCCAATTGCCCAGAATACCCTCAGTCGGCCGCATCAATATTCTTCCAATATCATTATAGAAAAATGCATTTGCCGACTGAGGATTGGGACCAGTCTTTTGCCTGCTGGTGCGGGAAAGTATATTTTAAAGCTGGACCCTATATGTCCTCAATGTGGGATCCCCTTCACAGCCGACCACCTGCTGACACAGTGTGTTTTTTATTATTATATATGCTTTATGAACTTTTACAATTAAAATATTTATTTTGAATGGACATTAGATATTAAATTAGTATTTTGTAACCTATATACAATTAAGAAAACATGAAGCAAAAGGAGAACTTAACCCACAAATGTTATTTTTGTTGCGAACGTCTTTAAGTGAAATGCAAGAAATTCTCAATATTATTATTATATATTATGGTATTATTATGCTCTCTATATGCAGAGTATTTGTTTGTACATATATTATAGCACAATACAGTTTTATAAAATAGTATCTTGTGCTTAATGAAGATTATTGATCAGTTTGACAAATTTTGATATTTTTAAAACATATTTTTAATCCCCCGCTACGAAGCGGGAGGGGGTTATAGGAATGCCCTTCGTCCGTCCGTCCGTTTGTCCGTCCGTCTGTCAGTAACATTTGTGTGTCCGCTCCATATCTCATATGCCCTTTGAAGGATTTTCATGAAACTTGGCTCAAATGTTTAGGTCATTGAGACGATGTGCAGAAGGCATGAGTCAGTCACGCCGGCTCAAGGTCAAGGTCACACTTGAAGGTCAAATATTCGAGCCTCAATTGCGTGTCCTCTCCATATCTCCTATGCCTTTTGAATGAATTTCATGAAACTTGGATCAAATGTTTAAGCCATTTAGACGATGTGCAGAAGGCATGGGCCTTTCTCGCCAGCTCAAGGTCAAGGTCACACTTGAAGGTTAAAGTTTTGAGCTGCATTTTCGTGTCTGTTTTTCGTGTCCGCTCCATTTCTTGAAACTTGGCTAAAATGTTTTGCTCATTGAGACCATGTGCAGAAGGCAAAAGCCAGTTACGCCAACTCAAGGTCAAGGTAGGACTTGAATGTTGAATGTTTGAGTCTTTATTTTCATGTCCGTTCTATATCTCCTGTGCCCTTTCAAGGATTTTCATGAAACTTGCCTCAAATGTTTATCACATTTAGGCAATGTGCAAAAGGCATTAGGCAGTAACGCCACCTCAAGGTCAAGGTCACACTTGAAGGTCAAATTTTTGAGCCTCCATTTTTGCATCTGCTCCATATCTCATTTGCTCTTTGAAGGATTTTTATAAAACTTGGCTTAAATGTTTATCACATTGAGGCGACGTGCAGAAGGCATGGAGCAGTCTTGCTACCTCAAGGTCAAGGTCACACTTAAAGGTCAAATGTTTGAGCCTCTTTTTTCGTGTGAGCTCTATATCTCCTATGCCCTTTAAGGAATTTTCATGAAACTGATTAAGGTCAGTGTGATACTTTAAAGTCACCTTTAACATTTAATGATGGATCACAGCGGGGGATATAGCTGTCCTTGGACTGCATTGTTCATGTAGTGTTGTATTGTTGTGTCGTGAAATTTTAATTAAATACCATGCCCAATCTATATAGTTTAAAGACAAATAATGTCGTCAAGAAGAATCTTTCTTGGTAAATATTGATGAAAAACGCCTAAAAATTCAAATGATTTGTTTACAAAAGCGTGGCAAAACAGTTTTTATATGCCGAGTACTATTTGTTACTCGGGAAAGTGATTTATGTATACAGTTCTGTTCCTGGGAGAAACCAATTAAAAATGATGCGAGATACATTATTTTTAAATAGAAACGTGCATCCATTTAATATGCCATTGATTGAAATATACACCTTTCCTGTTTTTCCCACAACCATATAAATCTTTGGTTTAACTATTAATTCGCAAACACGCGTGCGCATTTGTGCAAATTAGTTTACATTGTATGTGATGATTATCAAGAACAATGATTGGATCTTTAATATCATAAATATAATTTACGTTCGTGGAGTGGTCCATTAAGTAAGATACCGAGATACTAGAATTACTGGTGCCTGACCTATAAGGTAAATATAGGGCTACGCTCCAGTTTGTCAACAGCGGTCATGTGATCTTTATATCGAAGTTTGAGCGTTAACCTGTCCCAGCAAGCATGCCAATATGGGCACAATATGGGCTTTACATGGGCAAATATACCATATGGGCCCCATGTGGGACCAATTAAACATTTTACTGCCCATACCGGGCCCATATTGGACCAAGCAAGCCAACCCACATGGGTTCCCAGATAGTATGCCCATATTGGTTCCAATAAGCCACCCGATGTGGACCGATATGGGCTATACCTGGGGTGACACACCACATGTGCCCCACGTGGGACCCATATGCGTTGTATTGCCCATATCAGACCCAGTTGGGTCTATGGCAAGCAAGCCCATATGGGTCCCTGCAAGAAAGCCCAAATGGGCGCCAACCAAATAAGCTCTATATGGGACCCAACAAAAAAATCCCATATAGGTCTCCAACAAGTAAGGCTTTATGGGTCCCAGCAAGAGAGCCCACATGGGTACCAAACAGGCAAGCCCATATGGGTCCCAGCAAGAAGGTCCATATGGGTCCCCGACAAAGAGCATCCCCATATGGGTCTCAGCCAAAAAAGCATATATAGGTCTCCAACAAGTAGACCCATGTGGGTCCCAGAAAGACAGCCCATTATGGGTCCCCAACAAGCAATATCATAGGTCAACAACAGCAATATCATATGGGTCCCAGCAGGAGAGCCCATATGGGTACCAAACAAGCAAGCTCATATAGGTCCCAGCAAGAAGGCCCGTATGGGTTTCTTAACAAACTTCCCCAAACTTCACAAAGAGCATCCCCATAGGGGTTCCCAAAAAGCAACCCAAGCTACCCAATATGTGTCCCATCAAAACAGCCCACATGGGTCCCCAGCATGTAAGCTCGTATGAGTCCCAGCATGTAAGCTCGTATGAGTCCCAGCAAGCCAGCCTGTTGGGGCCCAATATGGGCTATAGCTGGGCTTATTAACCACATGGGTTCCGTAAGGGTCCCACATATATTGTCATGCCCATATCAGTCCCAGATAGGACCCAGGCAAACAAGCCAATATGGGTCCCATCATGAAAGCCTAGATATGCGTCCCCAAAAAGCAAACCCATATGGAGCCAATCAAGAAAGCCCATATGGGCCCCCAAAAAGCAGGCCTAGATGGATTACCAATATCAAGCCCATATTGGTCCAAGCAAGAGAGACCATAGCAAGTTGATATGGGACCCAGCAAACATGCCCATATCGGTCGGTGTGATGTGTACTTCTATGATCAGTTCAAGGCAGTTATTCACGGCCGCCATCTTGACTTGAGAATCGTTTTGTCAACTGCAGATTTTCTTTCGCGGAGCACAATGCAGCCTGCATTCCTTAAATAACAAGTAAGTAAATGTTGGAAAAATGTGTTTTCATAACTTAATAATCATAATTGCACTTTAAATCAGATTTGTAGTAAATATATCTATATTGTCATTTATTTTCGCGAGTATTTAAAAAATGTAACTTTCACAACTGTTTCAAAGTATGTGTGCTGTTTTGTACGTGTAATCTTTGTGCAAATAAAGCATGGTCCATGCTATGCAATACTGTAAGATTGGTATATCTACTGGTGGTGTTGTCTCGCATTTGATTCCATTATCGTACCCTACTACCAGTAAAGGCTGTGTGTTATAGAGTCACATCAAGTATTAGGTTTGTCCACACTGTGTTTGGCCTTTAAATGTGTCTGAATTTACTCATAATGTGTTATTCTTTGATTGCTGTTTTATTGTGCCACATGTGTACAGTTCACAATCATGCTTTATTTACAGAATTGTATCTGTCTAGACTAGTTAATATCATCTAAATGGTATGGTCCATTTCTGTAACACAGACCAAAATGTCATCATGAATAGTGTGTGATTGTTTATTTTTCCTGTTTACACGAAGACAACAAATGATTGATTGTACATATGTAGTACATGAATGCATTGTATGGTTAACATTATGCATAAAGGAACTAACACATCTATTGAATACCCTTTAACGACAACAGACATATGTTAATTACTAGTAAGTGTTATATTTTGCAAATAGTAATCCAATTAAAGTAAGAACGTATTAAATGTGTTGTTGTATTAAATAATGAACTTTAATTAGCAAAGTTATATATATATGCTCCGCAGCTTGTGAGGAACACTCATATAATAGTTATTGTTTATTGTATTTTGCAATGCATCATGTATGTATAACAAAAAGGACCTTCACGTAAACGAAACCTACATGGGTCCCATGCAATCAGCGTTAGCAAAACCCAACTGGGTCCCATATAGGATGCCCATAGAGGACCCATATCGAAACCTGGATGGGTCCTAATTGGGCAGCTCTTATAGGGCCAAGTGAGATTTTGCAAACTACTTTTGCATAGGTGCCGTATGGGTAGCCTATAATGGGGCCCATCTTGGATCCATATATGACCCACATGGATCCCATAATGCAACCCATATGGGACCCATATGGGTTGCCCATACAGGACCCATATCGAGGCCCATATTGGACCTATATGGGTACCCCATATAGGACCCACCTTGGGTCTACATGGAACCCACATAGGTCCCATATCGCAACCCATCTAGGACCCATACAAATACAGTTTGCAATTCCCATTGAACCCCATATGGATTGCCCATACAGGACCCATATCGAAGCCCATATTGGACCAATATGGACATCCCATAAAGGACCCATCGTGGGTCCACATGGAACCCATATAGGTCCAATATTGCAACCCATCTGGGACCCATACAAATGCAGTTTGCAAAATCCCATTTGGCCCCATACGGTTAGCCCATACAGGCCCAGCCATATATTCATGCTGGCTGGGGTAGTATCTGCTCACGATATCAATAGTTCTAAACAACTTAAAATAGTGTAATTTGAGTGCACTTGGCTATTGGGTGGTTATTGTCTGCGTGTGCAACATATCATTTAGCCTGTTTTTTGGTAACGGTATTGCAACACTCAGTGAGTGACAGTTACTGAATAGGCTAAACCAAAGGAACAGATATACTACACTGCCAAATCATAGGTTTATTATGCTAAAACACATTAGCCTTAAACTTGTAAATGTATAATTCTGAAACTTTTTAACTAAAAAAATCATACAATCAGTCAATTAATTATTTAAGTGTCGTGCATACGAAGCAATACATACTTTTGTAATAATCTCAATATATGTCAGTATAAACGACACTTGGTAGGGATGCAAATATTAATGAATATAAATATTTATCATAATTTGAAATTTCAACGATATGTGAAATGTAACAAACTGTAAGCAATTGCGTTCTTTTCCTACTGAATCGTTATTAAATACGTACTGTATCGACACCATAAATGTTACATTAGTTTTTACGTTTAAAATTCACATCGTTGTTTTGAGCAGTATTCAGGTTATTCATGAAGTATTTAAACTGCTTAAATGTATGTATCCTTTTAAGTGACGTCTTGCATTGAGCTCCGGTCAAATTTCAGTTCAGCAGATGTCTTTTTTTTAAATTGACTTGTTGTATAAATGTATACTATCATATTGTCTTATTCATTTATTCTAACATATATAGGTGTTATCATCTGATGTTCTACAACTCATCGGATTTGTATTTCTATATCACACACAAAGTGTTGTGTTTCCGTACGAGTGTAGTACCCTGTACCCCTGTGTAAACAGAATCCGTTTTAAATCAACACCAACATTCGCCGGTATTTGGTAACAATCGGAATGCACATTTACATCTCTAAATATGGCATGAAGCTTGTCATATAAATTTAGTGTAAATAATAGAACATTAAATATGTATAAACAACGAAATGCTGAACACATGCCACCTACCTACCTACCTATTGTTAACTCTGCCTATATGCAGATGATCGGATAGTATTTTCAAAATGTTTCAACATTTACGGAGCCACCGGAACCCTGCAACTTTACGAACATCTACCTGATGTATTCGTCTTCACCTTTCGTAAATCAACATTCCAATGAGAATAACAGCGTGATGGCGATTTTAAAGGGTTTATTTTGATCAAATGACGACTATCGTCATTGAACACATGCCCACTCGGAGGGCAAGAGTTTGACATACTCATTTACTATAATGTAAATTGTTTTTTTTTATACTATTGTATGATTTGCATAGTGTGTTTTTGGAAATCTGACAAACGTTCGTTGTATAATAATGTATAATAATGTATAGTCTAGTATGTGTCTAGTTCTTATAACTTGTAGCAGACTAAGTGTGTCAAATAGATTTCATAAAGCGCCACACTAGCACAATAATATAGTTGTCACAATACTTGCCATTTTATTGAAAGTGTATGGGCCCCTTAATTAGTGCGATTCCAGCGGGCTAAACGGGGCCTGGTAATAATTATTAAAAAATGGCTTTAATGGCTTTAACCCATTTTTCTGGTCTCTGCGGACGTTAATGACCTCAACAAGTTGTATTATCCCTATATTGAACACTGCAGAATGTGAAACCATGTGACAAATTCCCGTTGGTCATATGAGAGGGACCAAAAATCGAAATGTTTTGTTGCGTGTTGTAGCATATTGTAGCCAATGAGTTATCTTCGAAAAGTAAGTGTAATCCAAATGACATAATCATGCAGCAATTTATAATTTTCCACAACATATAAGGCATTCTTGTAAATATAACCATGGAAATGCCAATTACCTGTTGAAATCAATCATTTGTTAACATTGATTTCCACTGTCCGAAACTAAATCAATGAAAGTATTTACAGCAAGATTTGAGAAAAAATAACACCAAAAAATAAAATCAAAAATATAATTATAATAATTTTAAACAAACGCCAGATAGCTTAATGACAACTCCATCTTACGTATTTTGTATAGTCTGGTGATCTTAAATTATAGTTAATGTGTCCAAAGACACTTATGATATCAACTAAAAAATTCTTTAAAAAAATCCGTGATTGAGATCTTAATGGCATTTCATTCTGTGGTTAAAGTGTACAATATAATTAACCTTCGATCATTGTTCTAAGTGTTTAATTTTTATATGAGACATTTTGGACGCGTTCAAAGCAATTTAATTATGAACCAGTTATAGAATTTCTATAAGAAAGAAATATTTACGATTAAAATAAGCTTACAACACTGCGAACTATTTAAACATTCGACACTGCGGTTAGAAAACTGGGACTTTGTAAAATATTTTCTGATGTTATAATACGAGATTGTAATCGTTCACAGGGAATGTCGGTTACAAGGTAAATTTGTCCGTTGACAATTGGTGGTATTTATTAAAATGAATACAAACATCATGCTAATAAAATACCTACCCTCTGCAAGTCTGAAATATAATGCGCTTCATTCATACCCGTTGCGTTGTCTAAGTTTGTCTTACCCGATATTTAATCGGTTTTGTAATCGGAGCCCTGTGCTGTAGGTCCCAATAAGTGATGTAGGGCTGTACTATCTAAATAGTAATAGTAGTAAAATAAGTTTAACTCGAAGATATGTTTTTAGGTTTAGACACTTGCTTTGATATTCTTTTTTGGAGATGTTGGTAGGGTAAACATTGGTATGCAAAAATACATCACAGATATGTTTTAAGATTGGAGACTACAGTATGACACTTGCGCAGAAAGTAGCCGCTAAAAAGATGTTGATAAAACAGTCAACTTTGTTTAGTGTCGGGTTCTTTCTTACATAACACATGACATACCATTTGTATTGCTTAAATCTTTCCAGCTTAGAATGCTCTTTAAGAAAAGGTATGGTTATGAGGGTCCCTATGTGCAAAATGTTGCATTTATTTTTGGTCAAAGTTAGCGCTTTTACATTAAATTACATAAGGAATGGAATTATTATATTGTAACCTGTATAGCAAATTTGCATATTTACATCCTTATTACCTTTTCGCTTCCTTTGTTCCGTTTAAGTGTACAGTAAGAAAAAGATTATTAGCATGTTGTGTGTACGCGAGACAAAAAGTAGTAATGGCTGTTTTTGATCGACAAACCCTAATTTTCTTTGGATTATTTCTCAAGGTATGCATCCTTAAAGGTAACTAAATTTACTAAATCAACAATATAATGGTTATTGTTCAAATTTCAGTTATCGTATACATAACACAACAAATACAAATTATTAATAATACAATTAATATTTAATATTGATAACTGCGATTAACGTGACACTATGGTAACAGAATGAGGATACGAAAACATGTGTTGTCGGTCTGCTGTTAGTTAGTTATTGAATTATATATTTATTTATTTACAGGTATTTTATTTACTTAGTACGTTTTTTTTTTAAATGAAACCCCTTTAATCCGGATTCCTATGGATCATAAAGTCGGAATGCGAAACCGTTCACTCTTTATTTATTAACGCCGCGCTTGAGCTTGGCTTCTATATGTTTACCGTAATCATATAGAAGGAACATGAGCTATTTGACTTTTACAATAAGAAACGAACATGAAGTCGCTTACTCAAAGTGAGAAGTATTGGAATTTTAAATATATTTATTTTATGTACAACACGCAAATTTTTGCTGCGCATAGAATTTTGAGTATCCTCTAACTATAGTGCGAAAGGTTTAACCTGTCCGATATGAATACATTACACACTGACTGAGTGCGCTAGTTTTATCTGAACCGATCAACCAAAGAATGCGTCATAATTTATAATTTCTGTTCAATGGACCATGTAAATTGTTAAGTTCATGAACATGTCTTGCACCATGATAACGCCAGCTTTAATAGTCCAGTGGATAAAGCACTGGCATTTCAACGGAATTGGCAGAGGTTCGATCCCATGCCTGTATCGAAATGTTTTCAGATTTGTTCTCATGCCATATGCATAGTGTTGAATTAATTTTAATTAATTATTGTGTTTTGTATTATCAACAATAATAATAAGATAATTAAATGATTCATAAAAATGATACCGTCCAGTGATTCCAAAAATGAATAAACAAAGTCCATGGCCGCATAACACACAGCGATACATAAACAATGTTTCATACTATTAAACATGAATGTGCAAAACTCGAACTCTTGACTGATACGGTGTTACCTACTGCGTTACTAAAGAACTATCAAAGCGGAGCAGAAAATAATCACTTATAAATCGTTGTCATGTATAAATAACACTTGTCAAGCGTATCGACGAAAGCCTTTACTTAAAATAGCATGTTCAACCATTGTTTACCGTATTCATATTTGGCAGGTTAATAATTTCGCACTATTCATTCGAGCTGCTTATTTATTCAGTTCAAAAATATAATTGAGTAATCTATACTATTGAACTGTGCAATATTACTTCGTTTGTTGCAATGAGAATTTCAAGAAATATTGACGTTTAAACCTTTATTTTCTAGAGATCTTACTTGTACTTTAATATTGTACTTGTTTCAAAACCTATGTTTATTTAATTCCTTTCTTAATTCTTTATTAATCCAATGCATTTGCGTGGTAAATGCGACTACTTCCTAATATAAATATTATTATATCAAATCGGTAGTTACATAATTCCTTTTTCGATTCTCATTTTTACTGTAGAGGAAATGTCCCAATCGGGAATTTGGGGAATGTGCATGCGCAATATATACTTACTCCTAATCAAAGAGTGCGATTTAAATCGTTTAAAACATTTTAAAATATCATAGTTTCAATGCACTTCACTATTTCTAAGTTTTTGTCTGCGGATTTAACGTATCAAATTCCCGGTTGTTTGGTAATACTATTGTAATCAAAGCGCTGAACGCAATATAGTTTTTCACCATTGCATGCCACTGGGAATAAAGCTTTCGTTTCAAATGTTTATATTAACACATATTAAAATTGGTCGACGTTATTTAACAATTCATGTTGTCTAGACGAAAATATGTCAGCGTTTTTTAATGATATAAATACACAAATGCAATTTATTGATTCTTTAAATATAACACTTATTACCTATTACCTAAAGTGCATACGTGTGTTCAATATAGTTAATCACATAACGTTCGAGGAAACACATTAATAAAATAGATTCGTCTAATATGTAAGGTGTACTATGTCAAAATATAAGTAAGAATGTGTAAATCAAATCTTTATTTACAAACAAATCGAAATATTTGTTATATATACCATTACAATTTTCTATATTCCAAATACGGTTTGTCATGTTACCGCCTGCTTTAGAAATATAAACAGAAGATATGAAGACATATGCATAATAATGCAGATCACATGTAAGCTGCCACCAGTAGTAAAAAGTGCAAACACTAGCACAATTGACCAGTGTACCTTCCGTCTATAAACCAAATGCAATCGTTAATTTTATTTCATGTTGTTTGATTGAAAATAAACCAATTTGCTCTATACACAATATTTACAATTGTTTAATTATCGCTTGAGAAGCATTTTTAGTTACACATTAAAATAAAAATACTGGTGTCTAACCTGAAGATTAAACAACAATCGTGACCGCTAGTTGAACTCGTGATACATCAACAGCTCGGTTAGATTTATTTGTATTGATAAATAACAATGACTAAGAACGTTGCATTACATATTACTTACAGATATTTATTCCTCCGCAATTTAACCTATACTTTAACCTTTCGTTGAAAGCCGCGAATTAGTATACCCTTTTGAATTGTACAAGCATTACCTATTCTTAAAGCAATTATACTCTAACGTAGTCCAATACTCACATTGGCACAATTGACTCTGAAATAACACACTGTTAAACCATAGGGTTATAGCTATGAAACGATCGTACACTTAATGAGGTGGACTTTTGAAAAAAAAGGTTGTTAACGAAGAAAACCGCACATTCAATAAAATATCGTACATTTCCAGAAATATCATACGATACAGTCTGAATTCAAGGTTTGGTTGGAAAAATATATGTTAATGATATAAACATGATTAATTAAAACGACTACATAGTATTTGTTGTGGGTTATTGTAAGAAAACAATAAGTTGGCAAACACATTAAAATTGTATTTTCCAAAAACAGCTTAGTTATTCAGTGTTATTAATTTAAATAGAACTTTTTTGACTAAAGAAAAAAAAAGTTTTATAAAACTACCAATAATTCTAATGGTATGCTTTTTACTATAAAACAAAGAAAAAACACAGGGTCACCGTATTTTTCGAGAAAAAAAAGTCAGAAAAAATCATATTAATTACTCTACAATGCTTGGTAAAATACAATAGTGCTACAAATCATAATGAATTTTATTTGTGTTCGAAACATCACTAAATAATTAAAGTGTACACAATAGTCATTAAAGCCAACAAACTTTTAGGAATTCGTAGCTATCAAGTGAATAGCAATGCGTGTTCAGTTATATCGAATCAACTGGTTTTGTCTATTTTACTTTTCAGTGTGTTAACAAAAACTTAATAAAACACTGAACACATATGTACAATACGATTAAAAAAAATTAACATTGTGTATATAACTGATTTATTAAATAACAGCAGTTGATAAAAGAAATGTACAAACCGTTTGATACTGACAAGGCATGAAAACAACAGAAATCGCCTATATAATTTTGTCTTCTGTAAATCTTTTGACCTATCAACACACCAGATTAAATCTCTTTTGCATCTAATTGTTTCAACCCTAAGATAATAAACTATATATTGCATAGCGTATTTATTTTCTTTAGCATATATTGTTAATATCAATTGATGTTATACAACGAGGCGGTGTGCAATTTTGATGTCCATGTCATAAAATGTGTAACAGGAAAACGTTTTATAACAACATCATTATAGTGTTAGGCATATGAATTAAAGTATAACTAGTTTTCATCGGCAGTTGTTGTTGTACTGTTTAACAAATTACACCGAAATATTGCTCAATTAAAAACGACTTAGAGTGTTCAAGTTACTTAATAAGTATTGAAAAAAACGAAGTCGCCACATTTCTCAACAACTAACGCTGCATCATTACCCACAAAAGTATATATTGTGTATCTCTTCAATTCCACCAATGCACCAGGTCGTCATTGTATTGTCCGTCAACGATTTGGGAAGCAATGGCCCGTGCAAAATAGACAGTGAGATAACGTGACTTAAATGTTTTACACCTTCTTTCTCAACTGTTACACATTTAGTAAACAGCGTCATATAATGCGTGGCATCATTGCTATTCTTGAACTATACTGGTTGAATAAAAGCAAAAGTAACCATGTGAGAATATTTAACACATTGAACGCGTTTGAATTTGAAAACATCACAAATTTCCGTTGGTCGCATGAGATGGACTATACATGGAAATGTTTTTTGTTTCAAACTGTTTGCAGTATATATCAGCCAACGACAGTGCCTCCAAGAAGGACGTTTAATAGGAGTGACATTATCATGGAGAGCAATTTATCATTTGCATACTATTTATCATGAGCCGGAAGTACACTTGAGTGCAGACATGTGCAATCGATGATAAGAAATACAGGGCAAAACATCTTAAACGCAAGTTAACGTATCGGCGATATTAATCTTTATAAATGCATACAACGTATTTTAAATAACAATAACTACCATGTTATGCACGGATATGTAACACTTACTATAATCGACATATCTTTATCATAGTAAAAAAACTCATTTTAAAGTGTGTTTATATACCAACATGTTCCTTTATATTAATACCGTAGTCTGGTAAAATTTGGATCGTAAATCGCTTTAAATAATTTTCACGTCCTTTTATGCACCATTATCAGATTGTGCAGATGTAACATGCATATGTGATAACCGCGCGCAAGCAGACGATACATAAAACCATTAAAACAAAGAGCATGGAATAATCACACATTTTTTTCTGACTGCACTGCATATTGACAAACTTGAAGCCACGCGCCAGATATCTGAACATTATCTCTATTTTGAAGGTGATATTAAATTATAGTGTTTGTGTCCAAAGACACATGCGATGAAAAATAATATATTCTTGCAAAATACCCCTAATTGAAATCTTAAAGGCGCGTATCGAAGGTCAATTGCCAATATAAAATTTGCAAAAATTAAGTGCATTTCCAGAGCATTAATATTTAAGATGTGTTAAATACGATGGCCTTGTAGCTATATGATAATGTGATGTACACCGTTGGACAGTTTGACTTTTGAAGGACAAGCATGGGTCGTGTACGCGACATATCGTCTGGTCATGGGGATTATTATGTGAAGTATTAAATAATAATTAATTAATAATTAATACTAATTAATGAGTATGCAAATATTAAAACTTAGACCTTAAATTGTGACCTTCACCTTTGCCTTACAAAAACTGGTCATGTACGCGAAATCTGGTCATGACGAATAATTATTTGAAGTTATATTAAAATCCTTCCAGGCATTATGAAGTCATTTAGCGGAAACAAACTACAAGTATTTTACCTTTGACCTAGACCTTTGACGGACAAGCATGGGTCATGTACGCGCCGCATCATCTGGTCATGGAGAATAATTACTTGAAGTTATTTTTAAATGCTACTCTGCATTACGCAGCTATATAGCGGAAACGAAATGCAAGTATTTTTTCCGGAATTTGACTTTCGACCTTGAATTGTGACCTTGACCTTTGAAGGACAAGCATGGGTCGTGTACGCGACATATCGTCTTGTCATGGGGAATGATTATA
Organism: Congeria kusceri; assembly: GCA_027627225.1. NCBI lineage: Eukaryota > Metazoa > Mollusca > Bivalvia > Myida > Dreissenidae > Congeria > Congeria kusceri. The sequence continues at coordinate 740,379 of CM051025.1, read as the reverse complement.
TGAAGTTATATTAAAATATTTCCAGGCATTAATAAATTATGGAGCTGAAAGAAAATACAAGTATTTAACATTTAACCTTAAATTGTGACCTTGACCTTGGCCTTTGACAGACACGCATGGGTCATGTACCCACCACATCGTCTCGTATTCCGAGTTTTAGCAATGAAATGTTTTGTCGACAAACCCCGTACTGAGTATATGAATATATTTACTTCAAAGCATTTACCGGCTTATGCAGACTGTTAAAGCAACATACGAATGAACTAAAGACAGGCAAAAGTAACACAATTAGCCATATACACTATACTATTAATAATTTAAAGCAATTTGAACGACAAATGCCGTACTCATACACCAAACGCTAACTCTGTCAAACTACGGTGTAATCACAACCAAAAACGAAGCACCCATACACCGACACCGGCTGACTTTCACTGATGATAAAACACAGTATATTAATAAACAATACTCAGTACCGTAGCCTGCAATAACCCGTACACGAGCAACTGAATATATCAATCCTTAGTACACCTGTCACAATAATATTGCAGTCCATATCTCAGTCATTTATTAATCAAAATTACTGGAACTTGGAACATGTTTTCATTATAGCATATGTAAACAATCGATCGATTCACATTTTTATATACATGTTAAAAATATTAAATAATTAACTGAACTTTTTTTAAACGATTTAAATCGGCATAAAACTTACTGTTTGTGTAGTGAACCTGCTTTATTTTGGTTCGATAATTGGTCAATCTCCGGTGTCCCGTCTTACCCAGTTTATGCACCTATACTCCTTATCTTGGGTTAAAAAACGACATACTATGACGAAAAAAAACTTTTAATTTCAACACGATATTAGTGATATTTTTGATTTTAAAGGTAATCAATGCGAACTAAATTGTATGTATTATCCGCCCATCTTTCCGAAAACTACATCCACACATGCGTTTCAGTTACATCAAATAAATCATACAAATACAAAATGACGCCAGATTCACTTGTAGAAACGCGCGAATGACGCCAGCTTCATTGATAAAAGTCAAATAATCAAAATGACGTCATCTTCATTGATAATACAGTGAACTAAATAATGTAAACAACCACACACTAAAAGTAAATTAAACGTAATTATAAAATATATTATAAAAATGTTGTTTAATCACGGTACGTGGCGCTACGTGGTTTCGACATGATTGTTGTTACGAATTAGCTATCGTGTGTTTAAGCACCTGCATTTAACTGAGCAATATCAATTGACTACGCCAATAAATAAAATTTTGTTGTAGAATAAGCTATAGTTGAGTTTATTCTTTGTCTATGGAAAACTACACGAGTGTCGTGTTAAATTTATGGATCAAGGTGAGTTTTCATACACATCCCGGGCATTGGCGGCTGAATTCCGGTTAGCTATTTGGTCTGATTACTTTAAAACTACACATGTTATTTACTTGAACAAGTTAAACGCGTTTGAATTTGAAAACATCACAAATTTCCGTTGGTCGCATGAGATGGACTATACATGGAAATGTTTTTTGTTTCAAACTGTTTGCAGTATATATCAGCCAACGACAGTGCCTCCAAGAAGGACGTTTAATAGGAGTGACATTATCATGGAGAGCAATTTATCATTTGCATACTATTTATCATGAGCCGGAAGTACACTTGAGTGCAGACATGTGCAATCGATGATAAGAAATACAGGGCAAAACATCTTAAACGCAAGTTAACGTATCGGCGATATTAATCTTTATAAATGCATACAACGTATTTTAAATAACAATAACTACCATGTTATGCACGGATATGTAACACTTACTATAATCGACATATCTTTATCATAGTAAAAAAACTCATTTTAAAGTGTGTTTATATACCAACATGTTCCTTTATATTAATACCGTAGTCTGGTAAAATTTGGATCGTAAATCGCTTTAAATAATTTTCACGTCCTTTTATGCACCATTATCAGATTGTGCAGATGTAACATGCATATGTGATAACCGCGCGCAAGCAGACGATACATAAAACCATTAAAACAAAGAGCATGGAATAATCACACATTTTTTTCTGACTGCACTGCATATTGACAAACTTGAAGCCACGCGCCAGATATCTGAACATTATCTCTATTTTGAAGGTGATATTAAATTATAGTGTTTGTGTCCAAAGACACATGCGATGAAAAATAATATATTCTTGCAAAATACCCCTAATTGAAATCTTAAAGGCGCGTATCGAAGGTCAATTGCCAATATAAAATTTGCAAAAATTAAGTGCATTTCCAGAGCATTAATATTTAAGATGTGTTAAATACGATGGCCTTGTAGCTATATGATAATGTGATGTACACCGTTGGACAGTTTGACTTTTGAAGGACAAGCATGGGTCGTGTACGCGACATATCGTCTGGTCATGGGGATTATTATGTGAAGTATTAAATAATAATTAATTAATAATTAATACTAATTAATGAGTATGCAAATATTAAAACTTAGACCTTAAATTGTGACCTTCACCTTTGCCTTACAAAAACTGGTCATGTACGCGAAATCTGGTCATGACGAATAATTATTTGAAGTTATATTAAAATCCTTCCAGGCATTATGAAGTCATTTAGCGGAAACAAACTACAAGTATTTTACCTTTGACCTAGACCTTTGACGGACAAGCATGGGTCATGTACGCGCCGCATCATCTGGTCATGGAGAATAATTACTTGAAGTTATTTTTAAATGCTACTCTGCATTACGCAGCTATATAGCGGAAACGAAATGCAAGTATTTTTTCCGGAATTTGACTTTCGACCTTGAATTGTGACCTTGACCTTTGAAGGACAAGCATGGGTCGTGTACGCGACATATCGTCTTGTCATGGGGAATGATTATATGAAGTTATATTAAAATATTTCCAGGCATTAATAAATTATGGAGCTGAAAGAAAATACAAGTATTTAACATTTAACCTTAAATTGTGACCTTGACCTTGGCCTTTGACAGACACGCATGGGTCATGTACCCACCACATCGTCTCGTATTCCGAGTTTTAGCAATGAAATGTTTTGTCGACAAACCCCGTACTGAGTATATGAATATATTTACTTCAAAGCATTTACCGGCTTATGCAGACTGTTAAAGCAACATACGAATGAACTAAAGACAGGCAAAAGTAACACAATTAGCCATATACACTATACTATTAATAATTTAAAGCAATTTGAACGACAAATGCCGTACTCATACACCAAACGCTAACTCTGTCAAACTACGGTGTAATCACAACCAAAAACGAAGCACCCATACACCGACACCGGCTGACTTTCACTGATGATAAAACACAGTATATTAATAAACAATACTCAGTACCGTAGCCTGCAATAACCCGTACACGAGCAACTGAATATATCAATCCTTAGTACACCTGTCACAATAATATTGCAGTCCATATCTCAGTCATTTATTAATCAAAATTACTGGAACTTGGAACATGTTTTCATTATAGCATATGTAAACAATCGATCGATTCACATTTTTATATACATGTTAAAAATATTAAATAATTAACTGAACTTTTTTTAAACGATTTAAATCGGCATAAAACTTACTGTTTGTGTAGTGAACCTGCTTTATTTTGGTTCGATAATTGGTCAATCTCCGGTGTCCCGTCTTACCCAGTTTATGCACCTATACTCCTTATCTTGGGTTAAAAAACGACATACTATGACGAAAAAAAACTTTTAATTTCAACACGATATTAGTGATATTTTTGATTTTAAAGGTAATCAATGCGAACTAAATTGTATGTATTATCCGCCCATCTTTCCGAAAACTACATCCACACATGCGTTTCAGTTACATCAAATAAATCATACAAATACAAAATGACGCCAGATTCACTTGTAGAAACGCGCGAATGACGCCAGCTTCATTGATAAAAGTCAAATAATCAAAATGACGTCATCTTCATTGATAATACAGTGAACTAAATAATGTAAACAACCACACACTAAAAGTAAATTAAACGTAATTATAAAATATATTATAAAAATGTTGTTTAATCACGGTACGTGGCGCTACGTGGTTTCGACATGATTGTTGTTACGAATTAGCTATCGTGTGTTTAAGCACCTGCATTTAACTGAGCAATATCAATTGACTACGCCAATAAATAAAATTTTGTTGTAGAATAAGCTATAGTTGAGTTTATTCTTTGTCTATGGAAAACTACACGAGTGTCGTGTTAAATTTATGGATCAAGGTGAGTTTTCATACACATCCCGGGCATTGGCGGCTGAATTCCGGTTAGCTATTTGGTCTGATTACTTTAAAACTACACATGTTATTTACTTGAACAAGTTAAACGCGTTTGAATTTGAAAACATCACAAATTTCCGTTGGTCGCATGAGATGGACTATACATGGAAATGTTTTTTGTTTCAAACTGTTTGCAGTATATATCAGCCAACGACAGTGCCTCCAAGAAGGACGTTTAATAGGAGTGACATTATCATGGAGAGCAATTTATCATTTGCATACTATTTATCATGAGCCGGAAGTACACTTGAGTGCAGACATGTGCAATCGATGATAAGAAATACAGGGCAAAACATCTTAAACGCAAGTTAACGTATCGGCGATATTAATCTTTATAAATGCATACAACGTATTTTAAATAACAATAACTACCATGTTATGCACGGATATGTAACACTTACTATAATCGACATATCTTTATCATAGTAAAAAAACTCATTTTAAAGTGTGTTTATATACCAACATGTTCCTTTATATTAATACCGTAGTCTGGTAAAATTTGGATCGTAAATCGCTTTAAATAATTTTCACGTCCTTTTATGCACCATTATCAGATTGTGCAGATGTAACATGCATATGTGATAACCGCGCGCAAGCAGACGATACATAAAACCATTAAAACAAAGAGCATGGAATAATCACACATTTTTTTCTGACTGCACTGCATATTGACAAACTTGAAGCCACGCGCCAGATATCTGAACATTATCTCTATTTTGAAGGTGATATTAAATTATAGTGTTTGTGTCCAAAGACACATGCGATGAAAAATAATATATTCTTGCAAAATACCCCTAATTGAAATCTTAAAGGCGCGTATCGAAGGTCAATTGCCAATATAAAATTTGCAAAAATTAAGTGCATTTCCAGAGCATTAATATTTAAGATGTGTTAAATACGATGGCCTTGTAGCTATATGATAATGTGATGTACACCGTTGGACAGTTTGACTTTTGAAGGACAAGCATGGGTCGTGTACGCGACATATCGTCTGGTCATGGGGATTATTATGTGAAGTATTAAATAATAATTAATTAATAATTAATACTAATTAATGAGTATGCAAATATTAAAACTTAGACCTTAAATTGTGACCTTCACCTTTGCCTTACAAAAACTGGTCATGTACGCGAAATCTGGTCATGACGAATAATTATTTGAAGTTATATTAAAATCCTTCCAGGCATTATGAAGTCATTTAGCGGAAACAAACTACAAGTATTTTACCTTTGACCTAGACCTTTGACGGACAAGCATGGGTCATGTACGCGCCGCATCATCTGGTCATGGAGAATAATTACTTGAAGTTATTTTTAAATGCTACTCTGCATTACGCAGCTATATAGCGGAAACGAAATGCAAGTATTTTTTCCGGAATTTGACTTTCGACCTTGAATTGTGACCTTGACCTTTGAAGGACAAGCATGGGTCGTGTACGCGACATATCGTCTTGTCATGGGGAATGATTATATGAAGTTATATTAAAATATTTCCAGGCATTAATAAATTATGGAGCTGAAAGAAAATACAAGTATTTAACATTTAACCTTAAATTGTGACCTTGACCTTGGCCTTTGACAGACACGCATGGGTCATGTACCCACCACATCGTCTCGTATTCCGAGTTTTAGCAATGAAATGTTTTGTCGACAAACCCCGTACTGAGTATATGAATATATTTACTTCAAAGCATTTACCGGCTTATGCAGACTGTTAAAGCAACATACGAATGAACTAAAGACAGGCAAAAGTAACACAATTAGCCATATACACTATACTATTAATAATTTAAAGCAATTTGAACGACAAATGCCGTACTCATACACCAAACGCTAACTCTGTCAAACTACGGTGTAATCACAACCAAAAACGAAGCACCCATACACCGACACCGGCTGACTTTCACTGATGATAAAACACAGTATATTAATAAACAATACTCAGTACCGTAGCCTGCAATAACCCGTACACGAGCAACTGAATATATCAATCCTTAGTACACCTGTCACAATAATATTGCAGTCCATATCTCAGTCATTTATTAATCAAAATTACTGGAACTTGGAACATGTTTTCATTATAGCATATGTAAACAATCGATCGATTCACATTTTTATATACATGTTAAAAATATTAAATAATTAACTGAACTTTTTTTAAACGATTTAAATCGGCATAAAACTTACTGTTTGTGTAGTGAACCTGCTTTATTTTGGTTCGATAATTGGTCAATCTCCGGTGTCCCGTCTTACCCAGTTTATGCACCTATACTCCTTATCTTGGGTTAAAAAACGACATACTATGACGAAAAAAAACTTTTAATTTCAACACGATATTAGTGATATTTTTGATTTTAAAGGTAATCAATGCGAACTAAATTGTATGTATTATCCGCCCATCTTTCCGAAAACTACATCCACACATGCGTTTCAGTTACATCAAATAAATCATACAAATACAAAATGACGCCAGATTCACTTGTAGAAACGCGCGAATGACGCCAGCTTCATTGATAAAAGTCAAATAATCAAAATGACGTCATCTTCATTGATAATACAGTGAACTAAATAATGTAAACAACCACACACTAAAAGTAAATTAAACGTAATTATAAAATATATTATAAAAATGTTGTTTAATCACGGTACGTGGCGCTACGTGGTTTCGACATGATTGTTGTTACGAATTAGCTATCGTGTGTTTAAGCACCTGCATTTAACTGAGCAATATCAATTGACTACGCCAATAAATAAAATTTTGTTGTAGAATAAGCTATAGTTGAGTTTATTCTTTGTCTATGGAAAACTACACGAGTGTCGTGTTAAATTTATGGATCAAGGTGAGTTTTCATACACATCCCGGGCATTGGCGGCTGAATTCCGGTTAGCTATTTGGTCTGATTACTTTAAAACTACACATGTTATTTACTTGAACAAGTTAAACGCGTTTGAATTTGAAAACATCACAAATTTCCGTTGGTCGCATGAGATGGACTATACATGGAAATGTTTTTTGTTTCAAACTGTTTGCAGTATATATCAGCCAACGACAGTGCCTCCAAGAAGGACGTTTAATAGGAGTGACATTATCATGGAGAGCAATTTATCATTTGCATACTATTTATCATGAGCCGGAAGTACACTTGAGTGCAGACATGTGCAATCGATGATAAGAAATACAGGGCAAAACATCTTAAACGCAAGTTAACGTATCGGCGATATTAATCTTTATAAATGCATACAACGTATTTTAAATAACAATAACTACCATGTTATGCACGGATATGTAACACTTACTATAATCGACATATCTTTATCATAGTAAAAAAACTCATTTTAAAGTGTGTTTATATACCAACATGTTCCTTTATATTAATACCGTAGTCTGGTAAAATTTGGATCGTAAATCGCTTTAAATAATTTTCACGTCCTTTTATGCACCATTATCAGATTGTGCAGATGTAACATGCATATGTGATAACCGCGCGCAAGCAGACGATACATAAAACCATTAAAACAAAGAGCATGGAATAATCACACATTTTTTTCTGACTGCACTGCATATTGACAAACTTGAAGCCACGCGCCAGATATCTGAACATTATCTCTATTTTGAAGGTGATATTAAATTATAGTGTTTGTGTCCAAAGACACATGCGATGAAAAATAATATATTCTTGCAAAATACCCCTAATTGAAATCTTAAAGGCGCGTATCGAAGGTCAATTGCCAATATAAAATTTGCAAAAATTAAGTGCATTTCCAGAGCATTAATATTTAAGATGTGTTAAATACGATGGCCTTGTAGCTATATGATAATGTGATGTACACCGTTGGACAGTTTGACTTTTGAAGGACAAGCATGGGTCGTGTACGCGACATATCGTCTGGTCATGGGGATTATTATGTGAAGTATTAAATAATAATTAATTAATAATTAATACTAATTAATGAGTATGCAAATATTAAAACTTAGACCTTAAATTGTGACCTTCACCTTTGCCTTACAAAAACTGGTCATGTACGCGAAATCTGGTCATGACGAATAATTATTTGAAGTTATATTAAAATCCTTCCAGGCATTATGAAGTCATTTAGCGGAAACAAACTACAAGTATTTTACCTTTGACCTAGACCTTTGACGGACAAGCATGGGTCATGTACGCGCCGCATCATCTGGTCATGGAGAATAATTACTTGAAGTTATTTTTAAATGCTACTCTGCATTACGCAGCTATATAGCGGAAACGAAATGCAAGTATTTTTTCCGGAATTTGACTTTCGACCTTGAATTGTGACCTTGACCTTTGAAGGACAAGCATGGGTCGTGTACGCGACATATCGTCTTGTCATGGGGAATGATTATATGAAGTTATATTAAAATATTTCCAGGCATTAATAAATTATGGAGCTGAAAGAAAATACAAGTATTTAACATTTAACCTTAAATTGTGACCTTGACCTTGGCCTTTGACAGACACGCATGGGTCATGTACCCACCACATCGTCTCGTATTCCGAGTTTTAGCAATGAAATGTTTTGTCGACAAACCCCGTACTGAGTATATGAATATATTTACTTCAAAGCATTTACCGGCTTATGCAGACTGTTAAAGCAACATACGAATGAACTAAAGACAGGCAAAAGTAACACAATTAGCCATATACACTATACTATTAATAATTTAAAGCAATTTGAACGACAAATGCCGTACTCATACACCAAACGCTAACTCTGTCAAACTACGGTGTAATCACAACCAAAAACGAAGCACCCATACACCGACACCGGCTGACTTTCACTGATGATAAAACACAGTATATTAATAAACAATACTCAGTACCGTAGCCTGCAATAACCCGTACACGAGCAACTGAATATATCAATCCTTAGTACACCTGTCACAATAATATTGCAGTCCATATCTCAGTCATTTATTAATCAAAATTACTGGAACTTGGAACATGTTTTCATTATAGCATATGTAAACAATCGATCGATTCACATTTTTATATACATGTTAAAAATATTAAATAATTAACTGAACTTTTTTTAAACGATTTAAATCGGCATAAAACTTACTGTTTGTGTAGTGAACCTGCTTTATTTTGGTTCGATAATTGGTCAATCTCCGGTGTCCCGTCTTACCCAGTTTATGCACCTATACTCCTTATCTTGGGTTAAAAAACGACATACTATGACGAAAAAAAACTTTTAATTTCAACACGATATTAGTGATATTTTTGATTTTAAAGGTAATCAATGCGAACTAAATTGTATGTATTATCCGCCCATCTTTCCGAAAACTACATCCACACATGCGTTTCAGTTACATCAAATAAATCATACAAATACAAAATGACGCCAGATTCACTTGTAGAAACGCGCGAATGACGCCAGCTTCATTGATAAAAGTCAAATAATCAAAATGACGTCATCTTCATTGATAATACAGTGAACTAAATAATGTAAACAACCACACACTAAAAGTAAATTAAACGTAATTATAAAATATATTATAAAAATGTTGTTTAATCACGGTACGTGGCGCTACGTGGTTTCGACATGATTGTTGTTACGAATTAGCTATCGTGTGTTTAAGCACCTGCATTTAACTGAGCAATATCAATTGACTACGCCAATAAATAAAATTTTGTTGTAGAATAAGCTATAGTTGAGTTTATTCTTTGTCTATGGAAAACTACACGAGTGTCGTGTTAAATTTATGGATCAAGGTGAGTTTTCATACACATCCCGGGCATTGGCGGCTGAATTCCGGTTAGCTATTTGGTCTGATTACTTTAAAACTACACATGTTATTTACTTGAACAAGTTAAACGCGTTTGAATTTGAAAACATCACAAATTTCCGTTGGTCGCATGAGATGGACTATACATGGAAATGTTTTTTGTTTCAAACTGTTTGCAGTATATATCAGCCAACGACAGTGCCTCCAAGAAGGACGTTTAATAGGAGTGACATTATCATGGAGAGCAATTTATCATTTGCATACTATTTATCATGAGCCGGAAGTACACTTGAGTGCAGACATGTGCAATCGATGATAAGAAATACAGGGCAAAACATCTTAAACGCAAGTTAACGTATCGGCGATATTAATCTTTATAAATGCATACAACGTATTTTAAATAACAATAACTACCATGTTATGCACGGATATGTAACACTTACTATAATCGACATATCTTTATCATAGTAAAAAAACTCATTTTAAAGTGTGTTTATATACCAACATGTTCCTTTATATTAATACCGTAGTCTGGTAAAATTTGGATCGTAAATCGCTTTAAATAATTTTCACGTCCTTTTATGCACCATTATCAGATTGTGCAGATGTAACATGCATATGTGATAACCGCGCGCAAGCAGACGATACATAAAACCATTAAAACAAAGAGCATGGAATAATCACACATTTTTTTCTGACTGCACTGCATATTGACAAACTTGAAGCCACGCGCCAGATATCTGAACATTATCTCTATTTTGAAGGTGATATTAAATTATAGTGTTTGTGTCCAAAGACACATGCGATGAAAAATAATATATTCTTGCAAAATACCCCTAATTGAAATCTTAAAGGCGCGTATCGAAGGTCAATTGCCAATATAAAATTTGCAAAAATTAAGTGCATTTCCAGAGCATTAATATTTAAGATGTGTTAAATACGATGGCCTTGTAGCTATATGATAATGTGATGTACACCGTTGGACAGTTTGACTTTTGAAGGACAAGCATGGGTCGTGTACGCGACATATCGTCTGGTCATGGGGATTATTATGTGAAGTATTAAATAATAATTAATTAATAATTAATACTAATTAATGAGTATGCAAATATTAAAACTTAGACCTTAAATTGTGACCTTCACCTTTGCCTTACAAAAACTGGTCATGTACGCGAAATCTGGTCATGACGAATAATTATTTGAAGTTATATTAAAATCCTTCCAGGCATTATGAAGTCATTTAGCGGAAACAAACTACAAGTATTTTACCTTTGACCTAGACCTTTGACGGACAAGCATGGGTCATGTACGCGCCGCATCATCTGGTCATGGAGAATAATTACTTGAAGTTATTTTTAAATGCTACTCTGCATTACGCAGCTATATAGCGGAAACGAAATGCAAGTATTTTTTCCGGAATTTGACTTTCGACCTTGAATTGTGACCTTGACCTTTGAAGGACAAGCATGGGTCGTGTACGCGACATATCGTCTTGTCATGGGGAATGATTATATGAAGTTATATTAAAATATTTCCAGGCATTAATAAATTATGGAGCTGAAAGAAAATACAAGTATTTAACATTTAACCTTAAATTGTGACCTTGACCTTGGCCTTTGACAGACACGCATGGGTCATGTACCCACCACATCGTCTCGTATTCCGAGTTTTAGCAATGAAATGTTTTGTCGACAAACCCCGTACTGAGTATATGAATATATTTACTTCAAAGCATTTACCGGCTTATGCAGACTGTTAAAGCAACATACGAATGAACTAAAGACAGGCAAAAGTAACACAATTAGCCATATACACTATACTATTAATAATTTAAAGCAATTTGAACGACAAATGCCGTACTCATACACCAAACGCTAACTCTGTCAAACTACGGTGTAATCACAACCAAAAACGAAGCACCCATACACCGACACCGGCTGACTTTCACTGATGATAAAACACAGTATATTAATAAACAATACTCAGTACCGTAGCCTGCAATAACCCGTACACGAGCAACTGAATATATCAATCCTTAGTACACCTGTCACAATAATATTGCAGTCCATATCTCAGTCATTTATTAATCAAAATTACTGGAACTTGGAACATGTTTTCATTATAGCATATGTAAACAATCGATCGATTCACATTTTTATATACATGTTAAAAATATTAAATAATTAACTGAACTTTTTTTAAACGATTTAAATCGGCATAAAACTTTTTTTAATTGACTAGTTGTATAAATGTATAATATCATATAGCCTTATTCTTTTATTCTAACATATATCGGTGTTATCATCTGATGTTCTACAACTCATCGGATTTGTATTTCTGTGTCACACACACAAGTTTTGTGTTTCCGTACGAGTTTAGTACCCTGTGTAAACAAAATCCGTTTTATATCAACACCAACATTCGCCGGTATTTGGTAACAATTGGAATGCACATATACATCTCTAAATATGGTATGAAACTTGTCATATAATTTTATTGTAAATAATAGAACGTTAAATATGTATGAAAAAAATGAAATCCTGAACTCATGCTACATACCTACTGTTAACTCTGCCTATATGCAGACGATCGGCTAGTCTTTTCAAAATGTTTCAACATATACGGAGCCACTGGAACCCTGCAACTTCATCAACATCTACCTGATGTATTCGTCTTCACCTTTCAGAAATCAACATTGACATGAGAATAACAGCGTGATGGTGATTTTAATGGGTTTATTTTGATCAAATGACGACTATCGTCATTGAACACATGCCCACTCCGAGGGCAGGAGTTTGACATACTTATCTACTATAAAGTATATTGTTTCTGTTATACTATTGTATGATTTGCATAGTGTGTATTTGGAAATCTGGCAAACGTGCGTTGTATAATAATGTATAGTCTAGTATGTGTCTAGTTCGTGTAACTTGTAGCAGGCTCGTAAGTGTGTCAAATAGATTTCATAAAGCGCCACACTAGCACAATAATATAGTTGTAACAATACTTGCTATTATATGTATTTGTTTTGTCTTTTTGCAAACCTTGTATATGTACTTTTATTGTAGGGCATATGATTTGTTTATTTAATAATCTAAATGTACACAAATAAACAAATTGAGTGTTCCAGTTACATTCAATGCAAACGAAAAGTATTTCAATGCATCGGTCTATAGCCGCACTTGAGGGTTTTTTATACCAAAAAATAACTATTGCACCATATTATTGATACATAATAACACTAATAACTATATTATTGACAGACTCTCAATAAATATTTGCGATTTCTGAATTGTCTCAATATATTGCATCAATCTTCAATGTTGCCCACACGCCTTAATGTAATTGCCAATTCCATGCATTGACCATATTATTGACCATTGTATTGAAGGTGTATGGGCCCCTTAATTACTGCGATTCCAGCTCGACTAAACGGGGCCTGATAATAATTAAAAAAAGAGGCTTTAACCCATTTTCTGGTCTCTGCGGACGTTAATGACTTCAACAAGTTGTATTATCCCTTTATTGAACGCTTTAGAATGTGAAACCATGTGACAAATTCCCGTTGGTCATATGAGAGGGACTATAAATCGAAATGATTTATTGCGTGTTGTAACATATTGTAGCCAACGACTTATCTTCAAAAAAGAAAGTTTAATCCAAATGACATAATCATGGAGCAATTTATAATTTGCCACAACATATTAGGCATTCTTGTAAATATAACCATTGAAATGCCAATGACCTGTTGAAAATCAATCATTTGTTAGCATTGATTTTCACTGTCTGTCCAAAACTAGATCAATAGAATTATATACAGCAAGATTTGAGAAAATTTGTTTTTAAACAAACGCCAAGTAGCTTAATGACAATTCCATCTTACGTATTGTTTTAAATAGTTTTGTGATCCTAAATTATAAAGTTAATGTGTCCAAAGACACATATGATATCAACTAAAAAATTCTAGACAAATACCCGTAATTGAGATCTTAATGGCATTTCATTCTGCGATTAAAGTGTATAATATAATTAACATTCGATCATTGTTCTAAGTGTTTAATTTTTATTTGAGACATTTTAGACGCGTTCAAATCAATTTAATTATGAACCAGTTATAGAACTTCTATTAGACAGAAATATTTACGATTAAAATAAGTTTACAACAGTGCGAACTATTTAAACATTCGACACTGCGGTTAGAAAACTGGGACTTTTAAAATTATTTTCTTATGTTATACTACGAGATTGTAATCGTACACATGGAATGTCGGTTACAAGGTAAATTTGTCCGTTGACAATTGGTGGTATTTATTAAAATGAATACAAACTACATGCTAATGAAGTACCTACCCTCTGCAAGTCTGTAATATAATGCGCTTCATTCATACACGTTGCATTGTCTACGTTTGTCTTACCCGATATTTAATCGGTTTTGTAATCGGAGCCCTGTGCTTTAGGTCACAATACACTAAATAAATAAGTGATGTAGGGCAGTACTCTCTATATAAATCAACAAGTTTAACTCGAAGACATGTTTTTAGGTTTAGACACTTGCTTTGATATTCTTTTGGAAATATTGGTAGGGTAAGCATTGGTATGCACAAATAAATCACTGATATGTTTTAAGATTGGAGACTACAGTATTACACTTGCGCTGAGGCGGCTTATTCAACTGGAAAGTGGCCGCTAAAAAGATGTTGATAAAACAGTCAACTTTGTTTAGTGTCGAGTTCTTTCTTACATAATACATGTCATACCCTTTTTATTGCTTAAATCATTTCAGCTTAGAACGCTCTTTAAAAAAAAGATATGGTTATGAGGGTCCCTTTGTGCAAAATATTGCATTTATTTTTGGTCAAAGTTAGCGCTTTTACATTGAATTACATAAGGATTGGAATTAGTATATTGCAACCTGTATAGCAAATGTTTACATCCTTATTACCTTTTCGCTTCCTTGTTCCGTTTAAGTGTACAGTAAGAACAAGATTGATAGCATTTTGTGTGTCCGCGAGAAAAAAGTAGTAATGGCTGTTTTTTATCGACAAACCCTAATTTTCTTTGGATTATATATCATGATATGCATCCTTAAAGCTAACTAAATTAACTAAATCAACAATATAATGGTTATTGTACAAATTTCAGTTATCGCATAAATAACTAAACAAAAAAAAATTATTAATAATACTATTAATATTTAATATTGATAACGCGAGTAACGTGACACTATGGTAACAGAATGAGGCAAGAAAAGGGATACGAAAACATGTATTGTCGGTCTGCTTTTAGTTAGTTATTGAATTATGTATTTATTTATTTATAGCTATTGTATTTACTTAGTACGATTTTTTTTAAAATCAAGTTCGTATTGTTAACACAATCGGGAGTTTGTACTATGAAACCACTTTAATCCGGACTCCTATGGAACATAAAGTCGCTATGCGAAACTGTTCACTCTTTTTTTATAAACGCCGCGCATGAGCTTGGCGTCTATATGTTTACCGTAAGCATATGGAAGGAACATGAAATAGTTGACTTTTACAATAAGAAACGAACATGAAGTCGCTTACTCAAAGTGAAAAGTATTGGATTTTTAACTATATGTATTTTATGGACAGCACGCAAATATTTGCTGCGCATAGAAGTTTGCATATCCTCTAACTATAGTGCGAAAAGTTTAACCTGTCCAATATAAATACATTACACACTGACTGAGTGCGATATTTGTATCTGAACCGATCAACCAAAGAATGCGTCATAATTTATAATTTGAGTTCAATGGACCATGTAAATTGTTAAGTTCATGAACATGTCTTGCACCATGATAACGCAAGCTTTAATAGTGGATAAAGCACAGGCATTTCAGCGGAATGGGCGGAGGCTCGATCCCAGGCCTGTATCGAAGTGTTTTCAGATTTTTTCTCATGCCATATGAACAATGTTATTTTAATTTTAATTAATTATTGTGTTTTGTATTATCAACAATAATAATACGATAATTAAATGATTCATAAAAATGATACTGTACAGTGATTCCAAAAATGAATGAACAAAGTCCATGGCCGCATAACACACAGCGATACGCCAAAAATGTTTCATATTATTAAACATGAATGTGCAAAACTCGAACTCTTGACTGATACGGTGTTACCTACTGCGCTACTAAGGAACTTTCAAAGCGAAGCAGAAAATAATAACTTTTAAATCGTTGTCATGTATAAACAACACTTGTCAAGCGTATCGACGAACGCCTTTTCTTAAAATAGCATGTTCAACCATTGTTTACCGTATTCATATTTGGCAGGTTAATATTTTCGCACTATACATTCGCGCTGCTTATTTGTTCAGTTCAAAAATATAATTGAGTAATCTTTACTTTTGAACTGTGCATCATTACTTCGTTTGTTGCAATGGGAATTTCAAGCAGCATTGACATTGAAACCTTTATTTTCCAGAGATTTTCCTTGTACTTTAATAGTGTACTTGTTTCAAATGTCTACATAAAACCTATGTTTATTTAATTCCTTTCTTAATTCTCTATTAATCCAATGAATTTGCGTGGTAAATGTGACTACTTCCTAGTATAAATATTATTATATCAAATCGGTAGTTACATAATTCCTTTTGCGATTCTCATTTTTACTGTAGAGGAAATGGCCCGATCGGGAATTTTGGGAATGTTCATGCGCCATATATACTTACTACTAATCAAAGAGTGCGATTCAAATCGTTTAAAACATTTAAAAATATCATAGTATTTGTTGTGGGTAATTGTAAGAAAACAATAAGTTGGCAAACACATTATAATTGTATTTTCCGAAAACAGCTGAGTTATTCAGTGTTTTGCGGGATTTTGTTTATTCATTTATAAAGAACGTTTTTGACTAAAGACAAACAAAGTTCCATAAAACTACCAATAATTATAATGCTATGCTTTTACTTTAAAACAAAGAAAAAGCACAGGGTCACCGTATTTTTCGAGAAAAAGGTCAGAACAAGTCATATCAATTACACTAAAATACAATAGTGCTACAAATCATAATGAATTTTACTCGTGTTCGAAACATCACTAAATAATTAAAGTGTACACAATAGTCATTAAAGCCAATAAACTTTTAAGCATTCTTAGCTAAAAAGTGAATAGCAATTTGTGTTCAGTTATATCGAATCATCTTGTTTTGTCTATTTTACTTTTCAGTGTGTTAACAAAAACTTAATAAAACACTGAACACCTATGTACAATACGATTTTTTTAAATAATTAACATTGTGTATATAACTGTATATAACTGATTCATTAAATAAGAGCAGTTGATAAAAGAAATGTACAAACCGTTTGTTACCGACAAGGCATGAAAACAACAGAAATCGCCTATATGTTTTTGTCTTCTGTAAATCTTTTGACTTATCAAAACACCAGATTAAATCTCTTTTGTATCTAATTGTTTCAACCCTAATATAATAAACCATATATTGTATAGCCGTATTTGTTTTCTTTATGATATATTGTTAATATCATCTGATGTTACACAACGAGGCGGGGTGCAAACAATTTTTGATGTCCATGTCATAAAATATGAAACAGGAAACCGTTTTATAACAACATCATTATAGCGTTAGGCATATGAATTAAAGTATAACTAGTTTTCATCGGTAGTTGTTGTTGCACTGTTTAACACATTACAGCGAAGTATTGCTCAATTAAAAACGACTTAGAGTGTTCAAGTTACTTAATAAGTATTGATCAAAATCGAAGTCGTCACATTTCTCAACAGCTAACGCTGCATCATTAACTACAAAAGTATATATTGTGTATCTCTCCAATACCACCAATGGACCTTCATGGACCAGGTTGTCATGGTATTGTCCGTCAACGATTTGGGAAGCAATGGCCCGTGCGAAATAGACAATTAGACAACGTGACTTAAATGTTTTACACCTTCTTTCTCAAGTGTTTACACAAATAGTAAACAGCGTCATATGATGCGTGGCATCATTGCTATTCTTGAACTATACTGGTTGAATAAAAGCAGAAGTAACCATGTGAGAATATTTAATTTGTACACATTGGACGCGTTTGAATTTGAAAACTTCACAACTTTCCGTTGGTCGCATGAGATGGACTATACATGGAAATGTTTTTTGTTTCAAACATTTTGCATTATTTATCAGCCGACGACAGTGCTTCCAAGAATAACGTTTAATAGAAATGACACTTACATGGAGCAATTTATCATTTGCATAATATTTATCATGAGCCAGAAGTACACTTGAGTGCAAACATGTGCAATCGATGATAAGAAATAAAGGGCAAAACATCTTAAACGCAAGTTAACGTATCGGACGATATTGATCGGCATAAATGCATTACAACGTATTTTAAATAACAATTACTACCATTTAATGCACGGATATGTAACACATACTATATTCGACATTTCTGTGTCATAATAAAAAAACTCATTTTAAAGTTTGTTTATATACCAACATGTTCCTTAATATTAACACCGTAGTCTGGTAATATTTGGACAGTAAATCGCTTGAACTAATTTTCAGGTCCTTTTATGCACCATTATCAGATTGTGCAGATGTAACCTGCATATGTGATAACCGCGCGCAATCAGAACAAACATTACATATTTTCCTCACTGCAATGCATAATGACATAAACTTGAAGCCACACGCCAGATATCTGAACATTATCTCTATTTTGAAGGTGATCCTAAATTATAGTGTTGGTGTCCAAAGACACATGCGATAAAAAATAATATATTCTTGAAAAATACCCGTAATTTAAATCTTAAAGCGGCGTATCGAAGGTCAATTGCCAATATAAAATTTGCAAAAATTAAGTGCATTTACAGAGCATTAATATTGAAGATTTGATAAATACGATTATCTTGTAGCAATATGATAATCTGATGTGTACCGTTGGACAGTTTGACCTTTGAAGGACAAGCATGGGTCGTGTACGCGACATATCGTCTGGTCATGGGGAATGATTATGTGAAGTATTAAATAATAATTAATTAATAATTAATAATAATTAATGATTATGCAAATATTAAACCTTAGACCTTAAATTGTGACATTGACCTTTGACTTACAAACATGGGTCATGTACGTGCAATCTGGTCATGACGAATAATTATTTGAAGTTATATTAAAATCCTTCCAGGCATTATGAAGTCATTGAGCGGAAAACAAATACCTAGACCTTTGACGGACAATAATGGGTCATGTACGCGCCACATCGTCTGGTCATGGAGAATAATAACTTGAAGTTATTTTTAATGCTTCTCTGCATTACGAAGTTATATAGCGGAAAAGAAATGCATGTATTTTACCGGAATTTGACATTTGACCTTGAATTGTGGCCTTGACCTTTGAAGAATAAGCATGGGTCATGTACGCGACATATCGTCTTGTCATGGGCAATGATTATATGAAGGTTTATTAAAATCTTTCCAGGCATAAAGAAGTTATGGGGCGGAAAGAAAATACAAGTATTTAACATTTGACCTTAAATTGTGACCTTGACCATGGCCTTGACAGACACGCATGGGTCATATACCAGCCACATCGTCTGGTCATAGAGAATAATAATCTGAAGTTATGGAGCGAAAACGAAATATGTGACGTAACGATGTACCGACGTACCGACGGACCAACGTACCGACGTACAGACCAACACGCATGATTTCTATATAGCCCCCAGCTTTTTCAAAAAGTGGGGGTAGAACAATACACTGAAAGTGTCGGTTACAAAGTAAACAAAATGTCCGTTGATAGTTAATGTTCCGTCCATTACAATTTCGCTTCGTGGATTACGTTTTGCAAAAACGTGCATGTTTATTTTCCATGCTTAGGTTATTTCCGTTGGATAGTCTCTGTTAAAATGAGAGCCTCTTAACCGTTTTGCAAGTTAGAAAACATTAACGAGTGTTGGTAGTCCAGAAAGTGTACAAGGATACAGCTAGTGGCGGTGTGCTCGCTGGATATGATGAAAAAGATTTATCTGAAATTTTCAGCGAGGAGTTGGGCACTCACATTTTGAAAATGTTGACCTCTCTGTCCACGATCCCGCCTGCATGTAAATGGCTATGTAGTCCAGGTGTTAATCGATGTTATTATTTTAGACAAAAAACAAGTCTATTATATACCAATATTTATGGAAGAAAATTGACTGTACATTAGAATATCGTTTGCTGCCTTGAATATTAAAAAGGCCTGCCCAAAACACATTTATATTTAACTTACAATAAGCCTTTCGATTTACAATATTTGTGCGGGGTAACTGTAACAGGAAAGCATCGGTATAACTTCACAGTCAAATTGTCACCCTCAGATGTTTATGACCCTAAGTGGTATTGGTAACAGTGGAAACAGTGTCGGCTTTATTGCCATATATTGATTCGAAATATGTCTGTGTAGTTCTGTATATGCTAATAGTTTGTGTAACACTATTTGACATTTATCAGAGTTTATAATATCTTCATAAAAGCAAGTAAATACAATTTGATGTTAACGAGATAATCTTTACACTCATTAACATCACAATCATCAACCTAACTGGTTATGGTAATACGTCTCTCCTAGTCTTAAAAATATTTTAGATTGATGCGTTTGCAAAGTTTAATCGTTTTGAATATATCATTAAATTTCCTTCATGGGAAAACATTTTAAATATTCTGTTTCCTACCAAATTCAGATTTAGACAAATGAAACCAGTATTGCATATAGTATTCATATTGATATATTAAACGCTATAAGGCTTTAATATGTGTTCAAAAACAATAATCCAATAAGCAATATATTTCGAGAACAAGAACAAGATCTCATTGGAAAACTCGGACTTGTAAACCATAGTCAAAACCATTGAATAAATATTACTAATTTGTATTTCTGTATTTGAATTGGTGCGTTCTTTTACTTTTGTGTGGTATTTCACTTTTTATTGGTGAAATAAAATTTTATATTTTCACTGTTGGAGCAGTAAAAATATAAGATTTTATATTTTCACTGCATTGAAAATATAACATAAAATGGACTTTTTTTTCCATAAACAAATAGTATGTGCGTGCTTGTCTTAACATAAACACATTATAAAATTAAAAAAATAAATAATTTAGCGACCACGAGTCACAAAATATGGCACTTTTTCTCACCATAGTAACAATTGACAGTTTTTGCATCATTAATGACGTCATTTATATGACGTCAAAATACACGAACTTGTGACGTCTATTTTATTTATTTATTGTCGAAAAGCATACAATAGAAAGAAAGTGTGTTGATTTTGGTGTAAGATCGTATTGTATTTCACGAGTGTTCATAGAAAATGATATTTTCACGAGCGACGCATCCACGAGTGAAAATATATTATTTCTATGATCACGAGCCACTCGTGAAAATATCTTTTCAAAGAACAAGCCAATGGTTACGAATGAATACTTTAAATTATTGATTGGTTTATGTAAGTTGCCAGAAAAAAATTGGCCGATTTATAGCCTTTCAGGGATTCTAACATTCTTGCACTTCCTCATGTCCTATCACTAACTGTACAGCGATGAATATCCAATGTGTATTTATAGGCGAAACTCAATCTAATCATGGTATGACCGCGAATCTTATTTCACATAGCAATTAATATTCAATGTGCTAAAAGAGTACTCAAGGATTCAAACATTGCAAGCAAAATGATGTTCTGTTTCGCTGTAAGCTATTATGGTATTGAACAAACAACTGCGGGTCTGTTCTTAAGGGTCTCTTAACAGCTATGATATTACTGTTGGATTGTCTTCCTGTAACCCTTATTTTGATAACTGTAAGATTGAACTTTGATTATACGCAAATTTAAAGGTGTGGAAAGTCAAGAGATAAACCCATTTTAATAAACGGTGTGTTTATTTAACGAACCAGCAAACTCTGTCCGAATTTGAGTTTTTTAAAATATGAGAATGATCGAGTTGGTTATCATTTTTCCCGATTTACAAAAATTCTGATTGAACGTGCTAGTGTCTTGTACAAGTTTTCACGACAATATTTAGTTTACGTGTAATTCTCTCACATAAGAAAGAGTAGATATAATTAAGCTAAGAGCGAAGTGAAAGCAAACTAACTAAATTGTGATCGCTGATAATATTCTTCAGCGATCAATGTCTGAAAATAAAAGGCAGCAATTATATTTTAGTCTATTTGAACGATAAACTGTAATTTTAAAAAAGCTTAAATCTAACTGACAAAAAGCAGTGGGTAATTAAAAGGCGATCATGTTACGCGCATTGAACTGATGTACATTAACCAGAACCGTAAGGAAATTGTAGAACATACATTCAGAACTATTTATCAACTACAAACAGAACGAATAGGGGTGTAAATTGCTTTAGGTAAGTGACAATTTCAGTGGTTTCGCCTTGTCAACCGAGGCGATTTAACGGAGACGATGGTGAAGAGTCATATTCGATAATTTATCCGGGAGTTGACGTTGGCTGTAATTAGTAGTGTTCAGTGCATCTAATCTAGAGTATCGTACACAAAATGCGTATAATGCAATTGCAGGTGGTATTTAATGAAAGGTCAAATGATATGCCTATCGCGTTTGTGTTATAAATAAATTTTGCATTTAACATACAAATACGGGTATGCAAAAACCGATGCGTACTTCCTACAGTAATGTATCATAAAAACACTATGGAAAACCATGAAAAACATGTAATGGTATGGCTCTAATTCTCTTCAATAAGGATAAAGCGCTTGCTATCAAAGACGAATCCGCATATTGGTCCCACCAAATCATCGAAGATTGTCCCTTAATTATATTTTGTGTTGCAATTTGGCCAAGTCCCGTATCTCCTTGATAGCTCACAAGACTGAATTAAAAGTATGGTATCCAGTTCAAATCATAAAGCAAACGTATTTTTTTTTCTGATATTAATAACCCTACGTTATATGCTACAGTTATAACTGTGTATTTTCTACTTGTAAAGTGAGTTTAGAGTGATACATCAATTGGGCTTAAAATGCATTCATTAAATAAATAGAGACAGAATCTGCATTGAGCATAAGATCTTATCAGAATGTATTATTATTAATTGAACACAGTACACACTTGAAACATGATCAATATATGAGAAGGTGTAACTGATAACGAAATAATGTATGTATCACTTTAAAAAAGCCTCTATCATATTTACACCATCGAGTTATTTATATACTCCAAACTTCAGAAACGCCTAATTTGGGCTTAATTTCATATTCAATTTTTTTTTTTTTATGTTTCGTGATACGGAATGGTTTGTCACGGACGGCTGGTTGCAAAGCACGCCTGATATTTATCAGCTTGTATAAATCGCTGAGTAAAAGTAGCGTCTCATACCTTACTATCTTTTTGTAACTATAGAGACCCGCAGTTGATCTGAATACCTTTTGAGCAAATCTGCCATTTCTTGTTTAGTTACCACAATTGAATGCACTAAATTGGCTTTAAAAAATAATAATAAACCTTATCCGTAACTAATTTCGCATACTATCAGACAGTTGTACGCATTCTCAATGTTTTAAATATAGCCGATTTACGAGGAATTGCACTTCAGTTAATGTTTTGGCACGTAGGTGCAAAAGTGGTTAATATGTATGCCATTGCACTTTGAAAAATAAATTAAGTTCAATTGTCATGTCTGCAAAGTAACGTTCATCATTACCTAAATATAATATGAATACCTCAAATATTTAGCGGCACTTCAGTACAAAACATGGCATGCAGTAACGGCTATAGTTGTTAATAGGCACACGTAATTACACTATTATAACGTTATACTAGTCTTGTCTTAAATAAGTTTTTATACGCCCGTTTGAAAAACGGGTGAAACCTAACGGTTTCGGTCGGGCGGTTGGGCAGCAGAGATCTTTGTCCGGAGCATAACTTTGTCCAGCATGGATGGATTTTCAAATAACTTGGAAGAAGTGATGAACATTTTGAGACGGAGTGTTGTGCGCATAAAACAAGGTCCCTATGTTTAAGGTCAAGATCACAATTCAAGGTGAACGTTTAAACTAAGAAATCAATACTTACTACTTTGTCCTGGGCTTATTTTTGTCTAGTAGTAATGGATTTTCAAGTAACTTGGCAGAGGTAATAAGCATGGTAATATAACGTGTTGCGCGCAGAAAATAGATCTCTAGGTCAAAGGCCAAGGTCACAATTAGAGGTCAAAGGCCAAATATAAGTAATCAAGTTTTACCACATAGTCCAGAGCACATCTTTGTCTAGCACGGACGGGTTTTAACGTGGCAGAAGTGATAAGCAAGGTAAGTCGGACTGTTGCACGCAAGAACCAGGTCCCTAGCTCCGAGGGCAAGGTCACAATTTAAGGTTAACTATCAAATATAAGAAATCAATGTTTACCACTTTGTCCGGAGCACATCATTGTCCAGCATTAATGGATTTTCAAATAACTCGGTAGAAGTGATAAGCATCGTGAGACGGCGTGTCACGCGCAAGAACCAGGTCACTAGGTCCAAGTTCAAGGTCACAATTCAAACTCAATTGTCACATATGAGAAATCAATCCTTACCACTTTGTACGGAGCATATTTTTGTCCAGTGTGAATGGAATTTAAAATTACTCGGTAGAAGTGATAAGCGTGGTGAGACGGAGTGTCGCGCGCAAGAACTAGTTCCCTAGGCCCAAGTTTAAGGTCACACTTGAAGGTCAAAGTTGAAATATAAGAAAGCAATCCTTAGCAATTCGTCCAGAGCATATATTTGTCCAGCATGGATTGATTTTATCTCTTGAGTTGTTGAATTTTTACCTTAAGCATGCTCCTTTGACGGGCATATCTTTGTGACAATGGCAACAATGGCAACATTGTTTATATTTAACTACAATAATTATTAGCACACACATTTACTGCTTTAAAAATATAGGTTTGTGATATGTGTTTCCTTTTGAGATAATATAAGTTTATTTATAGATATATATCGTCCAACTTCCTGTTTAAGATAACATCCATGTTATGTGCGATACACTTCTTATGCACATTTGTCTGATTAATAATTATTGTAATGCACATTGAAATACCATCTGGTTTCATCATTATTCAACAATGACGCTTATTATATAATACAATGCTTTTGAGAAAGAACAATGTCAACTAATGCGCTTTATTGTGCTTAATTTTAAAAACCATGCGGTCAAAATGTAGCTGCATACATAGCGGAATGTCCTACGTTTGAATGAAAAAAACAAAAAAAAACAAACGTGATCATCTATACCTGTACACGAATTTAGGAAATGACGAAACCAGAGTTGTAGCCTTAAGCGCAGACTGAAAATTATATTAATCGTTCTAACACACACAACATGTAAGCATGAGTTATTTATGGACATTTTATCAACTGTATTAATTACTTATTTTCAGATTGTCCGGTACGAAGTTTTTTTTCAGAGTTGTAAAATAATACGAAACACAAATATAAACAAATTGCAACTCCTACTACTACAGCATTAAAAAAGCATCTTCAGCAAAGTGGTATTTCCTTCGACCAACGCGTTTTGTTTTGTCGCTAGTCTCGGTAAATGAAAATATGCATTGCATTGATAATATGTTAATCAACCTCAGTTGTTGCTGTGTTCATTAGTTAAACTGAGTTAAATCACAAAGCAATACGTTGTACCGTTGTTTAAATGAAACTGTAGGTCGACATGACTAAAATATTAATATACAAACCTTGTTTGACGAGACTTAACAAATCAAGCGAAATGTGAAAATAGTACAATAATTAGAATTATAAATGTGAATGTATGGACATTATGGAAAGATCACTGAGTACCACCGAGTCTGTTAAACTTTGTGATACGGAACATAACAATGCAATGTGTACAAGTTGTAAGGCAAACAGAACACAGATGACATACGGGAAAACATGTACAAACGGACTTGCACAATTTTTTTTTTAAAACAGTCACAAACATAGAAAGTAAGGCCTTATAATAGAACTATGCTCATATATATATACCCATATAATCAAATACGAGTATCAACAGAACAGAACAGGCACTTTTATTAAGATGCAGTTTCGCAGTGTTTGGCTAAAAAACCATTGACGAATATATGTTATTTTTTGAGAAAGAAATGCTACTTGGTAGACATACCCTAGTATTTTTTTACACAACCAAGCATTAGAAGGATGGTATTCTCTTCAAAATTGACGGAGACCTTATAATATCACGTTTGATATAAACTGTATTATTTTCACTATTGACAGAGATCTTTTATTTCACTACTGATATAGGCTGTATTGATTTCAATACGGATAGACACCTATTGTTTCACTGATGACATAGTCTGTATTCCGTTTAAATACTAATAAAGCACGCAGTGTTTTACGATTGGTATAGACTATTCGTTACAGTGATGATGAGAACGCATTTATTTCAATCATGATAGAGACTTATTGGTTCAATGCCAACATAGACTATATCCGTTTTAATACTGATAGAGACCGTGTTATTTTGCTATTGATATTGATTGTTTTCGTTTCAAAACGGACAGAGACCGAGTTGTTTCACTATTGATACAATCTGTATTCGTTTTAATACTGATAGTCTGATGCTGGTCATAGTTGCTCACTTTTTGTAAAGCCTGTATTCGCTTTAATACCGTATTTGTGACTATTGATATAGACTGTACTCGTTTCAATATCGTATTTGTTACCATTGCTATACACTGTATTCGTTTCAATACAGTATTTGTGACTATTGATGTAGACTGTATTCGTTTCAATTTCGTATTTGTTACCATGGATATAGACTGTATTCGTTTCAAAAAGTATTTGTGACTATTGATTTAGACTGTATTCGTTTCAATACCGTATTTATGACTATTGACATAGACTGCATTCGTTTCAATACCGTATTTGTGACTATTGATATAGACACTATTCGTTTCAATACCGTATTTGTGACTATTGCTATGGACTGTATTCGTTTCAATACCGTATTTGTGACAATTGATATAGACTGTATTCGTTTCAATACAGTATTTGTGACTTTCGATATAGACTTTATCATACCACTATGCTGATATCGGCCTGATAAAAGGTGCCTGATATATTTTTTTTATCAGGTCACTAGCGTTTATATCAGTCAATGTTTGGAGGTACGTCCTATTATTCGGAATCAACTATACAGTCAACAGTTTCAGTAAAAATGAATCATATTCAATAAAACAAACAATTTGATACCAATAACGTATATAGTTTATTATTTTTAATCGTCATAAATTACAAAAACGTTATTATTTTAAATATTCACATAAACCTGCACTTTGGTAGTGAGATGACGTCATCTATGGAACACAATAAATCATCCATACAAAGTTATTTCAATACATTCATAAAAAATACACTTAAAGTCACTACAAAGCATCAGTTTATGTTGAACCAAAAACATTATTACCAAAAACTGAACACACAATAGTCAAATACTGTCAATATTGACACGATCTTAGAAATGTCAAATTGAATACACAACTCCAAAATGGCGTCTCCAAACTATTCGGCGTTATATATTCTCCAATGAAATTGATCGTTGCAATCCATTTCAGTTCGCATTTTCAGTATTTTATGAATGAGCATGCGTGTAATCTATGTATTCGAAGTGAAAACAGTTCACTTATCATTACGAAATGTTAATAATAAGGTATTATCCAGTAAACTTTTAGAAATGCATAACTACATGTACGTGAACGTGTAAAAGTCGGCTCAGCAAAATCAGCGCCGCCCTTAGTTTTTAAATATATAAAAATCTGTTCGTTTGGTGATATTTTACGAAAAATGTGGTATGATAAATAGCAAGCCTCGCCGTTATATTATTCTAAGCCTCACCTGATATATTACACAAGACCAGGCAGTAACCTTTTATTCTCTATGTATTCGTTCAATACCGTATTTGTGACTATTGATTTAGATTGCATTCGTTTCAATACCGTATTTGTGACTATTGATTTAGACTGTATTCGTTTCAATTCCGTATTTATGACTATTGATATAGACGCTACTCGTTTCAATATACAGACACCGTCCCAGCCAGCATGAATATATGAGACCCATATGGGTCCAATATGAGCTACCAAATGGGGCCTGTATGGGCTAATCATATGGGGCCAAATGGGATTTTGCAAACTGTATTTGTATGGGTCCTAGATGGGTTGGGATATGAGACCTATGTGTGTTCCATGAGGACCCAATGTGGGTCCTATATGGGGAATCCATATAGGTCCAATATGGGCTTCGATATAGGTCCTGTATGAGCAACCCATATGGGGCCAAGTGGGATTTTGCAAACTGTTTTTGCATGGGCCCCATATGGGTTGCATTATGGGATCCATGTGGGTCCTATATGGATCCAAGATGGGCCCCATTATAGGCTACCCATATGGAAGCCATGCAAAATGTGTTTGCAAAATCCCACTTGGCCCCATATGAGCTGCCAAATTAAGACCCATCCAGGTTTCGATATGGGTCCTCTATGGGCATCCTATATGGGACCCAGTTGGGTTTTGCTAACACTGTTTGCATGGGTCCAATGTATGTTTCGTTTATGTAAAGGTCCTGTTTGTTATATATACATGATGCATTGAAAAATACAATAAACAATAAATATTATATCAATGTTATTCACAAGCTGCTGAGCATATACATATATATTTCATAATTAAAGTTCATTCTTTAATACAACAATACATTTAATCCTTTCTTACTTTAGTTGGATTGCCATTTGCAGAATATAACACTTACTAGTAATTATTATATGTATGTTGTCGTTAAATGGTATTAAATACATGTGTTAGTTCCTTTATGCACAATAAAACAGTAATGAATAACACGTTATGAGCAAATTCAGACACATTTAAAAGCCAAACACAGTGTGGACAAACCTAAAACTTGATGTGACTCTATAGGACACAGCCTTTACTTGTAGTACGGTATGATAATGGAATCAAATGCGAGACAACTCCACCAGTAGATGTACCAATCTTACAGTATTGCATAGTATTGACCAAATTCCAATTAACCTCACAAAGATGTTTTAGTATGACTATATTATCAGCATTTACAAAAATTATTGTAAACATGTAAATATAGGCCTCCGGCCCAGAATACAACATATATAACAGTTATAATACATTCTGAAATATACCACCTTGCGTGCATAATATTGAAACTATATTACACATCAGGCACAGAATACAGCATATATAACAGTTTCAATTCTTGTAAAATCCAATAGACAAGTGTGTTATCATAGAATCAATACAATGTATTTGTCTGGCCCAGAATACAACATACGTGTATATTATAGTTTCAAATCAATTCAGACATACCATTGTGTTTTCATATTGGCAATATAATTTATATATCCAGCCCACAATACAACATAAACAGTTTCAAACAATTCAGATAGTTGTTTTCAAAAGCACAATATAAAAATATATCGTTCCGAATTAGAGTACGGCATAAGTATAACAGTGCAATACAAAACAGTTCAAATAGGCCAATGTGTTAACTTATAAATACATGTATCTATTCAGCATAGATTGAGATATATAGTAATAAATACATTTACATTCAAAATATACAACTGTCAAACAATTACAAATACATTATTATTTTCAGTCGGTAAGCCTGTTATTTTGATAAATGTAAATGCATACACCATTGTTATAAAACATTTAAGAATGGTCACAAGACTAAGGCTCACAAACTAATTCAAATATGAAAATAGTTAGTGTTATGTTAATTTGTAAGAGCCACATCTCAATGATGCTAACTTGATCATGCATAAATATTCAATATGTAAAAACTTTCTCACATTTAATACCAAGCCTTTATTAAACAACAATTGATTCAAAACATAAAACAAGATCAAAATAATGTTAAATATAAAGATGACTGATGTGGTGAAATCAAACTGTAAGCTAGCAATTCTTGACTATCAAGTATTTGTAAAAAAATCTTTCAATATTTATAAAGTTTTGTTTTTTTTAACTAAAACCTTTCTAAAGAATATTAGCACATAATCTTTTTTTTAAACATGTTAAATTACAAGCCTTAAAATATTATAGGGAATATGTTAATTAACAAGAGCTGCCTAGGACAGTTCGCTCGTCTATTCACTAAACTTAAAGTCTTTGATAGTATAATATATTCTGTCAGTGACTTTACATAATGACCATGAACACGTATGTGAACTTTCAATTGAATATATGTAGTAGTTACAGCGATATGTACTTGCACACAAACGTTAACCTGAATATTTCTAAGTACAAAAAGGGGTCACAATTCTGCTAAAATACTGGTCACAGTAATGGGCATTGGCTAGTGACCTTATAATATGACCCTGAAGACATGTGTGAAGTTTCAGCTGAATATCTGAATTCAGCTAAATTGCAGATAAGAGTTATGGGCCTTGGTCAGTGACCTCACATAATGACCCCGAAGACATGTTTGAAGTTTCAATAAAATATCTGTAGACTAGTTGTTACAGATATATATATACCGGTTGCACGCAAACCTTAAACCTGAATTTTCTAAGTACAAAAAGGAGCCTAATTCTATTAAATTGCAATACAGAGTTATGGGCCTTGGTCAGTGACCTTACATATTGACCAAGAAGGCATGTGTGAAGTTTTCATAGAATATATGTAGTAGTACTGTAGTTATTGATATATGTTACTCATGTACTTGTTGCATGCAAACTTTAACCTGAATTGTCTAAATACAAAAAGGGGCATAATTCTGTTAAATTGCAGGTCATAGTTATGGATCTTGGCCAGTGCCCTTATATAAAGACCATGAAGGCATATGTTAAGTTTCAATTGAAGATATATAGTAGTTACAGAGATATGGACTTGTTGCCCACAAACCTTAACCAGAGCATTACGCCGACGCCGACGAACGGGTGAGTAGTATAGCTCAAACTATTCGATGAATAGTCAAAATAAAACACAAATAATTATTTTAAATTTAAGTCGAGGTAATACAACATTTTAGACTATGACTGCAATCATTTCACTCACATCAATTACAATTGCATGTTTTCTAATGAAGGCTAAAAAAAATAATGACTTGTTTCTCAGTCACTTTTTCCAAAAACTCAGGAGGGACGGCGAATTTTTTTTATTGAATATTTTTTTTTATCCTACTATTTTCTTCTGGCACTATGTAATGACTTATTAAAACAAGTAATTAACTAAAAACAAGTAATTAAGTACAGATTAGTGACAATTTTAAGTTTGCAACATAAGCTTCATAACAACATAAGCATCCCTTTTTATAAAACTCTAAATACGTATAAAATGTCATTTATGCAAGCTGATGTAAAAAGGCAATCAATTTGAATGTTCATAATTAGCAT
This sequence comes from Congeria kusceri, assembly GCA_027627225.1. NCBI lineage: Eukaryota > Metazoa > Mollusca > Bivalvia > Myida > Dreissenidae > Congeria > Congeria kusceri. The sequence goes on along the minus strand of CM051025.1, from coordinate 708,895 downwards.
ATATGCCTTCAAATTGATAGACCATCAACATTAAAGTATTTCTATTTATAGAATTTAACTTTTCGTAATTCATATTTTTATAACTGTAAAAAATAGGAATTACTTTCCAATATTTTTTTGCAATAAATCAAACAATTTTGGAAAGGATAGTCAACACTTGTAAATGCAGCTGGCATTTTCTTTCGTTTCCATAGGCCTTATATTGACACAGATTTTGTTCAAACAATTTTGAATGCTATTACACAAGCAAAAGCATTTACGAAACAAAAGTTTAAATCAACAAATAGACAATATTAATAAAGGTTCCCAGCCGAATATGATATATTGTTCAAAATTTACACAGTATTTCGCAAGTTGTAATTATCAGATTTATATAATTAAATCAGACAGGAAGAAAGTTACTGGAAATACCGAAATCTCTACCGGGTTACTCTTCTTCCACTATTTTTTATAATAAGTGGATTCTTATCATTTTAAGCCGCTGACCATGGGATCAAATTCAATACATCGTAATTGTAGTAATAGTTTTTATGAACGTTTGTGGTGTTTATTCGTCCAAAATATGTTTCTTATTTACGAAAGGCATTGTTCAAAAGCGCTTGGTACGAACGGAAAACTATAATGTACATGCTGGTTTACTCCAGAGTCATCACCAGTTATCGCATACAGAAAATAGGCGATAGCAAGTTACCGAAATGTTAATCATTCACATAATGCCATGCGTAGTATTTGAATTTTCTTCGGTAACCTGTCCATAAGGAACACTTTCTGCAAAGTTTTATTTTTATAAACATATTTCTGGACTGCTCCTTGAAAAACCCCGGCGCGATCGTCAAAAAATAGAAAGTAATTTTTGTTTTGGCATTAAACATAATTGGTGGCGGGCCATAAAACTACGTTGCGGCGCTGCCTGAGAAACAAATCATACTTTTTTTAGCCTAACGACTACTGGATATAAAAATAATGTGTCCATAACACTGGTAATTATGCATGCATTGTTTCTCTTATTTAGTGTGGTAAGGGCTAATGAACATCATTGCTAACTGACTGTCTCTTGTAATGAGCAGGACTATACTGGACTCCATACAAGTTCTGCAATTACTGCCGTATTAATAATTAATTGAACTGATCACTGTTTGGTTATCAGAAGTATGGGGTGGTTCACGTTCATTTGTTTACATCCGCAACATTTTTGGATCACACACACCAACAAGTAGCTTTTTTCAGTCTCCTCATTGCACGCTTGCCTTGCATTCTTGGTTCCTCGACCTTAGCACATGTTCTGAAAGTACAAATTAAAAAATATGTGTTGAAATGAAATAAACATTAAGATATACATAGAGTTCCAGTGATGTCAATAAACCATACCAATTCAAATGACGTCAGCTTCTTTGATAAACATTGAGCAAATTATTAAGCAAGTGAATTTTACGGAACCATTTTAATTACCGGAACTATTTTCAAAACATTAAGCTCCGCCCATAATGTGTTGCAGAATAACCCATGGTTGATTGTATTCTTTATCTATGGAAAATTAGCCGCGTGGCCGTGTCGTGTTAGAATTAAATATAACGGGATTAATAACACGAATGAATTTGCTGTTTATTTCTTTTGGAATTAAATATGTTAATATTGATTATAGCGATAAATAAGAACATGATAATTAGGCATGTACACATGAAATATAGGATGTATATTTTGTGTGTGAGATTGCTTAAGCTTATTCATAAATTTATACTTCAGAACTACAATGCATGAAATTTATTGTTCCAATTAGTGAAATTATTCATTCAATTATAACATTCAATTTATTGACATATGGTGTACGTTTTAATAAATAATCAACTTGAACAAAAGCAACTTTATTGTTTTCCAACGGTTAACCCATGCTTTATTTGCACAAAGATTGCACGTACAAAACAACACACAAGTTTGATAGTGAAGTTAAATTTTTTGTAAATAGTCGCGAAAATACTTGACAATAGAGATATATTTACTTTAAATTTGATTTAAAGAGCAATTATGATTAAGTTATGTAAAACATTTTTCCAAGTGCAAAACACATATTTACTTACTTCATATTTAAGGAATGCAGGCTGCTTTGTGCTCCTCGAAAGAAAATCTGCAGTTGACAAAACGATTCTCAACTCAAGATGGCAGCCGTGAATAACTGCCTTGAACTGGTCATAGAAGTGCACAACAGACTGACCGATAGGGGCATGTTTGCTGGGTCGCATATGGACTTGCGAGTTAGGAACCCATATGGTCTCTCTTGCTGGGACCCATATGGGCTTGCTAGTGATGACCCATCTAGGCCTGCTTTTTGGGGCCCATATGGGCTTTCTTGCTGGGACCCATATGGGTTTGCTTTTGGGGGATGCATATCTAGGCTTTCATTCCGGGTCCCATATTGGCTTGTTTGCCTGGGTCCTACCTGGGACTTATATGGGCATGACCATGTATGTGGGACCCTTGTGGTCAATAAGCCCAGTTATAGCCCATGTTGGGCCCCCATAGGCTGGCTTGCCGGGCATACGAGCTTACTTGCTGGAGACTCATATGGGCTCTATTAATGGGACCCGTATTGGGCTGATTGTTGGTGTCCTATATGCGCTTGCCTTTTGGGAACCCATTTTGGGGTGCTCTTTGTGACCCATATGGGCTAGTTTGTGGAGGGCCCATACGGGCCTTTTTGCGGGGACCTATATGGGATTGCTTGTTTGGTACCCATATGGGCTTTCCTGTTGGGACCCATATGATAAGGCTGTTGTTGACCCATATGGGCTTTCTAGTTGGGGATCCATATGGGCTTTCTTTCTGGGACCCACATGGGATAACTTGTTGGGGACGTATTTAGGCTTTTTTTTAGCTGGGATCCATATGGGCTTTCTTGTTAGGCGCCCAATTGGACTTTCTTGATGGGACCCATGTGGGCTGTTTTGATGGGACACATATTGAGTTGCTTGTTGGGACCCATATGGGCTTGCTTGTTGGGAACCCATATGGAGATGCTCTTTGTGACCCATATGGGCTAGTTTGTTGGGGACCCATACGGGCCTTCTTGCTGGGACCTATATAGGCTTCCTTTTTGGTACCCATATGGCCTCTCCTGCTGGGACCCATATGATATTGCTGTTGTTGACCCATATGGGCTTGCTTGTTGGGGACCCATAATAGGCTGTATTTCTGGGACCCACATGGGATTACTTGTTCGGGACCTATATAGGCTTTTTGGCTGGGAACCGATACGGGGATGCTCTTTGTGACCCATGTGGGCTAGTTTGTTGGGGACACATATGGACCACCTTGCTGGGACCCATATGGGCTTGCCTGTTTGGTACCCATGTGAGCTCTCTTGCTGGGATCCATATGGTCTTGCTGTTGTTGACCCATATGGGCTTGCTTGTTGGGGAGCAATATGGGCTGTCTTGCTCAGACCCATATGGACTTGATGGGGACCTAAATGGGCTTTTTTTGTTGGGACCCATTTGGAGCTTATTTGGTTGGCGCCCATTTGGGCTTTCTTGCAGGGACCTATATGGGCTTGCCTTAGCCTGGGACCCAACTGAGTCTGATATGGGCAATACAACGTTATGGGTCCCACATGGGGCACATGTGGTGTATCAGCCCAGGTATAGCCCATATCGGTCCACATGGGATGGCTTACTTTGACCCATATCGGCATACTTTCTTGAAACCCATGTGGGTTGGATTGCTTGGTCCAATATGGGCCCGGTATGGACAAAAACTATTTAATGGGTCACACATGGGGCTCATATGGTATATTTGTCCAGGTAAAGCCCATATTTTCGTGATAGGACAAATATGGGCTTACTAGTTGGGAACCCATCTGGGCTTTCTTGCTGGGACCTATATGGACTTGCTTGCCTGTGATCCAAGTTAGTTTAATATGGGCAACACGATGTATATTGGTCCCACATGGGGCCCATGTGGAAGATCAGCCCAGATATAGCCCTTATCAGGCCCACATCAGATTACCGGGACCAATATGGGCATACTTGCAAGGAACCCATGTGGGCTTGCCTGCTTGGTCCAATATGGGCCCGATATAGGCAGAAAAATATATGGGTCCCACATGGGGCCTTATGGTATATTTGCTCAGGTATTTCCCATATTGGGCCCATATAGGCCCACTTGCTGGGACCCATGTGGGGCTGCTTGTTGAAAACAACCGTGGGCTTTCTCGATGGGGACCCATATGGGCCTGCCCTTTGTGACCAATATGGGTCTGTTTATTTGGGTCCCATAGAGGCCTTCTCGCTTGGACCCATATAGGTTTGTTGAGAAATCTCTTGGGATCTCTTTCTAGGATCCATGTGGGCTTGGTATCGGAGGCCCATATGGACTTGCTTGTTTGGGACCCATATGGGCTTTCTTGCCGGGACCCATTTGGGCTTGCTTGTTGGGGACCCATATAAGCTTTCTTGCGGGACCCCTATAGGAGCTTACTAGTTGGGAACTTGCAATCTATGTTCTGTTCAATATGATTACCTATTATAATAACTACATATAGGCCACAGGGAGTGTGTGAAATTAAGCAAAGTATACTTATCATCACAACAGGATGTTTATTTTATGCGTTTCAAGTACAATATGACGTGAGCTTTGCGTGATTATGATATCTAACACAGTTCAGATAACCATTACGATTTGCTTGTATTGTGCCGTTGATATATAAACTTAAATAAAGTCAAAATTTAAAATGGCATCGCCATTTATCGAAACAAATCTCATTGTTATTACGTGTAACTACTGTAATCTATTACAGCTATCGCGACATGTTTTAATAAATGCATTTACGTTATTCATTTAGCGATGTGAACACCAACGAATGATGGAAATGAATGAAAACAGAAACAAATGTTAACAATAATAAAATCACGGCTCATGTAAAAGGTGCGACAGAAAACTGTATTTCGTGTTAGCATCGACCTTAAGTGCGTTTCACCAAGACATTAAATATCTTATTTCTACATTGACAATAACCATGACACCGGCAGAAAACAAAAACACATAAAATATAAAGAACTGCAAAGTGATCATATACTGTAAATGTACCAACTATTTTCAGGTATTCATGGACATTTCCGAGAAGCCGGTGATTCAGATAAACAATATACTTTTACATTTACCTGACGGGAAATACTGACCTCCCCCTCTAGAATTGATTGAAGTTGATGTGTAAAGAGATACCGTTGTATGTAAAGGTTCCACGAGAGTACCTGAGAGACTATGCCTACCTTTACATGTGTGATATATTCTGGATGCTTCTCGATAATCGCTTACAACCTACAATCTAGTATCTGAAACATATGAATCCTATTTCTGCCAGTTGTATACATGTATTACACAGAGTACGAAGGCGCATATATGCAAACGAACGAAAATTAGTTCGCATGTTCGCTCTTTGGGAACATCAAACAAAACAAATAAAACAAATGTATATGCTCGTAATATATTTTTCCCATGAGATACTTTAATTAACTTTATAATATCATGTTTCGCAACATTTACATAACGAGACTATGCAAATTGATGTATCAATATTCGTTTTGTTTGTATGATGAACTTGAATACATCGCTGATAGTGTCGTTACAATCGACCGCAGAATAGGTGTAGTACGCAACTGGTGTCAATACATGGACCATCTCATTTAAAAAAAAAGGTTTATTGTTACCAGAATAAATCATATGCGTACATCTTGTATTCCAATTAGACTATACAAATTTGATTCTATGTTTAGTGTCCCCCTGATGTTCCAAAACCTACTTACCACCTGGAAAAAACAAACAACGAGTCGATAAAAAACATTATGCTTTCACAACTTATTCATGTCAATGGTACAAGCTCAAGCAAATGTTTACTTACACAACTGTTATATATCATTTCAATACTGGGAACCTACATTAACACAGTAATTTAACTGTGTTCATTAATTAGTCGAACTCTATGCGATACAAATATTGGTAAAAGAACGTATAAGTATTTTTGAAATGTTTTTCCAAATTGTATGTACGCATTTAAACTCGATTGTTTAGATTGTGAAAATTATTTTTTTTTCGTTCAGGCATCCGAAAACCTTCCAGCCCGAGGACGCTAAACATAAATTCAAATTGGTACAGCCTTATATTGCACAATATATCTCGTGATACGTGGAGATAATTTGTTGTAACATATTTACATATTCTATAAAGCTAGAGAACGATTGAATGAATATTTAAAAGTGCTGCATATGAATGGATATATTATATTTCTTATATAATTAGTTACTGTAGATTTTGTCGTCCAAACAACAGTGAACTATGATTTAGTGTTGACATTGCTATATTAACTGCACAAACGTGACACTTGTATGTGTATATATTTAGGGATTAAAGAGGTAACAGATTGAGTTTTCTACGGAGCCGAACATATATCGCTATAAACCTGTTTATATTTACAATACAGTCGTGTGTCAGTTGCCTAGGTGATCATATTTCACAAAATGTTGAAAAGAGTTCATTTTAAAAATTTTGTTGTTTTTGAGGACGAGGAGAATATAGAATTTGGGACGCAAAGTCCGTACATATTTATAGGGGAAAATGGTTCCGGAAAAAGCGCCGTGTTAGAAGGAATCCGTAGATGTTTAAAATCGAAAGTAAGCACCTCTGTTTCCAGACCGTACAATCAAAACGATGTATCATATTTTATTAGCAGATTCCAAACGGATGACACAGTGGACATAATATGCGGAACTGTTTGCATTCCCACAAATAAAGCTATACAACACGCAGATCCTGCTGGGACAACATTCAACACTTTAGAAACTGAATCGCTGGATTATTACCAAATTGTAATTAAATACAAAGAGAAACAAAACGTCGGTTTTCACGTTGATTGTCTTCAATTGCCAAGCACAGAGAAAGGTGAAACAAGTATAAATGTGCATCAAGTAACGGTACAAGCTTCTGAAGGAAAAACATTAAATGACCTATATGAAATAGTTTCAGCGTCGGAGAAAAACAGTGGGTCAATTCTCCTAAAAAATCTTAACTACGAACGTCTGTTAACGAGCCGCGTTCAAACAGAGCTTTCAGATTGTCAAACATTGCTAACGAACTTGTCAACCAAAGTAGTGTTTACATTTCCATTACGGTCGATTGGGATTTTGCAGTGGTCCGAAAGTAAAAGAATTATGGCAGAAAAGAAGAAAAATAATTACAATGAAGCAGTAAAAAGGTGTGAAATAATAAATGCATTTTTGGCAAAAGAAACCGAAGACAAATTTGATAAAAATATTGAAAAAAGTATCTTTGAAAAAATTACTAACATGTCCAGACAATACACGTTTTCTTTGAACAAGGAGAAGGGCGATGTGTTGGTCCAAGACGATCAATTTAAACTACTCAAAACACCAGAAGGGATTTTGGAAGCTAAGTACGTTGCCATTCTGCTGTCGGGGAAATGCTACAAAACAATACTTCTTGAAGAACCCGATAGGGGCATGCACCCACAGTTCGTTCAAAGAATGACACAGGCAATACGATATGAGGCGGAGGCTAATGGAAATGTCGTGATACTGACAACTCACAATAAGACATTCCTAACGTCATGGACACTGTCCAATTGCTACCGATTTAGCAGAGCTGGGCAGTCTAGAACTGTCAAATGTTTAGGAAAGGTCGTTTACCATGATTTAAAAAAGTTACGTTTAATGACCAACGATAATTTGTCACACATTTTCTTCGCAAAACACGTTATCTTTTGCGAAGGCGATAGCGACTGGTTGTTTTTAACAGAAATGGTCAACTTAATTTTAAAAAGATTTCAAACAAAAAATTCATTCAGCGACCGAAGACTTTTATGTACAGAAAATGCATTCATCTCCCACCATGACGAAGAACTGCAAGCTGTGTTGCCCGATCTGACGATTTCAAAAATAAACGGCAAGAATAATGTCCCAGTGTGTCGAAAAATGTGCAAGAAATTGTGTTTACCAGCTAAGTTCCTTTTGGATAAGGACGCCGAAGAAACCGAGCTCGAAAACAATGATTGTTTCTTTTGGTCAGATGGTGCCATTGAACAGATGGTTATTGCTATAGCAGAAGAAAGTAAAGATAAAGACCTTGAAAAGATTGTAGGCAACCTGAAACTTAAACAAAAGAGAAAAAAGTTGTTTATGCCAGAAGGTATTAATCCCCTAGATATTACTAATTGTGTCGACACCTTGCTTCTATATTGTGCAGCAGATAATGATCTGGGCAAGTTGTTAAGCTTTTTGCTTACGATTAAGAGAGCAGACATATGAAATAATGGAAAGTGGTGAACGACGCCAAAAGTGATTTCTACTTTATTATGGGATTCCATTGAGATTTGATTTACTGTAACATTACATATAGGTTGTCCATGGTAACGCTCCTCGGCTATTGTAAGTGCATTAAGCAACATTCTCCGTGTATCGGGTATCTCCGAAGAAAGCGAAGAAAACACGGATGACAAGGTCATCGCTATTGCCAAATATCTTGGTGCTGGTATTAACATCACCAAGATTGGAAAACCGATGTCTCTAGGCACTGGGTCAAACCAATCTCGGCGTAGAGATATTATTGTTAAATTCGCTACGTTTAGGTCCCGATTGAACCTTCTCGCCAAAAAATTCAAACTAAATACATGTTGTCACCGAGGAGTGTACATAAACGAAGATCTGACGCCTGAGCTTAGCTAGATCTTCTATGAAGCACATAAGCTTGTTTAATCGAAGTATGGCAATAGTGTGTGAACATCCGATGGTGTCATTGTTATTCGTGGACCAGACATGCGCATTTATCGCATTTAAGCCAGAAACGATATGCAAATCTGCAAACTGTCGGTTGGCGCACAGTGACTAACGGCGAACAGCATAGACATGCATGTACCCTCTTGAAAATGATACATCCTATAAACTGATGTTATGTTTGGTAAAACAAATTATATAAATAACCAACTATTGCTTAAAATAGATACAACTATAGTTTTGTTTCCAATACTGATGGGTCTATTGTGCCTAATTTTTTAGCAAATTTACATCTCCAATGCACTTTGTTGCAATTATTATCATAGTTGACTTCGTTAAGTGTTGCCTCATATTTGGCTGAATATACTTAATTCGAGCAATATATAATATACTGAATTGTCTGTCCTCTGATAGATAAAGCTAACAATAATATATTTTATTATTTAATCCATAAAAGCAGTTGTATTAATGTGAAACATTGAATTATTATCGATTATTGATAATAATTACCAGATACAAGCTAATGAATTTTCTGTCCTCTGATAGATAAAGGCTAAAAGTTATAGATTTTATTATTAAATTGATATATGCATTTTTATTAATGTGAAACATTGAATTATTATCAATTATTGACGTGAAAATGATCTCATCAGTTTGTTATATTGTCATTCTACTACGAAATATGATTGTCTCACTCCAGTTGACAAATCACTGAATTAATGCTAAAATGTATTAGCTTAACTAATTTCTTGAGTCCGACAACATGGACATGTCATTTGTTTATTATGACTTACAATACCATCATGTTTTCTTTCCGTTTTACTTGCTTAACAGTAATATCCACTCTCACTTTTTCTTTCAATGGAACCGATAAGTTGACTATCCTGGATCTCCCTGAAGTGTGACGCTTCAGGCAGATTTGAGTTAGTATAACTATCGGTTCCATACATATCTTCGATTACATGATCTTAATTCCATTTCTTATCCCTACTCCTACTTAAACATTAGGCTTAAAACATATTTTCAAGCATGTTTAACTTTAACATTATTTGGTATTGTACATTATATATAAAACGACCGTCACTATATATGTATCTGTATTATTGAGGAAAGGAACCCTACTAGCTTAGCTATCGTTCCAATCCTACAAACTTATTTATCACATGCTATACCTTGTTTTCCGTGTAATACAGCCATTACGTATATGTTTATCTTACACATTTTGAGCGTTTTCATTTGCTACTTATTCTTTGACTGACCAATCTCATGACGTTATTTTGGTGAATTGACGCCATCAACATGAAATGACGTCACGTCAGTACACAACTCTGACGATTAACAAACTTATTTTGGTAAAATTAGAAGGGTTTTATTTCGTTTAAAAGCATGTGATAAAAAGATCTGACACAATTTGTCATTTCAAACCACATTTTATAAAACTCGTCCAGGAAATTCGTTAGTAAGCTCGCCAAAGGCTCGCTTACTAACCAAATTCCTGAACTCATTTAGTAAAATATGGTATGAGATGAAAATTCTTATCAGATCCTATATGTCTTGTGTATTTCTCTATGCTATCCTTATTCGAAATAAATATGCAAGTACACTAAAAGCATCATCGCTTGAACTAGATTCACGTTTGATCTGGTTAATTTTTTAAAGTACATACTGGATACTTAATGTGTCCGTTAAGTATAGATGTATTAGTTATTGGATACTTAATATTTCCGTTAAGTATACATTCAATAGTTACTTGTTTGGTGATAAAAATGAATACGAGTGTTATCTGTTAAAACATATTTACCTATTTTAATAACTGACGATGATTTTTGAATACGATTGCCGTTTGGAAAGGTCCGTTTACGAAATGTGTCTGAATGTCATGATATGTGTTATCACTTTTTAAATTATCTGTGTAAATATTTAATACATATGATTTACAACTAAATTTCATTACTGAATATCATGTAACTAAAATGTGTAATTATTTTGTTTAAAATGAAGTTTGGTCAATTTAAGCAAATACATGTAATGACTTGCTAAGCATTGTACCATATATGTGTACGCAAGTTAAAGAAAATGAGTACGTCATTGTTTTATTTTGCCTTATATTCCAGAAAGGTTTATTTTTGTTTTGAATGTAGTGATTATGTTATACTAGTATGTTGTATTGTACATGATAATTAACAGGGAAGTCGATTTGTGTGTATGAATACGTTATCTATTGGGTGCTTTTTACTGGAGGAAGCATTGAAACAAACCTATTGTGTACGAGCAAGATAAACTGAAAAAGGTAATAATGCTTATGTTTTAAATTTTACAGTAAAGTTAAGGTTTATCGTAACATTTTTGTGTAGTTGTCTTTAGTTCATATACATTACGATAATGTGGAAACATTATATATTTATGTGTATAAGGTACAATTGACAGTGTACTCGATTTGAAATATATACGTGCAGATATTCTGAAATGATTTTATTGTAATCGGGCAATGTGTTTTAATCAAATTAAATAAGTCACTATAGTACTTTTGCAAGCCCTTTAACTTCCAGTTAAAATATGTATGTACGATCTTTCATATCCATTATTTTCATCATATTAAGCACATGAATGTGACAATTAAACTTGAAAGCAAACAGAGCACGATTCTGTGTTTGATAAACACACATGCCAGTTGATGATGGATAGACAATTTCTTAGTCCAAATTAGGTCAAGGTCAAAGTCAAAGTGAGCTTTGGTGATATGGGTGGATTGGGAATAGTCATAAGCAACAACAGTGTAAGTATCCAAGTGTTGTAACAAGCGGTGTTGGTCCTAGACGAAACGGTAAAATCTAGTTACCCATTTTAATTATTCTAAGTGCAAATTAGGTCAAGGTCAAAGTGAGGTTGGGTGATAGGTGAATAGGGAATGGTCATACACAACAACTGTGCTAGAAGAAACGGTAAAATCTACTAAACCTTGTCACGGACGGAAGGGCGGACGGACGGAAGGACGGACGGACGGACGCTGGACGGAAGGACGGACGGACAGAAAAATCACTATATGCCTCCCACATCAAGATGCCGGGGGCATAAAACATTAAAATGACGAAGGAAACACTTCAATATGAAATAAATCATCAAGTACTTGTGTCGAATTTTTTTCGCATCGTTTATTAGTCTTGTGTAACCTAAACCAAATGTCAAGTCAATACACGTATTTGAGTTTCCGCATGTACAGACGGAAACTATGTGGTGGCTAAAACTAGCTTATTGTGCATTTAAGAGCAATGTTTGTTCTTAGCTTGTATTCCATTTAAATAGAAATATATGATAATTAACTTAATTTTGTTACTTGTATTTATGCCACTGTATTTGTTGTAAGATCGTACATACACACGTTAAGATAAAGCCATTCTACCGTTAGTATTTTGTCACATTGAACCGAATGCTGGATATAAGGTATGTAAGACAAATTCGCAAATTGTAACGACTTAGCTTTACAACAGGTAAAAGGAACTTTTTGGTTGTTTTTTAAAATGTCTTCAGCTATCTAAACGGCAAAAACTAAAGCACATGGGTTAACCAATGCACTATAAACAGAAATGTGTGGTTATCATTGTTAAACATAGATATCATTTCTGTACATAATCAATATATAGTTTTCATGTTTAAAAACTATTATCGGCTTAACATATAAATAGTATTGAATACTTTAATTGTAATTGCCTTATTATGCCGTGTTTACGCCTAGAGCATTCATATTTGACTTGTGTTTGTTAAACCATAACATGTAAATACAAGAATATCGGTAGAACCGATGGATGCTCCCCGGTGTCGCTTTGACCTAATATTATTAGCTTGGCCTGTAACCTGATGCATTCCCGTTAAACACTGTCTTGTTAAGGCAAACGTGTGTGCCCAGTAATTTGAAAATACCAACCAATCTTTGCTTAAGTTATAATCCGGACAAGCAAAAAGCTACTTTGACCGTTGACCTCTAAGTCTGATCTTGACCTTTGACCGTCTCATTGCGGCTAACATGTGTGCCAAGTAATTTTTAAATCCCTCCATCCAAGGCCAAGTTATAGTCCGGACAAGCAAAAAACCAATTCCTGTGATCACGTGCAAAAACAAATTGATTGTATAAAATGTCTAATTTTTTATAAAAAGGGCAAAAACTTCATAAAATGTTATCAGACTGGAACGAACTGACAATATACGCATATCATCTTGGTATGATTAGTACATATAGAGTTTCGCTAAATTCTAGTTAATAGTTTTAGGCGTAAAAAGAATTGTTTCCTTTTACCCGACGTACCTTAAAAATGCCTCGACCCAAGAACATTTTATTGAATTTGTCAGATGTGCTATGCTTAATTTACTTTGTTCCAATAATTAACTGTTTTTGATAAATAAGTGCCTCTTTTATAGCATCCACGTCAATTAAGGATATTACTGATATGTTTTGTATATTTTTTCAGTTTCAGAATCCTCAAGCTGATCATTTACCAAATATAAAAATATAAATAAATAAATAATAACAATAATGAATACCTACCTATGAAACGAACCGTTTTTACGCCTAAGAGATCTCGCGCGGAAACGAAAATATTATATTAAAATGTGTTATTTTAATATAAAAAAGGAAAATACCTGAAAAAAAACATCAGAAAGGAACGACTAGATAGTATACCCATTTTCTAATGGTAGGGGTGCTGCATAAAAAGTTCCAATGGATTCGAATTATTATTTCCTGATATTTTTGAAATTCCTATTAAAATGTCCTATTTTTAACCAAAGGGCGATAACTCCATCAAATATCATTAGACCAGAACGACCTGACCATATGCACATGTCCACCCTATGGATATGATGCATATAAAATTTGAATGAATTCGCATCATTAGTTCCAGATATCTCGTGCGGAATGCAAATTTCCAATTAAAATGTTCCATTCATAACCAAAGGGTGATAACTCCATAAGAAAATCATCAGCCCGGAATGACCTGACAATATGCACATGTCCAACCTATAGGGATGTTGCATATAAAGTTTTATTCAATTCGAGATACTAGTTTCAGAGATCTCGCGCGGAATTGAAAATTTCCTATCAAAATGTCCTATTTACTAAGTATAACCAACGAGCAATAACTCCCAACAAAATCATCAGACCGGAACGACCTGAAATAATGCGCATGTCCACCCTAAAGGGAAGCTACATATAATAATAAAGTTTCATGGAATTCGAGTGGTTGGTACACTCGCTTCTCACCTAGGCTGCTCGGTGGTCACCATACCGGACAGGTGGGGTTTTCTCCAGGTACTCCGGCTTCCTCCCACAGCACAAGACCACACCAAAATTAAAAAAAATTCAGTACAAGATAAATAGCTGGAAATTGCAGCTATAGTTCAAATTCGTCCCAACTTTAGATGAGTCTTAAAGTAAATTATGCATGGGTGCTGAGACAAACCCCGGGTCCTCACATAATACAGCTTCGGCGCGGAAGGACCTCATAAACTTCGAAAATACATACAATAGTTATTAGTTCAGGAGATCTCGCGCGGAAACAAAGAACCGGACGAACGGAAGATGGAAGGGCGGAGTGTCGGAAGGACGGCCGGACAGAAAGATTGACGGATAAAACTGTCGGGAAAATGCTTTTGACACCCAGACAAACTAAAATACAGTTGAATTAGAAATCGGACGGACAAACAGGTGACTTCTTCGAGGAGCATACAACAGGTTCAGTTATTTTTGGATCATTGTGTATCATTATATCGTTGTTTTTTGGATCATTGTGTATCATTATATCGTTGTTTTTTGGATCATTGTGTATCATTATATCGTTGTTTTATATCGTTGATGAAATTGGTGTTGTTGAGTTTTGTAATTGTTGTATTCCAGCTCGTTTTATTTACGCTCTAATACCATCATTCCACAAATATTTTGAAAAAAAATCGTTGATGTTCTTTTCTCTCTTAAACTCTGTTAAGTATTTTGCTCTGTTAATTGTGTTATAAGTATACTCGTGAAATAATATTCGCATATTAATGTAATAATAGTGGTTTAATAGTGTTCCAAAGCAATGATGTAAAATATGAATTTAATCAGCTAAACTTATTATGTAAATAATGATTTGAAAAAAAATAACCTGTAAAAAATGATTTAATACCCGCGTACAACAATCAAAAGCTTTTTACACATGATGTTAATATATTTGCTATAGAAGTACTAGTATGCTGGAATTTTTTGTTTTTGCTTTACGCTAAAATAAATTTCCAACTATGTGAAAAATATTACTAACTTGGATGTAGTGAACACATTTTGGAGAAAAAAAAACACGCACTTTGTATCGTGAGATAACAATACTTTTATTTTAGAGATTTCATGTAATATCTTTTTATAAAAATCTTTTTATAAAAATGTCAAATAGTTATAATATCCAACGCATTTAGCTCTGAATAGAATTTCATTACGAAATACCTACATAAAATGGATTCGGTGGCTTAAATATGACTGCCAGCGCGTGTGAATGATTTTTACATGTTTTGTTTCCGGCAAATACATCGACCCAAGAACTTTCAAGAATTTCGATCCCTACTCAGTGAGGTGAATCATTTTTGATAGGGCAATTTTCAGAACCTGTATCACGGGATCTATTCTTTTCTTTGCAGGCAACGAGTCAGTAAATTCAGAAAGTGTCCTTCAAAACAGCAAAATGTCATGCCTGTTTTCTAACCTTATGATTATTTAAAGATAAAGACATCAACAAAACAGTGCGGCATGTTCTACGTATATATACATGTAGTACGGTTGTCAATCTAGATTTACAGATATATAGCGCGATTAAAATGCAAACCCGGTGTCAGATTTCTCTCATCAATCAGAATTATTGTTTTATCTAGATATTACAATACAATATATTATTTAGTGCGATTATCTTGTGTACAATTTCCACTAGAAATGTCGTATGTCTTTACAAAAATATTATTTGTGCGCACTTAATTGCAATATGAAAATGGTGAGCTTAAGCTAATCCTGTTATTGTTTACTTAAGTACTTCAGAATGTTCGAGAAATTCAGGCCGGGTGTTTAAAACAATTTCATTAAAAATATTAACGCATTATAATATCTTCAAGGGACTTTATGGTTTAAACTTATCTGAAGTTGCGCACTTACCAAGACAGGCGCTTCCATCTGAAGACAGCTGGTGTCCAGGGCTACATATACACTTGTCACTTCCGTCCAGTTTTTTGCACATACCGTTTGCGCACATGCGTGTCGTCTGGCATTCGTTGTCGTCTGAATAGTAAAATTATTTGTTTATTATTGTCTATTGTTCAGATTCAATAAAAGCTATTTTAAAGGGCCTATGTCGTCGAAATTTTGGATTCCTATTACACTATAAATAATATCATATGATAGACATGCGCTTTATAAAGACATGTGCATGAAATAAATAAAACCTAATATAATACACAAATAAGATATTTGATAAAAACAAATAAGCAAAAAAGTCTGAGAAATTAAAACACCAAGCATGGATCAAACTCACGATTTGGGAGTCATACAAAGAAATGACAGCAGGCAGCGCTTAACCAACTGCGCTTTCATGCTTGGTAAGAAGTAGATTGTAAACTATGGTTATATAAAAATACTCACAATTATGATGTCAAAATGTAAACAAGGATATCAGTAAAACTGATGGATGCTCCCCAATGCACTTTGTCGAGCAATATACATGCAAAGAACAGGGCAAAGATATTAAAATGACTAAATATCAATATAAATGTGTACTATATTTCATAAATTTTCAAAGTCTTATAACTCTAATAAAAATCGTTGAAGTGGAACATCCTGCTAATATGCACACTTCCTCTTGACAATGAAGCTTCCCATGAAATTTCATTGAAATCTGGCCAGTAGTTGCCTAGAAATAGCCCGGAAAAATATTTTTGCACTATATACTATATGGCAGAAAAAGTCCCAGAACTCTGAGACAAATCATTGAAGCGGAACGTCCTGGTAGTATGCACACCTCCTCTTGGTAATTAAGCTTCCCATAAAGTTTTGTGAAATTACAGCAAGTAGTTAATTTGCTGAGAAATAGCCCGGACTAGAAAGTGATGAATTGTGCACTACATACATGATGATTTCAGAAATCTTTAAAGTCCCATAACACTAATAAAAATCATTGAAGCGAAACATCCTGGTAGTATGCACACCTCCTCTTGGTAATAAGGCTTCCCATAACGTTTCGTTGAATTCCGGCTAGCAGTTACTGAGAAATAGCGTGGACAAGAAAGTCAAGAATTGTGCACTATAAACTGATTTCAGAAATCTTCAAAGTCCCATAACCTAAGAAAAATCACTAAAGCGGAACGTCCTGGTAAAATGCACACCATATCTTGATAAAGAAGCCCCCCATGAAGTTTCGTTGAATTCCATCTAGAAGTTGCTGAGAAATACTCCAGACCAGAAAGTCAAGAATTGTACACTATATTCTAATATCAGAAATATTCAAAGTCCCATAACTCTAAGAAAAATCACTGAAGTGGAGCGTCCTGGTAATATGCACACCTCCTCTTGGTAATGAACCTTCCCAATAAGTTTTGTTGAATTCCGGCCAGTAGTTGCTGAGAAATACTCCGGACAAGAAAGTGTGACGGAAGGACTTATTTTAGAAATATTCAAAGTCCCTTAACTCTGAGAATCAAAACGCTGACAGCATAGAAAGACTGTTGGCGAGAAAAGAAACTAAGACCAAATGAATTATGAGAGTATTTTTATAATAAGAAACATTAATTGTAGTAAGTCACATGTCTGTTATATCATTTCTACAAAAAAAATATCGAAACGCATAACTATACACTCTACTTAAAATAAATTGGTATAAATTGGTATTTTACCTCATTGATGATGGAGATCCAGGCCACTTTTGCATATTAAGACTAATATATCGCGCGTCTAATTCAATGCTATTTATCTACGACATTCTCATCATTATTATTCTTTATTTCTTGGGAGGATAATATTTTTTGTGCAAACATTTTAAAGAGCAAACAGAGTTCTATGCATACACGTCAATCTACAACGGGTTTAAAATAGTCGATGAACCGTTTAAGTTCGAATCAATATTCAGTGCTTTTTATCAGAAGCGCTATGTTCGGTAAATACTAATTTAAATAAAAATAAGTTAAATTAGTAAAAAAAATTCAAAACTCTCTTTAGATGTAAAATGCTTTTCCATAATTCTTATGCATTCGTCAAAAACAAAAGCAATCGTCAATCGAGTGGTAACGATGGCTCCGCTATAAGTACTGACTCAATACACTGTTGTTAAACTTACGCAATATGATGTAATACGCAGTTAACCAGTCAACAGCATGAACAGCTATTATACTTATGTGAATATATATAACTTGAATTTACTTATAGATGTGGACTAAATGGATTATTATTATTATTGTTTATTAGTGTTTTAAGTCGGATCTATTTTTTGTCATCTATTTATAGAAAGCAGCATCAATAACAGGAAACCTAACTGCTCAGCGAGCGAAGCGCAGTAATTTATCGATTTACTTACTCGCAGCCTGCAAAGTAAAGAAGTAGTTCCATCAAGAACGATTTCTGAATAAACCTACTTAATCCTGTTGGCTTGCGCCAACAGTCTAAATATTACTGAAGTAGAACGTCCTGGTAATATGTACACCTCCTCTTAATAATAAAGCTTCTTGTGAGGTTTCGTTGAATTCTGGCCAGTAGTTGCTGAGAAATACTCCGGACAAGAAGGTCAAGAATTGTGTACTATATACCAATTTCAGAAATATTCAAAGTCCCATAACTCTGAGAAAATCACTAAGCGGAACGTCCTGGTAATATGCACACCTCCTCTTGGTAATGAAGCTGCCCATTAAGTTTCGATGAATTCTGGCCAGTAGTTGCTGAGAAATACTCCGGACTAGAAAGTCAAGAATTGTGCACTATAAACCAATCACAAAAATATTCGAAGTCCCATAACTCGGAGAAAAATCACTGAGGCGGAACGTCCTGGTAATATGCACACCTCCTCTTGGTAATGAAGCGTCCCATGAGTTTCGTTGAATTCCGACCAGTTGTTGCTGCGAAATACTCCGGACAAGAAAGTGTGACGGAAGGACGGACGGACGGACGGAAGGACGGACGGACAAAGTGGCGACTATATGCTCCCCCGAAATTTTTCGGGGAGTATAACAAGAAATGAGTCAAACAAACAAGACCCATATTATAAATTGATATTTCAATTATATATACTCTGTTTTAATATCTGAATTTTAGATTTTTTTAAGAAATTGCCCCCTTGAGGCCCTTTTCGATGACATTGTCCCTTTAAGATATCTTTTGGGCATTTACTTGAATAGTTTAAAAGCGAACTTTGTAATACAATGTGGCAAATATTAAAACAAAATAATTTCTCAATTGTTCAATCTCTACTATAAAAGTTATACAAGTGAAATTAAAAACATTAAGTCGAAGAGAAATATATAAATTATGCAATATATTAAGTTATTTTATTACACACAAAACAAATACCCACAAAGAAAGGTATGCTCTACAGTTCAATGCAATGTATTTGAATACTTCAACTAAATGGTCGAATGAGTTTATTTTTGAAAATGCGCATGTGTAAATGTATAAGTTATATTTTCCTTTTGGTGTACTTGATACGTTTGTATGTGAACGCAGACACCCATGACCGACAATACGGAAATTATAACCATGACATCTGAGACCACTTCATTTTCACTTTTCTCTTTTTTCTTTTCAAAACATATATTCGGCAACTTGTAAATAATATTAATAACACGATAGGACGATTAGGGGAATTATTAATGTATTTTACATATATTAATGTAAACAACAACAAAAACAACAATAATAATAATAATGATAATTAAACTTAATTCATTAGTGCTTATTACCAAGACAAAATGCGCCATCTGGTGACAGTCGGTAGCCTTGTTACAAATACATCGGTAACTTCCGGGAAAATTCAGGCACTGGCCGTGGAAACACAGGCGCCCGTTCTCGGTGCATTTGTCTATGTCTAAACAAGGAAATAATGTATTTACAATATCGCAAAATGTGTGGCGTGAACAAGAAAATATGTCATATTTGTTTTGTTTTGTTTTGATTCGACAAATACATAGAATAATGAATTCGGAAGATAAATAATTAATTATCCTTAAACTAGTCATTTTAACTGCCTCGTTTGCTTTTGTTTAATTATACGTGCGTTTTGTGTTCTCTTATAGACATGATAGACTATTCTCGGACTGAAAGGATATACGCGTTACTAATTTATGTCCGTCAATTTTTTTTTTGACTTCAACCTAATTATATGCAATTTGTCGTCAAAGACATATCATGTGCGACCTATAGTACATGCACTTAGTTTCCTTTTTTTTCGAAAAATAAGGCGTTGTTAAGGCCGAAATACGTAAGGTTTACATAAAATAAATACTAATGAAAAACATTATTATAGTAATATATTATCACATGGCTGGGAGCACTGTATTCAAAAACAAACACTCGGCTTACACGGGGTTTTAGCTCGACAGGTACTCACAGTAAATCAGCTGCATCACGCCGACAAAGTTGACCAAATTAAATTTAAAGAATCGCATTGAGGCGAAGGTACACTAAAACATTAATGAGGCGTGTCGTGGGAAACCCGGGCTTAATGCATGTGCGCAAAGTGTCATCCCGGATCAGCCTGTGCCATCCGCCTACAGTGGATTTATGTTTTGAAGAGGCTTTCATGAAACAGAAAATACAATAAAAGCGGACTGCACAGGCTGATCCAGGACCACACTTTACGCACATGTATTAAGCCCAGGTTTTCCAAGCCCGCCTAAAATTGTATGTATCATACCGTTCATATTAAATAAATGAACTTAACTGGCATTAGTTGTAAGACTCAGGGAAAATATTAAGATACTTTCTATAAAGGCAAAAATCACCCCAGAATGTAGCCCTATATAGAATTTAAAACTAAATACGTTGCATGGCTTATTAATGAGCAGGACGCTCAGAGGAGCTAGTTTCGCCCATTATCGTCTCAACCATGTTATATACATATATATGGTCCAACGCGGAACATTCTCACTGGCTTACCCAGGCACACCTGCTGGTTTTCCGATTGTTTGTATCCCCGTTGACACTGGCACTTGTACCGTCCATGTTGATACACCGACCGTTCGGGCACACGTTCGTCTTCCCGCATTCGTTAATATCTAGAAAATCACACGTAATACGCTAATTAAGATTTTCTTGCACGGCAATTTAAAAAAAGGCAGAATGCAAATATGTTATGTTATGAAATATTATTTTATTTTGATGATTGTTGTTTTAGTAATGTTTTTGTATATTTATGATCTGAAAAACGTGGATTAAACTGCTTCTGCTTTTAATGTTGTTGTTGTTATTGCTTCTGCTGCTGTTGCTGATACTGATGATAATGTATCTGACAATAATGATTATGATAAATATGATGATGATGATGATTATGATCAATATGATGATGATGATGATGATGACGATTATGTTGATGATGATGATAATGATGATGATATTGATGATTATGTTGATGATGATGCTGTGGATTCGGTTGTTGTTGTTATTGTTTTTGTTGTTGATGCAGATGTTGATGATGTTGATGATAATGATGCCGATGACGGCAATAATGAAGAAGAAGTACGTGCGTATGTGCTAATGTGCGTTCGTTACTTGCAATGACTTACCCGTGCAGTAACAGCCGCCCGGGGGCCAGCACGAAGCCTTCATCACACTTGCACCCGAAGCTACCCGGGTGGTTGATACACAGACCGTTCTGACACAGATCGACTGAAGACGACACTCGTCTTCGTCTGACAAAAGTAACACGGAGAGTTATTTCTTTACAAAGAATTGCAGAAAAACAACAACAGTTAAACATTTTATAAGTTAAAAATCCATGTAATCAGCAATATTTTACAGAATTACTTTTCAATGGCAACTGCGTCGGAAACATTGTGGGACTGTCTGTTTATCACTTACGCAGTTTGTTAGTAAACCTTGTCATTTACTGTAAACAAACAACCGTTTCTTTCACTAGCATTTTAGCAAACAAACGTAACTACAATACAGTACAATGGAATTCAACACATGTAATAAGTTTATTTTAATACATAACTATGTTTGCGTATTATCTTTCCGTAGTGTTTCTTCATTTTATATGTCTATAAGATGCATATATAGTTATATTCGTATATTAAATAATCCCCAGCCACATACATATGTAGTTATATACTTATATTAAATAATCCCCCGCCATATGAATATATAGTTATATACGAATATTAAACAAACCCCCGTCGTACCTACGCACTCGCCGGCGCTCTCCGAGTACATGTAGCCCTCGTAGCACTCGCACCGGTACGGGTACTGGGTGTCCACGCAGCGCCCGTTCTTGTACAGGTTGCTGAAGTACGAGTACTCGTCCGTGCCGATGGGTTCCGGGCGCTGGCACAGGCGTGTTAAGGCGTCTGTACAAAAACGGGAAACGACATGTTACTATGTGTATTTCATAGTTCATGAGTCTCCGGTGCATCCCTTTGACCTAGCTTAATTAAATGTTAGAGCGTCTGTGCAAATGGATAACACTATGACTTGTGTGTGTGTTTTGTAGTTAACGATAACCTTTCGCATCGAATTTGCAAATTGGCAACTTTATATTTGTGCTCATTCCGCAGTTTATGAAGACATTCCGCTCCAAAAATAGCATTATATTAGTGGGATGCAAAGGGGCAACACTATGTAATTTAATGTACATATATGTGAATTTCGTAGTTTAAGACGCCCTTCCGCATCGAAGTAGCAAACGTATGTGGAGTGCAAAAGGACAAAGCATATATGTGTAACTGGCAGTATGTGAAGCAATATATGTGGACCCGTGTGTGTCCTTAAACCCATATCTAGTATTTTTGAAACACGGGGTGAACGTCACCTCTATCTCATTATCATTATATGTACATGTATAATGTGTACATGTATTGAAATGCAGGATATAAATGATTCCTATAACTTTTATTTAACTTATTTTTATTCTACAATATGGTAGAAAATTGCAATTGTCTTGCGCTGTTCCTTAATACCGGTGCTCCTCACCGGGTACAGCTGACACAGTTCTTACGATCACCAGCCCTTCCAGACCCGGCAGCAGCAGTCCGCCAGGGATATCTTGGTCGGCAGCCCCGCTGTACACTTCCCATTGACGACGCTTTGGTAACAGTAGTTCTTGTGAACAGCTGATTTAAATAACGCCTGCACGTACGATATCGTGCATACCGATATATAGTATCCAATCGTAATATTGAGCTGATAACTTATCGTGCATAATTATATTGCTTCGAGTCGTACTAGCGAAGGAATAAACTGGACAGTTTGCTCACGTTACTGTATAGGCCTTTCCACAAATGTCTATCAAATCAATCTAGTGTTTTATTATATACCTATTTAAAATCTTAACAAAATACATGCTTTATCAATCGGTGAAATATATGCCGTCAGAAACAAAGTCCTGTATTCTGTTACTCGCTATTTTTCCGATCCCGTATAACCATACTAGCTGGACTACCTTTTTTAATGAAGTCATCATAGATTTATGAAAAAAATATAATCTATACCTGCAATGATTAGTCATTATTGCAAAGTAATAAAATAAGGTAAATACTCATTTGAAGTTTATCGTGGTATATAATAAAATGAATTTTACGTTAGTCAGTTGTTCCAAGAGTATGTAGTCTCGTGGCTTGCGTTATTTCACATCGCCGGCGGCCCCCCCCCCCCCGCTTTTAAAAAACCCGGACCATACATATATTTGCATATATAACGCCGTAAAAACTGGATAAAACTCGCACATTCTTTTTCTAAAGATACTCAGAAACTTCTGTAAAACATACCCGACCTAGCCCGCCCCCTACTATTTCTTATTTATATATACCCTATATTTGTGGATGATATTGTTTTCTCTAAAAATTCATATATGATATAAAGATGTCAGATGCAATACATCGTTGGCACGGGATACCGCCTAAAATACATTGATACTGTTCAAATAAATAGTAGTATGATTTTAAGTCGAAATTATAGTCAACTTTCGAGTTTAAACAGTTTGTTTCCATAAACAGTTTCCAAAAATCTTAATCGACACACGTTTTGTTCAATGTCCCATTAGCTATCACACCAAATTTCATACTGTTTTATGCATTCATAAGACAGATATAACGTGATAAAGTCGAGGGGTGTCCACAACGTTGGTTCCAATTCCTGGCGATTTCATACTTTTTCCCGGCACCATATGGCAGCGAATCTGACACAAAGTCGGCATCACTTTATTAATTCACAAAGTAATCATACGACTATCTTTAACAATATTTTGTGTTAAAACATGTTCGACTCTCTGCCCGTTAGTTCGTTTCGATAAAAGAAGCACAGTGCATAGCACATTTGAAGACGATTGATGAGCTAAACTGTGCACGTGTGAGTTATTAATGACATTCCTTTCGTATAGAGACCATTCCACTTCGGTAGTCAGGTATAGATTGTACGTGTTTAAAGATGTTCCTGATGTATACAACATTGAATGTCAAGTACGTTTTTAGTGAACAGACACATCAAACAAGGGCAACTTACTGCCAAATCAGGTGCAAAATACAGACGAACCAACATATCTTTCGAACATCATACGGTGAAATATTAATTTATTCAGTAATTCAAAGTTCATTGGGTGATGTGCACATATTTATTATATGTCTGGATACGGATCTGAAGCTCATCACTGCAGACTCACAGACAAAGGTTATCACTCAATCAAAAGTTTACGCCCCCCTAACCCAAAATCCTGGTACCGCCCCTGAACTTCCAAGCTTTCTATTCGGATACACCAACACGATATGTACTGTGAGCTACCGACGAAATGCCCGTTTGTTTTGTTATCTTTTAAAGGAAAAGCTGCGGAGTGAATGCACCTGACCGGTAGCGTGATCAATAGCCAAACTCACATGCCAAATAAGCCGGGAATCGAACAAGGGAGGTCCGGCTCAGAAGTGCTTACAACGACCACTGCACTAACGATACAGAAAATAGCGATAAAAGCTTAAGACAGATTGTGTGTATGGTCTTGTGACGTGGATGACCGAAGTACAACGCGAAAATCCATCTGACCATTATGGTGACCACCTACCAAACTCGACTAGGAGGGAAGCGAGCGTACCAACTACTGCGCTAAACGTACAACATTATGTCACTGTTGGATACGTACCATGTCCTTATGACTAAGTTACGGGACAAAGGGTGCAAGTCAAATCTGTCCCAAGTTATAGCCGCCCTCAAAATGGTCAAATCGACGCCATTTCGAAATAAATGTATGGTCAAACCGGCACGGAGCGGTGTCTGTGCAATCAATGCAAAAATGTACAGTGAAATCTTTCGCAATACATATTCTTACATACCCTGACAGGTGTTCTTGGCGATGTTGAGCACGTAATCCCGCCTACATGGTGTGGTTGGGCGGGGCACTCCTCGCAGGTGTCACCCCAAGCCATGCCCTCCGTGGTGCAGCACAGATGCTTCGTGCATATCACCCCGGGGATCTGGCCCCGACACATTTTGTTGGACAGCTGCTTGTAGCAGGGACCGGTATGCAAGTCTGGCGAATGTTGGAATCACATGTAGCATATGCAATACATACATCCATCTTTATTTCCGACAGAATGTTAAGTTCATATTAATAACTATAGTTTGTACAATCTGCATTTAATACAACATATAATGGAACACCATTTGAATTATTCTTTATTTATTCATTTGTATTTATTTTAACTTAAAAAACACAGACATGTGCATAAGCTGACTACGTGGTCTGCGTTCCTCTATAATACGCTCATCCCGCTATTAAGACCACGTTTGTTAAGATGTTAAGATGGTAAAAAATGGAAAACGTGCAAAAATAATACGACTGGAAATTACTTCCTGTCGACGTCTTTTGAATCTCTACAAAACATTCACACACATGTACTAGGCATTCTGGCGTGAGAGCATTCACCACTATTGACCTCGGTATATAGATAAAGTCATACATTAAAGATACTTATATATGAGGCGTGTCGTGGGAAGACCAGGCTTAATTCATGTGCGTAAAGTGTCGTCCCGGATCAGCCTGTGCAGTTCGCACAGGCTAATCCAGAACAGTAGCGTTATTAATCAGTGTCCAACATGTTAATCAAAAAATAAGCAACAAGTTCTTACTAAATAACTTATTAATCAGGAATCTTGAAAGTTAAGGAAATACACCCAAGACAGCAAAATTTCAATTATTTACATAGTTTTATTTAGTTTGGCAATAAATATGTGTTTGATTTATATAGCAATAATGAAATAAACAGGTATAAAACATGTTTTTTGTAGATACAGTTTGAGAACTGCATATCCTACTAACGCGCTGGACTATTGACAAGATACATATCAAATATATAAATTATTGAAGTTACGCAACCGCACAAACACTACAATTCTTTATCTTGTGCTTGGTACAAAAATTCAAAATTAAAAAGATATATTCAACAAACACGGCAAAGATAAGACAACATGTAATTCTAAGGATCTGAAGAAATAAGCAATACGTATATATTTGTTTAGCCTTTTAATAATTTTGTTGTTGTAGCTCCCAACTGGTACAGGGGACCTATCATGCGTCGTCTGTCTTCCGCCGTCATGAAATCTCGTAGTTCCTTTGTAGAGATATTCCATCTAATCTTAACAAAACGTCCATAATTTAAATGTGGCTATAAGATGATAGCTGGAACTATGGAGTTATGACCTCTTGTTTATGAAAGCAAATGCAAGCATTGCTTGTTTCTAAGACAGTTACTTAATTTTTCATCAAATCTTGGACAAATTTACACAGTTTGTGTTGGACCATAATCCCCCCCCCCCCCATCATAGCAGAGACTTACAATCGACCGGATCAGGCAATAGCACCAGGGTTATTGCCAGGGTGAAAATAAATGGAAAATAAATAGACTTAGAATAGGTACCAAACATCTTCTATTTGTCGATGACAATCAGATCTAAGACAAATTTGAATATACTAACTACTACTACAACAACAACTACTACTTCTACTACTACTACTACTACTACTACTACTACTACTTCTACTACTACTACTACTACTACTACTACTACTACTACTACTACTACTACTACTACTACTACTACTACTACTACTACTAGTACTACTACTAAAACTGCTGCTACTTCTACTAAAACTACTAGTACTACTTCTACTACTACTACTTCTACTACTACTACTACTACTACTACTACTACTACTACTACTACTACTACTACTACTACTAAAACTGCTGCTACTTCTACTAATACTACTAGTACTACTACTACTACTACTACTACTAGTACTACTACTTACGAAGCAGTATGGCAAGTTGGTTTCATTGCGTAAGGCTTTCTGCACATTAACGTTGTCTCAATCAGGCGTAGATTTTATCAATGACAATTGTTATGTATTGGCTCTGATAACGCACGCGTATTGGTAAGCAAACTCGAGAGCAACATCAGTAGCAGTTCAGCCGGTATGCATGTGGAATTGACATGGTTGGCTTCATTATAAAAAACAAGTAAAGTGAACGTTTAATGTGTGCATAGCAATCAACATATTTTTTTTTTATCAAATCGCGCCGTTAGTGCTACTGAAAAATCTTCAACATGGTAGACCTAACTGAAGAGCAGATTGTGAACGCGAATTGTTTTCCAAACTTTCTTCGCGTGCCAGCTAGCGTACTGGTTTTTGAGAACTGTACCATTTATCCTCGTGGCAATTGGAACCGTCGGAAAGATAATAATTATCGCGATTCTGTGTCGTAAGCATATGCTCCAGAAATCCAAAACCTGTATTTGCTGTTTTTAGCGTTCGCAGACATTTGAACGCTTCTGACGACATGTTTGACGGAGACGATTTATGCTGTCACTGGCGTCCGTCTTCAAGACAAAACGCAGGTACTGTGTTCATACCTCTGGTGGTTTGCGCGTTCGTCCGGCACCTTTTCAATATGGCTTCTTATGGTTATAACCATAGAACGGTTATTCATGATAACTATGCCAGTTTTTACGAGGAATACATTGTCACCGCGTAAGTCTGTTGTAGTCTCATTAAGATGTCTTTTCATCATCATGGGGATTAACAGTCACATAGTGTATGGATTTCGTTTGTATGCGTGTGGTATGAGGGGAAAGACCGACTTCCACATACCCTTGCAATGTATATTTTCTGATACCAGAGATTTTCGAGGAGAATACTTTGGATACTGTTTGTGTTTTTTTTTGTATGGTGGTTTTACAAATATTTAGTTATAAAGTTCATTTAATGCGTACGTGTTCGTATTATTTACTTCATGTACTTCAATAATTGTTTGGAAAATCACAACAGAATTCTTTCACTTTAAGTTTTCCATTAATATTTTTATATTTAATGGCAAACTGGTGATGGTGTGCTTCTTCAGTAAAGTCGTTATATTTTTAACAGGGATTTTCCACTGAATCCCAATTAAAAGGGCCATTTTTCATGTTATTTATGGCGGTACAACAATAAACTGTTTTAATTACGAGAAACCAAATTAAGTTTTGCCCCACAAATTCTTGTATTCCTAATTACAAAGAACCGAAGTGTTCCGCTGGCGGTACAAATATCATGACATTTATATTCAGAATAACAGAAAAATTGTTCAGCCGGCGGTACAGGCATCCAAACATTATTATTCTGATTAACACAAAATAACAAGCTAAAAGTGTTCCGCTGGCGGTACAAGTAGCCTTTATACTCTAACTTACAAAAAACAAAACAAAATTTATTCCCCTGGCGGCACAAACATCCCAACTTTTATATCATAAATTGCAGAAAATAAGACCAACAAATTGTTCCGCTGGCGGTACAAACATTCTGACATTTATATTCAGAAAAACAGAAACTTAAAACAAAATTGTTCGGCTGGCAGTACAAGCATCCAAACATTTACATTGTGTTTCACAGAAAACCAAACTAAAAGTGCTCCGCTGGCGGTACAAGTAGCCTTTATATTCTAACTTACCAAAAACTTAACAAAATTTGTTCCGCTGGCGGTACAAACATCCCAACTTGTATATTCTAAATTACAGAAAATAAGACCAAGAAATTGTTCAGCTGGCGGTACAAACATTATGACATTTATATTCAGAAAAACAGAAAACTTAAACAAAATTGTTCGACTGGCGGTACAAGCATCCAAACATTTATAGTGTGTTTTACAGAAAACCAAACTAAAAGTGTTCCGCTGGTGGTACAACCATCCAAACATTTATATTCTGAATTACAGAAAACAAAACACAAATTGTTCCGCTGGCCGTACCAACATAACAAAATCAATATTCTGAATTATAGAAAACCAAACTAAATTTGTTCCGCTGGCGATACAAGCACACCAACATTTATATTCTGATTAATTCAAAATATCAAGTTTGGTGAAGACCGGATGAACACTGTTTTACATATTCAAGAGCCATTACTGAACAATTCATGGGGCAATTTAGCTGATTATCGAACTTGACCTAGATATTATTATTACAAACATTTTCATGACGTTTGGTAAAACTTGGATTAAAACTGTTGGACTTATAGAGCGGAAAGGGCTAAAATGTCCAATTTTAGATAATTAAAGGGCCAAAACTCCACAGTTCCTGGGGCATTTTGGCTGATTATCAAACTTGACCTTGATATTAAGCCCATAAACATTTGCATGAAGTTTGGTGAACATTTGATGAAAAATGTTGAACTTAAGAGATCGTAAATGAAAGTGGTCTACAGACCGACCGACATTAGCAAACCAATATTCCCCACCATCTTTTTTGGGGGAGGGGGGCCTTAAAAAATAGTTTTAAAACAACAAGATATCTCAGAAACCGACATTTCGTTAAAGGGAAATTTCTGCTAAATATTATGAACGATGATCTACTAGATTCAGTTGAAAAAGCTGTACCTTAAACTGGTATTTTGAGATATGTTTTTCTGTATTTTGGCAATAGAATCTGATTATCTAAATATTAGCTTACATTTATTACCGGAAACGACTTTACCAAATGCATTACGGGATATTCGTTCAACAGCCCTGTTTTCAAAAGTTTCTTAAACACCAAACATTTTACAATTCTTTTTTTTTCCTTTTTGCCATTTTCAGGCTTCATATAAACTTGAAACCAAAATTCCATGACTAAATGCATTATTTTTCCATGACATAGTTAATTATTTATCTAGGCTGACTAGAATATTATTGCATCAAGCGCTGAAATACATGTCTGTCCATCATGCGCACTTGATTTTGAAGTTTTGTTAAATTATATTTCAGTATGTTTGATGATTTGTATGCACTTACAGGCATATTCAAGGAAACATTTAACTTTCCATTAATTTTTGAAAAATCCATCCATTTTTCCATAATAAAATCCATAATGCTCCCAGACAAAGCCCATGTTCCATGACTTTTCCAGGTCCGTACAAACCCTGCATTTCTTCTATAAATTCCCTTCTTCTTTCCTGCATTGTTTTTTTTCTCAACAATGGCCTGTTCCCTGTTTTTGTCCCTGCCGCCCCCCCCCCCGCCACAAACACACAAGTTGCTAGTTTTTCTAATAAAAAACTATACATGTATATAGCGCACATACTGCTCTTCATCTTTTTTTAAATAAAACAAATGTACAGATGCTATTATTTTCAGGTTCAATTTCTTATTATCTTCTCATTTTGCATTAAATCACGCATACAGAAAACCTATGTGCAACGGTTTATAAATAATTATTTCTAAACTAATATACAGTATACCAAATAATTGTACCCAACTGGGTTTCTTGAAAAAAAGTTATATTGTTCCCAAAAATTCCTCTATCTTGGCCAATTTTTGTTTCACTTTGGTCAATTTCTATCTACATAAAGTAAAAGTTCTGAGGGGAATTTTTAGGTAAAAATAGGGGAAAGATATACACTTTTTCATTAGGGGAATGGGGTCTAATTCGGCCCCCAAAATGCCATAAAAATGGCCTTAACAACAAACTACTCTGTGTTAACAAACGGACACAGCTGTGATCACAATAGCTCACCTTGTGCTTTCCAGCCAAGGTAAGACCATATTACTACAGCAAATGGGTCACATGCATCGACGGACAGCAAACTATCACCTGTAGGTAAAGGCCAGTGGACAGTGCGCTGTACATCCTCTCATGGCTGAGGCCGTTGGTGCTGCAGAGAAGTTCCAGTATCTATATTTGGGGTCATATTCACTTACCGTATCTAACAGACAAATGCGTACGTGGACAAACTGAGAGGAAAGAAGAGCTGTTTGTACAACAGGTATGCCACATGCAGGCTAAAAGCAATCTTTAAAATATCAAGTTCGGTGAAGATCGGATGAACAATTGTTAGACATAAAGAGCGAAAACTGCTAAAAAGGCAAATTTAAGATAAATCAAGAGCCATAACTCTGCAATTCCTAGGGAGATTTGGTTCATCATTAAACGAGGTCAAGATAATATGACTTCAAACATATCCTACAAGTATGGTAACAATCGGAAGTAAACTGATGGACATTGAGAGCGGAAACAAATAATAAAAAGCTCATTTTAGATAATTCAAGGTACATAACTCCACAGTTCCTGGGGCGATTTGGTTGATATCAAACTTAACCGAGATATTATGCACACAAGGAATTTCATCAAGTTTGGTAAAGATCGGATAAAAACTGTAAGTCTGAGCGGGACGAAATTGGTCTACCAACAGACCGACAAAATAGTATACCACACCATCTTTTTCAGATGGACACAATGCCCTCGCCTGGTCCATCCATGTCCCACACAGAGAATGACCCAATGTTAACACCAACAACCCAACAAACAGGCATAAGAAACCAAAATGGAAACCTGAATTGTCTAATCAATTTATCAATAATATTAACCGTAACAAAATAGAGCAAATACTTACACAAATGAACACATACCCTCAGTCACAGCAAACAGTAGAACACATCACTTATGAACTTCAATGAGTCTTCCATCAAGCGTACACCAGCACATACCCTGAAAATAATAAAAAAATTCATAACATAGGTCATGAAAATAATAAATCTTGGTTTGGCCCGCAATGCTCTAAAGCACGCACAAATTATCACACTGCCAAAGATGATTACACAAAAAAAAACACAGCAGATAACAAACTAAGAATGATAAATGCCAGTAAACATTATAAACGCACAATGAACTACCATATTAATGCAAGCAATCAAAACATAATAAACTACGTTCCATGCCTGATAAAAACCCTAAACAGTACTGGTCCTTTTGAAATAAACTGAAACCTAAATCAAAAGTTAACAACACACCAACATTAAAAGTATTCTATGATCACTTCAAAGAAATTAACACCAACACTATCGCTGACAATCGTTTCAATGACACAAATTCCCAATTTCCAGACGACACAAGTAACAGACTAAATATCACAATCACTAAAGAAGAAACAGGAAAAAGTATCCAGAAGCTCAAAAACTCAAAAACACCAAGCCCATTTGAAAACATCTCAAACGAATATATTAAGTCTACTAAACATCTCCTTATACCAGTTTACTGTAAATTATTTAATTGTGTCCTCGAAACTGGATTTATTCCACAAACCTGGCTGAATGGAATCATTATACCCATATTTAAAAACAAAGGTAACCCAAAAGACCCAAACAACTACAGACCAATTACTATTCATAGCTGTTTAGGTAAACTCTTCACATCCATACTTAATGACAGATTAACCAAATTCCTAAATGAAAATAATAGTTTAGACAAAAATCAAACTGCCTTCAGGAAAGGCTATTCATGCTCCGACCATATCTTTACGTTACACTCACTAATCGAAATACTGAAAAAAATAAAACAAAAACTATTCTGGGCCTTCATAGAATTGTCTCAAGTTTTGACAAAGTCTGGCGAATCGGCCTACGGCACAAACTTCTCAAACATGACATAAATGGCAAATTTTTGCAATTAATTCAAAATACGTGTAATAATATTAAATCTAGTGTCTCTGCTGATGGTTATATATCAGAGTCCTTCATGTCAGAAATTGGTGTTAGACAAGGCGAAAATGTATCGCCGTTGCTTTTTTCTCTTTTCTTAAATGACCTTCAAACACATATGCACCTCAATGGCTCGATTGGCATAGAATTAACAAATCCCCTGGATCTGTCTCTTTGGCTTAAACTACTTGTCCTTCTCTATGCCGATGACACGGTGATTTTGTCAGACTCCAAATCAGATCTTCAAAATAGTTTAGACATCTTTCAAAATTACTGCGATAATTGGCATCTAAAAATAAATTTAAACAAAACAAAAATTGTAATATTTGGTGCAAGACAACTACAGAATTTTAATTTTAAACTAGGTAACAATCCTTTAGAAATTACTGACCGCTATCACTACCTAGGCATAACCTTATCTAACAATGGTTCTTTCCTTAATGCGAGAAAACATTTAGATGAGCAAGCAACAAAAGCCATGCATCTCCTATATATGCGGGCCAACAACGCAGGCCTGCCAATTGATCTTACTATGAAACTATTTGATCATACTGTCTTACCAATTTTAACCTATGGCTCTGAAATTTTCGGCTTTGAAAACATTGACATCTTGGAAAAAGTTCATAACAACTTCCTCAGAAAACTTACTAATGCTCGGAAATCAACTCCAATGGCTGTTCTATATGGTGAACTTGGCAGATACCCTATAGCAATTAACATCAAATGTCGAATGATCTCTTTCTGGAACAGACTCTTAATAGGCAATGATCAGAAACTTTCTCTCCAAATCTATAAATACATGATGAACTTGCCAAACTCAAATTTTAAATCGGCCAACAAAATTAACGAAATTCTCACCTCAGTAAACCTAAGTCATTTATGGGACAACCAATTCCTGACAACCCAAAATAATATCCACCGCGTAGTCAAATCCAAATTATTAACCCAATTAAAAACCCAATGGCACACTCAACTACAACAAACACATAAAGGACAAATATACACAAGCTTCAACCAAGACCATCCTTTGAAGACTATCTCATTAAACTTACAAAAACTGAATATACATACCTCTTTAAATTCAGAACTGCTAATCACTGGTTTCCAGTTGAAACCGGTCGATACGACGGAACCCCATTTAATGAAAAAACATGTAGACTTTGTAACGCTGGTCAAGTTGGCTCTGAACATCACTATCTACTTAACTGTGATTTCTTTAAATCTGAAAGAGAACAATTCTTAGGGCATGATCTTCATGATGCTACTCTTAACACAATCTTACCATCTGATTCCCTACAACAATTAAATAATACAAGCAAATGTATTCGCTTCATATTTAGCAAGTCTAAGCAGTAGTTATTTTCCTGCATAACTACTTGAATTAACCAATTCCACCAGCTACAAATGTTTTCTTGAAACAATTAATAATGTTCTATTGATGTACTGACATATTTACTGGTTAAACTAATTTAAGTGACTTTAGTCACTATTTGCATCTGTGCATCCAATAATTCCAAACATTTGACTCGTCACAAATGTATTTCTTTTACTGGCTATATACTAATCGCATTCTATACCATAATTTCAATATGAATTATGCATATATCAACCGAGCAATGTAAATTAGTGTTGCTTTGTACGTTTGGTACTATTATGTGTCAATATAATCATAAGATTTGTATTTTGCAGTTTGTTTGTCAGCGCCTCGATATTTGTAATTAATAATAGGAAATTATTTATAAAAAAAAAATAATAATAAAAAAATTTGGAGCAAATGTTTATATTTTCAGGTCATAGATATAATAATTATACTTACTCCTTAATTAAATTTGATATATGTATATATCAACTGTGCAATAGGAATAATTGTTGACAAAATTTATCTAAATTTACTTAGCATACAAATCATAGTTTTTATTTGCCTCATTGACCTAAAACTAACATTATTATCAAATGTCACGCTGCTATACACAGCTTATTAAGAGTAATTACCTCACATAATAGGTCCACCATCTTGCCTTTGTTGTCAACATATCACCCTCGTGTGCTGGTGCACTCAAGCGTAAACTACGATTAAAATAACTCTCATTGTTTGAAACCGCTACGAAGATAGCTCCAATGTATTAAGGCTAATGCACACTGTCTCTTCCCCTTGATTTAAGTAAAAAGAAATAATTAATTTTTTGAAGCAAATGTAAAACTTGTAATACACGTTTTTTTTGTTTGTTTGTGTGTTTCATTTCCAATCTATAACGCCGCGCGCTAAAGGAAAGACGGCACAGCACAACTAAGGTCACAAACCACTAAAAAGGTATTCTTACAGTGCTGGCTAAAAATTGCTCATATCGAATTGTATTATAATTTGTTTCTTTATAGCTATGATAATGAAGTTGATTACGATGATGATTATGATTACGATGATGATTATGATTATGTTTACGATGATGATTATGATTACGATGATGATTATGGTCATGATTATGATTATGATTATGATTATGACTACGATTATGATTATGATTATGATTATGATTATGAGTATGAGTATGAGTATGAGTATGATTATGATTATGATTATGATTATGATTATGATTATGACTATTATGACTATGAGTATGATGATGATGATGATTATTATTATTATTATTATTATTATTATTATTATTATTATTATTATTATTATTATTATTATCCTTGTATATATCCTATCATTGGAAGTACACCCGTATATCGTTTATTATATTTTGTCGAACGTTAAAATTATCGGAAGTTAATAATTTACTAAATATTTTGCTTTGTTATATTGCCCTTATTGTATATGCTGTATACTTAGGTGAAATAAATGTCGTGTTCTGAAAAAAAATCTTTGATGGGGGGGGGCGTAATAAACAAAACATCTTTCCAACAATTAGTAACACTTAGTGGACAATGGTCGGACAACAACAGACCAGAACAGCTCAAACTTTAGGAGTTTGTGTTCAAGTGAGCAAACAAGGAGCGGTCTTATTTTGATTTGACAAACAATGACAGACCAGAAAAGCACAATTACCCTTGAGCACTACGTGTTCAAGCAGCAAACTAGCACAATGCGATTTCAATCATAAAACACTTAAGAAATATGTTCAAGTTTTGACAAACAGTAATAAACATTAGTGGAAAGTTTTTTTCTTTAGCCATTTTGGTTTAATTTTGAACATTAACATTAAAGATATGACAAATATTAGTGGGAAGTGCTTAAGGCCAAGGAGAGCCAATGAACATTCCTGCTTGTTTTGGAGTATATGTTCCCCACCTTACAAGAGATGAGAAGTATTTCATAGAAGTAATCAACAAGGTTTATTGTATTTATAATACGGACACTGACAGACATACAACGGGCATACAAATCTACACCATGTATTTCAAATACTGGAGATACCGTGACATGAAATAAGTCTATAATAAATAATAATGTGTTTAAATTTCTCCCTACAACCCGGTGACCTTCCCCCAAATAATTGAAACATTTGAACTTTTTATTTGAAGTTTATCAAGCCATTTAGAATAATCAATTATACGTGTTTAGTTCTAGGTAAACAACCCCTGCTCCACACCCCCTCCCCCAAAAAAATGCAAGAAACCCCATACACCTATGGGCAAGACAGACAACAACTGACCACAATTATTGTTCATCCCGAGAACCTACGTGTTCAGATGAACACAAGGGTACTAGTGAAGTGCCTAAAAATATCACTGTTATAAAACTTAATTGCACTGCTTCACATTTGAAGAACAATTCCAAATTTCTACCAAAAAGTACCATAAACAAAACTATTATGGTTTCGATCATAAACATATATATATATATATATATATATATATGTTGTTGTTTTCGTTTTTAGTAGTAGTGGGAGTAGTAGTAGTAATAGTAGTAGTAGTAGTAGTAGTAGTAGTAGTAGTAGTAGTAGTGGTAGTAGTAGTAGTAGTAGTAGTAGTAGTAGTGGTAGTAGTGGTAGCAGTGGTAGTAGACGTAGTAGTAGTAGTAACAGTAGTAAAAGTAGTAGTAGTAGAATTAGTAGTAGTTGTAGTAGTAGTAGTAGTGGTGGTGGTGGTAGTAGTAGTAGTAGTAGTAGTACAATGAATAATGGTTTATCCCATACTGTTTTATTTGTCATGGTAATGCATGAGTTAAGCCTATGTTAGTTAGTCGTAGATTGAATCATATCGTTTTGATTTACATTGCAGCTTAACTGTAAATAATATTACGATTGCTTGCAATGCTATAATTTCTCCTCTGTGAGACATTCGTTGATGTTGTCTAATAAGTTGTAGTAATCATTTAATGTACAGGTCTGTTGACACTCACATACGCAAACGTTTCCCTAAACACGTTAACTTGAACAGAAAAAACAAAGGGTCAACATATTTTAATAAGCACACTATAGAATACAACATGCATATACAAAATCACAGGATGAAACAGAGATGACATTTGACATGTGCATAGACACCAGATGCTAATGAAAGTGTTAAACCGCAAACGATACGCATACGATTAATTAGCAAAATATTTAATTGTAAACATAAGTTCGTGACTGTCGTGACAAATTTTGTGTTTTGGCGTTTAGCTCGCCGTTTAATATTATATTTGTATATGCAAATAATACATGTATTTGTTTTGTCAAAAGATACAATTTTCTTATCAACAATTTAACAAAAAAATAAGAATTAAATGCGATGCAAAACAACGAACTAATACATCAGGCAAAATTCAATTGGGAATGTCAGTACATCTGTTGATGCAATTAATTTCTATTTATTAAAGTCGGAAGATAACGATAGTAAACATCGATGAAAATTCGGAGAAAGCAAAATCGCACGATGCTAGTTAATATTTATGAAAAGACATAGCGCAGAATATTCCAGTGCAGTTATAGGTGACAGTTAGATAATGGCAGACAATATTGATATCCTTATAAATACCAAAAGCTGTTAGGGGACAGTGCGCTCGACTGTTCAAAGTATTTCAGATGTCACATTTGCTCGAAGTGGACAGGAGAAAGAAATCTGGAAACATATGCATGTTTATAAATAAAGGTAGTACACCTTCAAATATGGTACCCTAGTAAAATATCTACCTAAAGTAGAATATACAGGTATATTTTTTTAGCCAAACCTGTGTCAAAATATAAAACACAGTTCTCGAAAATGTGGCAAATTGGAGTTGATGACAAAAATATATTTAAGTTTCAAGTGAGTAACGTACAATTTTTTTAAATTACAAACCTTTTGAATGTAATATTTAACCTGAGAATCTATGTAAAAAGGGACATAACCGTTTCAAAATACAAAACTGAGCTATGTGAAATGAGGGTCTTGATGCTGGGGTTGATGACAAAGGTATATTGAAGTTTCAAGTGAACTAGACATGTGTCCGTAGGACACGGATGCCCCCACATTCCACTTTTGTATCAAAACTCCGCTAATGCACTAAAATACCCAGGTGCACAAACTCAAATGCTGATTAATATGTATATAAAGTTTCATCACTCTAGAAGTAATACATTTCGAGTTATTTGCGACACAAGTAAAAATATTTCTGCTAAATCAAAGGCCATAACTCCGCTGATGTCGGAAAAACTGCACTAAAATACCCAGGTGCACAAGTGCACATGCTGATTCATATTTTTTATAAAGTTTCATCACTCTAGCAATAATACGTTTTGAGTTACATGCGACACAAGTCCAAAAATGACATTTTTTGAAAACAGGGCCATAACTCCGCTTATGTCGAAAAATAATGCACGAAAATACCAAGGTGCACAAGTTTACATACTGATTAATATGTATATAAAGTTTCATCACTATAGCAGCAACACTTGTTGAGTTACACGCGACAAAATTTCAAAAATGTTATTTTTTTAAAAAGGGTTATAACTCCACTGACGTCGGAAGAAACTGCACCAAAATACACAGGTGCGCAAGCCCCCATGCCGATGAATATGCTTATAAAGTTTCATCACTCTAGCAGTTATACTTTTTGAGTTACGCGCGAAACAAAAATCCGACGGACGGACGGACGGACAGACGGACGGACAAGAGCAAATCTATATGCACCCCCCCCCCCCTCTAAAGTGGGGGAATTAAAAGTTAGTAGTTTTTTAGGTACACAGCCTCTGGATATAAACATGTACAAGAAACTCCTTGTTAAAAAGGGATATTACTGTTTCAAAATACAAAATAGTTTTGGTGAGTGTAGCATGTGATATTGAATTTGATGACAAATGTAAATTGTAAGTTTCAAGTGAATAACTTACTTAGTATTGAACTTTAAAAAAGTTGTGAATATAAGTTTTAACCTAAAAAATATATGTAAAAATACAAAAAAAGAGAAATGGGGATGGTTAACACTGCTCCTTGAGTTGATGACCAAGATATAATCCAAGATTTACGTAAATAACTAATGTAGTTTCAAAGTTCCAAAACGTTTGCATATAAACTTTATCCTGAAAATGTATATGAAAAGGGGCCATGACAATGTCAAAATACAAAACTGGGTTATGGGGAATGTTCCACTTGATGTTGGAGTTCATAACAACGATTTATGTGCATAACTAATAAAGTTTCGAAGTTACTAGACTTTTGAATATTGACATTATCTGAAAATTAAGTGAAAAGGGGGCCTTTAATCTTCTAAAATACAAAACGGAGTTATGGTGAATGTTGCACCTGGTACTGGGGTTAATGAAAAAAGGTATATTTCACGTTTCAAAATAATAACTTATGTAGTTGGGAAGTTTCAATACTTTTGAATAAAAACTTCAACCAATTCAGACGCGGACGCCAACGCCGGTGCAAGTAGGAAAAGTCATGTGCATAGAAAAATCCGGCCACGTGCAAAGATAAACTAGTGCACAATAATTGTATTCCGTAAGATACTTAAATTGACACTCGAAATCTTTAGTGCAACGCAAAACAACGCTTTCTTTGTGAATACCTTCAATCTATAATGCATATTTTTTTTAACAGAGCTCTAGTATCAATAAATATAATGAGGAATGTACATTTACTGAATGGTTTTAGAGTTATAAACATAAGAAACACACTCACATGCCACTTTGACATTATTGTCATATCGTCCTAATAATGAGGAGTTATGCTCCAGATGAAGTAAATATAATTATTTATTAGCGAACCTAACACCATTATCAAAGTATTAAAATAGATTTTATTTGAATTGTTAGAATTCAGTAAATATAATAAAAAAACATTTAAGTCTTAATATACAATAAGCGAAGATTTTATTAAATACTAAACAGACTTTGCTTACTACAGACTTCGCTTACTAACATTGTACGTAAGTCACATATCGACCACGAAAATTGGATTTTCTGAAATCACATTGTCCACGGGCTTCAAGAAGTCTTAATAAGTACGTCAGACGTCTTTATTATGTTCCTGCTCGTTTGATATCATGTGCTTATAAATTAATATCTGCATTTTGCATTGGTGTAAGGTATGATTATTTTAATCGAAGCTTTCCGGCGTTGGGTCAATTTGTGAAGTGATAGCAATTTACGGCGTATATATAAATAGCTTCAAGAATATGAGGCGCGTTTCGCTCACGATTTTATATGTTCGTGCTACTATTATATAATGTTTCGAAGTCGGACGAGTAATTATGATAAGTTATACAAATCTAAGCAGATTATAAAAAATCTGAATCATTTGTTGTTACAGTAGGAACCAGATAGCTTTTCAATTGTTTGATTGATAGAAAGAAACACTATTCTCATGTCAGTATTCAGTATTGCTTTTGTTAACAATATATAACAAAAAAGTGTTGTTCATATTCGGGCGTCAATAATGAACTACTTTCTGCAAAAGATATAATTGTGTTTGGTGTTATCCTAATCTGATCATACAAATACGTTCGTACATTATATACTTAATTAAAGCGCGTTAAAAATAAAAAAAACCCTGCTTAATGGGAAAACAATATGTTCTGCGCAAAAGCAAAACGATCACATTAAATTATTACAGAAGTACATTCCGATGTCT
The DNA here is from genome assembly GCA_027627225.1 of Congeria kusceri. NCBI lineage: Eukaryota > Metazoa > Mollusca > Bivalvia > Myida > Dreissenidae > Congeria > Congeria kusceri. The sequence goes on along the minus strand of CM051025.1, from coordinate 667,913 downwards.
ATGTTAATCTGGGTTAAAGCTATGGTTGTAATTCATTCATATTCTATAACTTGACACAAGTTGGGCAGACAAATACATTTTACAAAATCGGAACTATCACTTATAGTTATTAGTAAGAGACAGCTCAAAATTGACCAAAATATATTTTAGAAAGTTAAGTGGTACAATGACAATAAAAGTATGTTTAATAAAATGTATTAATAAAAGAATGAACGTATTTTTTCCAGGATGGCGGTGCGCGGGAAATTTTCCTCCCATGCCTACACTTCAGGGCCTTCATTTAGCGATGTTCACATTTGAATATCAAAGATACTTATTCACCCATTTAATCAATTGTCAACACAACTATAGTTACATCACGAGGATACATCACTGCCGAACCAAGCTGAAAGCCAACACATATTGGCATCTTGTGACGATGATGTATGCTTAATTTCATTTGAGTCCCCTCCAGTGTTAATAATACGGTCATAGCAAACGTTCTTCTACATAATTAGCCTTACATTTAATTTTTTAACCGAGCGACAGAGTGAATGACAAAATGACTCCTATAGAGATCGAAACGGCAGATTATATATCACTATGTAATAAAAACCAGACAAACATTTTCATGCACACTGTATGATGTTGCTTTCAGAGTGTTCACGCTTTTGCCGACATCTAAATGTTATTTTTACTTCCAAAGCAATGCGACTAGGCGCCAGAAGGATTCACATAATATAGTCTCCGCAAAAACTGTTTTAATTTCCATGAGCAGGGGAATTATTGTCCAACATTTTCGACATTCTTTCTTTTGCCCGTCTTTGCGCAGCTTTTTGCTCGTTCATTATTTTATTACGTAAAAGTTTAACGGTAAATCTACTCCCATTTTTTCTTACGCACTCTTCTAAATCATTCTTACCTGAAAACAAATCAACAGAACGGGTAATTGATGTTAATAAAATGTTTATCATCAATAATCATTCCATATAAACAGCCAAAGGACAGACACATAGCCAGACGGAACCGCTTATTTTTGCTAAGAGTACCTACAAATGTAGGAAATACATAGACATTGTACCGTAGTCATTTATCAAGAGGTAGCATGTATGATAATGTTCATTGCTGTCACAATTAACAAAACTGGACTCCAATTCAAGTAAGTACTCCTGCTTTAAATGACTCATGTAAATAATGAAAATTAGTTAACGAAACAGAAGTAATACGAAATGAAGGCCTGATTATATTGTAAACAAACGGGCACATGTCTAAATCACAATGTGTAAGCCACTCAATCAAATATTCATATTATTGTTTCTTACTTGGAAGCTTATTTCCCTCAGGAATATATATCCAACAGTGAAAACCCTTTTGAACTGTCGCCGTCTCTGCTTCTGTCCATTTAAAATATGTTCTCTGTGCTGAAAGATGAGCATGTAATAATAATAATAATTCCTTGATTTGTTAAAAAAGGTAACTCAAACTAGTGAAAATCGCAAAACCAATTCTCTCTATATATATTATAGGCCCAATATGATCCTTTTACATTTAGGTTTAAAACATGTTATACAGATAGCAACCAAATACAATTTTATTTCAATTTGATAAACATCTATATTTTAGTCAAACAAATCAATGTTGAAAACTACTGACAATTTTGTTTTATTTAGAACGCAACATTCTAGACTTGACACCAGAGCAAATTCAATCTTTCACTCCGCGACCAGTCAAATTAACAGGGATTCACAATAAATTGCATGCTATTTGTTTAATTACGTATCGAAAGTGTTGGCGAAAGCGGAAATATTCCCAAATAATAATAATAATAATAATAATAATAATAATAATAATAATTATTATTATTATTATTATTATTATTATTATTATTATTATTATTATAGCGACAAGTCTATACAACAAAATATCTCGTCTATGGGATTTTGAATCCCGCTAATGTTATAAAAACTATTGCAATGAAAAAGTAGGAAAAAGTGAGAAGAAGCTTACGGATGTATTCGGGTGCTACCCTGGAACTTTCTGCCTGTATATGACTTAAATACTTTAGCCAATCATATCAAGTCAAAGTCAACTTACTTTCGCCTTTAGATCTTTTGGCGTTTTCAGGTCTATCTTTTCCGCATGAGGTCAGAAGATGTTCCTCTGTATGGTGGCATACAACTGCCTTACGATAACTACCTAAGGTTCGCGAAAATGTTCGTGTTACCACTTTAGTTTCTTGTTATTTATTTCATATATTAATAGCGTTTGCGACTTTTGTCGACGAAAGTTATTAATTTGCGTAATGAAAAAACAGGCCTGAAACTTCCCAGAATTGACACAGATCTCTATTTTAGTCAGTAAAAAATTATGTGCTATCACAAATATTAACTAGTTTGCGTTGTAAGATAATTATTGTAACAAAATTCATGTAAGACAACTGGCACCACGGACTGGCTTGCGATTACATTTGCGTTACATGTAAATATTAACTAGATACTATTTTTGCTGTAAGATAATTATCTTGATAATATTTGTATAAGTTAACTGGCAAAGCGAATTTATTTGCGAATATTGTTGCGATGAGTGAAAATTACTAGTACGTGGTACCACAACTATTAACGTGCTAAGAATTGCGTTGTCAGATACTTATCATGATAAAATTCAGATACTAGTAAGCAAGATAATGCGGTAGACCTCGTGCAGAATTATTTTTGAAAAAAACGAATATGTATGTGTTCAGCTTTGCGTGGTCAGATAAATATCATGAGTTAATTTGCGTTAGAAAGACAGCGCGAAAGGCGTCGAGCACAAATTAAGTGGTATCAAAAATATAAACGTGTTATTATTTGCGCTGTCAAATAATTATAACAATAATTTTCATGTTACATAACAGGCAACACGCATTGGTTTGCAGTCCTAGAAAATTAAAAGGTATCGTGAATATGTGCGTTGTCAAATTCTGGTCTTGATAATATTCGTGTTAGTAAGATAATTCGGAAGACCTCGCAACCACAAGAAATGTATCTAATGTCAGTTCGCTTTTAGGCTATTAAGTATAGTATTAAACTATCTTGCAGAAAAATATTCGCAAAGCGCTAACTTAATATCCAGATAAATATCAAAATAAATAAGTGGTAACTTGAATGGTTTCGCAAACCTTAAGTAGTTATCGTAAGACCGTAATATGTCACTATACCTATGCACATACTTCCATAAACGACAGCCTACTATCGAATTTTAACTGCCAATAGATAAGACACTAAATAGTACACTGAATTAGTGTAAACAAGATATCATGGCCCGAGGACACTAAAGGTCAGTAGAGTATTTCAGAAAAGCTTACTTATACTGAAGCAATTCCATATTCATACACCTGGACGTTATGACACAAAATGCAAACTAAATCGAAAAAGGGTACTTTAAAGTTCCAGCTCGTTGTCCAAAAAAAAAGAAAAAGGAATAGCTATATCTTTGACAAATAGTCTTAATACAAACATAGGGATCGATTTGCCAAGTTGATCATACCTTTTATGGATTCTTCATCTGTGTTCTGAATGCCGCATATTGTCACCGCATTCTCGTCTGGTCCGGTTGTGCCTATTCGTCGTATAATTATAAAGTGTTTTGTTAATATTTAACACAAAACATATTTACATTACAGCAAAGAAGTTTTCTACAAGAAAATTGATAGCAATTAAGTGCTCAAATGCAAATTGCTTTTATTGTGTTGCCATGTGTTGGTTTACCTTCTGGGTAGCATATGTTTTCTATAATTGCTTTATTTCGTTTTCTAGGATATAGCAAGTATATCATAGAAAAGCAGAAGACCGCACATAACCGTGCACATTTTTTAAACTTAACAATCGAAATTTTGAAGCGTTTGATTTGACATTTTTTCTGGAAGAAAGGAAATAAACAAATTATAATGATAACCGTTAGGCAGTCACACAGAGGCCCATACAAGGCACGTACACGCGAAAATGAAACACACACATGGGAGATACGCAGAGAAAATGAAATTTGGTTGTGCGCGTACATTAGCGCATTGCACTACATAAGTGATGTTGATTGTAATGAATGATGTACCATACCTTCTTGGTTTGAATCATCTATTAGTTCGTCACTTGTTGCAGTCGCTGGAATGGTACCTCTTCGTGTTGCTCCTAGGAAGTGTATAATAACAAATATAATGTCTATTTGTTCTTATGTATGTAAATGTATGTAAAATAATTCCATTTCTAGAACTGTTTAACATGAGTAAAATCAAAGTCTATAAAAAGGCATTAACATGTATACCACATGTTTTAAGTGCACTCATTAGAAACACAATACATTAAGTCGAAGCCATGTAAAAAAGCAAAAAATTTGGACAAACTAAGCGATTTAACATATAGACAAATCAGTTTTTTGCACATACATGTGTACCACTTACAGTGTCCTTATAATTTTAACACATTAGTGTCGGATGAATGTCTTATAAAACAAGGTTATATTTACACACGGATATATAGCTTCTACATTTATCGATATCTTGCAGATGTCGACCCACTTTCAGGACCTCCATTATTGGAAGAGGGTACTGGTATGTTCCCAGATTGACGTCCTTGGAATGGCCCATGTGCTTGTAAAAATATTGGCGTTCTGTTTTCGGGACCTGCAGAGCGCTGTATATCGTCGAGAGTCTGTGCTTCTGTTTGCTAGCCGTCAGTTTTTCGGGATGACTTATAGTTGCGTTTAAACACATTTTATGAATGCACGACCACCCAATAACGTGATCTGGTGATAGTGAAGTGTTAGCAAATATGAAATCATTTACTTGTTGTGGAGAAATATATGTACGTCGGCTTTTATACATAGTTATGCTTTATATGCACTTTGTTATGTTTTAAACTGGTTAAAATTTAACATTCTAAACGTGGGTGGGGTATTGGAATTAATCATTTAATGATCGAAAAGCTAAGCTATAAAGGCAACATATCTTATTTTGGCATTAGATTTAATAGCTTTCTTTCGAAATAATAAAGAGAACGCCAGTATATTTATTTTTATGCACGTTATGTTTATCCATAACATTCCTTAAATGTGTCATCAGTGTTTGTCAATAGAAAACGTATAGGCAATATTTAGAGGTTTTAATGTATATACGGAATTGCAAAAATATATAAATATTATGTAATGTGTGTTCAAGTTAAGTAATAATATTAATTGTCCAAATTCATGTAAATATATTTAAAATAATAATGTTAATGAATTGTTGTTATCATTACAGATGGTTGTTGATGGATTATCATAAGTATTTAGTAATCATACATCTGTGTGCATACACAGTTCCAAGTCCATACATCCTCGGGCAAAACACCATTGGTGCAAAACATTCCGGAACCCGTAGACAGTGGAAAAGTGATCAATTGGTGACCTGAATAATTTTCTTCGTGGATTCAGTCTGCCGGACAATGACCCTTGACCGCTTTGTGATTTTGTGTAAAACCACTGCGGAAAGAAGCTATACATATTCTATAGAAAAATTGTTGATAGTTTCATTGGAACCAGCATTAACTGTGACTGTCCAAGTTCCTGTTCAAAATGGGTATACTGGAAATTTCAGCCCAACTCAATAGCTGGTGATGAACCTGCTTGGTTTTTTACTGTACTATACTAAAACTTATGAAAATGTTACTAAATACCGGTTCTGCACAGGAATATACTAATAAAAGCATGTCCATGCTTTGAGCATTACTTATGTATTTTGTGTGATACTGGATTCAGTATAATTGAATACTTTATGTAATTTTGTTTATTTGTGTGTTGTGGATGTGATTTGTAATCGCTTTATATGTATAGCTTATGATTAAAAGAGAATACCCCGGTGACATGGACTTTTTTCTTTGTTGTTGATTAAGTGAAGATAATTAAGCTGCATATATTTCTTATGATGGTACTAGTAGGACACAGGTCTATTATGTTGAACTGCAGGACTAATCCTGTATATACTGCAGCCAAACCTACTACAATTACAGACTTTACGGTGGTCAGTTAACCTACTCACTTTTCCTTAGCCGATCTAAACGGTTGGCCAGTACCAAATGTACATACTTTAATGAAAGTAACTACTGCCCTTCTTGAAGCAGAGGTAGGGAGAGAATGGCCGTATTAATTAGTTTATGACCAATCCCAATTTATGTGGACGGGCTGGGGATCGAACTCGAGAACATCTGGATTGACAGTCCATCTCTCTACCACCTAAGCTAGCTGGGCCCGGTTTGTATTCAGGTTGCAATTGTCAAAAGAAAAAAATCATATAAAAATATATATACATTAAATTAATATATCTGTGAGAAACCCCACTCATCAAATCAAATAAAACTAATGTTCTGTGTCCATGGACATGTACTCAATGTTGGGCTTTTTTTAAAACATTAAGTACAAAGTAAATGTGTAAACAATTGACCTGTTAAATGTTTTAAAAATAGGTGAGTGGAGTTTTTCAAAGTAGCATGACAAAAGAGTTAAATGGTTTACTTCTAACCGTAGGTTAGGTGTGGTGTTTCTTGTTCATGTTTGCCTATTTTTACACACTACTCGTGTGATCATTAATACTGTTATCCAGCCAGTTCTAAATTATGCGTGTAAACGTTAAAATCATTTTGTCTTCATATAACGTTGATAAATTGTTTATTTTGAGTTTTAATAGCAGTTTATGTGAAACTGGATCAGCAGCTGATCGATGTCTATTTTACAGCGAGAACACGGAACCCCCCTGACCTCAAAATCTCGCGTTATCTCGCCAGTCTCGTTACGCGTGATTTGACAATGTCGAAATCGTGAATAAATGTTGATTTGTACCTTTTTTTAGCTATGTGCGTTTCTACACGTTTCTTTTTGAAAACATTGACTATACAATGAAACTAATTTAATTGTATTTTTGAAATATTTGCAAAATGTTTATTGCCTGCAAATTGCAATTGGCTGTTAAACGACGTTCAGTTTCCTACAGGATAAATAATGGAAATTAATTAAACTTTGTGCAGTTTTAAGCATAAATTTCAATAAATTTAAATCGTAAAATGCCCAGATACTTTGAAAACTCCAACCTTTGTTTACAAATTCCATGTTCAGCATTTGATCATACAACCTTTGCATACACGTCTGCACTCTTCAACAGCTGACCGCCAACTGACTGATTTTGGCGGCAAAACTGCCCGCTTTGCACATGCGCAGCAATGTGCACTTGATAGCCCGAGGACGTGATTTGATTAGGATGGCTAAATTTAAATCAGGACTCGTCGTGTAAAACGTAACATGGGATTATTCTCAAATACATAACTGTGTATATATAAGTGTTGTATACAGTAACACAGTCGTGATTTTCAAAGCCTAATTACGAAATAGACGATAGGAACGTCGATGTTGATTGGCTAATAAAGTGTGTGTTATATAATAACACATCATTTGCGTACACATAGTCGGTTAAAAAAGTCATGCTAGCATATGTTGTTACTTTTATTTGTATCGCTTTCGGCCTTGACGACTTAAAATAAACCTTATCTTATCTTATTTTACCTTTCACATTAAAGGACAGTTTCACGGTTTGAGGTTGGAAAAAACACGTTTATTTAAAAATTGAATTTTCAAACAGGAATTTGTATAATATATCGAAACTGTTTGTCTGTTATGCTGTTCAGGTTGCAAAACATGATTATTTTAATATTTATCATGCCTTATTATGTAAAAAATACAAGGGTTCATTTAATGCTAAGTAGTGAAATATTGAAAAAATTGGTGAGATATATCCCTATATCTCTCACAGTGATGGACAACATTTTGTAGTTTTACTTGATTTGAACAATATTTAATTGTAGTTGTCACCATTTATCATACAGAATTACCAAAAAAGAAAAGTAGTGAAGATTAATAACACCAAATGTTAAGAATACCTATCTGATATATTGAAGTGTCTTTCCTCTTATTTTCTCTTGTATTTTCCTCAGTCGTATTGAGCCAAGGAAACTAGAACAGACAATGCCTTGCGGGTACAATTTTTACTCACAAGGCATTGGAGCTCGTCATCTTGGTCCAAATTTAATTTTAGCATCCAAAGTATTTATTTTATCCTTTGCACTTCATATATCCCAGCATATTACACTTGCACTTGTTGTTTACTGTTGCTATGAATAGTAGTCTCACTTTTATTGTTTACATAATTGTTGTATTGCCCGTTCTCCAATTCCAAAATACAACAAGAAACCAGTGTACCCTTAAGTAATAACTTGTGATCATTAATCACATAATTATATTCAGCGTTTAATTCTCCGCCATCTTGTTTTCTTCAAATTATTGACCGAATTTTAATCCAATTGTGTTGTAAAGTCCGAATCATTAATATAGAAAACACTTTATTCAATTTAAGTATTCAATTTCAGAACACTCCTAACAGGACATCTTTTGTTGTTTTACATTTTAACACGCATCTACGAGTTTAATCAGCTTAAATTGCTTGCGAAAACACATGTGCGTTTGAATGTCGTGACTGTGTGAACTATTGTTTACATAATAACACCTTTGCACACGCTATTTTTAGAAAACTGAATTTCGGAGAACTGAACGAACTTTCACTTTCAATATGTATTTTTATCATAAATATATTTAAAGCTAGCAGTGTGTTGATTAAAAAGCTGACCATTATTCAACGACTACGTGTATCGAATTGTAATTAAATTTAAATAAATTTAGAAACACGGATTCTGCGTTGTCTGTGAATATACTGTGTAGCATGGTAGACTGTCGTACTCTTAACACGCTGCCATGATAATGCGTTGAGTAAAAAAAAAATGCGATTGAAGTTGCTTAACTAGATCTAATCCACGGCACATTTGATCGTAATCCAAGATGGCGCTGGAATGTTCATTACTAATCCCGATTACTACGCATTATAGAGAAAATAGTGCGGACGTAATATTGTAAATATCGTGTTGAAAATCCTCTAAATAAAAACAAACGTAAAGAATATTCAAATAGCATTTAAATAAACAGAAAATGTGTTTGTTTTCGATGTGATAACATGTGATATCGTCACCGGAAAGGGAGACAATATACAAATTTTCATTCGTGCAAGCGCTCGTGAACATTTTAATTGTCTCCCTTTCCGGTGACGATATCACGCGTTATCACACCGAAAACAAACAAATATCCTCTATATGTCTACCAGCTAGCAAATTTTGCTAAACATATAACAGCTATTCATCGAAAGTTTAACTTTGCATATGCAATATGCTTTTCAAACATTGGAATATGAACAATAAGGCCAAACAATAAATAAATGGTTGGTTACCACTCCCAAAAAATCTAGGAGGGGAGGTAAAATTGTAAAATTTAACTGTTTTTCTTTACCTTTTTTTTTCTTCGCCGAATATTCACCGCGCAGCTTAAGTATATTGGACTGCATTTAAAATGTTTAAACGCCTCCCAACAAAGAAAATTGTACCTGAACTATAAATAATGTCATAGAAAAAGATATTTCTAGCAAGAAACTTAAAATATTTAAGCGACCACTGCTCTTTTTTCCAAAAAAATCAGGAAACATTAATGATTGATAGGCCAAAAAAATTTTTTAGGGTCGCCTGAAAAAATTAGGGTGGTGGGGTCTGGTAAAAAAACAAACTGTTTTACGCCTAAATGTATTATAGAACAGGAAATAGTCAGTTTTTATAAAATTATTTCTCACAGCCAGAAACTGTGAAACTTTCCCTTTAAAATGTGTCAACGATGCCGACAATTAACATTGCAGGTTGACCATCGGCATGATATCTACACATTTAACAAACAATTGTATGACTTGTAAGCAGTAAATTAAATGCCGTCTTTTTATTTTATTTTCCAAGTACAACTTATGTTCATCTCTTTGATATCCCATATGTACTTCATTTCTTGTACATTAAGATTGGACGTGTGATATTTATACAACCAATAGTATATACCAGCATTGCATTTTGGCACGAGTTGCGCAGTACAACTCAGTAACATACAAACGAATATAATTGTCGTGCATCTTACCACGTCCGATACACGGCTAGGTCTATAGTTACAACAAATATTCTGTATTGTGCCATATAATACCGTATTTAATATGAGTTTCTGTTAATTTATGCACGTTTATTGTTCGAAAACCTGGATTTATTTTTAAAAAAAGCAATCTGATATATATACTAAGGTAATGAATGGATTTGTTAGGCGTAAAAAACAGTTGTTGTTTTTCTTTTACCCGACCCCCCCCCCCCCCACACACACACCTAATTTTGTTCCGTCGATCCTAAAAAGATGTATAGTTTCCGGAAAAAGAGCAGTTTTCACTTATATTAGAAATTCTTGCCTGAAATCTCTTTTTCTATTACCTTATTTATAGTTAAGGTACAGTTTCTTTGTTTTGGGGCATTTAATCATTTTACACGCAATCCAATATACTTAAACTGTGTGGTGAATTTGCGGTGAAGAAAACAAAAGTTTCAGGAACACACGTTTTATTTTACCTCCCCTCCTAGATTTCTTTGAAGCTTTAAGCGGAAACGAACCATTTTGGGGGGCTTACCAGGGGCAAAGGGTCCGTACTTTCGTTTGTTCGTGTTGTCACCCTTTGACCAGATGCAGTTGTTTGGGGACCATAGGCGGATTTACAGGGAGGCAAAAGGGGCGTATGCCCCCGTAAAACTGTCTAAACATCGATATTTTTCAACTTCACAATAACTTAGACGTTTTCCTCAGCGAATAATATCAGTGTATCAGCTTTGGATGACTGATGCATTATTCTAAAATAATACTCTAGATAATGAACAAAGTAATCGTTGTTAAACTACCAAATAAACAATGCAAAACGTAGTCCCGATTCTGAGCGGAGCGCAGTAAATGTAATTCTCAATACATTTGCAAAAATGTTTGTCAGATCATGTTAGAATCGAACACATTTTTGCATTATCATTGTTTATCGACCAATAAACAACCTTTTTGGCGTTCTGATACATGGCTATTAAACCACTCGGACTAACGCCCTCCGGCTTAAATCCCTACGCATCAGAACTCAAAACCGTTGTTTATCGACCAATAAACAACCTTTTTGGCGTTCTGATACATGGCTATTAAACCACTCGGACTAACGCCCTCCGGCTTAAATCCCTACGCATCAGAACACAAACCGTTGTTTATTGGCCGATAAGCAACGATTACTCGATTTGTGTTTCTAAATTTTCGGGAGAGAGTCAGGTTTTGATAAGTGCTTATGAAATTTAGCAAGGTGGCTAGCTTGCAACTTTATTTTGTATAGTGTTCTCCTTAAAAAAAAAAAAAGATAAATTTTTCGGAATTTCAAGATTGTGTCAACTTAAAATGAAAATATACATAATCTTCATGAACATTTTCGAGTCCTCTTCATTTACGGTCACTACATTAAAGGAACTTGTTTAAAGAGTTTCGTATTCTCGAAAAAGGTCATTTAATGTCCTATCTGCAAACACTACAGCATCTATCAACATATAAATATATCTATCATTATATAAACAACTATTATATAAAGAAAAAGAGAGAATTTAAATGTTTGCCTTCGCCAGAACTCATACACGGGACCTTTGAGATAAAATGTTTTCGCTTTAGGTCAAATTTCACAGTATCCATAAGAGGTATTGACTTGGAATTCACCACACTTCACCACAGTGATTAATCCATTATGTGAACAAAAGGCCAGAATACTATCACATACGAGAAAGTCGAGCGTCCAGCACCCGTAGGCGGTGGTCTTGTTATTATTTTTGAAATAGTGGTCATGCAGAGCGGACGCTGTGCCTTTAATTACATATTCTCTGCGAGTTTGCAATGTAGTGCACTTCATTACGGAATCCGGTTAGGTCATATGAAATATCGTGCCTCTTATGGCAAGGACGAGACACGAGAATTGCGTGAAACACGAAGCGAGACACGATATTCCCGCGAGACACGAAGCGAGGCACGATGTTGTAACACGAGATCTCGCACTGTCGCAGTATCCCTTACCACGAAATCTCGAGGCAAAATATCGTGTCTCGCTTCGTGTTTCGCGCAATTCTCGTGTCTCGCTTCGTGTCTAGCGGTAAAATATTGTTCCTCGCTTCGTGTCTCGCGCAATTCTTGTGCATCGCGTTCAAAGGTCGAGACACGACATGCGAAGCGAGCGAGACACGAAGCGATACACGCTATTTAGGCGAGACACGAAGCGAGGCACGATATTTTTTTGTATCGTTCAAATATCGAGTCTCGCGTCTACCTTTGCACCAGGAATTTATCACATTGTAGTAATTTGGTGTTATTGTGACAGATAAACATTCTTTTCCCTGACGAATGAATTTGGTCAGGACGGCCCAAGTCGTTGACGGCCCAGACCACTGTCTGTCTGTCTGTCTGTCCCGCATGAATATCGTGTATCGCTTTGTGTCTCGCTTCGCATCTCGTGTCTCGAACTTTGAACGCGATGCACGAAAATTTCACGAGACACGAAGCGGGGCACGATATTTTACCGCTAGACACGAAGCGATATACGAGAATTGCGCGAAACACGAAGCGAGACCCGATATTTTGCCGCGAGATTTCGTGGTATGGGATACAGCGACGGTGCGAGATTTCGTGTTACAATATCGTGCCTCGCTGCGTGTCTCGCGGTCATACCATGTCTCGCTTCGTGTTTCGCGCAATTCTCGTGTCTCGCCCTTGCCGTAAGAGGCACGATATTTCATATGGCACTACCCGGATTCCGTACATCATTCATACGCGTAACGTTGTTAAAATTTGTATTACCCGAATTTTTATTTGATTATGTAATCGCCGCCGCGTGCTGGTTTCATAAATTGTCATGCTTCCTTGTGCACTAAAAGTTTGTTTGCATTTTTAGAAAGATAATAATAGTTATTGTGTGTGTACGCTTGATAAAATAAGTTTTAATGTAGCATGTATTCCAAAAAAATGACGGTGCTAAAGGGATGAAACCTAGATTTCTTTGGATTATTTCTCAAGATATGCAGCATTAAAGGTAACTAGCTAAACTATATTAACATAAGGGCTTATAAAATGTAAAGTGTTTGTTTATTATAGTGTCTGCCCTCGCGATTAAGGGCCAGCCAGTTTTGACTTATGAGACACCTTTACTGATAAGCACCTTTACTCCCGATTCCTATCCTTTATGCCGGGCGCTTGGCAGGAAGGCAATTGGTACCCCTTGATTTAACTAGCTGCTGGACAGGCAACGGGCCAAATCAGAACTCGCCCTGTGTGGGACTCGAACCTTCGACCTCCAGCTCCGTAGGCGAACGCCCTAACCACTAGGCCACCGAGACGGTTATATGTGAGAAATAACATGTATAATTGATTATAATGTTTCATAATTATAACTTAAGAGGTTTTACTAAATGTACGTCACAATGATACACCGGTTTTTAAAGGCCACACGCGCATTTGCATTGCGCCTGTCGATTGCCGGGAAATCAAGTGGAGTACATGAAATGTGTCTGGTGTGATTAAATTTTGCGAAAAAGTTATATATAGAGTTCCTGCTTTGGCCTGCTGAAATAATATTTATACCAATATGTGAGACGAAGACATATAAATACATCTCATTCAGTGGATATGAGATCTCCTTGTGAGGATAAAATCGTTCGCCTTGATTCACGTCTTTTCCGTTTTGTGCAACGTTAGCTTTACCACAAGAACTTGACCATACCATTTGGGCCACGAGTGGATAAAATCTGATTACCGAGCTATAGCGCTGGCATTTACATACTACGGACATACACCGTTGGCCGAAATGGCAGACCAGACCTCAACTACTAAAAGAGCAGTGTCGGCGTCATTTACGTCATACGGATGCTAACCGGTAACATATAGGCCATGAACAGTTTGAGGTCTGTCCTATTTCGGTCAGGTCATTAGGAGATCTGTCAGACGTCTGGCGGGAACCAGCCGGCGTATAGCCCGACGTATAGATAATAACCAAAAAATCGATCCGGCGCCTGGCCGATTTGTTGTATGTTCGGTCGGGTCAGAGCAGAAAATGACAAATTATGGGAATTTAAAATCATTACAGAACATTTAAACTAAAAGAAAACTTAATGCATGTATTGACATATTGTCTTAATTGTCATTAAGCTTAAACAAGTGCTTCTTTAACATTACACCTGCAAATGCATATATTGCATTCACAATACTTGCGATCGTGATCATCATCATGCGAAATATAACTTCTGGCCTATCTCCCCGTTCAAACCTTTAGCGAATCCGCTCGAAACGTCAACACCGCCAATGCAGCTAGCGCATTAAACCTTGTTTCTTGACGCCGCTGTGAATGATATGTTTATGTGTTATGTGGGGTTCATGCTGCATTCTCTACCGTTTCAGTAATATGTACAGTATAGCTGCAGGGCGCTAAATCATCCTGCCAATTATAAAGTAGGTTTCATGTAATGAAAATGAGAGCAACTGACCGTATACTTGTTTAGCTGTCATTTTCATTTGTTAATCGCTTAAAATTATTTACAAAGATCAACACATGCTGTTGATAAATAAGCAACAAATAACTGGAATATTTTTATTCTGAGCTACCGGTTTAGTTTAGTCAACACATTTAAATGGATTGGTCGAGGTTGCCGAATAATAGCAAGCCATACCATGTAATAATCACACATACTATAGTTAGCGTAATTAAATACTTTTTTTTTCAACTAGTCGATGAGTTCAATTGCACTTCAATACAACCTTGTCCAATACGGTTACGGCAGTCTACGGTTAGTAGAAATAGAAGTGCTCTCTTAAAGCGTTACAACGTTCACTTATCATGTCTGTGAAGTGCCGACAGTCATTTACTACATTAATAATATTAACCACAAACAATAACCGCTTTAAAATGGAGGTACGTATTATTTGCGTCCTTCCTAGATCGCTCCCATATATTTGTAGGTGAATATCAACTTCCTGTTTAAGCTTAGATCCGTTTTGTGTGCGATATACTTGTTATTAACATTTGTATGCTCATTAGTGTTGTCATTGCTTACATGCACACATTCTACTGTCTACGTGTAATGATTGATATTATTCACCAATATCAATTATTCGACAGTTTCATGCTTTTAAGCACAAACAATCTCCAGTGTTAAATTATGAAAACTGTGCAGGCAAATAGCTAGAAACATGCTAGTATCAGCTTTACATATCGGCCTGATCGAATGTGAGTATCAGCATAGCATCACACTCAGTTTATGAAGACTTAAACATCCATTTATGTATATCGCCTAAATGTATACAACTTTACTTTACTACAGTACTATCACGTGTCAACATTTACAACAAATATTGTTCAAAGAAATTAAAATTCACATGCAGTAAACAAGACAATTAAAAACAAAATAAAGTGCAAAATTTATAAATAAATGAACAAAACTTGACTTGAATGCATGTATGCACAATCGTAATGTGTATTTTAGCGGGATACAATTTCGTTTACTATGTTTAGGTTTGGTTTACGCTCTGTTAAGTTTTTTTGTAATTTGGTTGAATATCGTAATTTAAAATCCGTTCTTAACTTCCATGTTATATTCAGTGGACCGACATTTTTTTATTACTTTACGATAATAGTGTTTGTGAGCGTGTGCGTGATTAAACTCCCTGAAAGTGTTGTTTTTTAATACATACAATGTGAAATGGCGGTATATGCGGGATACATTCTATTATGTTGCGGAATAATCATGAAGATATGCGGTCTGTACGGTAAATTAGATTGTTATAAACAAATCATAACACTTGTCGTGCGTTATTAATTGAACACATTATTTGACAAAATACGTGTCAGTGGTTTTGTTATCATTGTATATAGTAAAAGTAAATGATTTCCTCCGAATGATGTCGGCAATTAAAATAGTGTTTTTAAGGAACCAAATAATACTGGCAGCAAATACGCAACTGTTATAATGTCATCGTATCATTATTGTTTTAGTTAGTTTCGGAATTTGAATCTTTCATGTTTGTAGATTACATTAAAATACGTTGCTGCCATAATTAAATTGGGTATAGTTTTATTTATGTATTTAAAGTCTTAGTTGCTTCGACAGCTTAGCATAGTTTAAAGAATTTTGGACTTACATTATGGCTCAAATTTATTTGACAGTAAGCCCGAACGTAATTTTCTGAATCTTATGAAGAAGCATATAACATGTAAGTTACTGTAATCCTTCCCTCTGTTGTTTTTACATGCATTATACATGATGCACACATTATTTCATATAGATGAAATATAATAAGAGATTTAAAACTTTGAAACAATGTATGTTTTGTTGACTAGTCCAACAGCATTGGTACTGCAGTTGGTAAAGATTTTGTTACTGACCTTGATTGAAAATAAAAATAGTATATTCCAGATATGAAGTAATTCAACGTCAAAAAAGCAAATCACATACTTTTATTACCAGTAAATAAATCTACTACAGAATGAACGAAATAGTGGCTGCTTCTCAAAACCCCATTCATCCATCCATTATCTATTATGTCGCGAACATATTCGCTTAAAAATATTTGTATGTTAATAAACTTGTCTTTTACCAATAACAGAAAATGCATACCTGGTAGTAAGCTATGCTCTTTTTCTTTACAGTTCACTCTTGTCGATTTATGTGTTTTTTGTTTTATTTAGAAAATGAAACACGAAAATAAATGAACTGAAGATACTGAAAATAATGTTTTATTTAATTCCATTCTGTATTCAATGCAAGTACTCCGACACAGTATTATTATATTTTGTTAATATGAATATATATTGACGTGTATGTGTATTGTCTCCTCATTTATATCAAAACAAATATTTAATCGGTATTCCAAAAATTCATCGGAGTCGTTATTCTACATTAAAACCGACACAGTCTTAAGTTAATGACATAGTTTCTAACCCTTGTTTATTAGGTGGTGTTCGAATTAAATGTTGAATGTTTTCATGATTAAGATTTGATGTATCATTTTAGCTCGACTATTTAACGAGTATGAGATCTTTCAAACTAGCACCGGACATCGGCGTCCGCGTCAGTCAATCTTAACTCCGTTTAAAAAGTATCCAAAAAAAAACTACATTAATTTAGAGAAATTCACATGCAATTTGGAATATTTCTATGTCTTATGTTTATCATCATCAGGAGCAACGATTTCCATAACGTTTTAGTGTATTTCGACAGAGTAATTGCTCTTTGTGATTTATATTTTCAGATTACATTGTTTGCTCAAAGGTCAATTTTCTTCAAAACTACTTAAAGTATTCACTTGCATCTTAAACCAGTAGGCCTCCTTCGGTTGTTTTTCGACCATGGATATGATATACGGCCCTTTTTAATACAGAATTTCATGTTACAGCTTTGAAAATAATCCTATAAATTTGCAAGAGGTATTCACTTGAAACTTGGATTTTTTTTATTTAAGTTCTACATTACATACAGAAATAAGAAAATACACATAACTTTGTCAAACATGGTGATAGCTTACCAAAGGAAACGGTAAAGTGAGCTCGCATGTTCTAGCCATAAACGGTAAGCGTATATTTATAAACCATAGCATTATGGGCGATTAATAAATATTTTTCAAAATCTCCGCACTTTATATGTGTTTAAATACCTAAAGAACAAATAATAACGAACAAAACGGAGTACGCAATTTAATGACGGAGTAAATAACAAGAGTCAATTGGTTTCTAATTCTATTATAGCGCATCTGCCGACATAGACAATTCTGAAAATAAACCTAAAGCCTCAGTCACACATCCCCGAGTATGGCTCCCAATAGCGTGCAGCCAGCGCAACGATACAAATTATAAAAAAGTCGGGAATATTGGGACGCTGTTGGGACGCTGTCGGGACGCTGTCTGGATGTGTCGGAACGCTGTCGGTACGCTGTCCTTAGAAAGAAGTACCTATTCTCTGCAGGTTCGTAATATGCGCTTCATTCATACCCGTTGAGATGTCATAGTTTGTCTAACCTGATATTTAATCGGGTTTGTAATCGGAGCCCTGTGCTGTACAGCAAAATTGCGTGTTAACATTCTTATTACTTTTTTCCGCCTCCTTGTGCTGTTAAAGTTTGTTTGTAGAGTAAGAAATAGATAAATAGCATTTTGTGTGTACGCGAAACCAAAAGTAGTAATGGCTGTTTCTGCCGGATAAACACTAATTGTCTTTGGATTATTTCTCAAGATATGCACCCTTAAAGGTAACTAAATCAACAATACAATGGTTATGATTTAAATTTCAGTTTATCGCATTAATAACTCTACAAATATAAACATTAAATGAATAATTACTATTGATAAAGCAATTAACGTGATACAACGTCAACAGAACGAGGTAAAAATATGTTACAAACACATGTTGTCGGTCTAATTTTTGTTCTTTATTGGCTTATGTATTTATTTATTTGTAGCTATTTTATTTACGTACCTATTTTTCTTATGTTGGTATTAATTCATTGACGCAGTTTTAAATCAAGTTCATATTGTTAACACACTAGTGAGTTTATACTATGAAACCACTTTAATCCGGACTCCTATGAAACATAAAGCCGGACGAGAAACCGTTCACTCTTTATTTATTAATGCCGCGCATGGGCTCGGTGTCTATATGCTTACCCTAAGCCTATGGAAGAAAAATGAGGCATTTAACTTTTGCAATAAGATAATAACATGAAGTCGCTTACTCGAAGTGAGAAATATTAACTTTTTAAGTATAAGTTACATGGGAAACACGCAAATATTTGCTGCGCACAGAAGATTGAGTGGCTGCTAAATACATTTGAGCTGCCTAATTGTTGACACTTGCATGTGCCTCTAGTCCGGAGAGATCAATACTTTTGAACTGTGCATTATTACTTCGTTTGATGCAAAAGGAATTTCCAGAAGCATTGGCGCTGAAACCTTTATTTTAGACCGTCCTTGTACTTAAATATTGTACTTGTTTCAAACTTCTACATTTAGCCTACGTTTATGTAATTCATTTATTAAGTTTTTTTTAATCCAATTCATTTTGCGTGATAAAAGATACTACTTCTTAGTGAAAATATTATCATAGCAAATCGGTAGTAAGATTATTTCTTGTCCGATGCTGATTCACATTGGAGGAAATGTCCAATATGAACAAAACTACAAATTATATCTATTTAAACATAATGGCGTAACGTCCAAAAACATGATATGACATCCTGACGTCATTTGACGTCAAACTGTAACACTTTATTGCGCTAAATTTATTAGTAAAAAGCACTTTCATCAAACATCATGCGGAATAGAGCAACAATTATAGTAAATCTTCAAAATGCTTATGATGTACAACTATTTTTGATAACAACAATGATGAATATTGGGGATGTGAGTAGAATGATGGTATTTGGGGATAATGTTAATGATGATGATGATAATCGAGATTATGATGTTTGTAGTGATGATAGTAATGGTAATGATAGTGATGTTAATGTTCTAATGATGTTATGATGATGGTGGCGTTGATGTTGATGATGATGATGGTTGTAGTGATGTTAATGATAATGATAATGATGATGACGATGATGATGGTATAGATGATGATGATGATGATACTGATCATGATCATGATCATGATGATGGTAGTGGTGGTGATGATGATGATGTTGTTGTTGGTGATGTGATGATGTGATACATATTCAAAACAAAACCTATTGACTGAAGTGCACAAACCATAGTACCCATAACAATATTATTACCTTCTTCAGAAATATAACATAATATAATGCAGGTATATTCATTAAAATGCATTTCACAAGTTAGCTGTCACCTGTAGTAAAAATGTAAGCATTTGCAAAATTTACTAGTGTACCAGCCGTCTATAAACCAGATCGATCGTTAATTTTAGTTCAGGTTTATTGCGTGTACATTAAACCAATGTGCTCTATACACAATGTCGCTCGAGAAGCTATTTTAGTTACACATTAAAATAATACTACCGGTGATAACTTAAGATTAAAAAACCAGCGTGACCGCTAGTTACACTCGTGATACATCAACTGCTCCGTTATGCCTCAGTCAAACATTTCCGATTTTTAATGCCGTTCTTGAGCCGACAGCGTCCCGAATCATATATGTTAAAAGTCGGGACAATATTCTGAAATTCGGGGCTCGAAATTTTTGATCATAAGATCGAATATGTCCCGACAGCGTCCAGACAGCGTTTTGACAGAGTCCCGACAGCTTTCCGATTCTCCCGAGTGCGTTCCGACATTCCCGACTTTTTGATTACTTGTATCGTTGCGCTATCGGGACGCTGTCAGCAGCCATAATCGAGAATTTGTGACAGCCGCAATACTCCAGACGTGATATTTCTATATAATTTATAATGCATTATCAATCCCGTTCCACAAGACATTGCCCCGAAAACGTCCCAACACCGTCCCGAATTTGAACCGATATAGTCGAATCTATCCCGACAGTGTCCCGACTTTACAAATTTGGCTGAGTTTCCTGAATGTAAAGGGAAAAACTTAACTGTCGGGAGTGCTTGGCCGATCACGCCGAAAATGTCCCGATAATTCCCGATTCTTAGGACAGCGTACCGACAGCGTTCCGACACCTCAAGACAGCGTCCCGACAGCGTAAGGACAGCGTCCCGATATTCCCGACTTTTTTACAATTTGTACCGTTGCGCTGGCGGGACGCTATCGGGAGCCATAATCGGGAATGTGTGACTGAGGCTGTAGGTTTATTTTCAGAATTGTCTATGTCTGCAGGTGCGCTATAATAGATTTAGAAACCAATCGACTATTGTTACTTACTCCGTCATTAAATTGCGTAATCCGTTGTGTTCGTTATTATTTGTTGTTTAGGTATTAAAACACATATAAAATGCGGAGATTATGAAAACTATTCATTTATCGCCCATATTGTTATGGTTTATAAATATACGGTTACCGTTTATGGCTAGTTGTGACCTCACTTTACCGTTTTCTTTGGTAAGCTATCACCATGTTTATCAAAGTTATGTGTAATTTTGTATCAGGACTATGAAACAAAATTCATTAATCTCCCATATTGTTTTGGTTTGCAAAAGAAGGCCATTTGATTATGAATTTATCATTACTCTGTCTAATTCAGCTTTGTTTGTTTGTCTACAATTAATGTTGTATGAAATTTATATCGGATATTTCTGAAGGTAGGGTATTGTAAAATTAATAAGGTCTACATCGGTCAGACAAATACTATGGTAAGGTTAACAGCTACGGAAGGTAATGTAAACAGCGGTTAATTTCTCTGTGTTCAGTTTATTTGAAGCCACTCTAAATTTCTATTTATTTCTGTATTGTAAGTACACGGAGGTCAAAATGATCGTACTTGCTTATCCTTCATATAAATTTATGAAATCTTCTGAAATTCCTAGCGTTAGGTTGGTGTTTATTTGAGGAACATAGTCATATATACAGTAGCCGGCACATGCAGTATGGAGTAGTCAGTATGGCTTAAGTCTTCGATGGGACTGTAGTGACACAAAATCTAAATAGGGTGACTGAACGATCATTTAAGTGTTGTGTTGTATAAAATATTGATGGAGCTACACGAATTTTATTCCTGTATAGGGTTAATGCGTTTTAACTAAACTATTAACACTATTTATATTAAAAATGTGCATATGATCTTGATACCTAATATGTTTATATCGCCAATTCCTGCCACACGGGTTTGTACGGTTGTCAAAGTTACTTTATTTTCATTAACCTTATAAATAGTTCGTCACAAAAATGTTTGATGCTCTATATAACTCACTTCACATGGAAAATAACGACATACTTTTATCAAACAGTTCTTTTGTTTTTGGAGAGGTCTTAGTTACTGGTTATTCTCGACTGGTTCCTGTGCTCTGTCCTGTGCGTAACAGATAACAGTTCTAGTGGTCCGACAGTATTTCAAGTATGATTGGCAACTGTTTCAGTACTTTTACCAATTATAGTATGTAGTGGTTTTTTAATACACACAGTTGCTAGAATGCCAGAAACCACTGATATGGTCACTTACCAATAGCAATTTACACCCATATCAGCTTTGTTTGTAATTGATGAATAGTTCTGAATGAATGTTCTATCATTTCCTTAAGGTTCTGGTTTATGTACATCATGTTTAATGCTCGTAACATGATCTCCTTTTAATTACCCACTGCTTTTTGTCAGTTAGATTCAAGCTTTTTCAAAATTACAGTTTATCGTTCAAATAGACTAAAATATGATTGCTGCCTTTTCATTTTAAGAAATTAATCGCTGACGAATAATATCAGCGATCACAATTTAGTTTGTTTGCTTTCACTTCGTTCTTAGCTTAATTATATCTATGCTTTCTTATGTGAGAGTAGTAAATGTAAACTAAATATTGTCGTGTAAACACGCTAGCACGTTCAATCAGAATTTTGGTAAATTCCGGAAAAATGATAACCAACTCGATCATTTTCATATTTTAAAACACTCGTCAAATTAGGACAGCGTTTGCTGGTTCGTTAAATAAATAAACCGCTTATTAGTCCCCTACCGGTGTTTCACCTGAATGTACTTTAGGTTTGCCCTCCGTCCGTCTGTCCGTCAGTCCGTCCGTCCGCACAATATTGTTCCTGCGATAACTCAAAAAGTACTGAAGATACTTCAATGAATCTTGGTATACATATAAACGGCAATGTGAGTATTATGCACTATCTTTTATTTTTCACCAGAGGTCAAAGATTATGCGACTGTTACTAAAAAAAGAATTAAACTAAAACAAACTGGATCCTGCGATAACTCAAGAAGGACTGAAGATATTTCGATTAAACTTGCTATACGTATAAACGGCAATGTAAGGATTATGCATGAACTTTCATTTTTCACCAGTCACGTGACTGTTACTAAAATAGAAATAAACTAAATACTGTTATAATTAGAAAAGTACATAAAATATTACCACAAAACTTGGTACAAAGATTGAAATATAAGTTTGCCATCCGTCTGTGTGTCTCTTTATCTGTTCGTCCGTATGTTTGTCCGTCTGTCTGTCTGTCCGTCCCCAAAAAACCCGGCTCCTGCAATAACTCAAAAAGTACTGAACTTATTTCGATGAAACCGGGTATACATATAAACGGCAATGTGGCAATGTGAGAAATATACACGAACTTTTCTTTCACCAGAGGTCAAAGGTCACGTGACTTTTACTAAAAAATAGAAATAAACTAAATACTGTAATAATTCGAAATGTACTTAAGATATGACGATGAAACTTGGTACAGAGATTGAACTATAGGTTTGCCATCTGTCTGTGTGTCGTTCTGTCTGTTCGTCCGTATGTATGTCTGTCCTTCCGTCCCCAAAACCTGGATCCTGTGATAACTCGGAAAGTACTGAAGATACTTTGATGAAACTTTGTATACATAGCATAGCAATGTGAGAATTATGCACGACCTTTTATTTTTCACCAGAGGTCAAAGGTCACGTGACTGTTGCTAAAAATAGAAATAAACTTAATACTGTAATATTTTGAACAGTGCATACGATATGATCATGAAACTTCATGAAATTGGTACACAGATTGGACTATGGGTTTGCCCTCCGTCTGTGTGCGTCTGTCTGTCTGTTCGTCCGTCGATCTCACTCTGTCTGTCTGTCCCGTCCCCCAAACATGGATCCTGCGATAACTCAAAAAGTACTGAAGGTACTTTGATGAAACTTTGTATACATAGAAAGAGCAAGGTGAGGATTGTACACGACCCTTTATTTTTCACCAGATGTCAAAGGCCACGCGGCTGTTACTTAGAATAGAAATAAACTTAATACTGTAATAATTCGAAAAGAACATAACATATGATCATGAAACTTGGTACACATAATGGACTATATGATTTCCCTCTGTCAGTTTAGTACTGCAATAACTCAAACAGTA
The DNA here is from genome assembly GCA_027627225.1 of Congeria kusceri. Taxonomy (NCBI): domain Eukaryota; kingdom Metazoa; phylum Mollusca; class Bivalvia; order Myida; family Dreissenidae; genus Congeria; species Congeria kusceri. The sequence continues at coordinate 643,990 of CM051025.1, read as the reverse complement.
ACTCGAATGTCTGGTCAATGTTACTAAAATAGAAAAGAACAACAACTAAATACTGCAGTGACAAATGGGATTTGAATATGAAACTTTGTATATCTACAGATAAAGGACGATTTGTCGGTATTGCAAAATGTTTAATTAGTAGGGGTTTTCACCGGTAGGTCATTTAGACACTTCAAGGAAGCTTCGTACATATATACCTTATAAAACGATCTCGCTTGGGATTGCATAATGGGTGGGTAGGGTCAAGGTCTAGGTCACCATTCCTAAGAATACACGTACCGGTTCCGCTCAATTGCTTGAGAAGACATTGAGATATTTTAATGAAACTAAATATGTAAATACCTTACATATAGACCTCGCTTGGGATTGCGTATGGGGTTGGTGGGGGTCAAGGTCAAGGTTACCATTATTAAAAAAAATATTTGTGTGCTGCATAATGCATTTTGTTCGAAAACAAAATGGTTTTCGTGGAATTACCACGTTTCTGGTTTGTATTGATAAAGGCCCATAACTCTGACAAAAAACTGTTGAATAGTCGAGCGCGATATCCTGATGCAGCTCTTGACAGTAAATCAGCGTTATCGCTACGTTTTAAATCTCAAGGGCTTTCTGTTTGCCTGTTGATAAAAATCACATAAAACTTAATGTGTTCTTATGAATGGATCGTTAATTTGAGTTAGATCGATATATAGCATAATTAACTTGTTTGGGTAATTGCCATATTTGGTTTACGGTTTTGAAAATCGAACTTGTGCATTTTTTGTAATAATTCGGTTGATCTTGTAAATCCTGATTTCAAACCCATTCTTAACTTCCTTGTTGTAGTTCAATGTATTGGTATTGTCTGATATCTTTAGAATGCTAGTGTGAGCGTTTCCGTAATAAAGCATTCGATGGTCTGTTCGTGAAAATACATACAATGAGAAATGGCAGTATTTGAGGAATACATGCTAATATGTTGCGGATTAATTGTGAATATATGCCGTCTTAACGGTAAATTAGAATGTTGTAAACAAAGTTAAACACTTTACAATAACACACATTATCATTTTACTTTAAACAAAAGACGTGTCAGTTTACAGTTTACAGTTTATTAATAATCTCAGCACATTGACAAAATGAGAACAAGCGGTACAAAAAAGAAGTTTACATGCTAACACATTGGTCAAGCTGTATAGGTACAATATCATTTACGAATTATAAGTAATCAAATAGACTCAAGTAATTTTTTAGACATAAAATAAAACAATCTATAAAGTACAGCGTTTTATTCTTCATATTAGCCTGGTGCATTTTCAAAATAATATAATATATTCTTTATGAATTTTGTAAAATTCATTATTTTAATTTCATCTGTTTCATTCATAATTCGTTTGTAATGAATCATATTACAGATATTATGCTTCATATTTGGTAAGAAGGTTTTCCTTTGAATTACAAAGTAAAAACATTAGAAAATATAATGAAAATAATCGCCTAAATCATTTGAATCGCAGAGATGACATGTTCTTTCATTTATTTCGATATTTTGCCAGCGGCCCTTTTAAACTGGTAGCTGATGATTACACATACGAAATTTGGTTACATAAGGTAAATATAAATCAGGTACAAAGTTGAAATAGTTTCTTATCAAAACGAATCCTTAAACATTCTATAATTGAGACATTTGGACATTGAATTTATATCGGATGTCCTTAGTTGTATAAATTGATCACATATAATTTTATGTACTTTTGCCAATAATAGTTGCTTTATTCCGTTAAAACATTGGTTATTCCAGACAAACTCATTCCACAATAATCAAAAATAGATTTTATAGCATTTATCTATTTAAAATTTACATAATTTACAACAGTATCAGAAAAAATAATCATATACAAAATCACACTTAGTTTAGTTTCAACTGATGTAACTAAGTTATACCAAAAACCAATCATGCGTTTTTTTATAACAACTGATAATGGGAAGCGAGCGAGATCGCCATATAGCATAAAATGTGGAGTATTTTTTCAAACGGCAAGATTATGTTTAAAATAATTAGTTTGGACCTTTTCAATAAGTGATAAATCTCCATATCCGCATATTTTACATCCATACGTTAACATTGGTACAATAGTGTTATCAAACAATTTTAATTGACATCCAATAGATAAATCTAGATTTCTCATTTTCTGTATAAACTGAACATTGCTTTTCGTGCTTGCTTTACTACATGCTTTTCGGCCAATGCAAACTGTCTACTTTTAGAAAAAAGTACACCTTAATATTTAAAATGATCAACAGTTTCTATTGAATAATCGTTTATTTTTATGTCTAGTGTGGCAACCATACGAATAAAAAGTGTTCAAAACAGACACGAGATCTTCTTCAGAGGTCGCAGATACGACAGTATCATCAGCATAGAGTAATGTAAGCATTTTAACTACTATATCTAGATTTGTGTCACTTATTTATATACTTCTGTCATTGCGAGTAGTCATAAAATATTTAAGATCATTGAGATATAATGCAAATCTGATAAATTTTCCCCTTGGCGCAGGCCTCTACTACATACACAAAAATCAGAAAATTTACCATCTCATGTTACGCATGATTTTATGGAACTATACATATTTTTTATTACGTTTAGGAAATTTCCAGATATATTATATTTTATCAATTTTGACCACAAAACCTGCCCTCGAAACAGAATCAGAAGTCAACAAATGCACAAAACAATTATTTATTTATTTTTTACTTCTAAGTACTCTGCAAGCATATGCAGTATACAAATATTACCAATGGTGGAATGATTTTTACGAAAGCCTGCTTGATCAATATTTATAAATCGAGAGTATCAATATAATCAGTAAGCCATGTATTTAAAATACAGGTAAAAAAAAATACCAAACAACTTTATTATCTTATTGGGCGATAATTTTCAGGTAGATGCATATCACCCTTATTTTTATGTATCGGTACTATAGAACGCTTTAGTGCAAGATTCCGGCAAGTAACCGGTCGTCAAGATCAAATTTAACAATTTATGGTATAATTCTGTTCACTTATTTATACTATTTTGAATATATTCATTTATAATTAGATCGAACCCAGAGGCTTTTCCGTTCTTAGGTGAACGGACGGCTTTATGTATTAATTCTATTGTAATCTCATTATTAATATTACATTGTAAATCTTTACTGGGATATTCTGCAAGGGGTTCGGTACTATTATCAGTATTATCAGTGTTAACTTCTATATAGAAATCATAAAATACAGTAATATCAATATCCGAACCTTTATGTTTCTTATTAAGGCTATTTATATAAAACAAAATCCGCTGAAGACATAGATTAAATTTATTTTAACATGCATTGTGGCTGTATATCGCCGTATAATTCATATGATCTGCTCTCTGTTATTTTATACATCACTTCAAGTCAGAAGAAACTACTCAGTAAAAACAAATTACGATCTTAGAATCATTGTATTGTAACAGCTTTTTGTTTATGATAAACGCGGCCTTTTAATGTTATTTTTATTGGTATTAATGTCATGGTTATCATGAAGTGATTACGGTAATGTTGTGTAATATGATTTTTGTAAGTAATAATTCATAAAGATTCTAATATCACTGCACATTTCCATTCGTGAAATTCTAGTCATTAATTTACTCAAGTCTGTGTTACTTTTTTTATTTTTTTATTTTTTTTCCCTCTTCCAACCCGACATTTTTCCAAAAATGTCCGAGAACCAATACATTAAAAAACTCCGGCCTTAGCGAAATAGTATATGCGTTTACAATTATGATATGTTTTACGTGCTCCCTTGCACTTGTCAATAAACCAAGGCTTATTATAATTCGGTTCCTTTGGGCGAGATTTTGCCGGGCTATATGTTCCAAGCGTAGATTAAGCAGATTGTATTAGGATGTTTTCTACATCCTTAGATATGTCATTTATTAATTGGTTGTCAGGCATTTCACAATTATTGATTTTTGTAATAACATTTTTTATTTTTTCTTAATCTATATTTAGTTTAAAAAGATCAACTTTATCATTTGACCACCGTTTCAACGTTTCAACCTCTGATTGTGTGTTAACATTTTTGCACACATATTGCGCCTTCATAGAGAACATAATTGGACAATGGACATCAGAATACAATGCGCTAAAATTATCTATTTTGAAAGAATAGAACATTCTAAGTGAGTATGCTGATGAGATTATCTAATCAATAACAGAGGTTTCGTGACAAGTAAATACACCAATATCATTATCACTGAAAGCCCGGTCAATTAAAATTATACAGTCATTACTTGTACAGAAATTGACAATATCTCTACCGGTCTTATTTATAATTTTATAATTTGTGTTACGCTTTATCAATGAGTTATTAATAATTAGTTCGTTAATTAGATCAACATCAAATAATGTATTTGTGCTTACATCAATAACATCAAAAATATTTTCGTCAACGTAAGTTAGATCATCTAAATTTCTCGTTTTCGCATTTATGTCCCCCGTAGTTATCACTAACTTATTATTGAAACTAAAATGTTTACATTCCGTCAAAAATCGTTATAGTTCTTGCTTAAAATAGCTACATATATAGCACCAAATAAAACATCTTCGTCTGTTTTAAACAGTCGTTATTTATCGTTGTATATAAATCAATGTACATGTTTTTCTCATAATAGTTTTGACCATAAAAAAGTGTTATTCAAGAACGAAATAGTAAAAGTAGAATATACTTTTATAGCTGGTACTATAATATCATCATATCATTCTTGTTTTTGTTAGTTTTAGATTTTTAATCTTGCTATGTGTGTAAAATGTATTAAAATACGTTTTACCATATTAAAATAGAGTATAGTATTATGAATGTATGGGACGATCTTAGACGAAACACAGTTTAATATAAATGCGTTTAAAGTTATTCTGACTCATGGTATGGCTGAAAAACAGTTTACAGTAGATCCGAGTCTAATTCTGAACTTACATTCTAAATCGAATGGAGGTGCAGAGCATATAACATGTCATAATTATATGTTAATTTAATAATTTCTCTGTTTATTTTATATGCACTATATACGATGCACATTTTTAATATGGACATAATAACACAAATATATTTTACTGCAATTCATGTTTGTTGCAATAAAATCATACACTAGAGTCCAATAACATTGGTACTGCAGTTGTAAATAATGATTTTTCTGACGTTTAATGAAAACGTATTAAATTAGACGTATGCAGTATTTAATGTGACAAAGTCCCTGACACGTTTTTGACCATATATAGTTAAACAAATTTACTCAAGTTTCAGCGTAATAGAGCCTGGTTATCCAAACCCCATTCATCCACCCGTTGTATACCCCGTTTTTATCAATTTAAAACCAATGTCTGTGTTATTATACTTGTCTTACAAATACAATACACATAGTTCAGTTAGTGTCGTTCTTTTTCTTTACAGTTCACTGTTGTCTTTTTTATTCGATCATCCATATACATCCGTTTTTGTATTAAACAAGATAATCAAACCTACTGACGATAATCTTTATTGAATTTCATTTCGTATTTTTATAGCAAATATTTTAACATATTATTATCTTTTATTTACGTGAAAAGATACAATATTGATATTTCTGGGTAAGACATGTCTCCTTTTCACTGATAGCAAAACGAATATCTACACAGTTTTCCAAACATTCGTACGAGTGCTATATTCTACAATACAGCGGACACAACTGAAGTTTCTGACATAGAGTTCAACCCCTAATCTAATTAAACCTGTACCAAACCATTTCTCCCGATTTAAATTGCATGTAATACTTTCATTTTTAAATCGTTTATTCGAATAAAATAGGTATGCTTTCCTACTTCAAAACCACATACGTTATTCACTTGAAACTTGACATATTCTACGTTTATCATCCACCCAAGCATCAGGAGCCAAAATCCCCATAATTCCCTTTTGTATTTGGACATATTTATACCCCTTTCAATTTTGATTTTCACGTTAATATTTGCATTTAAAAGTCCTACAATTTCAAAATGCCAAATGATAACCACTTGAAATGTTGAATGTAACATTTTGTCTAAGTGTCGACTGCATACAGCAATGCTTCTGATGTTGTTAGATTTAATTAACACTGTAGAAAAGCTACCAGTTGAATTTAAATGCCTATTTATATTTTAACTTGATAAGGTTAAACTAGGCGATCATTGTGGCGTATGTCTAATTTTACTTACTTTATAAATAAACACATCTATGTTCCGACGTATTTTATTTAAATTAGGGTTGTCAACCAATAATCGAATTTTCGATTGTTCGAATACCTAACAGATTATTCGAATAGAATATAGCTACTCGAATATCAAAATAATAATAAAACAACTTAAGAAATGGAACAAAATATGCGCTGCCACGGTGATCTTTAATTTTGACAGTTTGCTATTTTGACACACATTTTAACACCTTGAATGCGCAACGTGTGAAAAAGTATTACAATCAACTTGAGGTACAGTGTTACCTATGATATCGACCAACATGTCGTCTGCAGGTCAAATTACGTTTTCTTAAAGATACCATGTCTCTGAAAGTGTGCATTATGATATAAAAGTATGCAAAAGGTATTACAATTGGCATAACATATATACACATATATAGTGTCAAAAGCGTTACGCATTATGAAAAAAAAATCATATAGGTAGTGTTTGTTTGGCCGTTTATTGTTTACATTGTGAAATCAAAATTGTAAGAATCTTCTATATTACCACAGGTTGCACGCAATCTTTTTAAATTACCTGAACTATATTTGTGAACCCAATCATATGTATGATGATGATGATGATCATGATGATGATGACGATGATGATCATGATGATGATGTTAGTGCTGGTGATGCTGATACTGATGTTAAAGATGATGCTGATGGTGATGTTGGTGATGACGGTCAACGTGTCGACTAATCATGATATAGCTGATGGCGCCTATAAATTGTTAAATTGTTAGTGCTTCGTAACCTTCAAGGTAAAAATAGGTCACACAATTTAATCTCTCAGATCTCCCTACTAAAGACCGTTGGCTTTTGTCAATGGTCTATAAATATGAACCGTCTGAAATTATCGAGCGCGCTATCCTCGGAAGCTCTTGCTATGCAGCCCAATATGCAACAGAAGCTTCATTTCAATATGCTATCATATACAGTATAAACGCATATATATATATATGCTTGTTTGCTGATCGAAGCTCATCGTCGAAAACCACGTATATATTCCTTTACCACTACCTTATAATCCGTGTGAGAATTGGCTGTAAAAAGTTCGTTTTCATGAATATTGATGAGCTACCCACTAACCAATGAAATTACAACGACTACGTTCAATAATCGTTGTGTCTACACCGGTCTGACTGACCTGTGTACTTACGATCTAAGTATTATTGGTATGCGCTTCTTTCCAACAGAGCTCGCAATGGTTGATTTAACATCGCATTGAGGTTAGATACCAGTAAATCAGTGTGTTTTCCTCCGTGGTACATTCGAAATATTGCCATTTACCAGAGTTCCCTTTTTTCGGCGTAGCTGTCTAAGATCACTTTTGACCTAGATTTCTTGCGATAATTATGCAGCGAGAAAATTGAATGCCAATAGAATTGGGCAAATTTTCTAAATTTAGGGAATGCAAACTTCAAACAATGGTTTAACGTATACCAATAACTGTTGCATACTTTTAAGGATTAAAAATTTGCATAATTGTTTACATAAGCAGTTAAATTAAAGTTATAAACATATCTTCGACATACACTCTAGAAATGAACATAATTATGAACAATTTTACTAATTGTATGTTATGATTAGAATGTTATATTCATTCACATAAGGAAATAAGTATATTGTTTAGCCTGCATAACTGGCGCGCTCTATAACTAGCAATTACAATGCTACAATTCACGGGGACGACAGTCGGTCACAACGTTCAATGTTGCCTGTTGAGCTCGCAAGCACAAAATATAAAGTGGTAAATTTCTGGTATTTTTCTGATAAATAAGCAAAACAAATATTAGCACGTTTGATTGTGCTTATATTTCTTATTATTTTATCATCGTGTAAAAATATTTTTGTACGCTGTAACCGACTGTCGTCCCCGTGAATTAATTCTAGCGAGTACAACTCCAGCAGGAGAATCATTCTAAAAATAGCGCGCGGTAAAGCTGTGTTAATACACACGCATAAATTAGCGTCTGGAGAAGCCTACACCCGAGAATTGCAATAAATGGAGAATTCATAAAGTTACTGCTCATTCATTTGCGCTATAATTTTCTGACAATGTCAATTTGTTAAATTTGCCTGACAAATTCATATATAAATTATGTTTACGTAAATTACTAGTATTTAGCTTATTCATGTATCACTTTTTTAAACATAGGGCGGTATATGATCGGTTTATTCACGGTACAGATATTAATAATTATTGAGTTTATCTTAAATTAATTTTGGAGGCCGATACGTTTTCTTATAGTGTCCGAAAAATATAGCGTCCGAGAAGTCTCCTTAGTAGGGACCGAAAAATCTGGGGTCCGAGAAGTCTCCTTAGTAGGGAACAAAAAATATGGGTTCCGTGTAGTCAAAGCCTGGTCCTCTTGTATTATATTTAGGGCAAAAAAATGACATCTCAATATTAATTTCTACGCCGATTGTCTTTTGTAAAGACATTTCTTGTTTTTAGAATCTCATTTTAGATTACCACTTAATGCAACTTGTACAACACACAAAATATCCTAAGACTTAAGAAATGCATACGTGGAAAAAGTACTTCAATATCAAAACATATTCAACAAAAGTACCATCATGCTGAGCAAATTTCTCAAAAATACTTTATAAACAATGTATGGAAACGATTGTGTAATTAATTTGATGAAAGTGGTATTTAAAGGTGCCCATTTAATGAAATAACAATTTGATTTCCGTAATTAGGATTTAATCCACATATGCACCTATCAATGTTTTCCCCAAGGGAGCGGCGGGCATATACGGGACTTAAGACTGAAAGCGAATCCCGATGGGCGGGAATTTGACACGCCGAATGATTCCGGGTGCCGGGAAATATGATGCAAATCTGCTAGCAGAATTGCCGTTCTTGCGCTCATCATACACCTCTGCAACGGGCTCAATGACAACAATCTTTTGAACACGGAAACAATTTAACGCACATTAAAGTAAAGATGATTTTTAGGACCACACGCATAAAAATAAAGAATAAATAGTTTTTACATTATCCTAAATGGAGAAAGATTAATAATTTTGATTCATAATAATGGAAATATTTTCGTGCCCATTTACGAAGATGTAGACAGAATAGACAGACTGGATGGTAAACATGTGCGTTGCGTTTTGAATGTAACGATTATGTGACTAAAACCAAGTGAGTTGGGACTACTTTCCGAGCCAACTACTGAGGTGCATGTGATATTTTGCAAGCTTTAACAGCTACATTGTAAATGTTTTTTTTCAAATAATGTTTTTGCTGTTTCGAAGTAAATTTATGACGCAAAATAAAAAAAATATCGAATACAATACCTTTTACGAATGTGTGGCCATTGTTTTGTCAAATAGCTTTTGTAACAAAGATACGAAGATACGAATTCAAACATCGTCATCGACCGCAAAATGGCCGCCAGCTACGGGGAAGCTTTTAGCGACTCGGCCAACTTCAAAGATTTTGTACTGATTATACCTTGTTGATAAGTGAGACATTTTGTTTTTTATTACAATTAAGTTTATACCTCAGGGCACGGAACAAAGTTGAGGCAGGCACAGCATTAATGACTAATTAGAAACAAACAGGAAACCATTTTTGATGTAACCATTCTTTTCTTGCTGTGCACGATTTTGAAATAAATAAACACAGTTCGTTTGGTCGTGTATCGTTATAATTAGTCATATACGCTGTAGATTTGCGTCATTATCGAACTTGTTTTGTTATAATTAATGACGGTGGTGATAATAATGTGACCAATTGTGAAAGCGTTATGTGAATGCGACGGGATATATGATAAAGTGATTATGTGTATAATATCGATGTGGTTGTGTGTTGCTTGTTCTTGTTGTGGTTGTGCTTGCTTTTTGTTGCTTGTTGTTTCTGTGTTTCCTTGTTGCTTGTTCTTGTTGTGCTTGTTGTTTATTGTTTGTTTGTTTTGTGCTTGTTGTTTGTTGCTTGTTGTTTGTTGCTTGTTGTCAAGCTTGTTGTTGTGCTTGTTGTTTGCTAAAGGTTGTTGTTGTTGGGCTTGTTGTTGTTGTTGATGCAAGTAAAGGTATTTTGTGAAAACAAAATATATACAAATAAAATAACAACTTACCCATTCATAGTCTAACCATTGGCGAGGAAGTTTCATATCCCTGAAATAAAGAAGAAATATTTCTTTACACGGTTGGGAAACTCTCCATACCACCTCTTTTGGAGGTATTAGAAATTGTTCAGCGATGACGCCGGAGGTGGTTAACAGCTTCAAACGAGATCAGTGTAGGGGCTTTCCTGGCCGTGTGTTACTGTGTGTGACGAGTTAATTTCAAATTGCTTATTATGAACCATTATACACTAGTGCCATAAATAAGGTAACTATGAACTATATTCACGCAAGCGAATGCTGTAACTGTGTCACAATTTATTCCATGAAATGAAATGTATAACACTACTACACTTAACCATGTCTGATTAGTGACTCATAAGCCATTTGCATGGCTGGGTAGTACTGCAATTATTTACTTAATACTTTTTCTCAATTTACTTTATATTTGATTACTAACATTGTTCATAACTGTAACTGATGATATTATATGTATGTACTATGTGTCACCTAAATAAAATATGAAACTACTACTACTACTACCTCATTACAGAAGAGGTAACAAACATAAAAGAGCATCTCATTGTTTTACAAACAATTTTCATGCTCGTTGTAACAGGAACATTTGACTGATTAAACCGATTTGTTAAATGAGTTTTTTAACGTTCTTTTTTGTGTGTTTTTATTCGGTGGTAAACATGTAATGTTGTGACCCAGGTCATTAGCTGCGTCGTAGATTGAATAATTTAAACGTTAACGTTAGCGTTATTTACGGGATAAGACGTTGAGATTGACGCTACTTTATTTACACGGCGTAAGTACACGTTATTAACGTTAACATTGCTAACACCAGGGCTTGCATCAAGGGAAGTCAGGAAGTTATATTTACTCCCAGTGTTTGTCACAAGACTTCTAGAATTGCAGCCTTGGAAGTCCCATGTTAGGATGAACAAGTCAGCAAAAGGTAGTTTCTAAATATATACCCCTTTCAATGAATTAACTGGCATATATTCACTAAAAGAAAAAGAACTGACCTCAACAAAGCTTACATGTTATTCATAATTTCATGTCTGAAATGTTCAGCACTCTCGATATCCAACATTTTGAAGTTAGGACTTTTTCACATAAGAGCAAGCGCGGGGGCCGTATTCCAGAAACATTTTAAGTAAAATCGTATCCTTAACCATTAAATCATCATTTTGTATTAACATTTTATTTCATATTTAAATGACATTGTGCTAAGAGTGTAGTAATTATCCACAGAGTATCAACCATTAGCGCTTCATGGATAATTAGCCAGTTTGACCATTGCGTTCATTAACGCAACCAAAATTAATTTCAATCTTTATATTTACATTATATTTGGGATGATTTCATAGCATTCCTTTATATTATTTTGTTTAACATGCATTGTATTGCCATTGTAAGAGAAATATCACGCACAGCAGTTTTCTTATCGAAACAGCGAAGTACCGCCCCTTGTAACCGAACTACACAAAATAGTATGCAAACTACGATTAATAAAATAGTTCCCTACAAAAATGCAATTTTCTCCTCATTTTACATTCAATTTTCTGCGACAAATGAAATTTAGTGTAAACATTATGAGTCATAACATTTTTATTTTCCTTGCATAAATCATATCGCTACAAAATTAAAAAGTAACATAAACAAATGCAAAAATACCTGTGACATCAAGAAGAACTGCTATTTCGGCCGGTATAGCCAACAAGCACCAACCATTATTAATGCTTTAGGAAGATTAATATAAATTAAGAGGTGCTTTATTAGCAGGACAGTAAATCCACATCATGAATACTTCTATAGCAAAGTTGAGTTCTGACACTTTAAAATCACACAATTCCTAGGCTGAGAGGTTAACAGATCTGTTTAATTATTAACACAACAGATGGAGACTTACATGCTTTTAAATGCTTTAAATCCACACCGTATATCCAAATTTTCACTCGGCGAGAAAAATGCAAAAATAGATCAATGGAATTATTTACAGCAAGATTTGAGAAAACAAAATTTGAAAACAAACGCAAGATAGCTTAATGACAACTCCATCTTACGTATTTTTTTTATAGTTTGGTGATCTTAAATTATAGTTAATGTGTCCAAAGACACATATGATATCAACTAAAAAAATCTTGAAAAATACCCGTAATTGAGATCTTAATGGCATTTCATTCTGTGATTAAAGTGTATAATATAATTAACATTCTATCATTGTTCTATGTGTTTAATTTTATATGAGACATTTTAGACGCGTTCAAAGCAATTTAATTATGAACCAGTTATAGAACTTCTATTAGAAATAAATATTTACGATTAAAATAAGTTTACAACAGTGCGAACTATTTAAACATTCGACACTGCGGTTAGAAAACTGGGACTTTGTAAAATATTTTCTGATTTTATAATACGATATTGTAATCTTACACAGGAAATGTCGGTTACAAGGTAAATTTGTCCGGTGACAATTCGTGGTATTTATTAAAATGAATACAAACAACATGCTAATTAAATACCTACCCTCTGCAAGTCTGTAATATAATGCGCTTCATTCATACCCGATGCGTTGTCTAAGTTTGTCTTACCCGATATTTAATCGGTTTTGTAATTCGGAGCCCTGTGCTGTAGGTAACAATACACTAAATAAATAAGTGATGTAGGGCTGTGCTCTCTAAATAAATCAACAAGTTTAACTCGAAGACATGTTTTAAGGTTTAGATACTTGCTTTCATATTCTTTTTGGGAGATGTTGGTAGGGTAAGCATTGGTATGCACAAATAAATCACTGATATGCTTTAAGATTGGAGACTACAGTATGACACTTGCGCTGAGGCGGGTTACATTCAACTAGAAAGTAGCCGCTAAAAAGATGTTGATAAAAGAGTCAACTTTGTTTAGTGTCGAGTTCTTTCTTACAAAATAAATGACATACCCTTTTTATTGCTTAAATTAATTCAGCTTAGAATGCTCTTTAAGAAAAGGTATGGTTATGAGGGTCCCTATGTGCAAAATGTTGCATTCATTTTTGGCCAAAGTTAGCGCTTTTACATTAAATTACATAAGGATTGAAATTAGTATATTGTAACCTCTATAAAAAATTTGCATATTTACATCCTTATTACCTTTTCGCTTCCTTTTTCCGTTTAAGTGTACAGTAAGAAAAAGATTATTAGCATTTTGTGTGTACGCGAGACAAAAAGTAGTAATGGCTGTTTTTGATCGACAAACCCTAATTTTCTTTGGATTATTGCTCAAGATATGCATCCTTAAAGGTAACTAAGTTAAATAAATCAACAATATAATGGTTATTGTTCAAATTTCAGTTATCGCATATATAACTCAACAAATACAAATTATTAATAATACAATTCATATTTAAAATTGATAACGCGATTAACGTGACACTATAGTAACATAATGAGGCAGCAAAAGGGATACGAAAACATGTGTGGTCGGTCTGCTTTTAGTTAGTTATTGAATTATGTATTTTATTTACTTAGTACGTATTTGTTTTTAAATCAAGTTCGTATTGTTAGCACACTCGTGAGTTTGTACTATGAAACCACTTTAATCCGGACTCCTATGGAACATAAAGTCGGAATGCGAAACCGTTCACTCTTTATTTATTAATGCCGCGCATGAGCTTGGCGTCTATATGTTTACCGCAAACATATGGAAGGAATATGAGCTATTTGACTATTACAATAAGAAACGAGCATGAAGTCGCTTACTCAAAGTGAGAAGTATTGGATTTTTAAATATATGTATTTTATGGACAACACGCAAATATTTGCTGCGCATAGAAGTTTGAGTATCCTCTAACTATAGCGCGAAAAATTTAACCTGTCCAATATGAATATATTACACACTGTCCGAGTGCGCTATTTTTATCTGAACCGATCAACCAAAGAATGAGTCATAATTTATAACTTAAGTTCAATGGACAATGTAAATTGTTAAGTTCATGAACATGTCTTGCACCATGATAACACCAGCTTTAATAATCCAGTGGATTAAGCACTGGCATTTCAACGGAAGTGTTTTCAGATTTTTTCTCATGCCATATGCATAATGTTGAATTAATTTTAATTAATTATTGTGTTTTGTATTATCAACAACAATAATAAGATAATTGAATGATTCATATAATTGATACCGTCCAGTGATTCCGAAAATGAATAAACAAAGTCCATGGCCGCATAACACACAGCGATACATAACACAAATGTTTCATATTATTTAACATGAATGTGCAAAACTCGAACTCTTGACTGATACGGTGTTACCTACTGCGCTACTAATGAACTTTCAAAGCAGAGCAGAAAATAATCACTTTTAAATCGTTGTCATATATAAACAACACTTGTCAAGCGTATGAAAGCCTTATCTTAAAATAGCTTGTTCAACCATTGTTTACCGTATTTATATCTGGCAGGTTAATATTTTCGCACTTTATATTCGAACTGCTTGTTTGTTCAGTTCAAAAATATAATTGAGTAATCTATACTTTTTAACTGTGCAATATTACTTCGTTTGTTGCAATGGGAATTTCAAGAAGGATTGACGTTGAAACCTTTAATTTCTAGACATCTTCCTTGTACTTTGATATTGTACTTGTTTCAAACGGCTACATAAAACCTATGTTTATTTAATTCCTTTCTTAATTCGTTATTAATCCAATGAATTTGCGTGGTAAATGTGACTACTTCCTCATATAAATATTATTATATCAAATCGGTAGTTACATAATTCCTATTTCGATTCTCATTTTTACTGTAGAGGAAATGTCCCAATCGGGAATTTGGAGAATGTTCATGCGCGATATATACTTACTACTAATCAAAGAGTGCGATTTAAATCGTTTAAAACATTTTAAAATATCATAGTTTCAATGCACTTCACTATTTCAAAGTTTTTGTCTGCGGATTTAACGTATCAAATTCCCGGCTGTTTGGTAATACTATTGTAATCAAATCGCTGAACGCAATATAGTTTTTCACTATTGCATGCCACTGGGAATAAAGCTTTCGTTTCAAATGTTTATATTAATACATATTTAAATTGGTCGACGTTATTTAACAATTTCGGTTGTTTACACGAAAATATGTCAGCGTTTTTAATAATATAAATACAAAAATGAAATTTATTGATTCTTTAAATATAACACTTATTACCTATTACCTAAAGTGCACACGTGTGATCAATATAGTTTAATCACATAAAGTTCGAGGAAACAAAATTATAAAATAGATTCGTCTAATATGTAATGTGTACTATGTCTAAATATAAGTAAGTATGTGTAAATCAAATCCTTATTTACAAACAAATCGAAATATTTTTAATATATAACATTAAAATTTTCGATATTCCAAATACGGTGTGTCATGTTACCGCCTGCTTTAGAAATATAAACAGAAGATATGAAGACATATTCATAATAATGCAGATCACATGTAAGCTGCCACCAGTAGTAAAAAGTGCAAACACTTGCACAATTGACCAGTGTACCTTCCGTCTATAAACCAAATGCAATCGTTATTTTTATTTCATGTCGTTTGCTTAAAAATAGAACAATTTGCTCTATACACAATATTTACAATTGTTTAATAATCGCTTGAGAAGCATTTTCAGTTACACATTGAAATAACAATACTGGTGTGTAATCTGAAGATTAAACAACTATCGTTACCGCTAGTTGAACTCGTACATCAACAGCTCGGTTAGATTTATTTTTATTGATAAATAACCATGATTAAGAACGTTGCATTAAAAATTGCTTACATACATTTATTCCTCCGCAATTTAACATATACTGTGACCTTACATTGAAAGCGGCGAATTAGTCTACCCTTTTGAATTGTGCAAGCATTGCCTGTTCTAATAGCAATTATACTCTTAAGTAGTCCAATACCACATTGGCACAATTGACTCTGAAATAACACACTGTTAAACCATATGGTTATAGCTATGAAACGATCGTACACTCGAATGAGGTGGACTTTTGAATAAAAAAAGAAAAATAAAGTTTGTAACGAAGAAAACCGCACATTCAATTAAATATAAATAGCATACCATACAGTCTGAATTCAAGGTTCGGTTCGAAAAATATATGTTAATGATATAAACATGATTAATTAAAACGACTACATAGTATTTGTTGTGGGTTATTGTAAGAAAACAATAAGTTTCCAAACACATTATAATTGTATTTTCCGAAAACAGCTTAGTTATTCAGTGTTATGCGGGATTTTGTTTATTAAAAGATCAGAAAAAATTATATTAATTACTCTACAATGCTTTGTAAAATGCAATATTGCTATAAATTTTAATGAATTTTATTTGTGTTCGTAACATCAGTAAATTATTATAGCGCACACAATAGTCATTAAAGCCAACGCACGTTTAAGCATTCGTAGCTAACAATTGAATAGCAATGCGTGTTCAGTTATATCGAATCAACTGGTTTTGTCTATTTTACTTTTCAGTGTGTTAACAAAAACTTAATAAAACACCGAACACCTATGTACAATACGATTAAAAAAATAATTAAAATTGTGTATATAACTGATTCATTAAATAACAGTAGTTGATAAAAGACATGTACAAACCGTTTGTTTCTGACAAGGCATGAACGCAACAGAAATCGCCTATCTGTTTTTGTCTTCTGTAAATCTTTTGACCTATCAACACACCAGATTAAATCTCTTTTGCATCTAATTATTTCAACCCTAATATAACAAACTATATATTGTAAGCCGTATTTATTTTCTTTAGCATATATTGTTAATATCAATTGATGTTATACAACGAGGCGGTGTGCACACAATTTTTGATGTCCATAACTAGTTTTCATCGGCAGTTGTTGTTGCACTGTTTAACAAATTACACCGAATTATTGCTCAATTAAAAATGACTTAGACTGTTAAGTTACTTAATAAGTATTGATCAAAATCGAAGTCGTCACATTTCTCAACAACTAACGCTGCATCATTAGCCACAAAAATATATATTGTGTATCTCTTCAATGCCACCAAAGGACCTTCATGGACAATGTCGTCATATTATTGTCCGTCAACGATTTTGGAAGCAATGGCTTGTGCGAAATAGACAATGAGATAACGTGACTTAAATGTTTTACACCTTCTGTCTCTAGTGTTTACACAGTTAGTTAACAGCGTCATATGATGCGTGGCATCATTGTTATTTTGAACTATACTGGTTGAATAAAAGCAAAAGTAACCATGTGAGAATATTAATTAGTACACATTGAACGCGTTTGAATTTGAAAACAGCACAAATTTCCGTTGGTCGCATGAGATGGACTATACATGGAAATGTTTTTTGTTTCAAACTTTTTGCAGTATATATCAGCCAACGACAGCGCTTCCAAGAAGGACGTTTAATAGGACATTATCATGGAGCAATTTATCATTTGTATAATATTTATCATGAGCCGGAAGTCCACTTGAGTGCAAACATGTGCAATCGATGATAAGACACGAAGGGCAAAACATCTTAAACGCAAGTTAACGTATCGGACGATATTGATCGGCATAAATGCATTACAACGTATTTTAAATAACAATAAGTACCATTTTAGGCACGGATATGTAACACATACTACAATCGACATTTCTTTATCATAGTAAAAAAACTCATTTTAACGTTTGTTATTATACCAACATGTTCCTCTATATTAACACCGTAGTATGGTAAAATTTGGATCGTAAATCGCTTGAAATAATTTTCACGTCCTTTTATGCATCATTATCAGATTGTGCAGATGTGACATGCATATGAATTAACCGCGCTCAAGCAGACGAAACATAAAACAATTAAAACAAAGAGCATGGAATAATCACACATATTTTCCTGACTGCACTGCATACTGACATAAACTTGAAGCCACACGCCAGATATCTGAACATTATCTCTATTGTGAAGGTGTTCTTAAATTACAGTGTTTGTGTCCAAAGACACATGCGATAAAAAATAATATTTTCTTGAAAAATACCCGTTATTGAATCTTAAAGGGGCGTATCGAAGTTCAATTGCCAATATAAAATTTGCAAAATTAAGTGCATTTCCAGAGCATTAATATTGAAGAAATGTTAAATACGATGGCCTTGTAGCTATATGATAATGTGATGTATACCATTGGACAGTTTGACCTTTGAAGGACAAGCATGGGTCGCGTACGCGACATCGTCCTGTCATGGGGAATGATTATGTGAAGTATTTAATAATAATAAATTAATAATTAATAATCATTAATGATTATGCAAATATGAAAACGTACACCTTAAATTGTGACCTTGACCTTTGACTTACAAACATGTGTCATGTACGCGAAATCTGGTGATGACGAATCATTATTTGAAGTTATATTAAAATCCTTCCAGGCATTATGAAGTCATTGAGCGGAAACAAAATACAAGTATTTAACCTTTGCCCTAGACCTTTGATGGACAAGCATGGGTCATGTACGCGCCACATCGTCTGGTCATGGAGAATAATAACTTGAAGTTATTTTAAATGCTTCTTTGCATAACGAATTTATATAGCGGAAACGAAATGCAAGTATTTTACCGGAATTTGACTTTTGACCTTCAATTGTGACCTTGACCTTTGAAGGACAAGCATGGGTTGTGTACGCGACATATCGTCTTGTCATGGGGAATGATTATTTGAAGTTATATTAAAATCTTTCCAGGCAATAGGAAGGTATGGAGCGGAAAGAAAATACAAGTATTTAACATTTGACCTAAATTGTGAACTTAACCTTGGGCTTTGACAGACACGCATGGGTCATGTACCCGCCACATCGTCTGGTCATAGAGAATAATAATCTGAAGTTATGGAGCGGAAACGAAATATGTGACGTAACGATGTACCAACGTACCGACGGACCAACGTACCGACGTACAGACCAACACGCATGATTTCTATATAGCCCCCAGATTTTTCAAAAAGTGGGGGTATAAAAATACACTGAAAATGTCGGTTACAAAGTAAACAAAATGTCCGTTGATAGTTGATGTGCCGTCCATTACAATTTTGCAGGGACTACTATTGAGACTGTGCTTCGTGGATTACGTTTTGCAAAAACGTGTATTTTTATTTTGGCCAGGGCGTTTTCCATGCTTAGGTTATTTTCGTTGGAAAGTCTCCGTTAAAAGGAGAGCCTCTTAACTTTTTTGCAGATTAGAAAACATTTACGAATCTTGGTAGTCCAGAAAGTTTACAAGGATACAGCAAATGGCGATGTGCTCGCTGGATATAATGAAAAAGATTTATCTGAAATTTTCAGCGAGGAGTTGGGCATTCTCATTTTGAGAATTTTTACCTCTCTGTCCACGGATTCTGCCTGCATGTAAATGGATATGTAGTCCAGGTGTTAATTGATGTTATTATTTTAGACAAAAAACAAGTATATTATATACCAATATTTATGGAAGAAAATTGACTGAACATTAGAATATCGTTTGCTGCCTTGAATATTAAAAAGGCCTGCCCAAAACACATTTATATTTAACTTACAATAAGCCTTTCGATTTACAATATTTGTGCGGGGTACCTTTAAAGGGAAAGCATCTGTATAACTTCACAGTCAAATTGTCACCCTCAGATGTTTATGAAACTAAGTGGTATTGGTAACAGTGGAAACAGTGTCGGCTTTATTGCCATATATTGATTCGAAATATGTCGGTGTAGTTCTGTATATGCTAATAGTTTGTGTAACACTATTTGACATTTATAAGAGTTTATAATATCTTCATAAAAGCAAGTAAATACAATTTGATGTAAACGAGATAATCTTTACACTCATTAACTTCACAATCATCAACCTAATTGGTTATGATAATACGTCTCTCCTAGTCTTAAAAATATTTTAGATTGATGCGTTTGCAAAGTTTAATCGTTTTGAGTATATCATTAAATTTCCTTCATGGGAATTTTTTTTAAATATTTAGTTTCCTACCAAATTCAGATTTAGACAAATAAAACCAGTATTGCATATAGTATTCATATTGATATATTATACGCTATAAGGCTTTAGCATGTGTCCAAAAACAATAATCCAATAAGCAATATATTTCAAGAACAAGAACAAGATCTCATTGGAAAACTCTGACTTGTAAACAATAGTTAAAACCATTGAATAAATATTACTAATTTGTATTTCTATATTTGAATTGGTGCGTTCTTATACTTTTGTGTGGTATTTCACTTTTTATTGGTGAAATACAATTTTATATTTTCATTGTTGGAGCAGTAAAAATATCAGATTTTATATTTTCACTGCATTGAAAATATAACATAAAACGGACTTTTTTCCATAAACAAATAGTATGCGCTTGCATGTTTTGACATAAACACATGATAAAATTAAAAAAAAAATAATTTAGCGACAACGATTCACAAAATATGGCCCTTTCTCCCACCATATTGACGATTGGCAGTTTTTGAATTATTAATGACGTCATTTATATGACGTCAAAATACACGAACTTGTGAAGTTTATTTTATTTATTTATTGTCGAAAAGCATACAATAAAAAGAACATTTGTTGATTTTGGTGTAAGATCGTATTGTACTTCACGAGAGTTCATAGAAAATGATATTTTCACGAGAGACGCAGCCGCGAGTAAAATATATATTTTTTATGATCACGAGTCACTCGTGAAAATATCATATTCTATGAACACTCATGAAATACAATTTTCGATCTTACACCAAAATCAACAAATATCCTCTATATATTTCATTCAACCAATCTTTAGACCATATCCCTTCTATGTCACCAATAAGCATCATTAAAAAATGGCAGATTTGCTCAAAAGGTATTCAGATCAATTGCGGGTCTCTAAAGTTACAAAAAGATAGTAAGGTATGAGAAGCTACTTTTCCTCAGCGATTTATATAAGCTGATAAATATCAGGCGTGCTTTGCAACCAGCCTTCCGTGACAAACCACTCCGATTCACGAAACATAAAAAAAAACACAATTGAATATAAAACTAAGCACACATTAGGCGTTTCTGAAGTTTGAAGTATATAAATAACTCGATGGTGTAAACATGATAGAGGCTATTTTAAAAGTGATACATAAATTATATCGTTATCAGTTACACCTTCTCATATATTGCTCATGTTTCAAGTGTGTACTGTGTTCAAATAATAATAATACATTCTGATAAGATGTTATGCTCAATGCAGATTATGTCTCTATTTATTTAATGAATGCATTTTAAGCCCTAATATTTATCACTCTAAACTCAGTTTACAAAGTAGAAATGCACACAAGTATAACTGTAGCATATAACGTACGGTTATTAGTATCAGAAAATAAAAAAATAATTTGCTTTATGCTTTGAACTGGATACCATACTTTTAATTCAGTCTTTTGAGCTATGAAGGAGATACGGGACTTGGCCAAAGTGCAACACAGCATATAATTAATGGACAATATTCGATGATTTGGTGGGACCAATATGCGGATTCGTCTTTGATAGCAACTGCGGTATCGTTATTGATGAGAATTAGAGCCATAGCATTACATGTTTTTCATAGTTCTCCATAGAGTATTTATGATAAATTACTGTCGGAAGTACCCATCGGTTTTTGCATACCCGTATTTGTATGTTGAATACAAAATATTTATTACAGAAACGCGATAGGCATATCATTTGACATTTCATCAAATACCACCTGCAATTGCATTATACGCATTTTGTGTACGATACTCTGGATTAGATGCACTGAACACTACTAATTACAGCCAACGTCATCTCCCGGATAAATTATCGAATATGCCTCTTTACCATCGTCTCCGTTAAATCGTTTCGGTTGACAAGGCGAAACCACTAAAATTGTCACTTACCAAAAGCAATTTACACCCCTATCAGTTCTGTTTGTAGTTGATGAATAGTTCTAAATGTATGTTTTGTCATTTCTTTAAGGTTCTGGTTTATGTACATCATGTTCAATGCGCGTAACATGATCGCCTTTTAATTACCCACTGCTTTTTGTCAGTTAGAATTAAGCTTTTTTTAAATTACAGTTTATCGTTCAAATAGACTAAAACAATATAATTACTGCCTTTTATTTTCAGACATTGATCGCTGAAGAATAATATCAGCGATAACAATTTAGTTTGTTTGCTTTCACTTCGTTCTTAGCTTAATTAGATCTACTCTTTCTTATGTGAGAGAATTAAACGTAAACTAAATATTGTCGTGGAACCTTGTATAAGACACTAGCACGTTCAGTCAGAATTTTTGTAAATTACGGAAAAATGATAACCAACTTGATCATTTTGATATTTTAAACCACTCGTTAAATTCGGACAGCGTTTGCTGGTTCGTTAAATAAACACACCGCTTATTAAAATGCGTTTATCTCGTTACTTTCCACACCTTTAAATTTGCGTATAATCAAAGTTCAATCTTACAGGTATAACATAAGGGTTACAGGAACGACAATCCAACAGTAATATCATAGCTATTAAGAGACCCTAAAGAACAGACCCACAGTTATTTGTTCCATAGCATAATATCTTACAGCGAAACAGAACATCATTGTGCTTGCAATGTTTGAATCCCTGAGTACTCTTTTAGAACATTGAATATTAATTGCTGTGTGAAATATGATTCGCGCTCATACCATGATTAGATTGAGTTTCGCCTTTAAATACACATTGGATATTCATCGCTGTACAGTTAGTGATAGGACATGAGGAAGTGCAAGCATGTTAGAATCCCTGAAAGGTTATACATCTGCCAATTATTTTCTGGCAACTTACATAAACCAAACAATAATTTAAAGTATTCATACGTAACCACTGGCTTGTTTATCTAACACAATTGAATGCACCAAGTTGGCTATACCAAATAATAATAAACCTTATTCGTACCTAATTTCGCATAATATCAGACAGTTGTACGCATTCTCAATGTTTTAAAAATAGCCGATACGAGGAATTGCACTTCAGTTAATGTTTTGGCACACAGGTGCGAAAGTGGTTAATACGTATGTCATTGCACTATTAAAAATAAATTAAGTTCAATTGTCATGTCTGCAAAGTCAATGTTCATAATTACCTAAATATAACATTAATACTGCAAATATTTAGCGGCACTTTAGTACAAAACATGGCATGCAGAAACGGCTATAGTTGTTAATAGGCATGTAATTACGCTATTATAACGTTATACTAGTCTTGTCTTAAGTAAGTTTTTATACGCCCGTTTGAAAAACGGGTGAATCTTAACGGTTTCGGGCGGGTGGTTGGGCGGCGGAGATCTTTTTCCGGAGCATAACTTTGTCCAGCATTGATGGATTTTCAAATAATTCGGAAGAAGTGATAATCATTGTGAGACGGAGTGTTTCGCGCAAAAATCAAGGTCCCTAGGTTTAAGGTCAAGGTCACAATTCAAGGTGAAAGGTAAAACTAAGAAATCAATACTTACCACTTTGTCCTGAGCTTATTTTTGTCTAGTATGAATGGATATTCAAGTAACTTGGCAGAGGTAATAAGCACGGTAATATGAAGTGCCGCGCGCAGAAAAAATGTCTCTAGGTCCAGGGCCAAGGTCACAATTAGAGGTCAAAGGTCAAATATAAGTACTAAATATTTACCACATAGTCCAGAGCATAGACGCGTTTTCAAATAACGTGGTAGAAGTGATAAGCATGGTGATACGGAATGTCGCTCGCAAGAACCAGGTTCCTAGCTCCAAGGTCAATGTCACAATGTAAGGTTAACTATCAAATATAAGAAATCAATTCTTACCACTTTGTCCAGAGCATAGCTTTGTCCAGCATTAATGGATTTTCAAATAACTTGGAAGAAGTGATAAGCATGGTGAGACGAAATGTCACGCGCAAGAACCAGGTCCCTAGGTCCAAGTTCAAGGTTACACTTCAAACTCAAATGTCACATATTAGAAATCAATTCTTACCACTTTGTACGGAGCATATATTTGTCCAGCGTGGATGGAATTTCAAATGACTTGGTAGAAGTGATAAGCGTGGTGAGACGGAATGTGCGCGCAAGAACTAGGTCCATAGGCCCAAGATTAAGGTCACAATTGAAGGTCACAGTTGAAATAGAAAGCAATCCTTAGCAATTCGTCCAGGGCATATATTTGTCCAGCATGGATTGATTTTCTCTCTCAAGTGGTTGAATCTTTACCTAAAGAATGCTCCTTTGACGGGCATATCTTTGTGACAATGGAAACCTTATTTAACTACAATAATTATTAACACACACATTTACTGCTTTAAAAATATGGGTATGTGATATGTGTTTCCTTTTGAGATAATATCCTTTTATTTATAGATATATATCGTCCAACTTCCTGTTTAAGATAAAATCCATGTTATGTGCGATACACTTGTTTTGCACATTTGTAGGATTAATAATTATTGTAATGCACATTGAACTACCGTCTGGTGTCATCATTATTCAACAATGACGCTTATTATATACTTCAATGCTTTTGAGAACTAACAATGTCAAATAATGCGCTTTATTGTGTTTAATTTTAAAAAACATTCGGTCAAAATGTAGCAGCATTCAGAGCGGAATGTCCTACGTTTGAATGTAGAAAAAAACGTGATCATCTACACCTGTACACGAATTTAGGAAATGACGAAACGAGAGATGTAGCCTTAAGCGCAGACTGAAAATTATACTAATCGTTCTGACACACACATAACATGTAAGCATGAGTTATATATGGACATTTTACCAACTGTATCAGTTGCTTATTTTCAGATTGTCAGGTACGATGGGTTTATTTCAGAGTTGTAAAATAATTTAAAACACAAATATGAACAAATTGCAACCCCTGCTACTACAGCATTAAAAAAGCATCTTCAGCATAGGGGTATTTCCTTCGACCAACGCGTTTCGTTCTGTCACTAGTCTCGGTAAATAAAAATATGCATTGCATTGATAATATGTTAATCAACCTCAGTTGTTGCAGTGTTCATTAGTTAAACTGAGTTTAATCACAAAGCAATACGTTGTACCGTTGTTTAAATAAAACTGTATGTCAACATTACTAAAATATTAATATACAAACCTTGTTTGTCGAGACTTAACAAATCAAACAAAATGTGAAAATAGTACAATAGTAGAATTATAAATGTGAATGTATGGAAATTATGGAAAAATCACTGAGTACCACCGAGTCCGTTAAACTTTGTGATACGGAACATAACAATGCAATTTGTACAAGTTGTAAGTCAAACGAACATAGATGAGATAAGGGAAAAAATGTACAAACAGACTTGCACAGTTTAAAAAAAAAAAAAAACAGTCACAAACATAGAAAGTAAGGCCTTATAATAGAACTATGCTTTTATATGCTATATATACCCATATAATTAAATATGTGTATCAACAGAACAGAACAGGCACTTTTATAAAGATACAGTTTCAGAGTGTTTGGCTATAAAAATAATTTTCTTGAACTTAATTGTTTCCTGTTTCATTATATATTTATTGTTCGTATTTCAAGGTTTCGAAAACACATGGATTGTGCAAATTTAAACGATTGACAAATATATGTTATTTTTTGAGAAAGAAATGCTACTTGGTAAACATACACTAGTATTTTGTACACAAAGAGGCATTATGAATATCAAAATAATCATGTGTTGCAGCAAAACAGACAAAGAGTTTTAAAATTCCATTTTTAGAGAAATGCTTTTTAAACCTTAAACAATGAAACTGTCCTTTTAAGACTTAAACACACATTTATACGTCGTCTAAACACATATAATATTCATAACAGTATTATCATAAGTCATTTTTAGCTCGACTATCATTCACCGAATAGTTCGAGCTATACTACTCACCCGTTCGTGCTTTTTTGCACTTAGAAAATCAGCTTAAAGTTTGCACGCAACAACTCCATATCTCTATATCTACTACAGATGTTCAACTTAAACTTCACACATGCCTTCAGGTTCATTATATAAGGTCACTGGCCAAGACACATAACTGTTACCAGCATTTTAGCATAATTAATCTCTTTTGTACTTAATAAATTCAGGTTAAAGTTTGCGTGCAAGAGAAAAATTCAGGTTAAGGTTTGCGTGCAACAAGTGCGTAATAAATATTATCTCTATAACTACTATATATATTCAATTGAAACTTCACACATGCCTTCTGGTTCATTATATAAGGTCACTGGCCAAGACCCATAACTGTGACCAGCATTTTTGCAGAATAACGCCCCCTTTTGTACTTAGAAATTCAGGTTAAAAATTGCGTGCAACAATTCCATATCTCTCTAACTTGAGAACGGATTGTGCTATTGTAATGAAACTTCGTACATAGATACCATATAGCGGGTCCTCACTTGGAATTGCATATGGAGTGGGTGGTGTAAAGGTCAAGCCACTGTTACTAAAAATAGAAAAACGGTTTCCGCTAAATAACTTGAGAGCGCAATGAGATATTTTAATGACACTTAATTTATAGATGCCTTAAGGGGAGGCCTAGCTTCTGATTGCATATGGGATGGGTGAGGTCAAGGTCACTGTTACTAAAAATTGCAAAATTGTTTCCGCTCAAAAACTTGAGAACGCAATGATATATTTTAATGAAACCTCATACATAGATACGTTATATTGAAACCTCGCTTTGGATTACATATGGGTGGAGTCAAGGTCACTGTTACTTAAAATAGAAAAAATGTTTTCGCCCATTAACTTGAGAAAGCATTAGGATATTTTAATGAAACTAAATACATAGATACCTTATATCGCTTGGGATAACGTATGGGTGGGTAGGGTCAAGGTCACTTTTACTTTAAATAGTAAAACTGTTTCCCCTCAATAATTTGAGAACGCATTGAGACACTTCAACAAAACTTCATACATATATACCTTATGTCAAGATCTCGCTTGGGATTGCATATGGGGTGGGTAGGGTCAAAGTCAAGGTCACCATTCCAAAACAATTGACGTACCGTTTCCGCTCAATTGCTTGAGAAGACATTGAGATATTTTAATTAAACTAAACATGTAAATACCTTACATATAGACCTCGCTTTGGATTGTGTATGGGGTTGATGGGGTCAAGGTTACCATTACTAAAAATTATTTTTGTGCTGACTAATGCATTTTGTTCGAAACAATTGGTTTTCGTGGAATTTCCACGTTTCTGGTTTGTATTGATAAAGGCCCATAACTCTGACAAAGCAGTTGACTAGTCAAGCGCTATCCAGATACAGCTCTTGGTAATGTACAAATCAATTACAGTGCGCATTAGGTCAACAATATACACAACATACAGTAAATCAGCGTTATCGCTATGTTTTAAATCCCAAGGGCTTTCTGTTTGCCTGTTGATAAAAATCACATAAAACTTAATGTGTCCTTATGAATGGATCGTTAATTTGAGTTAACTTCCTTGTTATAGTTCAGTTTATTGGTATTGTCTGATATCTTTACAATGCTAGTGTGTGCGTTTCCGTAATAAAGCATTCGATGGTCTGTTCGTGAAAATACATACAATGAGAAATGGCAGTATTTGAAGAATACATGCTAATATGTTGCGGATTAATTGTGAATATATGCGGTCTTAACGGTAAATTAGATTGTTGTAAACAAAGTTAAGTACTTTATAATAACACACATTATCATTTTACTTTAAACAAAAGACGTGTCAGTTTACAGTTTACAGTTTATTAATAATCTCAGCACATTGACAAAATGTGAACAAGCGGTACAAAATAGAAATTTACATACTAACACGTTGGTCAATCTGTATAGGTACAATATAATGATGAATTATAAGTAATCAAATAGACTCAAGTAATTGTTTAGACATAAAATAAAACAATATATAAAGTACAGGGTTTTATTCTTCATATTAGCCTGGTGCGTTTTCAAAATTATATAATATATTCTTTATGAATTTTGTAAAATTCATTATTTTAATTTCATCTGTTTTATTCATAATTCGTTTGCAATGAATCATATTACAGGTATTTTTCTTGATATTTGGTAAGAGGGTTTTCCTTTGATTTACAAAGTAAGAACATTGCAAAATATAATGAAAATCATCGCCTAAATCATTTGAATCGCAGAGATGACATGTTCTTTCATTAATTTCGATATTTTGCCAGCGGCACTTTTAAACTGGTAGCTGATGATTACACATACGAAATTTGATTACAGAAGGTGAATATAAGTCAGGTACAAAGTCGAAATAGTTTTTTTTATCAAAACGAGTCCTTAAACATTCTATAATTAAGACATTTGGACATTACATTTATATCGGATGTCCTTTGTTGTTTTTAGTTGATCACATATAATTTTATGTACTTTTGCCAATAATAGTTGCTTTGTTCCGTTGAAACATTGGATATTCCAGACTAACTCATTCCACAATAATCAAAAATCGATTTTATAGCATTTATCCATTTAAAATTTACATCATTTACAAAAGTATCAGAAAAAATAATCATATACAAAATCACACTTAGTTTAGTCTCAACTGAAGTAACTAAGTTATACCAAAAACCAATCATGCGTTTTTTTAAATATAAAAACTGACAATGGGAAGCGATCGAGATCGCCATATAGCATAAAATGTGGAGTTTTTATTTAAACGGCAAGATTATGTTTAAAAAAATTAGTATGGAACTTTTCAATTAAGTGACAAATCTCCATATCCCCATATTTTACATCCATATGTTAAAATTGGTACAACAGTGTTATCAAACAATTTTAATTGACATTCAATAGATAAATCTAGATTTCTTATTTTACTGTATAAACTGAACACTGCTTTTCGTGCTTGCTTTACTACATGCTTTTTGGCCAATGCAAACTGTCTATTTTTAGAAAAAAGCACACCTTAGTATTTAAAATGATCAACAGTTTCTATTGAATAATCGTTTATTTCTATGTCTAGTGTGGCAACCATACGAATAAAAAGTGTTCAAAACAGACACGAGATCTTCTTCAGAGTTCGCAAATACGACAGTATCATCAGCATAGAGTAATACAAGCATTTTAACTTTTATATCTAGATTTGCGTCACTTATTTCTATACTTCTGTCATTGCGAGTAGTCATAAAATATTTAAGATCATTGAGATATAATGAAAATTTTATAAATTTTGCCATTGGCGCAGGCCTCTACTACATACAAAGAAATCAGAAAATTTACCATCTAATGTTACGCATGATTTTATGGAACTATACATATTTTTTATTACGTTTAGGAAATTTCCAGATATATTATATTTTATTAATTTTGACCACAAACCTGCCATCTGGACAGAATCAAAAGCTTTGTGGAAGTCAACAAATGCACAAAACAATTTACTCTTTTTTAATTTTAAGTACTCTGCAAGCATTTGCGGTATAAACATATTATCAATGGTGGAATGATTTTTACGAAAGCCTGCTTGATCAATATTTAGAAATCGAGAGTATCAATATAATCAGTAAGCCATGTATTTACACTACAGGTAAACAATTTACCTAAGCAACTTTATAATCTTATTTGGCGATAATTTTCAGGTAGATGCATATCACCTTTATTTTTATGTATCGGTACTATAGAACCATTTAGTGCAAGATTCCGGCAAGTGACCGGTCGTCAAGATCAAATTAAACAATTTATGGTATAATTATGTTAACTTATTTATACTATTTTTAATATATTCATTTATAATTAGATCGAACCCAGACCTTTTCCGTTCTTAAGTGAACGGACGGCTTTATGTGTTTCTTCTATTGTAATCTCATTATTAAGATTATATTGTAAATCTTTACTGGGATATTCTGCAAGGGGTTCGGTACTATTATCAGTATTATCAGTGTTAAGTTCTTTATAGAAATCATAAAATACAGTAATATCAATATCCGAACCTTAATGTTTCTTATTAAGGCTTTTTATATAAGGGGTAAAAAATATGTTTGTTTCAGGTTATATGCCCCCCAAAAATAGGGTAGGTAGGTAGGGAATCTTTTCTTATTTGTTATTGTTTTATTTGGTGAATGACCAACTTGAAGATTCTAAAACGGAATAAATATTCAGAATATATCAACAATATCCATAAACATTGTTAGTGAATGCAATCAAAACAAAACACTTATTTATCCAAAAAACTTTTAATTAGTGGAAAAAAGTAAATAAAACTAAATAATATCTGACAAACCCAATAAAATGTTCTACGGTTGGGGCATGTTTAGTGTAGGTCGGGTAACCTGAAACAAACATAATTTATGTTACGCCTAATTCCAATAATCTTTTGGCTTTGTAGATTCAAATTTTTCAACTTATGAAGAGTTTTTCTTTTGAACAAAACAGATTCAATGCGTAAATTATTTTATATTGTTGGCTTGCTCTACTTAAATGAGCTTTATTTATCTGATTCTTAGGCTAGAGTTTGTTGATTTCTTGGTTCTCGGATCCGCCAACCCGATTTGTTCCAAAAAGCAAAAACATAAAAATTGTAGAACGTAGCCGATATAGTAAAAGTGACCTTGTGAAAGTGTTTCAACCTGTTACACGAAATGCGAAATAAAAATCCGCTGAAGGCATGGATTAAATTTAATTTAACATCCATTTTGGCTGTATATCGCCGTATGATTCAAATGATCTGCTCTCTGTTATTTTATACATCACTTCAAGTCAGACGAAAATACTCAGTAAAAACAAAATAAGACCTTAGAATCATTGTATTGTAACAGTAGTTTTTATATGATAAACGCTGCCTTTTAATGTTATTTTATTGGTATTAATGTAATTAATGTCATGGTTATCATGAAGTGATTACGTTTATGTTGTGTAATAGGATTTTTGTAAGAAATAATTCATACAGATTTTGATATCACTGCATATTTGCATTCGTGAAATTCTAGTCATTAATTTACTCAAGTCTGTGTTACTTGTTTTATTTTTATTTTTTTCCCACCTCCAACCGTATACTTTTCCACAAATGTCCGAGAACTAATAAATTAAAAAACTCTGGCCTTAGCGAAATAGAATTTGCGTTTACAATTATGATATGTTTTACGTGCTCCCTTGCACTTGTCATGAAACCAAGGCTTATTGTAATTCGGTTCCTTTGGGCTATGTGTACCAAGCGTAGATTAAGCAGATTGTATTTGGATGTTTTCTACATCCTTAGATATGTCATTTATTAATTGGGTGTCAGGCATTTCACAATTATTGATTTTTGTAACAACATTTTTTATTTTTTCTTCGTCTATATTTAGTTTAAAAAGATCAACTTTATCATTTGACCACCGTTTCAACGTTTCAACCTCTGATTGTGAGTTAACATTTTTGCACACATATTGCGCCTTCATAGAGAAAATGATTGGACAATGGACATCAGAATACAATGCGCTAAAATTATCTATTTTAAAAGAATTGAACAATCTAAGTGATTATGCTGACGAAATTACGTAATCAATAACAGAGGTTTCGTGACAAGGAAATGCACCAATATCCTTATCATTGACAGCCCGTCCATTTAAAATTATACAGTCATTACTTTTACAGAAATTGACAATATATCTACAGGTCTTATTTATAATGTAATCATTTGTGTTACGCTTTATCGATAAGTTATTAATATTTAGTTCGTTGATTAGATCAACATCAAATAATGTATTTGTGTTTACATCAATAACATCAACAATATTTTCGTCAACGTAAGTTAGAGCATCTAAATTTCTCGTTTTCGCATTTATGTCCCTCGTAGTTTTCACTAACTTATTATTGAAGCTAAAATGTTTATATTCCGTCAAAAATCGTTATAGTTCTTGCTTAAAATAGCTACATATATAGCACCAAATAAAACATCTTCGTCTGTTTTAAACATCTTCATAATAGTTTTGACCATAAAAAAGTGTTATTAAAGAACGAAATAGTAAAAGTAGAATATACGATTACCTAAATGGGCAGCTGGTATTATAATATCATCATATCTTTTTTGTTTTTGTTAGCTTTAGATTTTTAATCTTACTATGTGTGTAAAATGTATTAAAATACGTTTTACAATATTAAATTAGAGTATAGTATTATGAATGTATGGGACGATCTTAGACGAAACACAGTTTAATATAAATGCGTTTAAAGTTATTCTGACTCATGGTATGGCTGAAATACATCTGGCAGTAGATCCGAGTCTAATTCTGAACTTACATTCTAAATCTAATGAAGGAGCATAGGATATAACATGTCATAATTGTATGTTAATGTAATAATTTTCTCCGTTGATTTTATTTGCACTATATACGATGCACATTTTAATATGGACATAATAACACAAATATATTGTACTGCAATATATGTTTGTTGCAATAAAATCATACACTTGAGTCCAATAACATTGGTGCTGCAGTTGTAAATAATGATGTTTCCGACGTTTAATAAAAACGTATTAAATTAGACGTATGCAGTATTTAATGTGACAATGTCCCTGACATTTTTCTGACTATATATTGTTAAACAAATCTACTCAATTTGCAGCGTAATAGAGCCTGGTTATCCAAACCCCATTCATCCACCCCTTGTATACCCAGTGTTTATCAATTTAAACCAATGTCTGTGTTATTATACTTGTCTTACAAATACAATACTCATAGTTCAGTTAGTGTCGTTCTTTTTCTTTACAGTTCACTGTAGTCTTTTTTATTCGTTCATCTATATACATACGTTTTTGTATTAAACAAGATAATCAAACCTACTGAAGATAATATTTACTGAATTTCATTTCGTATTTTGTAACAAATGTTTAAACATATTATTATCTATTATTTACGTAAAAAGATATAATATTGATAGTTCTGGGAAGACATGTCTCCTATTTACTGATAGCAAAACGAATATCTAAACAGTATTCCAAACACTCGTATGAGTACTATATTCTACAATACAGCTGTCACATCTGAAGTTTGTGACCTTGAGTTCAATCCATAATCTAATTAAACCTGTACCAAACCATTTCTCACGATTTTATTTGCATGCAATACTTTCATTTTAGATCGTTTATTCGAATATAATAGGTGAGCTTTCCTACTTCAAAACAACACAAGTTATTTACTTGAAAATTGGCATATATTACCTCAATCATCCACCCCAGCATCAGGAGTCAAAATCCCCATAACTCCCTTTTGTATTTGGACATATTTATACCCCTTTCAATTTTGATTTTCACGTTAATATTTGCATTTAAAAGTCTTACAATTTCAAAATGCCAATTGATTACCACTTGGAATGTTGCATGTAACATTTTCTCTAAGCGTCAAATGCATACAGCAATGCTTCTGATGTTGTTATATTTAATTAACACTGTAGAAAAGCTACCAGTTGACTTTAAATGCCTATTTATATTTTAACTTGATGAGGTTAAACTAGGCGATCATTGTGGCATATGTCTTATTTTACTACCTTTATAAATAAACACATCTATGTTCCGACGTATTTTATTTAAATTAGGGATGTTAACCAATAATCGAATTTTCGATTATTCGAATACCTAACAGATTATTAGAATATAGCAACTCGAATATCAAAATAATAATAAAACAATGTATGCGCTGCCACGGTGATATTTAATTTTGACAGTTTGCTATTTTGACACACATTGCAACACCTTGAATGCGCAACTTGTGAAAATATATTATAATCACCTTGAGGTAGAGTGTTACCTATGATGTCGTCTGCAGTTCAAATTACGTTTTTTAAAGATACCATGTCTCCGAAAGTGTGCATAATGATAAACGTACGCAAACGGTATTACAATTGTCATAAAATATATACATATATATAGTGTCAAAAGCGTTACGCATTATGAAAACAAAATCATATAGGTCGTTTTGTTTGGCCCATTATAGTTTACATTGTGACATCAACATTGTTAGAATCTTCTATATTACCACAGGTTGCACGCAAGCTTTTAAATTACCTAAACTAGATTTGTGTACCCAATCATGTGTATGATGATGATGATGATGATAATGATGATGCTGAAGTTAGTGCTGGTGATGCTGATAATGATGTTAAAGATGCTGCTGATGATGATGTTGATGAGGACGGTCAACGTGTCGACTAATCACGATATAGCTGATGGCGCGTATAAATTGTTTAATTGTTAGTGCTTTGTAGCCTTCAAAGTGAAAAGTAGGTCACGCAATTTAATCTCTCAAATCGCCCTACTAAAAAGACCGTTGTCTTTTGTCAATGGTCTTTAAATATGAACCGTCTGAAAATATCGAGCGCGTAGGCAGCCCAATATGCAACAGAAGCTACATTTCAATATGTTATCATATACAGTATAAACGCATAGATATATATGCTTGTTTGCTGATCGAAGCTCATCGTCGAAAACCACTTTATATATTCTTTTACCACTACATTATGATCCGTGTGAGAATTGGCTGTCAAAAGTTTGTTTTCATGAATATTGATGAGCTACCCACTGACCAATGAAATTACAACGACTACGTTGAATACTCGTTGTGTCTACACCGGTCTGACTAACCTGTGTAATCACGCTCTAAGTATTATTGGTATGCGCTACTCTACAACATAGCTCGCAATGGTTGATTTAACATCGCATTGAGGTTAGATACCAGTAAATCAGTGTGTTTTCCTCCGTGGTACATTCGAGATATTGCCATTTACCAGATTTCTTCTTTTTTTCTGGTATCATAATCTTTTAGCAATGTTTGACATGCATTGTGTGGTTATTTCTAATATCCTATTTGTGTTTGGAGTATTTGTGTGAATTTCTTCAGAGGTTTACTTAAAAAATGAGCTTTTGGGGAGTGTTTACTATTGCATTAGGCTTTTGTCGAAATATGACTGCCGAAACCAATTTTTCTTCCGGTGTGTGCATTCAGGTGAGCTGCATTTTCTTAGAGGTAACATATCATA
Source organism: Congeria kusceri (assembly GCA_027627225.1). Classification (NCBI taxonomy): domain Eukaryota; kingdom Metazoa; phylum Mollusca; class Bivalvia; order Myida; family Dreissenidae; genus Congeria; species Congeria kusceri. The sequence goes on along the minus strand of CM051025.1, from coordinate 608,717 downwards.
TCTGTTTATTACAATTTTTGGAAGAAGAAAGATTCTTCTTTAAACTGGTACCAAGTTTGCACAATCTGAAATCTGAAAGTTTGCCGTTTTATAATGGGGCAATATGGGAATTTGATTTACTGGTATCTAACCTTGAACTTTAGCCCAAAACGAAACTGAAAGTCGCTTTTTATTATAAACACGCTATACAGCGTAAAACACTAACTACTGGGCCCGAGATTATACAACTTTCATTAAATCAGATAAAAACTCAACTCACAGCTCACTCTCCATGCTCAGCTGAGATTCTTGCTCAGTTTGAGATTATTAAACATTTGGAGATCAAACTGAGTGTAGACTATTTTTTTAGCATGAAGTTTATTATATTTAAGCGACTATTCGGTCATCCATATTTAGTTTTTGTTGCCCTAAGCAGCCCATTTGTGTCAACAGTGGTATAGTTTTACCGTGGTTTCTTTTTTTCTGTCAAAGTTACTTACCAAACCACGAAAACAGTGCTTATAACTACTGGAGAAGTAAACAAGTTGCTTTAAAAGGGCAATGGTCAAATAAACTAATTTACACTTGAAAATTGCAATAGCCATGACGAAATCTTCAATCGAAAATTGTGTGACGTATTAGCGTCATTTGTGCGATTATTTCCATTTTGGTGTGTAGATAAAATGGCTGCAACAGGGTAAACACAATTATTTTTACAATAATGTGTATAACACTGTTGCAAGAACGACGTGAATATCTATAGGGTTGACACTTAAATTATAACAATGGATATTTTATGTAAATAAAAAGGTAGGACCTTACAAAGTTACATAAATTCATTAAACATGCAAGTTTATGTTATGCTGTTTAATTGTTGAATTGGAATTTAGATTATATTAAAGTGTTGTAAAATATAGAACTACGTTACTCATTTGTTCCGTGTTGAATTAACATCAAACTGTTGACATCATCACTGTTTACATTATTATTTGTCTCATATACATGTTCAGATCGACTCTGAGACAGGTAGCAACCAATCTCAGAATTTATTGCTCAGCCTGAGTTTGAGTTCAGATGTAAATTTTTATAATCTCAGATTTCCTGAGTTCAGTCTCAGGCTGAGCTCGGAGTTGAGATTTGAGCTGGGAGATTGACCTCAAGAGGTTTATAACCTCAGGCCCTGGTATTGTATTTAACATAAATATATTCTACTATCAGTATTAAGTTAATATTGGACTGATGGTAACCATAAAGTCATTTCTTGAAACAATTATCATCCGCTTTATTATGTCATGCGTAAGTACATTCGACTCTCAAAGCGGTTAAGTACTGAGGTTCGACGAGTGAAGTCATCCTCTGTGTATAGAATGTTGAATACTGTTCAAATGAAGTCTGAAATACAATTATCAGTCGACCGGTTACTAAGTCATCGAGTGCACGCGGCTCGAACCGGCCAAGTACAGGATTATGGTAAATATGATAAAAGCGAACCCCGTCTACGCGTGACTGCTTTAATACCGCGTCGTTTAGGTTGGTTGAATTGTCCATGCCGACTTTGACACAAAATAAATGAGATGTATCGTTAATTATTCATAATTATTAATTATTGACTACAACGCTTTGCTAGCCTAATCGCCCATGGTCGATCAAGAAGCATAGCGTATTGGAGCGAAAGTGGGTTCCGATGAAAATCGAAGCTAAACTATTTTTTATATAAAATTTCTGTAATAATCTGCAAGTGAACAACACTATTTTATATGTGCAGATATATAAATATATTTTTATTAATGAAATTATTTGTTACAATATCTACTGGTTGGTTTTGTTACACGCCCATGTGTCATACAAAAGGTTGCAAAATTGTATATTATTATAGATCCTGCACCAGTTTCTTTCATGAAATGTTTATCGTATGTAGTTTTATCATTTTATAATTCTATTTTTTGTTATTGCAGGCGATGCCCCTATTCTAGTTAAAAATGAATCAGTGACAACAAATGTCACAAATGCCACGGACATTTTAGGAGCGGTAGAATGGGTTGTTGACGGCAAATATGGTACATTTGGTTGCAACTGTTGTACTGCCATTCAAAGACCGGTCTGGATCCAGCTGAATCTGACGAAACCTTATCTTGTGGAACGAATTGTTCTATTAGGACGCACGGATGAACGTTTGTATATTAGAAATTTGTATAAAATACATGTTAACATTCTTAACGAAATGCATGCTTTAGCAGTCGGTTAAATTCATGTACATATCGACAGAAACATATCCGTATTATGTTACTTGTTATTTTTCCAAATCCGTATTACTACATGAGTGCTAGCCCGTTTAATGCCCGAAATAATTTTTGGCATATTAAGATTCCATCATAGGCAGTTATTTAGACGGTGAGAAAATCGTAAAGCGTTGATTTCATGCAGTATGCTTGGCCAGATATATTGACAATTCCGATTGATAACCGACTGTTAACATGCCTTTATTATTCCGCAAGCAACATCTCTTTAGAACACATAACCAACAAACAGCATCACACACAGATCCACTACTTTGCTAAATCTTAAAACACAAAACGAACGATATTTCGAATAAAAGCGAATAAAACTTGGTCTTTCATTAAACAATTTAACATTCCATTCATGATATTTAAATGTTTGTTTTTCTTCCCCACTGCGTCTGATTTATATTTGTATTTAATTTCAATGTATGTTCTTACGCACTTTACGAAAACATACTGTGTACCATTTATGTCATTGTATTACTATTTTAAACAATATTAATGAGGTGTATAAATATTAATTTAAGTTTTAAAGTTAAGTCGTACAATTTATATAATAAAAAGAATATTACGCTAGTCAATTGTTTCAAGAATATGCGCCAGTCTCCTGTCATACGTCATTAATGTCTACACAAAAACTCGACTGATACATACAATTGGCGAGCATAATATAACGTACATATATCAAATATTTTAAAACAAATCAATATGAATGTATGAATGATATATGTATATATGTCACAGACAGTTTATTTTTTCATTATTTGCAACTGAACCTAAAACAATAACGTTTTTTTGTAGCATCCTCGCAATTTGGCGAAATACGTGTGTCTGTCGGAAATAACGAAGGGTCTTTCGAAGATAAAGAATTTACTTTCCTGAATAACACGGTAAAGACGGCGGTGTTCAATAAACCTATTGCAATAGAGGCTGTTCGAGTTTCTGGATGGAGAGGAAACGCTCACGACAACTACATGACCATATGTGAGATAACGGTGTATCGCCAAAACGGTATTTACATTTAATGCGTACAATAATTTGAACTCGATATGTATGGAGGGGATCACCACCAATATAATTTATAAACTACAATAGTGCACATGTTAAATTTGCACATACACTATTCGGGAAAGCTCAATGGTACATGTTACATTCCATATACAAAAGCATTAACATGCTCACCAAATTATGACCGTAATTGATGCCCATGACGGACCTCATTAAACGAAACAATATTTGGATGTTATAAGTGTCAAATATGACGTATTTGCTCACAGATAACTAAACACACATATACTGTTTCATTAGCTTACGCTTTTTGCACAACACATTTAGGCGTACACTGTACACTTTTGTGATAGACACGTTTGCATATGACTCTTTTTTAAATGCAATTACTTCTTTTTTCCGGGCCTAAATGGGTGTTTTCTTTGTCGAAAGTTAAAGCTTACTGTCGAGGTTCTTGAATTCATATTTTATGTTATTATGTTCTATAACAGTGTTTTCTTCAGAAAATGTCAAAAGAAGTCGGATCATTAACCTGTGAAAGCGTGTCCGCAATAACGGAAGGTAATTTACAAACATTAAAAACATGTTTGTATCCTAACGGTAATTCGGATAACCACTAAAATTGAACGTTTATTCATCGGTCCATGTCAAACTTTCCTGCCAAACAATTCGCACAAAGGCAGTCATAATTTGCGTGTAGTTGCATATAAATCAAATAGATGTACATTGGAAAGCGAAATTGCTCTTTGTCCAATTATCCGACAATAGTAGTTCATTTTAATTACCTTTTAATTCTGAATCCGAATATAGTTCATTTCATGTTTAACAGTTAACATAAGATGCCTGGTCTCGGCTAAGCTTGGTTCCCGTTCGAAGACGTATTGTATATATACACTAGGACAATATTCGTTATTTGTTAACAGTCTTCTGGTCAATGATAGAGATGTCGTCGAAGATAACCAATGTTGACATTTATCATAAACATATACTGTTTGCACTTCTGGATATGACTTTTATAATTGTGTGGTTTTGTCGAACCTATCACAATACGATGAATTCTGTCGAATTATTCGGATGTAACAAGCTCTGGCTTTACATATATTAGCCCATTTCGATGTTAATATTTATATTTATTTACAACTTTTCACGGAGACGAAAATGGTAAAGGATGATGTTCATCTGTAGGTACAAATGTATTCCTCAGTACATAAGAGGGCTATGTATTTAAAAATCAATGACATATCGTTTATATGGCAGAGTAATAATATGAGTGCAAGAACAGTACACATGGGATTCCCAAGATTCTACGTTTACACTGTTGGAGTTCTCTCCCATGACAACGACTCTCATTGATAGTTTTTCAAGAAAGAGGACATCCGAAATAGAAGTGAACCATTTATCCCATTGGTACATACTGTATGTAGACAATGTTTATGTGGGACCTGCACTTTCGCTTTCCAAGATTATATTAAAGACTGCAATATCGAACAAGATGGACCATAATGTTTAAACCATAAAGTTGCTCCTGTGCACAATTTCGATGGATGTTTTGACATTTCATCTGGTTGTTTAGCGTTTGTTTTGATGTGCTTTGAAGTTTCTCTTTCTGCTGCATTTGTATGGTGTTATTCTTAAAACCATTATATGGTGTGCCTGTTTCTAAGTATATGCCTTTCGTACTACCACTGCAAATGTCTACAAGATTTGTGTAGACAATCGCGAAGCTCCTAATAAAATGTTACCGCAGTTATAGGGCAATGACATTAGTTTATAAACATGTAAAACAACTTAACCATTTAAAATACGGCAACATGCTTAATTTAACCAAAATATAGGCTACTACTATGATATTACATCAGTGTGATTTATAAAACAAGATTGATATACAATCCTAAGTATCAAACGAAATCGAAAACATTGAAACGTCGATTTTGGTTAAGAACAGAATGAACATTATCAGACAGTCATATGTTGAAAAAAAAGATTATTTCCTGTTTTTTATTTTAAATTGTTTATCAGTCAGAAGATCTTAAATGAGCATATTCTTCATATCAATACAGTGTGTTCTTCTCTGTAACATGTATATATTTTGAATAACAAGCATGGCTTTCTATGATATCAGCATCATCAAATATTAATTTTTATTTTATATCCAATTTTGTATGACGAAGGGAACTTTTAGATGAGCAAAATCATATAAGTCGGAAAATAGATTGAACATGTTTGCAAAATGGATGTGTATAATCGCAATCTTTAAGTATGTTTTCGATGTCATGTTAGCATTATGGAGTGTGTTATTAATAAGCTGACTTCCGGTTTAATTATTCATTGAAGACTCTCTTCCAGTTATTGCAAATGTATTCTTTTTCACATCTGTGCATAATCAGCATCTGTTTCATTTGTTTATCATTCAAGTTTTGGATGTTGGATTTTTTGTTAAAAGTGCATTGGATACTTGTTTTCATTAAGGAATTAAATGATTCAATTATCTGTAAGTTAAAATCTTTCGGAATTGATCCTTTTTTATATTTAACTCGGCAATCCAGTTTGACTGTTATGCCCCCACAATCAATGATGGGGGGCATGTAGTGTTTCCCCTGTCCGTGGGTACGTACGCATGTACGTATGTACGTGTGAGAGTATGTTCGGATTCTTGTCCGGACAATAAATTTGTCCAACATTTGAGGATTTTCAAATAATTTGGCAGACATGTTAAGCATAATAAGTCGGTGTGTCGTGCGCAAGAACCAGGGCCCTTGGTCCAAGGTCAAGGTCACACTTAAAGGTCAAATGTCAAATAAAACATTTAAGCCACATATCTTGTCCGGAGCATACTTTTGTCCAACATGGAAGGAATTTCAAATTACTTGGCACAAATGTTAAGCATGGTGTGACGGTGTGTCGCAAGTCCAAGTCCCCAAGTCCAATGTCAAGGACATACTGAAAGGTCAAATGTGAAATATAAGACTTTAAACATAGACCCTGTCCGGAGCATAATTTTGTCCAGCATTGAAGGATCTTCATAATTACTTGGCAGACATGTTGAGCATAATGAGACTGTGTGTCGCGCGCAGCCAAGGTCAAGGTCACACTAAAAGGTCTAACTTCAAATATAAGATTTTAAGCTATTGGCCTTGTCCGGACCATAAATTTGTCCAGCATTTTATGATTTTTCAATGACTTGGCAGACATGTGAAGCTTAATGAGGACGTTTTTCTCGCGCAAGAACACTTTAAGGTAAAACGTCACATATAAGTATTAATGCTATAGACACTGCCCAGAGCATACTTTTGTCCAGCATGGAAGGAATTTCAAATAACTTCGCTCAAGTGTCAAGCATGGTAGGACGGTTTGTCGCGCTCAGTAACCAGGTCACTAGGTCCAAGGTCAAGGTCACTTAATGGTCAAAGTTCAAATATAAGAATTTAAGCCATAGACCCGGTCCGGATCATAATGTTGTCATGCATGGAAGGAATTTCAAATAACCTTGCACAAATGTTAAGTATGGTGAGAAGGAGTGTCGCATGCTAGAAATAGGTTCCAAGGTCCAATATCAAAATCACATTTAAAGGTCAATTTCAAACATAAGAATTTAAGCCATAGACCATGTCGGGAGCATAATTTTATCCAGCGGATAAGGAATTTCTTAAGAATGGTGAGAAGGTGTGTCGCGTACAAGAAATAGGCCCATAGGTCCAATGTCAATGTCACACTTAAAGGTCTAAGATTTCATATAATAATATAAGCCATAGACCCTGTCTGGAGCATAATTTTTTTCCAGCAGCGAAGTATTTTCAAATAACTCGTCAGAAGTGATAACCATTTTAAGACACAAAAACTGTCCAAGGTCAAGGTAACGCTCAAAGGGCAAAGATCAAATATCAGAATTAATACCATGGACTCTGTCCGGAGCATAATCTTGTCCGGCATGGAAGAATTTTCAAATTACTTCATAAAGGTGATAAGCATTATGAAACGGCATGGGGCGTGCAACTACCAGGTTTTTCTTACTAACTTTGAGAGACTAACTATTGGTTTCTGTTGCTTAACCATTGTATGAAAGTAATCATTTATAAAGATAATATTCGATGCTATCATATTTCATTATGGATCACGTCAAGACAGGGTTTTAATGTTTATATCTTCAATGTCTTCATATTTCAGTCTTCATAGGCTGTAAGCACTACAGTTAATTCGTGTTATGTAAGAGAAACCTTTTGAAGACCTTTCTTGTACTTTCTTGAATCTTATACATTTTTGTTCTGTAAGTATAATGCTAATTTGATTGTTCATCATTTGTGAATTCTTCAAGATATGTTGAGTATTTGCAGACCATCTTTTTCATGAAGACTTACTATGTTTAGTCAAATTTAGGCAATGTATATCAATGTAATAGTGTAGTGTGTGCCTTACTTATATAGTCTTATATGCGATTGATAAGTACATTATAAGTGAAAATCCATAAGTTAAACACATATCAGTTTTGAATATGTATGTAGCAAGTAAATACCATTTTATTAAATTTTACAACATTTGTACTAGTCTTTAATACACAGAGATTAATGCATTGTGTTTATACGAGTATACATGGGTGTTAAATCAGTTAATATTAGATGTATAACCATCATAAATGTGATAAATGAAATAAGATTTGCAATTGGTGCACATGGATAGTTGCGTACTGCATATTTTAATTTTTGCAAACTTTCCTAGTAGTAAAACATAATACAAATATTCGTAATTTCAAATGTTATTTCTCTTTTGTATGTTTTGCATTTGTGTCGGATGATTGTGTTTTCTTCTTTAGCTTATCCAAATTTGTAAGAGTCGATCTGCATTTTACCTGTAATTAAAGGTAGTGTCATGCGCTTGTTCGGCGTAGTAGAAGCAGACGAATTTGAACGGTTTTGAATGAATCGTATCATTAATTGATTTTTAAACGGGAACTGTGATTTTACAACCAATGTCAAAATGAGCGTTCTTTACATCGGAATTTTATTTGGATTCACGGCACAATCAGACTTTTTGTGACAAGGTACTTTGCAAACCTAGTCATTTGAGAATGTATTGAATTTGTGTCCATCTGCAAGGCATATCGGATAATTCATGGATTAAACTGGAAATCGGCTGTCCATCATGTAGGATACATCCAATAAACTATCCAACTACAAAGTGTTTTGGAGGAGTTTCTCGCGTGGCGGGGGCGGGGTGGGGGGGGGGTAATGTTTTGAAAATGCATACTCGTTTACCTCTAGAGCCTGTTTGTTTGCCATAAATTAAAAGGTTGTTCCTCCTCATTCAAAATATGACCCTTTAAAGTACAGGTTCTTGTTATCAACAGAAAGAGAGATATAGTCTTTACCCAGACCTTTGTAGTGTTTTTACCATCGAGTCTGTCTAGGTTGGTATTCAGGTCTCTGAAAATTCGTTCCTTCAGCTGGACAAGATCGGTCATCAAAATAACTTTATTGTTAAATAAGTCAACATACATTCACCACATTGTACTTACCGTTTGTAGATCTGTAATGTGGGTTGGGTAGAAGCGTTGAGCTACTGCATCATATAACTCATCGCGTCTCAACCATAAGGCTTTGTGTATTTTAATACTATTTCCTTATAAAGCGAACCATTGTGTTAATCGTTAATATATGAAATCGAATATCTAGCTTTTTTCGTATTTAACATAGGATTTTAAAGATCGCCAAATACACAGCCTCGGCTTGTGCCGCTACGATAATTCTTTGACCTATTATATGTATTATATAAAATTAAATATATTATATAACCTCTCCTTATTGTCCTGATCGACAATTGTTAAAGCGTTGCGTCCTGAAAAAAAGCGCCTTGTCATGGGCTTGTAGATCGTCCTCGGCGACTTATTTTTATAGAGTTGATGTATTTTTTTCTAAGATTTTTTAAATAAAGCATTACAGCGTTCCCTTTTTTTTTAGCTCACCCGAGCACAAAGTGCTCATGGTAAGCTTTTATGATAGCTGCGTGCATGCCTGCGTGTGTGCGTGTGTGCGTGCGTCGTCAACTTTTCATTTTAACAACATCTCCTCCTAAACCGCTTGGCAGATTTTCACCAAACTTCACAGGAATGATCCTTGCGTGGACCTCTTTCAAAATTGTTCAAATCTTTCTGGTCCGCTACATATGTAGGTCACCAGAGCGAAAATAGTTTTAAAAAGTGAAAACTTAAAAAATCTTCCCCTATTTAACAGCTAGACTCAGAGCTTTGATATTTGATATGTGACATCCTCTAGTAGTCCTCTACAAAGATTGTTCAAATGATGCCCATGGGGTCAAAATTGGCCACGCCCTGGGTTCACATGGTTTATACAGACTTATATAGCAAAATGATTTAAAAAATCTTCTCCTCTGAAACCGCAAGGCCTAGAGGTTTCATCTACGGTATGTAACATTGTATAGTGGCCCTCTACAAAGATTGTTCCAGTGATAACCCCTGGGTTGAAAATTGGCCACACACCGGGAGTCATATGGTTTATATAGTCTTAAATAGCAAAATGACTCTCTTCTCCTCTGAAACCCAAGGTCCAGAGGTTTTGTATCTGGTATGTAACATTGAATAGTGGTCCTCTACAAAGATAGTTCCAATAATGCCCATGGGGAAAAAAACTGGCCACACCCTGGAGGTCACAATGTTTATATAGACTTAAAAGGCAAAATCACGTTTCAAATCTTCTCCTCTGAAACTGCAAGGCCCAGAGGATTTGTATTTGGCATGTAACATTGTATAGTAGTTCTCTTCAAAGATTGTTCAAATGATATCCCAGGGATTAAAATTGGCCATGCTCTGGGGTCACATGTTTTATATAGATTTACATATCAAAATGACTTTAAAATCTCCTCTGAAACCGCAGTGTTTTCGTATTTGATATGTAGCATTTATAGTGGTCCTCTACAAAGATTGTTCAAATTATGTCCCTATATTAAAAAGTGGTCACATAATTTATATAGACTAATTAGCAAGTGGGCCTTAAAAATCTTCCTTGTTGAAACCGTAAGGCCCATAGGTTTTTGTATTTTGTAGTGGTCCTCTACAAAGATTGTTCAAATGATGCCCCTGGGATAAAAATTGGCCACGGCCCGGGGGTCATATGGTGTATATACATTTAAATAGCAAAATAACATCAAACATCTTCTCTGAAACCGCAAGGCCCAGTGGTTTCATATTCGGTATGTACAATTGTATAGTAGTCATATTGTTCAAATTATGCCCCTGGGGTAGAAAGTGGCCACGCCCTGTGAGTCACATGGTATATATTGACTAAACAAAACTTCTGAAACTGAGAGGCCTAGATATTTATACTCAGTTTAGAGGATTAGCGCCTTTTTTCCTCTTGTTTTAAGCCATTATGATGCCTTAAACTCAGGTGAACGACCTACAGCCATCATGGCCCTCTTGTTTTTATTTTTGGAATTCATTTTCCTCTCAAATGTTGACACAATAACGTCAATTTTCTCATTCGTTTATATTCGGTAATATATTTTCCCACTGAGGTTTTGACAGTCAACTTAATTTGTTCCTAATTTGTATTTTTAAATAGGTAAATTGTCTTCGGTTCATTATTTCTATATAATTCCGGTTTTAAATCGGAGCCGCTTAACGCCATGTTGAGACAAAAAGTCCAGGTATTTTTAAAGTAGACACAAAAGGTGATGGGTTTTGTCTTGAGATTAAGATAAAACATATTTCCATATTGTCTTCACGTGTTAGTTTCTTATGCTTGTGTGTAAGACGATGTCGCAGGTTCATGTTTTAATGTCTGTTGGACGAGGTTTTCGCTAGCCTTGTGATACTTTACGGTGTAGGTATTCTGGTCTATCTGAGGACTTTTGAAGTCAACGGCACTATTAGAGTTGGGGACTTCTCAGCAAGGAAATACTAACTTTTATAAGATCTTCTATTTTCTATTTCACTTTACATGCAGCATATACAATACTCCATTACATGTATATATATGTCGTGTTGGCTTGCACATTCGTTTTGGTCACTTGTATCAGTTGCTTTGTGTCAATACCTTCCTTTTGTCTGGGCTATATTGGTAAGAACTGGAAAAATAGCCTACTAGTATGTTTCTAGTATGTTTGCTTGGAATACTGTTACACATTGAATGCATGGTCAAGTCAAGCGTGGACATGGGTCGAAATAATTTAATAGTTTTCGTTCATAGCTTCTGAATTTAAAAAATATCACAACTTAGACTGTTCATCAACAGCATGTCCACACATTATTTGGCATCTCTATTTAATGGCGGTTTTACTACAAATGAGTAAACGCGATTGGTGGTTGCATTAACAAGACTCATCACATGACCAGGGACCAGGCCACATAAGAGTAACAGCGACATATCACATAGAACACAGTGCCAGATTTTTTTGTCTTAAAGTTTGGTTCAATGTCGTTAGCGATGAATAGCAACAGTTACAAATAGGACTTTGTGTAGTTGATAAAATGTTAGTGTTTGCTAGAGAATTCTCATCGAGCGGAGTCTGTAATGTATTGATGTGTATATTTCGTACTTATTGAAGTTGATCATATTTATTACAAGTAGGTAGTGAGACGATTTGAAAGTATAACGTGGTTGTAAAGAAAGTAAATGAATTAACTATAATTTGTTTGGCGATCCTTCACAAGACAGGGTTTGTACCCTATTTGTGTCAATTGTTGCTTTTTAAAAATGCCGTCTGTGAAAACGAACAATGTTCGATGTGCATTTAAGATTCAGCTGAAACCGTTTCATTTCTACTATACGCATATTCAATTTATTTATTGTGGTTTTTAAATTACACTAACAATAGCATGTGTTTAATTACGGTGGGTGTGAAAATTTACACACGATAATTAAATTTTATGCATTGTTTACAAATTGAAAGTTGTTGTCTAAGTTTGGTGGTAGCCCCCTCCAGTTAAAGTTAAAGTTCAAACGCTGTGTAACCGATATGTACAACTAGGTCATTTTAGCATTAATAAAATATATAATGAGCACACACAGTGTTAAATGTTTTGTCCATTTGATGGTACACTCATGATCATGTTTTAATATCGTACTTTAAACAGATTGCCCAGATGATCGATACGGAGCAAATTGCACTGAAGAGTGTTTTTGTATGAACCGGACGTGTGACAGTATAAATGGACGATGTGATGTGGAAATATGTCAAGCCGGATGGAGAGGACTTTCTTGCAATAATAGTAACTTACATATTTATGCATACATGCACACTACAATTTGCTTCACTTGCAGTAAAAACATAAAACATACACTGAGTAATAACATTTGTTTAGAACAAGACTTTCAGGCCCTTACTATTATTCGCTAGCTGTTAACAACTCAGTATTATGTCCTGATATGTAAACACACTTTTAAATAGTGTCTATAATTATATTTTGCTCGTTTAATTATCATTTTTCGGATGAATAAAAAATTGTGGACATGTAAGTGGATGCCAAATTATCAAGCGAATAACATGGATTATAATGTCGATATACAATACCAAAAAGAATATATTACACGTGAACATGGTCTGTAATATTCTCAACTTATGCAGGGTGCGAGGATAGGTATTTTGGCTTCAACTGCTCGAAACAATGTAGTTCCTACTGTCTATCCAATGAAGTCTGCAATCACGTAAATGGTCAATGTCCTAAAGGGTGTGCAGCGGGATACGACTTCGCTAACGATACAACGTGTTCGACAGGTACGCATCCCAGTCAATAGTAATTAGTCGTTTATGTGTATGTTTGATGTGGCACATTTAACAAAATGTCTAAACAATTGTATTCTGCGTGTATGGTATTTTTGAAACAAAACACAATATAACGTAAAACGAAAATGCATTTGGTTAAACTAATCATACTCCTTACTTTACATCGCATGTTTTTGTACATGTCAACAGGCAACACTTAACAAACAATAGTAATTTTATTAGATTATACGTTTGTTATTGAACGCTTATGCATGTATAGCTAATCCGTTTGCTCGTCAATAACTTCATGAATTTAATGAAATTGATCGATATATAATTTAAAATTAACCGTTAGATTAGTTCAACGAATTGTGTTTTTCAGGTTGCTAATTTGTCATGTAGGCATTAAATATCTAACATGTATTTTGTAGTTTTGTTTTCCAGTAACACTCAGTGCCTCTCAGCCATTCTACATTTACAAGCCTTTTAATAGGAAGAGTTTAGCGCACTCGAATCAATGTATTGATTTAATTTAATCAATGAGATCTTATGGACGTACTAAGACAATTGCATTGAATTTTAAAACATCACACAAACTCAATAATTATGAAGTGTGTGTGAATAAGGATGTTCATTTTATCTAGAACAGTGGCTCGCAATCAGATATCAGAAAATGGTCAAGCATATATAATTAATCATATTACAAGAATATGTAACATCGTTCATGCTTTCAGCTTGTCAACCAGGATATTTTGGCGTCAACTGCTCCAAAACTTGCAATGCCTATTGTCTACACAATAACGTCTGCAATTACATAACTGGTCAACGTCCTAATGGCTGTAAAGAGGGATACTACTTTACTATAGATAAAACGTGTTCTAAACGTATGCAAATAAATTTAGGTTTATATAGTTTATGTATATGTTTATGTTTAAAACTATTGTGATGGATGATATGGTTTGTCAATTTCAGTCATTAAGTATTCATATTGAATATTTATAATCATATTTTTAGTCAAGTTCGAAACGATATGTAAAATTCAAATAAGGGTTGCATATTTCAATGTCTCATTACCGTCATACTTAAATTCATCAGCATCATCACCATCACCATCATCATCATCATCATCATCATCATCATCATCATCACATCATCATCATCATCATCATCATCATCATCATCATCGTTATTATCACCATTTTAATTATCATCATCATCATCATCATCGTCATCATCATTATTATCATCAATTCCATCATTATCATCAACTCCACAATTATCATCAATTCTATAATCATCCGCATCCTCACCATCACCTCCATAATCATTGTCATCATCATCAATTCCATCAACATCATCATCTTTATTATCATCACCATAAACGTTTTCATGATGTATAAGTATTACCCATCAATTCCGCATTCTTTTTTATGGATGTGCATTTTGTTCTAGTGATTAAAAGTTGGCGCAATTTAGTGTTACAGTTTTACGTGAAAATGAAGTCATGATGTCATATCTTGTTTTTTAACGTTACGCCATTTTGCTTGAATAGCACAATGGAGTTATTTTTGTATATATTCATAATTTTATTCAAGCCCATAAGGGCGAAATATTAAAATTGAGTGAAATGACAGTGTTGTAATATAGTTTGGTTGTGTAATATTACAAATCTCATATATTGCGTTAAAAAGCCAAGAAGAAACGATCGAACAATTTCATATTATTTTGCGACATATTAAAGCCATACAATTTCCGGGAAATTCATTTTGACAAACTTTACGTTATAGTTATTGTTCTACTACTTTTTCAATGCTATTTTATCAGTATCACTCTTCTCAGACACGATTGTTTTAATGATGTATGTTATGTTCGTCTAAATCAATTTATTTCTGAATAATAATTAATGGTTAAAGTGTAAGCCTATTTCATTTTATCAAAACAAATAACTCGGATTGTGTTGTTTGAAAGGATTGTCAAACATGTTCTATTAGACGACATTTAAACATGTAATGTATAATTGTTTAATAATTCAGCGTGTCAACCAGGATATTTTGGCCTCAACTGCTCTAATCAGTGTAGCGCAAATTGTCGACACAACAAGGTCTGCAATTACGTAAATGGTGGATGTTCTGATGGGTGTGCAGACGGATACGACTTTGCTAACGATACAACGTGTTCGACGGGTACGCATTCCATTGAATAGCATTTGTTTGTTTACAAAATGTACATTTAAGCTGCACTATTAACTGGAAATATATATAAAGGTACGAGTATATTTATCGCCGTTCATTATTATTCTGTTTGGATGCATTTATTTCTATATCAAATATTTTTAAACAATTCATCGACAACGCCTGGCATATAATTGCATTTTCCATTAGTGTATATGTTTGATATTTAAACATATTAGTTAGATCATACATTCCAACGCAGTGCCATCAATGGTAGATATCTATATGCAACATACAACAAAAATAACGTTAAAGGGTCAAAATGAATGCGTAAATGGTTTGAATACAGGATTTTATTAGTCTGGATGTGCTAAGCAACGCTAGTTGTATGTTGCTTTAGTTTTAAAATAAACACACAGACAGTACAGTAATAAATGGATTTAATAACATATAAGAAAAAATCTTCGATTAAATTCACGACAAGAGACGGTAACATATTTATTATTTAGTTATGCTAGCTTAAGTTGAGTTCTCTTGGCAAATATTGACGAATAATGTCTGGTTCACATTTGCCCCGGGCGACCTAGGATAAATTTGACTACGATATTACGTACGATATTTTAGGCATCGTAGGTGGCTTTGGGCTACCGCGTCGGTGTGCACACTGTATACGATTTCCGTGCGATTTTGGTACTGAGAATCGGCATCAGGTTATTCGGAAGTCGTGTGCGAATGCGTTAAGGATGCCACTCGCTAGCTCGATACCCCGATGTTTCTTTCTGGCACTGTCCACAAACAGACCGTGATTTTGTCGCAAGATCATCGCACGGTCTCCAAACGATACGCTTGAGGACATCGTACTTTGCATCTACGATATGTTTACGAGCAACGGGCATACGATTTAAAACAAAGTTGTTTAACTGGCTTCGGCGCCCGTAACTTCTTACGATATGGTAACAAAATCGCACGGCTTCCCCAAGAAGCACGAAGGAACAGGGAATTGGCGGGCGTCGAAGTCCAAATGTAAACTAGGCATAATGGATGTTGCTCCGGATTACATTCTACTTTTGAGTATTTTAATTGTAATTAATTGAATCAGTTATCTTTTTTTATAAATTGTATAACTTCTGGGCCACGACTGTGCTTCGGGGTTCCATGACCGATTTAAACCACGAATGCGTTGCACTGACCGTTCGGAGGAGATTACCCCAGTTTTATTCATAATAATATTTTCATTAACTGCGTGTTTATTATTTGGTTTTTGGTTTGTGCTGTGTTGTAAATGCAAATTTTCACATGCATTTCAAAAGGACAATGTGCTGTTGAAAAGTGTTCTCTCCTACTAATGCAGTTGCAGTTTCATATGGTTTATATTTGTATTGAGTTATCGAATGGTATTGTCTGTAGTACAATTACTAACATGTTGTGTAAACATGAGATGTAGTATGAAACATAGTTAAATTATACGCAACATTGATTATACTTTCAGCGTGTAAACACGGATATTTTGGACTCAACTGCTCCAAACAATGCGGTCATTGTCGTAGCAGTGATGTATGCAATCACACAACTGGTCAGTGCCCTAATGAGTGTGCAGATGGATACTACTTCATTAACGACACAACGTGTTCAGCACGTAAGTATCCCACTGAAGTGTAAGTGTTAATAGTTTTATTGAACAATAACATAAATCACGTCGATGATGATACACATCTCACATACTACCACATGGCTGATTCCTTAACGTGGTGTGGTGATTTGAGTGCCTCGATGACCCGGCGAGCTACGCCAGCGGGAGTGTAAACTCCTGGCAGGGCTTCCCAAGCTGGACAGGTCGAAGGGTAGAGGACAGACGAATATCAGTCACCTCTCCTCGAGGCTAAGGGGTATGAGAAGGATCACTCAGACAGAAAAACCAAGGGCAGGAGATGCTCTACAGCCATGGCAGGCAAGTCTCCTACGACAAGGAAAAGTCGGAGAATAAACCACTGCTGAAGACGGATGCACTGGGCCAGAGTGCGCATAACGACAGTGCAACGCTTTCCACTCCAATGATGGACAACAATGGATCTTTGCGTGATGGTGCTCTGCCTGTGGAGTCCCCCCGGGCTGGTAGAGTGCCGGACCCCATGCCTCGAAGGGGTCCAACCCAAGCTACCGGAGGTCACCCCGTCCCGCTGCGAGGAGCCAGGCTACGGAGGCGGAGGGTAAATGCGACTGGCCAAGAAAGAACACCAAGCACTCAAGAGACCCCTCGACCGCTGAACATCCTTCAATGGAATGCGGAGGGAATACACAACAAAAAGCTTCCTTTCACTGAAAGACTGCATGCCGACAATATTGATGTAGCCTGTATCCAAGAAACCCACCTGAATTCAAACCACCGGTTCACCATCAGAGGATACCAAACCTTCAGGCTAGACAGAGAAGGAAGACACAAAGGAGGAGTGCTGATGCTCATCAAGAACAATATCCCAGGACAAGAAATTAAAGTAGTCACTAACCAACAAGCTGAAATCCAAGGAGTCAACATCACAATGGACAGGTCTGTAATTACAATATACAATCTGTACTGCCCCCAAGACAAAGAACTTTCCCTGCAGTACCTGGAAAACCTACCCACTGAGAACTGCTTGGTTGTTGGAGACTTCAACAGCCACTCAACCTGTTGGGGCTATGAAGAGACGGACAGAAGAGGAGAGGAAGTGGAGGACTGGCAGATTGATACCCAAATGGTTCTGCTGAATGATCCAGAAGACCCACCCACCTTCTTCTCACACAGGTGGCTGTCAACTTCTACCCCAGATCTCGCCTTTGCAACTGATGAT
Organism: Congeria kusceri; assembly: GCA_027627225.1. Taxonomy (NCBI): domain Eukaryota; kingdom Metazoa; phylum Mollusca; class Bivalvia; order Myida; family Dreissenidae; genus Congeria; species Congeria kusceri. The sequence goes on along the minus strand of CM051025.1, from coordinate 590,738 downwards.
CTCACCAGAGGGGTACTGAGCCAGTTAGGAGGCAGCGACCACAGACCAGTAAAGCTGGCCATCAACCTGCAGTACAGACCACAGAACTCAACAACGTTCCCAAGGTGGAACTACAAGAAGGCAGACTGGAACATGTTTGCAAGCCTCACAGACCTCTACACCAGGGGCCTAAAAACAGACGACCTTAACATTAACCGAGTCACCAGGAACTTCAATCAGGCCATTCTGAAAGCGGCTTCCGAGACAATCCCACGGGGCGCACGTAAGAACTACAGGCCCTACTGGACGGAAGAGCTTCAAGAACTTGAGGACCAAGTCAGCAGCAGCAGACAGGAAGTAGAGGAGAATCCCTCTGTTGACAACAACATCGCCCTGAAAGCAGCCACTGCTAAGTACAGAAGAGCCTACCTTCAAGCAGCAAGATCTAGCTGGAGAGAAAAAACCGAGAGGAACACATGAACAAGCCGTTCAACCATCATGAACTAGCAGACGCCATGAAAGCCTTGCAAGAAAGAAAATCCCCAGGGCCAGACAAAATAACCAACGAGATGCTTCTACATTTAGGCACAAGGGCAAAAACACAGTTACTGAAAATCTTCAACAACAGCTGGAAGACTGGCCATGTTCCACAAATCTGGCGAGAGGCTGATATGGTCAGCATACAGAGAAAGTCGAAGCTAGAGCCAAGCTGCGGTTAGCACTCATGAAAAAGCTAACCGGCACAACATGGGGGGCAGATGCAGCAATCCTCAAGAAGATGTACATGGGCAGCGTTAGACCAGTCCTTGAGTATGGGGTGACGGCATGGGGCACAGCAAGCAAGTCAAACTTTGACAGAGTCAGCAAGGTGCAGAACCAGGCGGCCAGAATCATCACTGGCGCCATGCGGTCAACCCCTATTCAAGAGCTGGAAACCATCACGGGTCTTGAGCCCATAGAAGACAGAAGGGACACCAAACTCCTCACCCAGGCAGCAAAGTTCAAAAGACTGCCAAATTATCCCATGAAAGACAGACTGTGCCAACCAACAAAAGGAAGACTGAAGAGAGGGAGCTTCATCCACCAGACGAGGGTTTTGGAAAGGAAATGCCAAGATATCCTGGATCAAGAACCCAAAGATATCCCCCCGTACCTTGAAAACCCAGGCTGGAGCGATGCTGAAAGACCCCAGATACACAGCAGTATTCCTGGCATTGGCAAGAAAGACTCCCAGAGCGATGCTGAAAAGAAGACCATCTCCATGGAACACATCATCAACTCCTACCCACAACACAACTGGACTCATGTCTACACTGATGGGTCTGCTGACCAGGCTGTCAGAAGTGGTGGTGCCGGAATCTACATCAGGTACCCAGGAGGTAGAGAAGAACACATCTCCCTCGCTACTGGCCTCTACTCCACCAACTTCAAGGCTGAAGCAGTAGCGCTCAAGACAGGTGCAGTCCACATTGAGCACAGTCCACTCTCCTCCAACAACGTTGTGTTCTTCAGCGACGCAAAGTCAGTCCTGCAGGCCCTAGACACTGTCAGAGACAAAGAACTGAACGACCTGTCATCTGCCTTGACCTCCCTGTGCAGAGCCCACACGGTCGTGCTGCAATGGGTCCCTTCTCACTGCAACATACTAGGCAATGAAGCCGCAGACACTCTGGCAAAGGAGGGCACCACAAAAGAACAGAATGACAGGTCAACCACCTTCAAAGAAGCCAAGACCATCATCAAGGCAAAGCAACACACCAAGTGGCTACAATAGCACCCACGAAACAACCGAAATGACCCATACCACCTGCTCTCAAGATCTGAGCAGGTCCTCATATTCAGGCTGCGGACAGGCCACAACCGTATGAACCACCACCTTTTCACCAAGTTCAGATTTGGCCAGTCAGACCAGTGCCCCTGTCAGACAGACAGCATGACAACAGAACACTTGCTGCAGTCCTGCCCACTACACAATGGCCTCAGGCGCCAGATCTGGGCGGAGGAGACCACGATGCAAGGGAAGCTCTATGGCAGTCTGGAGGACCTGCGGCGCACGGCGACCTTTGCGCAGAGAGCCGGCGTGTCCATCTGAGTGATCGACAAGAAGAAGAAGAAGATACACATCTCAGAATATAATTAATTGAACATGAATTTAAAGAATGTATTTAACTCATAAAGGACTTTCGTACGAATAATTAAGCGTATATATACCACTAGTTTTGAATATTTGGTAGCCATTTAGTTGATTTAGACAGCTGCACACAAACCGAATAAATACTTGTTTAAAAATCAAGTTATTCAATTTTAGACTCGTATTCAGATATCGGAGAGATTATACATATAATAAAATATAATTCAATGTATCAATTACGCATACTAATCAAGTAACATCGTCTATACATCCAGCTTGTCAACCAGGATATTTTGGCTTCAACTGCTCCCAACTATGCAGTCAATATTGTCGAAGCAATGATGTCTGCAATCACTTAAATGGTAGATGTCCTGACGGGTGTGCAGAGGGATACGACTTCACAAACGATAAAACGTGTTCAAAACGTACGTTAACCGATAACATAAATTATTTAAGAATTGAATAATGTTTTTCTTCGCTTCATCGGTGTATGAACTGTCGGGTTTTCTGCATTTCATCGGTGTATGAATTATCGGGTCCCGACAGTGCATACACTGATGAAATGTAGAAACATTTTATTCAATTTTTATAATAACCACAAAAAGTGGATATTAACTTTTCTTTTAACTGTCGAAGAGCCGCAACTGACGTGTAACCTCCGGCGTAGCAATCCCAGTTTTAATTTCGGTTTCATTTCTGTCGAACGGCCTTTCTAATATCTCGGCAGACATTTACAATCACTGTGGATCATTTTGTAGTGGACGTTCTTGTAAAAACAGTTCAAATTTCCCAACAATTTCATCTTCTGCAACACCGGCAAGCGATAAATCGGTCAATAGTGTACACGCAAACAATGATAACGCAAACGATTTAGCGAAGAGTGAATGACAGAAAACATCGTAAAGGTTCGTGCAAATCAATTACGTCATTTAGCAAATGAAGAATGAAAAAGTAGTACGGTCATGAATAATAACGAGGTAATTTGCATACCCAACCGGTTCATCGGCGTATGAATGACAGGTCATGTAGGCGGATCATCCAATCAGAATGCAGCGTTCACGTGAAAATGCAAAAGGTTGTAATTATGTCTGTTAAATAAAGCGAATTATGTTATTTGAGATGCGAGGATTGGGAGTAGATATTTAATTAGTCTATATTTTTTTTTCTGTTAAGCGGATGGTTATTGAATGTTGTTTGTCCTGGATTGACAAATAATGGCTTTTGATTTGGGAGTATTAATTTGAATCCTCATTTTGGTACTTAGGTAAAATGTACTGTTAAACACGTTCAACGATGGCTAAGACAGCATAGGAAACATTTGATGCGGATCACGTTATCGCCGAAACAAAATGAAATAGAAAGAGCCTATGTACATTGCCCATCATTATTTGTATTTTAATATGCTTGTAAATGTATTCTTGTACAAGTCAATGTGTTCACGCCAACTTGGATAAAACGTTTGGTCAACATGAACAGATATATGAATTGGATTTATTAATAATTGACTAATGACCTAGTTTTTTGTTCACCTCATTTGATGAGATTATTTAATAGCCCGACACAAAATGTATACATCTTTACGGTATTCAACAAGAAATCGAGCACAATACTAATAGAATATGTAATAATAATGAATAATATGAATGACAGTAATCATGTTATTCATAATTGTTACTCGTAATCATATGTTGTAAGAGATTGTCAAAATATGTGTAACATGTTACAAATTTAAAAAAAACAAACAAACAAAACCAACAACATGATATGTACACTGTTTACACATTCAGCCTGTCAATCAGGATATTTTGGACCCAACTGTTTCATTACATGCAGTCATTGTCAAATCGGTGATGTCTGCAATCACATAACTGGCCAATGTCCTAATGGGTTGCAGAGGGATACGACTTCACTAACGACACAACGTGTTCAGCCCATAAGTATCGTAGTAGAGCATCCGACATTTAAATACGCATTATCCGATCTATTAATTACACAATTCAATACACACGATTTATGTGTTATACTATTTTAAATTCATACATGTTAACAGTAATGTTCTGGACATAATTATGTTGCATGCATGGCGAGAAGGTTCCCGACAATGTTTAAGTACTTTTCAGCAAGTTGTTGGATTCGCAGGTTTACAATTTCTCTGATTTAATTAATATAAACGCATACACATAAATCCGCTGAACAGTAGTGGTAAGCTATAAGCGCTGGTTCGACGTCTTAAAGCACTCACCAAATTAAAACGTACGCCAAAATCTGATTTTATTCTAATGATGTTTTGCTTTTGCTAATAAGCAAAATGTGATTTCTTACCTAATTTCGCATACACATACCCCCACACCCAATATTTAAACTATTACAATTTGGTATAGTTAATAGTTAAGGGTTAGTTAAGTTATATAGAAAATGTCCCGTTTTGTTTCATGACCTAAAATTGGACAATAGGTGAAAAAGTACATATGGCTACAATTGTATCAGTGTGAGTCAGTAAGCCACGAGTGACAGCCTCAATAGATCGTGTCTGCCATCTGTGATGACAAATGTGAATCTGGGAGCAAATATGACGACCAGTTTATAATGAAAAACGAAGTGGTTTTATTTCATACGTTTGCAACAAACTTTAGGTCGATAGTAAACCCAACCCATGATTGTTATGTTTCAATAACACGTACATATGGGCATAATCTCTGTATTGGTAATATAATACATGTAATTGAAACAGTTGTTGATGATGCTAAACATATATAATAATACCACAGGATAAATAATACATAAAGGCCTTAATATATGATTGTAGGCTCACAACTATTTCTTAAACATTCATGACTGTCAGGTGATCATGTCAATGGCGTAAGTGTTTGTGCGCAACAATAAGAAATAATTGCCTTTTCTCTCAATTGTAGGCTTTAACATTTGTACTTTCTGTTCATATGAGTTATATCTAGTTTGATGCTGAAAATGTATGTAAGTATGTATGCACATCATATTTAAAAAATCAGTGCCAACTAACATGCTTTCATATTAACCATATTGGTTGTGTACAACAACATTCAAAGTTTACAAATGAGTGGCTACAATATTATTTGACGGCGAATCTTATATTTTAAGTTTTACAGTACAAATATCTGAATATTGCACATGTTTATTCATACAATATAATAAAGGACCATTTTGAAAAAGAATACAACCGTTTTCAGCTTGTGACTATCCATATTATGGCAAGAACTGCTAGATGGATTTTCACTGTGACAGATGCCATAACGTTAATGGGTCATGTGCCTTATACTCGCGCATTTGTTACGACGGGTACCACATGCAAAATGGAAAATGCATTAATAAGTAACAGACTGAATACTAACAGACTGAATACGAAAGTGAATGTTTTTAGCTAAAACATTACCAATGAACATTTGCTTACAATATTCGAACTCAGAAACTATGGACATTCTTATTTCACGGTTTGCCATTGCAACAAATGTCACAATGGGAATGGCTCGTGTCCATTGTGCAAATATCACTGCCATGAGTGCAGACATGCTTATTAACCGCATTAAATATGAGATATATTACACTTAATAAACAGTTATGTTTAAATAAGACACATGTAACAAAAATGTGTAAATGCAACCTCAGATTAATATTTAAATATTTTGATGATAAATCATTGACTGGAAATTGCAGAGTATACTGAAGCTGCAACGAGTCCGCCGTCTTTTGCTGCTGCTATAGGAGGTGGTGTCGGTGCTTCAGGGGTCGTCATAATCGGGATTGTTGCAGCCGTTATTTACTATAAACGGAGACATTTTAAAAAGTAAATCGACGTTTTTCTACGGCCTTCCACAAATGGTTCTACACTAATAGTACATATTTATGAACACACTGTTACTATTCAAAGCACACTCGATTAAGGAATTAGTGGGTTGTTTCGTATTGTATTTTATTAAATTTGAGCATATTCTAATTGTAATTTAAGAAACAGCGACAATCGGGAGTTTTTCAATGATATCGCAACATCTTCGGCGTCACTACCACAATCACCTGCGCGGTCAGAAAAAGAACACAAAAGTTCACATACGGCTATAAGTGAAAATGCCTACGCCAATGCTAAAGGTATGAGTAAATGTTTGAACCTGAACAATCCGTTATAGAGTAACATGTATCAATCTATTTAAATCTATTTTAAACGGCCGTATTAAAAGGATTATGTCATTGAAAAGGGACTCATGGAGGCAGTTTTGAAAAAATGTAATTAAGATATTTATACTGACATATAATAATGGTTAAAACAGGGTATATATGATGAAAAACGATTGCACACATTCTAAGATAAAAATGCATTTATTATATGGGTCTTGTTTGTTTGGCCCTTTTCATGTTTACATTTTGACGTTATAATTGTGAATATTTTCTACAACCATAGTTTACACTCTACTTGTTTAAGCGCAGCATACTGTCATTTCTTCCGATGACTTTAAAGTCGTGATTTCGATCCCTGTTTGGGGATTTATTTTTTTTAACATTTTTGCTAATTTGTTTTTATCAAATATCGTATTGTGTATCATATTATGTGTTATTTATTCCATAAAAATGTCCTTATAAAGCGCGTTTCTATCATATAATATCAGTTATAGTGTACTAAGAATTCAACCTTACGACGACATAGGCCCTTTAAATCAACAAGCAATACTATCGTACAATGCGATCGATGGCGAAAACATACGTGAAATGTTGTTTTTTTTTAATTCTACTAAAATAACAAGCAATTATTTAAATTTAATTTAGGAGCCATATATATTTTAGTTAGAAACATAATATTAAACAATAACATACCTGTCAAGGTCTTTAGTGCGATTAAGAGTAATAACTTGGTTGAATGGATGTCGGGTGTCAGGGGTCTAAATGGAGCGAAAGCAGTATCCTTGGCAACTGCATTTGTCTTTATAACTTTTAAGTTCGTATAGTTAAGTCTGTCTTCAAAAAGGTATTCATATAATTATCCATTCTTAAAACTACAAGTTTTCTTATAAATATAGATGAATAATAATGCATACGTCCACATGTATATTTATTTATTTGTCACAGTGAACAATTATATATAGCGACACATATTTTTCACATTTGCATACTTCTCCAAATTATTGATACATGTATTATTTTCTTAACAATAATAAAAGGTCAAATGTTTAAAAGGTTAAATGCATAAGTTCATCACTGAATCTAAATAAATATGTCTATGAAGGAAAACAATTAACACGCACATTTATTTTTTAAACAAACTATAAGTTGTATTTTGGTATCATTGCATACTTTTAGTGTTTAATATTGCTTTAATAAGTACATAACTTTATGTGAAAAAAGTTGACTTTTGTCAGTATCTGAAGCTATATTCTTTATCTAGTCGTACCTTTTTACCTCAACCCGACATGTCAGATTTCACAGTGATTTTTTTAAGCGTGAAATTATTTGGAGTGAGCGTAAGGGTATGATTTAAAGCCTGAAAGCATGACTATCTATCTGAAAGCGTACGACTTGACAGGTATGCAAAAAGTAACCCCCAAGATACTTTCGATACAAACACGGCGATTGAAAACGTTCTTTTTGTGCTATGCGTTTAAATTATAGAAAGGATAAGACAGATAGTAAATTTGCAAAATGTGTAAATATCTTTTTATTTTCTCGCAGCTTCTGACTCAGACTATTACAGTTTTAATGCCGTTGCTCACGGCAATCAGTTGCACGAACTGTGGGCATATATACATGAGAAAAGCCAAATTGGTTCAACGCATTTCGAAGATGAGTTTGAGGTAATAATTGTGTGCTTTAAAAAAACTATAGTCGCTCTATTGTTTCTAAACCTATTTGCTTGTAATAAAAGTTAGTTCTGTGTTAAAACATGTATTTGATTACAATTAGTATATCGCACTAATATATATTTACATGAATCCGCATTATTATATATTTATATGAATCTAATTAATTTTCTATAACATTCGTTCATTAATTTTGTATTTATGTAATTAAAACTGAACCTAACATAAAAAACATATTGTTTCACGGTTCACTGTAAGTTTGCAGCATATTAATATCTTGTTATTTTATTTAGAAATTACCTACCGGTTTGGTTCGAAAGCACGACGTCGCCTCTGCTGGCTCCAATAAAGGCAAAAACCGTTACAAGGAGTTATATGCATGTACGAGCTAACACACATAAATTATAGTAATTAAATATCAATGACCTAGCTGGATGTAAGTTTCACATTTATTCCACATGTCTTTCTCACGTTCATTAACGACGAACGGGACAGTTACACTCAATGTGTATACGAAAACCTAACAAGAAATCAGATAAAAATGTTTACTAATAATCTTTTGACTAAATGTGACAGTTAAGCTTATTTACCTGTCAGTACATTTTTGTTTTAAATTTCCGGTACTTGCGTAATTTAAATAAAAAATTAATTACAATTGAAAAAAAAGCGGCCCTTTTGTATCAAAATACAAGATGCAACTGATAGTTTTTTTTTTTTTACAGATGATGACTCACGAGTTGTCTTGAAAAAGGACAGTCCAAGTGATTCCGATTACATTAACGCCAGCTATATTCATGTAACTGTGTTTAATTCCTACTACACATACATTGAATATTGCTAAATTAATTGACGCAGTAGCAAACCAATAAAACGTTTAAGCATACATGTATGAACACTAAACAAATAAGAAAACATAAATAAATACATAAATAATGTGTTAATGCATTTCAGGGTTTTGGTAAACTGAACAAATTCATCGCATCTCAAGGTAATTAGTAGTTTCGTATGCAACCGATCACTCTACTTTTCTTTTTCAGGCATATGATCGTGTTGTCGGCGATAAGATTGCGCATATATGTATCTCTGATTGCATATTAATGTTAAATGCACTTAATAATACAACTAAAAACGCCACCGGCTTCAAAAAAAACAAACGCATGCTCCTGAATAAAATAAATATATTACATGATGTGTATGTAATTTGTATTCTTAGCTTATAATTATCATTTTTAGCCGGATTTTTCAACTAAAAACGCCACCGGCTTCAAAGAAAAAACGCATGCTCCTGAATAAAATAAATATATTACATGATTTGTATGTAATTTGTATTCTAAGCTTATAATTATCATTTTTAGCCGGATTTTTCAACGAAAAATCTCGGCTTATAGATTAGCGAAAACCGGTCGGTTTGGTGGGCGGTCGGGCGTTTGGGCGGTTGGGCGGGCGTTGCAATGTCGTTTACATTTTGCGTAAAAGTTTCGTATTCCTGTCATATTTTCAAAAGTTCTTGGTCAATCTTCATGAAACTTTACAGAAATGTTCATTGAATGCTCCTCTACCAAATGTATGAAACGGGTTCCGCTTTACTGCACAAAATGGCCGCCACAGCTAAAAATAGAAATATGTCTAAACGCCATTTTCTTCTAAATCTATTGCTAGATTTTCAAATAATTTTAAACAAATGTGTGTTTAGTGTTTCTCTACCAAACTTATTCAAATGGTTCCGCCTCACTACACAAAATGGCCACTAGAGCTAAAAAAATAATTTTCATTAAAGTTTCGTATTCCTGTCATATTTTCAAATGTTCTTGGTCAATCTTGATGAAACTTTACAGAAAGGTTTCTTCAATGGTCTTCTACCAAACCTGTGAAAATAGTTTCGATTCACTGCACAAAATGGCCACCAGAGCTACAAATTGAAATGTGTCTAAACGCCATTTTCTTCCAAACCTATGGCTAGATTTTAAAATAATTTTACACAAAAGTTTGATTAGTGCTCCTCTAACAAACTTATTCAAATGGTTCCGCCTCACTGCACAAAATGGCCACTAGAGCTAAAAATAGTATTTGGGTTAAAGTTTCGTATTCCTTTCATATTTTCAAAAGATCTTGGTCAATCTTCATGAAACTTTACAGAAGTGTTCCGTGTATGGTCGACTATCAAACTTGTGAAAAAGATTCCGCTTCACTACACAAGATGGCCGCAAGAGCTAAAAATAGAATTAAAATAGAATAGAATATAAACGCCATTTTCTTCTAAACCTATGGCTAGATTTTCGAATAATTTTACACAAATGTATGTTTAGTGTTTCTCTACCAAAGTTATTCAAATGGTTCCGCCTCACTGCACAAAATGGCCATTAGAGCTAAAAATAGAATTTGCGTTAATGTTTTGTATTCCTGTCATATTTTCACAAGTTCTTGGTCAATCGACATGAAACTTCACAGAAATATTCCTTGAATGGTTTTCTACCAAACTTGTGAAAATTGTTTAGCTTTACTACACACGATGGCCAACAGAGCTAAAAATAAAATTATGTCTCAACGCCATTTTCTTCTATACCTATATCTAGATTTTAAAATAAGTTTTACACAAATGTTCGTTTAGTGTTCTTCTACCAAACTTATTGCACTCACTGCACACAATGGCCACAAGAGCTAAAAACTGAATTTGCTTTAAAGTTTTGTACTCCTGTCATATTTTCTAAACTTCTTGGTAAATCTTGATGAAACTTTACACTCTACCAAGATTATTCAAATAGTTCCGCCTCACATTCCATAAATGGCCACTAGAGCTAAAAATTGAATTTTCGTTAAAGTTTTGTTTTCCTGTCGTATTTTTTAAAGTTCGTGATCAATCTTGATGAAACATTACTGCATACATGTTAGATCATCGACATGAAACTTCCATTCTTCTTCACCAACATTGACTTGTACATGTACCCCCATCTGCAAAATAAAAATCCGGACTTAATGCGGTGTCCGCATTTTTCTCATGTATTAATTGCACTGTTTTGTTTAGACACAAGTGTTAACCCTCTGCTGTGTAAAATGTACTGCATTTAATCATTTAGGCCCTACGCAGAAAACCATAGACGACTTTTGGCGTTTGATTTGGCAACAGGGAATACAGAAAATAGTCATGCTTACAAATCTGATTGAAATGGGAACGGTACTTATTCAGATCACTATTTTGTTTTCTCTGGCAAAAAAACACATGTTTGTTCTGAAACGAGCAAATGAATTGTCAGTATACTTAGTATTAACTTGTTATGACAGACTATAGTGAATACACCTTGGCTTATATGTACCGAAATCTCCTTACTCACGAAGTACGATATAATGGTACTTTTTTAGGATGTTTTATAAGCAGACACGATTACATATATATTTGTCTTTAATAGCATTATTGTAATTGATCAATGGTATTCGAGATTATGTGTTGCACCTCTTAATACCAAAACACTCCTCTTCTTAAACAATCAATGTTTGCTATAGATGAAGTGTATTCAATAATGGCCAGAAGACCTTTACGGTGAGTGCAAACACGGTGGCGTTCACATCAAGTACGTTGATATCAAGGAAAATTATGACTACAATATCAGGACACTTCAAATCACTAAGGTACAATCGTGTGAATACATAATGCATAATCGATTAACAGTAGTATAAACAAGTGTTCAGCTAATGATAACATTATACAATATGCCTTTAAAACCTATCAATAGATAACTGATTTACCAAATACATGTGTCATTTTATGAACAATAAACATGCCGCAATTTACACTTGACTTAATACAGTTTCGAATGGATAGTTTAACAACGTTGGTCTCTAACCAATTTATAATCCGTTTTGAGAGAAATTATTAGTATTTTATACTTATGTTCTTTGATAGCTTGCTAAATATAAGCCCGTGACTATCTTACAGGGTGACGAGACTAAACGAGTCAGCCAGTTCCATTTCAGGTCCTGGCCTGACAAAGATGTTCCCGACACGACATGGTGTCTTGTAGACTTCTGGAGAGCGGTGGATACAAGCGACGACTCAAACATGTCACCGATTGTTGTGCATTGCAGGTTGTTTGATATTCTCTAGTATGCTGTATTCATCATATCTGTGTCGCGGAAATTATGCAAAGCAACATGTGTTATTTAATTTTAGTGCGGGTGTTGGTCGAAGCGGAACGTTTATCGCTCTTGACAACTTGATTGCACAAGCAAGGATGGAAAAGTGTGTCCGACCTCTACTCGTGGTTGAGGCTCTACGGGAACAAAGAGTGAACATGGTCCAAACAAAGGTGCTACACTAATGATTCTAGCAAGAACATGTATAGTCTGAATAAAAATATAGTATAAGGTTACTATATTCATTTTTCCCCAAAGTAACGTTGGAAGTTATACCTCGTTTGTTTTAATTCATAATATATGAATACAGTTGTGTGTGTTCAATTTTTTCGAGTACATGGCTACGTGTACATATGCGTTCCTTGTGTATCTTCACACATATAAAGACAAATATGTGTTTTATTCAGGCACAATACAAATATCTGCACGACGCTTTGGCTGAGGCCATACTCACTGGAACTCATCACGTTGAAACGAGGCAGTTTGAGAGTGTCTTCAACTACATGATTGGCATGGACACTGGATCCAAGAAGACAAGAATCGAGCAGCAGTTCGAAGTACACTGTTTGATTCTTTATTGAACACTTATTTGACGTGTTGACTAATTTAATATAACTTTCATAAAGGTATCTGTGGTTTGTATAATGTACCGTGAAGTATTTATTTTAGTTAATAACGAAAAGTGCGGATTACGCACGAGTGCAGAACAAAGAACTGTCGACAACCGACCTAGAATACGACACTATCTGCATGGTGGACGTGCAAAGTAAGCAGGAATTAGTGTTGTTAATCAGTGTCCAAAATTTTAGTAGATTAATCATCAACAAGTTCTGACTGAATATCAGATTAATCACGAGTCTTGCTGGTAAAGGAATTATACCCTAAACAGCAACGTTTCAATGATTTACACTGTTTTATTTAGTTTGGCAATAAATATGTGTCTGATTTATATAGCAATTATGAAGAAAATAGGCATAAAACATGTTTTTGTAAATACAGTTTGTGAACTGCATTTACCTACTAAAGCGCTGGACTTGTGACAAGAAACATAATTATCAAATATATTAATTGACAAGTTAAACAACCGCACACAAACTATTAATATTGATCTTGTGTTGGTTCAAAAATGCAAAACAAATGCAGAGTCCTCCAATCGACCAGATCAGGCAATAACACAGGGGTTATTGCTGGGGTGAAAATATATGTAAAAATTGTCTTAATGCATGATGGGTACCAGTACTTCATTTTCGGTACCAAATCTGTGTGTCGATGACCATAAGGTCTCAGACAAATTTGAATATAGGAAGTGTAGATGATAATACAGCTTTACTCTAAGAAGGAAGCATAACAAGACCGCAATCATGACTTGACCTTTGCACAGCCGTCCCCATTATATTTCTGAACTTCAGCATTAACACTAATCCTCCAAAACTGAATGCGAAAATGTGGATACCAGGAGAAAGAAAATATACAAGGACCACAATTTTCTTATTTTTATGTGTAAATTTTATAACCCTTGTTTTGACCTTTCACAAAAGTAAGGTCTCTATCTTTAACAATACTGAGTGGAACCATCATGGTCTTCTTTGTAATTAAGACATGACAGCTTTGCTAGAGACGAATATTAGTTCAATCAATCATATTAAAATATATAAATGTATACATTTTATTATGTTAATCCATGTATTTAATGAAATGTGCATGTGTGTTATTTATTATATTATCTGGACACTGAAACATGTAAATGAATTCGATCACTTGTTCAAGTTCAAAGAAAGGGATTGGAAATTTTTCCAGAAATAAAACTCATGCATAGATATCTTCAATTAATCGACAAATTCCAAATCTTAATCGACTAATTAATCAGTACCTATTAGTCGTTGATTAATCGATTAAATGATTTATCGTCACAACACAAGCAGGAATACGAGTGATAAGATTTCTTAACACATTATGATATGTGCGATTGAAGATCTATAGTAATATTGCTTGACATAGAGGCATACAGCAAAGTTTGGAATATTTCATTGCAGATGGAGCCACACCTAAAAATGTGACTGAGACTAACGAACAGCTGATTGTCTTACCCGTATGTTTGTTGAATTGTGTATATTTAAAATACACTTTATGAAATATATTATTATTCATGTATATTTAGTATGGTATGTACAGCGCAAGCGTAACTTATGTTTAAAATAATATGGAAAATATGATCGTTAAAGTATCCTGTGTTTCTAGGCGCTTGGTGAGAAAAGAGCATTTATAGTGTTAGCTGCATCACAAGATCAAACTGTGGAAAGTCTGTGGTCTCTTGTCGAGAAGCAACACTGTAAGACCATGATTGAGTTTTCGCCAATGTCCGAGAGTTCAAAGCAGGTAATACATATATTGTTCCAACAAATTAAGTGTGATAACATTCGTCGCTACCATATTTCACAATTATCACTAAAACATTCATACATACATTTTAGAGGAACACTTACTTTGGCGTGAAAGATGGCGGTCGTGTAGGGAGATATAACGTCACTTTGACAGAGGAAAACTGCGATGACGGCTTTGTGGAGAGAACATATTCTTACAATGAAGACTCTGTAATTATACATGGTTTAACATAAAAGCGATTGATCTTTAAAGTGATAAAATATAGCATGTATAGTGTTATACATTAAATATTTTGACATGTGATTGGCCTGATGTATTTGTATAAAGCAAAAGACAATCCTGTTTATTATTCCCTTTGTCAAAGATGTCGGGGTATATTGGTTTGCTAATGTCGGTCCGTCTGTCGATCCGTCATTAGACAACTATTGGTTCCGCTCTCAAACAAATTTCATCAGATCTTCACCTATCTTCATGCAATAGTTTCTATAATATATCGGCCAAATCGCCCCCAGATTGTGTCGAATTGTGGAATTAATGCCTTTGATTTATCTATAATTGGCCTTTAGGGGTTTTTGCGCTCTCACAGTTTTCATCCGATCTTCAGAAAAACGTGATGAAAATATGTTAGGACATAATATTTTAACCAAGTTCGTTGATCAACAAAATCGCCCCATAAACTGCAGATTTATGGCCCTTAATTTATATAAAATTTGTCATTTTGGCAGTTTCCGCTCAATATGTCAAACAGTGTTCATGCGATCTTTGGCAAACTTAATAGTTTAAAGATTGCTTTCTAACTTATAGGGGGCTTAACTGATTAACAAACAGCTCTTGTATTTGATTCAGTTTGGTATGTGTTTGTTTTACAGAAAGGTATCAGTCTTAAGACACTTAAACAGTTCCATGTCTTCGGTTGGAAAGAACAGCAGGGCAGACAGTCCATGCTAGATCTTATCGAGACGGTACTAACATGGCAAAAGGACCTCTCGACTGGCACACCGATATTAATTAAAGATAGGTAATATTAAGTGCTAACGGTTTAATTAATCTTTTGTAAACACGGTTTCGACATGTCTGCTGAATATTTAATTGATACTAATTGTTTCTAGCTGATAGGTCCTGGGCCGTTATTACGGTATCGTAATAAATTGTTATATTCAATTTTAAACATACACATCTAACGTCTAACAACTCCTGTGTATGATACCCAAATGGTGTTGACAATTTCGGATGAAGTGAATATTTAATGACTCAAATGAATGAAAACTTTGGGATTTAAGGGATATAGTATCCAATATCATCTTATGAGCGTTATAATCATTACCGTTTAAGGATTGTTGGTTCAAAGGTCTTATTAACTTAATAAGAATGACGCTGACTTAAGTGTTATTCAATAATGTTTTCAAACAGTATATTTGAAACAAATTTATTACACTGTAGCTCAATTCGTCTTTGAACCCAATATTATCAGAATTGCACGCATAATTTCAGTTCGAACTTCCGCACATGTGGGTTAGTTGCTGTGTTGTTGAGCGAGATATGTCGCATCGTGAAGCACAATGGACACATCAACCTTGTGGAAACAGTAACGTCACTGAAGCAGCAGAACAAACACATTATCCACAACGCTGTAAGATATGATACATATTCAGGCATTGTATAGTACATGTTTATGACAATTGCTAAAGTAATATGCTGTATGTGTTATTAGGAAACAATACTTAATATTTATTTACAGTACATTGTATGTTCATATAATATAGTGGATGTGTATGCATATGATATACGCCCCAATCATTAGTGTAAGTAACGGTACTTGTCTGGTTTTCAGGCACAGCTCAGGTTCTGTTACGAAGCAATCCTGGCGTACGTTCAGAAAATAGGAACCTACCAAAACTTCGAGGAGAATCAGCTTTGAATGCTGCTCAGTGGAAATGACATTATTGCCTTTTGTGTATATTGTGTACATAGTTCTAATACATTTACCTATTTACGTGTTTCTTTTATTTGTGTAATCGGTAATGTTTGCTACAACCATAATCACAGACTGTGTGATTGTGTATGCTGTTTGAAGTCACTTGAATACTCCTTAAGTTTAGTTTAATTTTATAAATGATGTATTACACATCATTAAGGACCAGGCACTAGTTTATTCTAATTGTTATACAATATAAATAAGACACGCACGAGTTAAACACAAAACATAGCACTGTTTCGTTGATCTGGCTTTTAGCACAATTTAACGTGACCTTTCTTATGACGGCTGAACTATTTCACTATGGTTACATATATGTGTTAATTGATAGAATGTCGAAAAATCATTCAGACAATAACACATACATACTTCAAAATGATGCTGCGTATCATTGAATTGTTTGATACATGTACTCTATATTGGTAGTGTGTATTAGCAATTAGTATTTCAAGATTGTGTCCAAAATTTGGTAAAATCTATTGTACGTGCACACAAATAGACAAAGCGTCGTGAATGTTTATACATGTATTTGGAAACAGGTAAAGTAATTCAAAGGTTTTACTATTGATGTATATTATATATAAGAACACACATTATTGTTTTCCAGTTGTGTTTCTTGTTGAATTTATTCGTTCTACTTCTACTACTGGACAATAGATTCCGACGAAGACGACGTACATCATGTCATTAAATATTCGTATAGCAATGTATATCAGGCAGGTCTATATCCTCCTAAAATCCGTAAACTGCTATTATAAAATGCTAAATTCGATTTCCAAATGTGGCATATTATGTTTTATTTGCTTTCAGTTAATTGGACAGGGACAGTTGTTCAATTTCATAGCTGTTGAACTTTTATCATCACCATTTACTTTTTTTTATAGCGTATGTATATAATTATATATTTACTAAATACTAGTATACCTATTATAATAAAAAAGTATACATTAGCATTAGTAAACGTTAGCATATTTTATCATAGAGCTTTATTTTTGGTCATATCTGGGTTGACATATGTGTATGCATGGTATTTTGATATGTTTATATTATGTAATCTTTACAATTGTTATTAGTTATTACCTAGTAAAAGTAATGCAGTTTCAAAGACAGCGTTATATTGTATGCCTTCATGTTAAAAGTCTATGTGAACGAAAAATGTGTTTCCTATTGCACTATTAATGATATTATATGATAGAAAGGCTCCTTTCTAATACATATGCATTAAATGAATAATACATATTATAAATGATAACGAGATATTTAATAAAAACAAAGTAGCCAAACAGTTTGACAAAATTAAAACTCCAAGCGTTATCGAAATCCCGACTAACGAACCATCAGAATAAATGACAGTTCGATGGTATTATCTGATTGAACAAGCATTGTAAAAGGTTTGTGATTTTGTTTATATTGAATTTTAATATATTTCCAAAGAATTTATGTTGTTAAATATTTGAAAAGGGATTTAGGGTATGTTGCAATAAATATTAAAATTGCCATCTATTTGTCACGATTATACACATTCTTAGTGTTATAATAATATCTATTTATAGTCCTTCCACACGATCCCATGATACAAACATGTGTACGTTAGACTAGACTATAAAAAATTAAACGTCTGCCAGCTCTATATATTATGTACAATAAAAGTGGTATGACACTAAAAATATGTTTGTATCACTACAAGAAAACCGTGCCGATTATAAAAATAAACGTCAGATGAGTCTCAAAAATATAGATATACATGTTTTAGCATACTAGAAGTTTTATTTTCTCATCACATGTAAATGATAATGACACTCCTGTCGCATTAACAGAGAAGTTCATTGATGGTTCAGCTGGAGATTTTGTCTGTGAATGTTGCACAGCAAACCAACTACGGGCTTTATTCCAAATGAAACTGGCAAACCATTTTATGTTGAACGAATTATATCCCTAAGACGAGCAGACAACGGTTTGGCTTAATTTGTATCGATTTGCTGTATCTAATTGTGAAAGTACACATGTATGATAATTGGTTAGTTCTAGGCAAACTATTGTATGATGCCGTCCACCAGATAGACCAGAAGTGTTTAGCCCCCATGCCAAATTTATATACATGTAAAATATTTATATACATATGATTACAGAAATACTTTATAAATTCAACAAGAATGCAATTTAGCAACAACGTCTCACAAAATTGGCACTTTTATCCCGCCATATAAATGAGTAACAATTTTGGAATCATTTATTGCATCATTTATGAATTAATTCATGACGTTAGAATACACAGACTTGTGAACTTTAATCTTAGATCGCGCATTTGACTGTATTGATTGCCGAAAAAAAAAATATAGAAAATGTGTTGATTTTGGTGAACGATCGAATTTTATTTCACTCGTGGTCATTGACATCTTTATGTTTTCTATAAACACTTGTGAAATAAATTTTGATCATTTACCGATATGACAAATATATTCTCTATTTGTCTTGTTCTTAAATAAACAAATATACATATCATTATTATCATTATTATTTTTATTTTTTTTTATTATTCAGACTGTACAGATTAAAGTTATTAAACTCAACCTGAAAAACATTAGTGTAAAACAATACTCAAGTGTCATTTAAGATGTCCATGTCTGGGGCTGACCCCTAAACACGATATGACTTACATCGCACGAGCCGGACCCGTTGACGGTATCCTCCCACTTGACACACGTGCTGAGTGAGATTGTCGTTAAAGACCCAAACTGAACTGCATTCCAGAATGGTCAGAACTCGAACATCCGTTTCATGTGGCTCCACTTCCGGTTTCTGTACACAAACAGCAACACCACTTGTTAATAGCATATATGATATAAATATTACATAATCATAGATTTTTGCAAAAGCAATACATGTGCAACCTATTATGTCAAGCTTACATTTTACAATCCGATTGTGAAATCGGCTACAATGAAAATACGATTTCACCAGGGTCCGTATTCACAAAGTTCCTTAGGGAATACTTAAGTAAATGTCTTAAATTTATGAAACTCCTTAAGTCTCTGGCTATTTTAGGTATATGTCTTTTATATAAAACATTTTAAACTAGTAAATATTGCTTAGATGTTAAGTATTTAACCCTTTTGTAAACATAAATCACTGAATTTCAATTAGAAAATTTGATCTGAAAAATTTATTTAAATACAACTTTATTAGAAAATTATTACTACCGAGGGATATTTAATTAATATACATGCAATAGTTTTGTTCAATTACTGAATGTTGTAATACATGTTTGTAACACATGAGTGTAGTATATTACTGTTGAAATACATTCCAACCCTGTTTAAAATAAAAAAATCAATTTAGTTTTTTGTAACCTTTTGTAACCTTTAAGGACGGAATTTAGGAAATACTGTATATTAATAATTGCTGTTTGCCATGAGTAATTAATATTGTTAATTGACGATGTAAAGTGTCAACGACCAAATGACATTGGTCGCAATAACCGAGTAATTTTAAGCGTTATTTGGTACTTTTGGTCTGGGATTAGTGATCGTAATTACGGAATAGCGGGGTGCCCGTATAATCGGGGTTTGCGACCATTGAAATAAATAGGAAAACAATCGGGTCTTTTTAAAAGTGTCCGCTTTAGCGGGGTGGTCGTAAAATGGAGGTGGTCGTTAAGCGGGGTTTTAGTGTATATGAAAAATTGGAGGTCATAGGTCACGCGATATGTAACGACGCGGTTTTTTGGCTCTGTGAAATCAAGTGATTTAAAAGCGGATTTAAAACAAAAAGAGTGTTAGATTTGAAATCAAAATCAGCCTAGAGGATTTTACTTGATGTCACCAAAGAAAAATAAGAACTCAAAAGGAAATAAAAGTGGAAATTCAAACAGAAAACGAAAAACTATTTCGCCGATTGAGCCCGCCAATTCAAGCACGAGTTTTTCACTCACACAAACCTGTTCAACAAGTACAACAGGTTCGGACAATGTAAACAGTGTAAACAGTGTACACAGTGAACAAGGTGAACAAGGTAAAGCAAAACGTGTGAATAGGCCTCAAGAACCGGCATATTTCAATTTTGATAGAAATTGTGTACCTGGTGCGTTTTGGAACATGAATTATAACAGTGCACAACAATATGGGAACCAGTTCGGACTACAATCCCCACCCTTCAACCAATTCGGCATGCCAACACAACTGAATACACCGATACAAGCACCACCAACATGGGCTGTGGGAATTATCGAGGACATAAAAAGCATTAAACTGCAAGTATCAAAAATAGATAAAATAGAAGATTGTATAAATAAATTGACACATAAAGTAGAAACATTAAAAAATCAGGTTAAGTCCATAGAACACAGCTGTGCGTTCATCAATGAACAATTTGAATACACAAAACAATCACTTAAGAAATCAGAAGATCAAATGAAAACTTTTCAAGATATGTACAATGTCATTGAAACCACGATGAATCAATACCAACAAAAAATCAACCAAATCGAAGCATCAAATGATACACTGGAATTTCATAGTTTAAGGGAAAACTTGCTATTTCATGGAATAAAAGAATCGACCGGCCAGGAAAATTGTGAAACGCTTGTACAAACGCTCATTAGAGACGTGCTTCACATTGAAAAAGACATACCTTTGGACAGGGTACATAGAATCGGCAAAGGAACACCCGGAAAAACACGTCCAATTGTTGCAAAGTTCCATCAATATTCGGACCGGGAACTAGTACGCAAAACTGCACTAGACCGAAACCAAGAACTAAGGGTCCTTAACCAGAACGTTGGGATCCAGCAAACAAAGGCGACCCTCAGCAGCCGACGTAGCAAACAACACCTTGTCGACAGGGAACGTGCAGCCGGAAGAGCGACGAAATGGGCCGGGTCAAAGCTACTAGTCAAAGGAAACGACGGAAGTTTTCGCGAAATTATCAATTAGGACAATGCGGAGTTAAATTTTTTATCGTGGAATGTGAACGGACTTGTTCGAAAATTAAATGATATTGACTTTTTAGAATATATTAAACTATATGACATTATTATTTTAAGTGAAACATGGACTAATAAGAAGATCAAATACAACCTGGAAATTCAGCATTACGAAAGTATTCATGTTTACGGATATAAATCACATGGTGTAAAAAAAGGTCGACAGGCCGGAGGTATTTCTATTTATTATAAAACGTATTTAAAAGAAAAAATATCTGTTGTAGATTTAAATAATTATGGCATAATTTGGTTAAAGCTAGATTCTTCATTATTTAACTTTGATAAGCATGTTTACCTATGTTGTACTTACATTCCACCGATATCATCTACTGTTTTAAAGGATAAGGATTTTGATTTTTTTGAGGAAACAGAAGGTAATATTGAAAAATACTGCAATTTAGGTTATACATATATTATAGGAGATTTAAATTCCAGGACAGGAGATTTATCTGATACCGTAGATTATAACAAATATCTAGATAATTTGGTTGAACATAATGACCCATTTGACTGTTCGAATGACACAGTTTCGGGACACTTACGTCTGCCTAAACGTATGAATGAAGACCACGTGATTGACAGTCAAGGTCGTGTTTTGTTATCGCTTTGTAAAGCAACCAACCACATAATAGCGAACGGTCGTTTACCGGGTGACAAAACAGGCAATTATACGTTTATCTCAGCACGTGGTCAAAGCGTAACGGATTATTTATTACTACAGCAAGATACTTACGATAGAAATTTCATTCATGATTTCAAAATACTAGAATGGACATAATTTTCCGACCATGCTGCATTATACTTCAGCTTCTTAATGCGCAATACAAACAACAGTAATGAAGATAAAATAAACACAGAACAAACTGAAATTAAAATTGTTTTTGACGACAGTAAAATATCGGATTTTAATATACTACTGAATGAAAAAAAAGATGCTTTAGACCAAATATATAATGAAAATACATCGCACTACAATAAAATATATATTCTTACAAATTTTTTGCAAGAACACAGCAAAACAATTTTTGGCAAAACTTTCCAAACAAGACCGAAACGTAACGTAGTATTTCATAACCCAGAATGGTTCGACGATAAATGTAAAACAGCAAAACGAACATTAAGTAACGCAAAAAAATCATTTAGTAAAGATAAAACACAGGAAAACAGACAAAATCTTGTTACCAGCAGAACCCGCTACAATAACATTCGTAGAAAGGCTAAATATCGCTATAAAGTTAGCGAGGGAACAAAACTAAGCAAAATAGCCAAAAAACAACCCAAAAGGTTCTGGAAAACAGTTAAAAAATGTTATAAAACAGGCAATCAAAAAGTAAGTGATAACATAATTCACGACATGTTCATCCACTTTAAGGATTTGATTGGAAATAATACTGATAATAATCAAGACAATCACAACATCGAAAATATTCCACATATTATAAACGATTACCTCGATTCCCCAATCACAGAAAAAGAGATATACGATGCTGTTTTTAAGCAATATAACGGTAAATCAAGTGGACCGGATAATATATCAGCGGAAATAATCAAGACTGCATATAACATTATTAAACACCACCTATTATTTATATTAAACGATATATTTGAAAATGCTCAGTACCCAGAAAGCTGGGGAATAGGTTACATTACACCAATATTCAAAAGTGGCGATCCCAATGTTGCAAAAATTTACCGTGGAATAACTCTCAATAACATTTTGTCAAAAATATATTCTCAAGTATTACTAACAGACTGACTAAATGGTGCGAAGAAAATAAGAAAATATCTAAATTTCAATTTGGTTATCAAAAGGGAAAAAGCACAGTTGATTGCATATTCATCCTTAATAGTATAATCAATAAGGTACTGAACTCGGGTCAAAAATTATACTGCATATTTATCGATTATGCTAAATGCTATGATAGCATAAATCGCACACTGCTGTGGCAAAAATTAATAACAGAACAAATGAGTACCAAAATGGTATCTGCTCTTAAAGCGATGTATTCTTCAGTGAAAGCAGCAGTCAAATTACAAACACGCATATCAGAATATATACATTCATACACTGGTGTCAAACAAGGAGACCCATGTTCGAGTATATTGTTCATGATGTTCGTGAATGACATCATAGATAATATAAATTCTGATATCGAAGGCATTATAACAATAAACGATATTAAAATTTTCTTATTATCATATGCTGATGATCAGGCTCTTTTTTCAACATCCCCGTCATCCCTACAGTCAATGTTGAATGATATAGAAAGCTACTGTAATCAATATAAACTCAAAATAAATACCAATAAAACCAAACTAGTCATTTTTGAAAAAAGTAATCGACCTTCTAATTACAATTTCTATCTGTATGGAGAAACACTGGAAATATCATCATCTTTCAAATACTTAGGTGTAACATTATTTAAAAATGGAAACTGGTATTAAACAGTACAGACGATATCGGAACACGGTAACAAAGCATTATACCGTCTTTTTTCTGTAATAAACCAGTATGAATTCCCAACAAAAGAAAAATTAAATCTATTTGATAAACTTGTAACACCAGTACTTCACTACTCTGCCGAAATTTGGGGCTATAATGCAGGAAAAGAGTTAGAAATTATTCACTCGAAATTTTTGAGAAAAATCCTTTGTGTTAATAAATCAACAAACTTATCTGCGTTATATGGCGAATTAGGAAGATATCCGTTATCAGTTATAAGAAAGCTACACATGATTAGATATTGGTTTAAATTAATTTCATCAACCAATGATAGCCTTGTAAAAATAACATATACATTACTACATAATGACACAGAACAAAACATAACATATAACCAAAGAAATTGGGCAACACAAATAAAAACAATACTCGCACAGCTAGGTTTAACGTATATATGGATTGAACATGAAACCCTTACAGAAAAAACTGAACAAACTTATACTTACAATCTTATAAAACAACGATTATTTGATCAATATAAACAGCACTGGTATAGCGATATAAACAATTCACCAAGACTGTCCACATACTGTCGGTTCAAGGACAATTTTAATTTAGAACGCTACCTCGATGTCGTAAAAACAAGAAAACACAAAATAGCATTAACAAAATTTCGATTGTCATCGGATAAATTAGAGATAGAGCGAGGTCGATACAATAATATCACTCGAGCAAATAGAAAATGCAGATTTTGTAATATAAACGTTGTAGAAAGTGAATATCACTTCCTATTGACTTGCCCAGTATATAAAGATATTAGAAATACGTGTTTAAAACCGTTTTTCCAAAGATGGCCAACATTGAACAAATTTGACAATTTAATGCGAACTCAAAATAAAAACGAAATTATTAATCTTGCTAAATATATTTACACTGCAAACGAACTGAGAAATAGTTTAGACACTACATATGTTTAAATAAAACAATCAAATATGTTTAAATGTACAAGATGAATACATACAATAAGTGCTACTTAGAATTTATTATACTGCATAAAATTTTCTACAAAACAAGTTCGTTATTAATTTTGGAATGTTATCGAGTGTACTAGATACTAGATGACAAATTATAATCAATACGAACAATAAATATGCTAATGTATTTTGGCATTATAATTAACCTAAATACAAACGTATTATTAATTTGATTTATCGTCTTCAAACTCCTGTCTTTGTCTAAGTACAAAACATACTCAAATAACATATTTCACTCTTCTTTTGACAACTGATATGTAAACCAAAGTATGTTAATACAATTTCAGATTTATATAACACTTTCAGCTCCTGCTATTAACTAATTGTATTTAATGTGTCGTTTACATATTGCGTCCACTATGTTTTAATACATTTGGCTAAAAGCAATGTATATGCTTATATGCTAATAAATGTTGTTGTTGTATATTAATAATTGTGGTTTGCCATGAGTAATTTATACATATTATTCTTATCATCATATAAACGTATTTTAAGAGAATACGAATGCGATTAGTATATTAAGGCAGAAGAACAAGTATATTAGAATGTTGTTGTTGTATCTGAGTCGGTAATAAGAAAAAGTAGCGCTTACGCTCGTGTTGGTAAAAAATATGAAAAATAGAAAAATAAAACTACTTAAATTGCATATTGAATTGTGTTTTTAGTTTACTTAAACCGAAACAAACCCACGTCATCTCGAGTTCTTTACACAAATCCGAGTAAGTATTATGCTAACTCGATAATGTTTGTAAGATGCTGAAAGTACCAGGGGAAATTCTATAAATAGCTGGTTAAACTAGAAAAACACATGGGAAAAGATAGATGGGCAAGCCATAGTTGTAGTAAAAATGCCGGGAATATACATATATAGTTGTAGTTAAAAGGCTGGAAATATTTAAGAAATTTTATTTACAACAAAAAAGTTTTTTTCTAAATTGCAGAAACACGATTAGAGAATGTTCTATAGAAAGCTGATGGTACCTACAATTATGTAAATGGACAAGTGACCATTAATTACATAGTTTCACGTGCTATAAATACCGTGTAGTTGGTTGTACATAGTATGTAAGCTGAAAAGAACCAGGATACATTCTTCAAAACTTCAAAACTTCAAAACAAAAAGATGTTTTTGAATGCTATTTTGAATATAATGTACCGAAATATATACCACGAGCGTTAAGTGTATTAATTCAAATAAATAAACTACCATGACAATTTGTTCGATGTCGAACCAAAAACAGATGTAGCTGCCGGGATTGTTGTAGTCATGGAGATCATGACTTTGTGCAGTAAATGCTTTTATTTTAAGCCACATAACTATCTTAATTGCATTAGGTAGCCACTTAAGTATCATCTCGTAAGGACTTCCGTTCTTTTAATAAAACGTTTTGTCCAACGCCCTTCCCGTTGGCATTGATGGAGCCTCTGCACGAGTAGTAACTGTTATTTAACAGGGCGATATAGCGCAGGGATTCCCCCTTGGCGGCCTGCTCAACGTTAATAATCCGGCTCGACTGGCCCGACGGACGGTTCAGATGCAGCAAGTCCGCGGACACCAGCCCCGATTAGAAACTAAGTAAGCATTGGAGATTTTTATTTTAGTGGAAAATATTCATTTATCTGGTGCAATGCAGTTTAATACGTCGGTGATATAAAATTGTATATCATTCAAACATCTCTTTTATTTTATTGTGGTATATGCTTTACTAAAGTGTAATGCATTGGCATTGTATATGTAGAAATTAGTTAAAATTTGGAAAATATCGTTTATATGTTACTAACAAACGCATAGTTATTATCGTACACTCACGATAAAATATTGTTCACATATCAATAGCTTATACTATCTTTTGCTTTTCACTTATTCATATTAAAAATGGAGCATTGAAACTAATCGGAAATAGTTTTACATTTCAAACTATTTCTGGTAAAGGCATTTGAAATATCACGCCATAACGACTAAGTATAAAGCGTCTAGCTCCGGTCTTCACAATTAAACATCTACATTGTACGCGTGTTTTACTTGAATGGACAATAGCAATTTGCTAAGGCTGTATACCCGGTGCAGAGAAATCGGGTTGAACAGGGGATGATAAAAACGTTCTTGGAATTTCTTTATAACTTTTACATTTGACGTCCAATCAATTCCAAACTTATACAAAATACATTCGATTATTTCACAAGAAGGTTAAAAGTCGCTGATTTAGTATATATGGTCATTACCTCATAGCAAATAGTCATAAACCATGTGCAGATAACTTCTTTGCAAAATGCTACTAAATGGACAAGTTAAAAAGTAATTTAAGTAGTTAACGTGGAATGGACCATAAGCAAAATATGCTAGTTTTTCTATCATAAATATCATCCATGGTATTTTGGCCGCCATTTTGAATAGACGTCGATCAACGTCACTTTGACGCTTATATGAGCAAATATTAGTAACCGATACGTTTAACACCGTTTTATATTAGGATTTAAAAAATAAAGTATTTATTTTAATTTTGTGCATTTTATATGCGTACTTTTACGAAATAAAAATATATGTGCAATAAAACATAATATATAAGCAATAAGAACCGGAGTCACTATCCGTGGAGTAAACACCACTGATAAACTACTCCACACCTTTTGTATTCCTCTGCAAACAATAACGATGGTGTCATTCCTGATACATGTACTTGCAAAAGTAACCGTGTTGGTCAAACAAACGATTTGTGCTTATGGTGTAATTAAAAGTGTCGACACTGATGATTTCGGCTCCGATAAACAATGGACTTGAAATTTATGATTTTGATGTCTAAAGAAGCATTTAGAAGCATTTAAATCGCGTATTTTTTGCACAAACTACGATCTGAGTTTTTAGATGTGTCTTATATGCGGGCCTGTCCTATATGCAAGAAATTACGGTAATCAATGAGTTGAACATATCATCTTGTATGTTGTGAGTAAGAAGCCGACTTGGGATTTTCGGGTTCCATAACATGTTTGTCATTTTGTTTTTATTGGAAATATCATTGTTATATATAGTTTTTTTTATTTAATTAAGGAAAACATTTCATGTTCATTGCGTTGATATAGTACACTTATTTAGCTATAGGAAACCACTTTTGTGCAGTTCATTGAAGAAATCTACAAGAAATACTTATATTTTATTAGCAATTTTAAACGGCAATTATTTATCTGAGAAACATGTACATTTAATGAATAAACCTCATAGGTTTAAATAAAAAATGTTAGCATCATAAGCGTTTTTTAAATATAAAGATGTTGTTTAAAACACAGTGGTAAACATCATTTTGAAGATATAGAGCTTTATCAACAATGTCATTATTAATATAAATACCTTTTAGCACCAATTTGAAATTTTAAAGGCCATGGTTAATTGGACACATGTCATTTTAAGTTATACAATAATTATTTTATGAACTGCTGTAGATGATGCATGAACCTTTTTTATTCGTTATCATTGGAAGGTCACAATTCAGAATGTACTAGTTTGATGTAAATAAACACCACTATAAAAATTCACTGCTTTTCTATGACATTTCGGAACAAAAATCATTTCATTTACCCAGATAACTTTGTATTCATTACTCATTCACATACTCGCAATAAACCATCACAGAAACAATGTTTATGAACAGCATTAACACTTTTGAAGTTGTTTCCGCCATAAAATGCATAATTATATCAGTTAACAAAAAGTATTACATTTTCAGGCCAAAATATTATCTTAATGCTAAGTAAAATTAATGTTAGAAAATCAATTTTAACAAATCTATTTTAGGTTTCAAATATATGTCGAAAACAATAAACTATATATTAATTATGTGCGCAACTTATTTTAAACTGTAAAACACGCATTATAAAATAAAGCAGTTATCTGAGCAAACATTATTTAAATAAATATTTCTGTCGCCAAATCAAATATACTTAAAGAAACAACAAAGATTTTCGTATGAAGCCTGATGAATTGTTCTGAATGTCCATAACCAATGAATTAGTTTCTTTTGAATCCATACAACAGTACCGCTACATAATTATGCTTCACACAAAAAATAATTAAATGGCAACAACTCTATAAAATCTCACAAGAGTTATGATCCTTTTACTCTGCACTTCCAATGCCTTCTATAATAAAGTCTAAAAGTTAACAAGAGGGCCATGATGGCCCAAAGTGCTCACCTGAGTAATGGCAAAGATGAAATCTTTACTGTTGTGAAAGTTTTGAACAAATGTGGGAATGTACGCCATACTGTAATACTTTATCTTACTGATTAAGTCTCATACATGTTTTTCTTTTGCTCCTTGGCTTTCCATTGACATTTGTCAAAGTCAAACACAAAACTCATAAGTAAGGACTTAGGTATATTTTCTTTACCCTGGTATCCAACTTTTCGCAGGCAATTTCGGAGGAATAGTGTTTATGCTGCAGTTCTGAAAGATAATGGCGACGGCTGCGCCAAGGTCATTCCATGCTTGCTGGCTTGTTCCAAAAAGTATATGGTATTGCCATTTATCCATCATATATTCAAATCTGCTTTAGATCTTATGGTCATAGGCTAATAGTGCAAGTTTTTGAAGATTTCTTAAGTCCCTGTCTTGCATTAAGCCCATTTTTGCATTAATTTTCACAATTAAGGGGAAATAACTCCAGCATTCATTCCTGATATGTCGTGTTTGCTGCATGAGCTGGGATCTTATGGCTATACAAAACCTTTGGAAGTGTGATCAAGATTAAATGCAAAATAAAATATCCATGCAGGAAAAAGGCAATTTGTGAATGTTTTCCAACAAACTAAGGGGTCATAACTCCAGTGTTTTGGGTCAATCTGTCCGATTGTTGGTTTCTGCTGCGACGGTATGATCACACACAAACTGTGGAGGCTTGGTCAAGACTGGACGAATCAAAACGCTGATAGCGTAGAAAGACTGTTGGCGACATAAGAAACTAAAAGACGGCCAAGATGGCCCTAGGTTGTTCACCATAGTATAATGCCCTTTTACAATTGAATAGCAGGTTCATAGATGTTTGAAGTTAAATATAGACACAAATGAAAACGATGGACACCTGACACCCATAGCCATATATGGTCAAACGGCCCTGCCCCCCGGACACCTTGTTTTAAAACAGATCACGATGATTTTTATCCCATCACAACACCTGCGTTGACGAAATAACATCCCTTGGGATAAACTTAGCTGTATTTTCACCTTGTTGAATACAGCAAACACAAGCATTATATTGACATCATTTTGCTTATTTTTGTGACGTCATTTGATGTTTATCGTGTTATTCAGTTATTTTCTTTTGTTTATTTTGAACATGAAGAGAGAAAATGATGAGATAAATTTAATACAAGGTAAATGTTCAGTACAGACAACTTTATTTGCTCAGCACAAAAACCTAAACCACTCGCCAAGGCTTGTGATTTAGGTTCTCTAAGCCTACACTTATCTTTGTGTCATTTAAGGAACATTACTTTGAACATATTTCAAAATCCAGCATGTGGTTTCTGACCAGAAGATTGTCAAAGTTGCCTATATGGCCATATACGGTCGAAAATCCCCAACCCCTGGGAGCCATGTTTTTCAACAAATCAAATGATTAAAGTAAACAGTTGCTGTGGTTAGTGTGATTCTCTCTGAAGACATTTTCTGTAGAAGAATATCATAATTACCTTAAGAATTTGGAATATTCAATTTGAGTATTCAAATTTTATTCGAATATGGGTTGTTGTTTATGTTCACGCCTTCATCATCATCATCATCATCATCATTATCATCATCATCAACAACACCAAAATCACAATATCATAAGCAAAATTGACAACATTTAACCCAGGTCTTATAGGCAACATTTATAAACAGCTGACTTTATTAAGGTTGATTTCAAATAAGATTTAACTGATTTCAGACTGATACATTGGCAATCTGTTAACAGTAACAGTAAATTCATACTACTTTACAGCATCAAACTGAATTATAAATGTCGTTTTAATGCATGAATTGGCCATTCATTTATACAAATAATTTATGTTGGTTTAATGAAATTTAATGGAATAATCCTCACCAAATTGACCCACCTATACGGCATCGTTTTCAGCAACTATAGAACAATTCCAAGTTCATGCAATGCAATTTTCAAAGTTTTTAATATAATCATATCAGGAAAACTGTCCAACCCATGGTGGCCATGAGTTTGTATCGAAACTAAATGATTTGAAGGAATTTGGTAGACGATTACCCAATGAACATTTCTGTAAAATTATTTTAAAATCCAGCCAGTGGTTTCAGACAAGACATTTTTAAAAGTTTTCAATATAGCCATATAAGTAAAACTGCCCCGCCCCCTGGCGGCCATGATTTTTTTAATGAATAAAAAAGATTTCAGGGAATTCGGTAGAGGGTCACCCAAGAAACATTTCCGTGAAATTATTTTGAAATCCAGCAAGTGGTTTCAGACAAGAAGATTTTCAAAGTTTTCAATATAGCCAAATAAGGAAAACTGCCCCTACCCCTGGCGGCCAAGTTTTTTTAACGAATCAAATGATTTGAAGGAATTTGGTAGAAGGTCACTCAAGGAGCATTTCTGTAAAAAACATTTTCAAATCCAACCAGTGGTTTCTGACAAGGTTTATTAAGATTTTCGTTGCAATGGCAACCAGAGTTTTCAATATATTCTAATACATTGAAGGAATTTGTTAAAGGACCATCCTAGGAATATTGCTGCCAAGTTTGGTTAAAATCCGCCCAATGATTTCGGAGAAGAAGTTGTTTGAAGTAAAATGTTGACGACAGACGACGGACGCCGGATACAGACTGACCACAAAAGCTCAAGGTTCGTGCTCAGGTGAGCTAAAAAGCACGTGAATTATGAATGCATTTTTGCTAAAAGAAAACATTTGTGTGAATGAAGTTCAATTTTCCACCTTTAAACTTTATATTTTGGCATCTTATTCAATAGACATCAGAATGAAAACTAATTTGTAAGGAACGAAAAAATATTTTCTTCGAGCTTATTATCTTATGCAAACAGAATTATATACATGCCAGTTAACAAGTCAATATGCAAGGGCTAGAATAATCGATGAAGCGTAGTAGTTAGGCGCACCGATTGTTAGTGCATCTTAGCCAAAGATCTATAAATAAACATGTTTATTTATAGATCTTTGTTCGTAGCCTACTGAGTCAAAATAGATTATACTATGCAAGCTCTCGATTGTCCATTGTACAGTTCAAAATTAATAAATTGCAGTAATTTGTTGTCAAAATATTCAGAATGAGAATTGGTAACAAGAGAAAAGACTTTTGCAACCGGACAAAAATAACCGATGTAGTGCATTAATTTGGTGTCCTTATTTCAGGACACTCAGGTAAATATTTCTGTTACACACAAGTAAATAGCAAAAGTAGGGGTGTCATTAATTTTAAAGTAAATTTTTATAAATTGACATTTTTACAAACTGTAATTATAATGAATCACATGATAAACACATTATAATACATATTACATACATTATTTTAAATAATAAAAATGTAAGAAAACGGGTGTGAAATTTTGCTGTTTTGAAGAAGGACCGTTTCTGGTTTCGATCTACTGACTAATAGCCTGCGAAGAAAAGAAGTAGTTTTACGGGATATCTATTTTGGAAATTACCCTCTCAAAAGACCGTTGGCTTCCGCCAACAGTCTAAAAAAACGAAGTCTTTATGAACAAAAAAGGCATTTTTTGTCCACAAGCAAAGGGCCATAACTCTGGTGTTTGTGGTCCAAACCTTGCCCATCTTACTTTCTTGCCTTATGGTCAAACACAAACTGTGTAAGTTTGGTCAAGATGAAAAATGAAAAAAATGGAACTTTATTGGCAAAATTCAATTTCTGCATTTGTCCTTGAAAAATTGGCAATAAATAAAAGAATTTTGGTCTAATTTGGCCCATTATCAATACCAACCGAGATTTTATGGTAATACAAAAACTCTGCAAGTTAGGACAAGATTGAATAAAAAAGTAGTCTTTATCGCGATAACAGTCTAATTGTTGACGGCATACGGACGACTAAGGATTTCCCCTATACCAATAACTCACCTAGCATGAAGAGCACATCATGCTCAGGTGAGATAAAATTTTAAAAGTTTCATGTAACAATTCACACGCTTAGACAAAGAATATTCAATAATACACTTGGGTCAAGAAAAAACATGCACTTAAAAACTAAGAAAAAATTAGCAAACTTAATGGAAACCAGAAACAAATCACCAGCAAACTTTAACAATGACATTGAATCACAGACGTTCAGCATCCTTTGTCCAATAACCAATTTGAGAACATGCAGCAAGCAGCAAATTAACACTTACCATTAAACAACTAGCAAACCTGAACATTGACTAAACACAAACAGCACACTAATACTTTGCCATAGTAACAACTAGCAAACTGGTGCTATGGCCAAGAAACAACTAGACAACTTGCACTTAGTCCATGAAACAACCAGCAAGAATATAATATGCCCTTAATACAACTAACAAACCAATATACTTTGTCCATGTAGCAACTAGCCAGTCAGAAACGTACAGTTGTCAAAGAAACATCTAAAAAACTGTATATGAAACATCTTATTTTAACAATCTTACAATCTGTCTATGAAACATCTAACAAACTTACAATGTGTCTATGAAACAACCAGCAAACTTTCACTCTGTCAATGAATCATTCATAGTCAACCTACATTTAGACCAAAAAATAAGCAGCCAATTTATACTTTCTCCGAGAAACAAGTACCACTTTTATCAAGAAACACTGAATACACCGCAGATCCGTTATATCTCGATCCGTTATTTCGCGATATCCAATATATCGCGAATCAGACGTGGATCCAAATTATTTTTCATGTACTTCAATCTTTTACTATCATACACGACGTTCATAAATAAATCAAGCTTCGTCCGGATTTGTGCGCCTACATCGCTAGTCTTTCATTGAAACACTTGTAGTGCGACACACAATAACCCGACCCGCTCAACATCAAAGTGTAACAGTTTGATGTCATCAGCTTACATAGCGCGTGCCACCCATGAAAACGTCCTTTCTCTGCTGTTGCTTTAATTAGCAGGCGAATTACACGCCGTCCACGAGGAGGGTGTATACAGTAACGGTATGTCATAAATCAATAGTATACTGATCTATCTAACGACAATAACGTTATCAAAATGGCGTTACTGTTTCTTTTTTGTTTAATAGGAAATGCTAACTGCACATCGTTTGCGATATAGATACCCAATTTTGTTGTTATGCGCTACGAAACTTTTATACAAAAGTAAACATCTCAATGTTCTCTGCACTACAAACCTTTTATACGACAATCAATACACCCACGCTTTCCATGCGGATGACGTGACGTTGTACATGTCAACATAATTTTTGCAGCGCTTTTCTAGCAGAACAACGAAATACATGTGCAGTTTAATTGTAAATAAAAATCGTGTTTACGTCATGTCAACAGTAAAATTCAGAAAAGCGTTTGGGATTCAGACTTTAGTATACGCAATTTGAAATATATTTTTATAAGGAATAATAATATATTTGTAGATACAAATGG
Organism: Congeria kusceri; assembly: GCA_027627225.1. Taxonomy (NCBI): domain Eukaryota; kingdom Metazoa; phylum Mollusca; class Bivalvia; order Myida; family Dreissenidae; genus Congeria; species Congeria kusceri. The sequence goes on along the minus strand of CM051025.1, from coordinate 556,268 downwards.
AATATTTTACATATCGATACAACACCTTGTTGATGTTAACAACAATGAAAAAGGTGCGTTAATTACGTTTATATTTTAAGATCGTGAAAATATGCCAGTGTATACATGTATCGCGATAGCGATACATGGACCCCGCGAATCGCGATATAACGTATCTGCAGTGTATCAATTAGCAAACTTTCACTGTCCACAAACGCTTACTCCAGTCGCTAAAGAAAAATATTACCAAAACAGGTCAAGTCCTGGAGGTGTATTGAATATGGTGTCCACCTTGCGATCGGGTCAATAATCTGAATGCTTCTAGAGTAGGGATCTTACTCAATAAGATTCCTACTTAGAAGCATTCAGATTTTTGGGAATAAAAACAAATAAGCACTGGTTCTACCCAGGAGACAGATTCAAAAGCGCCTCACTAAGCTTCTACATGTACCTTTCAAAACAATCAAGTTTAAACAAGAGCTGTTTGTGAAACAGGTATGCCACCTCTAGGTTAAAAGCAATGTTCAAAATATCAAGTTTGGTGAAGACCGGATGAACACTGTTTTACATATTCAAGGGCCATTACTCAACAATTCATGGGGCGATTTAGCTGATTATCGAACTTGACCTAGATATTATTATTGCAAACATTTTCATGACGTTTGGTAAAGATAGGATTAAAATTGTTGGACTTATAGAGCGGAAAGGGCTAAAATGGCCAATTTTAGATAATTAAAGGGCCAAAACTCCACAATTCCTGGGGCAATTTGGCTGATTATCAAACTTGACCTTGATATTAAGCCCATAAACATTTGTATGAAGCTTGGTGAACATTAGATGAAAGATTTTGAACTTAAGAGATCGTAAATGAAAGTGGTCTACAGACCGACCGACATTAGCAAACCAATATTCCCCACCATCTTTGATGGGGGAGGGGGGCTCTTAAAAAATAGGTTTAAAACAACAGGATATCTCAGAAACCGACATTTCGTTAAAGGGAAATTTCTGCTAAATATTATGAATGATGATCTACTAGATTCAGTTGAAAAAGCTGTACCTTAAACTGGTGTTTTGTGATATGTTTTTCTGTATTTTGGCAATAGAATCTGATTCTCTACATATTAGCTTACATTTATTACCGGCAACGTCTTTACCAAATGCATTACGGGATATTCGTTCAACAGCCCTGTTTTCAAAAGTTTCTTAAACACCAAACATTTTACAATTCTTTTTTTTTTCCTTTTTACCATTTCCAGGCTTCATATAAACTTGAAACCAAAATTCCATGACTAAATGCATGATTTTTCCATGACATAGTTAATTATTTATCTAGGCTGACTAGAATATTATTGCATCAAGCGCTGAAATACATGTCTGTCCATCATACGCACTTGGTTTTGAAGTTTTGTTTAATTATATTTCAGTATGTTTGATGATTTGTATGCACTTACAGGCATATTCAAGGAAACATTTCAACTTTCCATTAATTTTTGAAAACTCCATCCATTTTTCCATAACAAAATCCATAATGTTCCCAGACAAAGCCCAAATTCCATGACTTTTCCAGGTCCGTACAAACCCTGCATTTCTTCTACAAATTCCCTTATTCTTTCCTGCATTGTTTTTTTCTCAACAATTGCCTGTTCCCTGTTTTTGTCCCTGCCGCCACCACCCCCCCCCCCCACCCGCCACAAACACACAAGTTGCTAGTTGTTCTAATAAAAAACTATACATGTATATAGCGCACATACTGCTCTTCATCATTTTTTAAATTTAAAAATTTAAAGATGCTATTATTTTCAGGTTCAATTTCTTATTATCTTATCATTTTGCATTAAACCACGCATACAGAAAACCTATGTGCAAAGGTTTATAAATAATTATTTCTAAACTAATATACAGTATACCAAATAATTGTACCCAACTGGGTTTCTTGAAAAAAAGTTATATTGTTCCCAAAAATCACTCTATCTTGGCCAATGTTTGTCCCACTTTGGTCAATTTCTATCTACATAAAGTAACAGTTCTGAGGGGAATTTTTAGGTAAAAATAGGGGAAAGATATACACTTTTTCATTAGGGGAATGGGGTCTAATTCGGTCCCAAAAATGCCATAAAAAAGGCCTTATCAACAAACTACTCTGTGTTAACAAACGGACACAGCTGTGATCACAATAGCTCACCTTGTGCTTTCCAGCCAAGGTAAGACCATATTACTACAGCAAATGGGTCACATGCATCGAAGGACAACAAACTATCACCTGTAGGTAAAGGTCAGTGGACAGTGCGCTGTACATCCTCTCATGGCTGAGGCCGTTGGTGCTGCAGAGGAGTTCCAGTATCTATATTTGGGGTCATATTCACTTACCGTATCTAACAGACAAATGCGTACGCGGACAAACTGAGAGGAAAGAAGAGCTGTTTGTACAACAGGTATGCCACATGCAGGCTAAAAGCAATCTTTAAAATATCAAGTTCGGTGAAGATCGGATAAAAATTGTTAGACATAAAGAGCGGAAACTGCTAAAAAGGCAAGTTTAATAAATCAAGAGCCATAACTCTGCAATTCCTAGGGCGATTTGGTTGATCATTAAACTAGGTGAAGATAGTATGACCTCAAACATATCCTACAAGTATGGTTTTACAATCGGAAGTAAACTGCTGGACATTGAGAGCGGAAACAAATAAAAAAAAAGCTCATTTTAGATAATTCAAGGTACATAACTCCACAGTTCCTGGGGCGATTTGGTTGATGTCCAACTTAACCGAGATATTATGCACGCAAGGAATTTCATCAAGTTTGGTAAAGATCGGATAAAATATGTAAGTCTGAGCGGGACGAAATTGGTCTACCAACAGACCGACAAAGCAGTATACCACACCATCTTTTTCAGATGGACACAATGCCCTCGCCTGGTCCATCCATGTCCCACACAGAGAATGCCCCAATGTTAACACCAAATAAACCAACAAACATGAATAAGAAACCAAAATGGAAACCTGAATTGTCTAATCAATTTATCAATAATATTAACCGTAACAAAATAGACCAAATACTAACACAAATGAACACATACTCTCAGTCACAGCAAACAGTAGAACACATCACTTATGAACTTCAATCAGTCTTCCATCAAGCCTATACCAGCACATACCCTGAAAATAATAAAAAATTTCATAACATAGGTCATGAAAATAATAAATCTTGGTTTGGCCCTCAATGCTCTCAAGCACGCACAAATTATCACACTGCCAAAGATGATTACACAAACAAACAAAACTGCAGATAACAAACTAAGAATGATAAATGCCAGTAAACATTATAAACGCACAATGAACTACCATATTAATGCAAGCAAACAAAACATAATAAACTACGTTCCATGACTGATATAAACCCAAAACAATACTGGTCCTTTTTAAATAAACTGAAACCTAAATCTAAAGTTAACAACACACCAACGTTAATAGTATTATATGATCACTTCAAAGAAATTAACACCAACACCATCACTGACAATCGTTTCAATGATGCAAATTCCCAATTTCCAGACGACATAAGTAACAGACTAAACATCACAATCACTATAGAAGAAATAGAAAAAAAGTATTCAGAAGCTCAAAAATTCAAAAACACCAAGCCCATTTGATAACATCTTAAACGAATATATTAAGTCTACTAAACATCTCCTTATACCAGTTTACTGTAAATTATTTAATTGTGTCCTCGAAACTGGATTTATTCCACAAACCTGGCTGAATGGAATCATTATACCCATATTTAAAATTAAAGGTAACCCAAAAGACCCAAACAACTACAGACCAATTACTATTCTTAGCTGTTTAGGTAAACTCTTCACATCCTTACTTAATGACAGATTAACCAAATTCCTAAATGAAAATAATAGTTTAGACAAAAATCAAGTTGCCTTCAGGAAAGGCTATTCATGCTCCGACCATATCTTTACGTTACACTCACTAATCGAAATACTGAAAAAAAAGAAAACAAAAACTATTATGCGCCTTCATAGATTTTTGTCAAGTTTTGACAAAGTCTGGCGAATCGGCCTATGGCACAAACTTCTCAAACATGACATAAGTGGCAAATGTTTGCATTAATTCAAAATACGTATAATAATATTAAATCTAGTGTCTCTGCTAATGGTTATATATCAGAGTCCTTCATTTCAGAAATTGGTGTTAGACAAGGCGAAAATGTATCGCCGTTGATTTTTTCTCTTTTCTTAAATGACCTTCAAACCCATATGCACCTCAATGGCTCGATTGGCATAGAATTAACAAATCCCCTGGATCTGTCTCTTTGGCTTAAATTGAATCTGTCACGTGGTCAAGATGGTCGGTTGTGTTTTTCAGTGCTCTTGATGATTTTGGGTTTATTAAAAAATAAAGCAAAATAAATATCGTGCTTGATATTAAAAGTTATTGGATTTGTTGGATTAATTGGAGTAAATGCAGTGTTATGGGAAAGAGTAAAAGAAAGAAAGGAAACAGCGATAGTTTTTGTGACAGCGAAGTTATTTTTTTAGCAGAAAACGGTCAGCGTTGAACAGAGGCCCGGCCGGAGGCACGTGGATAAGTGAAGTTTTAAGTCAAGCAAACTCTGTGTTATTTCCAGATAATAATGTGAGCGACTGTGTTTTTGCACCTGAAACTGTTGCCGATGCTGATTCGGGAATCATGGAGAAAGGCTCAGCTCAAGCTACCGGTAGTCGCTCGACCATGAATGAACTTACAAATAAAGACTTGTTGTTATGCCTGCAAAAGATCGAATGTAGGCTTGACAAAATAGAACAGAAATTAGAGACTTTAGACGAGCTGAAACTGAAATTAAGTACATTTGAAAAGGATCTGAAGCGACTGTGGACTATTGTCGATGATCGCAGTACCCTGACAGATGAAAGGCTCAAATCAGTTGAGGAAAAGGTAGATAGTTTTGAATTTTCACAAGATAAACTCTATGATAAAGTAACCTCACTAGAAGCCGAAAAGAAATCATTAAAAGAGGAAGTTGTATATTTGCAAGCACAGTCAATGAGAAACAATCTAGTTTTTGCTAATATTGAAGAGTCTGATCGAGAAACCAATGCTGAAACTGAAACTAAACTGAGAACATTTTTTGTTGAGAAGATTGCACAGGATTATGTTGATAAACTAGTGCTTGAGACAGTGCACAGAATGGGTGCCAGGCATCGGGGAAACCCTAGAAGTATAGTGGCGAAGTTCCATGATTTTAAAGATAGGGAAATTGTCCGTAAGCAGGCCAAAACTTTAAAAGGAACCCGTTTCTATGTAAACGAGCAATTCCCCAAGGAAGTAGCAGACAAAATGAGGAAGCTCGTTCCACGGATGAAAGAGGCAAAACAGCAGGGGAAGAATGCGTGGATTTCGTACGATACCCTCTACATTGATGGCCGTCCAATGAAGGAATAGGTGTTCCAGGGGGGTGATGTGAAGGTCCTCAGCTGGAATGTTAATGGACTAACAGAACAGAAAAGGGATGATCCTGACTTTGTGGAACTTATATCAAAATATGACATCATAATTATGTATGAGACATGGGCTTCAGAAGCTAGTGATATCAATCTATCTTCTTTCAGTAGCTTTAATTATTTCCGAAAATTCCAACACAGAAATGCACGGCGTAATAGTGGAGGAGTCGCTTTATTTATACATCAACGTATTAAAGTGGGTGTAGAAATAATAAGTCATCAACACGATTCCATCATTTGGATAAAACTATGTAAATATTTCTTCAATCTAGAAAATAATATTTATTTGTGTGGTGTATACATTTGGCCCGAGGAGTCACCAGCATATAATATTGTGGATTTTGATTTTTTTGATGCGTTAGAAAACGATATCAATGATTTTAGTATCCTGGGTTCGGTTTTTATCACTGGTGATTTTAATGCCAGAATTGGACAAAAACATGATTTTATCTTATTTGACCAGTGTGTCGATTTTATTGATTATGAAAATGATATTCCTGATAATTGTTTAAGCAGGGCCTCAATGGACAAAAAATGCAATTCGTTTGGGTGTATATTGATTGACCTATGTAAATCCTCGGGAATGCAAATTGTGAACGGCCGATTATTTGATGATTTTAACAAAGGTGCATTCACATTTGTATCTCGAAACGGTACTTCCACTATTGACTTTGTATTAACACGTGAATCTCACTTTTCACAAATAACGGACTTCTCCGTACTGAATTTTAATCAATGGAGTAATCACGCACCATTGTATTTTTCTGTGATTTGTAATAATAATTTATTGCCTAAACAGGATTATGTTGAAAATAAGTACAGATGGAATGCAAATTTGAAAGATGATTTTAAAAATGGGCTGTTGACATGTTGCGATCAATTTGATCAGTTGACAGGTAGTATTGATCCAACATGCATAAATGATGTTGTAAATAAATTTTCAGCGCTTGTGAAAAGCGTTGCTGATCCATTATTTCAAAAGTCCATTAACCATAATAATAAAAGTTTGTTTGCTCCTTCTTCAGTTCTTAAACATGCTGAATGGTTTGATAGCGAATGTATGCAAGCCAGAAGAATTTACGAAGAATCCTTGCGTATATTTAATCAGCGCATGACGTCTACTTCTCGCGAAAATTATTGTGATTGTAAAAGTCGCTATAAAAAATTATTATCAAAGAAAAAGAAAAAGTTTGAGTCTAAAAAATTGCGAGATATTCAAGGTTTGAAAAGGAGTAAACCCAGGGATTTCTGGAAGTACTTTAGTAAAAAGAAAAACACTGAAAATGAGAACTCAATTTCTCTTGACGAGTTTTACCACTTCTTTTCAAACTTGGAGCAAGATATTTTTCAATCATCTAACAATAATGTGGAAGATTATTGTAACAACCACAATTTTGATGGAGATGACGATTACAATGACGAATTAGATTTTCCTATTTCTATTGATGAAGTTAACAACGCTATTAAAAAATTGAAACGTAATAAAGCACATGATATTGACTGTTTATTAAACGAATATTTTATTGAATGTAGTGATATTCTGTCTCCGTATATTTGTAACATTTTCCAGACACATGGGCGGAGGGGATTATAATACCATTGTTTAAAAAAGGTGATCGCAGCTCTGTCGCTAAATACAGAGGTATAACACTATTAAGTTGTTTTTTTCTAAATTATTTACCACTGTGTTAAACGACAGAATTGTGTCTTTCTGTGAAAAATACAACCTTTTTAGTGATGCACAATTCGGCTTCCGCAAAGGCGTGTCCACTACGGATGTTATATTTTCATTATTATCTGTTGTTCAACATTATTTGAATACCAATAAAAGGTTGTATGTGGCATTTATACATCTCAAGAAATGCTTTGACAGTATTTATAGAAATGCACTTTGGTTTAAACTGTTTAATGCTGATTTACGTGGTAGAGTATTACGAATTCTAAAGAATATGTATATGCACGTGAAATCCTGCGTTAAACATTGTACTAGTTTTTCTGAATTTTTCGAATATTCTGTGGGTTTAAGGCAAGGCGAAGTTATCTCCCCCTTGCTAGTCTCCCTTTTTTTAGAAGATTTAGAAATGTTTTTACAAAGTAATGTAAGTGCTGGAATTGAATTGTATGATATTGCTTTACTAGTATTATTGTTCGCAGACGATATGGTAATTTTGGGTAAGTCCCCCGAAGAATTACAGACTCACATGGATAAATTAGCGGATTATTGTAATACCTGGAGTTTAGAAGTTAATAGTTCCAAAACTAAAATTATGGTGTTCAGAAAACGTGGTGCTTTAAAAGATGATGAACAGTGGTTCTATAAAAATGAACCAATGCAAATAGTAGATAATTTTAATTATCTTGGTTGTGTTTTTAAATATAATGGCAATTTCTCTGCAAATAATGAGTTCATCATTGGTAAATCTCTGAAAGCTCTAAATACTTTATTATTCAATTTTAAGAAGGTCCCACTTACTCCAAAAAGTTACTGTGAATTATTTGATGCTTTGGTAGGATCAACACTTAATTATGCATCAGAAGTTTGGGGTTTTACGAAGTCTAAAGATATTGAACGGGTACATTAAAAATTTTGCAAATCTATTTTGAATGTAAGAAAGTCTACATCGTCCATTGGTGTATGCGGCGAACTTGGACGTTATCCCTTATATATATCAAGATATACACGCATCATTTCTTACTGGTGTAAGGTATTGCAAAGTGATAATGTTATTATTTCATCATTGTATCGTCGAGGTTTAGACGATTGTAAATTAGGCCACTCGAACTGGGTGTCCTCTGTGAAGAACTTTTAGATGATTTTGGTTTTTCGGATGTATTTTTGTATCCCGAAAGTATCCATGGATCTTTTCCATTAATTTTCAAACAACGTGTAATTGATAACTTTATCCAAGAATGGCATGGTTCATTACAACGTAGTTCAATTCTGTTGGATTACGTTTATTACAAAAAATAATTTTATGTACGAATGTTATCTTGATATATTGCCTGCAAGTCTCAGGAAATTTTCTACACGTTTTAGAATTTGTGCTCATTCGTTAAGAATTCATACAGGCCGCTATGGCTCAAATAATATACCAAGAAATGAAAGGCACTGTCTCTACTGTGGAAGGCGTGATTTAGAAGATGTGTACCATTTTATATGCATTTGTCCATGTTGCTCAACAGTAAGGCGACGATTTCTTGATAAACGATTTTACGATAGACCATCTGTGTATAAGTTCAATTCATTAATGGGATCAGTTAACTCTGATGTTGTTAAAAGTGTTGCCAAGTATATTAAATATGCATTAGAAATTAGACAATATATTCATGTATAATATACATGTACATCACTCTCCATACATTTGCAACTTATGTTATGTTATACTGCAATTAATTCGTTTCGTTTTGAATTTGCATATATTTCACGATTTTTAGAACAAATTCCGAATGCATTGACCGCGTATGGAATGTATATATGTTCGTTGTTTTTTTTTCTAGATCATGTACTTTGTACTAATCTTGAATAAAACTATTGTCTTGTCTTGTCTTAAACTACTTGTCCTACTCTATGCCGATGACACGGTGATTTTGTCAGACTCCAAATCTGATCTTCAAAATAGTTTAGACATCTTTCAAAATTACTGCGATAATTGGCATCTAACAATAAATTTAAACAAAACAAAAATTGTAATATTTGGTGCTAGAAAACTACAGACTTTTAATTTTAAACTAAGTAACAATCCTTTAGAAATTACTGTCCGCTATCACTACCTAGGAATAACCTTATCTAACAATGGTTCTTTCCTTAATGCGAGAAAAGATTTAGCTGAGCAAGCAACAAAAGCCATGCATCTCCTATATATGCGGGCCAACAACGCAGACCTGCCAATTGATATTACTATGAAACTATTTGATCATACTGTCTTACCAATTTTAACCTATGGCTCTGACATTTTCGGCTTTGAAAACATTGACATCTTGGAAAAAGTTTATATCAACTTCCTCAGAAAACTTACTAATGCTCGGAAATAAACTCCAATGGCTGTTTTATATGGTGAACTTGGCAGATACTCTATAGCAATTAACATCAAATGTCGAATGATCTCTTTCTGGAACAGACTCTTAATAGGCAATGATCAGAAACTTCCTCTCCAAATCTATAAATACATGATAAACTTGCCAAACTCAAATTTTAAATGGGCAAACAAAATTAACGAAATTCTCACCTCAGTAAACCTAAGTCATTTATGGGACAACCAATTCCTGACAACCCAAAATAATATCCACCGCTTAGTCAAATCCAAATTATTAACCCAATTTAAAACCCTATGGCACACTCAACTACAACAAACACATAAAGGACAAATATACACAAGGTTCAAACAAGCACCATCCTTTGAAGACTACCTCATTAAACTGACAAAGACTGAATATACATACCTCTTTAAATTCAGAACTAATCACTGGTTTCCAGTTGAAACCGGTCGATACGACGGAACCCCATTTGATGAAAAAAACATGTAGACTTTGTAACGCTGGTCAAGTTGGCTCTGAACATCACTATCTACTTAACTGTGATTTCTTTAAATCTGAAAGAGAACACCCTAGGGCACGATCTTCATGACGCTACTCTTAACACAATCTTATCATCTGATTCCCTACAACAATTAAAAAATACAAGCAAATGTATTCGCTTCATATTTAGCAAGTCTAAGCGGTAGTTATTTTCCTGCATAACTACTTGAATTAACCAATTCCACCAGCTACAAATGTTTTCTTGAAACAATTAATAATGTTCTATTGATGTACTGACATATTTACTGGTTATATTAATTTAAGTGACTTTAGTCACTATTTGCATCTGTGTATTCAATAATTCCAAACATTTGACTCGTCACAAATGTATTTCTTTTACTGGCTATATACTAATCGCATTCTATACCTTAATTTCAATATGAATTATGCATATATCAACCGAGCAATGTAAATTGTTGTTGCTTTGTACGTTTGGTACTATTATGTGTTAATATAATCATAAGATTTGTATTTTGCCTTTTGTTTGTTGTTGTTGTTGTTGTTTTTTACTGTCACAACAAATCTTGTGTTTATTGCAATATTTGTCAGCGCCTAGATATTTGTAATTAATAATAGGAAATTATTTATAAACAAATAATAATTATAATAAAAAAATTTGAAGCAAATGTTTATATTTTCAGGTCATAGATATAATAATTATGCTTACTCCTTAATTAAATTTGATATATGTATATATCAACTGTGCAATAGGAATAATTGTTGACAAAATTTATCTAAATTTACCTAGCATACAAATCATAGTTTTTATTTGCCTCATTGACCTAAAACGAACATTATTATCAAATGTCACGCTGCTATACAAAGCTGATTAAGAGTAATTACCTCACATAATAGGTCCACCATCTTGCCTTTGTTGTCAACATATCGCCCTCGTGTGCTGGTGCACTCAAGCGTAACCTACGATTAAAATAACTCTCATTGTTTGAAACCGCTACGAAGATAGCTCCAATGTATTAAGGCTAATGCACACTGTCTCTTCCCCTTGATTTAAGTAAAAAGAAATAATTAATTTTTTGAAGCAAATGTAAAACTTGTAATACATGTTTTTTTGTTTGTTTGTGTGTTTCATTTCCTATCTATAACGCCGCGCGCTAAAGGAAAGAAAGCACCGCACAACTAAGGTCACAAACCACTAAAAAGGTATTCTTACAGTGCTGGCTAAAAATTGCTCATATCGAATTGTATTATTATTTGTTTCTTTAGAGCTATGATAATGACGTTGATTACGATGATGATTATGATTATGATGATGATTATGATTATGATTACGATGATGAGTATGATTATGATTACGATGATGATTATGGTCATGATTATGATTATGACTACGATTACGATTACGATTATGATTATGATTATGATTATGATTATGATTATGATTATGCTTATGACTATGAGTATGATGATGATTATTATCATTATTATTATTATTATTATTATCCTTGTATATATCCTATCATTGGAAGTACCCCCCGTATATCGTTTATTATATTTTGTCGAACGCTAAAATTATCGGAAGTTAATAATTTACTAAATATTTTGCTTTGTTATATTGCCCTTATTGTATATGCTGTATACTTGGGTGAAATAAATGTCGTGTTCTGAAAAAAATCTTTGATGGGGGCGGGGGCGTAATAAACAAAACATCTTCCCAACAAGTAGTAACACTTAGTGGACAATGGTCTGACAACAACAGACCAGAACAGCTCCAACTTTAGGAGTTTGTGTTCAAGTGAGCACACAAGGAGCGGTCTTATTTTGATTTGACAAACAATGACAGACCAGAATAGCACAATTAACCTTGAGCACTTTGTGTTCAAGTAGCAAACTAGCACAATGCGATTTCAATCATAAAAATACCTAAGAAATATGTTCAAGTTTTGACAAACAATAATACACATAAATAATAATGTGTTTAAATTTCTCCATACAACCCGGTGACCTTCCCCCAAATAATTGAATCATTTGAACTTTTTATTTGAAGTTTATCAAGCCATGTAGAATTATCAATTATACGTGTTCAGTTCTAGGTAAACAACCCTGCTCCACACCCCCTCCCCCCCAAAAATGCAAGAAACCCCATACACCTATGGGCAAGACAACAACTGACCACAATTATTTTTTCATCCGAGAACCTACGTGTTCAGATGAACACAAGGGCACTAGTGAAGTGCCTAAAAATATCACAGCTATAAAACTTAATTGCACTGCTCCACATTTGAAGAACAATTCCAAATTTCTACCAAACAAGTACCAATAACAAAACTATTATGGTTTCGATCATAAACATATATATATATACTCCTAAATTCGACTGTCGGGTAACAGTACCGGATAATACAACCTTTGGGAGACAGTGGCGTAAAATGTTCACAATTACTGATTTTAATAGTTTTATTTGATATTTTATCATAATTTTAAATTGTTGTTTTCGTTTTTAGCAGTAGTGGTAGTTGTAGTAGTAGTAGTAGCAGTAACAGTAGTAGTAGTAGTAGTAGAAGTAGTAGTAGTAGTAGTAGTGGTAGTAGTGGTAGTAGTGGTAGTAGAGGTAGTAGTAGTAGTAACAGTAGTAAAAGTAGTAGTAGTAGAATTAGTAGTAGTTGTAGTAGTAGTAGTAGTGGTGGTGGTGGTGGTAGTAGTAGTAGTAGTACAATGAATAATGGTTTATCCCATACTGTTTTATTTGTTATGGTAATTCATGAGTTGAGCCTATGTCAGTCGTAGATTAAATCATCGTTTTGATTTACATTGCAGCTTAACTGTAAATAATATTACGATTGCTTGCAATGCTATAATTTCTCCTCTGTGAGACATTCGTTGCTGTTGTCTAATAAGTTGTAGTAATCATTTAGGTCTGTTGACACTCACATACGCAAACATTTCCCTAAACACGTTAACTTGAAAAGAAAAAACAAAGGGTCAACATATTTTAATAAGCAAACTATAGAATACAACATGCATATACAAAATCACAGGATGAAACAGAGATGACATTTGACATGTGCATAGACACCAGATGCTAATCAAAGTGTTAAACCGCAAACGATACGCATACGATTAATTACCAAAATATTTAATTGTAAACATAAGTTCGTGACTGTCGTGACAAATTTTGTGTTTTGGCGTTTAGCTCGCCGTTTGATATTATATTTGTATATGCAAATAATACATGTATTTGTTTTGTCAAAAGATACAATTTTCTTATCAACAATTTAACAAAAAAATAAGAATTAAATGCGATGCAAAACAACAAACTAATACATCAGGCAAAATTCAATTGGGAATGTCAGTACATCTGTTGATGCAATACATTTCTATTTATTAAAGTCGGAAGATAACGAGAGTAAAAATCGATGAAAATTCGGAGAAAGCAAAGTCGCACGATGCTAGTTAATATTTATGAAAAGACATAGCGATGAATATTCCAGTGCAGTTATAGGTGACAGTTAGATAATGGCAGACAATATTGATACCCTAATAAATACCAAAAGCTGTTAGGGGACAGTGCGCTCGACTGTTCAAAGTATTTCAGATGTCACATTTGCTCGAAGTGGACAGGAGAAAGAAATCTGGAAACATATGCATGTTTATAAATAAAGGTAGTACACCTTCAAATTTGGTACCCTAGTAAAATATCTACCTAAAGTAGAATATACAGGTATATTTTTTTAGCCAAAACTGTGTCAAAATACAAAACTAAGTTCTCGGAAATGTGGCACTTTGGAGTTGATGACAAAGATATATTTAAGTTTCAAGTGAGTAACGTACACTTTTTTTAAATTACAAACCTTTTGAATGTAACATTTAACCTGCGAATCTATGTAAAAAGGGACATAACCGTGTCAAAATACAAAACTGAGCTATGTGAAATGAGGGTCTTGATGCTGGGGTTGATGACAAAGGTATATTGAAGTTTCAAGTGAACTAGACATGTGTCCGTAGGACACGGATGCCCCCACATTCCACTTTTGTATCAAAACTCCGCTAATGCACTAAAATACTCAGGTGCACAAATTCAAATGCTGATTAATATGTATATAAAGTTTCATCACTCTAGAAGTAATACTTTTCGAGTTAATTTCGACACAAGTCAAAAAATGCCATTTTCTGCAGAAACAAGGGCCATAACTCCGCTGTCGGAAAAAAACAGCACTAAAATACCCAAGTGCACAAGTTCACATGCTGATTAATATTTTTTATAAAGTTTCATCACTCTAGCAATAATACTTTTTGACTTACATGCGACACAAATCCAAAAATGACATTTTTTGCAAACAGGGCCATAACTCCGCTTACGTCGAAAAAAAATGCACGAAAATACCAAGGTGCACAAGTTTACATGCTGATTAATATGTATAATAAGTTTCATCACTCTAGCAGCAATACTTTTTGAGTTACACGCGACAAAAGTTCAAAAATGTCATTTTTTTAAAAAGGGCTATAACTCCACTGACGTCGGAAGAAACTGCACCAAAATACCCAGGTGCGCAAGCCCCTATGCCGATGAATACGCTTATAAAGTTTCATCACTCTAGCAGTTATACTTTTTGAGTTATGCGCGACACAAAAATCCGATGGACGGACGGACGGACAGACGGACGAACAAGAGCAAATCTATATGCATCCCCCCCCCCTCTAAAGTGGGGGCATTACAAGTTAGTAGTTTTTTAGGTACGGTACACAACCTCTGGATATAGACATGTACAATAAACTCCTTGTTAAAAAGGGATATTACTGTTTCAAAATACAAAATAGTTTTGGTGAGTGTAGCATGTGATATTGGATTTGATGACAAATGTAAATTCTATGTTTCAAGTGAATAACGTACGTAGTATTGAACTTAAAAAGAGTTGTGAATATAAACTTTAACCTAAAAAATATATGTAAAAATATAAAAATAAGAGAAATGGGGATGGTTAACACTGCTCCTTGAGTTGATGACCAAGATATAATCCAAGATTTACGTAAATAACTAATGTAGTTTTAAAGTTCCAAAACTTTTGCATATAAACTTTATCCTGAAAATGTATATGAAAAGGGGCCATGAGAATGTCAAAATACAAAACTGGGTTATGGGGAATGTTCTACTTGATGTTGGAGTTCATAACAACGTTTCAAGTGCATAACTAATAAAGTTTCGAAGTTACTAGACTTTTGAATATTGACATTATCTTAAACTAAGTGAAAAGGGGGCCTTTAATCTGCCAAAATACAAAACGGAGTTATGGGGAATGTTGCGCCTGGTACTGGAGTTAATGTAAAAAGGTATATTTCACGTTTCAAAATAACAACTTATGTAGTTCGGAAGTTACAATACTTTTGAATAAAAACTTCAGCCAATTCAGACGCGGACGCCAACGCCGGTGCAAGTAGGAAAAGTCATGTGCATAGAAAAATCCGGCCACGTGCAAAGATAAACTAGTGCACAAGAATTGTATTCCCATAAGATACTTAAATTGACACTCGAAATCTTTTGTGCAACGTAAAACAACGCTTTCTTTGTAAATACCTTCAATCTATAATACATTGTTTTTTTTAACAGAGCTCTAGTATCAATAAATATGATGAGGAATGTACATTTACTGAATGGTTTTAGAGTTATAAACATAAGAAACACACTCACATGCCACTTTGCCATTATTGTCATATCGTCCTAATAATGAGGAGTTATGCTCCAGATGAAGTAAATATAATTATTTATTAGCGAACATAACACCTTTATCAAAATATTAAAATAGGTTTTATTTGAATTGTTAGAATTCAGTAAATATAATAAAAAAACATTTAAATCTTAATATACCATAAGCGAAGATTTTATTAAATACCAAACAGACTTTGCTTACTACAGACTTCGCTTACTAACATGATACGTAAGTCACATATCGACCACGAAAATTGGGTTTTCTGAAATCACATTGTCCTCGGGCTTCAAGAAGTCTTAGTAAGTACGTCAGACGTCTTTATTATGTTCCTGCTCGTTTGATATCATGTGCTTATAACTTAATATCTGCATTTTACATCGGTGTAAGGTATGATTATTTTGATCGAAGCTTTCCGGCCTTGGGTCAATTTGTGAAGTGATAGCGATTTACGGCGTATATATAAATAGCTTCAAGAATTGGAGGCGCGTTTCGCTCACGATTTTATATGTTCGTGCTACTATTATATAATGTTTCGAAGTCGGACGTGTAATTATGTCAAGTTATACAAATCTAAGCAGATTATAAAAAATCTGAATCATTTGTTGTTACAGTAGGAAACAGATAGCTTTTCAATTGTTTGATAGATGGAAAGAAACACTATTCTCTTGTCAGTATTCAGTATTGCTTTTGTTAACAATATATAACAAAAAAGTGTTGTTCATATTCGGGCGTCAATAATGAACTACTTTCTACAAAAGATATAATTGTGTTTGGTGTTATCCTAATCTGATCAAAGAAATACGTTCGTACATTATATACTTAATTAAAGCGCGTTAAAAATCATATAAACCTGCTTAATGGGAAAACAATATGTTCTGCGCAAAGCAAAACGATCACATTAAATTATTACAGAGTACATTCCGATGTCTATGTCAATATGGGTTAAAGCTATGGTTGTAATTCATTCATATTCTATAACTTGACACATAGTTGGGCAGACAAATACATTTTACAAAATCGGAACTATCACTTATAGTTATTAGTAAGAGCCAGCTCAAAATTGACCAAAATATATTTTTGAAAATTAAGTGGTACAATGACAATAAAAGTATGTTTAATAAAATGTATTAATAGAAGAATGAACGTATCTTTTCCAGGATGGCGATGCGCGGGAAATTTTCCTCCCATGCCTACACTTCAGGGCCTTCATTTAGCGATGTTCACATTTTAATATCAAAGATACTTATTCACCAATTTAATCAATTGTCAACACAACTATAGTTACATCACGAGGATACATCACTGCCGTGCCAAGCTGAAAGCCAACACATATATTTGGCATCTTGTGACGATGGTGTATGCTTAACTTCATTTGAGTCCCCTTCAGTGTTAATAATACGGTCATACCAAACGTTCTTCTACATAATTAGCATTACATTGAATGTCAAAATGACTCCTATATAGATCGAAACGGCAGATTATATATCATTATGTCATAAAAACCAGACAAACATTTTCATACACACTGTATGATGTTGCTTTCAGAGTGTTCACGTTTTGCCGACATCTAAATGTTATGTTTACTTCCAAAGCACTGCGACTAGGCGCCAGAAGGATTCAATAATGTAGTCTCCGCATAAACTGTTTTAATTTCCATGAGCAGGGGAATTCTTGTCCAACATTTTCGATATTCTTTCTTTTGCCCGTCTTTGCGCAGCATTTTGCTCGTTCATTATTTTATTACGTAAAAGTTTAACGGTAAATCTACACCCATTTTTTCTTACGTCTCTTCTAAATCATTCTTACCTGAAACCAAAACAACAGAACGGGTAATTGATGTAAATAAAATGTTTATCATCAAAAATCATTCCATATAAACAGCCAAAAGACAGACAAATAGCCAGACGGACCCGCTTGTTTTTGCTAAGAGTAACTGCAAATGTAGGAAATACATAGACATTGTACCGTAGTCATTTATCAACAGGTAGCATGTATAATAATGTTCATTGCTGTCACAATTAACAAAACTGGACTCCAATTCAAGTAAGTACTCCTGCTTTAAATGACACATGTAAATAATGAAAATTAGTTAACGAAACATAAGTAATGCCAAATGAAGGCCTGCTTATATTGTAAACAAACAGGCACATGTCTGAATCACAATGTGTAAGCCACTCAATCAAATATTCATATTATTGTTTCTTACTTGGAAGCTTATTTCCCATAGGAGTATATATCCAATAGTGAAAACCCTTTTGAACTGTCGCCGTCTCTGCTTCTGTCCATTTAAAATATGTTCTCTGTGCTGAAAGATGAGCATGTAATAATAGTAATATTAATTCCTTGATTTGTTAAAAAAGGTAACTCAAACTAGTCAAAATCGCAACACCAACTCTCTATATAACGAGTATAGGCCCTATATGATCCTTCTACATTTAGGTTTGAAACATGTAATACATATAGCAACCAAATACAATTTTATTTCAATTTGATAGACATCTATGTTTTAGTCAAACAAATCAATGTTGACAACTACTGACAATTTTGTTTTATTTAGAACGCAACATTCTAGACTTGACACCAACGCAAATTCATTTTTTCACTGCGCGACCAGTCAAATTAACAGGGATTCACAATAAATTGCATGCAATTTGTTTAACTACGTATCGAAAGTGTTGGCGAAAGCGGAAATATTCCCAAATAATAATAATAATAATAATAATAATAATAATAATAATTATTATTATTATTATTATTATTATTATTATTATTATTATTATTATTATTATTATTATTATTATTATAGCGACAAGTCTATAAAACAAAATATCTCGTCTATGGGATTTTGAATCCCGCTAATGTTATAAAAACTATTGCAATGAAAAAGTAGGAAAAAGTGAGAAGAAGCTTACGGATGTATTCGGGTGCTACCCTGGAACTTTCTGCCTGTATATGACTTAAATACTTTAGCCAATCATATCAAGTCAAAGTCAACTTACTTTCGCCTTTAGATCTTTTGGCGTTTTCAGGTCTATCTTTTCCGCATGAGGTCAGAAGATGTTCCTCTGTATGGTGGCATACAACTGCCTTACGATAACTACCTAAGGTTCGCGAAAATGTTCGTGTTACCACTTTAGTTTCTTGTTATTTATTTCATATATTAATAGCGTTTGCGACTTTTGTCGACGAAAGTTATTAATTTGCGTAATGAAAAACAGGCCTGAAACTTCCCAGAATTGACACAGATCTCTATTTTAGTCAGTAAAATATTATGTGCTATCACAAATATTAACTAGTTTGCGTTGTAAGATAATTATTGTAACAAAATTCATGTAAGACAACTGGCACCACGGACTGGCTTGCGATTACATTTGCGTTACATGTAAATATTAACTAGATACTATTTTTGCTGTAAGATGATTATCTTGATAATATTTGTATAAGTTAACTGGCAAAGCGAATTTATTTGCGAATATTGTTGCGATGAGTGAAAATTACTAGTACGTGGTACCACAACTATTAACGTGCTAAGAATTGCGTTGTCAGATACTTATCATGATAAAATTCAGATACTAGTAAGCAAGATAATGCGGTAGACCTCGTGCAGAATTATTTTTGAAAAAAACGAATATGTATGTGTTCAGCTTTGCGTGGTCAGATAAATATCATGAGTTAATTTGCGTTAGAAAGACAGCGCGAAAGGCGTCGAGCACAAATTAAGTGGTATCAAAAATATAAACGTGTTATTATTTGCGCTGTCAAATAATTATAACAATAATTTTCATGTTACATAACAGGCAACACGCATTGGTTTGCAGTCCTAGAAAATTAAAAGGTATCGTGAATATGTGCGTTGTCAAATTCTGGTCTTGATAATATTCGTGTTAGTAAGATAATTCGGAAGACCTCGCAACCACAAGAAATGTATCTAATGTCAGTTCGCTTTTAGGCTATTAAGTATAGTATTAAACTATCTTGCAGAAAAATATTCGCAAAGCGCTAACTTAATATCCAGATAAATATCAAAATAAATAAGTGGTAACTTGAATGGTTTCGCAAACCTTAAGTAGTTATCGTAAGACCGTAATATGTCACTATACCTATGCACATACTTCCATAAACGACAGCCTACTATCGAATTTTAACTGCCAATAGATAAGACACTAAATAGTACACTGAATTAGTGTAAACAAGATATCATGGCCCGAGGACACTAAAGGTCAGTAGAGTATTTCAGAAAAGCTTACTTATACTGAAGCAATTCCATATTCATACACCTGGACGTTATGACACAAAATGCAAACTAAATCGAAAAAGGGTACTTTAAAGTTCCAGCTCGTTGTCCAAAAAAAAAGAAAAAGGAATAGCTATATCTTTGACAAATAGTCTTAATACAAACATAGGGATCGATTTGCCAAGTTGATCATACCTTTTATGGATTCTTCATCTGTGTTCTGAATGCCGCATATTGTCACCGCATTCTCGTCTGGTCCGGTTGTGCCTATTCGTCGTATAATTATAAAGTGTTTTGTTAATATTTAACACAAAACATATTTACATTACAGCAAAGAAGTTTTCTACAAGAAAATTGATAGCAATTAAGTGCTCAAATGCAAATTGCTTTTATTGTGTTGCCATGTGTTGGTTTACCTTCTGGGTAGCATATGTTTTCTATAATTGCTTTATTTCGTTTTCTAGGATATAGCAAGTATATCATAGAAAAGCAGAAGACCGCACATAACCGTGCACATTTTTTAAACTTAACAATCGAAATTTTGAAGCGTTTGATTTGACTTTTTTTCTGGAAGAAAGGAAATAAACAAATTATAATGATAACCGTTAGGCAGTCACACAGAGGCCCATACAAGGCACGTACACGCGTAAATGAAACGTACATTAGCGCATTGCACTACATAAGTGATGTTGATTGTAATGAATGATGTACCATACCTTCTTGGTTTGAATCATCTATTAGTTCGTCACTTGTTGCAGTCGCTGGAATGGTACCTCTTCGTGTTGCTCCTAGGAAGTGTATAATAACAAATATAATGTCTATTTGTTCTTATGTATGTAAATGTATGTAAAATAATTCCATTTCTACAACTGTTTAACATGAGTAAAATCAAAGTCTATAAAAAGGCATTAACATGTATACCACATGTTTTAAGTGCACTCATTAGAAACACAATACATTAAGTCGAAGCCATGTAAAAAAGCAAAAAATTTGGACAAACTAAGCGATTTAACATATAGACAAATCAGTTTTTTGCACATACATGTGTACCACTTACAGTGTCCTTATAATTTTAACACATTAGTGTCGGATGAATGTCTTATAAAACAAGGTTATATTTACACACGGATATATAGTTTCTACATTTATCGATATCTTGCAGATGTCGACCCACTTTCAGGACCTCCATTATTGGAAGAGGGTACTGGTACGTTCCCAGATTGACGTCCTTGGAATGGCCCATGTGCTTGTAAAAATATTGGCGTTCTGTTTTCGGGACCTGCAGAGCGCTGTATATCGTCGAGAGTCTGTGCTTCTGTTTGCTAGCCGTCAGTTTTTCGGGATGACTTATAGTTGCGTTTAAACACATTTTATGAATGCACGACCACCCAATAACGTGATCTGGTGATAGTGAAGTGTTAGCAAATATGAAATCATTTACTTGTTGTGGAGAAATATATGTACGTCGGCTTTTATACATAGTTATGCTTTATATGCACTTTGTTATGTTTTAAACTGGTTAAAATTTAACATTCTAAACGTGGGTGGGGTATTGGAATTAATCATTTAATGATCGAAAAGCTAAGCTATAAAGGCAACATATCTTATTTTGGCATTAGATTTAATAGCTTTCTTTCGAAATAATAAAGAGAACGCCAGTATATTTATTTTTATGCACGTTATGTTTATCCATAACATTCCTTAAATGTGTCATCAGTGTTTGTCAATAGAAAACGTATAGGCAATATTTAGAGGTTTTAATGTATATACGGAATTGCAAAAATATATAAATATTATGTAATGTGTGTTCAAGTTAAGTAATAATATTAATTGTCCAAATTCATGTAAATATATTTAAAATAATAATGTTAATGAATTGTTGTTATCATTACAGATGGTTGTTGATGGATTATCATAAGTATTTAGTAATCATACATCTGTGTGCATACACAGTTCCAAGTCCATACATCCTCGGGCAAAACACCATTGGTGCAAAACATTCCGGAACCCGTAGACAGTGGAAAAGTGATCAATTGGTGACCTGAATAATTTTCTTCGTGGATTCAGTCTGCCGGACAATGACCCTTGACCGCTTTGTGATTTTGTGTAAAACCACTGCGGAAAGAAGCTATACATATTCTATAGAAAAATTGTTGATAGTTTCATTGGAACCAGCATTAACTGTGACTGTCCAAGTTCCTGTTCAAAATGGGTATACTGGAAATTTCAGCCCAACTCAATAGCTGGTGATGAACCTGCTTGGTTTTTTACTGTACTATACTAAAACTTATGAAAATGTTACTAAATACCGGTTCTGCACAGGAATATACTAATAAAAGCATGTCCATGCTTTGAGCATTACTTATGTATTTTGTGTGATACTGGATTCAGTATAATTGAATACTTTATGTAATTTTGTTTATTTGTGTGTTGTGGATGTGATTTGTAATCGCTTTATATGTATAGCTTATGATTAAAAGAGAATACCCCGGTGACATGGACTTTTTTCTTTGTTGTTGATTAAGTGAAGATAATTAAGCTGCATATATTTCTTATGATGGTACTAGTAGGACACAGGTCTATTATGTTGAACTGCAGGACTAATCCTGTATATACTGCAGCCAAACCTACTACAATTACAGACTTTACGGCGGTCAGTTAACCTACTCACTTTTCCTTAGCCGATCTAAACGGTTGGCCAGTACCAAATGTACATACTTTAATGAAAGTAACTACTGCCCTTCTTGAAGCAGAGGTAGGGAGAGAATGGCCGTATTAATTAGTTTATGACCAATCCCAATTTATGTGGACGGGCTGGGGATCGAACTCGAGAACATCTGGATTGACAGTCCATCTCTCTACCACCTAAGCTAGCTGGGCCCGGTTTGTATTCAGGTTGCAATTGTCAAAAGAAAAAAATCATATAAAAATATATATACATTAAATTAATATATCTGTGAGAAACCCCACTCATCAAATCAAATAAAACTAATGTTCTGTGTCCATGGACATGTACTCAATGTTGGGCTTTTTTTAAAACATTAAGTACAAAGTAAATGTGTAAACAATTGACCTGTTAAATGTTTTAAAAATA
Organism: Congeria kusceri; assembly: GCA_027627225.1. Classification (NCBI taxonomy): domain Eukaryota; kingdom Metazoa; phylum Mollusca; class Bivalvia; order Myida; family Dreissenidae; genus Congeria; species Congeria kusceri. The sequence continues at coordinate 533,214 of CM051025.1, read as the reverse complement.
GGTGAGTGGAGTTTTTCAAAGTAGCATGACAAAAGAGTTAAATGGTTTACTTCTAACCGTAGGTTAGGTGTGGTGTTTCTTGTTCATGTTTGCCTATTTTTACACACTACTCGTGTGATCATTAATACTGTTATCCAGCCAGGTCTAAATTATGCGTGTAAACGTTAAAATCATTTTGTCTTCATATAACGTTGATAAATTGTTTATTTTGAGTTTTAATAGCAGTTTATGTGAAACTGGATCAGCAGCTGATCGATGTCTATTTTACAGCGAGAACACGGAACCCCCCTGACCTCAAAATCTCGCGTTATCTCGCCAGTCTCGTTACGCGTGATTTGACAATGTCGAAATCGTGAATAAATGTTGATTTGTACCTTTTTTTAGCTATGTGCGTTTCTACACGTTTCTTTTTGAAAACATTGACTATACAATGAAACTAATTTAATTGTATTTTTGAAATATTTGCAAAATGTTTATTGCCTGCAAATTGCAATTGGCTGTTAAACGACGTTCAGTTTCCTACAGGATAAATAATGGAAATTAATTAAACTTTGTGCAGTTTTAAGCATAAATTTCAATAAATTTAAATCGTAAAATGCCCAGATACTTTGAAAACTCCAACCTTTGTTTACAAATTCCATGTTCAGCATTTGATCATACAACCTTTGCATACACGTCTGCACTCTTCAACAGCTGACCGCCAACTGACTGATTTTGGCGGCAAAACTGCCCGCTTTGCACATGCGCAGCAATGTGCACTTGATAGCCCGAGGACGTGATTTGATTAGCGATGGCTAAATTTAAATCAGGACTCTTCGTGATAAACGTAACATGGGATTATTCTCAAGTACATAACTGTGTATATTTAATTGTTGTATACAGTAACACAGTCGTAATTTTCAAAGCCTAATTACGAAATCGACGATAGGAACGTCGACGTTGATTGGCTAATAAAGTGTGTGTTATATAATAACACATCATTTGCGTACACATAGTCGGTTAAAAAAGTAATGCTAGCATATGTTGTTACTTTTATTTGTATCGCTGTCTGCCTTGACGACTTAAAATAAACCTTATCTTATCTTATTTTACCTTTCACATTAAAGGGACAGTTTCACAGTTTGAGGTTGGAAAAAAAAACGTTTATTTAAAATTTGAATTTTCAAACAGGAATTTGTATAATATATCGAAACTGTTTGTCTGTTATGCTGTTCAGGTTGCAAAACATGATTATTTTAATATTTATCATGCCTTATTATGTAAAAAATACAAGGGTTGATTTAATGCTAAGTAGTGAAATATTGAAAAAAATGGTGAGATATATCCCTGTATCACTCACAGTGATGGACAACATTTTTTAGTTTCACTTGATTTGAACAATATTTAATTGTAGTTGTCACTATTTTTATCATACAGAATTACCAAAAAAGAAAAGTAGTGAAGATTAATAACACCAAATGTTAAGAATACATATCTGATATGTTGAAGTGTCTTTCCTCTTATTTTCTCTTGGATTTTCCTCAGTCGTATTGAGCCAAGGAAACTAGAACAGACAATACCTTGCGGGTACAATTTTTACTCACAAGGCATTGGAGCTCGTCATCTTGGTCCAAATTTAATTTAAGCATCCAAAGTATTTATTTTATCCTTTGCACTTTATTCATCCCAGCATATTACACTTGCACTTGTTGTTTACTGTTGCTATGAATAGTAGTCTCACATTTTTTGTTTACATAATTGTTGTATTGCCCGTTCTCCAATTCCAAAATACAACAAGAATCCAGTTTACCCGTAAGTAATAACTTGTGTTCATTAATCACATAATTATATTGTTTTGTGTGTATTAAGTTTGTATATCCAGTAACTACTCTTAAGTATTTAAGTATCCCATGTGTGTTGTTGTAAGTAGTGTTCAGCGTTTAATTCTCCGCCATCTTGTTTTCTTCAAATTCTTGACCGACTTTTAATCCAATTGTGTTGTAAAGTCCGAATCATTAATATAGGAAACACGTTATTCAATTTAAGTATTCAATTTCAGAACACTCCTAACATGACATCTTTTGTTGTTTTACAGTTTAACACGCATCTACGAGTTTAATCAGCTTAAATTGCTTGCGAAAACGCATGTGCGTTTGAATGTCGTGACTGTTTGAACTATTGTTTACATAATAACACCTATGCACACGCTATTGTTAGAATTTCGGAGAACTGAACGAACTTTCTCTTTCAATATGTATTTTTATCATAAATATATTTAAAGCTAGCAGTGTGTTGATTAAAAAGCTGACCATTATTCAACGACTACGTGTATCCAATTGTATTTAAATTTAAATAAATTTAGAAAAACGGATTCTGCATTGTCTGTGAATATACTGTGTAGCATGGTAGACTGTTGTACTGTTAACACGCTGCCATGATAATGCGTTGAGTCAAAAAAATATTGCGATTGAAGTTGCTTAACTAGATCTCATCCACGGCACATTTGATCGTAATCCAATTACTACGCACTATAGAGAAAATAGTGCGGACGTAATATTGTAAATATCGTGTTGAAAAATCCTCTAAATAAAAACAAACGTAAAGAATATTCAAATAGCATTTAAATAATCATAAAATGTGTTTGTTTTCGGTGTGATAATATGTGATATCGTCAGCGGAAAGGGAGACAATATACACATTTTCATTCGTGCAAGCGCTCGTGAACATTTTAATTGTCTCCCTTTCCGGTGACGATATCACGCGTTATCACACCGAAAACAAACAAATATCCTCTATATGTCTACCAGGTAGCACATTTTGCTAAACATATAACAGCTATTCATCGAAAGTTTAACTTTGCATATGCAATATGCTTTTCAAACATTGGAATATGAACAATAAGGCCAAACAAAAAATAAATGGTTGGTTATCACTCCCAAAAAATCTAGGAGGGGTGGTAACATGGTAAAACTTAACTGTTTTTCTTTACCTTTTTTTTTCTTCGCCGAATATTCACCGCGCAGTTTAAGTATATTGGACTGCATGTAAAATGTTTAAACGCCTCCCAACAAAGAAAATTGTACCTGAAATATAAATAAGGTCATAGAAAAAGATATTTCTGGCAAGAAACTTATAATATTTAAGCGACCACTGCTCTTTTTTCCAAAAAAATCAGAAAAAAATTAATGATTGATAGGCCAAAAAAAATATGTTAGGGTCGCCTGAAAAAATTAGGGGGGTGGGGTCTGGTAAAAAAAACAACTGTTTTACGCCTAAATGTATTATAGAACAGGAAAAAGTCAGTTTTATAAAATTATTTCTGACAGCCAGAATCTGTGAAACTTTCACTTTAAAATTTGTCAACGATGCCGACAATTAACATTGCAGGTTGACCATCGGCATGATATCTACACATTTATACAAACAATTGTATGACTTGTAAACAGTCAATTAAATGCCGTCTTTTTATTTTATTTTCCAAGTACAACTTATGTCCAATACTTTGAGATCCCATATGTACTTCATTGCTTGTACATTAAGATTGGACGTGTGATATTTAAACAACCAATGGTATATACAAGCATGGCATTTTTGGCACGGGTTGCGCAGTACAACTCAGTACATACAAACGAATATAATTGTCGTGCCAACCTACCACGACCGATACACGGCTAGGTCTATAGTTACAACAAATATTCTGTATTGTGCCATATAAAACCGTATTTAATATGAGTTTCTGTTAATTTATGCACGTTTATTGTTCGAAAACCTGGATGTATTAAAAAAAAAAAAACAATCTGATATATATACTAAGGTAATGAATGAATTTGTGAGGCGTAAAAAACAGTTGTTGTTTTTGGTTTACCCAATCCCCCACCCCCCACCCCCCAAACACACCTAATTTTGTTCCGTCTATCCTAAATTTTTTTATAGTTTCCGGAAAAAGAGCAGTTTTCGCTTATGTTAGAAATTCTTGCCAGAAATCTCTTTTTCTATTACCTTATTTATAGTTAAGGTACAGTTTCTTTGTTTGGAGGCATCTAATCATTTTACACGCAATCCAATATACTTAAACTGTGTGGTGAATTTTCGGTGAAGAAAAAAAAAGTTTCAGGAACACAAGTTTTATGTTACCTCCACTCCTAGATTTCTTTGGAGATAAGCGGAAACGAACAATTTTGGGGGGCTTAACAGAGGCAAAGTGTCCGTACTTTCGTTTGTTCGTGTTGTCTCCCCTTGACCAGATGCAGTTGTTTGGGGACCATAGGCGGATTTACAGGGAGGTAAAAGGGGCGTATGCCCCCGTAAAACTGTCTAAACATCGATATTTGTCAACTTCACAATAACTTAGACGTTTTCATCAGCGAATAATATCAGTGTATCAGCTTTGGATGACTGATACATTATTCTAAAATAATACTCTAGAGAATGAACAAAATAATCGTTGTTAAACTACCTAATAAACAATGCAAAACGTAGTCCCGATTCTGAGCGGAGCATAGTAAATGTAACTCTCAATACATTTGCAAAAATGGATGTCAGATCATGTTAGAATCGAACAAATTTTCGCATTATCGTTGTTTATCGACCAATAAACAACTTTTTGGCGTTCTGATACGTAGCTATTAAACCACTCGGACTAACGCCCTCCGGGTTAAATCCCTACGCATCAGAACTCAATACCGTGTATATTGGTCGATAAACAACGATTACTCGATTTTTGTTTCTAAATTTTCGGGAGAGAGTCAGGTTTTGATTAGAGCTTATGAAATTTAGCAAGGCTGCTAGCTTGCAACTTTATTTTGTATGGTGTTCTCCTTAAAATAAACAGATACATTTTTCGGAATTTCAATATTGTGTCAACTTAAAATGAAAATATACATAATCTTCATGAACATTTTCGAGTCCTCTTCATTTACGGTCACTACATTAAAGGAACTCGTTTAAAGAGTTTCGTATTTTCGAAAGAGGTCATTTAATGTCATATCTGCAAACACTACAGCATCTATCAACATATAAATATATATATCATTATATAAACAACTATTATATAAAGAAAAAAGAGAGAATTTAAATGTTTGCCTTCGCCGATACTCCTTTGAGATTAACAACTTTCGCTTTAGGTCAAATTTCACAGTATCCATAAGAGGTATTGACTTGGAATTCAACACACTTCACCACATTGATTAATCCAGTATGTGAACAAAAGACCAGAATACTATCACATACGAGAAAGTCGAGCGTCCAGTACTCGTGGGCGGTGCTCTTGTTATTATTTTTGAAATAGTGGTCATTCAGAGCGGACGCTGTGCCTTTAATTACCTATTCTCTGCGAGTTTGCATTGTAGTGCCCTTCATTACGGAATCCGGTTAGGTCATATGAAATATCGTGCCTCTTACGGCAAGGACGATACACGAGAATTGCGCGAAACACGAAGCGAGACACGATATTCCCGAGAGACACGAAGCGAGGCACGATGCTGCAACATGAGATCTCGCTCTGTCGCAGTATCCCATACCACGAAATATCGAGGCAAAATATCGTGTCTCGCTTCGTGTTTTGCGCAATTCTCGTGTCTCGCTTCGTGTCTAGCGGTAAAATATCGTGCCTCGCTTCGTATCTCGCGCAATTCTCCTGCATCGCGTTAAAAGGTCGAGACACGAGATGCGAAGCGTAACACAAAGCGATACATGATATTCAGGCGAGACACGAAGCGATGCACGATATTATATCGTTCAAATTTCGCCCGAATCTCGAATATCGCGATATATTTTCAAACCACGATACACGAGACACGAAGCGATACACGATATTCAGGCGATTCACGAAGCGAGGCACGATATTGTATCGTTCAAATATCGCCCGAATATAGAGTCTCGCGTCTACCTGTGCACCAGGAATTTATCACGTTGTAGTTGTTTGGTGTTATTTGTAAAAATATTATGATGATAATGATAATGATGTTGTTGTTGTTGTTGCTGATGATGATAGGTAACTGTGTGTTACACCGAAGTTGAGTTGACACCAAGGCGCGTTGCTGCATACGACAACAGGGCAATGCACCTATCTGCTTAAGTGCATGATGCAACCCCTCGTCGTATTCACCTTCTTTCAGTGTGTGAAAGTTAATCTAAAGAAGGACTTTAGTACGCAACTATTTGAAAACGCCAGAGAAATCATTGCAGCCGCAGTTTCCTCAAGACGGATGGGCGGACGAACGGACAGACAGACAACGAGACAGTCTGACAGAGAGACAGACCGTTACTTCTACAGCAACAGGCTTTTCATGAAAATAAACAATAAGCATAAATAAAACATAGTCATCTTTACAGTTCAAACAGAAGCAATTATCAAAAAGAGTAGAAATAGCCATAAAGCAGAGGTCTCCTTCAGGCAAATGTGCGGAATGATTGACAAAGAGGCTGAGAAACAGGCAGACAGACAGACAGACAGAAAGACAGACAGACAGACAGACAGACAGACAGACAGACAGACAGACAGACAGACATACAGACAGACAGACAGACAGACAGACAGACAGACAGACAGACAGACAGTGGGCTGTCATGGACTTGGTCGTCATGGTCTGAGCCGTCAACGACTTGGGCCGTCCTGACCCGCATTCATTCGTTAGGGAAAAGAGTGTTTCCCTGCTTTACTTGCCTGCTTTCAAACAACGAGACTCGATATTCGGGCGATACAATATCGTGTCTCGCTTCGTGTGTCGCCGGATTCTCGCGTCTCGCTTCGTGTCTCGTGTATCGTGGTCTCAAAATCTACCGCGAGACTCGAGATTCGGGCGATATTTGAACGATATATTATCGTGCCTCGCTTCGCGTCTCGCATGAATAATGTCAATCGCTTTGTGTCTCGCTTCGCATCTCGTGGCATGATATTGTACCGCTAGACACGCAGCGAGACACGAGAATTGCGCGAAACACGAAGCAATACACGATATTTTTCCTCGAGATTTCGTGGTATGGGATACTGCGACAGTGCGAGATTTCGTGCTACAATATCGTGCCTCGCTTCGTGTCTCGCGGTAATACCGTGTCTCGCTTGCCGTAAGAGGCACGATATTTCATATGCCACTAACCGGATTCCGTACATCATTCATACGCGTAACGTTGTTAAAATGTGTATTTCCCGAATTTTTATTTGATTTTGTAATCGCCGCCGCGTGCTGGTTTCATAAATTGCCATGCTTCCTTGTGCACTTAAAGTTTGTTTGCATTGTTAGAAAGATAATAATAGTTATTGTGTGTGTACGCTTGATAAAACAAGTTTTAATGTAGCATGTATAACAACAAAATAACGGTGTTAAAAGGACGAAACCTATTTTCTTTGGATTATTTCTCAACATATGCAGCATTAAAGGTAACTAACTAAACTATATTAACATAAGGGTTTATAAAAAGTAAAGTAAAGTAAAGTGTTTGTTTATTATAGTGTCACCCCTCGCGATTAAAGGCCAGTTTTGACTTATGTGACAGCTTTACTGATGAACACCTTTACTCCCGATTCCTATCCTATATGCCGGGCGCTCTGCAGGAAGGCAATCGGTACCCCTTGATTTAACTAGTTGCTGGGTAGGCAACCGGCCATATCAGAACTCGCCCTGTGTAGGACTCGAACCTTCGACCTCCCGCTCCGTAGGCGAACGCCCTACCCACTAGGCCACGGAGACGGTTATATGTGAGAAATAACATGTATAATTGATTATATGCAAACGTTAATGTGATATTAAATAGTCCATATGTATTTAGTATGTAAACAGAACGAGACAATACATAGTATTAAAACTGATGTTGTTACGTTATTTGTTATTCGTGTTCGCGTTGTTAACACGCATATATTTATTTTGCATTACAATATATATATCGTTCCATCCTCTTAAATTCGGGCTTCTTGGCAACACGTTAAGCCGGAATGTTCTTATATTGTTCGCAATTTATAATGTATAATGTATAGTAGACTTGCCGTTTTATCTGAATTTCATCCGACAAAAATGGCATATGCATTGATTGTTCCTTCCTCAAATGACAGCCATTGATAAGTATCATAAATTACATAAATATTTTTTGTAAATTCCTGTACCATTCAACCTAAAACTAAATTATATTACTGCTGTATATATCCACTGTTTACGAGTATCTCAGGTCATTATAATATATTCTATATGCGTTTACGGGACACCCTTATACAATTTGTTTAATGCGTCGGTCACACCAAATGCCACGTCATATCTAGGTTCGGTTGCTGACAGGGTTGTGGACGGTGGATATGGAGTGTTTAGTACAGATTATCGTACGGCTATTAAAAGACCGGCCTGAATGCAGCTGAATCTTACCGAACCGTATCTTGTGAAACGAATTGTTCTATTAGGACGCATAGATCAATGTTTGAATCATGTAGATATGCCATACGTCTTAAGGAAAGATCAGTGTTATTATGTACACATATAATAATTACATAATTTTAATAAATACAAATAAAAATAAATAAATAAATATAAAACCATAAAACATAAACGATTTTCATGAATTGAATAGCGAAGTTATAATCAGTCTTTATTATTTCCTAGATTTGGCCAATTTGGCGCACTCAGCCTGTCAGTAGGAAGTCTTGAAGGTCCACCACTGAATATTGGTTTTACATCAGACAACACCACTGTTAAAGAGACTCTGCGGAGTCCACCTATGTCAATACAAACTATTCTGGTATTGGGACACATATATGACAAAGAAGAATTCGCCTACTTGGCTACATGTGAGATGTAGATTTACAAGCCAAGTGGTAATGATGTGATTATGATTTATATTCACAACATATCAGTGACGCACACTTACATACATGCATACACGACGTAAACCGACTAGCAATTAACAGATACTTAAATGCAAATTAATAATTCCTTGTATCACCTATGCCATATTGCAGTATCGCATGTAGATTGTATAGTGTTGACAGTAGAATTTTGACATGGTTATTTAACATAAACTGTACATTTCATTCGTAAGTAAGCAAAACAATGTCGTGATTAACACAAACATTGTACAGATGAATAATGATTTATTATGATCAATTCCGAAAGCTTTCTGAAGCTTCCTCACACTAAGGCTAACGAACACAATCGCCAATGACTCAATCAAGTAAAACACTATATGTCTATTCAATACAATATTTGTTTAAAGTTGTATTATCCATTGAGGTTCATTTCAAACCCTTTGCCAAGTAAGGTTTGTTTCGAGCATTTCATGTTTTACGCACCTTGACAGACATATTTGATTCATTTTGCGTGCGTTAATACATTACGTCTTGATTGCACCTGGTCAGATCGTTTCAACGGAACTCATGGTCCTAACTGCGCCGAGGAATGCCATTGTTTTCGCGGAGGATGTGATGCTGTAACTGGCAGATGTGAACGGGACGGATGTCAAGACGTATGGACTGGAGTCTCGTGCAATAAACGTAACTAAACTGTATTTATATAAGGCTGTCAGTGGCTGTCATGTCAGTGGCTGTCATCTTCACACTTTATACTAAAACCAGTTTGAACCCTGATGTTTTGCCTTTTCAATTGGCCAATTCCTAAAAGGACATAACCTAGGATGTTAATGAAAAGTTTGTCTACTGCTGATGCAGCTGGTTGTTTAAGATATTCCTATTTGTTTGGTATATAAAATCTATAGCGTTAATTACTACGTAACATAATTTTAATATCTCGTAATATTTTCATATTGTACTATTGTACCTTCCAAGGCAGCAAACACCATTCTTATACATTCACTAAAAGCTCTATCTGTAAATGACAATGATGATCTGCGCTATTTTTACATACATTATGTTCCCATGCATAGTCAGCATTGAAGTTTATTATTACTGTTTCTAGCAAGTGTATCTGGTCTCATTCAAACCATTTATTGAGAGTTCAGTTTATGTTAAATCATAAATGTAGAAATGTATTATGTTTAATTCTGGAATTTATATTACCGGTATATTTACACAGAGCCATTAGACACTAAAGATACAATCCAGGGCGATACCAATGCGTTTACAGTGTCGTTAGGTGTAACCATTGCCTTTTCATCAGTACTGGGTTGTGTCATTGTCTGCAATGTCTTATATATGATATATATGAAGAGGCTGAAAGACCGGTAAGTACAACCTTCTTGGACAATTTGACTTTGTTTGTGAAACATAGAATCATTTACTCGCAGACACAACATTTAAACAATGTATTCGTATATTTTCATTGCCGACTTCATTATTCGTTATATAATAAATATATCATTATGGTTGTATAAGTATGTTATTCTATACACATATCATAGCTTGATACATTTTCAAATTTGTTAACTGCAGTGACGGTACCTCTGGAAATACATACGACACATTGGCGCCGTCAGTTGTCGCAATTAGTCAATATGAAGGACTACAAATGACGACTCATGAGAAGTCCTCTGAATTCAGTTGTTTTACTAAGTTACCAATTAACATAACACTAATTGCATTTAACATTGTAAAACTTATTTTCCTAAATGAATACCATATGCTAGCACTCTAATTAGCAATTGTGTTGCAAAAACTGTAATGATGAAATAATAATGAGTTGGTTATTTTTGTATATAAAAACACTTTTATTTCGCATTTCTTCTCAGGAACATATCTTATATACACCACAATCACAATCCAATACAAGTGGGTATATGCATTACAAGCAATGTATGCAATTGCCAAAACATCTATAAATGTTGCAGGGGGACATCCAGAAGACAACAATCAGCCCGTGTATATAAACCAGAAATACGAGAGTGCAAACAGTGATCCTAGAATTAGAATCTCTCTAGCCAAGATTCACGTATGTTTTATGCACAATGCGTGCAGATAAGTCTGTTTCGTCTGCTTAATCTTATTTACTTGTGTATTATCAGAACGACACATATTGACCGTGTTCTATACCAAATACTGTTATCATAGGTATTTGCATTGCATTGTTATTCCATAACGAACACAGTGTTTAGTATAATATAGGTTGACTGTAAATTTCTTTCTATGGACACATTTATAATATTTAGCTTAGTTTAATTTAATTTAAAATCAGTGTTCATTGTTTGTCCCCTTATAGGGATTCCGTTGACCGGAAATATGTTTTTTTTTTTTTTTTTTGTGATCCGATTCTTTATTTACCTCGTCCATAGGTATGTGCAGGTCGAGGTCATCTGCTCCATACCTTACAATGTTTGATGTTAGTAGACAGACAGTTTAAATACAATAAAAGTTAGTGAATAATAATATTTGTTGAGTTGTCTTAACATCTTTATAGATTACTGATAATGTTATAGAAGAGGTAAAATAAATATGTTTATATGAATGCATGTACAACAAAGTAGCAAAAAACACTCCCTTTCGGCACACATACAAACATAAATATGAAAGAAAGAAGAAAGAAAAAAAAAACAACACATTGACCGGAAATATTGTTCTTGTTTATAGCACAGTGTTTCCCCAGTCTGAAATACAATTATTTCACTTATAAAGTATCAAATACATAATCTAAGATATTCTAATATGAAAAAAATTGCAACAACTTTAAAAGACCATGGCGTTAATAAATCGAACGTTTGTCTCATCCCTTGTACAAACATAAAGTTAGGAGAGTTATCAATAAAGGCAAGGCTATCTTATAAGCATTGAACAATCCGATCAACGTGTCTAACATTTGATATTATGTTTCTATACTATTTGTGTTCAAAGTCAAACTTTTACGATTGTGTGGGTGGAATTTACATCAAGGTCTGTTTGTGAGCAATAACATGCCCTTGAGGAAGGAGTTAATAATTATTAAGTTAAAATATCGGAGATTTAAGCAGATACCAATTATTACTAAACGACAGTATACACAAATAATCGAGATCAAAGCAGCTAAGACACATTGTATCTCTGAATGGTAATGTATCATAATTATAACTTAAGATGTTTTACTAAACGTACGTCACAATGATACACCGGTTTTTAAAGGCCACACGAGCATTTGCATTGCGCCTGTCGATTGCCGGGAAACAAGTGGAGTACATGAAATGGGTCTGGTGTGATTAAATTTTGCGAATAAGTTATATATAGAGTTCCTCCTTTGGCCTGCTGAAATAACATTTATATCAATATGCGAGACGAAGAAATATAAATACATCTCATTCAGTGGATATGAGATCTCCTTGTGAGGATAAAATCGTTCGCCTTGATTCACGTCTTTTCCTTTTTGTGCAACGTTAGCTTTACCACAAGAACTTGACCATACCATTTGGGCCACGAGTGGATAAAATCTGATCACCGAGCTATAGCGCTGGAATTTACATACTACGGACATACACCAATGGCCGAAATGGCAGACCAGACCCCAACTTACCGTATACTTGTTTAGCTGTCATTTACATTTGTTGATCGCTTAAGATTATTTACAAAGATCAAATTGTTATGTTTGCTCACTAATCGTTTTCTTATTACACTTAATTATATACTACTCTGTGGCAATTACGTTCTGACATTGTCACTGGTTATATGTTAAAAGACATACGGGTTCTTTATACACTTGCCTTTTTGTCTTTCTACTGCAATTCGTCTGAAATACAAAAAGAAACACGCGTTAAAATTACAGGAAGTAAATCGAATTCTATATTAAATTATACGTACATATATAGATAATAATTAATTGTTTAGATGGTGATGAATACATGCAATAGAATGAAGCCAAAACAAAACTTGTTCAGAATGTCGGGTATGAGATATATGTCAAAATGTTGTACATGCAGTTGCTCTTAAATACACAATACAATCATTTAACTTTAGAAACCATATACGCGCGGTATTTGTTCAAGTTCGAAACATACACACGCTGTTGATGAATAAGCAACAAATAATTGGAATAATTTATTCGGAGCTACCGGTTTAGTTTAGTCAACACATTTAAATGGATTGGTCGAGGTTTTCGAATAACAACAAGACATACCATGTAATAATCACACATACTATAGTTAGCGTAATTAAAGACTTTTTCTTTCAGCTAGTCGATGAGTTCAATTGCACTTCAATACAACCTTGTCCAATACGCTTACGACAGTCTACGGTTAGTATAAATAGAAGTGCTCTCTTAAAAGTGTTACAACGTTCACTTATCATTTACTTGTTATTAACATTTGTATGCTCATTAGTGTTGTCATTGTTTACATGCACACATTCTACTGTCTACGTGTTATGATTGATATTATTCACCAATATCAATTATTCGACAGTTTCATGCTTTTAAGCACAAACAATCTCCAGTGTTAAATAATGAAAACTGTGCAAGCAAATAGCTAGAAACATGCTAGTATCAGCTTTACAGTACTATCTCGTGTCAACATTTACAACAAATATTGTTCAAAGAAATTAAAATTCACATGCAGTGAACAAGACAATTAAAAACAAAATAAAGTGCAAAATTAATAAATAAATCAACAAAACTTGAATGCATGTATGCACAATGGTAATGTGTATTTTAGCGGGATACAATTTCGTTTTCTATGTTTAGGTTTGGTTTACGCTCTGTTTAAGCTTTTTTTTGTAATTTGGTTGAATATCGTAAGTTAAAACCCGTTCTTAACTTCCTTGTTATATTCAGTGGACCGACATTTTCTGATTACTTTATGATAATAGTGTTTGTGGGCGTGTGCGTGATTAAACACTCTGAAAGTACAATGTGAAATGGCGGTATATGCGGGATACATGCTATTATGTTGCGGAATAATCATGAAGATATGCGGTTTGAACGGTAAATTAGATTGTTATGAACAAATCATAACACTTTTCGTGCGTTATTAATTGAACACATTATTTGACAAAATACGTGTCAGTGGTTTCGTTATCATTGTATATAAGTAAAAGTAAATGATTTCCTCCGAACGATGTCGGCAATACAAATAGTGTTTTTAAGGAACCAAATAATACTGGCAGCAAATACGCAACTGTTATAATGTCATCGTATCGTTATTGTTGTAGTTAGTTTCGGAATTTGAATCTTTCATGTTTGTAGATTACATTAAAATACGTTGCTGCCATAATTAAATTGGGTATAGTTTTATTTATGTATTTAAAGTCTTAGTTGCTTCGACAGCTTAGCATACATGTAGCTGCGTTTAAAAAGGTTTTTGGACTTACATTATGGCTCAAATTTATTTGACAGTAAGCCCGAATGTAATTTTCTGAAACTTATGAAGAAGCATATAACATGTAAGTTACTGTAATCCTTCCCTCTGTTGTTTTTACATGCAATATACATGATGCACACATTATTTCATATAGATGAAATATAATAAGAGATTCAAAACTTTGAAACAATGTATGTTTTGTTGACATGTCCAACAGCATTGGTACTGCAGTTGGTAAAGATTTTGTTACTGACCTTGATTGAAAATAAATAGTATATTTCAGATATGAAGTAATTCAACGTCAAAAAAGCAAATCACATACTTTTATTACATGTTCTTACCAGTAAATAAATCTACTACAGAATGAACGAAATAGTGGCTGCTTCTCAAAACCCCATTCATCCATCCATTATCTATTATGTCGCGAACATATTCGCTTAAAAAGATTTCTATGTTAATAAACTTGTCTTTTACCAATAAAAGAAAATGCATACCCGGTAGTAAGCTATGCTCTTTTTATTTACAGTTCACTGTTGTCGATTTATGTGTTTTTTGTTTCCAGTCGTATTATTTAGAAAATGAAACAAGATAATAAATGAACTGAAGCTACTGAAAATAATGTTTTATTTAATTCCATTCAGTATTCCATGCAAGTACTCCGACACAGTATTATTATATTTTGTTAATATGAATATATATTGACGTGTATGTGTATTGTCTCCTCATTTATATCAAAACAAATATTTCATCAGTATTCCAAACATTCATGGAAGTCGTTATTCTACATTAAAACCGACACAGTCTTAAGTTAATAGTTTCTAACCCTTGTTTATTATGCGGTGTTCGAATTAAATGTTGAACCAAACATTTTCTCATGAATAAGATTTGATGTATCATTTTTAACTCGACTATTTAACGAGTATGTGATCTTTCAAACTAGCACCGGGCGTCGGCGTCCGCGTCAGTCACTCTTAACCCCCGGTTAACAAGTATCAAAAATAAAAAAAACTACATTAATTTAGAGAAATTCTTTGTCTTAACTTTGTCATCATCAGGAGCAACGATTTCATAACGTTTTAATGTATTTCGACAGAGAAATTGCTCTTTGTGACATATTTCAGATTACAGTGTTGGCTCAAAGGTCAATTTTCTTCAAAACTACTTAAAGTATTCACTTGCATCTTAAAATAGTAGGCCTCCTTCGGTTGTTTTTCGACCATGGATATGATATACGGCCCTTTTTAATACAGAATTTCATGTTACAGCTTTGAAAATAATCCTATAACTTTTGCAAGAGGTATTCACTTGAAACTTGGAAAGTAACATTTAATTAAGTTCTACATTACATTCAGAGATACAAAAATACACAGAGCTTTGTCAAACATGGTGATAGCTTACTAAAGAAAACGGTAAAGTTAGCTCGCGTGTTCTAGCCATAAACGGTAACCGTATATTTATAAACCATAGCATTATGGGTGATTAATGAATATTTTTCATAATCTCCGCACTTTATATGTGTTTAAATACCTAAATAACAAATAATAACGAACAAAACGGATTACTCAATTTAATGACAGAGTAAGTAACAATAGTCGATTGGTTTCTAATCCTATTATAGCGCACCTGCCGACATCGACAATGCTGAAAATAAACCTACAGCCTCAGTCACACATTTTCGATTATGGCTCCCAATAGCGTCCCGCCGGAAACAAATTATAAAAAAGTCGGGAATATCGGGACGCTGTCGGGACGCTGTCTGAGGTGTCGGAACGCTGTCGGTACGCTGTCCTTAGAAAGAAATACCTATTATCTGCAGGTTCGTAATATGCACTTCATTCATACCCGTTTAGATGTCATAGTTTGTCTAACCTGATATTTAATCGGGTTTGTAATCGGAGCCTGTGCTGTACACCAAAATTGCGTGTTAACATTCTTATTACTTTTTTCCGCCTCCTTGTGCTGTCAAAGTTTTTTTGTAGAGTAAGAAATAGATAAATAGCATTTTGTCTGTACGCGAAACCAAAAGTAGTAATGGCTGTTTCTGCTGGACAAACACTATTTGTCTTTGGATTATTTCTCAAGATATGCACCCTTAATGGTAACTGAATCAACAATAATAATCAACAATCATTAAATGAAAAATTGCTATTGATAAAGCAATTAACGTGATACAACGTCAACAGAACGAGGTAAAAATATCTTACGAACACATGTTGTCGGTCTAATTTTTGTTCTTTATTGGCTTATGTATTTATTTATTTGTAGTTATTTTATTTACGTACCTATTTTACTTATGTCGGTATTAATTCATTGACGCAGTTTTAAATCAAGTTCATATTGTTAACACACTAGTGAGTTTATACTATGAAACCACTTTAATCCGGACTCCTATGAAACATAAAGCCGGATGAGAAACCGTTCACTCATTATTTATTAATGCCGCGCAAGGGCTCGGTGTCTATATGCTTACCCTAAGCCTATGGAAGAAAAATGAGGCATTTAACTTTTGCAATAAGATAATAACATGAAGTCGCTTACTCGAAGTGAGAAATATTAAATTTTTAAGTATAAGTTACATGGAAAACACTCAAATATTTGCTGCGCACAGAAGATTGAGTGGCTGCTAACTACATTTGAGCTGCCTAATTGTTGACACTTGCATGTGCCTCTAGTCCGGAGAGATCAATACTTTGAACTGTGCATTATTACTTCGTTTGTTGCAAAAGGAATTTCGAGAAGCATTGGCGCTGAAACCTTTATTTTAGACCTTCCTTGTACTTAAATATTGTACTTGTTTCAAACTTCTACATTTAGCCTACGTTTATGTAATTTATTTATTACGTTTTTTTTAATCCAATTCATTTTGCGTGATAAAAGATACTACTTCTTAGTGAAAATATTATCATAGCAAATCGGTAGTAAGATAATTTCTTGTTCGATGCTGATTCACATTGGAGAAAATGTCCAATATAAACAAAACTACCTTTTTTATCTATTTAAACATAATGGCGTAACGTCCAAAAACATGATATGACATCATGACGTCATTTTGAGGTCAAACTGTAACACTTTATTGCGCTAAATTTATTAGAAAAAAAGCACTTTCATCAAACATCATGCGGAATAGAGCAACAATTATAGTAAATCTTCAAAATGCTTATGATGTACAACTATTTTTGATAACAACAATGATGAATATTGGGGATTTGAGTAGAATGATGGTATTTGGTGATAATGTTAATGATGATGATGATAATCGAGATTATGATGTTTGTAGCGATGATGGTAATGGTAGTGATAATGATGTTAATGTTCTAATGATGTTATGATTATAGTGGCGTTGATGTGGATGATGATGATGGTTGTAGTAATGTTAATGATAATGATGATGACGATGATGATGGTATCGATGATGATGATGATGATGATAGTGATCATGATCATGATCATGATGATGGTAGTGGTGGTGATGATGATGATGTTGTTGTTGGTGATGTGATGATGTGATACATATTCAAAACAAAACCTATTGACTGAAGTGCACAAACCATAGTACCCATAGCAATACTATTACCTTCTTCAGAAATATAACATGATATAATGCAGGTATATTCATAAAAATGCAGATCACAAGTTAGCTGTCACCTGTAGTAAAAATGCAAGCATTTGCAAAATTTACCAGTGTACATGCCGTCTATAAACCAGATGCGATCGTTAATTTTAGTTCAGGTTTATTGCGTGTACATTAAACCAATGTGCTCTATACATAATGTCGCTCGAGAAGCTCTTTTAGTTACACATTAAAATAATACTACCGGTGTTAACTTAAGATTAAAAAACCAGCGAGACCGCTAGTTACACTCGCGATACATCAACTGCTCCGTTATGCCTCAGTCACACATTTCCGATTTTTACTGCCGTTCTTGAGCCGACAGCGTCCCGAATCATATATGTTAAAGGTCGGGACAATATTCTGAAATTCGGGGCTCAAAATTTTTTATCATAAGATCGAATATGTCCCGACAGCGTCCAGACAGCGTTTTGACAGAGTCCTGACAGCTTTCCGATTCTCCTGAGTGCGTTCCGACATTCCCGACTTTTTGATTATTTGTATCGTTGCGCTATCGGGACGCTGTCAGCAGCAATAATCGATAATTTGTGACTGCCGCAATACTCCAGACGTGTTATTTCTATCTAATTTATAATGCATTATCAATCCCGTTCAACAAGACATTGCCCCGAAAACGTCCCAACCCCGAATTTGAACCGATATAGCCGAATCTATCCCGACAGTGTCTCGACTTAACAAATTCGGCTGAGTTTCCTGAATGTAAAGGGAAAAACTTAACTGTCGGGAGTGCTTGGCCGATCACGCCGAAAATGTCCCGATAATTCCCGATTCTTAGGACAGCGTACCGACAGCGTTCCGACACCTCAAGACAGCGTCCCGACAGCGTAAGGACAGCGTCCCGATATTCCCGACTTTTTTACAATTTGTATCGTACCCTGGCGGGACGCTATCGGGAGCCATAATCGGGAATGTGTGACTGAGGCTGTAGGTTTGTTTTCAGAATTGTCTATGTCGGCAGGTGCGCTAACATATATTTAGAAACCAATCGACTATTGTTACTTACTCCGTCATTAAATTGCGTAATCCGTTGTGTTCGTTATTATTTGTTGTTTAGGTATTAAAACACATATAAAATGCGGAGGTTATGAAAACTATGCATTTATCGCCCATATTGTTATGGTTTATAAATATACGGTTACCGTTTATGGCTAGTTGTGACCTCACTTTACCGTTTTCTTTGGTAAGCTATATCCATGTTTGACTAAGTTATGTGTATTTTTGTATCAGGACTATGAAAAAAAATTCATTAATCGTCCATATTGTTTTGGTTTGCAAAAGAAGGCCATTTGATTATGAATTTATCATTACTCTATCTAATTCAGCTTTGTTTGTTTGTCTACAATTAATGTTGTATGAAATTTATATCGGATATTTCTGAAGGTACTGTATGGTAAAATTAATAAGGTCTACATCGGTGAGACAAATACTATGGCAAGGTTAACAGCAACGGATGGTAATGTAAACAGCGGTTAATTTCTCTGTGTTCAGTGTATTTGAAGCCACTCTAAATTTCTATTTATTTCTGTATTGTAAGTACACGGAGGTCAAAATGATCGTACTTGCTTATCCTTCATATAAATTTATGAAATCTTCTGAAATTCCTAGCGCTATGTTGGTGTTTATTTGAGGAACATAGTCATATATACAGTAGCCGGCACATGCAGTATGGAGTAGTCAGAATGGCTTAAGTCTTCGATGGCACTGTAGTGACACAAAATCTAAATAGGGTGACTGGACGATCATTTAAGTGTTGTGTTGTATAAAATATTGATGGAGTTACACGAATTTTATTCCTGTATAGGGTTAATGCGTTTTAACTAAACTATTAACACTATTTATATTGAAAATGTGCGTATGATCTTGATACCTAATATGTTTGTAGCGCCAATTCCTGCCACACGGGTTTGTACGGTTGTCAATTTAGATAATTTTTATAGTTTGTTTGCTTTCACAACGTTCTTAGCTTAATTATATCTATGCTTTCTTATGTGAGAGTATTAAACGTAAACTAAATATTGTCGTGGAAACTTGTATAAGACACTACCACATTCAATCTGAATTTTTGTAAATTCCGGAAAAAATGATAACCAACTCAAACAACATTTTCATATTTTGAAACACTCGTTAAATTCGGACAGCGTTTGCTGGTTCGTTAAATGAACACACCGCTTATTAGTCCCCTACCGGTGTTTCACCGGAGGGGACTATAGGTTTGCCCTCCGTCCGTCCGTCCGTCCGTCCGTCAGTCCGTCCGTCCTCAAAATATTGTTCCTGCAATAACCCAAAAAGTACTGAAGATACGTCGATGAAACTTGTTATATATATAAACGGCAATGTGAGTATTATGCACGACCTTTCATTTTCCGCCAGAGGTCAAAGGTCACGCGTGTGTTACTAAAAATAGAAATAAACTAAAACATGCTGGATCCTGCGATAACTCAAAAACTACTGAAGATATTTCGATTAAACTTGGTATTCATATGAACGACAAAGTGAGGATTATGCTGGACCTTTTATTTTTCATCAGAGGTCAAAGGTCACGTCACTGTTACTAAAAATAGTAATACATTAAATACTGTTATAATTCGAGAAGTACATAAGATATGACCACGAAACTTGGTACACAGATTGAACTATAGATTGGCCATTCATCTGTGTGTCTCTCTATCTGTTCGTCCGTATGTTTGTCCGTCCGTCTGTCTGTCCGTCCCCAAAACCTCGATGAAACTGGGTGTGCATATAAACGGCAATGTGGCAATGTGAGGATTATGCACGACCTATAAATTAATACTGTAATAATTCGAAATGGACATAAGATATGACCATGAAACTTGGTACAGAGATTGAACTATAGGTTTGCCGCCTGTCTGTGTGTCGTTCTGTCTGTTCGTCCGTATGTCTCTCTGTCCGTCCGTCACCAAAACCTGGATCCTGTGATAACTCGGAAAGCACTGAAGACACTTTGATGAAACTGTGTATACATAGCAACAGCAATGTGAGATTTATGCACGACCTTTTATTTTTCACCAAAGGTCAAAGGTCACGTGACTGTTACTAAAAATAGAAATAAACTTAATACTGTGATATTTTGAAAAGTGTATAATACATGATAATGAAACTTCATGAAACTTGGTATGCAGATTGGACTGTGGGTTTGCCCTTCGTCTGTATGTCTGTCTGTCTGTTCGTCTGTCGGTTTCACTCTGTCTGTCTGTAACGTCCCCAAAGCCTGGATTTTGCGATAACTCAACAAGTACTGAAGATACTTTGATGACACTTTGAATACATAGAAAGGTAAGGATTGTACACGACCCTTTATTTTTCACCAGAGGTCAACGGTCACGTGACTATTACTTAGAATAGAAATAAACCTAATACTGTAATAATTCGAAAAGAACATTACATATGATCATGAAATTGGTACACAGAATGGACTATATGATTACCCTCTGTCAGTTTAGTACTGCAATAACTCAAAAAGTAACTCGAATGTCTGGTCCATGATACAAAAATAGAAAAAAAAAACAACTTAATACTGCAGTGACAAATGGGATTTGAATATGAGACTGTGTACATCTACAGATAAAGGGCGATTTGTCGGTATTGCACAATGTTTAATTAGTAGGGGTTTTCACCGGTAGGGTCTCCTGTATTGCTTGCAATAATATCAAAGCCTTGTTAAATTGGATTTATCTCTTTTCTTTCCACATCTTTAAATTTGCGTATAATCACAGTTCAATCTTACAGTTAAAAAAAATTAAGGGGTTACAAGAACGACAATCAGACAGTAACAACATAGCTTCTAAGATACCCTTAAGAACATACCCACATTTATTTGTTCCATAGCATAATAGCTTACAGGGAATCAGAACATCATTGTGCTTGCAATGTTTGAATCCCTGAGTACTCTTTTAGAACATTGAATATTAATTGCTATGTGAAATATGATTCGCGCTCATACCATGATTATATTTAGTTTCGCCTATAAATACACTTTGGATATTCATCGCTGTACAGTTAGTGAAAGGACATAAGGAAGTTCAAGCATGTTAGAATCCCTGAAAGGTTATACATCTGCCAATTATTGTCTGGCAACTTACATAAACCAAACAATAATTTAAAGTATTCATTCGTAACCACTGGCTTGTTTAGCTACCACAATTGAATGCACTAAGTTGGCTATACCAAATAACAATAAACCTTATCCGCAACTAATTTCGCATACTATCGGAAAGTTGCACGCATTCTTCAATGTTTTAAAACTTGCCGATACGAGGAATTGCACTTCAGATAAAGTTTTGGCACCCAGATGCTAATTTGGTTAATATGTATGCCATTGCACTATTAAAAATAAATTAAGTTCAATTGTCATGTCTGCAAAGTAATGTTCATCGTTACCTAAATACCGCAAATATTTAGCGGCACTTCAGTACAAAACATGGCATGCAGTAACGGCTATAGTTGTTAATAGGCATGCAATTACACTATTATAACGTTATACTAGTCTTGTCTTAAGTAAGTTTGTATACGCCCGTTTGAAAATCAGATGAACCTTAACGGTTTCGGGCGGGCGGTCGGGCGGCGGAGATCTTTGTCCGGAGCATAACTTTGCCCAGCATGGATGAAATTTCTCTCTTAGGTGGTTGAATCTTTACCCCTAAAAATGCTCCTTTGAGGGTCAAAGCTTTGTGACAATGGCACCCTTGTTTATATTTAACTACAATAATAATTAGCACACACATTTACTGCTTTAAAAATATAGGTATGTGATATGTGTTTCCTTTTGAGATGATATTCGTTTATTTGAAGATACATATCGTCCAACTTCCTGTTTAAGATAACATCCATTTTATGTGCGATACACTTGTTATGCACATTTGTCTGATTAATAATTATTGTAATGCACAATAAACTACCGTCTGGTTTCATCATTATTCAACAATGACGCTTAGTCTACGATTCAATGCTTTTGAGAACGAACAATGTCAAATAATGCGCTTTGTTGTGTTTATTTTTAAAAACCATGCGGTCAAAATATAGCAGCATACACAGCGGAATGTCCTACGTTTGAATGAAAAAAAAGTGATCATGCACACCTGTACACGAATTTAAGAAATGACGAAACCAGAGTTGTTGCCCAAAGCGCAGACTGAATATTATATTAATCGTTCTAACACACACAACATGTAAGCATGATTTATATACGGAAATTTTATCAACTTTATCAATTGCTTATTTGCAGATTGTCGGGTACGTTTTTTTCAGAATTGTACAAGAATACGAAGCACAAATATAAAAACATTGCAACTTCTGCTACTACATCATTAAAAAAGCATCTTCAGCAAATGTGGTATTTCCTTCGACCAAAGCGTTTCGTTTTGTCGCTAGTATCGGTAAATAAAAATATGCATTGCATTGATAAGATGTTAATCAACCTCAGTGGTTGCAGTGTTCATTAGTTAATCTGAGTTAAATCACAAAGCAATACGTTGTACCGTTGTTTAAATGAAACTGTAGGTCGATATTACTAAAATATTAATATACAAACCTTGTTTGACGAGACTTAACAAATCAAACGAAATGTGAAAATAGTACAATAATTAGAATTATAAATGTGAATGTATGGTAATTATGGAAAGGTCACTGAGTACCACCGAGTCCGTTAAACTTTGTGATACGGAACATAACAATGCAATTTGTACAAGTTGTAAGTCAAACCGAACATAGATGACATAAGGGAAAAAATGTACCAACAGACTTGCACAGTTTGTTTATATAAAAACAGTCACAAACATAGAAAGTAAGGCCTTATAATAGCACTATGCTCTTATATGCTATATATACCCATATAATCAAATATGTGTATCAACAGAACAGAACAGGCACTTTTATAAAGATGTAGTTTCACAGTTACTTGATTCCTGTTTCATTACATATTTATTGTTCGTATTTCAAGGTTTCAAAAACACATGGATTGTGCAAATTAAACGATTGACGAATATATGCTATTTTTTTTAGAAAGAAATGCTACTTGGTAAACATACCCTAGTATTTTTTACACAAAGAGGCATTATGAATATCAAAATAATTATGTTTTGCATCAAAACAGACAAACAGTTTTAAAATTCCATTTGTAGAGAAATGCTTTTTTAACCTCAAACTATCAAACTGTCCTTTTAAGACTTAAACAAACATGTATACGTCGTCTAAACACATATAATATTCATTATAGTACTATCATAAGTCATTTTTAGCTCGACTATTAATCATCGAATAGTTCGAGCTATACTACTCACCTGTCGGCGTCGGCTCTGGTTAAGGTTTGCGAGCAACAAGTCTATATCTCTGCAGCTATTACAGATATTCAATTGAAACTTCACACATGTGTTCGGGGTCATTATATGAGGTCACTGACCAAGACCAATAACTCTGACCTGTAATTAAGCATAATTATGTCCTTAGAAAATTAGCTTAAAGTTTGCATGCAGCAACTCCATATCTCTATATCTACTACTGATATTCAACTTAAACTTCACACATGCCTTCAGGGTCATTATATAAGGTCACTGGACAAGAGACATAAACCCTTATAAAATATTGTGCATAAGCTTCCTACTTAATTTGTCTTGTTTTTGTAACCAAGTCAAATTTATATTATGTAGGTAATGTTAATATAAAACAGGATACATTGTGTTGTTATTATGAGATGTTTGCTATAACTTGCATTGTTATACTTTAAACTGCTTACCTGGAAATGTGATATTCTTTTGAACACATTCGTTGTATATGATAAAACATCTTAGATTTAAATTTCTTTATTGGAATGTATGTATTGTGAACTCTTATTGTGATTACACAAATTGCATTATTTATATTTGCATGCTGTATTAATTTGTTAATTTACTGTGTACATATGTTCAACTCTTCATATATGGAGGAAATAAAGGAATCAATCAATCAAACTACAGATATTCAACTGAAACTTCGCACTTGTGTTCGGGGTCATTATTTGAGGTCACAGACCAAGAACTATAACTCTGACCTGCAATTTAGCAAAATTATGCCTGTTTTTGTACTTAAAATTCAGGTCAAAGTTTGCGTGCAACAACTCCATATCTCTCCATCTACTACATATATTCAATTGAAACGTGACACATGCCTTCTGGATCATTATATAAGGTCACTGGCCAAGACCCATAACTGTGACCAGCATTTTTGCAGAATTATGCCCCTTTTGTACTTAGAAATTCAGGTTAATTTTGCGTAAAATAATTCGATATCTCTCTAACTCGAGAACGGATTGTGCTATTGTAATGAAACTTCGAACATAGATACCTTATAGCGAGTCCTCACTTGGAATTGCATATGGAGTGGGTGGTGTCAAGGTCAAGGCCACTGTTACTAAAAATAGAAAAACGGTTTCCGCTCAATAACTTGAGAGCGCATTGTGATATTTTAATGACACTTAATTTATAGATACCTTAAATGGAGACCATGCTTCTGATTGCATATGGGATGGATGAGGTCAAGATCACTGTTACTAAAAATTGCAAAACGGTTTCCGCTCAAAAACTTGAGAACGCAATGTTAGTGTGAGCGTTTCCGTAATAAAGCATTCGATGGTCTGTTCGTGAAAATACATACAATGAGAAATTGCAGTATTTGAGGAATACATGCTTAGATGTTGCGGATTAATTGTGAATATATGCGGTCTTAACGGTAAATTAGAATCTTGTAAACAAAGTTAAACACTTTGTAATAACACACATTATCATTTTACTTTAAACAAAAGACTTGTCAGTTTACAGTTTACAGTTTATTAATAATCTCAGCACATTGACAAAATGTGAACAAGCGGTACAAAAAAAAAGTTTACATGCTAACACATTGGTCAAGCTGTTTAGGTACCAAATCATTTACGAGACTCAAGTAATTTTTTAGACATATAATAAAACAATCTATAAAGTACAGCGTTTTATTCTTCATATTGGCCTGGTGAGTTTTAAAATAATATAATATATTCTTTATGAATTTTGTGAAATTCATTATTTTAATTTCATCTGTTTCATTCATAATTCGTTTGTAATGAATCATATTACAGGTATTATGCTTAATATTTGGTAAGAGGGTTTTCCTTTGATTTACAAAGTAAGAACATTAGAAAATATAATGAAAATTTGAATCGCAGAAATGACATGTTCTTTCATGTATTTCGATATTTTGCCAGCGGCCCTTTTTAACTGGTAGCTGCTGATTACACATACGAAATTTGCTTACATAAGGTAAATATAAATCAGGTACAAGTTCGAAATAGTTTTCTTATCAAAACGAGTCCTTAAAATTTTTATAATTAAGACATTTGGGCATTGAATTTATAACGGATGTCCTTTGTTGTATAAATTGATCACATATAATTTTATGTACATTTGCCAATAATAGTTGCTTTGTTCCGTTGTAACATTGATTACTCCAGACAAACTCATTCCACAATAATCAAAAATAGATTTTATAGCATTTATCGATGTAACATTAACATCATTTACAACAGTATCAGAAAAAATAATCATATACAAAATCAAACTTAGTTTTTAGTTTCATCTGATGTAACCAAGTTAATCCAAAAACCAATCATGCGTTTTTTTATAACAACTGATAATGGGAAGCGACCGAGATCGCCAGAAAGCATAAAATGTGGAGTATTTTTTTTAAACGGCAAGATTATGTTTAAAATAATTAGTGTGGACCTTTTCAATAAGTGACAGATCTCCATATCCCCATATTTTACATCCATACGTTAAAATATGTACAATAGTGTCATCAAACACTTTTAATTGACATTCAATAGATAAATCTAGATTTCTTATTTTTCTGTATAAACTGAACACTGCTTTTCGTGCTTGCTTTACAACATGCTTTTTGGCCAATGCAAACAGTCTATTTTTAGAAAAAAGTACACCATAATATTTAAAATGATCAACAGTTTCTATTGAATAATCGTTTATTTGTATGTCTAGTGAATAATACGAATAAAACCATACGAATAAAAAGTGTTCAAAACAGACGCGAGATCTTCTTCAGAGGTCGAAAATACGACCGTATCATCAGCATAGAGTAATACAAGCATTTTAACTAGTATATCTAGATTTGCGTCACTTATTTCTATACTTCTGTCATTGCGAGTAGTCATAAAATGTTTAAGATCATTGAGATATAATGAAAATATCATAAATTTTCCCCTTGGCGCAGGCCTCTACTACATACAAAGAAATCAGAAAATTTACCATCTAATGTCATGCATGATTTTATGGAACTACACATATGTTTTATTACGTTTAGGAAATTTCCAGATATATTATATAACAGAATCAAAAGCTTTCTGGAAGTCAACAAATACACAAAACAATTTATTCTTTTTTACTTTTAAGTACTCTGCAAGCATATGCAGTATAAAAATATTATCAATGGTGGAATGATTTTTACGAAAGCCTGCATGATCAATATTTATAAATCGAGAGTATCAATATAATCAGTAAGCCATGTATTTAAAATATAGGTAAAAAATTGACCTACCAACTTTATAATCTTATTGGGCGATAATTTTCAGGTAGATGCATATCACCCTTATTTTTATGTATCGGTACTATACAACCCTTTAGTGCAAGATTCCGGCAAGTGACCGGTCGGAAAGATCAAATTAAACAATTTATGGTATAATTCTGTTAATTTATTTATATTATTTTTAATATATTCATTTATAATTAGATCGAACCCAGAGTCTTAAGTGAACGGACGGCTTTATGTATTTCTTCTATTGTAATCTTATTATTAAGATAACATTGTAAATCTTTACTGGGCTATTCTGCAAGGGGTTCGGTACTATTATCAGTATTATCCGTGTTAACGTCTTTATAGAAATCATAAAGTACAGTAATATCAATATCCGAACCTTTATGTTTCTTATTAAGGCTCTTTATATAAGGCGTAAAATATATGTTTGTTTCAGGTTAAAATCCCCCCCAAAAATAGGGTAGGTAGGTACGGAATTTTCGTTTTTTATTTTTTATTTTTTTATTTGGTGAATGACCAACTTGAAGATTCTAAAACTAAATAAATATTCAGAACATATCAGCAATATAATAAAACACTGTTTATAGTGGAAGCTATCAAAACAAAACACTTGTTTATCCAAAAAACATTTAATTAGTGGAAAAAAGGTAAATAAAACAAAACAATATCTGACAAACCCAATAAAATGTTCAAGGGTGGGGGCATTTTTTTTAGGGTAGGTCAGTTAACCTGAAACAAACATTTTTTTTTTTACGCCCAATTCCAATAATCTTTCGGCTTTGTAGATTTCAAATTTTTCAACTTTTGACGAGTTTTTCTTTTGAACAAAACAGTTAAGTGCGTAAAATTGTTTTATATTGTTACCTTGCTTTTCTTAAATCAGCATCATGTATCTGATTCTTAGGCTAGAGTTTGTAGATTACTTGGTTCTCGGATCCGCCGACCCGATATTTTCCAAAAAGCAAAAAAAATTAATGTAGAACGTAGCCGATATCGTAAAAATGACCTGTGAAAGGGTTTCAACCTGTTACACGAAATGCAAAAAAAAAAATAATCCGCTGAAGGCATGGATTAAATTAATTTTAACATGCATTGTGGCTGTTTATCGCCGTATGATTCAAGTCAGAAGCAAATACTCAGTAAACACAAATTAAGATCTAAGAATCATTGTATTGTTACAGTATTTTTATATGATAAACGCTGCCTTTTAATGTTGTTTTTATTGGTATTAATGTCATGGTTATCATGAAGTGATTACGTTAATGTTGTGTAATATGATTTTTGTAAGCAATAATTCATAAAGATTGTAATATCACTGCACATTTCCATTTGTGAAATTCTAGTCATTAATTTACTCAAGTCTGTGTTACTTTTTTATTTTTTATTTTTTTTTCCCTCCTCCAGCCGGACATTTTTCCAAAAATGTCCGAGAACCAATACGTTAAAAAACTCTGGCCTTAGCGAAATAATATATGCGTTTAGAATTATGATATGTTTACGTGCTCCCTTGCACTTGTCATTAAACCAAGGCTTACTATAATTCGGTTCCTTTGGGCGAGATTTTGCCGGGCTATGTGTACCAAGCGTAGATTTAAATATGTCATTTATAAATTGTTTATCAGTCATTTCGCAATTATTGATGTTTGTAACAAACTTTTTTTTTCTTCATCTTTATTTAGTTTAAAAAGATCAAGTTTATCATCTGACCACCGTTTCAACTTTTCAACCTCTGATTGTGTGTTAACATTGTTTCACACATATTGCGCCTTCGTAGAGAAAACGATTGGACAATCGACATCAGAATACAATGCGCTAAAATCATCTATTTTAAACGAATTCAACAAGTGATTATGCTGATGATATTACGTAATCAATAACAGAGATTTCGTGACAAGTAAATGCACCAATATCCTTATTACTTAAAGCATTTAAAATTATACAGTCATTACTTTTACAGAAATGGACAATATCTCTACCGGTCTTATTTATAATTTTATCATTTGTGTTTCGCTTTATCGATAAGTTTTAGATCAGCTTCAAATAATGTATTCGTGTTTACATCAATAACATCAAAAATAATTTCGTCAACGTAAGTTAGATCATCTAAATTTCCCGTTCTCGCATTTATGTACCCCGTAGTTTTCACTATCTTATTATTGAAACTAAAATTTTCATATTCCGTCAAGAAATCGTTATATAGTTCTTGCTTAAAATATTTTGAGTTTTCGGGGGGGTGGTGGGGTACATATAAAGCACCAAATAAAACATCTCGTCTGCTATTTATCGTATATAAATCAGTGTAAATGTTTTTCTCAGAATAGTTTTGACCATAAAAATAGTGTTATTCAAAAACGAAATAATAAAAGTAGAATATACGTTTACGTAACTGGGCAGCTGGTATTATGATATCATCATATCATTCTTGTTTTTGTTAGTTTCGGAATTTTAACCTTGCTATGTGTGTAAAGTTTATTAAAATACGTTTTAACATATTAAAATAGAGTATAGTATTATGAATGTACGGAACAATATAAGACGAAACACAGTTTAATATAAATGCGTTTAAAGTTATTCTGACTTATGGTATGGCTGAGATATATTTGACAGTTGATCCGAGTCTAATTCTGAACTTACATTCTAAATCTAATGAAGGAGCATAGCATATGACATGTCGTAATTGTATGTTAATGTAATAATTTACTCTGTTGATTTTATATGCACTATATACGATGCACATCTTTAATATGGACTTAATAACACAAATATATTTTACTGCAATACATGTTTGTTGACTTTACAATCATACACTAGAGTCCAATAACATTGGTACTGCAGTTGTACATAATGATTTTTCTGACGTTGAATGAAAAAGTATTAAATTAGACGTATGCAGTATGTAATGTGACAAAGTCCCTGACATGTTTTTGACTATATATACTGAACAAATCTACTCAAGTTTCAGCATAATAGAGCCTGGTTATCCAAACCCCATTTATCCACCCGTTGTATACCCTATTTTGATCAAGCTAAAACCGATGTCTGTGTTATTATACTTGTCTTACAAATACAATACTCATAGTTCAGTTAGTGTCGTTCTGTTTCTTTACAGTTCACTGTTGTCTTTTTTATTCGTTCATCCATATACATCCGATTTTGGTATTAAACAAGATAATCAAACCTATTGACGATAATCTTTACTGAATTTCATTTCGTATTTTTATAGCAAATATTTTAACATATTATTATCGTTTATTTACGTGAAAAGATATAATATTGATATTTCTGGGTAAGACATGTCTCCTTGTCACTGATAGCAAAACGAATATCTAAACAGTATTCCAAACATTCGTACGAGTGCTATATTCTTCAATACAGCGGACACATCTGAAGTTTGTGACCTAGAGTTCAACCCCTAATCTAATTAAACCTGTACCAAACCATTTCTCCCGATTTAAATTGCATGTAATACTTTCATTTTTAGATCGTTTATTCGAATAAAATAGGTATGCTTTTCTACTTCAAAACCACGTACGTTATTCACTTGAAACTTGGCATATTCTATCTTTATCATCCACCCCAGCATCAGGAGCCGAAATCCCCATAATTCCCTTTTGAATTTGGACATATTTATACCCCTTTCAATTTTGATTTTCACGTTAATATTTGCATTTAAAAGTCCTACAATTTTAAAATGCCAAATGATTACCACTTGAAATGTTGAATGTAACATTTTCTCTAAGTGTCGAATGCATACAGCAATGCTTCTGATGTTGTTAGATTTAATTATCACTGTAGAAAATCTACCAGTTGACTTTAAATGCCTATTTATATTTTAACTTGATGAGGTTAAACGAGGCGATCATTGTGGCGTATGCCTTATTTTACTACCTTTATAAATAAACACATCTATGTTCCGACGTATTTTATTTAAATTATGGTTGTCAACCAATAATCGAATTTTCGATTATTCGAATACCTAACAGATTATTCGAATAGAATATAGCTACTCGAATATCAAAATAATAATAAAACAACTTAAGAAATGGAAAAAAAAAATGCGATGACACGGTGATCTTTTATTTTGACAGTTTGCTATTTTGACACACATTTTAACACTTTGAATGCGCAACTTGTGAAAATATATTATAATCAACTTGAGGTACAGTGTTACCTATGATATCGACCAACATGTCGTCTGCATGTCAAATTACGCTTTTTAAAGATACCATGTCTCTGAAAGTGTACATTATGATATTAAAGTATGCAAAAGATATTACAATTGGCAATAACTTATATACATATATATAATGTCAAAAACGTTACGCACTATGAAAAAAAAATCATAAAGGTCGTGTTTGTTTGGCCCTTTATTGTTTACATTGTGACATCAAAATTGTAAGAATCTTCTATATTACCACAGGTTGCACGCAAACTTTTTAAATTACCGGAACTAGATTTGTGAACCCAATCATATGTATGATGATGATGATGATTATGATTATGATGATGATGATGATGATGTTAGTGCTGGTGATGCTGATAATGATGTTAAAGATGATGCTGATAGTGATGTTGATGATGACGGTCAATGTGTCGACTAATCATGATATAGCCGATGGCGCGTATAAATTGTTTAATTGTAAGTGCTGTGTAGCCTTCAAGGTAAAAAGTAGGTCACGCAATTTAATCTCTCAAATCGCCCTACTAAAGACCGTTGGCTTTTGCCAATGGTCTATATATATGAACCGTCTGAAAATATCGAGCGCGCTATCCACGGAAGCTCTTGCTATGCAGCCCAATATGCAACAGAAGCTTCATTTCAATATGGTATCATATACAGTCTAAACGCATATAAATATAGCTGCTTGTTTGCTGATCGAAGCTCATCGTCGAAACCACGGTACATATTCCTTTACCACTACATTATAAACCGTGTGAGAATGGGTTGTGAAAAGTTCGTTTTCATGAATATTGATGAGCTACCCACTGACCAATGAAATTACAACGATTACGAAGAATGCTCGTTGTGTCTACACCGGTCTGACTGACCTGTGTACTCACGCTCTAAGTATTATTGGTATGCGCTACTTTCCAACAGAGCTCGCAATGGTTGATTTAACATCAGGTTCGATACCAGTAAATCAGTGTGTTTTCCTCCGTGGTTCATTTGAAATATTGCCATTTACCAGATTTCCCTTTATTCTTCTGGTATAATTATCTTTTAGCAATGTTGGACATGCATTTTGTGGTTATTTCCAATATCATATTTGTGTTTGGAGCATTTGTGTGCATTTCTTTGGAGGCTTACTTTAAAAATGAGCTTTTGGGGAGTGCTTACTATTGCATTCGGCTTTTGTCGAAATATGACTGCCGAAACCCATTTTTCTACACCGGTGTGCATTCAGATGAGTTGTATTTTCTTAGAAGTAACATGTCATATCTTTTTATTGCAATTTTTGGAAGAAGAAGGATTCTTCTTTAAACTGGTACCAAGTTTGCCCAATCTGAAATCTGAAAGTTCGCCGTTCTATAATGGGACCATATTGGAATTGTATTTACTGGTATCTAACCTTGAAAATTTTAGCCCAAAACGAAGTGAAAGTAGTTTTTTTAATAATAAACACGCTTTACAGCGTTAACACTAACTACTAGTATTTTATTTAACAGAAATATATTCTACTATCAGTATTAAGTTAATATTGGACTAATTAATGGTATCCATAAAGTCATTTCTTGAAACAACTTTCATACGCGGGATTATTTCATGCGTAAGCACATTTGGACTCTCAGGGCGAAATAATGCGGTTAAGTACAGAGGTTCGACGAGTGACGTCATCCTCTGTGTATAGAATGTTGAATACACCAAGAATGAAGTCTGAAAAAAATTATCAGTCGACCGGTTACTAAGTCATTGAGTACACACCGCTCGAACCTGCTAGGTACAGGATTACAGTAAATATGATAAAAGCGAACCCCGCCTACATGTGACTGCTTTAATACCGCGTCGTTTTGATTGGCTGAAATTTCAGTGCCGACTTGGACACGAAATCAATGAGATGTATCATTAATTATTCATTATTATTAATTATTGAGTACGAAGTTTTGCTAGCCTAATCGCCCACGGTCGATCAAGAAGCATAGCGTAGTTGAGCGAACGTGGGTTCCGACGATAATCGAAGCTTAACTATTTTTATATTAAATTTCTGTAACAACCTGCGAGTGAACAACACCATTTTATATGTGCAGATCTATACACACATTTTTACTAATGAAATTATTTGTTACAATATCTACTGGTTGGTTTTGTTACACGCCCATGTGTCATACAAAAGCTTGTAAAATTGTATATTATTATAGTTGTTACATGGCGTAAAACTTATTACTAAAAAATCCTGCACCACTTTCTTTCATGAAATGTTTATCGTATGTAGTTTTATCATTTCAATATTCTATTTTTTGTTGTTGCAGGCGATGCCCCTATTCTAGTTAAAAATGAATCAGTGACAGCAAACGTGACGGGAATTTTGGGGGAGTTGGCAAGGGTTGTTGACGGCAAATCTGGAGGTTTTGTTCAGTGTGGTTGTTGTACGGCCATTCAAAGACCGGCCTGGATCCAGCTGAATCTGACGAAACCTTATCTCGTGGAAAGAATTGTTCTATTAGGACGCACGGATCAACGTTTGTATAATATAACATTGTATAAAATACATGTTAATATTTTTAACGAAATGCATGCTTTAACAGTCGGTTAAATACATGTACATATCGACAGAAACATATCCGTATTATGCTACTTGTTATTTCTTCAAATCCGTATTACTACATGAGTGCTAGCCCGTTTAATGCGCGCAATACCTTTTTGGCATATATTGACATCATCATAGACAGTTATTTAGACGGTGAGAAAATCGTAAAGTGTTGCTTTGATGCAGGTTGCTTGGCCAGATATATTGACCATTCCGATTGATAACCGACTGTTAACATTGACCAGCCTTCGATAAGGTCTGGCACCTGGGTCTATTACATAAACTCAATGCTATTGGCATCCG
The DNA here is from genome assembly GCA_027627225.1 of Congeria kusceri. Lineage (NCBI taxonomy): Eukaryota > Metazoa > Mollusca > Bivalvia > Myida > Dreissenidae > Congeria > Congeria kusceri. The sequence goes on along the minus strand of CM051025.1, from coordinate 498,804 downwards.
TGGAAAGTTATACTCTTGGTTTGTAAATTATCTTAATGGAAGACGTCAACGTGTAGTACTTCCAGGCGCAGTTTCTAACTGGGCTACACTAGAGGCCGGTGTCCCTCGGGGATTTATATTAGGGCCCCTATTATTTCTAATCTGTATAAATGATATTGTAAGCCTGGTCTCGGCTAAGCTTGTTTCCCGTTCGAAGACGTATTGTATATATACCCTAGGGCAATATTCGTTATTTGTTGACAGTCTGCTGGTCAATGTTAGAGATTTCGTCGAAGGAAACCAAGGGTTACATTTGTCATAAACATATACTGTTTGCACTTCTGGATATGGGATTAAGTGAATCCACTTGACTTTTATAATTGTGTGGTTTTATCGAGCATACCACAATACGATGACTTCTGTCAAATTCTTCGGATGAAGCAAGCTGTGGCTTTACATGTCTTACCCCATTTCCATGTTCATATCTCTATTGATTTAAAACTCTTTACAGAATTGAAAATGCAGAGTAATAATTGGAGTGCAAGAACAGAACAATTTGGGTACCCATTAGTCAACGTTTACACTGTTGGAGTTCTCTCCCATGACAACGACTCTCATATATAGTTTTTCAAGAAAGAGGACATCCGAAATAGAAATGAACCATTTATCCCATTGGTACATACTGTATGTAGACAACGTGTGTGTGGGACCTGCAATTTCGCTTTCCAAGATTATGTTTAAGACTGCAATATCGAATTGCTTTTTCTTTTCGAATGCTGATAATATGTCATTCGTGTTGACCGATATATGTGATTTTTTTGAATGTCCACTTCTTAGCACAGGGTTAAATAGAGTTAATATAGTATGTGTTTTAACAAAAATCACCGGGTTTCTTAGTACTTTCCATGTCAGTGATGTTAGATTGACTGGTCTATAGTTATCTGGAAATGATGACCGTTTAGGAGTGACACTTGCATCTGTCTTATCCTGTGGGAATGTGCATTTGTTCACAACAAGATGGACCATATTGTTTAGACCATGAAGTTGCTCCTGTGCACAATTTCGATGGATGTTTTGACATTTCATATGGTCGTTTAGCGTTTATTTTGATGCGGTTTTGAAGGTTCTCTTTCTGCTGCATTTGTATGGTGTTATGCTTAAAACCATAATATAGTGTTGCCTGTTTCTAAGTATATGCCTTTCGAACTACCACTGAAAACGTCTACACGATTTGTGTAGGCATTCGCGAAGCTCCTAATAAAATGTTGCCACAGTTATAGAGCAATGACATCAGGATATAAACATGAAAAAGAACATAACCAGTTAAAATACGGCAACATGCTAAATTTAACCAAACTATATACTACTAATATGATATTACAACAATCGTAAGTACCAAACGAAATCGAAACAATGAAACGTCGATTTTGGTAAAGAACAAAATGAGCATTATTTGACAGTCATATGTATAAAAAAAAATGAAAGTATATTCCAAGGCTATTAAATTTTTGTCATCGCAATATTTAAGTATGTTTTTGAAAGTTCTATGTCACGACAGTTCAAGCATAGCGAAAATTCATAACCATCAAAGTAAATAGTTTTTCGTTCCCTCGAATAATTTTGTGAATTAGTTTATATTTAAGGAAACCAAAGTATTCAGGATTGTGTTATTAATAAGCTTATTTCCAGCTTAATTATTCGTTAAGGAATCTCTTCCAGTAATTACCAATGTATGCTTTTTCACATATGTGCATAATCAGCATCTGTTTCATTTTTTTTTATCATTTAAGTTTTAATTGTTGGATTTTTTGTTAAAGGTGCAATGTATACTCGTTTTCAGTAAGGAATTAAACGATTCAATTAACTGCAAGGTTAAAATCTTTCGGAATTGATCGTTTTTTTATATTTAACTCGGCAATCCAGTTTGACTGTTATGGCCCCCACCATAAATGATATAAATAGTGTTTCCCCTGTCCGTGGGTACGTACGTATGTACGTATGTACGTGTGTACGTACGTTTAGATTCTTGTCCTGACAATAACTTTGTCCAACCTTGGAGGGTTTTTAAATAACTTGGCACAATTGATAAGCATACTAAGTCGGTGTGTCGTGCGCAACAACCAGGCGCATAGGTCCAAGGTCAAGGTCACACTTAAAGGTCAAATGTCAAATATGATAATTTAATCCATAGACACTGTCCGGAGCATACTTTTGTCCAGCATGGAAGGAATTTCAAATTACTTGGCACAAATGTTAAGCATGGTAAGACGGTGTGTCGTGCGCAATATCCAAGTCCCTCGGTCCAAGGTCAAAGTCACACTTAAAGGTCCAATGGCAAATATTAGAATTTAAACCATAGACCCTGTCCGGAGCATAATTTTGTCCAGATTTGGAGGATTTTGAAATAACTTGGCAGAAATGTTGAACATAATGAGACGATGTGTCGCGCGCAAGGACCAGGTCCCTAGATCCAAGTTCAAGGTCACATTTAAAGGTCAAATGTCAAATATAATATTTTAAGCTATAGACCTTGTCCGGAACAAACATTTGTCCAGCATTGAAAGATTTTCAAATAACTTTGCAGACATGTGAAGCATAATGAAACGGTTTTTCTAGCGGCAGAACACTTAAAGTTGAAACGTCAAATATAAGAATTAAAGCCATAGACAATGTCCAGAGCATATTTTTGTCCAACATGCAAGGAATTTAAAATTACTTGGCACAATTGTTAAGCATGGTATGACGGTTTGTCGCGTTCGAGAACCAGGTCACTAGGTCCAATGTTAAAGTCACTTAATGGTCAAATGTCAAATATATGAAGTTAAGCCATAAACCCTAACCGGAGCATTATTTTCTCATGCATTAAAGGAATTTCAAATAACTTTGCACAAATGTTAAGCATGGTGAGAAGGTGTGTCGCGTGCAAGAAATATGTCCTTAGGTCCAATGTCAAGGTCACACTTAAAGGTCAAATGTCAAATATAAGAATTTAAGCCATGGACCATGTCCGGAGCATAATTTTGTCCACTGGAGAGGGAATTTCAAATAACTGAGCAAACAAACTTTAAAGCATGTTGACACCGTTTGTCGCGCGCAAGAACCTTGGCCCTAGGTCCAAGGTCAAGGTCACACTTAAAGGTCAAATATCTCATATAAACATTTAAGCCATAGACCCTCTCTGGAGAATAATTGTTTGCAGCAGAGAATGATTTTCAAATAACTTGGCAGAAGTGATAACCATTATAAGACGGCATGCCACACACACGAACTATATCCGAGGTCAAAGAAACACTTAAAGGTCAAAGGTCAAATATAAGAATTAATACCATGGATTCTGTCCGGAGCTTAATCTTTTCCGGCATGGAAGAATTTTCAAATTACTTGATAGAGGTGATAAGCATTATGAGACGGCATGTGGCGTGCAACTACCAGGTTTTTCTTCTAAATTTGTACAAAGTTCTAAAGTCATTTATAAAGATAATATTCGAATGTATCAATGTTCGTATTGTAAGCATTTACCATGATTATGCTTTATATACGGTTTTCCCATATTGTTTCTGATCTTACAACAAAATACGTGTGTGGTTTGCTTGGTGTGTAAATATTGTGTATTTCATTCTCAGTAAAGTTGCATATACTTTTCTGATTAAACGGGTATTTTAAATATCAGGTGGTATTTTGCAAAACTGATTCAAAAATAAATTAGGGGTAAACTTCCAAATCGCATTATTATTGGTGCATAGATGCATAAGATTATAACATGTTTGTCCATTTCATTTTGAACGCTTTTGCGAAAGTAGTTATAGAGGCATTTCAATACGTCTATCAAAATTATTTCCCATTAGAAAAAATCTTTTTTTTTCATTTTAAGTATTCCATAAGACATATCGAATTTATTTTATTGACGGTAATTTTCGAAACAAATGTTGACTGTAGTAGATATGACATTTTTGGAAGCTATATCGTTTTAATTAGTGTTGCCATTCCATAAAACGTTAAGTTTACTAATTCCAAGCATTGGTTAGTTTTTGGCAAGATGTAATTTTGTCGTTCCAATTTAGTTATTTAATATGATTTGTGTAAAAGAAAGCATCTAAAGCCTTGACCTTTGTTTTAAATGTCGTAAAAAACACATTATTTTTTTGCGTTTTGACTTGCAAATTAATATGCCTTCAGTTTTCTGTTCCATTAATTTCACATCGGATAATAACCCCAAATAATCGATTATATTAATGACAATTTGTATTTCATAGGTAGTTTTAATCAAAGAGTAGTATCGTCATCATGCTGAGTTATTTTTAGATTTCGTACAAAGTCGTAAGTAGTTACTCCCTCAATCTTATTACACAACATAATTGTAGTCGCTATAATTTCTGATATTTCTATAAACAAGAAGTTCTGAAATAGGACAGCTCTGGTGGAAATACTTAAAAGAAATTAGATTGCCACCCGTTGTTAATTTCAGAGGAACGTATATCATTTTTTAGCGTTTTAACAAATTGTATACAGTTGTCCTTAAACCCAAATTTAGTTAAGACATTGTATTGCACGGAATACCTTCTTAAATTCGACAAATAAGACAGCATCATCAATAATGTCTAATAGCTCTGCATATGGATCAATTACATCATGTATTTGACGAATGTTGTTACCAATAAATCGGTTGTTGAAGCCTTGCTGATAAGGACTTATGACTTATAGTAAAACAATTTGAAAACGTTGAGCTAGAAACCTTGCAACACTTTTGTAATCAATATTAAGAAGTACGTGCGCCTTTCCATATGTCCGTATCAGCATCCGCATTGCGCAAATTCGCATCCGCAAAAAATCGAACAAGTTGAAAACAATTGGACCGTTTCCATATGTCCGCAATCCGTATCCGCAAAGCGCTTCCCCACAAGCCGCCCGCAAGAAATCGCGCGGTGAGCGATTTTATGCGAACGACATGGTATCTAACTTAATATGTTAAACAAATGTCTGATAAACATACAACATTGCGAAAACAAAAAAAATTAATAGTCTAGATACGCCTATATAACTTAACCATAGACTCACCAAGTACAATAACTCGGTAATAATGGGTAACCTTTAAATGAGTCATGACTAATTCTATATATATAATTGTTGCATGCTTTGTATTGTGTTTAATCCATCACATGTAAATGTTTCACATACTGGCATAAATATTTGAAGCCGACGTAATTAAAAATGTTGAAAAGCTTCTCACTCAAACATTGTAACTATTTGAAAATAAGAAGAGAACTAAAATATTAGACGTTTATTTGCGGATTCATGGAAAAGCGCGTCCGTACCATATGTATGCGGATACGGTTACGGATGCAGATACGGATGCGGATACGGACATATGGAAAAACGGCCTAATATTGCTCTCCAGTTTTCGAATTAACGGGATCGCCTTTCTTGTGAATAAGTCGATATGCGTTGATAAGCCCTTTTCGCTACATTCCGTAAACAATTAAAAATTAAGGGTGATGTATTATCCCAAAATGTTTGATTAAATTCGACGGTTAAGTCATCAATACCAGGATTTTTTGAAAGGTTTCATATTTATTAACACGTCTTATAGATATTGTTTTGCGATATGACCTAAACACTGGCGTCGTTTTCTGTTACAGTATTTTCAAGTGTAACTGAGTTAAGGTAACGATCTAATTATGAGTATTTACAAGCGTTTGATTATAAAACAATACTTCTTGACTTAAAAGGTATTATATGTCCTAATGTGTTTCCATCAATGTTTAGAGAATATATATTATTCTACTTTGTCTTGACTAATGAAATAATTAGATTTGTATCTTCCAAAAACAAGAAGACCCAATGTATTTCAACGTTCACGTGATGTTGTTTTGAGTACGTAACTGACATTTGTGAAACTTCACATTTAAATATTTCCCATATAGTGTGTTTACTGTTAATATTTAGCTGTGAACATTTTTGAATAGTGTTGTTATATTAAGTTCTGGATTTAGATTCATTTTAAATTAAATTATTTATTTTCCAAAACCCTGGACCACGTCAAGATAGGGTTTTAATGTTTATATCTTCAATGTCGTCATATTTCAGTCTTCAGAGGCTGTTAGCAGTAGAGTTAATTCTTGTTATGTAAGTGAAACCTGTTTAAGACCTTTTTTGTACTTTTTTGAATCTTATGCATTTTTTTCTGTAAATATAATGCTGACTATATTGTTCATCATATGTTCAGTATTTGCAGACCCTTTTTTCATGAAGACTTACTATGTTTAGTCAAATTTGGGCAATGTATATTAATGTAACAGTATAGTGTGTGCCTTACTTATATAGTCTTACATTCGATAGGTAAGTACATTATAAGTGAAAATCCATAATTACACATATATCAGTTTTGAATATTAATGTAGCAAGTAAATAGTATATTATTAAATTTTACAACAGATGTACCAGTATTTAATACCCAGTAATTAATGCATTGTGTATATATTTTCGAGTATACATGGGTGTTTAATCAGTTAATATTAGATGTATAACCATTATAAATGTGATAAATAAAATAAAATTTGCAAACTGGTGCACATGCATATGTACGTATTGCATATTTTAACGATAATATCATATCAAGGATGTCTAACTTAACCTTCTTGAAAGACAAGTATGGCATTGTTATGAGTTGTGTCTCAGTCTTTGCAAACTTTTCTAGAAGTAAAACATAATACAATTATTCGTGATTTCATTTTTTTTTCTCTTTTTAATGTTTTGCATTTTTGTCGGAAGATTGTTTTTTCCTCTTTAGCTTAGGTAAATTTGTAAATGGCGATCTTCATGTTACCTTTAATTAAATGTAGTGTCATGCGCTTGTTCGGCGTAGTAGAAGCAGACGAATTTGGGTTTTGAATGAATTGTATCATTAATTGAGTTTTCCACGGGTACTGTGATCTCATAACCAATGTCGGAATGAGTGTTGTTTACATCGGAATTGTATTTGGATTCACGCACAATCAGACTTTTTGTGACAAGGCTTTTTGCCAACCTAGTTATTTGAGAATGTATTGAATTTGTGTCATCTCCGAGGCATATCGGAAAATGCATGGATTAACTGGCAATGGGCTGTCCATTATGTAGGACAAGTCCAATAAACTATCCAAACTATCCACACAACATTGTATTCTGGAGGTGTTTCTCGGGGGGGGGGGGGGGGGTTGAAAATGCATACTCGTTTACCTCCAGAGCCTGTTTGTTTGCCATAAATTAGAAGGTTGTCCCTCCTCATTCAAAATATGACCCTTAAGGTTCTTGTTATCAACAGAAAGAGAGATATAGTCTTTACCCAGACCTTTGTAGTGTTTTTACCATCGAGTCTATCTAGGTTGGTATTCAGGACCCTGATAGTGCGTACCCTCAGCTGGACAGGATCGTTCAATTTGTCAACATACATTCGCCACATTGATACATTCGCCACATTGTACGTACCATTTGTAATACTGTAATGTGGGTTGGGTCGATGCGCTGAGCTACTGCATCATATAACTCATCGTTTCTCAACCATAAGGCTTTGTGTAGCTTCCTCCCGCGAAAGAAACACTGATGGTGGGCCGCCGTCTTTGTACAGTTGTACTTGACCTTGGTATATCTATTTTCTTGTTAATTTTTCAAACTTGTATGAATTATTTTAATACTGTTTCCTTATCAAACGAAACATTGTGTCAATCGTTTATATATAAAATCGAATATCTAGCTTTATTTGTATTTAACATAGGATTTTAAAGATCGCAACATACACAGCCTCGGCTTGTGCCGCTACGTTTATTCTTTGACCTATTATATGTATTATATAAACTTATATATATTATATAACCCTAAATATAATTCTTAAAGCGTTGCGTCTGCTTTAAAAATTAGCCCTGTCATGGGCCTGTAGATCGTCCTCGGCGACTTGTTTTTATACAGTTGTTATTTATTTTTAAAAACTGTTTACATTACGCATTCCAACATTTCCTTTATTTTTAGCTCACCCAAGTACAAAGTGCTCATGGTGAGCTTTTGTGATCGCCTGTTGTCCGTCGTGCGTGAGTGCGTGCGTGTGTGCGTGTGTGCGTGCGTGCGTGCGTCATCAACTGTTCATTTTAACAACAGCTCCTCCTTAACCGCTTTGCAGATTTTCACCTAACTTCAAAGGAATGATCCTTGGGTAGACCTCTTTCAAAGTTGTTCAAATCTTTCCGGTCCGCTACATATGTAGGTCACCAGAGCTAAAAATAGATTTAAAAAGTGAACACTTTAAAAATCTTCTCCTCTGCAACCTCAAGGCCTAGAGGTTTCATCTTTGGTATGTAACATTGTATTGTGGTCCTCTACAAAGATTGTTCAAATGATGCCCCTGGGGCAAACACTGGCCACATCCCGGGGGTCACATAGTTTATATAGACCTAAAGAGCAAAATGACTTTTAAAATCTTCACCTCTGAAACAGCAAGCCCCAGAGGTTTTGTATTTAGTATGTAACATTGTAAAGTGGTCCTCTATAAAGATTTTTGAAATAATGCCTCTGAGGTAAAAACTGGCCACACCCTGGGGGTCACATTGTTTATATAGACTTAAATAGCAAAATGACTTTAAAAATCTTCTCCTCTGAAACTGCAAGACCCAGAGTGTTCATGTTTTGTATGTAACATTGAATAGTGGTTCTCTACAAACATTGTTGAAATGATGCCCCTTGGAATTGTATCATTGGGGGGAGGTTCACATGGTTTATATAGACTTAAATAGCAAAATGACTTTAAAATTATTCTCCTCTGAAACCGCAAGGCCCAGAGGTTTTGTATTTGGTATGTAACATTGTATAGTGGTCCTCTACAAAGATTGTTCAAATAATGCCCCTGGGGTAAAACCTGGCCACACCCCGGGTGTCACACTTTTTTATATGGACTTAAATAGCAAACGACTTTAAAAATATCATTCTCTAATACGCAAAAAAGGCCCAGAAGCTTTGTATTTGGTATGTAACATTGTGTAGTAGTCCACTACAAAGATTGTTTAAATTATGCCCCAGGGATCAAAACTGGCCATGGCCTGGGGTCATATTGTCTATATAGATTTAAATAGCAAAATGACTTTAAAATATTCTCTGAAACCGCAGTGTTTTCGTATTTGATATGTAAGATTGCATAGAGGTTCTCTACAAAGATTCTTAAAATTATGCTTTAGGACAAAAAGTGGCCATCACCCGGGGCGTCACATGATTTATATAGACTTATTGGCAAGTGTGCCTTAAAAATCTTCTATGTTGAAACCGTAAGTGGTCCTCTACAATGATTGTTCAAATGATGTCCCTGGGGTAAAAATTGGCCACGACCCGGGGGTTACATGGTTTATATACATTTAACTAGCAAAATTACTTAAAAAATCTTCTCCGAAACCGCAAGGCCAAGTTGTTTCATACTCGGTATGTAAGTTGTATAGTGGTCATGTTGTTCAAATTATACCGCTGGGGTAGAAAGTGGCCACGCCCTGTGGGTCATATGGTTTATATAGACTAAACAAAAACTTCTGAACATGCAAGGCCCAGATATTTATACACATTTTAGGGGTTTAGTGCCATTTTGACCTCTTGTTATAAACCATTATGTTGCCTTAAACTCAGATGAGCGACCTAGGGCCATCATGGCCCGTTTGTTTGTTTTATTTTTGGAAGGCATTTTCCTCTCAAATATTGACATAGTAACGTCAATTTTCTCATTCGTTTCTATTCGGTTATATATGTTTCCACTGAAGGTTTGACAGTCAACCATAATTTGTTCCTAATTTGTATTTTTAACTAGGTAAATTGTCTTCGGTTTATTATTTCTATATAATTGCGGTTTTAAATCGGAGTTGATTAACGCCATGTTGAGATAAAATTTTCAGGGATGTTTGAAGTAGACATAACTAGTAATGGGTTTTGTATTGAGATTAAGATAAAACACATTCCATATTTCCTTCACGTGTTAGTTTCTTATGAGTGTGTTAGACGATGTCGCAGGTTCATGTTTTAATGTCTGTTGGAGAAGGTTTTCGCTAGCCTTGTGAGACTTTACGGTGTAGGTATCCTGGTCTATGTGAGGACGTTTGAAGTCAACGGCACTATTTGAGTTGGGGAATTCTCAACAATGAAATAATAACTTTTATGAGATCTTTCTATTTCACTATACATGCAGCATATAAAGTGCTCCGTTACATGTATATAGATGTCGTATTGGCTTTCAAATTTGTTTTGGTCATTTGAATCAATTGCTTTGTGTCAATATCTTGCTTTTGTCTGGGCTATATCGGTAGGAACTGGAAAAATAGCCAACTAGTATGTTCCAGTATGTTTGCATGTAATACTGTTACACATTGAATGCATGATCCAGTAAAGCGTGGATATGGGGTTGAAGGAATTTGATAGTTTTCGTTCATAGCTTCTAAATTTAAAAATATCACAATTTAGACTGTTCATTAAAAGCTTGTCCACACACTATTTTGCATCTCTATTTAATGGCAGTTTTACTACAAATTAGTAAACGCGACTGGTGGTTGCATTAACTACACTCATCACATGACCAGGGACCTTGCCACATAAGAGTCACAGCGACATATCACATAGAACACAGGGCCATATTGTTGTGTCTTAAAGTTTGGTTCAATGACCTTAGCGATGAATAGCAACAGTTACAAATAGTACTTTGTGTAGTTGAGAAAATGTGGTCTGTGTTTGCTACAAAATTCTCATCGAGCGGATTGTGTAATGTATTGATGTGTATATTTCATACTTATTACAGTTTAGTTGAGAAAATGTGGTTTGTGTTTGCTACAAAATTCTCATCGAGCGGATTGTGTAATGTATTGATGTGTATATTTCATACTTATTACAGTTCATCATATTTATTACAATTTGGCAATGAAACGATTTGAAAGTATAATGTGGTTGTAAAGAAAGTAAATTAATTAACCATAATTTCTTGGGCGATCTTTCACAAGACAGTATTTGACCGGTTTGTATCCTAATTTTATCAATTGTTGCTTTGTAAAAATGCCGTCTGCGAAAACTTACTATGTTCGATGCGCATTAAAGTTTAAATTAAAACTGTTTTATTTCTACTATACATATATTCAATCAATTTATTTGGTATTTAAATTACACTAACACAAGCGTGTGTTTAATTAAGGTGGATGTGAAAAATGTAACAAATAACATTAAATTTTATGCATTGTTTACAAAGTGTAAGTTGTTGTCTAAGTTTGGTGGTAGCCCCCTCAAGTAAAAGGCAAAGTTCAAACGTTGTAAAACCGATATGTACAACTAGGTCAGTTTAGCATTAATACAATATGTAATAAGCACACACAGTGTTAAATGTTTTGCCCATTTGATGGTACACTCATGATCATGTTTTAATATCGTAATTTAAACAGATTGTCCACGTGATCGATATGGAGCAAACTGCACTGAAAACTGTTTTTGTATGAGCGGGAAGTGTGACAGTATAAATGGACGATGTGATGTGGAAATATGTCAAGACGGATGGAGAGGAATTTCTTGCAATAATAGTAACTTACCTATTTATGCATACATGCACACTAAACTTTGCTACACTTGCAATTAAAACATAAAACATACAATGAATAAAAGAAAATGTTAATAACACGTATTTCAGGCTCTTTTTATTATTCGCTGGCTGTTATCAACACAGTCTTATATCCTGATATGGGAACACATTTTAAAAGTATATCTATACTTTTTTCCTCGTTTAATTATCATTTCGGATCAATAACGAACTGTGAAAATGTAAGTGGATGCCAAATTATCAAGCGAATAACATGGATTGTAATGTCCAAATGCAATACCAAAAATAATATATTACACGTGAACATGGTCTGTAATATTCTCAACTTATGCAGGTTGCGAGGGGAAATATTTTGGCTCCAATTGCTCCAAACAATGTAGTTCCAACTGTCTATACAATGAAGTATGCAATCACGTAAATGGTCAATGTCCTAATGGGTGTGCAGAGGGATACGACTTCGCTAACGATACAACGTGTTCGACAGGTACGCATCCCAGTCAATAGTATTTAGTCGTTTATGTGTATGTTTGATGTGCCACATTTAACAAAAATGTCTAAACAATGATATTCTGCGTGTATGGCATTTTTGAAACAAACCACAATATAACGTAAAACGAAAATGCATTTGGTTAAACTAATCATACTCCTTACTTTACATCGCATGTTTTGGTACATGTCAACAGGCAACACTTAACAAACAATAGTAATTTTATTAGATTATACGTTTGTTATTGAACGCTTATGCATGTATAGCTAATCCGTTTGTTCGTCAATAACTTCATGAATTTAATGACATTTATCGATATATAATTTAAAATTAACCGTTAGATTAGTTCAACGAATTGTGTTTTTCGGGGTACTAATTTGTCCTGTAGGCATTAAATATCTAATATGTATTTAGTTGTTTTGTTTTCCAGTAGCACTCAGTGCCTCTCAGCCATTCTACATTTACAAGCCTTTTAATAGGAATAGTTTAGCGCACTCGGATCAATGTATTCATTTAATTTAATCAATGAGATCTTATGGACGTACTAAGACAATTGCATTGAATTTTAAAACATCACACAAACTCAATAATTATGAAGTGTGTGTTAATAAGGATGTTCATTTTATCTAGAACAGTGGCTCGCAATCAGATATCAGAAAATGGTCAAGCATATAGAATTAATCATATTACAAGAATATGTAACATCGTTCATGCTTTCAGCTTGTCAACCAGGATATTTTGGCGTCAACCGCTCCAAAAATTGCAGTGCCTATTGTTTACACAATAACGTCTGCAATCACATAACTGGTCAACGTCCTAATGGCTGTAAAGAGGGATACTAATTTACTATAGATAAAACGTGTTCTAAACGTATCCAAATAAATTTAGGTTTATATAGTTTATGTTTAAAACTATTGTGATGGATGATATGGTTTGTGAATTTCAGTCATTAAGTATTCATATTGAATATTTATTATTATATTTTTAGTCAAGTTCGAAAAGATATGTAAAATTCAAATAAGGGTTGCATATTTCATCATCATCATCGTCATCATCATCATCATCATCATCATCATCATCATCATCATCATCATCATCATCATCATCATCATCATCATCATCATCATTATCATCAATTCCATCATTAACATCAATTCCATAATTATCATCAATTCTATAATCATCCGCATCATCACCATCACCTCCATAATCATTGTCATTATCATCAATTCCATCATCATCATCATTATTATTATCATCACCGTAAACTTTTTTATGATGTATAAGTTTTACCCCTCAATTCCGCATGCTTTTTTATGGAAGTGCATTTTGTTCTAGTGATTAAAAGTTGGCGCAATTTAGTGTTACAGTTTGACGTCAAAATGAAGTCATGATGTCATATCTTGTTTGTTGACGTTACGCCATTTTGTTTGAATAGCACAGTGGAGTTATTTTTTATGTATTCATAATTTTGATAAAGCCCATAAGGGCGAAATATTAAAATTGAGTGAAATGACAGTGTTGTAATATAGTTTGGTTTTATAATATTACAAATCTCATATATTGCGTTAAAAAGCCAAGAAGAAACGATAGAACAATTTCATATTATTTTGCGACATATTAAAGCCATACAATTTCCGTGAAATTCATTTTGACAAACTTTACGTTATAACATATATGCAGCGATATATTATTAGCATGTATTATAGGTAAGTGGTTATTAGTTTCTTAGGAACAGTGTGGGGTATTTTCAAAAAATCGATTCTTTGCATTTATTCATTGGGAGCTCATTGTCCTTACCTCAATTGCGACTGCATTTTTATTAGCCTTATATTTGATTTAGTATGTTACTCGTAGTCAGATATTGAATACTTTGTTGAAATATTTTCTGATGTTACTTTATATAATCCGATATAATATTATTTATTAATTCGCTGTTATATAGAGTTAGGACAGTACAGTATCTTTCATACATTATATTACAATATATATGTGTATTTTAGTGATTTTTCAACTACTTTGTCAATGCTATTTTACCAGTATCACTCTTCGGCAGACACGATTGTTTTATTGATGTATGTTATGCTCATCTAAATCAATTTATTTCTAAATAGTAATTAATGGTTCAAGTGTAAGCCTATTTCATTTTATCAAAACAAATAACTCGGATTGTGTTGCCGGAAAGGATTGTCAAACATGTTCTATTAGACGACATTTGAACATGTAACGTATAATTGTTTAATAATTCAGCGTGTCAACCAGGATATTTTGGCCTCAACTGCTCTAATCAGTGTAGCGCAAATTGTCGACACAATAAGGTCTGCAATCACGTAAATGGTGGATGTTCTGATGGGTGTGCAGACGGATACGACTTTGCTAAAGATACAACGTGTTCGTCAGGTACGCAATCCATTCAATAGCATTTGATTGTTTTTAAAAATGGACATTTAATCTGCACTGTTAACTAGAAATATATATAAAGGTACGAGTATATTTATCGCCGTTCATTATTATTCTGTTTAGATGCATTTATTTCTATATCAAATGTTTTTAAACAATTCATCGACAACGCCTGGCATATAATTGCATTTTCCATTAGTGTATATGTTTGATATTTAAACATATTAGTTAGATCATACATTCCAACGCAGTGCCATCAATGGTAGATATCGATATGCAACGTATAACAACATGAACGTTAAATTGTTAAAATGAATGCGTAATTGGTTTGAAAACAGTATTTTATTAGTCTGCATGTACTAAGCAACGCTAGTTGTAAGTTGCTTCAGTTTTAAAATAAACACACAGACAGTACAGTATTAAATGGATTTAATAACATATATTAAAAAATATTCGATTAAAATTCACGACAAGAGACGGTAACATATTTGTAATTTAGTTATTCTAGCTTTAGTTGAGTTCTCTTGGCAAATATTAACGAATAATGCCTGGTTCACATTTGCCCCGGGCGCCCTACGATAAATTTGACTACGATATTACGTACGATATTTTACGCATCGTAGGTGGCTTCGGGCTACCGCGTCGGTGTGCACATTGTATACGATTTCCGTGCGATTTTGGTACTGAGAATCGGGATCAGGTTATTCGGAAATCGTGTGCGAAAGCGTTACAGATGCCACTCGCTAGCTCGATACCCCGATGTTTCTTTCTGGCACTGTCCATAAAAAGACCGTGATTTTGTCGCAAGATCATCGCACGGTCTCCACACGATACGCTTGAGGACATCGTACTTTGCATCTACGATATGTTTACGAGCAACGGGCTTACGATTTAAAACAAAGTTGTTTAACTGGCTACGGCGCCCGTAACTCCTTACGATATCGTACGAAAATCGCACGGCTTCCCCAAGAAGCATGAAGGAACAGGGAATTGGTGGGCGTCGAAGCCCAAATGTAAACTAGGCATAATGGATGTTGCTCCGGATTACATTCCACTTTTGAGTATTTTAATTGTAATTAATTGAATCAGTTATCTTTTTTTATTATTTGTATAACTTCTGGGCCACGACTGTGTTTCGGGGTTCCATTACCGATTTAAACCACGAATGCGTTGCACTGACCGTTCGGAGGAGATTACCCCAGTTTTATTCATAATAATATTTTCATTAACTGCGTGTTTATTATGTGGTTTTTGGTTTGTGCTGTGTTGTATATGCAATTGTTCACATGCATTTCAAAAGGACAATGTGCTGTTAAAAAGTGTTCTCTCCTACTGATGCAGTTGCAGTTTCATATGGTTTATATTTGTATTGAGTTATCGAATGGTATTGTCTATAATACAATTACTAACATGTTGTGTAAACATGTATGAAACATAGTAAAATTATACGTAACATTGTTTATACTATCAGCCTGTCAACACGGATATATTGGCCTCAACTGCTCCAAACAATGCGGTCATTGTCGTAGCAGTGATGTCTGCAATCACACTACTGGTCAGTGCCCGAATGGGTGTGCAGATGGATACGACTTCATTAACGACACAACGTGTTTAGCACGTAAGTATCCCACTAAAGTGTAAGTGTTAGTAGTTTTATTGAACAATAACATAAATCACGTGGATGATGATACACATGTCAGAATATAAATTAATTGAACATGAATTTTAAGAACGTATTTAACTCATAAAGGACCTTCGTACGAATAATTAAGCGTATATATACCTATAGTTTTGAATAGCCATTTAGTTGATTTAGACAGCTGCACAAAAACCGAATAAATACTTGTTTAAAAATCAAGTTATTCGATTTTAGACTCGTATTCAGATATCGGAGAGATTATTACATATAATAAAATATAATTCAATATATCATGTACACATACTAATCAAGTAACATCGTCTATATATCCAGCTTGTCAACCAGGGTATTTTGGCTTCAACTGCTCCCAACTATGCAGTCAATATTGTCGAAGAAATTATGTCTGCAATCACGTAACTGGTAGATGTCCAGATGGATGTGCAGAGGGATACGACTTCACTAATGATAAAACGTGTTCAAAACGTAAGTTGTCCGATAACATACATTAATTAAGAATTGAATAATGTTTTTCTTCGCTTCATCAGTGACTGAACTGTTGGGTTTTCTGCATTTCATCGGTGTATGAACTGTCGGGCCCCGACAGTTCATACTCTGATGAAATGTAGAAACATATTATTCAATTCTTATAATTACAACATAAAGTGGATATTAACTTTACTTTTAACTGTCTAAGAGCCGCAACTGACGTGTAGCCTCCGGCATAGCAATCCCAGTTTTAATTTCTGTTTCATTTCTGTCGAACGGCATTTCTAATATCTCGGCAAACATTTAAAATCACGGTGGATCGTTTTGTAGTGGACGTTCTTGTAAAAACAGTTCAAATTTCCCAACAATTTCATCTTCTGCAACACCGGCAAGCGATAAATCGGTCAATAGTGTACACGCAAACAATGACAACGCAAACGATTTAGCGAAGAGCGAATGACAGAAAACATCGTAAAGGTTCGTGCAAATCAATGACGTCGTTTCGCAAATAAAGAACGAAAAAGTAGTACGGTCATGAATAATAACAAGGTAATTTAAATACCCAACCGGTTCATCGGGGTATGAATGACAGGTCATGTAGGCGGATCATCCAATCAGAATGCAGCGTTTACGTGAAAATGCAAAACGTTGTAATTATGTCTTTTAAATAAAGCGAAAGATGTTATTTGAGATGCGAGTGTTGGAAGTAGATATTTAATTAGTCTATATTTTTTCTTGTTTCTGTTAAGCGGAAGGTTATTGGATGTCGTTTGTGCAGGATTGACAAAATAATAGCTGTTTATTTGGGAGTATTAATTTGAATTCTCATTGTGGTACTTAGGTAAAATGTACTGTTAAACACGTTAAACGATTGCTAAGACAGCATAGGAATCATGTGAAACGGATCACGTTATAACAGAAAAAAATATGAAATAGAAAGAGCCTATGTACATTGCCCATCAGTATTCGTATTTGAATATGCATATAGATGTATTATTGTACAAGTAAATGTGTTCACGCCAACTTGGATAGAACGTTTGGTCAACATGAACAGATATATGAATTGGATTTGTTAATTATTTACTAATGACCTATTCACCTCATTCGATGAAATTATTTAATAGCCCGACACAACATTTATACATCTTTACGGTATTTAACAATAACTCGAACACAATATTAATGGAATATGTAATAATAATGAATAATATGAATGACAGTAATCATATTATTTATAATAGTTACTCGTAATCATATGTTGTTAGAGATTGTCAAAACATGAGTAACATGTTACAAATTAAAAAAACAACAACATGATATGTACACTGTTTACACATTCAGCCTGTCAATCAGGATATTTTGGACCCAACTGTTCCATACCATGTAGTCATTGTCAAAGCGGTGATGTCTGCAATCACATAACTGGCCAATGTTCTAATGGGTGTGCAGAGGGATACGACTTCACTAACGATGCAACGTGTTCAGCCCTTAAGTATCGTAGTAGAGCATCCGTAGTAGTAGAGTATTAATTACACAATACTATACACACGATTTATGTTTTTATACTGTTTTTAATTCATACATGTTAACAGTAATGTTCTGGACATAATTATGTTGCATACATGGCGAGAGAGTTCCCGACAATGTTTAAGTACTTTTCAGCAAGTTGTTGGATTCGCAGGTTTACACTTTCTCTGATTTAAATGATATAAACGTATGCACATAAATCCGCTGAACAGTAGCGGTAAGCTTTTAGCGCTGGTTCGACGTCTTAAAGCACGCAACAAATT
The DNA here is from genome assembly GCA_027627225.1 of Congeria kusceri. Lineage (NCBI taxonomy): Eukaryota > Metazoa > Mollusca > Bivalvia > Myida > Dreissenidae > Congeria > Congeria kusceri. The sequence goes on along the minus strand of CM051025.1, from coordinate 480,451 downwards.
AAAATGTACGCCTAAATCTGATTTTATTCTAATGATGTTTTGCTTTATCTAATAAGCACAATGTGATTTCTTATCTGATCTCGCATACACATACCCCCACACCCAATATTGAAACTATTACAATTTGGTATAGTTAATATTTAAGGGTTAGTTACGTTATATAGAAAATGTCCCGTTTTGTTTCATGACCTAATATTGGACAATAGGTGAAAAAGTACATATGGCTACAATTGTATCAGTGTGAGTCAGTATGCCACGAGTGACAGCCTCAGTAGATCGTGTCTGCCATCTGTGATGACACATGTGAATCTGGGAGCAAATATGACGACCAGTTTATAATGAAAAACAAAGTGGTTTTATTTCATACGTTTGCAACAAACTTTAGGTCGATAATAAACCCAATCCATGATTTTTATGTTTCAATAACATGTATACATAGGCATAATCTCTTGGTTTGGTAATATAATACATGTTATTGAAACAGTTGTTGACGATGCTAAACAAATATAATAATATCACAGGAGAAATAATACATAAAGGCCTAAATATAGGATTGTAGACTCACAACTATTTCTTAAACGTTCATGACTGTCAGGAGATACATGTGATCATGTAAATGGCGTAAGGGTTTGTGCGCAAGAATAAGAAATAATTGCCTTTTCATTAAAGTGCAGGCTTTAAAACGTGCACTTTCTGTTCATATGCATTAGATCTAGTTTGATGTTGACAATTAGTGTTAGTACGTATGCACATAATGTTTAATAATTATTGCGAACTAACATATTTACATATTAACCACATTGGTTGTGTACAACAACATTTAAAGTTTAGAAATGAGTAGCTACAATATTATTGGACAGTCAACGGCGAATCTTATATTTTAAGTTTTACAGTACAAATATCTGAATATTGCACATTTGTATTCAAACAGTATAATAAAGAAACATATTGAAATAGGATACAACCCTTTTCAGCTTGTGACTATCCATATTATGGCAAGAACTGCTCGATGGATTTTCACTGTGACAGATGCCATAACGTTAATGGGTCATGTGCCTTTTACTCGCGCATTTGTTACGACGGGTACCACATGCAAAATGGAAAATGCATTAATAAGTAACAGACTGAATACTAACAGACTGAATACTAAAGTGAATGTTTTTAGCTAAAACATTACCAATGAACATTGGCTTACAATATTCGAACTCAGAAACTATGGACATTCTTATTTCACGGTTTGCCATTGCAACAAATGTCACAATGGGAATGGCTCGTGTCCATTGTGCAAATATCACTGCCATGAGTGCAGACATGCTTATTAACCGCATTAAATATGAGATATATTACACTTAATAAACAGTTATGTTTAAATAAGACACATGTAACAAAATGTGTAAATGCAACCTCAGATTAATATTTAAATATTTTGATGATAAATCATTGACTGGAAATTGCAGAGTATACTGAAGCTGCAACGAGTCCGCGGTCTTTTGCTGCTGCTATAGGAGGTGGTGTCGGTGCTTCAGGGGTCGTCATAATCGGGATTGTTGCAGCCGTTATTTACTATAAACGGAGACATATTAAAAAGTAAGTCGATGTTTGTTCTAGGGCCTTCCACAAATGGTTCTACACAAATAGTACATATTTATTAACACAATGTTACTATTCTATGGACACTCGATTAAAGAATTAGTGGGTTGTTTCGTATTGTATTTTATTAAATTTGAGCATATGCTAATTGTAATTTAAGAAACAGCGACAATCGGGAGTTTTTCAATGATATCGCAACATCTTCAGCGTCACTACCACAATCACCTGCGCGGTCGGAAAAAGTACACACAATTCCAAATACGGCTATATGTGAAAATGCCTACGCCAATGCTAAAGGTATGAACCTTAACAATCCGTTATAGAATAACATGAATCCATCTTTTCCCAACGGCAGCATTAAAAGGACTATGTCATTGAAAAAGGCCTAAAGGGGGCAATTTTCTATTTAAAAAAAAATTCAGATATTTATACTGACATATAATAATGGTTAAAACAGGATATATATTATATAATACATATATTATTATATGGGTCTTGTTTGTTTGGCCCTTTTCATATTTACATTTTGACGTTATAATTGTGAATATTTTCTACAACCATGCTTTACACTCTACTTCTTACAAAGCATGATAGCGCAGTTGGTTAAAGCGCAGCTTACTGTCACCTTTTTCCTACGACTTCTAAGTTGTGAGTTCGATCCCTGCTTAGGGGTTTAATTTTTTAGACATTTTTGCTAATTGTTTTTATATCACATATGTTATTGTGTATCATATTATGTGTGATTTATTTTATAAACCTGTCTTTATAAAGCGCATTTCTATCATATAGTATCATTTATAGTGTAATAGGAATCCATTTTTTCGACAACATAGGCCATTTAAATTTAAATCAACAAGCAAAACTATCGTACAGTGCTATCGCTTGCGGAAACACACTTAAAATGTTGTTTTTTTCCATTCTACTTAATAAGCAAGCAATAATTTAATTTTAATTTAGGAGCCATATATAATTTTAGTTAGAAACAGAATTTTACACAATAACATACCTGTCAAGGCCGTTAATGCGATTAAGAGTAATAACTTGGTTGAATGGATGTCGGGTGTCAGGGGGTGTGAATGGAGCGAAAGAAGTATCCTTGGCTACTGAATTTGTTTTTGTAACTTTTAAGTTCGTATAGTTAAGTTTTTCTTCAAAAAGGTATTCAAATAATTATCCATTCTTAAAAATACAAGGTTTTTATAAATATAGATGAATAATAATACATATGTCCACATGTATATGTATTAATTTGTCACAGTGAACAATTATATATAGCGACACATATTTATCACATATGCATACTTCTCCAAATTATTGATACATTTATTATTTTCTTAACAGTAATAAAATGTCAGATGTTTAAAAGGTTAAATGCATAAGTTCATCACTGAATCTAAATAAATATGACTATGAAGGAAAACAATTAACACGCACAATTATTTTTAAACAAACTATAAGTTGTATATTGTTATAATTGCATAGTTTTAGCGTTTAATATTGCTGTAACATGTACATAATTTAATATGAAAAAGTTGACTTGTGTCAGTATCTGAAGCTATATTCGGTATCGAGCCGTACTCCCTTTTTAACTCAACCCGACAGGTGACATTTCACTGTGATTTTTTAAGCGTGCAATTATTTGAAGTGAGCTTAAGGGAATGATTTAACGCCTGAAAGCATGACTATCTACCTGAAGGCGTACGACTTGACAGGTATGCAAAAAGTAGCCCCAAAGATACTTTCCATACAAACACGGCGACTGAAAACGTACTTTTTGTGCTATGCGTTTAAATTATAGAAAGAATAAGACAGAGAGTAAATTTGATAAATGTGTACATATCGTTTTATTTTCTCGCAGCTTCTGACTCAGACTACTACTGTTTTAATTCCGTTGCTCATGGAATTCAGTTGCACGAACTGTGGACATATATACGTGAGAAAAGCCAAATTGATTCAATGCATTTCGAAGATGAGTTTGCGGTAATAATTGTGTGCTTTCAAAAAACTATTGTCGCTCTATTGTTTCAAACCTATTTTCTTGTAATAAAAGTTAGTTCTATTTTAACACATGTATTTGATTACATTTAGTATATCGCACTATTATCTATTTGTGATGCGGTCAGCGAAAATGAGTCCTGTGGCGGTAACGACGTTATCGCGAAAATGCGAGATTAAAATTTATATACGATTTTCTTCAGTTATTTCCTTGTTTAATTAAGCGTGCATGTTATAAATATGCAGTAATTTCGATAGAAAATGTCATAAGTAACAAACTTAATCTTTGTAGCCGTTAAATATTGTGAAATCAATAAATGTTACTGTTTTGTAACCAGTTTATTAGGGTAATTTCTCCCGAGCTGAAGGTGTCGCTAGTCGCCATTTTGTGTAAACAATGTCGTTTTGATATCGGTAGGCGGTAATGTACTTGTTTTTTCGGTCACTTTTAACATCAAAGCTGTTTTGTTGGACTTTACACATGGAAAACCAATTTCAGCAGGTACGTATGGCATTTTCTGTTGTTGTCATTGTTAATCTATCGAATTATTTGCCTTTTCCTTGCAAAAATTATCAGCAGAATTTGCCCGGAAGTAATTTTGTCAGACAATATTTTCAAGTGGCGGCAATTTCAAATTGTAATTTCTTAAGAAAATAACGTTAAAAAGTCACATACATATTATAAGTGTACTAGTTTTGGTAAGAAAATTTTGCAAAGGCTTTTACGTTTTATTTCTAAATTGCGAACATAATAATGCCATTAAATGTTAATGGAAGTCTTCAAGACATTAATGTGTTGCAATTGTTTCATATAGACTTGTGGTTTGTCCACCATTTATGTTGAACTCATGCCTGCGCATTGATTGCACTTAAACATTATGTTTTTGCATCAATAATTTACAAAATTGTCATTGAAACCAAAAAACAAACATTTCTACTTATTAGTATTAACAATAACAATTGGTAAAGAAACTTTACTGCATAAACAAACTTAAAAAAAGTAAGTTGTATTCTTCTAGACGTTTCTTATGGTTTGTGAATTCCGATCGGCTGGCTCATAGCAGGTACCCTAAGAAGCCCACACAGTTGCACTGTTTCTTATATCATAGGCCGATTGTTTTTTAAGAGCATTGAATTAATTTAAGGCATGGCCTGATTGATCCGCCTCATTGCTTTGTAACTGTAAGGTCATTTAACCAACCAAAATATCTGATAATGCACATGTCTGCAAGAGTTTTTACTACTTGAAATAGTATTTAATCATAATATGAGTACAGAAACTTTTTTGAAAATAAACTTTAATATTTTGTTTTGTTGCAATTGTTTTATCAAATATAATTGTCAAAACTTCTGGTGGAAGTTGTACACAATTTTGATATGTGCTGTGTTTAGAAATTAGGTTGATGTAATGTTCAGAAAACTTTTAAGTTGGCTGAATCCACCAGAAAGAAAGTGTCTGTGATGCTACAGCAAAAATTATATTTGTTTTATTTGTTTTTAGAGAAGCAAGTGTTTTGTCTTGCATATGAAGTATTGGTATCAGGAAAAGCGGCCCACCCAGCTATAAGCTTCCTCCGCCATTACCTTAAATACTATGGTATTGATGAGAGTATGCTCAGTTCCACTTCAACAACTGTGATGGACAGAATACACAAAATACTGTCCTGCTCTATGCTGTGTGGAGAACATTGACTGGTAAGTATTCTGCCTTAACATGCTTATAGTTATACATAATTAATATATCATTCACATGTTATTTTCTTTGGCACTGGGATGATTTAATTTATTACCATGGAAAATGTGCACATTTTCCACATTGTTTAAGCAATTGGGCTGAACATTATCATGTATATATAGAGTCTCAGGCAGGATTCAATCAAAATGTGGGAACTATTGATAATATCTTTGTATTACATGGTCTCATTAATTATTTGTTAAATGAAAACACGAGAATGTATGCTGTATTTGTTGATTTTACTAAAGCATTCGATTACCTGGTGAGAGATATAATTTGGTACAAATTGTTGAAGTTAGGCGTTCGAGGAAATATGATTAATATTATTAAATCTATGTATGTAAATGTCAAATTAAGAATTAAGTTAGGTCATACAATAAGTAATGAAAATGTCTCTTGTTTATTGGGTGTTAGACAAGGTAATTCATTATCACCATTTTTGTTTTCTATTTATTTGAATGACTTAGAGGAATATTATATGTTAAATGGCTTAAATGGTATTGATATTGGCATGTTGACATTGTTTTTGCTATTGTATGCAGATGATATTGTAATTATGTCTGAATCTGAGGAAGAATTGAAGAAAGGCGTGTGCCTGTTAGAAGATACTGTGATAAGTGGAAGCAATGTGTAAACTCAAATAAAACAAAAGTAATGATTTTTTAAAAAGGTGGTCAGTTAAGGAGAAATCTTAGTTTTTTATATATAAAGGCCAGGCATTGGAAATTGTTAAAACGTTTATATATTTAGGAATTGTATTCACTACAAGAGGACCACATTTGCAAGTACTTTTGATACATTTGCAGGCCAGGCTTCAAAAGCTGTTTTTAAATTAAATTCATATTTAATTAATTTTCCTTTAATCTCTATACATACCAAGTTACAATTATTTGATCAGCTTGTTTTACCAATTTTAAATTATGGATCAGAGGTTTGGGGTTTAACTGAGTCGATGACTCTAGAGAGAGTTCATTTAGTTTTATGCAAAAATATATTAGGTGTGAAAATTCAAACCCAAAATAATTTTGTATATGGAGAATTTGGAAGAACATCCTTGATAACCAAAATAGCTGTTAATGTGATTAGGTACTGGTTAAAAATTGTTAAGTTAGAAGAGCATAAATATGTTAAATGTATTTATTTGCATATGTGTAGCAATTTAATAAGTAGGCCAAACGCCCACTCATTGACAAAATCTGTATGTAATTTGTTGCAATCTTTAGGTTTACATTATGCATGGCTAAAACAAGGTGTAGGGGTTGAAAAGTGCTTTTTGTCATTAGTAAAGTAAAAAATAACTGATGCATTTATACAAAATTGGATGACAGAACTAAATAACTCATCTAGAGCAAAAAGTTACAGTATGTTTTGTATATTTGAATGTCAACCTTATTTAAAACATGTCAGTATTAATACGTTTAGATTTGATCTTTGTAAATTGAGAGTTTCTTCACAAAGGCTAGAAGTCGAATCAGGCCGATGGCGTAAACCTGAACCTATACCTTTTCATGAAAGAAAATGTCAGCATTGCAATGTTCTTGAAGATGAGTTTCATTTCTTGTTAGAATGTTCACTGTATAATGATATTAGAAAACTATATATTAAGAAGTATTACTGGAAAAGACCAAATGTACCCAAATTTATAGAATTAATGCAATCGGAAAATGTAATTATTAACAGAAACCAAGCTATGTATGTTCATAAAGCGTGTATTCAAAGAAACAAATATACATATTATTACGATTAATATTACCGTAAATGTATTCACACTTGACTTCTCGCTCCGCATGTTGCTTTGTTTTTTTTTATTAAATGCTAATTTAAATTGATATTTTGCTGTTGTTGACTATAGCATTGTTAATATTTGTATTTATATGCGCAATCTCTTGTAATTTATTTATTCTTAATTCAGTCGACAATTAGTATTACACAGATGACCACTCTGCATGCTTTTATATATATTTGTGTACTACTTCGTGTATACTCATGGACTGTATGTCTGATGTATATTGAATAAACCAATTTAAAAGAACAGTCCCACATCCTAATGTATTTAACAGAATATCTTCATCTGTTGGATACTCTATCTTAAAATTGCTAACTAAAATTTATATTTTGAAAGAATACACTAGGGGATCGAATACTCCTTAATGCTGGCAGGCCACACCAAGTTATCAAGTGACTGGCATGTTTGGCTGAGGGAAATCAAATATCGTCATATGGATGCTGTAACCATGCAGGTATTATGAACTATGAACTGAGTATTATTCCAAATGGTATTAGATGATCATGTCACCAAATTACAGAAACCATACCAAGCTTGAGAGATTAATCTGATGATGAACGCCATAAGAAATCCTACTATATGTACATTTTAATTAAAAAACACATCTATTAAGGACTTGATAGCTAATGAATGACATTAAATGATAGTATATTATGTTTAAATTTAGGACCTATAATTACAAGAAATCATGAGGGATTATTGTTTACAAAAGAATACCGGTAATTGAACGGTACTATTTATACAGGACACAGCCACAACAGTCATGAAGTCGTGCCGGTATGACCATAATATGCCACATCTGGTTTCTTTGGTGTCAACCTTCAGACTGATGCAATGGCGAACCAAATATTTGGACCAGGTTTCACCGTTTGTCTTCAGAAAGGCAGTGGTATCTCCATGGTGTAATCCGACAGTTTTGTCGTACAACTGTTGCTAACCTGCCAATTACCTCTAGTTCCTAAATGGGATCATCAAAGACAGAAATGAACGTGTTGACTGTTCTTTTTAATGTGTTCAATAATGTTTTATCATATTTGGACAAAAGGAATGCATTTTTCCATAACTGTTAAACTTAACGAAAGCTCTAAAATTCGTTTTAAGTTGACCAGGGCCCTATTCACAAAGCTTTATATGGAAAACCAATGGTTTTTTTTTAAATCACAAAATTCTTTAAGTCTGTGGAGGTTTCATTAAAAGGTCTTTGTATATTTAACTGTTTTAAACTAAAAATTGCTTAGGTGTTTAGTATTTTACGATTTTTGTAAACATAAATAATTAACACATGTATAACGCATAAGCACTATTTAAGGTTTCTCGTAGGCAATTTTTTAATACACCCCCAGCAAATTTACCAGTATCTTATTATACTCAATTACATGTATATTGTTTTCATGTGGACAACACCTAAGTATTCTAAATTGGATAAGTTTTAGTTGTTATTTGTAACGATGAAGAATTATTTACCTTGTTTTCTTACAAACTAAAATGTTTAAGTATTATGTTATGGGTAATTGTTCTAGTGTTGTCAAGTTCAAATAAATGATACTAGTAACTTATTGTTTAATTTTTTAACCTACCGTTTAAGGATGTGAGTAGCACAAAATTATATCGTATATTTTGTTCATGTGTTTAATATTCAATTCAACAATACTAGTGTGCGTGCTAAAACTATAAAGGTTGTTTTTATAAACACATGTGACATGCATTACTTAAATCATTATTGCATGTTTGTTTGTTATACTGCCCCATTAGCATCTAAAATGCTGTTGCTATGGAGACAGTTACTTACTTCAACAAGGTGTGCATTCGATAAAATGAATCTTTTATGCATCAGCTGTAGTGTGCATATAAAAAGAAGTATATTGGCCGGAAGAAACTAAAATTATGGATATCAAGTTTGTCATTCTTAAACTCACATAAATGTCAATTGATTCCAACAGGCTTGTAAAGATATTTGATGGCAGTGCAATTATCACAAAAAATGTACTTTTATAAGCTTCTAAATACTAATATGCAAATACAATGTGTTTACCAAGATTTTGGTAAAATAATTGAAATTGGTAATGTGCAAATGGTTATACATGCTATACAAATAATGGCCCGAGTGTAGTGGATTACATTATTGCATTTTCGGAATTATTCAGATACTGCTCTTATTTTAGAGTAGGCAACATTGATGAATGAGATCATTTACCATTAGAATGTTCATTTACTTTTCCAAGAATTGTTGATATTAATAACAGCCAATTAAATGATATTCAAATTAGACAATGTATAAAATTTAAATTGAATGAAAGTCTAAAAGATGTCTTTCTAACTAAATTAAGAGCGTGTCTTGATAGCAATCTTGATAATATTTCACAGAATGTTGCAACTGATGTTGAATTAACAATCAAATCATTAACGGATGTATATCAGGAAGCAGCAGATTGCATGAAAGTGCATAGTAGACCAAGCACTATATATTGTGTATATACTCCATGGTGGGATGAAGAATGTGAGAATTTAAAGTTGAATAAATATTCAGCACTAAGAAAGTTTCGTTCATCAAATGATACCAATGATTTTGAAATGTATAAAGAAATGAAAAACAGATTTAAGAGCAAATGTCATGCTAAGAAATTAACATATCAATATAAAAATCGAGTTAAATTAGTAAAATCGCGAAACAATCCGAAATTGGGGTGGAAATTGTTAAAATCCTCAGCATATGCTATCACTAATAAGACGTGTACAATTATAAATGCCAAAACATGGTTTGAATATTTCCGTGCCTTGTTTGACAGTAATGCTGACGATATGGATAGTTTATTGACAACCTTAAATAACAACTCTGAATATGATCATAATGACATACTTAACAGAGAAAAAAGTTTACATGAAGTTGAAATATCTATTAAATGTCTTACACATGGAAAAAGTTGTGGTGCTGACGGAATAGGAAGTGAGTTTTATAAACATACAGAGTCTTTTGTAGTACCAATTTTATATAATATTTTTAACGTTGTATTGCAAACGGGTAATGTCCCGGAAAGCTGGTGCGAAAGTATAATTTGCCCCGTTCACAAATCTGGCTCAAAATATGAAACTAATAATTATCGAGGCATATCTATAACTACAGTTATGTATACAATTTTTGCACGGGTTTTAAATAATCGCATGTACAAATGGGCAGAAATAAATAATACAATTGATGAAGCTCAAAGCAGGGTTTAGGCGTGGCTATTCAACTGTTGATAATTTATTTTCATTACAAGCTATTAAACAAAAGTACCTTTAACAAAAGGCGGACGTTTTTACTTTTTATATATCGATCTAAAAAGCATTTGATAAGGTAGATCAGTGTAAGCTGATTTTATATATTGAGCGAATTGGAATACATGGATAAGGTAGATCAGTGTAAGCTGATTTTATATATTGAGCGAATTGGAATACATGGTAATATATTACGTATCCTAATTAGAATGTATGCAAACTTAAAATGATGTGTTAAGACTGAAAATGGTTTAACGGGCTATTTCACGTAATGTTGGGACCAGACATGGGGACATAACAAGTTCTACCCTTTTTCTCTATTTATAAATGAGCTAATGATTTTTTTACGAGAACATTGTGGATCGGGCATATTTGTTTCTAATTATATACCTGATATAACATGTTTGCTGTTCGCAGATGATGATGCAAATTGCACAGAAACATTATTTAAACTCCAGCAGCAGTTACATTGTATAGATACATTTTGTACTGATACAGGAATGGAAGTAAATATTAACAAAACAGCAATACTAAATTTTAGAAATGGTGGACCACTTAGAAAAAATGAGATTTGGACCTTTAGAGGAAAGCGAATAAATATAACAAATGTAGACAAATATATGGGGTTATTAATTACTCCTCAATTATCATGGTCGTCTGCACACCAACAATTAGCGGCACAAGCCCAGAAGCGATTTTTTTCTATTCTTAATAACCAAAGGCCTTTCGGCCATTTTCTAACCAATTACTTATTTCATCTATTTGACTCCATTGTAAAACCTATTTTATGTTACGGATCTGAAATCTGGGGACACACGTACAGTGAACGTATTGTATAAACTATATTTTGTCGTAAACACATAATGGTTAATAATTCTATAAATAATTGTTTTAGGTGAATGTGGATGTTTACCGTTACGTGTTACCTATTATACCCAATGTATAAAATACTGGTGTAAGTTATTGCCAATGCCAAATAATAGCTATCCTAAAAATTGTTATAAAATGCTTAAAAGTTTAGATGATGCTGGCAGAGTTTGTTGGGCAACAAAAGTTAAAAACATATTGTTTACATATGGTTTTGGCTTTCCTTGGATCACCCAGGAAATTGCAAACATTGATATTTTCGATACAAGTTTTAGGCAAAAAGTATCAGATATTAAAAACAAAGAATGACATCAAAACGTAAATGACTCTGCGAGATGCCACCATTATTATTAAAACGTTATTAAATACTGAAAGATATTTGAATATTGAAATGTCAAAAACACATGAAATTGCATTATCAAAGCTCCGCTGTTCAAGTCATAAATTTCGAATAGAAACTGGCAAACACAATTATATACAAAGATAAAATAGGTTATGTCTGTATTGCCTTGATATATGTAATATATCTGTAATATAATGTGAATTCCATGTCCTTTTTATATGCCCTAAATTTTTGCAACTGCGAACAGATTATCTTTATAGTTGGTATCATGGAAGACCAACTCTGTATAATTCTTATAGCTAAATTGCAGACGAAAATGAAACAACTGACCGAAAATTAGCTTTTTATTATCTGTAAATTGTTATATGCATACAATGAAAATAATACACCTGTATACATACCTTCTTTATATAGAAATTGTAACGTATTACTCATACAATATTTTGAGTTGGATATCTATTCATATATTAATGTGGCGCATAACTCAAGTAATAATTTGATGTATTATTATATGCTATGTATTATGGGCCGGAGGCCTCCATTTTGAAAATAAAATGTTCTCTCATTTTATAATCTAAATAATTAATTGTCTAACTTGGTTATCATGGAAACTGTGTTTTGAAACATTTTTTGTAACAATGTGAGGACAAAATGAAAAATATTATTTATTTCATACAACTGTAGTATAGTCTTTGATAATAGTGTTGCCATTGTGTATTGTTTGTATATCAATATAAGTAATATAAAGTGTACTTTTTTGTTCTTATTTTTGCACAAAATATGATATTTTGTATTATACGTTATTACGTTTCTGGCAATATCTCAAAAAATAAAAATGATAGGATCATAATTTTGTCAGTGTATTATTTCTTAAAAATAGTACTACATGAAAATGTAAAAAACTGAAAATGTGATTTTTCATCCATAGGACCCATTTTTGCAGCACAGGTCACATTTATATGAATCCGCATTATTATATATTTATATGAATCTTATTTATTTCGTATAACATGAATTCATTAATTTTGTATTAATGTAATTAAAACTGAACCTTACATAAAAAACGTATTGTTTTACGGTTCACTGTAAGTTTGCAGCATATTACTATTTTGTTATTTTATTTAGAAATTACCTACCGGTTTGGTTCGAAAGCACGACGTCGCCTCTGCTTGCTCCAATAAAGGCAAAAACCGTTACAAGGATTTATATGCATGTACGAGCTAACACACATAAATTATAGTAATTCAAATATTAACGACCTAGCTGGATGTAACTTTCACATAACATGTTTTATTCCACATGTCTTTCACACGTACATGAACGTCGAACGTGACAGTTACACTCAATGTGTATACGAAACAATAACAAGAAATCAGATAAAAATGTTTACTAGTAATCATTTGACTAAATTTGACAGTTAAGCTTATTCACCTCTCAGTGCATTTTATTTTAAATTTCCGGTATTCGCATAATTTAAATTAAACAATGAATTACAATTTAAAAAAATAGCCCTTTTATATCAAAATTCAAGATGCAACTGATAGTTGTTTTTTTTACAGATGATGTCTCACGAGTTGTCTTGAAAAAGGACAGTCCAAGTGATTCGGATTACATTAACGCCAGCTATATTCATGTAACTGTGTTTAATTCCTAATACACATACATTAAATATTGCTAAATTAATTGACGCAGTAGCAAACCAATAATACTTTTAAGCATACAGGTATGAACACTAAACAAATCAAAAATAAATAAATAAATAAATAATGTGTTAATGCATTTCAGGGTTTTGGTAAACTGAACAAATTCATCGCATCTCAAGGTAATTAGCAGTTTCGTATGCAACCGACCGCTCTACTTGTATTTTTTAGGCATATGATCGTGTTTCTGCAATAAGATTGCACATATATGTATCTCTAGTTGCATATTAATGTTAACTGCACAAAGAACTGTCGACAACCGACCTAGAATACGACACTATCTGCATGGTGGACGTGCAAAGTAAGCAGGAATTAGTGTTGTTAATCAGTGTCCCAAATTTTAGTAGATTAATCATCAACAAGTTCTGACTGAATATCAGATTAATCACGAGTCTTGCTAGTAAAGGAATTATACCCTAAACAGCAACGTTTCAATGATTTACACTGTTTTATTTAGTTTGGCAATAAATATGTGTCTGATTTATATAGCAATTATGAAGAAAATAGGCATAAAACATGTTTTTGTAAATACAGTTTGTGAACTGCATTTACCTACTAAAGCGCTGGACTTTTGACAAGAAACATAATTATCAAATATATTAATTGACAAGTTAAACAACCGCACACAAACTATTAATATTGATCTTGTGTTGGTTCAATAATGCAAAACAAATGCATAGTCCTCAAATCGACCAGATCAGGCAATAACACAGGGGTTATTGCTGGGGTGAAAATATATGTAAAAATTGTCTTAATGCATGATGGGTACCAGTACTTCATTTTCGGTACCAAATCGGTACCAAACATTGTCTGTGTGTCGATGACCAGAAGGTCTCAGACAAATTTGAATATAGGAAGTGTAGATGATAATACAGCTTTACTCTAAGAGGAAGCATACCAAGACCGCAAGCATGCGCAGCCGTCCCCATTATATTTCTGAACTTCAGCATTAACACTAATCCTCCAAAACTGAATGCGAAAATGTGGATACCAGGAGAAAGAAAATATACAAGGGCCACAATTATATTATTTTTATGTTTAAATTTTATAACCCTTGTTTTAACCTTTCACAAAAGTAATGTCTCTATCTTTAACAATACTGAGTGGAGCCATCATGGTCTTCTTTGTAATTAAGACATAACAGCTTTGCTAGAGACGAATATTAGTTCAATAAATCATATTAAAATATATAAATGTAGACATTTTATTATGTTGATGCATGTATTTAATGATATGTGCATGTGTGTTATTTATTCTATTATTTGGACACTGAAACATGTAAATGAATTGGATCACTTGTTCAAGTTCAAAGCAAGGGATTGGAAATTTTTCAAGAAATAAAACTCATGCATAGATATCTTCAATTAATCGACAAATTCCAAATCTTAATCGACTAATTAAGCAGTACCTATTAGTCGTTGATTAATCGACTAAATGATATGTCGTCAAAACACTAGCAGGAATACGAGTGATAAGATTTCTTAACAAATTATAATATGTGCATTGAAGATCTATATTAATAGTACTTACCTTAGAGGCATACAGCACAGTTTGGAATATTTCATTGCATTGGAGCTACGCCTAAAAATGTGACTGAGACTAACGAACAGCTGATTGTCTTACCCGTATGTTTGTTGAATTTTGGATTTTAAAAATACACTTTATGAATTATATTATTATTCATGAATATTTAATATGGTATGTACAGCGTAAGCGTAAATTATGTTTAAAATAATATGGAAAATAAGACCGTTAAAGTACCTGTGTTTCTAGGCGCTTGGTGAGAAAAGAGCATTTATAGTGTTAGCTGCTTCACAAGATCAAACTGTGGAAAGTCTGTGGTCTCTTGTCGAGAAGCAACACTGTAAGACCCTGATTGAGTTTTCGCCAATGTCCGAGAGTTCACAGCAGGTAATAAATATATTTTTCAAACAAATTAAGTCTGATAACATTCGTCGCTACCATATTTCACAATTATCACTAAAACATTCATATATTTAATACATTCCTTTTATTAAGCATTATGCATTAACTTGCCCTAAAATGGCATCCACAAAAGTATTCTAATGATCAATTTGCTTAACTTCCAACACATGTGTGGTAGAAACGTGCAATATGTACAACTGTTGTGCATAATATTCGTTTTAAACAGGATATATGACCTTTCTG
Organism: Congeria kusceri; assembly: GCA_027627225.1. Classification (NCBI taxonomy): domain Eukaryota; kingdom Metazoa; phylum Mollusca; class Bivalvia; order Myida; family Dreissenidae; genus Congeria; species Congeria kusceri. Next base: position 465,011 of record CM051025.1, on the reverse strand, counting down.
TATGTCAGTGCACAGAAGCTACAACAAACATGTCTTTGATTAAAGCTATTTGAACACATTGTACATACATTTTAGAGGAACACTTACTTTGGCGTAAAAGATGGCGGTCGTGTAGGGAGATATTACGTCACTTTAACATAGGAAAACTGCGATAACGGCTTTGTGGAGAGAACATATTCTTACAAAGAAGACTCTGTAATTATACATGGTTTTACATAAAAGCGATTGATCTTTAAAGTGATAAAATATAGCATGTATAATGTTATACATTAAATGTTTTGACATGTGATTGGCCTGAAGTATTTGTATAAAGCAAAAGACAATCCTGTTTATTATTCCCTTTGTCAAAGATGTCGGGGTATATTGGTTTGCTAATGTCGGTCCATCGGTCGGTGGGTCTGTCGATCCGTCATTAGACAACTATTGGTTTCGCTCTCCAACAAATATCATCAGATCTTCACCTATCTTCATGCAATAGTTTCTATAATATATCGGCCAAATCGCCCCAGATTGTGTCGAATTGTGGAATTAATGCCTTTGATTTATCTATAATTGGCCTTTAGAGGTGTTTGCGCTCTAAGTCTCACAGTTTTCATCCGATCTTCAGAAAAACGTGATGAAAATATGTTAGGACATAATATTTTAACCAAGTTCGTTGATCAACAAAATCGCCCCATAAACTGCAGATTTATGGCCCTTAATTTATATACAATTTATCATTTTGGCAGTTTCCGCTCAATATGTCAAACAGTGTTCGTGCGATCTTTGGCAAACGTAATATTTTAAAGATTACTTTCTAAATTAGAGGGAGCTTAACTGATTAACAAACAGCTCTTGTATTTTATTCATTTTGGTATGTTTTTTTTACAGAAAGGCATCAGTCTTAAGACACTTAAACAGTTCCATGTCATCGGTTGGAAAGAACAGCAGGACAGACAGTCCATGCTAGATCTTATCGAGACGGTACTAACATGGCAAAAGGACCTCTCGACTGGCACACCGATATTAATTAAAGATAGGTAATATTAAGTGCTAACGGTTTAATTAATCTTGTGTAAACACGGTTTCGACATGTCTGCTGAATATTTAATTGATACTAATTGTTTCTAGCTGATAGGTCCTGTGCCGTTATTACGGTATCGTAATAAATTGTTATATTCAATTTTAAACATACACATCGAACGTCTAACAACTCCTGTGTATGATGCCCAAATGGTGTTGACAATTTCGGATGAAGTGAATATTTAATGATTCAAACGAATGAAAACTTTGGGATTTAAGGGATATAGTATCCAATATCATCTTATGAGCTTTATAATCATTACCGTTTAAGGCCTGTTGGTTCAACGGTCTTATTAACTTAATAATAATGACGCTGACTTAAGTGTTATTCAGAAATATTTTCAAACAGTATATTTGAAACAAATGTAGTACACTGTAGCTCAATTCGTCTTTGAACCCAATATTATCAGAATTGCACGCATAATTTCAGTTCGAACTTCCGCACATGTGGGTTAGTTGCTGTGTTGTTGAGCGAGATATGTCGCATCGTGAAGCACAACGGACACATCAACCTTGTGGAAACAGTAACGTCACTGAAGCAGCAGAACAAACACATTATCCACAACGCTGTAAGATATGATACATATTCAGGCATTGTATAGTACTTGTTTATGACAATTGCTAACGTAATATGCTGTATGTGTTATTAGGAAACAATACTTAATATTTATTTACAGTACATTGTATGTTCATTTAATATAGTGGATGTGTATGCATATGATATACACCCCAATCATTAGTGTAAGTAACGGTACGTGTCTGGTTTTCAGGCACAGCTGAGGTTCTGTTACGAAGCAATCCTGGCGTACGTTCAGAAAACAGGAACCTACCAAAACTTCGAGGAGAATCAGCTTTGAATGCTGCTCAGTGGAAATGACATTATTGCCTTTTGTGTATATTGTGTACATAGTTCTAATACATTTACCTATTTAAGTGTTTCTTTTGTGTAATCGGTCATGTTTGCTACAACCATAATCGACAGACTGTGTGATTGTGTATGCTGTTTTAAGTCACTTGAATACGCCTTAAGTTTAGTATAATTTTATAAATGATGTATTACACATCATTAAGGACCAGGCACTAGTTTATTCTAATTGTTATACAGTATAAATAAGACACGCACGAGTTAAACACAAAACATAGCACTCTTTCGCTGATCCGGCTTTTAGGACAATTTAACGTGACCTTTCTTATGACGGCTGAACTATTTCACTATGGTTACATACATGTGTTAATTGATAGAATGTCGAAAAATCATTCAGACAATAACACATACATACTTCAAAATGATGCTGCGTATCATTGAATTGTTTGATACATGTACTCTATATTGGTAGTGTGTATTGGCAATTAGTATTTCAAGATTGTGTCCAAAATTTGGTAAAAACTATTGTACGTGCACACAAATAGACAAAGCGTCGTGAATGTTTATACATGTATTTGGAAACAGGTAATGTAATCCAAAGGTTTTGCTATTGATGTATATTATATATAAGAAAACACATTATTGTTTTCCAGTTGTGTTTCTTGTTGAATTTATTCGTTCTACATCTACTACTGGACAATAGATTCCAAGGAAGACGACGTACATCATGTCATTAAATATTCGTATAGCAATGTATATCAGGCAGCTCTATATCCTCCTAAAATCCGTAAACTGCTATCATAAAATGCTAAATTCGATTTCCAAATATGGCATATATTATGTTTTATTTGCTTTCAGTTAATTGGACAGGAACAGTTGTTCAATTTCATAGCTGTTAAATTTGTATCATCACCTCTAACTTATTTTATAGCGTATGTATATAATTATATATTTACTAAATACTAGTATACCTATTATAATAAAAAAGTATACATTAGCATTAGTAAACGTTAGCATATTTTATCATAGAGCTTTATGTTTGGTAATATCTGGGTTGACATATGTGTATGCATGGTATTTTGATATGTTTATATTTTGTAATCTTTACAATTGTTATTAGTTATTACCTAGCAAAAGTAATGCAGTTTAAAAGACAGCGTTATATTGTATGCCTTCATGTTAAAAGTCTCTGTGAACGAAAAATGTGTTTCCTATTGCACTATTAATGATATTATATGATAGAAATGCTGCTTTCTAATACATATGCTTTAAATGAATAATACATAATATAAATGATAATGAGATATTTAATAAAAACAAAGTAGCCAAACAGTTTGACAAAATTAAAACTCCAAGCGTTATCGAACTCCCGACTAACGAACCATCAGAATAAATGACAGTTCGATGGTATTATCTGATTGAACAAGCATTGTAAAAGGTTTGTGATTTTGTTTATATTGAATTTTAATATATTTCCAAAGACTTTATGTCGTTAAATATTTGAAAAGGGGTTTAGGGTATGTTGCAATAAATATTAAAATTGACATCTATTTGTCACGATTATACACATTCTTAGTGTTATAATAATATCTATCTATAGTCCTTCCACACGATCCCATGATACAAACATGTGTACGTTAGACTAGACTATAAAAAATTAAACGTCTGCCAGCTCTATATATTATGTACAATAAAAGTGATATGACACTAAAAATATGTTTGTATCACTACAAGAAAACCGTGCCGATTATAAAAATAAACGTCAGATGAGTCTCAAAAATATAGATATACATGTTTTAGCATACTAGAAGTTTTATTTTCTCATCACATGTAAATGATAATGACACTCCTGTCGCATTAACAGAGAAGTTCATTGATGGTTCAGCTGGAGATTTTGTCTGTGAATGTTGCACAGCAAACCAACTACGGGCTTTATTCCAAATGAAACTGGCAAACCATTTTATGTTGAACGAATTATATCCCTAAGACGAGCAGACAACGGTTTGGCTTAATTTGTATCGATTTGCTGTATCTAATTGTGAAAGTACACATGTATGATAATTGGTTAGTTCTAGGCAAACTATTGTATGATGCCGTCCACCAGATAGACCAGAAGTGTTTAGCCCCCATGTCAAATTTATATACATGTAAAGTATTTATATACATATGATTACAGAAACACTTTGACTGTATTGATTGCCGAAAAAAATAATATAGAAAATGTGTTGATTTTGGTGAACGATCGAATTTTATTTCACTCGTGGTCATTGACATCTTTATGTTTTCTATAAACACTTGTGAAATAAATTTTGATCATTCACCGATATGACAAATATATTCTCTATTTGTCTTGTTCTTAAATAAACAAATATACATATCATTATTATCATTATTATTTTTTTTTTATTATTATTCAGACTGTACAGATTAAAGTTATTAAACTCAACCTGAAAAAATTAGTGTAAAACAACACTCACAGTGTCATTTAAGATGTCCATGTCTGGGGCTGACCCCTAAACACGATATGACTTACATCGCACGAGCCGGACCCGTTGACGGTATCCTCCCACTTGACACACGTGCTGAGTGAGATTGTCGTTAAAGACCCAAACTGAACTGCATTCCAGAATGGTCAGAACTCGAACATCCGTTTCATGTGGCTCCACTTCCGGTTTCTGTACACAAACAGCAACACCACTTGTTAATAGCATATATGATATAAATATTACATAATCATAGATTTTTGCAAAAGCAATACATGTGCAACCTATTATGTCAAGCTTACATTTTACAATCCGATTGTGAAATCGGCTACAATGAAAATACGATTTCACCAGGGTCCGTATTCACAAAGTTCCTTAGGGAATACTTAAGTAAATGACTTAAATTTATGAAACACCTTAAGTCTCTGGCTATTTTATGTATATGTCTTTTATATAAAACATTTTAAACTAGTAAATATTGCTTAGATGTTAAGTATTTAACCCTTTTGTAAACATAAATCACTGCATTTCAATTAGAAAATTTGATCTGAAAAATTTATTTAAATACAACTTTATTAGAAAATTATTACTACCAAGGGATATTTAATTAATATACATGCAATAGTTTTGTTCAATTACTGAATGTTGTAATACATGTTTGTGACACATGAGTGTAGTATATTACTGTTGAAATACATTCCAACCATGTTTAAAATAAAAAAAATCAATTTAGTTTTTTGTAACCTTTTGTAACCTTTAAGGACGGAATTTAGGATATACTGTATATTAATAATTGCTGTTTGTCATGAGTAATTAATATTGTTAATTGACGATGTAAAGTATCAACGACCAAATGACACTGGTCGCAATAACGGAGTAATTTTAAGCGTTATTTGGTACTTTTGGTCTGGGATTAGTGATCGTAATGACGGAATAGCGGGGTGCCCGTATAATCGGGGTTTGCGACCATTGAAATAAATAGGAAAACAATCGGGTCTTTTTAAAAGTGTCCGCTTTAGCGGGGTGGTCGTAAAATGGAGGTGGTCGTTAAGCGGGGTTTTAGTGTATATTAATAATTGTGGTTTGCAATGAGTAATTTATACATATTATTCTTATCATCATATAAACGTATTTTAAGAGAATACGAATGTGATTAGTATATTAAGGCAGAAGAACAAGTATATTAGAATGTTGTTGTTGTATCTGAGTCTGTAATAAGAAAAAGTAGCGCTTACGCTCGTGTTGGTAAAAAATATGAAAAATAGAAAAATAAACCTAGTTAAATTGCATATTAAATTGTGTTTTTAGTTTACTTAAACCGAAACAAACCCACGTCATCTCGAGTTCTTTACACAAATCCGAGTAAGTATTATGCTAACTCGATAATGTTTGTAAGATGCTGAAAGTACCAGGGGAAATTCTATAAATAGCTGGTTAAACTAGAAAAACACATGGGAAAAGATAGATGGGCAAGCCATAGTTGTAGTAAAAATGCCGGGAATATACATATATAGTTGTAGTTAAAAGGCTGGAAATATTAAAGAAATTTTATTTACAACAAAAAAGTTTTTTTCTAAATTGCAGAAACACGATTAGAGAATGTTCTATAGAAAGCTGATGGTACCTACAATTATGTAAATGGACAAGTGACCATTAATTACATAGTTTCACGTGCTATAAATACCGTGTAGTTGGTTGTAGATAGTATGTAAGCTGAAAAGAACCAGGATACATTCTTCAAAACTTCAAAACAAAAAGATGTTTTTGAATGCTATTTTGAATATAATGTACCGAAATATATACAACTAGCGTTAAGTGTATTAATTCAAATAAATAAACCACCATGATAATTTGTTCGATGTCGAACCAAAAACAGATGTAGCTGCCGGGATTGTTGTAGTCATGGAAATCATGACTTTGTGCAGTAAATGCTTTTATTTTAAGCCACATAACTATCTTAATTGCATTAGGTAGCCACTTAAGTATCATCTCGTAAGGACTTCCGTTCTTTTAATAAAACGTTTTGTCCAACGCCCTTCCCGTTGGCATTGATGGAGCCTCTGCACGAGTATTAACTGTTATTTAACAGGGCGATTGAAGAAATCTACAAGAAATACTTATATTTTATTAGCAATTTTAAACGGCAATTATTTATCTGAGAAACATGTACATTTAATGAATAAACCTCATAGGTTTAAATAAAATATGTTAGCATCATAAGTGTTTTTTAAATATAAAGATGTTGTTTAAAACACAGTGGTAAACATCATTTTGCAGATATAGAGCTTTATCAACAATGTCATTATTAATATAAAAAACCTTCTAGCACCAATTTGAAATTTTAAAGGCCATGGTTAATTGGACACATGTCATTTTAAGTTATACAATAATTATTTTATGAACTGCTGTAGATGATGCATGAACCTTTTTTATTCGTTATCATTGGAAGGTCACAATTCAGAATGTACTAGTTTGATGTAAATAAACACCACTATAAAAATTCACTGCTTATCTATGACATTTCGGAATAAAAATCATTTCATTTGCCCAGATAACTTTGTATTCATTACTCATTCACATACTCGCAATAAACCATCACAGAAACAATGTTTATGAACAGCATTAACACTTTTGAAGTTGTTTCCGCCATAAAATGCATAATTGTATCAGTTAACAAAAAGTATTACATTTTCAGGCCAAAATATTATCTAAATGCTAAGTAAAATTAATGTTAGAAAATCAATTTTAACAAATCTATTTTAGGTTTCAAATATATGTCGAAAACAATAAACTATATATTAATGATGTGCGCAACTTATTTTAAACTGTAAAACACGCATTATAAAATAAAGCAGTTATCTGAGCAAACATTATTTAAATAAATATTTATGTCGCCAAATCAAACATACTTAAGGAAACAACAAAGATTTTCGTATGAAGCCTGATGAATTGTTCTGAATGTCCATAACCAATGAATTTGTTTCGTTTGAATCCATACAACAGTACCGCTACATAATTATGCTTCAAACAAAAAATAATTAAATGGCAACAACTCTATAAAATCTCACAAGAGTTATGATCCTTTTGCTCTGCACTTCCAATGCCTTCTATAATAAAGTCTAAAAGTTAACAAGAGGGCCATGATGGCCCAAAGGGCTCACCTGAGTAATGGCAAAGATGAAATCTTTACTGTTGTGAAAGTTTTGAACAAATGTGGGAATGTACGCCATACTGTAATACTTTGTCTTACTGATTAAGTCTCATACATGTTTTTCTTTTGCTCTTTGGCTTTCCATTGACATTTGTCAAAGACAAACACAAAACTCATGGTCATAAGTAAGGACCTAGGTATATTTTCTTTACCCAGGTATCCAACTTTTCGCAGGCAATTTCGGAGGAATAGTGTTTATGCTGCAGTTCTGAAAGATAATGGCGACGGTTGGGCAAAGGTCATTTCATGCTTGCTGGCTTGTTCCAAAAAGTATATGGTATTGCCATTTATCCATCATATATTCAAATCTGCTTTAGATCTTATGGTCATAGGCTAATAGTGCAAGTTTTTGAAGATTTCTTAAGTCCCTGTCTTGCATTAAGCCCATTTTTGCATTAATTTTCACAATTAAGGGGAAATAACTCCAGCATTCATTCCGGATATGTCGTGTTTGCTGCATGAGCTGGGATCTTATGGCTATACAAAACCTTTGGAAGTGTGATCAAGATTAAATGCAAAATAAAATATCCATGCAGGAAAAAGGCAATTTGTGAATGTTTTTCCACAAACTAAGGGGTCATAACTCCAGTGTTTTGGGCCAATCTGTCCGATTGTTGGTTTCTGCTGCGACGGTATGATCACACACAAACTGTGGAGGCTTGGTCAAGACTGGACGAATCAAAACGCTGATAGCGTAGAAAGACTGTTGGCGACATAAGAAACTAAAAGACGGCCAAGATGGCCCTAGGTTGGTCACCATAGTATAATGGCCTTTTACAATTGAATAGCAGGCTCATAGATGTTTGAAGTTAAATATAGACACAAATGAAAACGATGGACACCTGACACCCATAGCTATATATAGTCAAACTGCCCTGCCCCCCGGACACCTTGTTTTAAAACAGATCACGATGATTTTTATCCAATCACTACGCCTGCGTTGACGAAAAAACTTCCCTTGGGATAAACTTAGCTGTATTTTCACCTTGTTGAATACAGCAAACACAAGCATTATATTGACATCATTTTGCTTATTTTTGTGACGTCATTTGATGTTTATCGTGTTATTCAGTTATTTTATTTTGTTTATTTTGAACATGAAGACAGAAAATGATGAGATAAATTTAATACAAGGTAAATGTTCAGTACAGACAACTTTATTTGCTCAGCACAAAAAACTAAACCACTCGCCAAGGCTTGTGATTTAGGTTCTCTAAGCCTACACTTATCTTTGTGTCATTTAAGGAACATTACTTTGAACATATTTCAAAATCCAGCATGTGGTTTCTGACCAGAAGATTGTCAAAGTTGCCTATATGGCCATATACGGTCGAACATCCCCAACCCCTGGGAGCCATGTTTTTCAACAAATCAAATTATTAAAGTAAACAGTTGCTGTGGTTAGTGTGATTCTCTCTGAAGACATTTTCTGTAGAAGAATATCATAATTACCTTAAGAATTTGGAATATTCAATTTGAGTATTCAAATTTTATTCGAATATGGGTTGTTGTTTATGTTCACGCCTTCATCATCATCATCATCATCATCATCATCATTATCATCATCATCAACAACACCAAAATCACAATATCATAAGCAACATTGACAACATTTAACCCAGGTCTTATAGGCAACATTTATAAACAGCTGACTTTATTAAGGTTGATTTCAAATAAGATTTAACTGATTTCAGACTGATAAATTGGCAATTTGTTAACAGTAACAGTAAATTCATACTACTTTACAGCATCAAACTGAATTATAAATGTCGTTTTAATGCATGAATTGGCCATTCATTTATACAAAGAATTTATGTTGGTTTAATGAAATTTAATGAAATAATCCTCACCAAATTGACCCATCTATACGGCATCGTTTTCAGCAACTATAGAACGAATCCAAGTTCACGCAATGCAATTTTCAAAGTTTTTAATATTATCATATCAGGAAAACTGTCCAACCCATGGTGGCCATGAGTTTTTAACGAAACTAAATGATTTGAAGGAATTTGGTAGAGGATTACCCAATTAACATTTCTGTAAAATTATTTTAAAATCCAGCCAGTGGTTTCAGACAAGACTTTTTTAAAACTGTTCAATATAGCCATATAAGTAAAACTGCCCCGCCCCCTGGCGGCCATGTTTTTTGTAATGAATCAAAAAGATTTCAGGGAATGCTGTAGAGGGTCACCCAAGCAACATTTCCGTGAAATTATTTTGAAATCCAGTAAGTGGTTTCAGACAAGAAGATTTTCAAAGTTTTCAATATAGCCAAATAAGGAAAACTGCCCCTACCCCTGGCGGCCATGTTTTTTTAACGAATCACAATGATTTGAAGGAATTTGGTAAAGGTCACTCAAGGAGCATTTCTGTAAAAAACATTTTCAAATCCAGCCAGTGCTTTCTGACAAGATTTATTAAGATTTTCGTTGCCATGGCAACCAGAGTTTTCAATATATTCTAATACATTGAAGGAATTTGTTAAAGGACCATCCTAGGAATATTCCTGCCAAGTTTGGTTAAAATCCGCCCAATGATTTCGGAGAAGAAGTTGTTTGAAGTAAAATGTTGACGACAGACGACGGACGCCGGACACAGACTGACCACAAAAGCTCAAGGTTCGTGCTCAGGTGAGCTAAAAAGATTGTGAATTATGAATGCATTTTTGCTAAAAGAAAATATTTGTTTGAATGAAGTTCAATTTTCCACCTTTAAACTTTATATTTTGGCATCTTATTCAATAGACATCATAATGAAAACTAATTTGTAAGGAACGAAAAAATATTTTCTTCGAGCTTATTATCTTATGCAAACAGAATTATATACATGCCAGTTAACAAGTCAATATGCATGGGCTAGAATAATCGATGAAGCGTAGTAGTTAGGCGCACCGATTGTTAGTGCATCTTAGCCAAAGATCTATAAATAAACATGTTTATTTATAGATCTTTGTTCGTAGCCTACTGAGTCAAAATAGATTATACGATGCAAGCTCTCGATTGTCCATTGTACAGTTCAAAATTAATAAATTGCAGTAATTTGTTGTCAAAATATTCAGATTGAGAATTGGTAACAAGAAAAAAGACTTTTGCAACCAGACAAAAATAACCGATGTAGTGCATTAATTTGGTGTCCTTATTTCAGGAAACTCAGGTAAATATTTCTGTTACACACAAGTAAATAGCAAAAGTAGGGGTGTCATTAATTTTAAAGTTAATTTTTATAAATTGACATTTTTACAAACTGTAATTATAATGAATCACATGATAAACACATTATACTACATATTACATACATTATTTTAAATAATAAAAATGTAAGAAAACGGGTGTGAAATTTTGCTGTTTTGAAGAAGGACCCTTTCTGGTTTCGTTCTACTGACTAAAAGCCTGCGAAGAAAAGAAGTAGTTTTACGGGATATCTATTTTGGAAATTACCCTCTCAAAAGACCGTTGGCTTCCGCCAACAGTCTAAAAAAAAGAAGTCTTTATGAACAAAAAAGGCATTTTTTTTTCCACAAGCAAAGGGCCATAACTCTGGTGTTTGTGGTCCAAACCTTGCACATCTTACTTTCTAACCTTATGGTCAAACACAAACTGTGTAAGTTTGGTCAAGATGAAAAATGAAAAAAAGGGAACTTTATTGGCAAAATTCAATTTCTGCATTTTTCCTTGAAAATGGGGCAATAAATCAAAGAATTTTGGTCTAATTTGGCCCATTATCAATACAGTCTAATTGTTGACGGCATACGGACGACTAAGGATTTCCCCTATACCAATAACTCACCTAGCATGAAGAGCACATCATGCTCAGGTGAGATAAAATTTTAAAAGTTTCATGTAACAATTCACACGCTTAGACAAAGAATATTCAATAATACACTTGGGTCAAGAAAAAACATGCACTTAAAAACTAAGAAAAAATTAGCAAACTTAATGGAAACCAGAAACAAATCACCAGCAAACTTTAACAATGACATTGAATCACAGACGTTCAGCATCCTTTGTCCAATAACCAATTTGAGAACATGCAGCAAGCAGCAAATTAACACTTACCATTAAACAACTAGCAAACCTGAACATTGACTAAACACAAACAGCAAACTAATACTTTGCCAAAGTAACAACTAGCAAACTGGTGCTTTGGCCAAGAAACAACTAAACAACTTACACTTAGTCCATGAAACAACCAGCAAGAATATAATATGCCCTTAATAAAACTAACAAACCAATATACTTGGTCCATGTAGCAACTAGCCAGTCAGAAACGTACAGTTGTCAAAGAAACATCTAAAAAACTGTCTATGAAACATCTTATTTTAACAATCTTACAATCTGTCTATGAAACATCTAACAAACTTACAATGTGTCTATGAAACAACCAGCAAACTTTCACTCTGTCAATGAATCATTCATAGTCAACCTACATTTAGACCAAGAAATAAGCAGCCAATTTATACTTTCTCCGAGAAACAAGTACCACTTTTATCAAGAAACAACTATCATACTTAATATACTGCAGATCCGTTATTTCGCGATATCCAATATATCGCGAATCAGACGTGGATCCAAATTATTTTTCATTTTTTTCAATCTTTTACTATCATACACGACGTCAATAAATAAATCAAGCTTCGTCCGGATTTGTGCGCCTACATCGCTAGTCTTTCATTGAAACACTTGTAGTGCGACACACAATAACCCGACCCGCTCAACATCAAAGTGTAACAGTTTGATGTCATCAGCTTACATAGCGCGTGCCACCCATGAAAACGTCCTTTCTCTGCTGTTGCTTTAATTAGCAGGCGAATTACATGCCGTCCACGAGGAGGGTGTATACAGTAACGGTATGTCATAAATCAATAGTATACTGATCTATCTAACGACAATAACGTTATCAAAATGGCGTTACTGTTTCTTTTTTGTTTAATAGGAAATGCTAACTGCACATCGTTTGCGATATAGATACCCAATTTTGTTGTTATGCGCTACGAAACTTTTATACAAAAGTAAACATCTCAATGTTCTCTGCACTACAAACTTTTTATACGACAATCAATACACCCACGCTTTCCATGCGGATGACGTGACGTTGTACATGTCAACATAACTTTTGCAGCGCTTTTCTAGCAGAACAACGAAATACATGTGCAGTTTAATTGTAAATAGAAATCGTGTTTACGTCATGTCAACAGTAAAATTCAGAAAAGCGTGTGGAATTCAGACTTTATTATACGCAATTTGAAATATATTTTTATAAGGAATAATAATATATTTGTAGATACAAATGGAATATTTTACATATCGATACAACACCTTGTGGATGTTAACAACAATGAAAAAGGTGCCTTAATTACGTTTATGTTTTAAGATCGTGAAAATATGCCAGTGTATACATGTATCGCGATAGCGATACATGGACCCCGCGAATCGCGATATAACGTATCTGCAGTGTATCAATTAGAAAACTTTCACTGTCCACAAACGCTTACTCCATTCGCTAAAGAAAAATATTACCAAAACAGGTCAAGTCCTAGAGGTGTATTGAATATGGTGTCCACCTTGCGATCGGGTCAATAATCTGAATGCTTCTAGAGTAGGGATCTTACTCAATAAGATTCCTACTTAGAAGCATTCAGATTTTTGGGAATACAAACAAATAAGCACTGGTTCTACCCAGGAGACAGATTCAAAAGCGCCTCACTAAGCTTCTACATGTATCTTTCAAAACAATCAAGTTTAAAACAAGAGCTGTTTGTGAAACAGGTATGCCACCTCTAGGCTAAAGCAATGTTCAAAATATCAAGTTTGGTGAAGACCGGATGAACACTGTTTTACATATTCAAGGGCCATTACTCAACAATTCATGGGGCGATTTAGCTGATTATCGAACTTGACCTAGATATTATTATTACAAACATTTTCATGACGTTTGGTAAAGATTGGATTAAAATTGTTGGACTTAAAAAGCGGAAAGGGCTAAAATGGCCAATTTTAGATAATTAAAGGGCCAAAACTCCACAATTCCTGGGGCAATTTGGCTGATTATCAAACATGACCTTGATATTAAGCCCATAAACATTTGCATGAAGCTTGGGTGAACATTAGATGAAAGATTTTGAACTTAAGAGATCGTAAATGAAAGTGGTCTACAGACCGACCGACATTAGCAAACCAATATTCCCCACCATCTTTGATGGGGGAGGGGGGGCTCTTAAAAAATAGGTTTAAAACAACAGGATATCTCAGAAACCGACATTTCGTTAAAGGGAAATTTCTGCTAAATATTATGAATGATGATCTACTAGAATCAGTTGAAAAAGCTGTACCTTAAACTGGTATTTTGTGATATGTTTTTCTGTATTTTGGCAATAGAATCTGATTCTCTACATATTAGCTTACATTTATTACCGGCAACGACTTTACCAAATGCATTACGGGATATTCGTTCAACAGCCCTGTTTTTAAAAGTTTCTTAAACACCAAACATTTTACAATTCTTTTTTTTTTCCTTTTTACCATTTCCAGGCTTCATATAAACTTGAAACCAAAATTCCATGACTAAATGCATGATTTTTCCATGACATAGTTAATTATTTATCTAGGCTGACTAGAATATTATTGCATCAAGCGCTGAAATACATGTCTGTCCATCATACGCACTTGATTTTGAAGTTTTGTTTAATTATATTTCAGTATGTTTGATGATTTGTATGCACTTACAGGCATATTCAAGGAAACATTTCAACTTTCCATTAATTTTTGAAAACTCCATCCATTTTTCCATAATAAAATCCATAATGTTCCCAGACAAATCCCATATTCCATGACTTTTCCAGGTCCGTACAAACCCTGCATTTCTTCTACAAATTCCCTTATTCTTTCCTGCATTGTTTTTTTCTCAACAATGGCCTGTTCCCTGTTTTTGTCCCTGCCGCCCCCCCCCCCCGCCACAAACACACAAGTTGCTAATTTTTCTAATAAAAAACTATACATGTATATAGCGCACATACTGCTCTTCATCATTCTTTAAATTTAAAAATTTAAAGATGCTATTATTTTCAGGTTCAATTTCTTATTATCTTATCATTTTGCATTAAACCACGCATACAGAAAACCTATGTGCAACGGTTTATAAATAATTATTTCTAAACTAATATACAGTATACCAAATAATTGTACCCAACTGGGTTTCTTGAAAAAAAATTATATTGTTCCCAAAAATCCCTCTATCTTGGCCAATGTTTGTCCCACTTTGGTCAATTTCTATCTACATAAAGTAACAGTTCTGAGGGGAATTTTTGGTAAAAATAGGGGAAAGATATACACTTTTTCATTAGGGGAATGGGGTCTAATTCGGCCCCAAAAATGCCATAAAAAAGGCCCTTATCAACAAACTACTCTGTGTTAACAAACGGACACAGCTGTGATCACAATAGCTCACCTTGTGCTTTCCAGCCAAGGTAAGACCATATTACTACAGCAAATGGGTCACATGCATCGATGGACAACAAACTATCACCTGTAGGTAAAGGTCAGTGGACAGTGCGCTGTACATCCTCTCATAGGCTGAGGCCGTTGGTGCTGTAGAGGAGTTCCAGTATCTATATTTGGGGTCATATTCACTTACCGTATCTAACAGACAAATGCGTACGTGGACAAACTGAGAGGAAAGAAGAGCTGTTTGTACAACAGGTATGCCACATGCAGGCTAAAAGCAATCTTTAAAATATCAAGTTCGGTGAAGATCGGATAAAAATTGTTAGACATAAAGAGCGGAAACTGCTAAAAAGGCAAGTTTAAGATAAATCAAGAGCCATAACTCTGCAATTCCTAGTGCGATGTGGTTGGTCATTAAACTAGGTGAAGATAGTATGACCTCAAACATATCCTACAAGTATGGTTTTACAATCGGAAGTAAACTGCTGGACATTGAGAGCGGAAACAAATAAAAAAAAGCTCATTTTAGATAATTCAAGGTACAAAACTCCACAGTTCCTGGGGCGATTTGGTTGATATGCACACAAGGAATTTCATCAAGTTTGGTAAAGATCGGATAAAATCTGTAAGTCTGAGCGGGACGAAATTGGTCTACCAACAGACCGACAAAGCAGTATACCACACCATCTTGTTCAGATGGACACAATGCCCTCGCCTGGTCCATCCATGTCCCACACAGAGAATGCCCCAATGTTAACACCAAAAAAACCCCAACAAACATGAATAAGAAACCAAAATGGAAACCTGAATTATCTAATCAATTTATCAATAATATTAACAGTAACAAAATAGACCAAATACTAACACAAATGAACACATACCCTCAGTCACAGCAAACAGTAGAACACATCACTTATGAACTTCAATCAGTCTTCCATCAAGCCTATACCAGCACATACCTTGAAAATAATAAAAAATTTCATAACATAGGTCATGAAAATAATAAATCTTGGTTTGGCCTTCAATGCTCTCAAGCACGCACAAATTATCACACTGCCAAAGATGATTACACAGAAAAACAAAACTGCAGATAACAAACTAAGAATGATAAATGCCAGTAAACATTATAAACGCACAATGAACTACCTACCATATTAATGCAAGCAAACAAAACATAATAAACTACGTTCCATGACTGATATAAACCCTAAACAATACTGTCCTTTTGAAATAAACTGAAACCTAAATCTAAAGTTAACAACACACCAACGTTAAAAGTATTATATGATCACTTCAAAGAAATTAACACCAACACCATCACTGACAATCGTTGCAATGACACAAATTCCCAATTTCCAGACGACACAAGTAACAGACTAAACATCACAATCACTATAGAAGAAATAGAAAAACAGTATTCAGAAGCTCAAAAATTCAAAAACATCAAGCCCATTTGATAACATCTTAAACGAATATATTAAGTCTACTAAACATCTCCTTATACCAGTTTACAGTAAATTATTTAATTGTGTCCTCGAAACTGGATTTATTCCACAAACCTGGCTGAATGGAATCATTATACCCATATTTAAAAATAAAGGTAACCCAAAAGACCCAAACAACTACAGACCAATTACTATTCTTAGCTGTTTAGGTAAACTCTTCACATCCTTAATTAATGACAGATTAACCAAATTCCTAAATGAAAATAATAGTTTAGACAAAAATCAAGTTGCCTTCAGGAAAGGCTATTCATGCTCCGACCATATCTTTACCTTACACTCACTAATCGAATATTGAAAAAAAAGAAAACAAAAACTATTCTGCGCCTTCATAGATTTTTGTCAAGTTTTGACAAAGTCAGGCGAATCGGCCTATGGCACAAACTTCTCAAACATGACATAAGTGGCAAATGTTTGCATTAATTCAAAATACGTATAATAATATTAAATCTAGTGTCTCTGCTAATGGTTATATATCAGAGTCCTTCATTTCAGAAATTGGTGTTAGACAAGGCGAAAATGTATCGCCGTTGATTTTTTCTCTTTTCTTAAATGACCTTAAAACACATATGCACCTCAATGGCTCGATTGGCATAGAATTAACAAATCCCCTGGATCTCTTTGGCTTAAACTACTTGTCCTACTCTATGCCGATGACACGGTGATTTTGTCAGACTCCAAATCTGATCTTCAAAATAGTTTAGACATCTTTCAAAATTACTGCGATAATTGGCATCTAACAATAAATTTAAACAAAACCAAAATTGTAATATTTGGTGCTAGACAACTACAGACTTTTAATTTTAAACTAGGTAACAATCCTTTAGAAATTACTGACCGCTATCACTACCTAGGAATAACCTTATCTAACAATGGTTCTTTCCTTAATGCGAGAAAAGATTTAGCTGAGCAAGCAACAAAAGCCATGCATCTCCTATATATGCGGGCCAACAACGCAGACCTGCCAATTGATCTTACTATGAAACTATTTGATCATACTGTCTTACCAATTTTAACCTATGGCTCTGACATTTTCGGCTTTGAAAACATTGACACCTTGGAAAAAGTTTATAACAACTTCCTCAGAAAACTTACTAATGCTCGGAAATAAACTCCAATGGCTGTTTTATATGGTGAACTTGGCAGATACTCTATAGCAATTAACATCAAATGTCGAATGATCTCTTTCTGGAACAGACTCTTAATAGGCAATGATCAGAAACTTCCTCTCCAAATCTATAAATACATGATGAACTTGCCAAACTCAAATTTTAAATGGGCCAACAAAATTAACGAAATTCTCACCTCAGTAAACCTAAGTGATTTATGGGACAACCAATTCCTGACAACCCAAAATAATATCCACCGCTTAGTCAAATCCAAATTATTAACCCAATTTAAAACCCTATGGCACACTCAACTACAACAAACACATAAAGGACAAATATACACAAGGTTCAAACAAGCACCATCCTTTGAAGACTACCTCATTAAACTGCCAAAAACTGAATATACATACCTCATTAAATTCAGAACTAATCACTGGTTTCCAGTTGAAACCGGTCGATACGACGGAAACCCATTTGATGAAAAAAAACATGTAGACTTTGTAACGCTGGTCAAGTTGGCTCTGAACATCACTATCTACTTAACTGTGATTTCTTTAAATCTGAAAGAGAACACCCTAGGGCATGATCTTCATGACGCTACTCTTAACACAATCTTATCATCTGATTCCCTACAACAATTAAAAGATACAAGCAAATGTATTCGCTTCATATTTAGCAAGTCTAAGCGGTAGTTATTTTCCTGCATAACTACTTGAAATAACCAATTCCACCTGCTACAAATGTTTTCTTGAAACAATTAATAATGTTCTATTGATGTACTGACATATTTACTGGTTATATTAATTTAAGTGACTTGAGTCACTATTTGCATCTGTGTATCCAATAATTCCAAACATTTGACTCGTCACAAATGTATTTCTTTTACTGGCTATATAATAATCGCATTCTATACCATAATTTCAATATGAATTATGCATATATCAACCGAGCAATGTAAATTATTGTTGCTTTGTACGTTTGGTACTATTATGTGTCAATATAATCATAAGATTTGTATTTTGCCTTTTGTTTGTTGTTGTTGTTGTTGTTTTTTACTGTCACACCAAATCTTGTGTTTATTACAATATTTGTCAGTGCCCAGATATTTGTAATTAATATTAGGAAATTATTTATAAACAAATAATAATTATAATAAAAAAAATTGAAGCAAATGTTTATATTTTCAGGTCATAGATACAATAATTATGCTTACTCCTTAATTAAATTTGATATATGTATATATCAACTGTGCAATAGGAATAATTGTTGACAAAATTTATCTAAATTTACCTAGCATACAAATCATAGCTTTCATTTGCCTCATTGACCTAAAACTAACATTATTATCAAATGTCACGCTGCTATACAAAGCTGATTAAGAGTAATTACCTCACATAATAGGTCCACCATCTTGCCTTTGTTGTCAACATATCGCCCTCGTGTGCTGGTGCACTCAAGCGTAACCTACGATTAAAATAACTCTCATTGTTTGAAACCGCTACGAAGATAGCTCCAATGTATTAAGGCTAATGCACACTGTCTCTTCCCCTTGATTTAAGTAAAAAGAAATAATTAATTGTTTGAAGCAAATGTAAAACTTGTAATACACGTTTTTTTGTTTGTTTGTGTGTTTCATTTCCAATCTATAACGCCGCGCGCTAAAGGAAAGAAAGCACCGCACAACTAAGGTCACAAACCACTAAAAAGGTATTCTTACAGTGCTGGCTAAAAATTGCTCATATCGAATTGTATTATTATTTGTTTCTTCATAGCTATGATAATGACGTTGATTACGATGATGATTATGATTATGATGATGATTATGATTATGATTACGATGATGACTATGATTATGATTACGATGATGATTATGGTCATGATTATGATTATGACTACGATTACGATTACGATTATGATTATGATTTTGCTTATGACTATGAGTATGATGATGATGATGATTATTATTATTATTATTTTTATTAACCTTGTATATATCCTATCATTGGAAGTACCCCCCGTATATCGTTTATTATATTTTGTCGAACGCTAAAATTATCAGAAGTTAATAATTTACTAAATATTTTGCTTTGTTATATTGCCCTTATTGTATATGCTGTATACTTGGGTGAAATAAATGTCGTGTTCTGAAAAAAAAGTCTTTGATGGGTGGGGGGGGGGGGGGCGTAATAAACAAAACATCTTCCCAACAAGTAGTAACACTTAGTGGACAATGGTCGGACAACAACAGACCAGAACTGCTTCAACCTTTTGTGTTTGTGTTCAAGTGAGCAAACAAGAAGCGGTCTTATTTTGATTTGACAAACAATGACAGACCAGAATAGCACAATTAACCTTGAGCACTTCGTATTCAAGTAGCAAGCTAGCACAATGCGATTTCAATCATAAAAATACTTAAGAAATATGTTCAAGTTTTGACAAACAGTGATAAACATAAATAATAATGTGTTTAAATTTCTCCATACAACCCGGTGACCTTTCCCCAAATAATTGAAACATTTGAACTTTTTATTTGAAGTTTATCAAGCCATGTAGAAGTCGTAGTATAGTAGTCGTAGTAGTCGTAGTAGTCGTAGTAGTCGTAGTAGTCGTAGCAGTCGTAGTAGTCGTAGTAGTCGTAGTAGTCGTAGTAGTCGTGTTGGCGAAAGCGGAAATATTCCCAAATAATAATAATAATAATAATAATAATAATAATAATTATTATTATTATTATTATTATTATTATTATTATTATTATTATTATTATAGCGACAAGTCTATACAACATAATATCTCGTCTATGGGATTTTGAATCCCGCTAATGTTATAAAAAACTATTGCAATTAAAAAGTAGGAAAAAGTGAGAAGCTTACGGATGTATTCGGATGCTACCCTGGAACTTTCCGCCTGTATATGACTTAAATACTTTAGCCAATCATATCAAGTCAAAGTCAACTTACTTTCTCCTTTAGATCTTTTGGCGTTTTCAGGTCTATCTTTTCCGCATGAGGTCAGAAGATGAACCTGTTCCCTTGCTTCTGGAGTGTAACAAATAAATAAATACATATTAAGTACGTTCCTCTGTATGGTGGCATACAACTGCCTTACGATAACTACCTAAGGTTCGCGAAAATGTTCGTCTTACCACTTTAGTTTCTTGTTATTTATTTCATATATTAATAGCGTTTGCGACTTTTGTCGACGAAAGTTATTAATTTGCGTAATGAAAAACAGGCCTGAAACTTCCCAGAATTGACACAGATCTCTATTTTAGTCAGTAAAAAATTATGTGCTATCACAAATATTAACTAGTTTGCGTTGTAAGATAATTATTGTAACAAAATTCATGTAAGACAACTGGCAACACGGACTTGCTTGCGATTACATTTGCGTTACATGTAAATATTAACTAGATACTATTTTTGTTGTAAGATAATTATCTTGATAATAATTTGTATAAGTTAACTGGCAACGCGAATTTATTTGCGAATAGGGTTGCGATGAGTGAAAATTACTAGTACGTGGTACCACAACTATTAACGTGCTAAGAATTGCGTTGTCAGATACTTATCATGATAAAATTCAGATACTAGTAAGCAAGAAAATGCGGTAGACCTCGTGCAGAATTATTTTTGAATAAAACGAATATTTATGTGTTCAGCTTTGCGTGGTCAGATAAATATCATGAGTTAATTTGCATTAGAAAGACAGCGCGAAAGGCGTCGAGCACAAATTAAGTGGTATCAAACGTATAAACGTGTTATTATTTGCGCTGTCAAATAATTATAACAATAATTTTCATGTTTACATAACAGGCAACACGCATTGGTTTGCAGTCCTAGAAAATTAAAAGGTATCAGCGTGAATATGTGCGTTGTCAAATTCTGGTCTTGATAATATTCGTGTTAGTAAGATAATTCGGAAGACCTCGCAACCACAAGAAATGTATCTAATGTCAGTTCGCTTTTAGGCTATTAAGTATAGTATTAAACTATCTTGCAGAAAAATATTCGCAAAGCGCTAACTTAATATCCAGATAAATATCAAAATAAATAAGTGGTAACTCGAATGGTTTCGCAAACCTTAAGTAGTTATCGTAAGACCGTAATATGTCACTATACCTATGCACATATTTCCATAAACGACAGCCTACTACCGAATTTTAACTGCCAATAGATAAGACACTAAATAGTACACTTAATTAGTATAAACAAGATATTATGGCCCGAGGACACTAAAGGTCAGTAGAGTATTTCAGAAAAGCTTACTTATACTGAAGCAATTCCATATTCATACACCTGGACGTTATGACACAAAATGCAAACTAAATCGAAAAAGGGTACTTTAAAGTTCCAGTTCGTTGTCCAAAAAAAAAAAAAAGGAATAGCTATATCTTTGACAAATAGTCTTAATACAAACATAGGGAAAGATTTGCCAAGTTGATCA
Organism: Congeria kusceri; assembly: GCA_027627225.1. Classification (NCBI taxonomy): domain Eukaryota; kingdom Metazoa; phylum Mollusca; class Bivalvia; order Myida; family Dreissenidae; genus Congeria; species Congeria kusceri. The sequence goes on along the minus strand of CM051025.1, from coordinate 442,897 downwards.
TACCTTTTATGGATTCTTCATCTGTGTTCTGAATGCCGCATATTGTCACCGTATTCTCGTCTGGTCGGGTTGTGCCTATTCGTCGTATAATTATAAAGTGTTTTGTTAATATTTAACACAAAACATATTTACATTACAGCAAAGAAGTTTTCTACAAGAAAATTGATAGCAATTAAGTGCTCAAATGCAAATTGCTTTTATTGTGTTGCCATGTGTTGGTTTACCTTCTGGGTAGCATATGTTTTCTATAATTGCTTTATTTCGTTTTCTAGAATATAGCAAGAATATCATATAAAAGCAGAAGACCGCACATAACCGTGCACATTTTTTAAACTTAACAATCGAAATTTTGAAGCGTTTGATTTGACTTTTTTTCTGGAAGAAAGGAAATAAACAAATTATAATGATAACACGTTAGGCAGTCACACAGAGGCCCATACAAGGCACGTACACGCGTAAATGAAACACACACATGGGTGATACGCAGAGAAAATGAAATTTGGTTGTGCGCGTACATTAGCGCATTGCACTACATAAGTGATGTTGATTGTAATGAATGATGTACCATACCTTCTTGGTTTGAATCATCTATTACTTCGTCACTTGTTACAGTCGCTGGAGTGGTACCTCTTCGTGTTGCTCCTAGAAAGTGTATAATAATAAATATAACGTCTATTCTATAAAGGCATTAAAATGTATACCACATGTTTTAAGTGCACTCATTAGAAACACAATACATTAAGTCGAAGCCATGTAAAAAAGCATAAAATTTGGACAAACTAAGCGATTTAATATATAGACAAAATCAGGTTTTGCACATACATGTGTACCATTTACAGTGTCCTTATAATTTTAACACATTAGTGTCGGATGAATGTCTTATAAAACAAGGTTATATTTACAGACGGATATATAGCTTCTACATTTATCGATATCTTGCAGATGTCGACCCACTTTCAGGACCTCCATTATTGGTAGAGGGTACTGGTATGTTCCCAGATTGACGTCCTTGGAATGGCCCATGTGCTTGTTAAAATATTGGCGTTCTGTTTCGGGACCTGCAGAGCGCTGTATTTCGTTGAGTGTCTGTGCCTCTGTTTGCTATCCGTCAGTTTTTCGGGATGACATATATTTGCGATTAAACACATTTTATGAATGCACGACCACCCAATAACGTGATCTGGTGATAGTGAAGTGTTAGCAAATATGAAATCATTTACTTGTTGTGGAGAAATATATGTACGTCGGCTTTTATACATAGTTATGCTTTATATGCACTTTGTTATGTTTTAAACTGGTTAAAATTTAACATTCTAAACGTGGGTGGGGTATTGGAATTAATCATTTAATGATCGAAAAGCTAAGCTATAAAGGCAACATATCTTATTTTGGCATTAGATTTAATAGCTTTCTTTCGAAATAATAAAGAGAACGCCAGTATATTTATTTTTATGCACGTTATGTTTATCCATAACATTCCTTAAATGTGTCATCAGTGTTTGTCAATAGAAAACGTATAGGCAATATTTAGAGGTTTTAATGTATATACGGAATTGCAAAAATATATAAATATTATGTAATGTGTGTTCAAGTTAAGTAATAATATTAATTGTCCAAATTCATGTAAATATATTTAAAATAATAATGTTAATGAATTGTTGTTATCATTACAGATGGTTGTTGATGGATTATCATAAGTATTTAGTAATCATACATCTGTGTGCATACACAGTTCCAAGTCCATACATCCTCGGGCAAAACACCATTGGTGCAAAACATTCCGGAACCCGTAGACAGTGGAAAAGTGATCAATTGGTGACCTGAATAATTTTCTTCGTGGATTCAGTCTGCCGGACAATGACCCTTGACCGCTTTGTGATTTTGTGTAAAACCACTGCGGAAAGAAGCTATACATATTCTATAGAAAAATTGTTGATAGTTTCATTGGAACCAGCATTAACTGTGACTGTCCAAGTTCCTGTTCAAAATGGGTATACTTGAAATTTCAGCCCAACTCAATAGCTGGTGATGAACCTGCTTGGTTTTTTACTGTACTATACTAAAACTTATGAAAATGTTACTAAATACCGGTTCTGCACAGGAATATACTAATAAAAGCATGTCCATGCTTTGAGCATTACTTATGTATTTTGTGTGATACTGGATTCAGTATAATTGAATACTTTATGTAATTTTGTTTATTTGTGTGTTGTGGATGTGATTTGTAATCGCTTTATATGTATAGCTTATGATTAAAAGAGAATACCCCGGTGACATGGACTTTTTTCTTTGTTGTTGATTAAGTGAAGATAATTAAGCTGCATATATTTCTTATGATGGTACTAGTAGGACACAGGTCTATTATGTTGAACTGCAGGACTAATCCTGTATATACTGCAGCCAAACCTACTACAATTACAGACTTTACGGCGGTCAGTTAACCTACTCACTTTTCCTTAGCCGATCTAAACGGTTGGCCAGTACCAAATGTACATACTTTAATGAAAGTAACTACTGCCCTTCTTGAAGCAGAGGTAGGGAGAGAATGGCCGTATTAATTAGTTTATGACCAATCCCAATTTATGTGGACGGGCTGGGGATCGAACTCGAGAACATCTGGATTGACAGTCCATCTCTCTACCACCTAAGCTAGCTGGGCCCGGTTTGTATTCAGGTTGCAATTGTCAAAAGAAAAAATTCATATAAAAATATATATACATTAAATTAATATATCTGTGAGAAACCCCACTCATCAAATCAAATAAAACTAATGTTCTGTGTCCATGGACATGTACTCAATGTTGGGCTTTTTTTAAAACATTAAGTACAAAGTAAATGTGTAAACAATTGACCTGTTAAATGTTTTAAAAATAGGTGAGTGGAGTTTTTCAAAGTAGCATGACAAAAGAGTTAAATGGTTTACTTCTAACCGTAGGTTAGGTGTGGTGTTTCTTGTTCATGTTTGCCTATTTTTACATACTACTCGTGTGATCATTAATACTGTTATCCAGCCAGGTCTAAATTATGCGTGTAAACGTTAAAATCATTTTGTCTTCATATAACGTTGATAAATTGTTTATTTTGAGTTTTAATAGCAGTTTATGTGAAACTGGATCAGCAGCTGATCGATGTCTATTTTACAGCGAGAACACGGAACCCCCCTGACCTCAAAATCTCGCGTTATCTCGCCAGTCTCGTTACGCGTGATTTGACAATGTCGAAATCGTGAATAAATGTTGATTTGTACCTTTTTTTAGCTATGTGCGTTTCTACACGTTTCTTTTTGAAAACATTGACTATACAATGAAACTAATTTAATTGTATTTTTGAAATATTTGCAAAATGTTTATTGCCTGCAAATTGCAATTGGCTGTTAAACGACGTTCAGTTTCCTACAGGATAAATAATGGAAATTAATTAAACTTTGTGCAGTTTTAAGCATAAATTTCAATAAATTTAAATCGTAAAATGCCCAGATACTTTGAAAACTCCAACCTTTGTTTACAAATTCCATGTTCAGCATTTGATCATACAACCTTTGCATACACGTCTGCACTCTTCAACAGCTGACCGCCAACTGACTGATTTTGGCGGCAAAACTGCCCGCTTTGCACATGCGCAGCAATGTGCACTTGATAGCCCGAGGACGTGATTTGATTAGGATGGCTAAATTTAAATCAGGACTCGTCGTGTAAAACGTAACATGGGATTATTCTCAAATACATAACTGTGTATATATAATTGTTGTATACAGTAACACAGTCGTGATTTTCAAAGCCTAATTACGAAATAGACGATAGGAACGTCGATGTTGATTGGCTAATAAAGTGTGTGTTATATAATAACACATCATTTGCGTACACATAGTCGGTTAAAAAAGTCATGCTAGCATATGTTGTTACTTTTATTTGTATCGCTTTCGGCCTTGACGACTTAAAATAAACCTTATCTTATCTTATTTTACCTTTCACATTAAAGGGACAGTTTCACGGTTTGAGGTTGGAAAAAACACGTTTATTTAAAAATTGAATTTTCAAACAGGAATTTGTATAATATATCGAAACTGTTTGTCTGTTATGCTGTTCAGGTTGCAAAACATGATTATTTTAATATTTATCATGCCTTATTATGTAAAAAATACAAGCGTTGATTTAATGCTAAGTAGTGAAATATTGAAAAAATTGGTGAGATATATCCCTATATCTCTCACAGTGATGGACAACATTTTTTAGTTTTACTTGATTTGAACAATATTTAATTGTAGTTGTCACCATTTATCATACAGAATTACCAAAAAAGAAAAGTAGTGAAGATTAATAACACCAAATGTTAAGAATACCTATCTGATATATTGAAGTGTCTTTCCTCTTATTTTCTCTTGTATTTTCCTCAGTCGTATTGAGCCAAGGAAACTAGAACAGACAATGCCTTGCGGGTACAATTTTTACTCACAAGGCATTGGAGCTCGTCATCTTGGTCCAAATTTAATTTTAGCATCCAAAGTATTTATTTTATCCTTTGCACTTCATATATCCCAGCATATTACACTTGCACTTGTTGTTTACTGTTGCTATGAATAGTAGTCTCACTTTTTTTGTTTACATAATTGTTGTATTGCCCGTTCTCCAATTCCAAAATACAACAAGAAACCAGTGTACCCTTAAGTAATAACTTGTGATCATTAATCACATAATTATATTCAGCGTTTAATTCTCCGCCATCTTGTTTTCTTCAAATTATTGACCGAATTTTAATCCAATTGTGTTGTAAAGTCCGAATCATTAATATAGAAAACACTTTATTCAATTTAAGTATTCAATTTCAGAACACTCCTAACAGGACATCTTTTGTTGTTTTACATTTTAACACGCATCTACGAGTTTAATCAGCTTAAATTGCTTGCGAAAACACATGTGCGTTTGAATGTCGTGACTGTGTGAACTATTGTTTACATAATAACACCTTTGCACACGCTATTTTTAGAAAACTGAATTTCGGAGAACTGAACGAACTTTCACTTTCAATATGTATTTTTATCATAAATATATTTAAAGCTAGCAGTGTGTTGATTAAAAAGCTGACCATTATTCAACGACTACGTGTATCGAATTGTAATTAAATTTAAATAAATTTAGAAACACGGATTCTGCGTTGTCTGTGAATATACTGTGTAGCATGGTAGACTGTCGTACTCTTAACACGCTGCCATGATAATGCGTTGAGTAAAAAAAAATGCGATTGAAGTTGCTTAACTAGATCTAATCCACGGCACATTTGATCGTAATCCAAGATGGCGCTGGAATGTTCATTACTAATCCCGATTACTACGCATTATAGAGAAAATAGTGCGGACGTAATATTGTAAATATCGTGTTGAAAATCCTCTAAATAAAAACAAACGTAAAGAATATTCAAATAGCATTTAAATAAACAGAAAATGTGTTTGTTTTCGATGTGATAACATGTGATATCGTCACCGGAAAGGGAGACAATATACAAATTTTCATTCGTGCAAGCGCTCGTGAACATTTTAATTGTCTCCCTTTCCGGTGACGATATCACGCGTTATCACACCGAAAACAAACAAATATCCTCTATATGTCTACCAGCTAGCAAATTTTGCTAAACATATAACAGCTATTCATCGAAAGTTTAACTTTGCATATGCAATATGCTTTTCAAACATTGGAATATGAACAATAAGGCCAAACAATAAATAAATGGTTGGTTACCACTCCCAAAAAATCTAGGAGGGGAGGTAAAATTGTAAAATTTAACTGTTTTTCTTTACCTTTTTTTTTCTTCGCCGAATATTCACCGCGCAGCTTAAGTATATTGGACTGCATTTAAAATGTTTAAACGCCTCCCAACAAAGAAAATTGTACCTGAACTATAAATAATGTCATAGAAAAAGATATTTCTAGCAAGAAACTTATAATATTTAAGCGACCACTGCTCTTTTTTCCAAAAAAATCAGGAAACATTAATGATTGATAGGCCCAAAAATTTTTTTAGGGTCGCCTGAAAAAATGAGGGTGGTGGGGTCTGGTAAAAAAACAAACTGTTTTACGCCTAAATGTATTATAGAACAGGAAAAAGTCAGTTTTTATAAAATTATTTCTCACAGCCAGAAACTGTGAAACTTTCCCTTTAAAATGTGTCAACGATGCCGACAATTAACATTGCAGGTTGACCATCGGCATGATATCTACACATTTAACAAACAATTGTATGACTTGTAAGCAGTAAATTAAATGCCGTCTTTTTTTTTTATTTTCCAAGTACAACTTATGTTCATCTCTTTGATATCCCATATGTACTTCATTTCTTGTACATTAAGATTGGACGTGTGATATTTATACAACCAATAGTATATACCAGCATTGCATTTTGGCACGAGTTGCGCAGTACAACTCAGTAACATACAAACGAATATAATTGTCGTGCATCTTACCACGTCCGATACACGGCTAGGTCTATAGTTACAACAAATATTCTGTATTGTGCCATATAATACCGTATTTAATATGAGTTTCTGTTAATTTATGCACGTTTATTGTTCGAAAACCTGGATTTATTTTTAAAAAAAGCAATCTGATATATATACTAAGGTAATGAATGAATTTGTTAGGCGTAAAAAACAGTTGTTGTTTTTCTTTTACCCGACCCCCCCCCCCCCCCACACACACACCTAATTTTGTTCCGTCGATCCTAAAAAAATGTATAGTTTCCGGAAAAAGAGCAGTTTTCACTTATATTAGAAATTCTTGCCTGAAATCTCTTTTTCTATTACCTTATTTATAGTTAAGGTACAGTTTCTTTGTTTTGGGGCATTTAATCATTTTACACGCAATCCAATATACTTAAACTGTGTGGTGAATTTGCGGTGAAGAAAACAAAAGTTTCAGGAACACACGTTTTATTTTACCTCCCCTCCTAGATTTCTTTGAAGCTTTAAGCGGAAACGAACCATTTTGGGGGGCTTACCAGGGGCAAAGGGTCCGTACTTTCGTTTGTTCGTGTTGTCACCCTTTGACCAGATGCAGTTGTTTGGGGACCATAGGCGGATTTACAGGGAGGCAAAAGGGGCGTATGCCCCCGTAAAACTGTCTAAACATCGATATTTTTCAACTTCACAATAACTTAGACGTTTTCCTCAGCGAATAATATCAGTGTATCAGCTTTGGATGACTGATGCATTATTCTAAAATAATACTCTAGATAATGAACAAAGTAATCGTTGTTAAACTACCAAATAAACAATGCAAAACGTAGTCCCGATTCTGAGCGGAGCGCAGTAAATGTAATTCTCAATACATTTGCAAAAATGTTTGTCAGATCATGTTAGAATCGAACACATTTTTGCATTATCATTGTTTATCGACCAATAAACAAACTTTTTGGCGTTCTGATACATGGCTATTAAACCACTCGGACTAACGCCCTCCGGCTTAAATCCCTACGCATCAGAACTCAAAACCGTTGTTTATCGATCAATAAACAACCTTTTTGGCGTTCTGATACATGGCTATTAAACCACTCGGACTAACGCCCTCCGGCTTAAATCCCTACGCATCAGAACTCAAAACCGTTGTTTATTGGCCGATAAGCAACGATTACTCGATTTGTGTTTCTAAATTTTCGGGAGAGAGTCAGGTTTTGATAAGAGCTTATGAAATTTAGCAAGGTGGCTAGCTTGCAACTTTATTTTGTATAGTGTTCTCCTTAAAAAAAAAAAAGATAAATTTTTCGGAATTTCAAGATTGTGTCAACTTAAAATGAAAATATACATAATCTTCATGAACATTTTCGAGTCCTCTTCATTTAGGGTCACTACATTAAAGGAACTTGTTTAAAGAGTTTCGTATTCTCGAAAAAGGTCATTTAATGTCCTATCTGCAAACACTACAGCATCTATCAACATATAAATATATCTATCATTATATAAACAACTATTATATAAAGAAAAAGAGAGAATTTAAATGTTTGCCTTCGCCAGAACTCATACACGGGACTTTTGAGATAAAATGTTTTCGCTTTAGGTCAAATTTCACAGTATCCATAAGAGGTATTGACTTGGAATTCACCACACTTCACCACAGTGATTAATCCATTATGTGAACAAAAGGCCAGAATACTATCACATACGAGAAAGTCGAGCGTCCAGCACCCGTAGGCGGTGGTCTTGTTATTATTTTTGAAATAGTGGTCATGCAGAGCGGACGCTGTGCCTTTAATTACATATTCTCTGCGAGTTTGCAATGTAGTGCACTTCATTACGGAATCCGGTTAGGTCATATGAAATATCGTGCCTCTTATGGCAAGGACGAGACACGAGAATTGCGTGAAACACGAAGCGAGACACGATATTCCCGCGAGACACGAAGCGAGGCACGATGTTGTAACACGAGATCTCGCACTGTCGCAGTATCCCATACCACGAAATCTCGAGGCAAAATATCGTGTCTCGCTTCGTGTTTCGCGCAATTCTCGTGTCTCGCTTCGTGTCTAGCGGTAAAATATTGTTCCTCGCTTCGTGTCTCGCGCAATTCTTGTGCATCGCGTTCAAAGGTCGAGACACGACATGCGAAGCGAGCGAGACACGAAGCGATACACGCTATTTAGGCGAGACACGAAGCGAGGCACGATATTTTTTTGTATCGTTCAAATATCGAGTCTCGCGTCTACCTTTGCACCAGGAATTTATCACATTGTAGTAATTTGGTGTTATTGTGACAGATAAACATTCTTTTCCCTGACGAATGAATTTGGTCAGGACGGCCCAAGTCGTTGACGGCCCAGACCACTGTCTGTCTGTCTGTCTGTCCCGCATGAATATCGTGTATCGCTTTGTGTCTCGCTTCGCATCTCGTGTCTCGAACTTTGAACGCGATGCACGAAAATTTCACGAGACACGAAGCGGGGCACGATATTTTACCGCTAGACACGAAGCGATATACGAGAATTGCGCGAAACACGAAGCGAGACCCGATATTTTGCCGCGAGATTTCGTGGTATGGGATACAGCGACGGTGCGAGATTTCGTGTTACAATATCGTGCCTCGCTGCGTGTCTCGCGGTCATACCATGTCTCGCTTCGTGTTTCGCGCAATTCTCGTGTCTCGCCCTTGCCGTAAGAGGCACGATATTTCATATGGCACTACCCGGATTCCGTACATCATTCATACGCGTAACGTTGTTAAAATTTGTATTACCCGAATTTTTATTTGATTATGTAATCGCCGCCGCGTGCTGGTTTCATAAATTGTCATGCTTCCTTGTGCACTAAAAGTTTGTTTGCATTTTTAGAAAGATAATAATAGTTATTGTGTGTGTACGCTTGATAAAATAAGTTTTAATGTAGCATGTATTCCAAAAAAATGACGGTGCTAAAGGGATGAAACCTAGATTTCTTTGGATTATTTCTCAAGATATGCAGCATTAAAGGTAACTAACTAAACTATATTAACATAAGGGCTTATAAAATGTAAAGTGTTTGTTTATTATAGTGTCTGCCCTCGCGATTAAGGGCCAGCCAGTTTTGACTTATGAGACACCTTTACTGATAAGCACCTTTACTCCCGATTCCTATCCTTTATGCCGGGCGCTTGGCAGGAAGGCAATTGGTACCCCTTGAGTTAACTAGCTGCTGGACAGGCAACGGGCCAAATCAGAACTCGCCCTGTGTGGGACTCGAACCTTCGACCTCCCGCTCCGTAGGCGAACGCCCTAACCACTAGGCCACCGAGACGGTTATATGTGAGAAATAACATGTATAATTGATTATAATGTTTCATAATTATAACTTAAGAGGTTTTACTAAATGTCCGTCACAATGATACACCGGTTTTTAAAGGCCACACGCGCATTTGCATTGCGCCTGTCGATTGCCGGGAAATCAAGTGGAGTACATGAAATGTGTCTGGTGTGATTAAATTTTGCGAAAAAGTTATATATAGAGTTCCTGCTTTGGCCTGCTGAAATAATATTTATACCAATATGTGAGACGAAGACATATAAATACATCTCATTCAGTGGATATGAGATCTCCTTGTGAGGATAAAATCGTTCGCCTTGATTCACGTCTTTTCCGTTTTGTGCAACGTTAGCTTTACCACAAGAACTTGACCATACCATTTGGGCCACGAGTGGATAAAATCTGATTACCGAGCTATAGCGCTGGCATTTACATACTACGGACATACACCGTTGGCCGAAATGGCAGACCAGACCTCAACTACTAAAAGAGCAGTGTCGGCGTCATTTACGTCATACGGATGCTAACCGGTAACATATAGGCCATGAACAGTTTGAGGTCTGTCCTATTTCGGTCAGGTCATTAGGAGATCTGTCAGACGTCTGGCGGGAACCAGCCGGCGTATAGCCCGACGTATAGATAATAACCAAAAAATCGATCCGGCGCCTGGCCGATTTGTTGTATGTTCGGTCGGGTCAGAGCAGAAAATGACAAATTATGGGAATTTAAAATCATTACAGAACATTTAAACTAAAAGAAAACTTAATGCATGTATTGACATATTGTCTTAATTGTCATTAAGCTTAAACAAGTGCTTCTTTAACATTACACCTGCAAATGCATATATTGCATTCACAATACTTGCGATCGTGATCATCATCATGCGAAATATAACTTCTGGCCTATCTCCCCGTTCAAACCTTTAGCGAATCCGCTCGAAACGTCAACACCGCCAATGCAGCTAGCGCATTAAACCTTGTTTCTTGACGCCGCTGTGAATGATATGTTTATGTGTTATGTGGGGTTCATGCTGCATTCTCTACCGTTTCAGTAATATGTACAGTATAGCTGCAGGGCGCTAAATCATCCTGCCAATTATAAAGTAGGTTTCATGTAATGAAAATGAGAGCAACTGACCGTATACTTGTTTAGCTGTCATTTTCATTTGTTGATCGCTTAAAATTATTTACAAAGATCAACACATGCTGTTGATGAATAAGCAACAAATAACTGGAATATTTTTATTCTGAGCTACCGGTTTAGTTTAGTCAACACATTTAAATGGATTGGTCGAGGTTGTCGAATAATAGCAAGCCATACCATGTAATAATCACACATACTATAGTTAGCGTAATTAAATACTTTTTTTTTCAACTAGTCGATGAGTTCAATTGCACTTCAATACAACCTTGTCCAATACGGTTACGGCAGTCTACGGTTAGTAGAAATAGAAGTGCTCTCTTAAAGCGTTACAACGTTCACTTATCATGTCTGTGAAGTGCCGACAGTCATTTACTACATTAATAATATTAACCACAAACAATAACCGCTTTAAAATGGAGGTACGTATTATTTGCGTCCTTCCTAGATCGCTCCCATATATTTGTAGGTGAATATCAACTTCCTGTTTAAGCTTAGATCCGTTTTGTGTGCGATATACTTGTTATTAACATTTGTATGCTCATTAGTGTTGTCATTGTTTACATGCACACATTCTACTGTCTACGTGTAATGATTGATATTATTCACCAATATCAATTATTCGACAGTTTCATGCTTTTAAGCACAAACAATCTCCAGTGTTAAATTATGAAAACTGTGCAGGCAAATAGCTAGAAACATGCTAGTATCAGCTTTACATATCGGCCTGATCGAATGTGAGTATCAGCATAGCATCACACTCAGTTTATGAAGACTTAAACATCCATTTATGTATATCGCCTAAATGTATACAACTTTACTTTACTACAGTACTATCACGTGTCAACATTTACAACAAATATTGTTCAAAGAAATTAAAATTCACATGCAGTAAACAAGACAATTAAAAACAAAATAAAGTGCAAAATTTATAAATAAATGAACAAAACTTGACTTGAATGCATGTATGCACAATCGTAATGTGTATTTTAGCGGGATACAATTTCGTTTACTATGTTTAGGTTTGGTTTACGCTCTGTTAAGTTTTTTTGTAATTTGGTTGAATATCGTAATTTAAAATCCGTTCTTAACTTCCATGTTATATTCAGTGGACCGACATTTTTTTTTTACTTTACGATAATAGTGTTTGTGAGCGTGTGCGTGATTAAACTCCCTGAAAGTGTTGTTTTTTAATACATACAATGTGAAATGGCGGTATATGCGGGATACATTCTATTATGTTGCGGAATAATCATGAAGATATGCGGTCTGTACGGTAAATTAGATTGTTATAAACAAATCATAACACTTGTCGTGCGTTATTAATTGAACACATTATTTGACAAAATACGTGTCAGTGGTTTTGTTATCATTGTATATAGTAAAAGTAAATGATTTCCTCCGAATGATGTCGGCAATTAAAATAGTGTTTTTAAGGAACCAAATAATACTGGCAGCAAATACGCAACTGTTATAATGTCATCGTATCATTATTGTTTTAGTTAGTTTCGGAATTTGAATCTTTCATGTTTGTAGATTACATTAAAATACGTTGCTGCCATAATTAAATTGGGTATAGTTTTATTTATGTATTTAAAGTCTTAGTTGCTTCGACAGCTTAGCATAGTTTAAAGAATTTTGGACTTACATTATGGCTCAAATTTATTTGACAGTAAGCCCGAACGTAATTTTCTGAATCTTATGAAGAAGCATATAACATGTAAGTTACTGTAATCCTTCCCTCTGTTGTTTTTACATGCATTATACATGATGCACACATTATTTCATATAGATGAAATATAATAAGAGATTTAAAACTTTGAAACAATGTATGTTTTGTTGACTAGTCCAACAGCATTGGCACTGCAGTTGGTAAAGATTTTGTTACTGACCTTGATTGAAAATAAAAATAGTATATTCCAGATATGAAGTAATTCAACGTCAAAAAAGCAAATCACATACTTTTATTACCAGTAAATAAATCTACTACAGAATGAACGAAATAGTGGCTGCTTCTCAAAACCCCATTCATCCATCCATTATCTATTATGTCGCGAACATATTCGCTTAAAAATATTTGTATGTTAATAAACTTGTCTTTTACCAATAACAGAAAATGCATACCTGGTAATAAGCTATGCTCTTTTTCTTTACAGTTCACTCTTGTCGATTTATGTGTTTTTTGTTTTATTTAGAAAATGAAACACGAAAATAAATGAACTGAAGATACTGAAAATAATGTTTTATTTAATTCCATTCTGTATTCAATGCAAGTAGTCCGACACAGTATTATTATATTTTGTTAATATGAATATATATTGACATGTATGTGTATTGTCTCCTCATTTATATCAAAACAAATATTTAATCGGTATTCCAAAAATTCATCGGAGTCGTTATTCTACATTAAAACCGACACAGTCTTAAGTTAATGACATAGTTTCTAACCCTTGTTTATTAGGTGGTGTTCGAATTAAATGTTGAATGTTTTCATGATTAAGATTTGATGTATCATTTTAGCTCGACTATTTAACGAGTATGAGATCTTTCAAACTAGCACCGGACATCGGCGTCCGCGTCAGTCAATCTTAACTCCGTTTAAAAAGTATCCAAAAAAAAACTACATTAATTTAGAGAAATTCACATGCAATTTGGAATATTTCTATGTCTTATGTTTATCATCATCAGGAGCAACGATTTCCATAACGTTTTAGTGTATTTCGACAGAGTAATTGCTCTTTGTGATTTATATTTTCAGATTACATTGTTTGCTCAAAGGTCAATTTTCTTCAAAACTACTTAAAGTATTCACTTGCATCTTAAACTAGTAGGCCTCCTTCGGTTGTTTTTCGACCATGGATATGATATACGGCCCTTTTTAATACAGAATTTCATGTTACAGCTTTGAAAATAATCCTATAAATTTGCAAGAGGTATTCACTTGAAACTTGGATTTTTTTTATTTAAGTTCTACATTACATACAGAAATAAGAAAATACACATAACTTTGTCAAACATGGTGATAGCTTACCAAAGGAAACGGTAAAGTGAGCTCGCATGTTCTAGCCATAAACGGTAAGCGTATATTTATAAACCATAGCATTATGGGCGATTAATAAATATTTTTCAAAATCTCCGCACTTTATATGTGTTTAAATACCTAAAGAACAAATAATAACGAACAAAACGGAGTACGCAATTTAATGACGGAGTAAATAACAAGAGTCAATTGGTTTCTAATTCTATTATAGCGCATCTGCCGACATAGACAATTCTGAAAATAAACCTAAAGCCTCAGTCACACATCCCCGAGTATGGCTCCCAATAGCGTGCAGCCAGCGCAACGATACAAATTATAAAAAAGTCGGGAATATTGGGACGCTGTTGGGACGCTGTCGGGACGCTGTCTGGATGTGTCGGAACGCTGTCGGTACGCTGTCCTTAGAAAGAAGTACCTATTCTCTGCAGGTTCGTAATATGCGCTTCATTCATACCCGTTGAGATGTCATAGTTTGTCTAACCTGATATTTAATCGGGTTTGTAATCGGAGCCCTGTGCTGTACAGCAAAATTGCGTGTTAACATTCTTATTACTTTTTTCCGCCTCCTTGTGCTGTTAAAGTTTGTTTGTAGAGTAAGAAATAGATAAATAGCATTTTGTGTGTACGCGAAACCAAAAGTAGTAATGGCTGTTTCTGCCGGATAAACACTAATTGTCTTTGGATTATTTCTCAAGATATGCACCCTTAAAGGTAACTAAATCAACAATACAATGGTTATGATTTAAATTTCAGTTTATCGCATTAATAACTCTACAAATATAAACATTAAATGAATAATTACTATTGATAAAGCAATTAACGTGATACAACGTCAACAGAACGAGGTAAAAATATGTTACAAACACATGTTGTCGGTCTAATTTTTGTTCTTTATTGGCTTATGTATTTATTTATTTGTAGCTATTTTATTTACGTACCTATTTTTCTTATGTTGGTATTAATTCATTGACGCAGTTTTAAATCAAGTTCATATTGTTAACACACTAGTGAGTTTATACTATGAAACCACTTTAATCCGGACTCCTATGAAACATAAAGCCGGACGAGAAACCGTTCACTCTTTATTTATTAATGCCGCGCATGGGCTCGGTGTCTATATGCTTACCCTAAGCCTATGGAAGAAAAATGAGGCATTTAACTTTTGCAATAAGATAATAACATGAAGTCGCTTACTCGAAGTGAGAAATATTAACTTTTTAAGTATAAGTTACATGGGAAACACGCAAATATTTGCTGCGCACAGAAGATTGAGTGGCTGCTAAATACATTTGAGCTGCCTAATTGTTGACACTTGCATGTGCCTCTAGTCCGGAGAGATCAATACTTTTGAACTGTGCATTATTACTTCGTTTGATGCAAAAGGAATTTCGAGAAGCATTGGCGCTGAAACCTTTATTTTAGACCGTCCTTGTACTTAAATATTGTACTTGTTTCAAACTTCTACATTTAGCCTACGTTTATGTAATTCATTTATTAAGTTTTTTTTAATCCAATTCATTTTGCGTGATAAAAGATACTACTTCTTAGTGAAAATATTATCATAGCAAATCGGTAGTAAGATTATTTCTTGTCCGATGCTGATTCACATTGGAGGAAATGTCCAATATGAACAAAACTACAAATTATATCTATTTAAACATAATGGCGTAACGTCCAAAAACATGATATGACATCCTGACGTCATTTGACGTCAAACTGTAACACTTTATTGCGCTAAATTTATTAGTAAAAAGCACTTTCATCAAACATCATGCGGAATAGAGCAACAATTATAGTAAATCTTCAAAATGCTTATGATGTACAACTATTTTTGATAACAACAATGATGAATATTGGGGATGTGAGTAGAATGATGGTATTTGGGGATAATGTTAATGATGATGATGATAATCGAGATTATGATGTTTGTAGTGATGATGGTAATGGTAATGATAGTGATGTTAATGTTCTAATGATGTTATGATGATGGTGGCGTTGATGTTGATGATGATGATGGTTGTAGTGATGTTAATGATAATGATAATGATGATGACGATGATGATGGTATAGATGATGATGATGATGATACTGATCATGATCATGATCATGATGATGGTAGTGGTGGTGATGATGATGATGTTGTTGTTGGTGATGTGATGATGTGATACATATTCAAAACAAAACCTATTGACTGAAGTGCACAAACCATAGTACCCATAACAATATTATTACCTTCTTCAGAAATATAACATAATATAATGCAGGTATATTCATAAAAATGCATTTCACAAGTTAGCTGTCACCTGTAGTAAAAATGTAAGCATTTGCAAAATTTACTAGTGTACCTGCCGTCTATAAACCAGATCGATCGTTAATTTTAGTTCAGGTTTATTGCGTGTACATTAAACCAATGTGCTCTATACACAATGTCGCTCGAGAAGCTATTTTAGTTACACATTAAAATAATACTACCGGTGATAACTTAAGATTAAAAAACCAGCGTGACCGCTAGTTACACTCGTGATACATCAACTGCTCCGTTATGCCTCAGTCAAACATTTCCGATTTTTAATGCCGTTCTTGAGCCGACAGCGTCCCGAATCATATATGTTAAAAGTCGGGACAATATTCTGAAATTCGGGGCTCGAAATTTTTGATCATAAGATCGAATATGTCCCGACAGCGTCCAGACAGCGTTTTGACAGAGTCCCGACAGCTTTCCGATTCTCCCGAGTGCGTTCCGACATTCCCGACTTTTTGATTACTTGTATCGTTGCGCTATCGGGACGCTGTCAGCAGCCATAATCGAGAATTTGTGACAGCCGCAATACTCCAGACGTGATATTTCTATATAATTTATAATGCATTATCAATCCCGTTCCACAAGACATTGCCCCGAAAACGTCCCAACACCGTCCCGAATTTGAACCGATATAGTCGAATCTATCCCGACAGTGTCCCGACTTTACAAATTTGGCTGAGTTTCCTGAATGTAAAGGGAAAAACTTAACTGTCGGGAGTGCTTGGCCGATCACGCCGAAAATGTCCCGATAATTCCCGATTCTTAGGACAGCGTACCGACAGCGTTCCGACACCTCAAGACAGCGTCCCGACAGCGTAAGGACAGCGTCCCGATATTCCCGACTTTTTTACAATTTGTACCGTTGCGCTGGCGGGACGCTATCGGGAGCCATAATCGGGAATGTGTGACTGAGGCTGTAGGTTTATTTTCAGAATTGTCTATGTCTGCAGGTGCGCTATAATAGATTTAGAAACCAATCGACTATTGTTACTTACTCCGTCATTAAATTGCGTAATCCGTTGTGTTCGTTATTATTTGTTGTTTAGGTATTAAAACACATATAAAATGCGGAGATTATGAAAACTATTCATTTATCGCCCATATTGTTATGGTTTATAAATATACGGTTACCGTTTATGGCTAGTTGTGACCTCACTTTACCGTTTTCTTTGGTAAGCTATCACCATGTTTATCAAAGTTATGTGTAATTTTGTATCAGGACTATGAAACAAAATTCATTAATCTCCCATATTGTTTTGGTTTGCAAAAGAAGGCCATTTGATTATGAATTTATCATTACTCTGTCTAATTCAGCTTTGTTTGTTTGTCTACAATTAATGTTGTATGAAATTTATATCGGATATTTCTGAAGGTAGGGTATTGTAAAATTAATAAGGTCTACATCGGTCAGACAAATACTATGGTAAGGTTAACAGCTACGGAAGGTAATGTAAACAGCGGTTAATTTCTCTGTGTTCAGTTTATTTGAAGCCACTCTAAATTTCTATTTATTTCTGTATTGTAAGTACACGGAGGTCAAAATGATCGTACTTGCTTATCCTTCATATAAATTTATGAAATCTTCTGAAATTCCTAGCGTTAGGTTGGTGTTTATTTGAGGAACATAGTCATATATACAGTAGCCGGCACATGCAGTATGGAGTAGTCAGTATGGCTTAAGTCTTCGATGGGACTGTAGTGACACAAAATCTAAATAGGGTGACTGAACGATCATTTAAGTGTTGTGTTGTATAAAATATTGATGGAGCTACACGAATTTTATTCCTGTATAGGGTTAATGCGTTTTAACTAAACTATTAACACTATTTATATTAAAAATGTGCATATGATCTTGATACCTAATATGTTTATATCGCCAATTCCTGCCACACGGGTTTGTACGGTTGTCAAAGTTACTTTATTTTCATTAACCTTATAAATAGTTCGTCACAAAAATGTTTGATGCTCTATATAACTCACTTCACATGGAAAATAACGACATACTTTTATCAAACAGTTCTTTTGTTTTTGGAGAGGTCTTAGTTACTGGTTATTCTCGACTGGTTCCTGTGCTCTGTCCTGTGCGTAACAGATAACAGTTCTAGTGGTCCGACAGTATTTCAAGTATGATTGGCAACTGTTTCAGTACTTTTACCAATTATAGTATGTAGTGGTTTTTTAATACACACAGTTGCTAGAATGCCAGAAACCACTGATATGGTCACTTACCAATAGCAATTTACACCCATATCAGCTTTGTTTGTAATTGATGAATAGTTCTGAATGAATGTTCTATCATTTCCTTAAGGTTCTGGTTTATGTACATCATGTTTAATGCTCGTAACATGATCTCCTTTTAATTACCCACTGCTTTTTGTCAGTTAGATTCAAGCTTTTTCAAAATTACAGTTTATCGTTCAAATAGACTAAAATATGATTGCTGCCTTTTCATTTTAAGAAATTAATCGCTGACGAATAATATCAGCGATCACAATTTAGTTTGTTTGCTTTCACTTCGTTCTTAGCTTAATTATATCTATGCTTTCTTATGTGAGAGTAGTAAATGTAAACTAAATATTGTCGTGTAAACACGCTAGCACGTTCAATCAGAATTTTGGTAAATTCCGGAAAAATGATAACCAACTCGATCATTTTCATATTTTAAAACACTCGTCAAATTAGGACAGCGTTTGCTGGTTCGTTAAATAAATAAACCGCTTATTAGTCCCCTACCGGTGTTTCACCTGAATGTACTTTAGGTTTGCCCTCCGTCCGTCTGTCCGTCAGTCCGTCCGTCCGCACAATATTGTTCCTGCGATAACTCAAAAAGTACTGAAGATACTTCAATGAATCTTGGTATACATATAAACGGCAATGTGAGTATTATGCACTATCTTTTATTTTTCACCAGAGGTCAAAGATTATGCGACTGTTACTAAAAAAAGAATTAAACTAAAACAAACTGGATCCTGCGATAACTCAAGAAGGACTGAAGATATTTCGATTAAACTTGCTATACGTATAAACGGCAATGTAAGGATTATGCATGAACTTTCATTTTTCACCAGTCACGTGACTGTTACTAAAATAGAAATAAACTAAATACTGTTATAATTAGAAAAGTACATAAAATATTACCACAAAACTTGGTACAAAGATTGAAATATAAGTTTGCCATCCGTCTGTGTGTCTCTTTATCTGTTCGTCCGTATGTTTGTCCGTCTGTCTGTCTGTCCGTCCCCAAAAAACCCGGCTCCTGCAATAACTCAAAAAGTACTGAACTTATTTCGATGAAACCGGGTATACATATAAACGGCAATGTGGCAATGTGAGAAATATACACGAACTTTTCTTTCACCAGAGGTCAAAGGTCACGTGACTTTTACTAAAAAATAGAAATAAACTAAATACTGTAATAATTCGAAATGTACTTAAGATATGACGATGAAACTTGGTACAGAGATTGAACTATAGGTTTGCCATCTGTCTGTGTGTCGTTCTGTCTGTTCGTCCGTATGTATGTCTGTCCTTCCGTCCCCAAAACCTGGATCCTGTGATAACTCGGAAAGTACTGAAGATACTTTGATGAAACTTTGTATACATAGCATAGCAATGTGAGAATTATGCACGACCTTTTATTTTTCACCAGAGGTCAAAGGTCACGTGACTGTTGCTAAAAATAGAAATAAACTTAATACTGTAATATTTTGAACAGTGCATACGATATGATCATGAAACTTCATGAAATTGGTACACAGATTGGACTATGGGTTTGCCCTCCGTCTGTGTGCGTCTGTCTGTCTGTTCGTCCGTCGATCTCACTCTGTCTGTCTGTCCCGTCCCCCAAACATGGATCCTGCGATAACTCAAAAAGTACTGAAGGTACTTTGATGAAACTTTGTATACATAGAAAGAGCAAGGTGAGGATTGTACACGACCCTTTATTTTTCACCAGAGGTCAAAGGCCACGCGGCTGTTACTTAGAATAGAAATAAACTTAATACTGTAATAATTCGAAAAGAACATAACATATGATCATGAAACTTGGTACACAGAATGGACTATATGATTTCCCTCTGTCAGTTTAGTACTGCAATAACTCAAACAGTAACTCGAATTTCTGGTCAATGTTACTAAAATAGAAAAGAACAACAACTAAATACTGCAGTGACAAATGGGATTTGAATATGAAACTTTGTATATCTACAGATAAAGGACGATTTGTCGGTATTGCAAAATGTTTAATTAGTAGGGGTTTTCACCGGTAGGTCATTTAGACACTTCAAGGAAGCTTCGTACATATATACCTTATAAAACGATCTCGCTTGGGATTGCATAATGGGTGGGTAGGGTCAAGGTCTAGGTCACCATTCCTAAGAATACACGTACCGGTTCCGCTCAATTGCTTGAGAAGACATTGAGATATTTTAATGAAACTAAATATGTAAATACCTTACATATAGACCTCGCTTGGGATTGCGTATGGGGTTGGTGGGGGTCAAGGTCAAGGTTACCATTATTAAAAAAAATATTTGTGTGCTGCATAATGCATTTTGTTCGAAAACAAAATGGTTTTCGTGGAATTACCACGTTTCTGGTTTGTATTGATAAAGGCCCATAACTCTGACAAAAAACTGTTGAATAGTCGAGCGCGATATCCTGATGCAGCTCTTGACAGTAAATCAGCGTTATCGCTACGTTTTAAATCTCAAGGGCTTTCTGTTTGCCTGTTGATAAAAATCACATAAAACTTAATGTGTTCTTATGAATGGATCGTTAATTTGAGTTAGATCGATATATAGCATAATTAACTTGTTTGGGTAATTGCCATATTTGGTTTACGGTTTTGAAAATCGAACTTGTGCATTTTTTGTAATAATTCGGTTGATCTTGTAAATCCTGATTTCAAACCCATTCTTAACTTCCTTGTTGTAGTTCAATGTATTGGTATTGTCTGATATCTTTATAATGCTAGTGTGAGCGTTTCCGTAATAAAGCATTCGATGGTCTGTTCGTGAAAATACATACAATGAGAAATGGCAGTATTTGAGGAATACATGCTAATATGTTGCGGATTAATTGTGAATATATGCCGTCTTAACGGTAAATTAGAATGTTGTAAACAAAGTTAAACACTTTACAATAACACACATTATCATTTTACTTTAAACAAAAGACGTGTCAGTTTACAGTTTACAGTTTATTAATAATCTCAGCACATTGACAAAATGAGAACAAGCGGTACAAAAAAGAAGTTTACATGCATGGTCAAGCTGTATAGGTACAATATCATTTACGAATTATAAGTAATCAAATAGACTCAAGTAATTTTTTAGACATAAAATAAAACAATCTATAAAGTACAGCGTTTTATTCTTCATATTAGCCTGGTGCATTTTCAAAATAATATAATATATTCTTTATGAATTTTGTAAAATTCATTATTTTAATTTCATCTGTTTCATTCATAATTCGTTTGTAATGAATCATATTACAGATATTATGCTTCATATTTGGTAAGAAGGTTTTCCTTTGAATTACAAAGTAAAAACATTAGAAAATATAATGAAAATAATCGCCTAAATCATTTGAATCGCAGAGATGACATGTTCTTTCATTTATTTCGATATTTTGCCAGCGGCCCTTTTAAACTGGTAGCTGATGATTACACATACGAAATTTGGTTACATAAGGTAAATATAAATCAGGTACAAAGTTGAAATAGTTTCTTATCAAAACGAATCCTTAAACATTCTATAATTGAGACATTTGGACATTGAATTTATATCGGATGTCCTTAGTTGTATAAATTGATCACATATAATTTTATGTACTTTTGCCAATAATAGTTGCTTTATTCCGTTAAAACATTGGTTATTCCAGACAAACTCATTCCACAATAATCAAAAATAGATTTTATAGCATTTATCTATTTAAAATTTACATAATTTACAACAGTATCAGAAAAAATAATCATATACAAAATCACACTTAGTTTAGTTTCAACTGATGTAACTAAGTTATACCAAAAACCAATCATGCGTTTTTTTATAACAACTGATAATGGGAAGCGAGCGAGATCGCCATATAGCATAAAATGTGGAGTATTTTTTCAAACGGCAAGATTATGTTTAAAATAATTAGTTTGGACCTTTTCAATAAGTGATAAATCTCCATATCCGCATATTTTACATCCATACGTTAACATTGGTACAATAGTGTTATCAAACAATTTTAATTGACATCCAATAGATAAATCTAGATTTCTCATTTTCTGTATAAACTGAACATTGCTTTTCGTGCTTGCTTTACTACATGCTTTTCGGCCAATGCAAACTGTCTACTTTTAGAAAAAAGTACACCTTAATATTTAAAATGATCAACAGTTTCTATTGAATAATCGTTTATTTTTATGTCTAGTGTGGCAACCATACGAATAAAAAGTGTTCAAAACAGACACGAGATCTTCTTCAGAGGTCGCAGATACGACAGTATCATCAGCATAGAGTAATGTAAGCATTTTAACTACTATATCTAGATTTGTGTCACTTATTTATATACTTCTGTCATTGCGAGTAGTCATAAAATATTTAAGATCATTGAGATATAATGCAAATCTGATAAATTTTCCCCTTGGCGCAGGCCTCTACTACATACACAAAAATCAGAAAATTTACCATCTCATGTTACGCATGATTTTATGGAACTATACATATTTTTTATTACGTTTAGGAAATTTCCAGATATATTATATTTTATCAATTTTGACCACAAAACCTGCCCTCGAAACAGAATCAGAAGTCAACAAATGCACAAAACAATTATTTATTTATTTTTTACTTCTAAGTACTCTGCAAGCATATGCAGTATACAAATATTACCAATGGTGGAATGATTTTTACGAAAGCCTGCTTGATCAATATTTATAAATCGAGAGTATCAATATAATCAGTAAGCCATGTATTTAAAATACAGGTAAAAAAAAATACCAAACAACTTTATTATCTTATTGGGCGATAATTTTCAGGTAGATGCATATCACCCTTATTTTTATGTATCGGTACTATAGAACGCTTTAGTGCAAGATTCCGGCAAGTAACCGGTCGTCAAGATCAAATTTAACAATTTATGGTATAATTCTGTTCACTTATTTATACTATTTTGAATATATTCATTTATAATTAGATCGAACCCAGAGGCTTTTCCGTTCTTAGGTGAACGGACGGCTTTATGTATTAATTCTATTGTAATCTCATTATTAATATTACATTGTAAATCTTTACTGGGATATTCTGCAAGGGGTTCGGTACTATTATCAGTATTATCAGTGTTAACTTCTATATAGAAATCATAAAATACAGTAATATCAATATCCGAACCTTTATGTTTCTTATTAAGGCTATTTATATAAAACAAAATCCGCTGAAGACATAGATTAAATTTATTTTAACATGCATTGTGGCTGTATATCGCCGTATAATTCATATGATCTGCTCTCTGTTATTTTATACATCACTTCAAGTCAGAAGAAACTACTCAGTAAAAACAAATTACGATCTTAGAATCATTGTATTGTAACAGCTTTTTGTTTATGATAAACGCGGCCTTTTAATGTTATTTTTATTGGTATTAATGTCATGGTTATCATGAAGTGATTACGGTAATGTTGTGTAATATGATTTTTGTAAGTAATAATTCATAAAGATTCTAATATCACTGCACATTTCCATTCGTGAAATTCTAGTCATTAATTTACTCAAGTCTGTGTTACTTTTTTTATTTTTTTATTTTTTTTCCCTCTTCCAACCCGACATTTTTCCAAAAATGTCCGAGAACCAATACATTAAAAAACTCCGGCCTTAGCGAAATAGTATATGCGTTTACAATTATGATATGTTTTACGTGCTCCCTTGCACTTGTCAATAAACCAAGGCTTATTATAATTCGGTTCCTTTGGGCGAGATTTTGCCGGGCTATATGTACCAAGCGTAGATTAAGCAGATTGTATTAGGATGTTTTCTACATCCTTAGATATGTCATTTATTAATTGGTTGTCAGGCATTTCACAATTATTGATTTTTGTAACAACATTTTTTATTTTTTCTTAATCTATATTTAGTTTAAAAAGATCAACTTTATCATTTGACCACCGTTTCAACGTTTCAACCTCTGATTGTGTGTTAACATTTTTGCACACATATTGCGCCTTCATAGATAACATAATTGGACAATGGACATCAGAATACAATGCGCTAAAATTATCTATTTTGAAAGAATAGAACATTCTAAGTGAGTATGCTGATGAGATTATCTAATCAATAACAGAGGTTTCGTGACAAGTAAATACACCAATATCATTATCACTGAAAGCCCGGTCAATTAAAATTATACAGTCATTACTTGTACAGAAATTGACAATATCTCTACCGGTCTTATTTATAATTTTATAATTTGTGTTACGCTTTATCAATGAGTTATTAATAATTAGTTCGTTAATTAGATCAACATCAAATAATGTATTTGTGCTTACATCAATAACATCAAAAATATTTTCGTCAACGTAAGTTAGATCATCTAAATTTCTCGTTTTCGCATTTATGTCCCCCGTAGTTATCACTAACTTATTATTGAAACTAAAATGTTTACATTCCGTCAAAAATCGTTATAGTTCTTGCTTAAAATAGCTACATATATAGCACCAAATAAAACATCTTCGTCTGTTTTAAACAGTCGTTATTTATCGTTGTATATAAATCAATGTACATGTTTTTCTCATAATAGTTTTGACCATAAAAAAGTGTTATTCAAGAACGAAATAGTAAAAGTAGAATATACTTTTATAGCTGGTACTATAATATCATCATATCATTCTTGTTTTTGTTAGTTTTAGATTTTTAATCTTGCTATGTGTGTAAAATGTATTAAAATACGTTTTACCATATTAAAATAGAGTATAGTATTATGAATGTATGGGACGATCTTAGACGAAACACAGTTTAATATAAATGCGTTTAAAGTTATTCTGACTCATGGTATGGCTGAAAAACAGTTTACAGTAGATCCGAGTCTAATTCTGAACTTACATTCTAAATCTAATGGAGGTGCAGAGCATATAACATGTCATAATTATATGTTAATTTAATAATTTCTCTGTTTATTTTATATGCACTATATACGATGCACATTTTTAATATGGACATAATAACACAAATATATTTTACTGCAATTCATGTTTGTTGCAATAAAATCATACACTAGAGTCCAATAACATTGGTACTGCAGTTGTAAATAATGATTTTTCTGACGTTTAATGAAAACGTATTAAATTAGACGTATGCAGTATTTAATGTGACAAAGTCCCTGACACGTTTTTGACCATATATAGTTAAACAAATCTACTAAAGTTTCAGCGTAATAGAGCCTGGTTATCCAAACCCCATTCATCCACCCGTTGTATACCCCGTTTTTATCAATTTAAAACCAATGTCTGTGTTATTATACTTGTCTTACAAATACAATACACATAGTTCAGTTAGTGTCGTTCTTTTTCTTTACAGTTCACTGTTGTCTTTTTTATTCGATCATCCATATACATCCGTTTTTGTATTAAACAAGATAATCAAACCTACTGACGATAATCTTTATTGAATTTCATTTCGTATTTTTATAGCAAATATTTTAACATATTATTATCTTTTATTTACGTGAAAAGATACAATATTGATATTTCTGGGTAAGACATGTCTCCTTTTCACTGATAGCAAAACGAATATCTACACAGTTTTCCAAACATTCGTACGAGTGCTATATTCTACAATACAGCGGACACAACTGAAGTTTCTGACATAGAGTTCAACCCCTAATCTAATTAAACCTGTACCAAACCATTTCTCCCGATTTAAATTGCATGTAATACTTTCATTTTTAAATCGTTTATTCGAATAAAATAGGTATGCTTTCCTACTTCAAAACCACATACGTTATTCACTTGAAACTTGACATATTCTACGTTTATCATCCACCCAAGCATCAGGAGCCAAAATCCCCATAATTCCCTTTTGTATTTGGACATATTTATACCCCTTTCAATTTTGATTTTCACGTTAATATTTGCATTTAAAAGTCCTACAATTTCAAAATGCCAAATGATAACCACTTGAAATGTTGAATGTAACATTTTGTCTAAGTGTCGACTGCATACAGCAATGCTTCTGATGTTGTTAGATTTAATTAACACTGTAGAAAAGCTACCAGTTGAATTTAAATGCCTATTTATATTTTAACTTGATAAGGTTAAACTAGGCGATCATTGTGGCGTATGTCTAATTTTACTTACTTTATAAATAAACACATCTATGTTCCGACGTATTTTATTTAAATTAGGGTTGTCAACCAATAATCGAATTTTCGATTGTTCGAATACCTAACAGATTATTCGAATAGAATATAGCTACTCGAATATCAAAATAATAATAAAACAACTTAAGAAATGGAACAAAATATGCGCTGCCACGGTGATCTTTAATTTTGACAGTTTGCTATTTTGACACACATTTTAACACCTTGAATGCGCAACGTGTGAAAAAGTATTATAATCAACTTGAGGTACAGTGTTACCTATGATATCGACCAACATGTCGTCTGCAGGTCAAATTACGTTTTCTTAAAGATACCATGTCTCTGAAAGTGTGCATTATGATATAAAAGTATGCAAAAGGTATTACAATTGGCATAACATATATACACATATATAGTGTCAAAAGCGTTACGCATTATGAAAAAAAAATCATATAGGTAGTGTTTGTTTGGCCCTTTATTGTTTACATTGTGAAATCAAAATTGTAAGAATCTTCTATATTACCACAGGTTGCACGCAATCTTTTTAAATCACCTGAACTAGATTTGTGAACCCAATCATATGTATGATGATGATGATGATCATGATGATGATGACGATGATGATCATGATGATGATGTTAGTGCTGGTGATGCTGATACTGATGTTAAAGATGATGCTGATGGTGATGTTGGTGATGACGGTCAACGTGTCGACTAATCATGATATAGCTGATGGCGCCTATAAATTGTTAAATTGTTAGTGCTTCGTAACCTTCAAGGTAAAAAGTAGGTCACACAATTTAATCTCTCAGATCTCCCTACTAAAGACCGTTGGCTTTTGTCAATGGTCTATAAATATGAACCGTCTGAAATTATCGAGCGCGCTATCCTCGGAAGCTCTTGCTATGCAGCCCAATATGCAACAGAAGCTTCATTTCAATATGCTATCATATACAGTATAAACGCATATATATATATATGCTTGTTTGCTGATCGAAGCTCATCGTCGAAAACCACGTATATATTCCTTTACCACTACCTTATAATCCGTGTGAGAATTGGCTGTAAAAAGTTCGTTTTCATGAATATTGATGAGCTACCCACTAACCAATGAAATTACAACGACTCCGTTCAATAATCGTTGTGTCTACACCGGTCTGACTGACCTGTGTACTTACGATCTAAGTATTATTGGTATGCGCTTCTTTCCAACAGAGCTCGCAATGGTTGATTTAACATCGCATTGAGGTTAGATACCAGTAAATCAGTGTGTTTTCCTCCGTGGTACATTCGAAATATTGCCATTTACCAGAGTTCCCTTTTTTCGGCGTAGCTGTCTAAGATCACTTTTGACCTAGATTTCTTGCGATAATTATGCAGCGAGAAAATTGAATGCCAATAGAATTGGGCAAATTTTCTAAATTTAGGGAATGCAAACTTCAAACAATGGTTTAACGTATACCAATAACTGTTGCATACTTTTAAGGATTAAAAATTTGCATAATTGTTTACATAAGCGGTTAAATTAAAGTTATAAACATATCTTCGACATACACTCTAGAAATGAACATAATTATGAACAATTTTACTCATTGTATGTTATGATTAGAATGTTATATTCATTCACATAAGGAAATAAGTATATTGTTTAGCCTGCATAACTGGCGCGCTCTATAACTAGCAATTACAATGCTACAATTCACGGGGACGACAGTCGGTCACAACGTTCAATGTTGCCTGTTGAGCTCGCAAGCACAAAATATAAAGTGGTAAATTTCTGGTATTTTTCTGATAAATAAGCAAAACAAATATTAGCACGTTTGATTGTGCTTATATTTCTTATTATTTTATCATCGTGTAAAAATATTTTTGTACGCTGTAACCGACTGTCGTCCCCGTGAATTAATTCTAGCGAGTACAACTCCAGCAGGAGAATCATTCTAAAAATAGCGCGCGGTAAAGCTGTGTTAATACACACGCATAAATTAGCGTCTGGAGAAGCCTACACCCGAGAATTGCAATAAATGGAGAATTCATAAAGTTACTGCTCATTCATTTGCGCTATAATTTTCTGACAATGTCAATTTGTTAAATTTGCCTGACAAATTCATATATCAATTATGTTTACGTAAATTACTAGTATTTAGCTTATTCATGTATCACTTTTTTAAACATAGGGCGGTATATGATCGGTTTATTCACGGTACAGATATTAATAATTATTGAGTTTATCTTAAATTAATTTTGGAGGCCGATACGTTTTCTTATAGTGTCCGAAAAATATAGCGTCCGAGAAGTCTCCTTAGTAGGGACCGAAAAATCTGGGGTCCGAGAAGTCTCCTTAGTAGGGAACACAAAATATGGGTTCCGTGTAGTCAAAGCCTGGTCCTCTTGTATTATATTTAGGGCAAAAAAATGACATCTCAATATTAATTTCTACGCCGATTGTCTTTTGTAAAGACATTTCTTGTTTTTAGAATCTCATTTTAGATTACCACTTAATGCAACTTGTACAACACACAAAATATCCTAAGACTTAAGAAATGCATACGTGGAAAAAGTACTTCAATATCAAAACATATTCAACAAAAGTACCATCATGCTGAGCAAATTTCTCAAAAATACTTTATAAACAATGTATGGAAACGATTGTGTAATTAATTTGATGAAAGTGGTATTTAAAGGTGCCCATTTAATGAAATAACAATTTGATTTCCGTAATTAGGATTTAATCCACATATGCACCTATCAATGTTTTCCCCAAGGGAGCGGCGGGCATATACGGGACTTAAGACTGAAAGCGAATCCCGATGGGCGGGAATTTGACACGCCGAATGATTCCGGGTGCCGGGAAATATGATGCAAATCTGCTAGCAGAATTGCCGTTCTTGCGCTCATCATACACCTCTGCAACGGGCTCAATGACAACAATCTTTTGAACACGGAAACAATTTAACGCACATTAAAGTAAAGATGATTTTTAGGACCACACGCATAAAAATAAAGAATAAATAGTTTTTACATTATCCTAAATGGAGAAAGATTAATAATTTTGATTCATAATAATGGAAATATTTTCGTGCCCATTTACGAAGATGTAGACAGAATAGACAGACTGGATGGTAAACATGTGCGTTGCGTTTTGAATGTAACGATTATGTGACTAAAACCAAGTGAGTTGGGACTACTTTCCGAGCCAACTACTGAGGTGCATGTGATATTTTGCAAGCTTTAACAGCTACATTGTAAATGTTTTTTTTCAAATAATGTTTTTGCTGTTTCGAAGTAAATTTATGACGCAAAATAAAAAAAATATCGAATACAATACCTTTTACGAATGTGTGGCCATTGTTTTGTCAAATAGCTTTTGTAACAAAGATACGAAGATACGAATTCAAACATCGTCATCGACCGCAAAATGGCCGCCAGCTACGGGGAAGCTTTTAGCGACTCGGCCAACTTCAAAGATTTTGTACTGATTATACCTTGTTGATAAGTGAGACATTTTGTTTTTTATTACAATTAAGTTTATACCTCAGGGCACGGAACAAAGTTGAGGCAGGCACAGCATTAATGACTAATTAGAAACAAACAGGAAACCATTTTTGATGTAACCATTCTTTTCTTGCTGTGCACGATTTTGAAATAAATAAACACAGTTCGTTTGGTCGTGTATCGTTATAATTAGTCATATACGCTGTAGATTTGCGTCATTATCGAACTTGTTTTGTTATAATTAATGACGGTGGTGATAATAATGTGACCAATTGTGAAAGCGTTATGTGAATGCGACGGGATATATGATAAAGTGATTATGTGTATAATATCGATGTGGTTGTGTGTTGCTTGTTCTTGTTGTGGTTGTGCTTGCTTTTTGTTGCTTGTTGTTTCTGTGTTTCCTTGTTGCTTGTTCTTGTTGTGCTTGTTGTTTATTGTTTGTTTGTTTTGTGCTTGTTGTTTGTTGCTTGTTGTTTGTTGCTTGTTGTCAAGCTTGTTGTTGTGCTTGTTGTTTGCTAAAGGTTGTTGTTGTTGGGCTTGTTGTTGTTGTTGATGCAAGTAAAGGTATTTTGTGAAAACAAAATATATACAAATAAAATAACAACTTACCCATTCATAGTCTAACCATTGGCGAGGAAGTTTCATATCCCTGAAATAAAGAAGAAATATTTCTTTACACGGTTGGGAAACTCTCCATACCACCTCTTTTGGAGGTATTAGAAATTGTTCAGCGATGACGCCGGAGGTGGTTAACAGCTTCAAACGAGATCAGTGTAGGGGCTTTCCTGGCCGTGTGTTACTGTGTGTGACGAGTTAATTTCAAATTGCTTATTATGAACCATTATACACTAGTGCCATAAATAAGGTAACTATGAACTATATTCACGCAAGCGAATGCTGTAACTGTGTCACAATTTATTCCATGAAATGAAATGTATAACACTACTACACTTAACCATGTCTGATTAGTGACTCATAAGCCATTTGCATGGCTGGGTAGTACTGCAATTATTTACTTAATACTTTTTCTCAATTTACTTTATATTTGATTACTAACATTGTTCATAACTGTAACTGATGATATTATATGTATGTACTATGTGTCACCTAAATAAAATATGAAACTACTACTACTACTACCTCATTACAGAAGAGGTAACAAACATAAAAGAGCATCTCATTGTTTTACAAACAATTTTCATGCTCGTTGTAACAGGAACATTTGACTGATTAAACCGATTTGTTAAATGAGTTTTTTAACGTTCTTTTTTGTGTGTTTTTATTCTGTGGTAAACATGTAATGTTGTGACCCAGGTCATTAGCTGCGTCGTAGATTGAATAATTTAAACGTTAACGTTAGCGTTATTTACGGGATAAGACGTTGAGATTGACGCTACTTTATTTACACGGCGTAAGAACACGTTATTAACGTTAACATTGCTAACACCAGGGCTTGCATCAAGGGAAGTCAGGAAGTTATATTTACTCCCAGTGTTTGTCACAAGACTTCTAGAATTGCAGCCTTGGAAGTCTCATGTTAGGATGAACAAGTCAGCAAAAGGTAGTTTCTAAATATATACCCCTTTCAATGAATTAACTGGCATATATTCACTAAAAGAAAAAGAACTGACCTCAACAAAGCTTACATGTTATTCATAATTTCATGTCTGAAATGTTCAGCACTCTCGATATCCAACATTTTGAAGTTAGGACTTTTTCACATAAGAGCAAGCGCGGGGGCCGTATTCCAGAAACATTTTAAGTAAAATCGTATCCTTAACCATTAAATCATCATTTTGTATTAACATTTTATTTCATATTTAAATGACATTGTGCTAAGAGTGTAGTAATTATCCACAGAGTATCAACCATTAGCGCTTCATGGATAATTAGCCAGTTTGACCATTGCGTTCATTAACGCAACCAAAATTAATTTCAATCTTTATATTTACATTATATTTGGGATGATTTCATAGCATTCCTTTATATTATTTTGTTTAACATGCATTGTATTGCCATTGTAAGAGAAATATCACGCACAGCAGTTTTCTTATCGAAACAGCGAAGTACCGCCCCTTGTAACCGAACTACACAAAATAGTATGCAAACTACGATTAATAAAATAGTTCCCTACAAAAATGCAATTTTCTCCTCATTTTACATTCAATTTTCTGCGACAAATGAAATTTAGTGTAAACATTATGAGTCATAACATTTTTATTTTCCTTGCATAAATCATATCGCTACAAAATTAAAAAGTAACATAAACAAATGCAAAAATACCTGTGACATCAAGAAGAACTGCTATTTCGGCCGGTATAGCCAACAAGCACCAACCATTATTAATGCTTTAGGAAGATTAATATAAATTAAGAGGTGCTTTATTAGCAGGACAGTAAATCCACATCATGAATACTTCTATAGCAAAGTTGAGTTCTGACACTTTAAAATCACACAATTCCTAGGCTGAGAGGTTAACAGATCTGTTTAATTATTAACACAACAGATGGAGACTTACATGCTTTTAAATGCTTTAAATCCACACCGTATATCCAAATTTTCACTCGGCGAGAAAAATGCAAAAATAGATCAATGGAATTATTTACAGCAAGATTTGAGAAAACAAAATTTGAAAACAAACGCAAGATAGCTTAATGACAACTCCATCTTACGTATTTTTTTTATAGTTTGGTGATCTTAAATTATAGTTAATGTGTCCAAAGACACATATGATATCAACTAAAATAA
The DNA here is from genome assembly GCA_027627225.1 of Congeria kusceri. Taxonomy (NCBI): domain Eukaryota; kingdom Metazoa; phylum Mollusca; class Bivalvia; order Myida; family Dreissenidae; genus Congeria; species Congeria kusceri. Next base: position 410,074 of record CM051025.1, on the reverse strand, counting down.
TCTTGAAAAATACCCGTAATTGAGATCTTAATGGCATTTCATTCTGTGATTAAAGTGTATAATATAATTAACATTCTATCATTGTTCTATGTGTTTAATTTTATATGAGACATTTTAGACGCGTTCAAAGCAATTTAATTATGAACCAGTTATAGAACTTCTATTAGAAATAAATATTTACGATTAAAATAAGTTTACAACAGTGCGAACTATTTAAACATTCGACACTGCGGTTAGAAAACTGGGACTTTGTAAAATATTTTCTGATGTTATAATACGATATTGTAATCTTACACAGGAAATGTCGGTTACAAGGTAAATTTGTCCGGTGACAATTCGTGGTATTTATTAAAATGAATACAAACAACATGCTAATTAAATACCTACCCTCTGCAAGTCTGTAATATAATGCGCTTCATTCATACCCGATGCGTTGTCTAAGTTTGTCTTACCCGATATTTAATCGGTTTTGTAATTCGGAGCCCTGTGCTGTAGGTAACAATACACTAAATAAATAAGTGATGTAGGGCTGTGCTCTCTAAATAAATCAACAAGTTTAGTTTAACTCGAAGACATGTTTTAAGGTTTAGATACTTGCTTTCATATTCTTTTTGGGAGATGTTGGTAGGGTAAGCATTGGTATGCACAAATAAATCACTGATATGCTTTAAGATTGGAGACTACAGTATGACACTTGCGCTGAGGCGGGTTACATTCAACTAGAAAGTAGCCGCTAAAAAGATGTTGATAAAAGAGTCAACTTTGTTTAGTGTCGAGTTCTTTCTTACAAAATAAATGACATACCCTTTTTATTGCTTAAATTAATTCAGCTTAGAATGCTCTTTAAGAAAAGGTATGGTTATGAGGGTCCCTATGTGCAAAATGTTGCATTCATTTTTGGCCAAAGTTAGCGCTTTTACATTAAATTACATAAGGATTGAAATTAGTATATTGTAACCTGTATAACAAATTTGCATATTTACATCCTTATTACCTTTTCGCTTCCTTTTTCCGTTTAAGTGTACAGTAAGAAAAAGATTATTAGCATTTTGTGTGTACGCGAGACAAAAAGTAGTAATGGCTGTTTTTGATCGACAAACCCTAATTTTCTTTGGATTATTGCTCAAGATATGCATCCTTAAAGGTAACTAAGTTAAATAAATCAACAATATAATGGTTATTGTTCAAATTTCAGTTATCGCATATATAACTCAACAAATACAAATTATTAATAATACAATTCATATTTAAAATTGATAACGCGATTAACGTGACACTATAGTAACATAATGAGGCAGCAAAAGGGATACGAAAACATGTGTGGTCGGTCTGCTTTTAGTTAGTTATTGAATTATGTATTTTATTTACTTAGTACGTATTTGTTTTTAAATCAAGTTCGTATTGTTAGCACACTCGTGAGTTTGTACTATGAAACCACTTTAATCCGGACTCCTATGGAACATAAAGTCGGAATGCGAAACCGTTCACTCTTTATTTATTAATGCCGCGCATGAGCTTGGCGTCTATATGTTTACCGCAAACATATGGAAGGAATATGAGCTATTTGACCATTACAATAAGAAACGAGCATGAAGTCGCTTGCTCAAAGTGAGAAGTATTGGATTTTTAAATATATGTATTTTATGGACAACACGCAAATATTTGCTGCGCATAGAAGTTTGAGTATCCTCTAACTATAGCGCGAAAAATTTAACCTGTCCAATATGAATATATTACACACTGTCCGAGTGCGCTATTTTTATCTGAACCGATCAACCAAAGAATGAGTCATAATTTATAACTTAAGTTCAATGGACAATGTAAATTGTTAAGTTCATGAACATGTCTTGCACCATGATAACACCAGCTTTAATAATCCAGTGGATTAAGCACTGGCATTTCAACGGAAGTGTTTTCAGATTTTTTCTCATGCCATATGCATAATGTTGAATTAATTTTAATTAATTATTGTGTTTTGTATTATCAACAACAATAATAAGATAATTGAATGATTCATATAATTGATACCGTCCAGTGATTCCGAAAATGAATAAACAAAGTCCATGGCCGCATAACACACAGCGATACATAACACAAATGTTTCATATTATTTAACATGAATGTGCAAAACTCGAACTCTTGACTGATACGGTGTTACCTACTGCGCTACTAATGAACTTTCAAAGCAGAGCAGAAAATAATCACTTTTAAATCGTTGTCATATATAAACAACACTTGTCAAGCGTATGAAAGCCTTATCTTAAAATAGCTTGTTCAACCATTGTTTACCGTATTTATATCTGGCAGGTTAATATTTTCGCACTTTATATTCGAACTGCTTGTTTGTTCAGTTCAAAAATATAATTGAGTAATCTATACTTTTTAACTGTGCAATATTACTTCGTTTGTTGCAATGGGAATTTCAAGAAGGATTGACGTTGAAACCTTTAATTTCTAGACATCTTCCTTGTACTTTGATATTGTACTTGTTTCAAACGGCTACATAAAACCTATGTTTATTTAATTCCTTTCTTAATTCGTTATTAATCCAATGAATTTGCGTGGTAAATGTGACTACTTCCTCATATAAATATTATTATATCAAATCGGTAGTTACATAATTCCTATTTCGATTCTCATTTTTACTGTAGAGGAAATGTCCCAATCGGGAATTTGGAGAATGTTCATGCGCGATATATACTTACTACTAATCAAAGAGTGCGATTTAAATCGTTTAAAACATTTTAAAATATCATAGTTTCAATGCACTTCACTATTTCAAAGTTTTTGTCTGCGGATTTAACGTATCAAATTCCCGGCTGTTTGGTAATACTATTGTAATCAAATCGCTGAACGCAATATAGTTTTTCACTATTGCATGCCACTGGGAATAAAGCTTTCGTTTCAAATGTTTATATTAATACATATTTAAATTGGTCGACGTTATTTAACAATTTCGGTTGTTTACACGAAAATATGTCAGCGTTTTTAATAATATAAATACAAAAATGAAATTTATTGATTCTTTAAATATAACACTTATTACCTATTACCTAAAGTGCACACGTGTGATCAATATAGTTTAATCACATAAAGTTCGAGGAAACAAAATTATAAAATAGATTCGTCTAATATGTAATGTGTACTATGTCTAAATATAAGTAAGAATGTGTAAATCAAATCCTTATTTACAAACAAATCGAAATATTTTTAATATATAACATTAAAATTTTCGATATTCCAAATACGGTGTGTCATGTTACCGCCTGCTTTAGAAATATAAACAGAAGACATATTTATAATAATGCAGATCACATGTAAGATGCCACAAGTAGTAAAAAGTGCAAACACTTGCACAATTGACCAGTGTACCTTCCGTCTATAAACCAAATGCAATCGTTATTTTTATTCATGTTGTTTGCTTGAAAATAGACCAATTTGCTCTATACACAATATTTACAATTGTTTAATAATCGCTTGAGAAGCATTTTCAGTTACACATTGAAATAACAATACTGGTGTGTAATCTGAAGATTAAACAACTATCGTTACCGCTAGTTGAACTCGTACATCAACAGCTCGGTTAGATTTATTTTTATTGATAAATAACCATGATTAAGAACGTTGCATTAAAAATTGCTTACATACATTTATTCCTCCGCAATTTAACATATACTGTGACCTTACATTGAAAGCGGCGAATTAGTCTACCCTTTTGAATTGTGCAAGCATTGCCTGTTCTAATAGCAATTATACTCTTAAGTAGTCCAATACCACATTGGCACAATTGACTCTGAAATAACACACTGTTAAACCATATGGTTATAGCTATGAAACGATCGTACACTCGAATGAGGTGGACTTTTGAATAAAAAAAGAAAAATAAAGTTTGTAACGAAGAAAACCGCACATTCAATTAAATATAAATAGCATACCATACAGTCTGAATTCAAGGTTCGGTTCGAAAAATATATGTTAATGATATAAACATGATTAATTAAAACGACTACATAGTATTTGTTGTGGGTTATTGTAAGAAAACAATAAGTTTCCAAACACATTATAATTGTATTTTCCGAAAACAGCTTAGTTATTCAGTGTTATGCGGGATTTTGTTTATTAAAAGATCAGAAAAAATTATATTAATTACTCTACAATGCTTTGTAAAATGCAATATTGCTATAAATTTTAATGAATTTTATTTGTGTTCGTAACATCAGTAAATTATTATAGCGCACACAATAGTCATTAAAGCCAACGCACGTTTAAGCATTCGTAGCTAACAATTGAATAGCAATGCGTGTTCAGTTATATCGAATCAACTGGTTTTGTCTATTTTACTTTTCAGTGTGTTAACAAAAACTTAATAAAACACCGAACACCTATGTACAATACGATTAAAAAAATAATTAAAATTGTGTATATAACTGATTCATTAAATAACAGTAGTTGATAAAAGACATGTACAAACCGTTTGTTTCTGACAAGGCATGAACGCAACAGAAATCGCCTATCTGTTTTTGTCTTCTGTAAATCTTTTGACCTATCAACACACCAGATTAAATCTCTTTTGCATCTAATTATTTCAACCCTAATATAACAAACTATATATTGTAAGCCGTATTTATTTTCTTTAGCATATATTGTTAATATCAATTGATGTTATACAACGAGGCGGTGTGCACACAATTTTTGATGTCCATAACTAGTTTTCATCGGCAGTTGTTGTTGCACTGTTTAACAAATTACACCGAATTATTGCTCAATTAAAAATGACTTAGACTGTTAAGTTACTTAATAAGTATTGATCAAAATCGAAGTCGTCACATTTCTCAACAACTAACGCTGCATCATTAGCCACAAAAATATATATTGTGTATCTCTTCAATGCCACCAAAGGACCTTCATGGACAATGTCGTCATATTATTGTCCGTCAACGATTTTGGAAGCAATGGCTTGTGCGAAATAGACAATGAGATAACGTGACTTAAATGTTTTACACCTTCTGTCTCTAGTGTTTACACAGTTAGTTAACAGCGTCATATGATGCGTGGCATCATTGTTATTTTGAACTATACTGGTTGAATAAAAGCAAAAGTAACCATGTGAGAATATTAATTAGTACACATTGAACGCGTTTGAATTTGAAAACAGCACAAATTTCCGTTGGTCGCATGAGATGGACTATACATGGAAATGTTTTTTGTTTCAAACTTTTTGCAGTATATATCAGCCAACGACAGCGCTTCCAAGAAGGACGTTTAATAGGACATTATCATGGAGCAATTTATCATTTGTATAATATTTATCATGAGCCGGAAGTCCACTTGAGTGCAAACATGTGCAATCGATGATAAGACACGAAGGGCAAAACATCTTAAACGCAAGTTAACGTATCGGACGATATTGATCGGCATAAATGCATTACAACGTATTTTAAATAACAATAAGTACCATTTTAGGCACGGATATGTAACACATACTACAATCGACATTTCTTTATCATAGTAAAAAAACTCATTTTAACGTTTGTTATTATACCAACATGTTCCTCTATATTAACACCGTAGTATGGTAAAATTTGGATCGTAAATCGCTTGAAATAATTTTCACGTCCTTTTATGCATCATTATCAGATTGTGCAGATGTGACATGCATATGAATTAACCGCGCTCAAGCAGACGAAACATAAAACAATTAAAACAAAGAGCATGGAATAATCACACATATTTTCCTGACTGCACTGCATACTGACATAAACTTGAAGCCACACGCCAGATATCTGAACATTATCTCTATTGTGAAGGTGTTCTTAAATTACAGTGTTTGTGTCCAAAGACACATGCGATAAAAAATAATATTTTCTTGAAAAATACCCGTTATTGAATCTTAAAGGGGCGTATCGAAGTTCAATTGCCAATATAAAATTTGCAAAATTAAGTGCATTTCCAGAGCATTAATATTGAAGAAATGTTAAATACGATGGCCTTGTAGCTATATGATAATGTGATGTATACCATTGGACAGTTTGACCTTTGAAGGACAAGCATGGGTCGCGTACGCGACATCGTCCTGTCATGGGGAATGATTATGTGAAGTATTTAATAATAATAAATTAATAATTAATAATCATTAATGATTATGCAAATATGAAAACGTACACCTTAAATTGTGACCTTGACCTTTGACTTACAAACATGTGTCATGTACGCGAAATCTGGTGATGACGAATCATTATTTGAAGTTATATTAAAATCCTTCCAGGCATTATGAAGTCATTGAGCGGAAACAAAATACAAGTATTTAACCTTTGCCCTAGACCTTTGATGGACAAGCATGGGTCATGTACGCGCCACATCGTCTGGTCATGGAGAATAATAACTTGAAGTTATTTTAAATGCTTCTTTGCATAACGAATTTATATAGCGGAAACGAAATGCAAGTATTTTACCGGAATTTGACTTTTGACCTTCAATTGTGACCTTGACCTTTGAAGGACAAGCATGGGTTGTGTACGCGACATATCGTCTTGTCATGGGGAATGATTATTTGAAGTTATATTAAAATCTTTCCAGGCAATAGGAAGGTATGGAGCGGAAAGAAAATACAAGTATTTAACATTTGACCTAAATTGTGAACTTAACCTTGGGCTTTGACAGACACGCATGGGTCATGTACCCGCCACATCGTCTGGTCATAGAGAATAATAATCTGAAGTTATGGAGCGGAAACGAAATATGTGACGTAACGATGTACCAACGTACCGACGGACCAACGTACCGACGTACAGACCAACACGCATGATTTCTATATAGCCCCCAGATTTTTCAAAAAGTGGGGGTATAAAAATACACTGAAAATGTCGGTTACAAAGTAAACAAAATGTCCGTTGATAGTTGATGTGCCGTCCATTACAATTTTGCAGGGACTACTATTGAGACTGTGCTTCGTGGATTACGTTTTGCAAAAACGTGTATTTTTATTTTGACCAGGGCGTTTTCCATGCTTAGGTTATTTTCGTTGGAAAGTCTCCGTTAAAAGGAGAGCCTCTTAACTTTTTTGCAGATTAGAAAACATTTACGAATCTTGGTAGTCCAGAAAGTTTACAAGGATACAGCAAATGGCGATGTGCTCGCTGGATATAATGAAAAAGATTTATCTGAAATTTTCAGCGAGGAGTTGGGCATTCTCATTTTGAGAATTTTTACCTCTCTGTCCACGGATTCTGCCTGCATGTAAATGGATATGTAGTCCAGGTGTTAATTGATGTTATTATTTTAGACAAAAAACAAGTATATTATATACCAATATTTATGGAAGAAAATTGACTGAACATTAGAATATCGTTTGCTGCCTTGAATATTAAAAAGGCCTGCCCAAAACACATTTATATTTAACTTACAATAAGCCTTTCGATTTACAATATTTGTGCGGGGTACCTTTAAAGGGAAAGCATCTGTATAACTTCACAGTCAAATTGTCACCCTCAGATGTTTATGAAACTAAGTGGTATTGGTAACAGTGGAAACAGTGTCGGCTTTATTGCCATATATTGATTCGAAATATGTCGGTGTAGTTCTGTATATGCTAATAGTTTGTGTAACACTATTTGACATTTATAAGAGTTTATAATATCTTCATAAAAGCAAGTAAATACAATTTGATGTAAACGAGATAATCTTTACACTCATTAACTTCACAATCATCAACCTAATTGGTTATGATAATACGTCTCTCCTAGTCTTAAAAATATTTTAGATTGATACGTTTGCAAAGTTTAATCGTTTTGAGTATATCATTAAATTTCCTTCATGGGAATTTTTTTTAAATATTTAGTTTCCTACCAAATTCAGATTTAGACAAATAAAACCAGTATTGCATATAGTATTCATATTGATATATTATACGCTATAAGGCTTTAGCATGTGTCCAAAAACAATAATCCAATAAGCAATATATTTCAAGAACAAGAACAAGATCTCATTGGAAAACTCTGACTTGTAAACAATAGTCAAAACCATTGAATAAATATTACTAATTTGTATTTCTATATTTGAATTGGTGCGTTCTTATACTTTTGTGTGGTATTTCACTTTTTATTGGTGAAATACAATTTTATATTTTCATTGTTGGAGCAGTAAAAATATCAGATTTTATATTTTCACTGCATTGAAAATATAACATAAAACGGACTTTTTTCCATAAACAAATAGTATGCGCTTGCATGTTTTGACATAAACACATGATAAAATTAAAAAAAAAATAATTTAGCGACAACGATTCACAAAATATGGCCCTTTCTCCCACCATATTGACGATTGGCAGTTTTTGAATTATTAATGACGTCATTTATATGACGTCAAAATACACGAACTTGTGAAGTTTATTTTATTTATTTATTGTCGAAAAGCATACAATAAAAAGAACATTTGTTGATTTTGGTGTAAGATCGTATTGTACTTCACGAGAGTTCATAGAAAATGATATTTTCACGAGAGACGCAGCCGCGAGTAAAATATATATTTTTTATGATCACGAGTCACTCTTGAAAATATCATATTCTATGAACACTCATGAAATACAATTTTCGATCTTACACCAAAATCAACAAATATCCTCTATATATTTCATTCAACCAATCTTTAGACCATATCCCTTCTATGTCACCAATAAGCATCATTAAAAAATGGCAGATTTGCTCAAAAGGTATTCAGATCAATTGCGGGTCTCTAAAGTTACAAAAAGATAGTAAGGTATGAGAAGCTACTTTTCCTCAGCGATTTATATAAGCTGATAAATATCAGGCGTGCTTTGCAACCAGCCTTCCGTGACAAACCACTCCGATTCACGAAACATAAAAAAAACACAATTGAATATAAAACTAAGCACACATTAGGCGTTTCTGAAGTTTGAAGTATATAAATAACTCGATGGTGTAAACATGATAGAGGCTATTTTAAAAGTGATACATAAATTATATCGTTATCAGTTACACCTTCTCATATATTGCTCATGTTTCAAGTGTGTACTGTGTTCAAATAATAATAATACATTCTGATAAGATGTTATGCTCAATGCAGATTATGTCTCTATTTATTTAATGAATGCATTTTAAGCCCTAATATTTATCACTCTAAACTCAGTTTACAAAGTAGAAATGCACACAAGTATAACTGTAGCATATAACGTACGGTTATTAGTATCAGAAAATAAAAAAATAATTTGCTTTATGCTTTGAACTGGATACCATACTTTTAATTCAGTCTTTTGAGCTATGAAGGAGATACGGGACTTGGCCAAAGTGCAACACAGCATATAATTAATGGACAATATTCGATGATTTGGTGGGACCAATATGCGGATTCGTCTTTGATAGCAACTGCGGTATCGTTATTGATGAGAATTAGAGCCATAGCATTACATGTTTTTCATAGTTCTCCATAGAGTATTTATGATAAATTACTGTCGGAAGTACCCATCGGTTTTTGCATACCCGTATTTGTATGTTGAATACAAAATATTTATTACAGAAACGCGATAGGCATATCATTTGACATTTCATCAAATACCACCTGCAATTGCATTATACGCATTTTGTGTACGATACTCTGGATTAGATGCACTGAACACTACTAATTACAGCCAACGTCATCTCCCGGATAAATTATCGAATATGCCTCTTTACCATCGTCTCCGTTAAATCGTTTCGGTTGACAAGGCGAAACCACTAAAATTGTCACTTACCAAAAGCAATTTACACCCCTATCAGTTCTGTTTGTAGTTGATGAATAGTTCTAAATGTATGTTTTGTCATTTCTTTAAGGTTCTGGTTTATGTACATCATGTTCAATGCGCGTAACATGATCGCCTTTTAATTACCCACTGCTTTTTGTCAGTTAGAATTAAGCTTTTTTTAAATTACAGTTTATCGTTCAAATAGACTAAAACAATATAATTACTGCCTTTTATTTTCAGACATTGATCGCTGAAGAATAATATCAGCGATCACAATTTAGTTTGTTTGCTTTCACTTCGTTCTTAGCTTAATTAGATCTACTCTTTCTTATGTGAGAGAATTAAACGTAAACTAAATATTGTCGTGGAACCTTGTATAAGACACTAGCACGTTCAGTCAGAATTTTTGTAAATTACGGAAAAATGATAACCAACTTGATCATTTTGATATTTTAAACCACTCGTTAAATTCGGACAGCGTTTGCTGGTTCGTTAAATAAACACACCGCTTATTAAAATGCGTTTATCTCGTTACTTTCCACACCTTTAAATTTGCGTATAATCAAAGTTCAATCTTACAGGTATAACATAAGGGTTACAGGAACGACAATCCAACAGTAATATCATAGCTATTAAGAGACCCTAAAGAACAGACCCACAGTTATTTGTTCCATAGCATAATATCTTACAGCGAAACAGAACATCATTGTGCTTGCAATGTTTGAATCCCTGAGTACTCTTTTAGAACATTGAATATTAATTGCTGTGTGAAATATGATTCGCGCTCATACCATGATTAGATTGAGTTTCGCCTTTAAATACACATTGGATATTCATCGCTGTACAGTTAGTGATAGGACATGAGGAAGTGCAAGCATGTTAGAATCCCTGAAAGGTTATACATCTGCCAATTATTTTCTGGCAACTTACATAAACCAAACAATAATTTAAAGTATTCATACGTAACCACTGGCTTGTTTATCTAACACAATTGAATGCACCAAGTTGGCTATACCAAATAATAATAAACCTTATTCGTACCTAATTTCGCATAATATCAGACAGTTGTACGCATTCTCAATGTTTTAAAAATAGCCGATACGAGGAATTGCACTTCAGTTAATGTTTTGGCACACAGGTGCGAAAGTGGTTAATACGTATGTCATTGCACTATTAAAAATAAATTAAGTTCAATTGTCATGTCTGCAAAGTCAATGTTCATAATTACCTAAATATAACATTAATACTGCAAATATTTAGCGGCACTTTAGTACAAAACATGGCATGCAGAAACGGCTATAGTTGTTAATAGGCATGTAATTACGCTATTATAACGTTATACTAGTCTTGTCTTAAGTAAGTTTTTATACGCCCGTTTGATAAACGGGTGAATCTTAACGGTTTCGGGCGGGTGGTTGGGCGGCGGAGATCTTTTTCCGGAGCATAACTTTGTCCAGCATTGATGGATTTTCAAATAATTCGGAAGAAGTGATAATCATTGTGAGACGGAGTGTTTCGCGCAAAAATCAAGGTCCCTAGGTTTAAGGTCAAGGTCACAATTCAAGGTGAAAGGTAAAACTAAGAAATCAATACTTACCACTTTGTCCTGAGCTTATTTTTGTCTAGTATGAATGGATATTCAAGTAACTTGGCAGAGGTAATAAGCACGGTAATATGAAGTGCCGCGCGCAGAAAAAATGTCTCTAGGTCCAGGGCCAAGGTCACAATTAGAGGTCAAAGGTCAAATATAAGTACTAAATATTTACCACATAGTCCAGAGCATAGACGCGTTTTCAAATAACGTGGTAGAAGTGATAAGCATGGTGATACGGAATGTCGCTCGCAAGAACCAGGTTCCTAGCTCCAAGGTCAATGTCACAATGTAAGGTTAACTATCAAATATAAGAAATCAATTCTTACCACTTTGTCCAGAGCATAGCTTTGTCCAGCATTAATGGATTTTCAAATAACTTGGAAGAAGTGATAAGCATGGTGAGACGAAATGTCACGCGCAAGAACCAGGTCCCTAGGTCCAAGTTCAAGGTTACACTTCAAACTCAAATGTCACATATTAGAAATCAATTCTTACCACTTTGTACGGAGCATATATTTGTCCAGCGTGGATGGAATTTCAAATGACTTGGTAGAAGTGATAAGCGTGGTGAGACGGAATGTGCGCGCAAGAACTAGGTCCCTAGGCCCAAGATTAAGGTCACAATTGAAGGTCACAGTTGAAATAGAAAGCAATCCTTAGCAATTCGTCCAGGGCATATATTTGTCCAGCATGGATTGATTTTCTCTCTCAAGTGGTTGAATCTTTACCTAAAGAATGCTCCTTTGACGGGCATATCTTTGTGACAATGGAAACCTTATTTAACTACAATAATTATTAACACACACATTTACTGCTTTAAAAATATGGGTATGTGATATGTGTTTCCTTTTGAGATAATATCCTTTTATTTATAGATATATATCGTCCAACTTCCTGTTTAAGATAACATCCATGTTATGTGCGATACACTTGTTTTGCACATTTGTAGGATTAATAATTATTGTAATGCACATTGAACTACCGTCTGGTGTCATCATTATTCAACAATGACGCTTATTATATACTTCAATGCTTTTGAGAACTAACAATGTCAAATAATGCGCTTTATTGTGTTTAATTTTAAAAAACATTCGGTCAAAATGTAGCAGCATTCAGAGCGGAATGTCCTACGTTTGAATGTAGAAAAAACGTGATCATCTACACCTGTACACGAATTTAGGAAATGACGAAACGAGAGATGTAGCCTTAAGCGCAGACTGAAAATTATACTAATCGTTCTGACACACACATAACATGTAAGCAAGAGTTATATATGGACATTTTACCAACTGTATCAGTTGCTTATTTTCAGATTGTCAGGTACGATGGGTTTTTTTCAGAGTTGTAAAATAATTTAAAACACAAATATGAACAAATTGCAACCCCTGCTACTACAGCATTAAAAAAGCATCTTCAGCATAGGGGTATTTCCTTCGACCAACGCGTTTCGTTCTGTCACTAGTCTCGGTAAATAAAAATATGCATTGCATTGATAATATGTTAATCAACCTCAGTTGTTGCAGTGTTCATTAGTTAAACTGAGTTTAATCACAAAGCAATACGTTGTACCGTTGTTTAAATAAAACTGTATGTCAACATTACTAAAATATTAATATACAAACCTTGTTTGTCGAGACTTAACAAATCAAACAAAATGTGAAAATAGTACAATAGTAGAATTATAAATGTGAATGTATGGAAATTATGGAAAAATCACTGAGTACCACCGAGTCCGTTAAACTTTGTGATACGGAACATAACAATGCAATTTGTACAAGTTGTAAGTCAAACGAACATAGATGAGATAAGGGAAAAAATGTACAAACAGACTTGCACAGTTTAAAAAAAAAAAAAAACAGTCACAAACATAGAAAGTAAGGCCTTATAATAGAACTATGCTTTTATATGCTATATATACCCATATAATTAAATATGTGTATCAACAGAACAGAACAGGCACTTTTATAAAGATACAGTTTCAGAGTGTTTGGCTATAAAAATAATTTTCTTGAACTTAATTGTTTCCTGTTTCATTATATATTTATTGTTCGTATTTCAAGGTTTCGAAAACACATGGATTGTGCAAATTTAAACGATTGACAAATATATGTTATTTTTTGAGAAAGAAATGCTACTTGGTAAACATACACTAGTATTTTGTACACAAAGAGGCATTATGAATATCAAAATAATCATGTGTTGCAGCAAAACAGACAAAGAGTTTTAAAATTCCATTTTTAGAGAAATGCTTTTTAAACCTTAAACAATGAAACTGTCCTTTTAAGACTTAAACACACATTTATACGTCGTCTAAACACATATAATATTCATAACAGTATTATCATAAGTCATTTTTAGCTCGACTATCATTCACCGAATAGTTCGAGCTATACTACTCACCCGTTCGTGCTTTTTTGCACTTAGAAAATCAGCTTAAAGTTTGCACGCAACAACTCCATATCTCTATATCTACTACAGATGTTCAACTTAAACTTCACACATGCCTTCAGGTTCATTATATAAGGTCACTGGCCAAGACACATAACTGTTACCAGCATTTTAGCATAATTAATCTCTTTTGTACTTAATAAATTCAGGTTAAAGTTTGCGTGCAAGAGAAAAATTCAGGTTAAGGTTTGCGTGCAACAAGTGCGTAATAAATATTATCTCTATAACTACTATATATATTCAATTGAAACTTCACACATGCCTTCTGGTTCATTATATAAGGTCACTGGCCAAGACCCATAACTGTGACCAGCATTTTTGCAGAATAACGCCCCCTTTGTACTTAGAAATTCAGGTTAAAAATTGCGTGCAACAATTCCATATCTCTCTAACTTGAGAACGGATTGTGCTATTGTAATGAAACTTCGTACATAGATACCATATAGCGGGTCCTCACTTGGAATTGCATATGGAGTGGGTGGTGTAAAGGTCAAGCCACTGTTACTAAAAATAGAAAAACGGTTTCCGCTAAATAACTTGAGAGCGCAATGAGATATTTTAATGACACTTAATTTATAGATGCCTTAAGGGGAGGCCTAGCTTCTGATTGCATATGGGATGGGTGAGGTCAAGGTCACTGTTACTAAAAATTGCAAAACTGTTTCCGCTCAAAAACTTGAGAACGCAATGATATATTTTAATGAAACCTCATACATAGATACGTTATATTGAAACCTCGCTTTGGATTACATATGGGTGGAGTCAAGGTCACTGTTACTTAAAATAGAAAAAATGTTTTCGCCCATTAACTTGAGAAAGCATTAGGATATTTTAATGAAACTAAATACATAGATACCTTATATCGCTTGGGATAACGTATGGGTGGGTAGGGTCAAGGTCACTTCTACTTTAAATAGTAAAACAGTTTCCCCTCAATAATTTGAGAACGCATTGAGACACTTCAACAAAACTTCATACATATATACCTTATGTCAAGATCTCGCTTGGGATTGCATATGGGGTGGGTAGGGTCAAAGTCAAGGTCACCATTCCAAAACAATTGACGTACCGTTTCCGCTCAATTGCTTGAGAAGACATTGAGATATTTTAATTAAACTAAACATGTAAATACCTTACATATAGACCTCGCTTTGGATTGTGTATGGGGTTGATGGGGTCAAGGTTACCATTACTAAAAATTATTTTTGTGCTGACTAATGCATTTTGTTCGAAACAATTGGTTTTCGTGGAATTTCCACGTTTCTGGTTTGTATTGATAAAGGCCCATAACTCTGACAAAGCAGTTGACTAGTCAAGCGCTATCCAGATACAGCTCTTGGTAATGTACAAATCAATTACAGTGCGCATTAGGTCAACAATATACACAACATACAGTAAATCAGCGTTATCGCTATGTTTTAAATCCCAAGGGCTTTCTGTTTGCCTGTTGATAAAAATCACATAAAACTTAATGTGTCCTTATGAATGGATCGTTAATTTGAGTTAACTTCCTTGTTATAGTTCAGTTTATTGGTATTGTCTGATATCTTTACAATGCTAGTGTGTGCGTTTCCGTAATAAAGCATTCGATGGTCTGTTCGTGAAAATACATACAATGAGAAATGGCAGTATTTGAAGAATACATGCTAATATGTTGCGGATTAATTGTGAATATATGCGGTCTTAACGGTAAATTAGATTGTTGTAAACAAAGTTAAGTACTTTATAATAACACACATTATCATTTTACTTTAAACAAAAGACGTGTCAGTTTACAGTTTACAGTTTATTAATAATCTCAGCACATTGACAAAATGTGAACAAGCGGTACAAAATAGAAATTTACATACTAACACGTTGGTCAATCTGTATAGGTACAATATAATGATGAATTATAAGTAATCAAATAGACTCAAGTAATTGTTTAGACATAAAATAAAACAATATATAAAGTACAGGGTTTTATTCTTCATATTAGCCTGGTGCGTTTTCAAAATTATATAATATATTCTTTATGAATTTTGTAAAATTCATTATTTTAATTTCATCTGTTTTATTCATAATTCGTTTGTAATGAATCATATTACAGGTATTTTTCTTGATATTTGGTAAGAGGGTTTTCCTTTGATTTACAAAGTAAGAACATTGCAAAATATAATGAAAATCATCGCCTAAATCATTTGAATCGCAGAGATGACATGTTCTTTCATTAATTTCGATATTTTGCCAGCGGCACTTTTAAACTGGTAGCTGATGATTACACATACGAAATTTGATTACAGAAGGTGAATATAAGTCAGGTACAAAGTCGAAATAGTTTTTTTTATCAAAACGAGTCCTTAAACATTCTATAATTAAGACATTTGGACATTACATTTATATCGGATGTCCTTTGTTGTTTTTAGTTGATCACATATAATTTTATGTACTTTTGCCAATAATAGTTGCTTTGTTCCGTTGAAACATTGGATATTCCAGACAAACTCATTCCACAATAATCAAAAATCGATTTTATAGCATTTATCCATTTAAAATTTACATCATTTACAAAAGTATCAGAAAAAATAATCATATACAAAATCACACTTAGTTTAGTCTCAACTGAAGTAACTAAGTTATACCAAAAACCAATCATGCGTTTTTTTAAATATAAAAACTGACAATGGGAAGCGATCGAGATCGCCATATAGCATAAAATGTGGAGTTTTTATTTAAACGGCAAGATTATGTTTAAAAAAATTAGTATGGAACTTTTCAATTAAGTGACAAATCTCCATATCCCCATATTTTACATCCATATGTTAAAATTGGTACAACAGTGTTATCAAACAATTTTAATTGACATTCAATAGATAAATCTAGATTTCTTATTTTTCTGTATAAACTGAACACTGCTTTTCGTGCTTGCTTTACTACATGCTTTTTGGCCAATGCAAACTGTCTATTTTTAGAAAAAAGCACACCTTAGTATTTAAAATGATCAACAGTTTCTATTGAATAATCGTTTATTTCTATGTCTAGTGTGGCAACCATACGAATAAAAAGTGTTCAAAACAGACACGAGATCTTCTTCAGAGTTCGCAAATACGACAGTATCATCAGCATAGAGTAATACAAGCATTTTAACTTTTATATCTAGATTTGCGTCACTTATTTCTATACTTCTGTCATTGCGAGTAGTCATAAAATATTTAAGATCATTGAGATATAATGAAAATTTTATAAATTTTGCCATTGGCGCAGGCCTCTACTACATACAAAGAAATCCGAAAATTTACCATCTAATGTTACGCATGATTTTATGGAACTATACATATTTTTTATTACGTTTAGGAAATTTCCAGATATATTATATTTTATTAATTTTGACCACAAACCTGCCATCTGGACAGAATCAAAATCTTTGTGGAAGTCAACAAATGCACAAAACAATTTACTCTTTTTTAATTTTAAGTACTCTGCAAGCATTTGCGGTATAAACATATTATCAATGGTGGAATGATTTTTACGAAAGCCTGCTTGATCAATATTTAGAAATCGAGAGTATCAATATAATCAGTAAGCCATGTATTTACACTACAGGTAAACAATTTACCTAAGCAACTTTATAATCTTATTTGGCGATAATTTTCAGGTAGATGCATATCACCTTTATTTTTATGTATCGGTACTATAGAACCATTTAGTGCAAGATTCCGGCAAGTGACCGGTCGTCAAGATCAAATTAAACAATTTATGGTATAATTATGTTAACTTATTTATACTATTTTTAATATATTCATTTATAATTAGATCGAACCCAGACCTTTTCCGTTCTTAAGTGAACGGACGGCTTTATGTGTTTCTTCTATTGTAATCGCATTATTAAGATTATATTGTAAATCTTTACTGGGATATTCTGCAAGGGGTTCGGTACTATTATCAGTATTATCAGTGTTAAGTTCTTTATAGAAATCATAAAATACAGTAATATCAATATCCGAACCTTAATGTTTCTTATTAAGGCTTTTTATATAAGGGGTAAAAAATATGTTTGTTTCAGGTTATATGCCCCCCAAAAATAGGGTAGGTAGGTAGGGAATCTTTTCTTATTTTTTATTTTTTTATTTGGTGAATGACCAACTTGAAGATTCTAAAACGGAATAAATATTCAGAATATATCAACAATATCCATAAACATTGTTAGTGAATGCAATCAAAACAAAACACTTATTTATCCAAAAAACTTTTAATTAGTGGAAAAAAGTAAATAAAACTAAATAATATCTGACAAACCCAATAAAATGTTCTACGGTTGGGGCATGTTTAGTGTAGGTCGGGTAACCTGAAACAAACATAATTTATGTTACGCCTAATTCCAATAATCTTTTGGCTTTGTAGATTCAAATTTTTCAACTTATGAAGAGTTTTTCTTTTGAACAAAACAGATTCAATGCGTAAATTATTTTATATTGTTGGCTTGCTCTACTTAAATGAGCTTTATTTATCTGATTCTTAGGCTAGAGTTTGTTGATTTCTTGGTTCTCGGATCCGCCAACCCGATTTGTTCCAAAAAGCAAAAACAAAAAAAATGTAGAACGTAGCCGATATAGTAAAAGTGACCTTGTGAAAGTGTTTCAACCTGTTACACGAAATGCGAAATAAAAATCCGCTGAAGGCATGGATTAAATTTAATTTAACATCCATTTTGGCTGTATATCGCCGTATGATTCAAATGATCTGCTCTCTGTTATTTTATACATCACTTCAAGTCAGACGAAAATACTCAGTAAAAACAAAATAAGACCTTAGAATCATTGTATTGTAACAGTAGTTTTTATATGATAAACGCTGCCTTTTAATGTTATTTTATTGGTATTAATGTAATTAATGTCATGGTTATCATGAAGTGATTACGTTTATGTTGTGTAATAGGATTTTTGTAAGAAATAATTCATACAGATTTTGATATCACTGCATATTTGCATTCGTGAAATTCTAGTCATTAATTTACTCAAGTCTGTGTTACTTGTTTTATTTTTATTTTTTTCCCACCTCCAACCGTATACTTTTCCACAAATGTCCGAGAACTAATAAATTAAAAAACTCTGGCCTTAGCGAGATAGAATTTGCGTTTACAATTATGATATGTTTTACGTGCTCCCTTGCACTTGTCATGAAACCAAGGCTTATTGTAATTCGGTTCCTTTGGGCTATGTGTACCAAGCGTAGATTAAGCAGATTGTATTTGGATGTTTTCTACATCCTTAGATATGTCATTTATTAATTGGGTGTCAGGCATTTCACAATTATTGATTTTTGTAACAACATTTTTTATTTTTTCTTCGTCTATATTTAGTTTAAAAAGATCAACTTTATCATTTGACCACCGTTTCAACGTTTCAACCTCTGATTGTGAGTTAACATTTTTGCACACATATTGCGCCTTCATAGAGAAAATGATTGGACAATGGACATCAGAATACAATGCGCTAAAATTATCTATTTTAAAAGAATTGAACAATCTAAGTGATTATGCTGACGAAATTACGTAATCAATAACAGAGGTTTCGTGACAAGGAAATGCACCAATATCCTTATCATTGACAGCCCGTCCATTTAAAATTATACAGTCATTACTTTTACAGAAATTGACAATATATCTACCGGTCTTATTTATAATGTAATCATTTGTGTTACGCTTTATCGATAAGTTATTAATATTTAGTTCGTTGATTAGATCAACATCAAATAATGTATTTGTGTTTACATCAATAACATCAACAATATTTTCGTCAACGTAAGTTAGAGCATCTAAATTTCTTGTTTTCGCATTTATGTCCCTCGTAGTTTTCACTAACTTATTATTGAAGCTAAAATGTTTATATTCCGTCAAAAATCGTTATAGTTCTTGCTTAAAATAGCTACATATATAGCACCAAATAAAACATCTTCGTCTGTTTTAAACATCTTCATAATAGTTTTGACCATAAAAAAGTGTTATTAAAGAACGAAATAGTAAAAGTAGAATATACGATTACCTAAATGGGCAGCTGGTATTATAATATCATCATATCATTTTTGTTTTTGTTAGCTTTAGATTTTTAATCTTACTATGTGTGTAAAATGTATTAAAATACGTTTTACAATATTAAATTAGAGTATAGTATTATGAATGTATGGGACGATCTTAGACGAAACACAGTTTAATATAAATGCGTTTAAAGTTATTCTGACTCATGGTATGGCTGAAATACATCTGGCAGTAGATCCGAGTCTAATTCTGAACTTACATTCTAAATCTAATGAAGGAGCATAGGATATAACATGTCATAATTGTATGTAATGTAATAATTTTCTCCGTTGATTTTATTTGCACTATATACGATGCACATTTTAATATGGACATAATAACACAAATATATTGTACTGCAATATATGTTTGTTGCAATAAAATCATACACTTGAGTCCAATAACATTGGTGCTGCAGTTGTAAATAATGATGTTTCCGACGTTTAATAAAAACGTATTAAATTAGACGTATGCAGTATTTAATGTGACAATGTCCCTGACATTTTTCTGACTATATATTGTTAAACAAATCTA
This sequence comes from Congeria kusceri, assembly GCA_027627225.1. Classification (NCBI taxonomy): domain Eukaryota; kingdom Metazoa; phylum Mollusca; class Bivalvia; order Myida; family Dreissenidae; genus Congeria; species Congeria kusceri. Next base: position 389,710 of record CM051025.1, on the reverse strand, counting down.
CTCAATTTGCAGCGTAATAGAGCCTGGTTATCCAAACCCCATTCATCCACCCCTTGTATACCCAGTGTTTATCAATTTAAACCAATGTCTGTGTTATTATACTTGTCTTACAAATACAATACTCATAGTTCAGTTAGTGTCGTTCTTTTTCTTTACAGTTCACTGTAGTCTTTTTTATTCGTTCATCTATATACATACGTTTTTGTATTAAACAAGATAATCAAACCTACTGAAGATAATATTTACTGAATTTCATTTCGTATTTTGTAACAAATGTTTAAACATATTATTATCTATTATTTACGTAAAAAGATATAATATTGATAGTTCTGGGAAGACATGTCTCCTATTTACTGATAGCAAAACGAATATCTAAACAGTATTCCAAACACTCGTATGAGTACTATATTCTACAATACAGCTGTCACATCTGAAGTTTGTGACCTTGAGTTCAATCCATAATCTAATTAAACCTGTACCAAACCATTTCTCACGATTTTATTTGCATGCAATACTTTCATTTTAGATCGTTTATTCGAATATAATAGGTGAGCTTTCCTACTTCAAAACAACACAAGTTATTTACTTGAAAATTGGCATATATTACCTCAATCATCCACCCCAGCATCAGGAGTCAAAATCCCCATAACTCCCTTTTGTATTTGGACATATTTATACCCCTTTCAATTTTGATTTTCACGTTAATATTTGCATTTAAAAGTCTTACAATTTCAAAATGCCAATTGATTACCACTTGGAATGTTGCATGTAACATTTTCTCTAAGCGTCAAATGCATACAGCAATGCTTCTGATGTTGTTATATTTAATTAACACTGTAGAAAAGCTACCAGTTGACTTTAAATGCCTATTTATATTTTAACTTGATGAGGTTAAACTAGGCGATCATTGTGGCATATGTCTTATTTTACTACCTTTATAAATAAACACATCTATGTTCCGACATATTTTATTTAAATTAGGGATGTTAACCAATAATCGAATTTTCGATTATTCGAATACCTAACAGATTATTAGAATATAGCAACTCGAATATCAAAATAATAATAAAACAATGTATGCGCTGCCACGGTGATATTTAATTTTGACAGTTTGCTATTTTGACACACATTGCAACACCTTGAATGCGCAACTTGTGAAAATATATTATAATCACCTTGAGGTAGAGTGTTACCTATGATGTCGTCTGCAGTTCAAATTACGTTTTTTAAAGATACCATGTCTCCGAAAGTGTGCATAATGATAAACGTACGCAAAAGGTATTACAATTGTCATAAAATATATACATATATATAGTGTCAAAAGCGTTACGCATTATGAAAACAAAATCATATAGGTCGTTTTGTTTGGCCCATTATAGTTTACATTGTGACATCAACATTGTTAGAATCTTCTATATTACCACAGGTTGCACGCAAGCTTTTAAATTACCTAAACTAGATTTGTGTACCCAATCATGTGTATGATGATGATGATGATGATAATGATGATGATGATGATGATGCTGAAGTTAGTGCTGGTGATGCTGATAATGATGTTAAAGATGCTGCTGATGATGATGTTGATGAGGACGGTCAACGTGTCGACTAATCACGATATAGCTGATGGCGCGTATAAATTGTTTAATTGTTAGTGCTTTGTAGCCTTCAAAGTGAAAAGTAGGTCACGCAATTTAATCTCTCAAATCGCCCTACTAAAAAGACCGTTGTCTTTTGTCAATGGTCTTTAAATATGAACCGTCTGAAAATATCGAGCGCGTAGGCAGCCCAATATGCAACAGAAGCTACATTTCAATATGTTATCATATACAGTATAAACGCATAGATATATCTGCTTGTTTGCTGATCGAAGCTCATCGTCGAAAACCACTTTATATATTCTTTTACCACTACATTATGATCCGTGTGAGAATTGGCTGTCAAAAGTTTGTTTTCATGAATATTGATGAGCTACCCACTGACCAATGAAATTACAACGACTACGTTGAATACTCGTTGTGTCTACACCGGTCTGACTAACCTGTGTAATCACGCTCTAAGTATTATTGGTATGCGCTACTCTACAACATAGCTCGCAATGGTTGATTTAACATCGCATTGAGGTTAGATACCAGTAAATCAGTGTGTTTTCCTCCGTGGTACATTCGAGATATTGCCATTTACCAGATTTCTTCTTTTTTTCTGGTATCATAATCTTTTAGCAATGTTTGACATGCATTGTGTGGTTATTTCTAATATCCTATTTGTGTTTGGAGTATTTGTGTGAATTTCTTCAGAGGTTTACTTAAAAAATGAGCTTTTGGGGAGTGTTTACTATTGCATTAGGCTTTTGTCGAAATATGACTGCCGAAACCAATTTTTCTTCCGGTGTGTGCATTCAGGTGAGCTGCATTTTCTTAGAGGTAACATATCATATCTGTTTATTACAATTTTTGGAAGAAGAAAGATTCTTCTTTAAACTGGTACCAAGTTTGCACAATCTGAAATCTGAAAGTTTGCCGTTTTATAATGGGGCAATATGGGAATTTGATTTACTGGTATCTAACCTTGAACTTTAGCCCAAAACGAAACTGAAAGTCGCTTTTTATTATAAACACGCTATACAGCGTAAAACACTAACTACTGGGCCCGAGATTATACAACTTTCATTAAATCAGATAAAAACTCAACTCACAGCTCACTCTCCATGCTCAGCTGAGATTCTTGCTCAGTTTGAGATTATTAAACATTTGGAGATCAAACTGAGTGTAGACTATTTTTTTAGCATGAAGTTTATTATATTTAAGCGACTATTCGGTCATCCATATTTAGTTTTTGTTGCCCTAAGCAGCCCATTTGTGTCAACAGTGGTATAGTTTTACCGTGGTTTCTTTTTTTCTGTCAAAGTTACTTACCAAACCACGAAAACAGTGCTTATAACTACTGGAGAAAGTAAACAAGTTGCTTTAAAAGGGCAATGGTCAAATAAACTAATTTACACTTGAAAATTGCAATAGCCATGACGAAATCTTCAATCGAAAATTGTGTGACGTATTAGCGTCATTTGTGCGATTATTTCCATTTTGGTGTGTAGATAAAATGGCTGCAACAGGGTAAACACAATTATTTTTACAATAATGTGTATAACACTGTTGCAAGAACGACGTGAATATCTATAGGGTTGACACTTAAATTATAACAATGGATATTTTATGTAAATAAAAAGGTAGGACCTTACAAAGTTACATAAATTCATTAAACATGCAAGTTTATGTTATGCTGTTTAATTGTTGAATTGGAATTTAGATTATATTAAAGTGTTGTAAAATATAGAACTACGTTACTCATTTGTTCCGTGTTGAATTAACATCAAACTGTTGACATCATCACTGTTTACATTATTATTTGTCTCATATACATGTTCAGATCGACTCTGAGACAGGTAGCAACCAATCTCAGAATTTATTGCTCAGCCTGAGTTTGAGTTCAGATGTAAATTTTTATAATCTCAGATTTCCTGAGTTCAGTCTCAGGCTGAGCTCGGAGTTGAGATTTGAGCTGGGAGATTGACCTCAAGAGGTTTATAACCTCAGGCCCTGGTATTGTATTTAACATAAATATATTCTACTATCAGTATTAAGTTAATATTGGACTGATGGTAACCATAAAGTCATTTCTTGAAACAATTATCATCCGCTTTATTATGTCATGCGTAAGTACATTCGACTCTCAAAGCGGTTAAGTACTGAGGTTCGACGAGTGAAGTCATCCTCTGTGTATAGAATGTTGAATACTGCTCAAATGAAGTCTGAAATACAATTATCAGTCGACCGGTTACTAAGTCATCGAGTGCACGCGGCTCGAACCGGCCAAGTACAGGATTATGGTAAATATGATAAAAGCGAACCCCGTCTACGCGTGACTGCTTTAATACCGCGTCGTTTAGGTTGGTTGAATTTTCCATGCCGACTTTGACACAAAATAAATGAGATGTATCGTTAATTATTCATAATTATTAATTATTGACTACAACGCTTTGCTAGCCTAATCGCCCATGGTCGATCAAGAAGCATAGCGTATTGGAGCGAAAGTGGGTTCCGATGAAAATCGAAGCTAAAATATTTTTTATATAAAATTTCTGTAATAATCTGCAAGTGAACAACACTATTTTATATGTGCAGATATATAAATATATTTTTATTAATGAAATTATTTGTTACAATATCTACTGGTTGGTTTTGTTACACGCCCATGTGTCATACAAAAGGTTGCAAAATTGTATATTATTATAGATCCTGCACCAGTTTCTTTCATGAAATGTTTATCGTATGTAGTTTTATCATTTTATAATTCTATTTTTTTTTATTGCAGGCGATGCCCCTATTCTAGTTAAAAATGAATCAGTGACAACAAATGTCACAAATGCCACGGACATTTTAGGAGCGGTAGAATGGGTTGTTGACGGCAAATATGGTACATTTGGTTGCAACTGTTGTACTGCCATTCAAAGACCGGTCTGGATCCAGCTGAATCTGACGAAACCTTATCTTGTGGAACGAATTGTTCTATTAGGACGCACGGATGAACGTTTGTATATTAGAAATTTGTATAAAATACATGTTAACATTCTTAACGAAATGCATGCTTTAGCAGTCGGTTAAATTCATGTACATATCGACAGAAACATATCCGTATTATGTTACTTGTTATTTTTCCAAATCCGTATTACTACATGAGTGCTAGCCCGTTTAATGCCCGAAATAATTTTTGGCATATTAAGATTCCATCATAGGCAGTTATTTAGACGGTGAGAAAATCGTAAAGCGTTGATTTCATGCAGTATGCTTGGCCAGATATATTGACAATTCCGATTGATAACCGACTGTTAACATGCCTTTTTGATTCCGCAAGCAACATCTCTTTAGAACACATAACCAACAAACAGCATCACACACAGATCCACTACTTTGCTAAATCTTAAAACACAAAACGAACGATATTTCGAATAAAAGCGAATAAAACTTGGTCTTTCATTAAACAATTTAACATTCCATTCATGATATTTAAATGTTTGTTTTTCTTCCCCACTGCGTCTGATTTATATTTGTATTTAATTTCAATGTATGTTCTTACGCACTTTACGAAAACATACTGTGTACCATTTATGTCATTGTATTACTATTTTAAACAATATTAATGAGGTGTATAAATATTAATTTAAGTTTTAAAGTTAAGTCGTACAATTTATATAATAAAAAGAATATTACGCTAGTCAATTGTTTCAAGAATATGCGCCAGTCTCCTGTCATACGTCATTAATGTCTACACAAAAACTCGACTGATACAATTGGCGAGCATAATATAACGTACATATATCAAATATTTTAAAACAAATCAATATGAATGTATGAATGATATATGTATATATGTCACAGACAGTTTATTTTTTCATCATTTGCAACTGAACCTAAAACAATAATGTTTTTTTTGTAGCATCCTCGCAATTTGGCGAAATACATGTGTCTGTCGGAAATAACGAAGGGTCTTTCGAAGATAAAGAATTTACTTTCCTGAATAACACGGTAAAGACGGCGGTGTTCAATAAACCTATTGCAATAGAGGCTGTCCGAGTTTCTGGATGGAGAGGAAACGCTCAGAACAACTACATGACCATATGTGAGATAACGGTGTATCGCCAAAACGGTAATTACATTTAATGCGTACAATAATTTGAACTCGATATGTATGGAGGGGATCACCACCAATATAATTTATAAACTACAATAGTGCACATGTTAAATTTGCACATACACTATTCGGGAAAGCTCAATGGTACATGTTACATTCCATATACAAAAGCATTAACATGCTCACCAAATTATGACTGTAATTGATGCCCATGACCGACCTCATTAAACGAAACAATATTTGGATGTTATAAGTGTCAAATATGACGTATTTGCTCACCGATAACTAAACACACATATACTGTTTCATTAGCTTACGCTTTTTGCACAACACATTTAGGCGTACACTGTACACGTTTGTGTTAGACACGTTTGCATATGACTCTTTTTAAAATCAATTACTTCGGTTTTCGGGGCCTAAATGGGTGTTTTTGTTGCCGAAAGTTAAAGCGTACTGTCGAGGATTTTGAATTCATATTAAATGTTATAAAAGTTCTATAACCGTGATAGAATTTCTTCAGAAAAATGTCAAAAGTAGCGGATCATTAACATGTGAAAGCGTGTCCACAATAACGGAAGGTACTTTACAGACATATTAAAAACACTGGATGATAATTCGGATAACCACAATATTGCACGTTAATTCATCGGTCCATGTCCAACTTTCCTGCCAAACAATTCGCACAAAGGCAGTCATAATTTGCGTGTAGTTGCATAAAAATAAAAAAGATGTACATTGGAAAGCGAAATTGCTCTATATCCAATTATCCGACAATAGTAGTTCATTTTAATTACCGTTTAATTCTGAATACGAATATATTTCATTTCATCTCTAACAGTTAACATAATTTGCCTGGTCTCGGCTAAGCTTGGTTCACGTTCAAAGACGTATTGTATATATACACTAGGACAATATTCGTTATTTGTTAACAGTCTTCTGGTCAATGATAGAGATTTCGTCGCAGGAAACCAAGATTTACATTTGTCATAAACATATACTGGTTGCACTTCTGGATATGACTTTTATAATTTTGTGGTTTTGTCGAACCTATCACAATACGATGAATTCTGTCTAATTATTCGGATGTAACAAGCTCTGGCTTTATATATCTTACCCCATTTGTTAATATCTATATTTATTTAAAACTCTTCACAGAGTTGAAAATGGTAAAGGTTGATGTTCATCTGTCGGTACAAAGGTATTCCTCAGCACATAAGAGGGCTATGTATTTAAAAATCTATGACAGATCGTTTAAATGGCAGAGTAATAATATGAGTGCAAGAACAGTACACTTGGGATACCCAAGAGTCTACGTTTACACTGTTTGAGTTCTATCCCATGACAACGACTCTCATCGATAGTTTTTCAAGAAAGAGGCCATCCGAAAGAGAACCATTCATCCCATTGGTACATAATGTATGTCGACAATGTTTATGTGGGACCTGCAATTGCGCTTTCCAATGTTATATTCAAGACCGCAATATCGAACAAGATGGACCATATTGTTTAGACCATTAAGTTGCTCCTGTGCACAATTTCGATGGATGTTTTGACATTTCATCTGGTCGTTTAGCGTTTAATTTGATGTGCTTTTGAAATTTCTCTTTCTGCTGCATTTGTATGGTGTTATGCTTAAAACCATTATATGGTGTTGCCTGTTTTAAGTATATACCTTTCGAACTACCACTGCAAATGTCTACAAGATTTGTGTAGGAATTCGCGAAGCTCATAATGAAATGTTACCACAGTTATAGGGCAATGACATCAGGATATAAACATGTAAAAGAACTTAACGAGTTAAAATACGGCAAAATGCTTAATTTAACCAAAATATATGCTACTAATATGATATTACAGCAGTGTGATTTATAAAACAAGATTGATATACAATCGTAAGTATCAAACGAAATCGAAAACAAAGAAACGTCGATTTTGGTAAAGAACACAATGAGCATTATCTCACAGTCATATGTTTAAAACAAATGAAAGTATATTCCAATGCATATTTCCTTTTTTTTTATTTTTAATTGTTGAACAGTCAGTAGATCTTAAATGAGCATATTCTTCATATAAATACATTGTTTTCTTCTCTGTAACATGTACATATTTTAAATATCAAGCATGGCTTTCTATGAAATCAACATCATCATATATTAATTTCTGTTTTATATACGATTTTTGTGTTACGAAGGGAACTTTTATATGAGCAAAGTCCTATATTTCGGAATATTGATTGAACATGGTTGCAAAATGGATGTATATAATAGCAATCTTTAAGTATTTTTTGAAAGTTCTATGTCACGACAGTGCAAGCATAGCAAAAAATCATGAACCATCAAAGTAAATAATGTTTCGTTCGCTCAAATAATTTTGTGAATTAGTTTATATTTAAGGCAAACGTTAGTATTCTGGATTGTGTTATTAATAAACTGATTTCCAGCTTAATTATTTGTTGAAGACTCTCTTCCAGTAATAACAAATGCATACGTTTTCACATCTGTGCAGAATCAGTATCTGTTTCATTTGTTTATCATTCAAGTTTTGGATGTTTGATTTTTTGTTAAAGGTGCATTGGATACTCTTTTACATTAAGGTTTTAAAAGATTCAATTAACTGTAAGTTAAAAACTTTTGGAATTGATCCTTTTTTAAGTTTAACTCGGCAATCCAGTTTGAATGTTATGCCCCCACAATCAATGATGGGGGGCATATAGTGTTTCCCCTGTCCGTGGGTACGTACCTATGTACGTGTGTACGTATGTTTGGATGCTTGTCCGGACAATAACGTTGTCCAACATTGGAGGATTTTCAAATAATTTGGCAGAAATGTTAAGCATAATAAGTCGGTGTGTCGTGCGCAAGAACCAGGGCCCTAGGTCCAAGGTCGAGGTCACACTTAAAGGTAAAATGTCAAATATAAAAAATTAAGCCACATACACTGTCCGGAGCATACATTTGTCCAGCATGGAAGGAATTTCAAATTACTTGGCACAAATGATAAGCATGGTGTGACGGTGTGTCGCGGGCAAGATCCAAGTCCGTAGGTCCAAGGTCAAGGTCATACTTAAAGGTAAAATATCAAATATGAGACTTTAAACCATAGACCCTGTCCAGAGCATAAGTTTGGCCAGCATCGGAGGATTTTCAAATAACTTGGCAGAAATGTTGAGCATAATGAGATGGTATGTCGCGCACAAGGACTAGGGCCCTAGGTCCAAGGTCAAGGTCACACTAAAAGGTCAAATATCAGATATAAGATTTTAAACTATGGACTCTGTCCGGAGCATAAATTTGTCCAGCATTGTAAGATTCTCCAATAACTTGGCAGAAATGTGAAGCATAATGAGACGGTTGTTCTAGCGCAAGAACACTTAAGGTGAAACGTCACATATACGTATTAATGCTATAGACACTGCCCAGAGCATACTTTCGTCCAGCATGGGAGGAATTTCAAATAACTTGGCTCAAGTGTTAAGCATGGTAGGACGGTTTGTCGCGCTCAAGAACCAGGTCACTAGGTCCAAGGTCAAGGTCACTTAATGGTCAAAGGTCAATTATAAGAATTTAAGCCATATACCCGGTCCGGAGCATAATTTTGTCATGCATGGAAGGAATTTCAAATAACTTTGCACAAATGTTAAGCATGGTGAGAAGGAGTGTCGCGTGCAAGAAATTGGTCCCCAGGTCCAATATCAATGTCACATTTAAAGGTCAATTTCAAATATAAGAATTTAAGCCATAGACCATGTCGGGAGCATAATTTTGTCCAGCGGAGAGGGAATTTCTTAAGCATGGTGGGAAGGTGTGTCGCGTGCACGAAATAGGTTCCTAGGTCCCATGTCAATGTCAAACTTAAGGGTCAAAGATTCCATGTAATAATATAAGCCATACACCCTGTCTGGAGCAATATTTTGCAGCAGGGAAGTATTTTCAAATAACTCGATAGAAGTGATAACCATTATAAGACGGCGTGTCACACACAAACACTATGTCCAAGGTCAAGGTAACGCTTAAAGGTCAAAGGTCAAATATAAGAATTAATACCATGTCCGGTGCAGAATCTTGTCCGGCATGGAAGAATTTTCAAATTACTTAATAAAGGTGATAAACATTATGAGACGGCATGTGGCGTGCAACTACCATGTTTTTCTTTCTAAATTGAGAGACTATTGGTTTCTGTTGCTTAACCATAGGCTGTTAGAAGTATAGTTAATTCTTTTTATGTAAGAGAAACCTTTTTAAGACCTTTCTTGTACTTTCTTGAATCTTATACATTTTTGTTTTGTAAGTATAATGCTAACTTGATTGTTTATCATTTGTGAATTCTTCAAGATATGTTGAGTATTTGCAGACCATTTTTTTCATGAAGACTTACTATGTTTAGTCACATTTAGGCAATGTATATTAATGTAATAGTGTAGTGTATGCCTTACATATATAGTCATATATGCGATAGATAAGTACATTATAAGTGAAAATCCATAAGTTACACATATACTAACTTAACCTTCTTGAAAGCCAAGAATATCATTGTCATGACTTATATCACAGTTATTGCAAACGTTCCTAGAAGTAAAACATAATACAATGATTCGTAATTTCAAATGTTATTTCTCTTTTTAACGTTTTGCATTCTTGTCGGAAGATTGTGTTTTCTTCTTTAACTTATCTAAATTTTTAAGTGGCGATCTTCATGTTAACTTTAATTAAATTTAGTGTCTTGCGCTTGTTCGGCGTAGAAGAAGCAGACGATTTGGGCTTTGAATGAATAGTATCATTAATTGATTTTTCCACGGGTACTGTGATTTTACAACCAATGTCGGAATGAGTTTTGTATACATTGGAATTTTATTTGGATTCACGGCACAATCAGACTTGTTGTGACAAGACATTTTGCAAACCTAGTCATTTGAGAATGTATTGAATTTGTGTCATCTCCAAGGCATATCAGAAAATTCATGGATTAAACTGGCAATGGCCTGTCCATTATGTAGGACACGTCCAATAAACTATCCAATCGACATTATATTCTAGGGGTGTTTCTCGGGGGTGGTGGTGGGGGATGTTTTGAAAATGCATACTCGTTTACCTCCAGAACCTGTTTGTTTGCCATAAATCAGAAGGTTGTCCCTCCTCATTCAAAATATGACCATTTAACGTTAAGGTTCTTGTTATAAACAGAAAGAGAGATATAGTCTTTACCCATTCCTTTATAGTGTTTTCACCATCGAGTCTGTCTAGGTTGGTGTTCAGGACTCAGATAGTGCGTTCCCTCAGCCGGACCCGATTGCTCAATTTGTCAACATACTTTCGCCACATTGTACCTACCATTTGTAATTCTGTAATGTGGGTTGGTTCGATGCGTTCAGCTACTGCATCATATAACTCTCGTTTCTCAACCATAAGGCCTTGTATAGCATCATTCCTCGAAAGAAACAGTAATGGCGGGCCGCCATCTTTGTACAGTTGTACTTGACCTTTGTATATGTATTTTCTTGTTAATGTTTCAGATTGTATCAATTATTTTAATACTATTCCCTTATAAAACGAAACATTGTGTCAATCGTTTATATATGAAATCGAATATCTAGCTTTATTCGTATTTAATATAGGATTTTAAAGATTGCAAAATACACAGCCTCGGTTTGTGACGCTACGTGTATTCATTGACGTATTATATGTATTATATATAAATATATATATTATATTAGCTCTCCTTATTGTCCTGATAGACAATTGTTAAAGCGTAGCGTCTGCTTTTAAAAAATAGCCCTGTCATGTGCTTGTAGATCGTCATCGGCGTCTTGGTTGCATACAGTTGATATTTAAAGATTGTTTACATTAAGCATTCCACCATGTCCTTTATTTTTAGCTCCCCTGAGTACAAAGTGCTCATGATGAGCTTTTGTTATAACCCGTTGTCAATCGTGCGTGCGTGCGTGCGTGCATGTGTGTGTGCGTGAGGGCGTCGACAACTTTTAATTTTAACAACAGCTCCTCCTTAACCGCTTGGCAGATTTTCACCTAACTTCACAGGAATCATCTTTGGGTTGACCTTTCTCAAGTTGTTCAAATCTTTCCGGTCCGCTGCATATGTAGGTCACCAGAGCTAAAAATATATTTAAAAAGGGAACATTTTATCCTAAGAAACCGCTGGACTCAGAGCATTCATATTTGATATGTGACATCCTCTAGTAGTCCTCTACAAAGATTGTTCAAATGATGCCCCTGGGGTCAGAACTGGCTACGCCCCATGTTCACATGATTTATAAAGACTTACATAGCAAAATGACTTTAAAAATTTTCTCTTCTGAAACCGCAAGGCCGAGAGGTTTCATCTTTGGTATGTAACATTGTATTGTGGTTCTGTACAAAGATTGTTCAAATGATGTCCCTGGGGTCAAAACTGCCTACACTCCGGGGGTCACATAGATTATATATACCTAAATAGCGAAATGACTTTTAAAATCTTCTCTTCTGAAACTGCAAGATCCAGAGGTTTCATATTAAGTATGTAACATTGTAAAGATGTCCTCTATAAAGACTGTTCAAATAATGCCCCATGAGGTAAGAACTGGCCACACCCTGGGGGTCACATCGTTTATATAGACTTAAATAGACTAAAATGATTTTTAAAATCTTCTCCTCTGAAACTGCAAGGCCCAGAGTTTTCATATTTGGTATGTAGCATTGAATAGTGGTCCTCTACAACGATTGTTGAAATGATGCCCCTTGCGTCAAAACTGGCCACACCCCGGAGTGGGGGAAGGTCACATGGTGTATGTTTATGACTTTAAAAATCATCTCCACTCAAACTGCAAGGCCCAGAGGTTTTATATTTGGCTGGTAATATTGTAGAGTTGTCCTCTACAAAGATTGTTCAAATGATGCCCCTGGATTGAAAATTGGCCACACCTCGGGCGTCACATGGGTTATATAGTCTTAAATAGCAAAAGGAATTAAAAAATCTTCTACTCTGAAACCGCAAGGCCCAGAGGTTTTGTACTAGGTATGTTACATTATATAGTGGTTCTCTACAAAGATTGTTCAAATAATGCCCCTGGGGTAAAAACTGGCCACACCCCGGGTGTCATACTTTTTATATGGACTTAAATAGCAAACCGACTTTAAAAATATTCTCCTATGAAACCGCAAGGCCCAGAGGCTTTGTATTTGGTATGTAACATTGTGTAGTGGTCCACTACAAAGATTGTTCAAATGATGCCCCAGGGATCAAAACTGACCATGCCCTGGGGTTACATTTTCTATATAGACTTAACTAGCAACATGACTTTAAAATATTCTCTGAAACCGCAGTGTTTTCGTATTTGATATGCAATATTGCATAGTGGTTCTCTACAAAGACTTTTCAAATTATGACCCAAGGATAAAAAGTGGTCATGACCCGGGGTGTCACATGATTTATATAGACTTATTGGCAAATGGGCCTTACACATTTTCTTGTTGAAACCGTAAGTGGTCCTCTACAATGATTGTTCAAATGATGTCCCTGGGGTAAAAATTGGCCACGGCCTGGGGGTCACATGGTTTATATTCATTTTAAATAGCAAAATCACTTAAAAAATCTTCTCCGAAATCGTAAGGCCCAGTGGTTTCATATTAGGTATGTAAAATTGTATAGTGGTCATATTGTTCAAATTATGCCCCTGGGGTAGAAAGTGGCCACGCCCTGTGGGTCACATGGTTTATATAGACTAAAAAAAAAACTTTGAAAATGCAAGGCCCAGATACGTTTAGTGCCAATTTGCCCTCTTGTTATAAGCAATTATGATGCCTTAAACTCAGGTGAGTGACCTAGAACCATTATGGCTCTCTTGCTTTTATTTTTAGAAGGCATTTTCCTCTCAGATGTTGACATAATAACGTAAATTTTCCCATTCCTTTCTATTCGGTAATACATTTTCCCACTGAAATTTTGACTGTCAAACATAATTTTTTACTTATTTGTATTTATAAATAGGTAAATTGTCTTCGGTTCATTATTTCTATATAATTACGGTTTCAAATCGGAGTCGATTAACGCCATGTTGAGATAAAAAGTCCAGGGATGTTTAAAAAAGACATAACTAGTAATGGGTTTTGTATTGAGATTAAGATAAAACATATTTCCATATTTCCTTCACGTGTTAGTTTCTTATGTGTGTGTTAGATGATGTCGCTGGTTCATGTTTAAATGTCTGTTGGAGAAGGTTTTCGCTACCATTGTGAGACTTTACGGTGTATGTATCATGGTCTATGTGAGGACGTTTGAAGTCAACGGCACTATTTGAGTTGGGAACTTCTCAACAATGAAATAATAACTCTAATAAAATCTTTTCTATTTCACTTTACATGCAGAATATGAAGAACTCCGTTACATGTATATAGATGTCGTATTGGCTTTCGCATTTGTTTTGGTCATTTGTAGGAATTGCTTTGTGTCAATATCTTGCTTTTGTCTGGGCTATATCGGTAGGAACTAGAAAAATAGCCCACTATTATGTTTCCAGTATGTTTGCTTGTAATACTGTTACACATTGAATGCATGGTCCATTAAAGCGTGGACATGAGGTTGAAGGATTTGATAGTTTTCGTTCATAGCTTCTAAATTAAAAAATATCACAATTTAGACTGTTCATGAACAGCATATCCACACACTATTCGACATCTTTATTTAATGGCAGTTTTACTTCAAATGAGTAAACGCGACTGGTGGCTGCATTAACTACACTCATCACATGTCCAGGGACCAGGCCACATACGAGTCACACAGACATATCACATAGAACACAGGGCCAAATTGTTTTGTCATAAAGGTTGGTTCAATGACGTTAGCGATGAATAGCAACAGTTACCAATAGGACTTGTGTAGTTGAGAAAATGTGGTTGGTGTTTGCTACAAAATACTCATCGAGCGGATTTTGTAATGTATTTATGCGTATATTTCATAGTTATTGAAGTTTATCATACTTCTTACAAATTGGCAATGACACGATTTGAAAGTATAACGTATTTGTAAAGAAAGTAAATTAATTAACCATAATTTCGTGGGCGGTCTTTCCCAAGACAGTTTTTGACCGGTTTGTACCCTAATTTTGTTAATTGTTGCTTTGTAAAAATGCCGTCTGTCAAAACTTACTATGTTCGATGCGCATTAAAATTTCAATTAAAAATCTTTCATTTCTATTATACATATATTCAAGCTATTTATTTGGTATTTAAATTACACTAACAACGCGTGTGTTTAATTAAGGTGGGTGTGAACAATGTAGCACACAACATTACATTTCATTCATTGTTTACTAATTGTAAGTTGTTGTCTAAGTTTGGTGGTAGCCCCCTCCAGTAAAAGTTAAAGTTCAAACGTTGTATAACCGATATGTACAACTAGCTCAGTTTAGCATTACAAAATACATAATGAGCACACACAGGGTTAAATGTTTTGTCCATTTGATGGTACACTCATGATCATGTTTTAATATCGTACTTTAAGCAGATTATCCATCTGATCGATACGGAGCAAATTGCACTGAAAACTGTTTTTGTATGAGTGGGAAGTGTGACAGTATAAATGGACGATGTGATGTGGAAACATGTCAAGACGGATGGAGAGGAATTTCTTGCAATAATAGTAACTTTCATAGTGATGCATACATGCACACTAAACTTTGCTACACTTGCAATTAAAACATAAAACATACAATGAATAAAAAAAATGTTAATGACAAGAATTTCAGGCTCTTTGTATTATTCGCTAGCTGTTAACAACACAGTCTTATGTCCTGATATGTGGACACATTTTTGTAAGTATATCTATATTTGTTTGTCTTGTTTTAGTTATAATTTCGGATCAATAACGAATTGTGAAAATGTAAGTGGATGCCAAATTATCAAGCGAATAACATGGATTGTTTTGTCGAAATACAATACCAAAACGAATATATTACACGTGAACATGGTCTGTAATATTCTCAACTTATGCAGGGTGCGATGAGAGATATTTTGGCTTCAACTGCTCCAAACAATGTAGTTCCAACTGTCTATACAATGACGTCTGCAATCACGTAAATGGTCAATGTCCTAATGGGTGTGCAGAGGGATACGACTTCGCTAACGATACAACGTGTTCGACAGGTACGCATCCCAGTCAATAGTATTTAGTCGTCTATGTATATGTTTGATGTGCCACATTTAACAAGAAATGTCTATACAACGATATCCGGCGTTTATGGCATTTATGAAACTAACCTTAATATAACGTAAAACGAAAATACATATGGTTAAACTAATCATACTCCTTAGTATACATTACATGTTTGGCACATGTCAACAGGCAACACTTAACAAACAATAGTAATTTAATTACATTATTTGTTTGTTATAGAACTATTATGCATGCATAGCTAATCCGTTTGCTCGTCAATAACTTCATGAATTTAATGAAATGCATCGATATAAAATTTAAAATTAACGGTTAGATAAGTTCAACGAATTGTGTTTTTCGGGGTCCTAATTAGTCATGTAGACACTTAAAATTCTTATATGCATTTAGTAGTTTTGTTTTCCAGTAGCACTCAGTGCCTCTCAGCCATTCTACATGTACAAGCCTTTTAATAGGAAGAGTTGAACGCACTCGAATAAATGTATTGATTTAATACAATCAATGAGATCTTTTGGACGTACTAAGACAATTGCATTGAATTTTAAAACATCACACAAACTCAATAATTGTGAAGTGTGTGTGAATAAGGATGTTCATTTTATCTACAACAGTGGCTCGCAATCAGATATCAGAAAATGGTCAAACATATAGAATTAAACATATTAATACAATAATATGTAACATCGTTTATGCTTTCAGCTTGTCAACCAGGATATTTTTTCGTCAACTGCTCCAAAAATTGCAGTACCTATTGTCGACACAATGACGTCTGCAATCACATAACTGGTCAATGTCCTAACGGATGTACTACTTTTCTATAGATAAAACGTGTTCTAAACGTAAGTGTCCCAGTAAATATAGGTTAATATAGTTTTATAATAATACAAATCTCATATATTGCGTTAACAAGCCAAGACGAAAATATAAAACAATTTCATATTATTTTGCGACATATTAAAACCATACATTTTCCGTGAAATTAATTTTTAAAACCTTACGTTATAACATATATGCAACGTTACATTATTTGCATGTATTATAGGTAAGTCGTTATTAGTTTAGGAACATTGTGGGGTATTTTCAAGCAATCGATTATTTGCATTTATTCATTGGCAGCTACTTGTCCTTACCTCAATTGTGTCTGCATTATTTATTAGCATTATATTTGATTTAGTATGTTGTAATAAATAGAACACATGCATCAATGATGAAATGTACAAAATAACTCTTAGTCAGATATTTAATACTTTGTTGAAATTTTTTAGGATATTACTTTATATAATACGATATAATATTATCTATTAATTCACTGTTATATAGAGTTGGTAGAGTACAGTACAGTTCATACATTATATTACAATATTTACGTACATTTTTAGTGAAATTTTCCACTACCTTTTCAATGCTATTTTATAAGCATCACTCTTCTGCAAACACGATTGTTTTATAGATGTATGTTATGTTCGTCTAAATCAATTTATTTCTAAATAATATTTAATGGTTTAAGGATATTTCATTTTATCAAAACAAATAACTCGGATTGTGTTGCCGGAATGGATTGTCAAACATGTTATATTAGGCGACATTTGAACATGTAATGTATAATTGTTTAATAATTCAGCGTGTCAACCAGGATATTTTGGGCTCAACTGCTCCAATCAGTGTAGCGCAAATTGTCGACACAATGACGTCTGCAATCACGTAAATGGTCAATGTCATTATGGGTGTGCAGAGGGATACGACTTTTCTAACGATACAACGTGTTCGACAGGTAAGCATCCCATTCAAAAGCATTTGTTTGTTTTAAAAATGTACATTTAAGCTGCACTTTTAACTAGAAATATATATAAAGGTACGAGTTTATTTAGCGCCGTGCATTATTATTCTGTTCAGATGCATTTATTTCTATATCAAACTTTTTAAACAATTCATCGACAACGCTCGGCATATAATTGCATTTTCATTAGTTTATATGTTCGATATTTAAACATATTAGTTAGCTCACACATTCCGACGCAGTGCCATAAATGGTAGATATCGATATACAACGTATAACAAAATGAACGCACGAACAACGCACGGTCTCCACACGATACGCTTGCGGACATCGTACTTTGCATCTACGACACGTTTACGGGCAACGGGCTTACGATTTAAAAAAAAGTAAAAGCTACGGCGCCCGTAACTCCTTACGATATCGTACGAAAATCGCACGGCTTTCACAAGAAGCATGCACGGAAAGGGAATTGACGGGCGTCGAAGTCCAAATGTAAACTAGGCATAATGGATGTTGCTCCGGATTACATTCAACTTTTGAATATTTCAATTGTAATTAATTGAATCAGTTATCTCTTTTATTATTTTTACAACTGCTATGCTATGAGCTTAATGTTTATTACGTGTACCTGTATTGTTAGTAATCTGGGCCACGACTGTGTTCCGGGCGGCCTAACCGATTTAAACCATGAATGCGTTACACTGACCGTTCAGAGGAGATTACCCCAGTTTTATTCATAATTCTTTTTCTTTAATTGTGTGTTCGTTATGTGGTTTTTGGTTTGTGCTGTGCTGTATATGGAATCGGTCACATGCATTTCAAAAGGACGGTGTGCTGTTAAAATAATTCTCTCCTACTGATGCAGCTGCAGTTTCATATGGTTTATATTTGTATTGAGTTATCGAATGGTATTGTCTATAATACAATTACTAACATGTTGTGTAAACATGAGATGTAGTATGAAACATATCAAAATTATACGTAACATTGTTTATACTATCAGCGTGTCAACACGGATATTTTGGCCTCAACTGCTCCAAACAATGCAGTGGTCATTGTCTTAGCAGTGCTGTCTGCAATCACACAACTGGTCAGTGCCCGAATGGGTGTGCAGATGGACACGACTTCATTAACGACACAACGTGTTCAGCACGTAAGTATCCCACTAAAGTTTAATTGTTAATAGTTTTATGTAGCAATATTATAAGTCACGTGGATAATGATGCACAAGTCAGGAAATAAATTACTTGAACATAATTTTAAGAACGTATTCAACTCATAAAGGACTTTCGTAAGAATAATTAAGCGTATTTATACCAATATTGTTGACTATGAGGTAGCCCTTAAGTTGATTTAGACAGCTGCACTAAAAACGAATACGTACTTAGGTAAAAACAAGTTATTCAATTTTAGACTTTTATTTAGATATCGGAGAGATAATTACATATAAAAGAATATAATTCAATGTAGCATGTACACATAATAATCCAGTAACATCGTTTACACATCCAGCTTGTCAACAAGGATATTTTGGCTTCAACTGCTCCCAACTATGAGGTCAATTTTGTCGAAGCAGTGATGTCTGCAATCACATAACTGGTCAATGTATTGATGGGTGTGCAGATGGATACGACTTCACTAACGATAAAACGTGTTCAAGACGTAAGTTGCCCGATAGCATAAATTATTTAAGAATTAAATAGTATTTTTCTGCATTTCATCCGTGTATGAACTTTCGGGAAAGTATGTCTAATTTGCATAAACGCTGATGGCGTTTATGAATCAATTAGGCGTTATTTTCCCGACAATTCATACACTGATGAAATGAAGAACAATATTATTCCATTCTTATCATTACAACAAAAAGTGGACATTAACTTTACTGTCTAAGGGCCGCAACTGACGTGTAGCCTCCTGCGTAGCAATCACAGTTTTAGTTTCGGTTTCATTTTCGTCGAACGGCATTTCTAATATCTCGTCAGGCATTTAAAATCGCTCTGGATCATTTTGGAGTGGACGTTCTGGTAAAAACAATTCAAATTTCCTAATATGCGTTAACAATTTCATCTTCTGCAACACCGGCAAGCGATAAATCAGTCAATAGTGTACACATCGTAAACGTTCGCGCAAAACCATGACGCCATTTGGCGAATATCAAATGAAAGAAAACATCGTAAAGGTTCGTGCAAATCAATGACGTCATTTCGCAAATAAAGAATGGAAAAGTAGTACGGTCATGAATAATAACGAGGTAATTTGCTTACCCAACCGGTTCGTTGGGGTATGAATGACAGGTCACGTAGACGGATTATCCAATCAGAATGCAGCATTTATTTGAAAATGCAAACAATTGTAATTATGTCTGTTTAATAAAGCGAATGATGTTATTTGAGATGCGGGTGTTGGAAGTAGATATTAAATTCGTCTATATTTGTTGTTGTTTCTGTTAAGCGGATGGTTATTGGATGTCGTTTGTCCAGGACTGACATATAATGGTTTTTTGATTTGGAAGTATTAATTTGAATCCTCATTTTGGTACTTAGGTAAAATATACTTCTAAAACACGTTAAACGAATGTTAGTACATCAACGGAAATATTTGATACGGATCACGTTATAACAGAAATAAAACTAAAAGAAAAAGAGCCAATGTATATTGCCCATCATTATTCGGATTTGAATATGCTTGTAGATGTATTCTTCTACAAGTAAATGTGTTCACGCCAACTTGGATGAAATGTTTGGTCATCATGAACAGATATATGAATTGGATTTGTTAATTATCGACTAATGACCAAGTTTTTTCACCTCATTTGATGAGATTATTTAATAGCCCGACACAAGATTTATCCAGCCTTACGGTATTTAACAATACCTAGGACACACTATTAATGAAATTTGTAATAATAATGAATCATATGAATAATAGTAATCATTTTATATATAATAGTTATTCGTAATCATATGTCGGAAGATATTGTTAAAACATGTGAACATGTTACAAACTTAAAAAACAACAACAACATGATATGTACACTGTTTGCACATTCATCCTGTCATTCAGGATATTTTGGACCCAACTGTTCCATACCATGCAGTCATTGTCAAAGCGGTTATGTCTGCAATCACGTAAATGGCCGATGTCCTAATGGGTGTGCAGAGGGATACGACTTCACTAACGATACAACGTGTTCAACACGTAAATATCGTAGAATAACATTCGACATTTAAATACGCGTTATCCCATCTATAAGTTACAAAATACTATACACACGACTTATGTATTATACTGTTTTTAATAGGAAAAATATTGCAAATGCCGTCTCAACAAATCATTAAATATAGTGTGTCATCAGACGATGTACCAGTCGGTCCCCAGTGGGTGCCTGTTTATCATCTGTAACATAATTTGCTTTCAAAAGTTGTGCACATATGCCTCCAAGATTAACTGACGTGTCAACATTTTCAAATTGTCATAACCACATATTGTGTTGTCAGAGAATTAAAATTACCTGGTTCGTTATTTTTAAATAATAATTTCCTTTAATATTACTACTCGAATTGTCGCCTGATATTTAAAATTTCGGTAATGTTTTATATAATCAATTGTTCGATTATTCGCAGACATTGAGATATACACTAATATGACATGTATGTGGCATAAGACAGTATCGGTGAATAAACCATGTCTTTGAGTATCTAATTATGAATACATTTAAGTTGTTCATCTATCTATGGTGTTATTAAATCATGAGCTGAGTAATTCTGCCAGATAAATTGATAAATTGATAATTACAAAATACTACTACTACTACTACTACTACTACTACTACTACTACTACTACTAATAATAATAATAATAATAATGATAATGCTCGACCCCACTTCCCAGAAATTTGCCTCAACACTTGACCCCCACCTGCCCGAAATCGTCCGCAACGCTCGACCTCACAATCCCGGCGGCGACCAAGTCTGCAGTATCGCTTAAACTACTGCCCTTCATCGCTTGAACCACCTAGCATATCGCTCGACCATCACCTCTCCCAACATTGGCTATTGTCTAAAAGATACCATAGCTCTCTTACTCAAGTTTTTTTTCGATTCGATTTCGAACAATCAAAATGTGCTTAAAATGAACACCATGTAATTCGCTTAATAGCATAATAGATCCGTCATGATTAGCGACCGATTTAGAGTATTATTATGCAGTAATGCATTATAAATTTTGGGATTCTTTCTTTTATAAAACTGAAACTATTAAAAGTATTTATCCTACTAAAATTAGCAGGTTTCTCTAAATGGAATAAAATGTGCTCACTTAACCACATTGGAGGCAGTGTGCATTAAAAATACTTAGCTGCATTTTTTATGGAATTAATTTTCATTCATACATGATATACACATTTGTTTTAAAGCCTAGTTGTTTTCGTGCCTTGAAATTCTCTCATGACCGCTAGTAATCTCCAAAACTTATCATTTCATTAACCGTTTTTCAGATGCATTTAAAACCAGAAAAAAATACTTGGTGTAAAGTTTTGGTCAGTTGCAAAGGATTATGGATACATTGAAATTTTAATATAAAAGTCATACAAATGCGGTTTTAGAATGTACATATATCCCATGGGATTTTTTCTCACAGGTAAAAGTGAGGTAAAAATCCCGTGAGAAAACAAAAAATCCGAGGGGAAAATAAAACAAACCCCACGGGCAAGCCAATTTTGCACATTCATTTCACAATGAAATAAATGCAATTTCATGTCCAAATTATCAATTATTGATCACAATTTAACATTTTAACGAATATTGTATGTAGAATAGTAATATCTCAATGAAAAAGGGCACTACAGTTTGCGAAATTTCGGTTTCGCAATTATTTTTCGGTGACCTGTGTCTTGTGGCCTTAAAAAGTGTTTTGTGTATGTTTAAGCTTTTATATACACTACAACAGGAAACGGTTGTTGAATGCGGTTTATTGAAACTGCTTATAAACATAAGTTGATTTTATTTGACGACCATCATCGTGACGAGCGACTAAATCTGAATATTCACCGTTAACTTTCGGCGATCTGCGCGAAAATGTAAACACTCCACCGGACTGAACACGAGGAAAATGCCATTTATTCCAGAAAATTGTTAAATATATTGTTGCTCAAAACACATGACATAAAGTGTTTGTAAATTCAACTTATTAAGATGCAATGCCAATCACATTCATAATAAAAATACAAAATACACATACAATAGTCAAAACATTACACTAAGTCATTAATATAATTTTGATAAATACAAACCTTTTTAAAGTTGTTTATATTCTGCATATACTTACGCATTGTTTCTACTACTCGTATTTCAATGTTCTTTGTATATTCTGAACCTAAATGATCGTTTTCACTACATTTTATTATTTTTATAAGTTCATACTTGTTTGTATGGTTTTGAAGGGTAATGTGCCTTTAATATTTGCAACATCTTTAAGCGCTAATAGATATATTCGTACCACTCAGGCATTTATATGTTTTCTTAAGTTGCATTACACAGTAATGCAATAATGCAACGGGTTGATTTTACAAGAGAACTTCTACGGTAAGTATTATGTATATTATTACGAGAGTCCTACTTTAAAAAGACCGAGAGCGTTTGTTTCATGTGACCATTAAATACAACCAATTGTTTCAGCAATATATCATACCACTGGGCGAACCGAAAAGGACAGGTTGTAGTTATGTGCTGTTAAATTTTTAACATTGATTTTTCACTTAATCATGTGTAGACATATTCAATTCAAACGAGGTCGCATTTAATGTGGGTATCGAACTGATGGTAATAAAAAGTGAACCATACTGTTTATATGGTATTTTGATTCTCGACGGCTAATTTTAACTGGAAGTTTGCTTCCAGTCATTTGGTGATTGTGCTCCGGTGTGTAAATCTAGTAAACCTAGCGTAGAAAGACTGTTGGAAAGAAACTACAAGCATATTCATTATGAGTGCAGTTTCGCTTAAAAGGAATCACTTGACTGAATGTACCGGTATTACAATGTAAAGTGAAAATTTCCACATTTAAACTAGAAAATGTTCTTCTTATTCAATTGTATACGCCATCATTATAAAAAATATTTTTATAATACCTACAACTATATGTTCAAGCTAGTTATACAATGACAACGGAATTACATACATGCCAATTAACAAATATCTGCAACATGCCAAGCATAATAATGGATAAGCATAGTAGGATTGTTAGTGCTTCGTACCCTACTGAGTCAAAAAAAAGGGCATACGATAAGTGCTCTGGATTATTTTAACTACAGTTTAAAAATAATACTTTGCAGTAATCATTGTTAACATATTAAGAATTGATTGATCGATTGATGATTTAAACAATCAAGCGGCCGTATTAAATTGAAACCGTTAACCCTCATTGTAATGAGGCATCAACAATGGATTTTAAAATGTTATGTAAACGTATATAATTCGTCGGTTTGAAATTGCGTGGTTTCTTTAAAAACGAATTTTTCGTTGGTACTTGATTTCGTGGATTTCAAATTTTGAAAAAACAAATCCACAGTTTGACATTACTACTCTGTAAACTTGCAAGTCCGTCATTAAGCCCAGATTACGTAATCATGGTCACCAAAAGATGTAATTAGAGATGCACTATCAGTTGTTGATTATGCATCAATTAAACTGTCAATTAAAATCCTTTGTTTGGACCCAGCTAGACCGTCAGCCAGCAATAAAGTCAATACACATGCAGACAAATCCCATGATTTTCGGGTAAAGCATATTGCTAATTAAACTGGTTGAAACCTGTTTTTGTTTACATCAAGACATGTCAAAGCGGATTATGCAGTCCACAGTGATTTCACACTTCCACGCATTTACCCAGACATTACCGTATATACCAACTTATAAGAGTATATAATTGGTATTTTAAAGATTGTTTTATGTACTAATTCTAACTGGACTGAAGAACTGCTTATTAGAGGAAATACCTTTCAGGAATGTATTTTTGCAGATGATTGTATATCGCTCATCAAATTTTCATTGATGAACTTTAGGTTAAAAAAGTGCCTATGTTTTGTTGCGTTATGCAATCTCATAAAAATCGTCTACAGTCTGACGCTACTGTATTATCCGTTGCCTGGATCTGATATTGTCGAATTAGGGGTCACGTTCAGATGACCTTTTTAGGAGCCAATCAAACTGTTGCCTACAAAATCTTGCGGTATAACTTCATATATAAACCACAAATACTATGCACGAAAGTAACGTGAACTTTGGATGTTTACTGACCTAAAGTACCACTATATCCATTCTTATCCCCGTTAAAAATTAACTGTAAATGGTTTATTCCCGAGGATCAGCTGGAAATGCATCACTTTCAAAAACTGTGGCCAAACGTTGCTGTGTAAAAGGCAATTTCATTGGGCGCAGCAGGGCTGATGTTTTATTGTTCGGAAGGTCATTTGAACGTGACCTGTTATACGATGTGTTCAGATCTTAACTCTGTTAGGATTTGACTTTAATGAGACTGATGCGTTATGTTTTATGTTAAACTACTTTAGATTTCCTTAACAATGGATTAAGTTTGATTAAAAGATATTATTATATGGTAAATATTTAATGATTCATTGCACACGCTATATGCTCTTTACATAGATGTCTTAATTGCTCATAGTCAGCTTAAGAAGTTGACTTGCTGGTTGGTATCCGATGCGTCATTTATTCGTCGGCACTTGAATTTGTGGTTTTGTCTATCCACGAAATCCACGAAAATTAGTGTCCCACGAATAATAATGAATTTACAGTATTGTTATAATTATTTATATTTTAGTGTCGACAATAAGAGACGAAGAAGCAACACAGGGAGCAAATAATACAGTGCTGTTAGGCGTAACAATTACCATTTCATCATTATTTGGTTTTCTCATAGTCTGCAATATATTGGTTTTGGCGATATACATAAAACGAAGAAAATGTCGGTAAGAAAAATAGGCTTTAAAGTCTGGTGATGTTCGTAAACCACTGAAGTAAACACACTGAGGTTTAAACACTTTATTTGTATTTTTTGTGCATATAAATAAATAATTTATTAATAAAATAATATCACATTTTGTAAAGAATACATATTTCATTTTCTTTTTATATGTATTGAATTAAGGTATTTTAACGATTTGCCACAATACCGATTGCCACATAATGATTCACCACAGTTCAATAACGATTCGCTACAGTTTCATACCGATTAATAAGATTTGTGGCATATTTTAGTAAAAGTGAAAGTAACTCAGGAAATACATACGACAGACTGGCACCTCCTGTGGATTCAGCTGACAACTATGAAGGTCTAGAGATGACGCCACGTGAGTTCTCCAGTGTTTTATTATTACTTAATTGCTATGCACCACGGGCCGATCTAGGATTTTGGGTTGGGGGGCGTGAACTTTTGATCGTGCTGTTAAGACCCCGTTATATTGTCTGCGGGTTGGCAGTGATCAGCTAAATGTACGTATCAAAGATATATTATACTTTTTTGTACATCATCAGCATCATTATCATCATTATCATCATTATCATCATCACCATCATCATCATCATGATCGTCCTCGTCGTCACCTGTATATCATGCACCTGTTTTGGCAATAAATTGCCATGGTTTGATGTGCCTGTCCACTAAATACGTATTTGACATTGTTATATCAGAAACATCTTTAAACATGTAAAATCCGTAGCTGACTACATTCAAACACACACGAATCAAGATGTTTTTGTATTAATCAATAACCGAAGTTTAATGGTGTCTTTTCGAAACGAATGTCATTAAATAAATCAAACGTTCACAGCCCTGTTCAAGAATTGTCTTTTTTTTTTTTTCGATTTTACTTAAATTAAAATATTTATTCGAAAAGTATAAATTTATTTTACCGTATGTGGTATCCTGTGCCTTTGGTGTATTGCATCTGACATTTTAATATTATATATGAATTTATAAAATAAAACTGTATACCACAAATAAGGGTAAATATACCCATTGCCTATAGTTTATAATTTTCACTGAACTTTGGTACCGGTACTACGATATACGCGCGAAATCAAAGGAGGCAGGCTAGGTCGGGTATGTGTTACTTAAGTTAATATGAATATTATTATCAAAAGTGAGCGAGCGAAGAGAGTGAAAAAAAAATTATCATACTTTATCCAGTTTTGACCGTTTTATATATTCCCATATATGTATGGGCCGGTAGATTTAGGGGGGTTAGGGGCGCACGCCGGGTGCACCTATACTCCTAATCGTGGGTTAATGGGCGACATACTATGACGAAAAAATTAAATATTTTACTTTAACACGATATTAGTGTATATTTTAAAGGTAATCAATGCAAACGAAATTGTATCTATGATCCGCCCATCTTCTCGAAAACTACATTAACACACGCGTTTCACGAACGTCAAATAAATCATACAAATACAAAATGACGCCAGATTAACTGATAAAAACGCGCGAATGATGCCAGCTTCATTTATAAAAGTAAAAGAATCAATATGACGTCATCTTTATGGATAATACAGTGAATAAAGAATGTAAACAATAACATACTAAAAGCATATTAAACGTAGTTATAAAATATATTATAAAATGTGGTATTATCACGGTACGTGGCGCTACATGGTGTGGACATAATTTTTGTTACGAGTTTGCTATCGCGTGTTTAAGCACCTGCATTTGACTGAACAATTTCAATTGACTTTGCCAATAATTAAAATTTTAGAATAAGCTATAGTTGAGTTATTTCTTTGTCTATGGATAACCAGACGCGTGTGGTGTTAGATTTAATTATGAAGGTGAGCTTTCATACACAACCGGCTAAGTAGTGAAATATAAAAATATACCAGTTTGGTATATACCTATATCACTCACAGTGAGGGACTTCTTTTTTATATTTTATTTGATTTGAACAATATTTAATTGTATATGTTGTCACCATTTATCCCACAGAAATACCAAAAAAGTAGTACAGATCAATAACAGCAAATGTTAAGAATACTTCTCTGAAGTGTCTTATTTTCTCTTGGAATTTCCTTAGTCGTACTGAGCCAATGAGACTAGAACAGACAATGTCTTGCGGGTACAAGTTTTACACACAAGGCATTGGAGCTTCTTTGACCAAACTTAATTTAAGCATCCAGAGTATTTATTTTATCCTTTGCACTTTATTAATTCCCGCATACTAGATCTACACTTGCACTTGTTGTTTACAGTTGCTATGAATAGTTGTCTCCCTTTGTTTACATAATTGCTGTATTTTGCGGTTCTCCAACTCCAAAATCCAACGATAATCCATTGTACCCGTAAGTAGTAACTTGCTTTCATTTAACACATACTTATATATTGTTTTGTGTGTATTTAGTCTTTAAGTCTTTATATCAAGTGACGTTAATGTCCCTTCTATTGTTTTAACTTTTGGTTGAAGATCTTGAGTTATTTTTACAAAATGGTATTAATTCTGGTATATCTATAGATGATGTAGTTTTAGTATTGTTGTTGTTTGCTGATGACATGGCCATTGTAGACAAAACGCCTGAAGAAGTACAAATCCATCTAAATAATTTATTCTCATATTGTAATTCATGGGGACTACAAGTAAATACATCGGAAACTAAAATCATGGTATTTTGAAAATGAGGGCGGTTACTAAACACCGAGCGCGGGATATTCAATGGCCAATCCATCAAATCGGTTAGTTATTTCTCCTATTTGGGTACCGTTTTTAGTTATATTGGCAATTTTTCACAACAGGAAAAACACCATTCTGGTAAAGTCCTAAAGGCCATGAACTTGTAATTGTGTAAATGTAAGGAATTTGATCTGAGTCAGAAAAACTTTTGTCAACTATTTGATGCATTTGTTACATCTATATTGAACTATTCTTGTTAAACTTGGGGCTTTAAATTGTTAAGACTGAAAATATTATATTACAATTTGTATATAACCAATCTGTTAGAGATACTTACAAAGACTGTAAAAATTGGGTCTCGAATGTTAGACAGTTATTAAATGATTATTATTTTTCATATGTTTTTGAATGAAAACAGTCAAAGTGTCAATTCATAATTGTTCATAAATGAATATAAAAGTAGAATGTTTGATTCTTTTAAACAAGAATGGTATGCAAATTTGGAAAATAGCTATGTGTTATATATCTATAGACATGTTAAAAACACTTTAAAATATGAAAATTACCTAGATATATTATCAAGATTCTTAAAACCTTATTTTTGTAAGCTTAGAGTGAGTGGATTTCCCACTCAGAATACAAACGTGAAGATATAGCCAAGACAGAATAGTACGTGAAGAAAGACATTGTTTATGTTGCAATACTCAAGACAATGAAGATGAATGTCATTTTATTTGTGCATGTAAATGTAACTCTGACATATGAAAGAAATATATACAAACTTTTTACTACAAACATCCATCAGTATATGAGTATTTACAATTACTAAACACAAGAGATAAAACCAGATTAATAAAAATATCGTTGTATGTTAAGGAAGCACTTATTCTGAGAAACTCACTTTTAAATATAGAACGGTAGGTAAATAAAACGTTCATTCTCCTTTACAAGTACATGCTAAACTTTGCTGTTGATATTGTGCACATACACTATACTGGTATGTAAAAAATATACCAACTTTAAATATATGATAATAATATATTATTTCCACTATGTTTTGTCACGTAGACTTTATATATACGATGTACCTTGTGCAAGTCTTAATAAAATATCTGTTCTGTTCTGTTCTGTTAATCACGATTAAGTATTTAAGCATCCAATGAGTTATTGTCAGAAGTGTTCAGCGTTTAATTCTCCGCCATCTTGTTTTCTTCAAATTCTCGACCGACTTTCAATCAAGTTGTGTTGTTCAATCCGAAAACATAATATAGAATACACTTTATAAGTATAAGGCCCTCCCTCCAAACAAAATAATAAATTGTTCCATTTCTGGTCTCCCAACCAACCCTTTACTTTTGCTGCCGACCCTACATACTTTCGGTCCAAATTTGTTTTATTTATTTCCGCCGATAAATATTCTAATTCATTTTACCAAACAAGGTTTTAATTGGCTATCGCGTTTCATAAACCTGATAATGATTCACTATTGCACATGGTGCATATTTTCCCAAATTGTGTCCATTTTTTTTATTGTTATTTTCTGGAATATTGAACTAAATTTACTTTCATAAAAAACCTAATCAATGTAAATTTCAGATACGCATACATAATTTCCTTGTGTGCGAAACACATATTAATCCAAATTGAATGCAAATATTCATGATACTTTTCAAAAAGTTTTATGCTGTAACATGTTAATTCCAATACATGTACATTTCGTCAATCCCATTTAAATCTACAGTTTATCCGATGCCACAAAACAACTGTCTTATTTGTTTTCACACCCTTGAGATTTCCTCTTGAACGCTAATTCATGAATGCTCTATCGACACTGCTTGCATTTTTCAGGTACAATAGTATTGATTGATGCTTTTTCCACTGACCACGTGTTTATCGTGTTACAAACTGATAGACAATGGCCCCAGCTCAGCAGTCACATCAAAGACTTTTTGAAGTAAAACCGACACCGTTGCTATGGTTATTGCTAACGGCTTGCAGATTTTAAAGACCTGGCTAATTGATGACGTTGCTCTTTCACTCTTCTCAGTTGTAATAGGTGTTATTATCAATGACTGCGTTTTTAATGGATTTTATTGTTTGTTCAAATTGAAAATATGATTGCAAGGTAATTAGATTGCAATGTTTTGTTAACAAAAAATTATGAATAAAATATAAAATAAAATATCACTAAAATTAAAAAAAACAACATGTCTGAAAAAGACTGTTACCGTGTACAACGCGCGCAGAATTTTCATAGCTGAATTTTATGGTAAAAATGTGCGCGTAATACATGAAGTACCATAATAAATGATGTATGGCTTCGTATGCACGACACTTAAATATTTAAATAATTTAAGTGTCGTGCATACGAAGCCATACATACTTTTGAAATAATCTCAATAAATGTCAGTATGAACGACACTTGATAGGGATGCAAATAATGATGAATATCAATATTTATCATAATTTGAAATTTCAACGATATGTGAAATGTTACAAACTGTAAACAATTGAGTTCTATTCCTACTGAATTGTTATTTAAATACGTACTTTATCGACACAATAAATTTAAATATTTAAATTCACATCTTTGTTATGAGCAGTATTCAGGTTATTCATAAAGTATTTTAACTGCTTAAATGTATGGGTCCTTTTAAGTGACGTCTTGCATTGAGCTCCAGTCACATTTCAGTTCAGCAGATGTCTTTTTTTAATTGACTAGTTGAAAAAATGTATAATATCATATAGTCTTATTCATTTATTCTAACATATATAGGTGTTATCATCTGATATTCTACTACTCATCGGAATTGTATTTCTGTATCATGCACAACAGTTTGGTGTTTCCGTACAAGTGCAGTACCCTGTACCCTGTGTAAACAGAATCCGTTTTATATCAACACCAACATTCGCCGGTATTTGGTAACAATCGGAATGCACATTTGCATATCTAAATATGGCATGAAGCGTGTCATATAATTTAAGTGTAAATAATAGAACATTAAATATGCCTAAAAAACGAAATGCTAAACTCATGCTACCTACCTACTGTTAACTCTACCAATATGCAGATGATCGGCTTGTCTTTCAACATGTTTCAACATATACGGAGCCACCGGAACCCTGCAACTTTATCAAAATCAACCAGATGTATTCGTCTTCAACTTTCAGAAATCAATATTGACATAAGAATTACATTGTGGTGATGATTTTAAAGGGTTTATTTTGATCAAATGACGACTTTAGTAGTTGAAAACATGCCCACTCGGAGCGCAGGCGTTTGACATACTCATTTATTAAATTGAGATAGCAAATATAAGAATAATGAAACTCCACAGACATCAGCACTAGAAAAATCCTTATTAACATCCTTATGTCTTTTATTTAAGGCAAATTACGAATTGCCCATGTTCTCATGAAGCAGGGATAGTTTTAAACATCGACTGCAGATTATAACACATTAAATGCAAACAAAAAGTATTTCATACCAAAAATTAAATATTGCACCGTATTATTGATACATAATAACATTTAGCCATATTATTGACATGCTCTCAATAAATATCTGAGATTTCTGAATATGTCTCAATATATTGCATCAATCTTCAATGTAGCCGACACACTTTAATATAATTTTCAATTCCATGCATTGACCATATTATTGACCATTGTATTGAAAGTGTATGGGCCCCTTAACTAGTGCGTATCCAGTACGGCTTAACGGGGCCTGGAAATATTTATAAAAAATTGGCTTTAACCCATTTTTGTTGGTCTCTTCGGACGTAAATGACTTCAACAAGTTGTATTATCCTTATATTGAACACTTTCGAATGTGAAACAATGTGACAAATACCCGTTGGTCATATGAGAGGGACTATAAATCGATAGGTTTTTTAACGTGTTACGTGTTGCAGCATATCAACCAACGACTGAACTTTAAAACAGAAAGTTTAATCGAAATGACATAATCATGAAGCAATTTATAATTTGCCACAACATATTAGGTATTGCATTAGATATAACTATGGAAATGCCAATGACCTGTTGAAAATCAATCATTTGTAAGAATTGATTTTCACTGTCCGAAACTAGAGCAATGGAATTATTTACAGCAAGATTTGAAGAAAAAAACAACAACAACAAAAACTAATCATTTTAAAGAAACGCCAGATAGCTTAATGACAACTCCATCTTACGTCTTTTTTTATAGCTTGGTGATATTAAATTATAGTTAATGTGTCAAAAAAACATATGACATAAACTAATAAATTCTTGAAAAATGCCCGTAATTGAGATCTTAATGGAATTTCATTCTGTGATTAAAGTGTATAATATAATTAACATTCGATCATTCTTCTAAGTGTTTAATTTTTATATGAGACCTTTTAGACGTGTTCAAAGCAATTTAATTAGGAACCAGTTATAGAACTTCTATTAGAAAGAAATATTTACGATTAAAATAAGTTTGCAACAATTCGAACTATTTAAACATTCGACACTGCGGTTAACTGAGGCATTGTACAATGTTTTCTGACGGTATAATACAAGATAGTAATCATAATCGGAGAATGTCTGCTACAAGGTAACTTTGTCCGTTGATAGTTGGTGATCATTTATTAAAATGAATACACACTACACGCCAAACAAGTACCTATTCTCTGCAGAGTCGTAATATAATACGCTTCATTCATACCCGCTACGTTGTCTATGTTTGTCTTACCCGATATTTGATCGGTTTTTTAATCGTAGTCTTGTGCTGTAAAGCAAAATCGCACGTTAAGATTCGTATTACTGTTTCGCTTCCTTGCGCTGTTAAAGTTTGTTTGTACAGTAAGTAAACGAGTAATAGCATTTTGTGTGTACGCGAGACAAAAGGTAGTAATGGATGTTTTTGATGGACAAACACTAATTTTCTTTGGATTATTTCTCAAGATATGCACCCTTAAAGGTAACTAAATCAAGTAAATCGACAATATAATGGTTATTGTTCTAATTTCAGTTATCCCATGAATAACTCAACAAATTCAAACATTAAATCAATATTTAATATTTGTAACGCAATTAACGTGACACTATGTCAAAAGAACGACGTAAAACATAGGATCCGAAAACATCTTGTAGGTCTGCTGTTAGTTCTTTATTGACTTATATTTTAAAATGTATTTATTTGTAGCCATTGTTTTACTTACTTATTTGACCTACGTCGGTATTAATTCATTGTCGCAATTTTAAATCAAGTTCGTATATTTAACAAACTCTTGAGTTTCTACTATGAAACCACTTCAATCCGGACTCCTATGGAACATAAAGCCGGAATGCGAAGCCGTTCACTCTTTATTAATTAACGCCGCGCATAGGCTCAGCGTCCATTTGCTTACCGTAAGATATGGAAGGAAGATAAGCTATTGGACTTTTACAATAAGAAAATAACATGAAGTCGCTTACTCGAAGTGGGAAGTATTTGATATTTTTTATAAAAGTTATATGAAAAACATGCACAAATTTGCTGCGCACAGAAGATTGAGTGACCTCTAACTTCATTTTCTTGACACGTGCATGTGCTTTTAGTCCAGAAATATAATTAAGTGATCTACACTTTTGAACTGTGCATTATTACTGCGTTTGTTGCAATGGAAATGTCGAGAAGCATTGACGTTGAAACTTTTATTGTATATATTACATGTACTTTAATATTGTACTTGTTTCTAACTCCTATATTAAGCCTATGTTTATGTAATTCATTTCTTAAGTCTTATTAATCCAACGCATTTGTGTGGCAAATGAGACTACTTCTTAATATAAATATAATCATATGAAATCGGTAGATAGAGATTTCCGTTTTCGATTCTTATTTTTACTGTGGATGAAATTTGGGGAACATTCTTGCGCGACATATACTTACTATTAATCAAAGAGTGCAATTTCACTCGTTTAAAACATTTTAAAATATCATTGTTTTAATGCACTTCGCTGTTTTAAAGTTTTGTCTGGGCCTTTAACGTATCAATTTCAATTTCCTGCTCTTTGGTACTACTATTGTAATCAAAACGCTGAACGCACTGAAGTTGTTCGCTGTTGCATGCCACTGGGCATAAAGCATTCATTGTGATGATGATGATGATGATGATGGTAGTGATGGTGATGATGCTGATGTGATAAATATTCAATAAAAGTACCTATTGACTGAACTGCACAAACCATATTATCCATGACAATAGTATTATCAATAACACTGAACATTATTTTCACAATCTCATCATTGTTATTTAGCACTTCCACCTAACATCGATCTTAGTTTTGGTGTTTAGTCCGATTGACCATTGTGTTATAAACGTTCATTACTACACTTTTGAATCCACTCTTGTTTTTTTATTTTCCAAAACCATTTGGATCTAACCTTAATCGTCTCCATCACGCTCACCCCCATATCCTGGACGTTGTGACCCTTGGACCCAAAATGTACCGCAATCGGCTTTTCTCTGTCTAGTCTTACATCCTGTTTCGCCAAATACAAAATTCTGTCCCATATTTCACAATTAATACCGTGCACTACATTCCACACGCCACATTCCTGCCTCATATCGCCTTCCACTTTCATCTTTGCATTCCTTTCATCAATACGTCACACACAATACATTTCTTCTGGCACTTCTGTTGTAAGTTTGGTACCCTTTTTATCCCTCTATTTGTTTTACCATATACCATTGTGTCTCCGAGATTCGTACCCCGCCTGTAAGCCACCATGGGAATGTCTTCAAATACGTCTATTATGTGGTCTGCCGTACATAGTTCAGGGAGTTCTTTTTCTAATTATCTAATGAATGTCTGGGAGGTGCTTAAAGTATGTGATTACTACGGGAACCCTCTCATTATTTTCTTCATCTTTCACACATTTGTTTTTCTAGGAATATGCAGCTGTATTCTCTTTTCCTTAGATGTTGTTTCAAACACTGTCGATGGTACCAGTAATCGTTGTTCTTTGTACAAATTCTCTTCAGCCAAATTCCAAGAGCATATGGTATGGCTTTTTAACATCCATTGGATGGTTTGACTTATAATTTACCTACATGTGTTTAGCTGTTGGTTTGCTGTATAGGCCTGATGTCAAATAACCATTGTCATCAATTGTCATTGTTGTATCGAGAAATGCAATTTTTTCACTGATTCTACATTAATATTCTCATCGATACTATTTGCATTCTTCAAAAAATATCTTATTCGTCTTGCTCATGTGTCCAGTTAACATAGCCATCGTCGATTAATCTTTTGAGGAAGATTGGTTGCGTATTGTGTTTAGAAAGTACCTCGTCCCATTTTCGCATAAAGCAACACGCGAAGTTCCTTCCCAGTTTAGAGCCTATTGCAACACCATTTCTTTGGCAGTACTCATTGTTATTAAACGCAATTATACTGTTGTCTAGCACCGTGTTCACCATGTCTATAACCGCATCAGTTGGAATTGAATGGTCAGTTCTCTGTTTTTATTCACAGCATGACTCTTTGTTTAGGTATTTATGGGTAATTTCACATCATCAAGCATCATAATGTATTTAAAGATACCACTCATAACATATTACGTGTAGTCCACACATTTGTTCAATACAGTTTAATCACATAACGTTCGATGACACAGATGTATAAATTTGAATCGTCTAACTGACCTATCCCGATTTTTTAAAAAGCGGCAGGCCAATTGCAAAATTTGCTATTTGTTTGAGATGCAGTATATAAGGTGTAATATGATTAAGAATCTGTTAATCAAATCCTTATTATTAAAAAGCGAAATATCGGAGATATCACTTACATTACAATTTTCTTAATTCCAAATGCGGTGTGTCATTTTTCATTTTAACACGTTAACCGCCTTCTTCAGAAATATAACAGAAGATATGCAGTCATATTCCTAAAAATTCAGATCACAAGTAAGCTGCCACCAGTAGTACAAAATGTAAGCATTTACAAAATTTACCAGTGTACCTGCCGTTTATAAACCAGATGCGAGTGTTAATAACGTTGCATAACATATAACTTACGGACATGTATTCCTCGGCGATTTAACCTATACTTTGACCATACATTGAAAGCGATTAATTAGTCTATCCTTTTGAATGGTGCAAGCATTGCATGCTCTTATCACATTTATTATCATCATGATAAGCATTTGACAAAAATAAATGATATTAAAACAACACTGTTTATTTGGAGTAGGTCATATGCTTTAAATGCGTTCAGATCGTAGCTTGAGTCCATCAGCTCTAAATCATGATACATTTAAATACGTTTCAGTCTGTAACTTAATGCGCTCAACCATTGAAAAACAATTATGCATGTAAATGCACTTTTCAAAGTAATTATTGTATTTTCGTACCTGGTCCAAAAATCTCAAAACACAATTGAATCTAAAACAACACACTGTTAAACCATAGGGTTTAGCTATGAAACATTCGTACACCTGAATGAGGTAGACGTTTGAAAAATGATTGGTAACAAATAAAAACCGCACAGTCAATTAAATATCGTACATTCCAAGAAATAAATGTACACCATACAGTCTGAATTCAAGGTTTGATTCTCAAAATATTTGCTAATGATACAAACATGGTGAATTAAAGTGACTACAAAGTATTTGTTGTGGGTTATTGTAACAAAACAATAAGTTGGCAAACAAATTATTATTTTATTTCAAGAAAACAGGTTAATTATTCAATGTTAAGCGTTTGTTTTTATTAAATCATTAAGAACCTTTTTGACTATAGAAACAATGACCCATACAACTACTAATAATTATAATGGTATGCTTGATATGCATTATACTATGAAAGAAACAAAGAAAAAAAACACAGGGTCAGCGTGTTTTTGCGAGGAAATCAATAAAAGATAAAAAGCAGATAATATTTATTACTCTACGATGCTAGGCAAAATACAATAGTGCGACAAAACATAATGAATTTTGAT
The DNA here is from genome assembly GCA_027627225.1 of Congeria kusceri. NCBI lineage: Eukaryota > Metazoa > Mollusca > Bivalvia > Myida > Dreissenidae > Congeria > Congeria kusceri. Next base: position 352,454 of record CM051025.1, on the reverse strand, counting down.
TGTGTTCGTAACATATGTTAATAATTAAAGTGTACACAATAGTCATTACAGCCAACACACGTTTAAGTATTCGTTGCTAGAAAGTGTATAACAACGCGAGGTCAGTTACATCGAATCAATAGGTTTTGTCTATTTTACATTTCAGCGTGTTATAAAAAAAATTCAGAAAACATTAAACACATGAATTATTTAATAACAGCAGTTGATAAAATAAATGTACACTCCGTGTGTTACTGACAAGGCACGAAAAACAACCGAAATCGTTTATATGTTTGTGTCTTCGGTAAATATTTTGGCCTATAAACACACCAGATTAAATCTCTTTTACTTCTAACTTCTTCTGTAGTCATTTGAGAAATGTTTTTTTTTATGTTTTCTTGTCACACTGAAGTTGAAATTAATACACAAAGACACAGTTTTGTATTCCACAGTTTAATTTCGCTATTGAATTAATCACTGTGATTCTTAAAAATAATGCTTTAGTTGTAACTGAAATTTGATAAATAGTAGCACGTAGATTCAAGTTAATCCAAATAAAAGTCATCACATAATACAAAAAACGTTCAACTTATATAGTAAGAAAAGTATCGTTTAGTAAGGCGCGAAAATAAACAAAGAACGGTTCTTATTAGAATAAAGTTAACACACATCATGACAGTATTGCTTAAGGCACCAGAAAATAAAACGGTGAAACTTAGCCTTTAACCTACGAAAAATATGAGAGAGTTGTCCTCTTTGAATGCAAAAATAGATATAATATAAACGCATTACATCGCGTAATTCGTGACAGTTTTAACCTTAAGCTGTTAAAATATATATTGTATAGCCCTATTTATTTTCTTTAACATATATTGTTGCTATCAAGTAAATTTTACAACGAGGCGGTGTGAAAAACAATTGTTGATGTCCCTGTCATAAACTGTGTAAACGGAATTTATTGCGTACTTCTTCAATGCCACCAACGGGCCTTCATGGTATTGTCCGTCAACGATTTGGGAAGCAATGGTCAGTGCGAAAATAGACAGTGAAATTACGTGACTTAAATGTTTTACACCATCTTTCTCAAGTGTTTAGACATTTTGTAAACAGCGTCATATGATGCGTGGCATCATTGCTATTCTTGAACTATACTGGTTGAATAAACGCAAACGTAACCATGTGTGAATATTTAATTTGTACACATTGAACACGTTTGAATTTTACACATTTCCGTTGGTCACTTGAGATGAACTATACATGGAAATGTTTTTTGTTTCAAACTTTTTGCAGTATATTTAAGCCAACGACAGTGCTTCCAAGAAGGAAGTTTAAATGGAATGACACTATCATGGAGTAATTTATCATTAGTATAATATTTATCATGAGCCGGAAGTACAATTGAGTGCAAACATGTGAAATCGAGATTAGTAAATAAAGGGCAAAACATCTTAAACGCAAGTTAAAGTGTCGTACGATATTGACCGGCATAGTTGCATTACAACGTATTTTAAAACACAACAACTACCAATTGCACGGATATGTCATACATACTATGATCGACATTTCTTTATCATAGTAAAACATTATTTTAAACATAGCAGTGTATAATGCACTTCGCTTCTAATGAATTGATTATATCTTCGCATTAAAGGGTGATATTCACTCGTAGGCAGACAACAATGAGCACGGGTTCATCCAAACTAGTTTCCGTGACAATGTTGCATACTGCAATAGACTTGAAAGCCACAGCAAGATTGGCTGATAATTGAAGCTGATGTATTGTACTCGACAACGGTAATTTTACACATAAATATTTTACCACATCAAACAGGGCATATTTCTAAATATGTACACGTCTATGATCTGTTGAACATCTCATCTGAGTTAGAATTGATTTCAACCGTCAGCAATCAGGCTAGTGGAATACTTTACAGGACTAGTTGAAATAACAAATAAATACACGTCAGATACCTCCATTCAAATGATGCTATGATAACCAATCTGTCTTCTTTCTTAGTATTTATTTCATAAATTTCAGCAATTGAAATGATTTCAGATTCTGAAACCGTTTTTATACTTATGACTTGTAATATAAATCAATATTATGTTGAAAATAACGATGCGAAGTGTGATAAAATTCGATTTTGCGAGGAGTCAAAACATGTTCTGAATGTATAATAAGAAATTGTAATGATGCATGGGAAATGTCGGTTACAAAGTAAACAAAATGCCCGTTGATAGTTGGTGTGTCGTCCATTACAATTTCTAATATGTATCTCTATATTTGAATGAGTTTGTTAGTTTACTTGTGCGTAATGTTTAACTTTAAATTTCAGTTATTTGACCAGATCCTTACTATGTGTTCAATACGCATCATTCGAAAAATGGCAGATTTGCTCAAAAGGTATAAAAATCAACTGCTGGTTTGTAAAATTACAGATAGTATATGAGAAGTATTTTTACTCATTGGTTTATTCCAGCTGATATATATCAGAAGTGCTTTGCAACCAGTCTTCCGTGACAAACGCTACATCTTCACGAAAAAAAACGTATATAAAATTAAGCCACACCTTTGGCGTTTTTGAAACTTGTATGTATATAAATAACGCGATGTTGTATACGTGATAGAGGCTATTTTTAAAGAAATAAATATTTCGTTTAAGTAATACCTTTATCATATATTTATGTTGTTCAAAGGTGTACTGTGTTCAAACAGCAATAATTCATTCTGATAAGATCTTATGTTCAATGAAGAGTCGGTCTCTTTTAGATAATGAATGCATTTTAAGCCGTACTGAGTTATCGATATTAACACAGTTTCCAGAGTACAAATACACAACGGTAAATCTGTGACCAATTACGTACGGTTATCAGTATAAAACAATAAAATTACGTTTGCTTTTTATTATCTGAACTGGATATCATATTTTAATACAGCCTAGTGAGCTATGAAGGAGGTACGGGACATGGTTATAGTGCAACACAAAATATAATATTTTGGCATTTGTCGATGATTTGGTGGTACCTATATGCGGATTCGGTTTTTATATCAACGGCGGTATCCTTATTGAGAAGAATTAGAGCCAGAGCATTTAATGTTTTTCATGGTTCTCCCAAGTGTATTTATGATAAATTACTATCGAAAGTACTCATCCATGCGGTTTTTGTCTACCCTTATTTTTTTTGTTAAATACAAAATGTATTATTACAGAAACAAGATAGGCATATCATATGACCTGCCATCACATACCACCTGCAATTGCATATACGCATTTTATTTAGTATATATATATATATATATATATATATATATATATATATATATATATATATATATATATATATATATATATATATATATATATATATATATATATATATATATATATATATATATATATATATATATATATATATATATATATATATATATATATATATATATACGATAATCTGGATTAGATTCACTGAACACTACTGATTACAGCCAACGTCATCTCCCGGATAATTTATGTAATATGACTCGTTACCACCGTCTCCGTTTAGTCGCCTCATTGGACAATTACACTAGGCGAAACCACTGCAATTGTCCCTCACCATAATCAATGTACACCCCTATCACTTCTAACGAGCTCTGAATGTATGGTCTACCATTTCTTTGAGGTTCTGTTTTATGTACATCATATACACAGTGCGTTACATGATCGTCTTTTTAGTAACCCACTGTTTAGTCAGTTATATTCAAGCTTACAGGACCATCCAGGAAATATTTCAGTTTATCATTCAAATTGACAAAAATAGCATTGCTGCCTTTTATTTTCAGACATTGATCGCTGAAGAATAATATCAGCGATCGCAATTTAGTTATGTATTGCTCACACTTCGTTCTTAGCTTAATTATATCTACTATGTCTTATGTGAGTGTATTAAACGTAAATTAAAATGGATACATGTAGTCGTAAAACATGTTTATAAATATTATAATAGGACACTAGCACGTTCAGAAATAATCTTTAAAAATTCCGGAAAATGATAACCAACGCGATCTTTTTATATGAAAAAATAACTCGTTAAATTTGGACAGCGTTTGTTGGTTAGTCAAATAAACATACTACTTATTAAAATGGGTCTATCTTATTCTTACACTCACCTTTTAATTTATCTATTAACAATGTTCAGTCATACAGTTATAAAATAAGTGGTTACAAGAACGGCAATCCAACAGTATATCATAGCTTCTAAGGACAGACCTACAGTAACTTGTAACATAGCATAATAGCCTACAGGGAATCATAACATCATTTGCCTTGCAATGTTTAAATCCCTTAGTACTTTTTACATTAAATATTTATTGCTATGTGAAGTATCGTTCGCAGTTATGCCAATACTATATTTAGTTACTACCTATTAATGCACATCGGATATTTATTGCTGTACTGTGACACGACAACAAAAGTGTAAGCATGTAAGAAAGGTTCTTACTCTGCCAAGAATTTAAATTATTCATTCTGAACTACTGCATGGTCTAGTTCAGCTACCACTATTGAATAAGTTGGCTATACAAAATAACAATTGACCTTATCCGTAACAAATTACACATACTATCAGACAGTTGTGCGCGTTTTTTAAATGTTTTAAAAATAGCCGATATGAGGAATTGCACTTCAGTTCATCGTTTGGCTCGCATGTGCGAACGTGGTTAATGTGTATGCAATTGCACTAATAATAAAAATAAAGTTCATTTGCCATGTCTGCATATATATAATTGTTGTATACAGTAACACAGTCGTGATTTTCAAAGCCTAATTACGAAATCGACGATAGGAACGTCGATGTTGATTGGCTAATAAAGTGTGTGTTATATAATAACACATCATTTGCGTACACATAGTCGGTGAAAAAAGTAATGCTAGCATATTTTGTTACTTTTATATGTATCGCTTTCTGCCTTGACGACTTAAAATAAACCTTATCTTATCTTATTTTAAATTTCACATTAAAGGGACAGTTTCACAGTTTGAGGTTGGAAAAAAACGTTTATTTAAAAATTGAATTTTCAAACAGGAATTTGTATAATATATCGAAACTGTTTGTCTGTTATTCTGTTCAGGTTGCAAAACATGATTATTTTAATATGTATCATGCCTTATTATGTAAAAAATACAAGGGTTGATTTAATGCTAAGTAGTGAAATTGGTGAGATATATCCCTATATCACTCACAGTGATGGACAACATTGTTTAGTTTTACTTGATTTGAACAATATTTAATTGTAGTTGTCACCATTTATCATACAGAATTACCAAAAAAGAAAAGTAGTGAAGATTAATAACACCAAATGTTAAGAATACCTATCTGATATGTTGAAGTGTCTTTCCTCTTATTTTCTCGTGGATTTTCCTCAGTCGTATTGAGCCAAGGAAACTAGAACAGACAATGCCTTGCGGGTACAATTTTTACTCACAAGGCATTGGAGCTCGTCATCTTGGTCCAAATTTAATTTAGCATCCAGAGTATTTATTTTATCCTTTGCACTTTATTCATCCCAGCATATTACACTTGCACTTGTTGTTTACTGTCGCTATGAATAGTAGTCTCACTTTTTTGTTTACATAATTGTTGTATTGTCCGTTCTCCAATTCCAAAATACAACAAGAATCCAGTTTACCCTTAAGTAATAACTTGTATTCATTAATCACAAAATTATATTGTTTTGTGTGTATTAAGTTTTTATATCCAGTAACTACTCTTAAGTATTTAAGTATCCAATGTGTGTTCTTGTAAGTAGTGTTCAGCGTTTAATTCTCCGCCATCTTGTTTTCTTCAAATTCTTGACAGACTTTTAATCCAATTGTGTTGTAAAGTCCGAATCATTAATATAGAAAACACTTTATTCAATTTAAGTATTCAATTTCAGAACACTCCAAACAGGACATCTTTTGTTGTTTTACATTTTAACACGCATCTACGAGTTTAATCAGCTTAAATTGCTTGCGAAAACACATGTGCGTTTGAATGTCGTGACTGTGTGAACTATTGTTTACATAATAACACCTATGCACACGCTATTTTTAGAAAACTGAATTTCGGAGAGCTGAACGAACTTTCACTTTCAATATGTATTTTTATCATAAATATATTTAAACCTAGCAGTGTGTTGATTAAAAAGCTGACCATTATTCAACGACTGCGTGTATCCAATTGTATTTAAATTTAAATAAATTTAGAAACACGGATTCTGCGTTGTCTGTGAATATACTGTGTAGCATGGTAGACTGTCTACTGTTAACACGCTGCCATGATAATGCGTGGAGTAAAAAAAACTGCGAATGAAGTTGCTTAACTAGATCTAATCCACGGCACATTTGATCGTAATCCAAGATGGCGCTGGAATGTTCATTACTAATCCCGATTACTACGCATTACAGAGAAATTTGTGCGGACTTAATATAGTAAATATCGTGTTGAAAATCATCTAAATAAAAACAAACGTGAAGAATATTCAAATAGCATTTAAATAAACATAAAATGTGTTAGTTTTCGGTGTGATAACATGTGATATCGTCACCGGAAAGGGAGACGATATACAAATTTTCATTCGTGCAAGCGCTCGTGAACATTTTAATTGTCTCTCTTTTCGGTGACGAAATCACGCGTTATCACACGGAAAACAAACAAATATCCTCTTTATGTCTACCAGGTAGCACATTTTGCTAACCATATAACAGCTATTCATCGAAAGTTTAACTTTGCATATGCAATATGCTTTTCAAACATTGGAATATGAACAATAAGGCAAAACAATAAATAAATGGTTGGTTACCACTCCCAAAAATCTAGGAGGGGAGGTAAATTGGTAAAATTTAACTGTTTTTCTTTACCTTTTTTTTTCTTCGCCAAATATTCACCGCGCAGCTTAAGTATATTGGACTGCATGTACAATGTTTAAACGCCTCCCAACAAAGAAAATTGTACCTGAACTATAAATAAGGTTATAGAAAAAGATATTTCTGACAAGAAACTTATAATATTTAAGCGACCACTGCTCTTTTTTCCAAAAAATCAGAAAAAAAAAATGATTGATAGGGTCGCCTGAAAAAATTAGGGGGGTGGGGTCTGGTACAAAAAACAACTGTTTTACGCCTAAATGCATTATAGTACAGGAAAAAGTCAGTTTTCTAAAATTATGTCTCACAGCCAGAAACTGTGAAACTTTCCCTTTAAAATGGGTCAACAATGCCGACAATTAACATTCCAGGTTGACCATCTGCATGATATCTATACATTTATACAAACAATTGTATGACTTGTAAACAGTAAATTAAATGCCGTCTTTTTATTTTATTTTCCAAGTACAACTTATGTCCAATACTGTGATATCCCATATGTACTTCATTTCTTGTACATTAAGATTGGATGTGTGATATTTATACAACCAATAGTATATACAAGCATTGCATTTTTGGCACGAGTTGCGCAGTACAACTCATTAACATACAAACGAATGTAATTGTCGTGCCAACCTACCACGTCCGATACACGGCTAGGTCTATAGTTTCAACAAATATTCTGTATTGTGCCATATAATACCGTATTTACCCCCCCCCCCCCACCTAATTTTGTTCCGTCGATCCTAAAATAAATTCTAGTTTCCGGAAAAAAGAGCAGTTTTCGCTTATATTAAATCTCATTTTCTATTACCTTATTTATAGTTAAGGTACAGTTTCTTTGTTTGGAGGCATCTAATCATTTTTTACGCAATCCAATATATATAAACTGTGTGGTGAAAATGCTATGAAGAAAAAAAGGTTACAGGAAAAAAAGGTTTTATTTTACCTCCCCACCTAGATATTTTGGAGATTTAAGCGGAAACGAACCATTTTGGGGGGCTAAACAGGGGCAAATTGTCCTTACTTTCGTTTGTTCGTGTTGGCTCCCTTTGACCAGATGCAGTTGTTTGGGGACCATAGGCGGATTTACAGGGAGGTGAAAGGGGCGTAAGCCCCCATAAAACTGTCTAAACATCGATATTTTTTAACTTCACAATAACTTAGACGTTTTCCTCAGCGAATAATATCAGTGTATCAGCTTTGGATGACTGATGCATTATTCTAAAATAATACTCTAGAGAATGAACACAATAATCGTTGTTAAACTAACCAATAAACAATGGAAATTGTAGTCCCGATTCTGAGCGGAGCATAGTAAAATGTAGTTTTCAATACATGTGCAAAAATTTATGTCAGATTATGTTAGAATCGAACTAATTTTTGCATTATCGTTGTTTATCGACCAAGAAACAACTTTTTGGCGTTCTGATACGTTGCTTTTAAACCACTCGGACTAACGCCCTCCGGGTTAAATTCCTTCGCATGAGAATTCAAAACCGTTGTTTATTGGCCGATAAACAACGATTACTCGATTTTTGTTCCTAAATTTTCGGGAGAGAGTCAGGTTTTGATTAGAGCTTATGAAATTTAGCAAGGCTTCTAGCTTGCAACTTTATTTTGTATGGTGGTATACTTCTCCTTAAAAACAAAACAGATACATTTTTCGGAATTTCGAGATTGTGTCAACTTAACATAAAAATATACATAATCTTCATGAACATTTTCGAGTCCTCTTCATTTACGGTCACTACATTAAAGGGACTTGTTCACAGAGTCTCGTATTTTTTAAAAATGTCATTTAATGTCTTATCTGCAAACACTACGGCATCTGGAATAATATAAAACAACTATTATATAAAGAAAAAAGAGTACATTTAAATGTTTGCCTTCGCCAGGACTCATACACGGGACCTCTGACACTAACCACTCGGCCATTCGGACTTATACATTTGGTTGCGTATTTTTATCGGTATCTAAATGATACAATCATTTTCCAAAATACCGACGAAAAGCATTTCAAACGCCTTATAATTTTATCCATTTTGATTGATGATTATCCATACACGAACCGATATTTCCGAAATATTTATTAGTCACGAGTGTTATTTTGCTTGTTTAAATAGCTCTATAATGTATAATTTATTTTTGGAATCAACGACAACATTGTTGAAAATTGTCAATTTACCAATCTGTGAACAGGCTCCTTTAAGTGGAAATTTTACGTAAGGTCCAAAACAATAAATGGTTGGTTTCCGCTTACATCTCCAAAACATCTAGGAGTTAAGGTAAAATATAACTTTTTTTCTTTACCTTTTTTTTTCGCCACATATTCACAACACAGTTTAAGTATATTGGACTACGTGTAAAATGTTTAAACGCCTCCTAACGCAAAACTGTACCTTTTCTTTACGCCTAAGTGCGCTGAACTCAAAGTTTCTCAAAAGTTTGAAGAGCAATACTTTGACTTATTTTCTTGATAATTAAAATGACCTTTATCTGAATATTCAGGTGCTAAAGGTGATAATCGTACACAGCAAGATAAAACATGATAAAATTACAACAAAATGCATGGAGTCATCCGAAATAGATTCCTTGACTTAATTTCGTGGTGAAATTAATTTCCAAACGAATGCAAGAGTGGCAAATTATTATAACATAAATTGAGCTGATATTTTGTACTATATAACACAAAATAAACACTGAAATTCATGAATTGGCTACCTGGTTCAACAACATAGTGGGATTTTTATATGGGATATAATCATGCAATCATGACCTGATGAAAATCGTCTCTGTGTTATAATTAATTTCCATCGACCGAAATTAGACCAATGGAATACTTAACAGGAAAATTTGAAATAACAAATATTTTAAATGCACACCAGACATTTAAATAAAAAATCCATAGTACTTCTATTGTGACAGTATGGTGATCTTAAATCATAGTAATTGTGTCCATATGATAGTCACATGCGATACAAATAATCCTACTCTTAAAAATAGCCGTATTTTCATACAGTTAATGCAATTCAAGTCTTTAATATGAAGAAATTCTAAGTGTTCATAACAGGAATTTCAACAATTCAGACTATCTCAGAGCAATTCGATCCTGGAACCGTTATACAACTTTATAGGTACCACTTGTAAATAAATTCTAATTATAAATAAAAAATTATGTTTAAAATCTTGCGAAATGTTTAAGCATTCGACGTTGCAGTGACAAAACTGAAGTCTTCTATAAATTTTCAGAATGTATAATGCGAATTGTAATCATACACGGGAATTGTCGGTTGCAAAGTACACACATGTGTCCGTTTATAGTTGGTGTAAATTTTTTTAACGAATACATCCATCGAGCCATTAAAGCCTTGTAGGACAATATTTTTCACAAATCATATTTTTCACAACTGTGAAAAATAAGTTCTCATTTTTCACAGGTATGAAAATTGAGATCTCATTATTCACACATTACTGTCTTTTTCTTCACATTTTCTCTGAAGTTCGAGGTCGCATCCAGTTTTTGATATGCAATAAAGTCATATTTTTCTGTAATCCTCACGCATACCCTGTTTTGGACACAGGTGTGTGCAAAATATGATTTGTGAAAAATATGATCCTACAAAGACTCCACATACGCATCGGACATATAAACATTGTCTATGTACAAAGTAAACTATGAATACAACAATGTTGAGTACTCATCGTAACGCGATTACAACCATGTAAACTGTTTATCAACACACGGCTTGTTTACATATTGGAATAATGTTCAATCACGCTGAACTGCCCTAATCGGAAAACACATGAGAAGTGTCGTGAGAAAACCGGGCTTAATGCACGTGCGTAAAGTGCACTTTCCGCCTACAGTGGAATTATGTTTAGAAGAAATTTCATTGTAACAGAAAATACCATAAAAGCGAAATGTGCCGTCCTGGACTAGCCTGTGCGGACTGCACAGGCTAATCCGGGACGACACTTTACGCACATGCATTAAGTCCGATTAACCCACGACACGCCACACATGTATATTGAAAACATTGTGTTTCATCTCATGTAATCCTTAGCAACGCGTGCTGTCGCTACAAAACCCAAATATTCGGATATTTACACTAAATACACCAAATGGAGAATAGCATTCCGTGTCAAAATCATGTACAGTTTCAACACAATATACATTTTCAGAAAAGGTAAACTACGTATAAAAATTGGTTCGCAGTATGGCAAGGCATGGAATGTGTTTGTCAATGTACTTGAATTCGGAATACAATTAGATTTTTAGCTCGACCTTTTGAAGAAAAAAAAGTCGAGTTACTGTCGTCGCTCTGTCGTCTGCGTTAAATAAGTTTTTCGGTTAATTTGTTTTGTCAAGGTCCATTTCTCAGAGGTATCCATTTGAAATTTTCAATACTTATTCACTGTCAAAAGGGTAATTCATTACAACAAGCCAGATTTGCCCCTGTTTGAACTTTTGACAATTTTTTGGTTAAATATAACATTTCTCAATGACTATCAAATACGTTAAATTGAAACTGACGATACTTGTCTGTGGTGCTGACCCCATTCTGCAGACACCAGGAGGTAACTCTTTCAAGGATTTTGTTGGAGTTATTACCCTTTTAACTTAATTCTTTGCTTTATGTCAAATACCTGTATGAGGTATTGACTTGAAGCTCAAAGTACTCGATCACAGTGATGATTTTTTATGTAGACAAGAGGAAGTAACTCTACCAAGGATTTCGTTTGAGTAATTGCCCTTTTTTCAACTTAGAATTTTCGCTTTAGGCCAAATTTCACAGTATCCATAAAAAGTATTGACTTGGAATTCAACACACTTCACCACAGTGATTAATCCATTATGTGAACAAAAGGCCAGAATACTATCGCATACGAGAAAGTCGAGCGCCCAGCACCCGTAGGCGGTGCTCTTGTTATTATTTTTCAAATAGTGGTCATTCAGAGCGGACGCTGTGCCTTTAATTACCTATTCTCTGCGAGTTTGCAATGTAGTGCCCTTCATTACGGAATCCGGTTAGGTCATATGAAATATCGTGCCTCTAACGGCAAGGACGAGACACGAGAATTGCGCGAAACACGAAGCAAGGCACGATATTCCCGAGAGACACGAAGCAAGGCTCGATATTGTAACACGAGATCTCGCACTGTCGCAGTATCCCATACCACGAAATCTCGAGGCAAAATATCGTGTCTCGCTTCGTATTTCACGCAATTCTCGTGTCTCGCTTCGTGTCTAGCGGTAAAATATTGTTCCTCGCTTCGTGTCTCGCGCAATTCTTGTGCATCGCGTTCAAAGGTCGAGACACGAGATGCGAAGCGAGACACGAAGCGATACACGATATTTCGGCGAGACACGAAGCGAGGCACGATATTGTATCGTTCAAATATCGCCCGAATATCGAGTCTCGCGTCTACCTGTGCACCAGGAATTTATCACGTTGTAGTTGTTTGGTGTTATTTTGTAAAAATATGATGATGATAATGATAATGATAATGATAATGATGATGTTGTTGTTGTTGTTGATTATGATGATAAGTTACTGTGTGTTACACCGTTGAGTTGAGTTGACACCAAGGTGCGTTGCTACATATGACAACAGGGCAATGCACCTATCTGCTTTAGTGCATGATGCAACCCCTCGTCGTGTTGACGTTCTTTCAGTGTGTGAAAGTTAATCTAAAGAAGGCCTTTAGTACGCAACTATTTGAAAACGCCAGAGAAGTAATTGCAGCCGCAGTTTCCTCAAGACGGATGGGCGGACGAACGGACAGACAGACAACGAGACAGTCTGACAGAGAGACAGACCGTTACTTCTACAGCAACAGGCTTTTCATGAAAATAAACAATAAGCATAAATAAAACATAGTCATCTTTACAGTTCAAACAGAAGCAATTATCAAAAAGAGTAGAAATAGCCATAAAGCAGCAGCCTCCTTCAGGCAAATATGCGGACTGATGGACAAGGAGGCTGAGAAACAGACAGACAAACAGACAGACAGAGAGACAGGCGGACGGACGGACGGACGGACGGACGGACGGAGGGACGGACAGACAGACAGACAGACAGACAGACAGACAGACAGACAGACAGACAGACAGACAGACAGACAGACAGACAGACAGACAGTCAGACAGACAGACAGACAGTCAGACAGACATCCAGACAGACAGACAGACAGACAGACAGTGGGCCGTCATGGACTGGGCCGTCATGGTCTGGGCCGTCAACGATTTGGACCGTCCTGACCCGCATTCATTCGTTAGGGAAAAGAGTGTTTCCCTGCTTAACTTCCCAGCTTTCTAACAACGAGACTCGATATTCGAGCGATACAATATCGTGTCTCGCTTCGTGTGTCGCCGGATTCTCGCGACTCGCTTCGTGTCTCGTGTATCTTGGTTTGAAAATCTACCGCGAAACTCGAGATTCGGGCGATATTTGAACGATATATTATCGTGCCTCGCTTCGCGTCTCGCATGAATATCGTGTATCGCTTTGTGTCTCGCTTCGCATCTCGTGTCTCGAACTTTGAACGCGAGGCACGAAAATTGCGCGAGACACGAAGCGAGGCACGATATTTTACCTCTACACACGAAGCGATATACAAGAATTGCGCGAAACACGAAGCGAGACACGATATTTTGCCGCGAGATTTCGTGGTATGGGATACTGCGACTGTGCGAGATTTCGTGTTACAATATCGTGCCTCGCTTCGTGTCTCGCGGTAATACCGTGTCTCGCTTCGTGTTTCGCGCAATTCTCGTGTCTCGCCCTTGCCGTAAGAGACACGATATTTCATATGGCACTATCCGGATTCCGTACATCATTCATACGCGTAACGTTGTTAAAATTTGTATTACCCGAATTTTTATTTGATTATGTAATCGCCGCCGCGTGCTGGTTTCATAAATTGCCATGCTTCCTTGTGCACTTAAAGTTTCTTTGCATTGTTAGAAAGATAATAATAGTTATTGTGTGTGTACGCTTAATAAATAAAAATTTAATGTAGCATGTATAACACAAAAAATGACGGTGTGAAAGGGACGAAACCTAGTTTTCTTTGGATTATTTCTCCAGATATGCAGCGTTAAAGGTTACTAACTAAACTATATTAACTTAAGTGTTTATAAAAAGTAAAGTAAAGTAAAGTGTTTGTTGATTATAGTGTCACCCCTCGCGATTAAGGGCCAGCCAGTTTTGACTTATGAGACACCTTTACTGATGAGCACCTTTACTCCCGATTCCTATCCTATATGCCGGGCGCTTGGCAGGAAGGCAATCGGTACTCCTTGATTTAACTAGCTGCTGGATAGGCAACCGGCCATATCAGAACTCGCCCTGAGTAGGACTCGAACCTTCGACCTCCCGCTCCGTAGGCGAACGCCCTAACCACTAGGCCACGGAGACGGTTATATGTGAGAAATAACATGTATAATTCATTATATGTGTATCATAATTATAACTTAAGATGTTTTACTAAATGTACGTCACAATGATACACCGGTTTTTAAAGGCCACACGAGCATTTGCATTGCGCATGTCGATTGCCGGGAAATCAAGTGGAGTACATGAAATGTGTCTGGTGTGATTAAATTTTGCAAATAAGTTATATATAGAGGTCCTGCTTTGGCCTGCTGAAATAACATTTATATCAATATGTGAGACGAAGAAATATAAATACATCTCATTCAGTGGATATGAGATATCCTTGTGAGGATAAAATCGTTCGCCTTGATTCACGTCTTTTCCTTTTTGTGCAACGTTAGCTTTACCACAAGAACTTGACCATACTATTTGGGCCACGAGTGGATAAAATCTGATTACCGAGCTATAGCGCTGGCATTTACATACTACGGACATACACCGTTGGCCGAAATGGCAGACCAGACCCCAACTACTAACAGAGCAGTGTCGGCGTCATTTACGTCATACGGATGCTAACCGGTAACATATAGGCCATGAACAGTTTGAGGTCTGTCCTATTTCGGTCAGGTCATTAGGAGATCTGTCAGACGTCTGGCGGGAAGCAGCCGGCGTATAGCCCGACATATAGATAATAACCCAAAAATTGATCCGGCGCCTGGCCGATTTGTTTTATGTTCGGTCGGGTCAGAGAAGAAAATGACAAATTATGGGAATTTTAAATCATTACAGAACATTTAAACTAAAAGAAAACTTAATGCATGTATTGACATATTGCCTTAATTGTCATTAAGCTTAAACAAGTGCTTCTTTCACATTACACCTGCCAATGCATATATTGCATTCACAATACTTGCGATATTGAGCATCATCATGCGGAATATAACTTTTGACCTATCTCCCTGTTCAAACCTTTAGCAAATCCGCTCGAAACGTCAACGCCGCCAAATGCAGCCAGCGCAATAAGCATTGTTTCTTGACGCCGCTGTGAATGATATGTTTATGTGTTATGTGGGGTTCATGCTGCATTTTCTACCGTTTCAGTAATATGTACAGTATAGCTGCAGGGCGCTAGATCATCCTGCCAATTATAAAATAGGTTTCATGTAATGAAAATGAGAGCAACTCACCGTATACTTGTTTAGCTGTCATTTTCATTTGTTGATCGCTTAAGATTATTTACAAAGATCAAATTATTATGCTTGCTCACTAATCTTTTTCTTATTACACTTAATTATACAGTACTCTGTGGCAATTACGTTCTTACATTGTCACTGGATATGTTAAAAGATATACGGGTTCTTTATACACTTTCCTTTTTTGTCTTTGTACCGCAATTCGTCTGAAATACAAAAAGAAACACGCGTTAAAATTACAGGAAGTAAATCTAATTCTATATTAAATTATACGTACATATATAGATAATAATTTTTTTTGTTTAGATGGTGATGAATACATGCAATAGAATGAAGCCAAAACAAAACTTTTTCAGAATGTCGGGTATGAGATATATTTCAAAATGTTTTACAAGCAGTTGCTCTTAAATACACAATACAGTCATTTAACTTTATAAACCATATATGCGCGGTATCTGTTCAAGTTCGAAACCTACACATGCTGTTGATGAATAAGCAACAAATAATTGGAATAATTTATTCGGAGCTACCGGTTTAGTTTAGTCAACACCTTTAAATGGATTGGTCGAGGTTGTCGAATAACAACAAGCCATACCATGTAATAATCACACATACTATAGTTAGCGTAATTAAATACTTTTTCTTTCAACTAGTCGATGAGTTCAATTGCACTTCAATACAACTTTGTCCAATACGGTTACGGCAGTCTACGGTTAGTAGAAATAGAAGTGCTCTCTTAAAGCGTTACAACGTTCACTTATCATGTCTGTGAAGTGCCGACAGCCATTTACTACATTAATAATATTAACCACAAACAATAACCGCTTTAAAATGGAGGTACGTGTTATTTGTGTCCTTCCTAGATCAATCCCATATATTTGTTGGTGAATATCAATTTCCTGTTTAAGCTTAGATCCGTTTTGTGTGCGATATACTTGTTATTAACATGTGTATGCTCATTAATGTTGTCATTGTTTACATGCACACATTCTACTATCTACGTGTTATGATTGATATTATTCACCAATATCAATTATTCGACAGTTTCATGCTTTTAAGCACAAACAATCTCCAGTGTTAAATAATGAAAACTGTGCAGGCAAATAGCTAGAAACATGCTAGTATCAGCTTTACATATCGGTCTGATCGAATGTGAGTATCAGCATAGCATCACACTCAGTTTATGAAGACTTAAACATCCATTTATGTACATCGCCTAAATGTATACAACTTTACTTTACTACAGTACTATCACGTGTCAACATTTACAACAAATATTGTTCAAAGAAATTAAAATTCACATGCAGTAAACAAGACAATTAAAAACAAAATAAATTGCTAAATAAATAAATCAATCAAAAAAACTTGAATGCATGTATGCACAATCGTAATGTGTATTTTGGGATACAATTTCGTTTACTATGTTTAGGTTTGGTTTACGCTCTGTTTAAGTTTTTTTGTAATTTGGTTGAAATCCGTTCTTAACTTCCTTGTTATATTAAGTGGACCGACATTTTTTGATTACTTAGGATAATAGTGTTTGTGAGCGGGTGCGTGATTAAACTCTCTGAAAGTGTTGTTTTTTAATACATACAATGTGAAATGGCGGTATATGCGGGATACATGCTATTATGTTGCGGAATAATCATGAAGATATGCGGTCTGAACGGTAAATTACATTTTTATAAACAAATCATAACACTTTTCGTGCGTTATTAATTGAACACATTATTTGACAAAATACGTGTCAGTGGTTTTGTTATCATTGTATACAAGTAAAAGTAAATGATTTCCTCCGAACGATGTCGGCAATAAAAATAGTGTTTTTAAGGAACTAAATAATACTGGCAGCAAATACGCAACTGTTATAATGTCATCATATCATTATTGTTGTAGTTAGTTTCGGAATTTGAATCTTTCATGTTTGTAGATTACATTAAAATACGTTGCTACCATAATTAAATTGGGTATAGTTTTATTTATGTATTTAAAGTCTAAATTGCTTCGACAGCTTAGCATAGCTGCGTTTAAAGTTTTTTGGACTTACATTATGGCTCAAATTTATTTGACAGTAAGCCCGAATGTAATTTTCTGAATCTTATGAAGAAGCATATAACATGTATGTTACTGTAATCCTTCCCTCTGTTGTTTTTACATTATACATGATGCACACATTCTTTCATATAATTGAAATATAATAAGAGATTTAAAACTTTGAAACAATGTATGTTTTGCTGACTAGTCCAACAGCATTGGTACTGCAGTTGGTAAAGATTTTGTTACTGACGATGATTGAAAATAAATAGCATATTTCAGATATGAAGTAATTCAACGTCAAAAAAGCACACTACATACTTTTATTACATGTTCTTCCCAGTAAATAAATCTACTACAGAATGAACGAAATAGTGGCTGCTTCTCAAAACCCCATTCATCCATCCATTATCTATTATATCGCGAACATATTCGCTTAAAAAGATTTCTATGTTAATAAACTTGTCTTTTACCAATAAAAGAAAATGCATACCCGGTTGTAAGCTATGTTCTTTTTATTTACAGTTCACTGTTGTCGATTTATGTGTTTTTTGTTTCCAGTCGTTTTTTTAATTAGGAAATGAAACAAGATAATAAATGAACTGAAGCTACTGAAAATAATGTTTTATTTAATTCCATTCTGTATTCCATGCAAGTACTCCGACATAGTATTATTATATTTTGTTAATATGAATATATATTGACGTGTATGTGTATTGTCTCCTCATTTATATCAAAACAAATATTTAATCAGTATTCCAAAAATTCATCGAAGTCGTTATTCTACATTAAAACCGACATAGTCTTAAGTTAATAGTTTCTAACCTTTGTTGATTAGGTGGTGTTCAAATAAAATGTTGAACCAAACATTTTCTCATGATTAAGATTTGATGTATCATTTTTAGCTCGACTATTTAACGAGTATGTGATCTTTCAAACTAGCACCGGGCGTCGGCGTCCGCGTCAGTCACTCTTAACTCCGGTTAAAAAGTATCAAAAAAAAAAAAATACATTAATTTAGAGAAAATCACATGCAATTTAATTTAAAGAAAATCACATGCAATTTGGAATATTTCTTTGTCTTAACTTTGTCATCATCAGGAGCAACGATTTCCATAACGTTTTAGTGTATTTCGACAGAGTAATTGCTCTTTGTGACTTGTATTTCAGATTACAGTGTTTGCTCAAAGGTCAATTTTCTTCAAAACTACTTAAAGTATTCACAAATAAATCCTATAAATTTGCAAGAGGTATTCACTTGAAACTTGGAAAGTAACATTTAATTAAGTTCTACATTACATACAGAAATACAAAAATACACATAGCTTTTGTCAAACATGGTGATAGCTTACCAAAGAAAACGGTATAGTGAGCTCGCATGTTCTAGCCATACACGGTAACCGTATATTTATAAACCATAACAATATGGGCGATAAATGAATAGTTTTCATAATCTCCGCACTTTATATGTGTTTAAATACCTAAAGAACAAATAATAACGAACAAAACGGATTATTCAATTTAATGACAGAGTAAGTAACAATAGTCGATTGGTTTCTAATCCTATTATAGCGCACCTGCCGACATCGACAATGCTGAAAATAAAACCTACAGCCTCAGTCACACATTCTCGATTATGGCTCCCAATAGCGTCCCGCCAGATACAAATTATAAAAAAGTCGGGAATATCGGGACGCTGTCGGGACGCTGTCTGAGGTGTCGCAACGCTGTCGGTACGCTGTCCTTAGAAAGAAATACCTATTATCTACAGGTTCGTAATATGCGCTTCATTCATACCCGCTGAGATGTCATAGTTTGTCTAATCTGATATTTAATCGGGTTTGTAAACGGAGCCCTGTGCTGAACATCAAAATTGCCTGTTAACATTCTTATTACTTTTTCCCGCCTCCTTGTGCTGTTAAAGTTTGTTTGTAGAGTAAGAAATAGATAAATAGCATTTTGTGTGTACGCGAAACCAAAAGTAGTAATGGCTGTTTCTGCTGGACAAACACTAATTGTCTTTGGAATATTTTTCAAGATATGCACCCTTAAAGGTAACTAAATCAACAATACAATGGTATTGATTTAAATTTCAGTTATCGCATTAATAACTCTACAAATATAAACATTAAATGAATAATTACTATTGATAAAGCAGTTAACGTGATACAACGTCAACAGAACGAGGTAAAAATGTGTTACGAACACATGTTGTCGGTCTAATTTTTGTTCTTTATTGGCTTATGTATTTATTTATTTGTAGCTATTTTATTTACGTACCTATTTTACTTATGTCGGTATTAATCATTGACGCAGTTTTAAATCAAGTTCATATTGTTAACACACTAGTGAGTTTATACTATGAAACCACTTTAATCCGGACTCCTATGAAACATAAAGCCGGATGAGAAACCGTTCACTCATTATTTATTAATGCCGAGCATGGGCTCGGTGTCTATATGCTTACCCTAAGCCTATGGAAGAAAAATGAGGCATTTAACTTTTGCAATAAGATAATAACATGAAGTCGCTTACCCGAAGTGAGAAATATTAAATTTTTAAGTATAAGTTACATGGAAAACACGCAAATATTTGCTGCGCACAGAAGATTGAGTGGCTGCTAACTACATTTGAGCTGCCTAATTGTTGACACTTGCATGTGCCTCTAGTCCGGAGAGATCAATACTTTTGAACTGTGCATTATTACTTCGTTTGTTGCAATAGGAATTTCGAGAAGCATTGGCGCTGAAACCTTTATTTTAGACCGTCCTTGTACTTAAATATTGTACTTGTTTCAAACTTCTACATTTAGCCTACGTTTATGTAATTTATTTATTCAGTTTTTTTTTAATCCAAATTCATTTTGCGTGATAAAAGATACTACTTCTTAGTGAAAATATTATCATAGCAAATCGGTAGTAAGATAATTTATTGTTCGATGCTGATTCACATTGGAGGAAATGTCCCAATCGGGAATTGGTGAATTTTCATGCGCGATATATACTTACTATTAATCATAGAGTTCGATTTCAATCGTTTAAAACAATAAAAAATATATCAACGTTTCAATTCACTTTGGTATTTGAAAGGTTTTGTCTGCGCATTTAACGTTTCACATGTATTCCCTGTTATTTTTAATACAATTTTAATCAAAGAGTTGAACGCGTTGGAGTTGTTCGCTACTGCATGCCACTGGGCATAAAGCATTCGTTTCAAATGTTTATATCAACAAATATTAAAATTGATCGACGTTATATTAAGACACATAGGTTGTCTAAACGAAAATATGTCTGCAGTGTTTTATGATATAAATAAAAAATATTATTTATTGCCCAACACTGTAAATTTCACTCAATTTTGATATTTCGCCATTATGGGTTTTTATCAAAATTATGAACACATAAACAAAACTACATCTTTTATCTATTTAAACATAATGGCGTAACGTCCAAAAACATGATATGACATCATGACGTCATTTTGACGTCAAACTGTAACACTTTATTGCGCTAAATTTATTAGAAAAAAACACTTTCATCAAACATCATGCGGAATAGAGCAACAATTATAGTAAATCTTCAAAATGCTTATGATGTACAACTATTTTTGATAACAACAATGATGAATATTGGGGATGTGAGTAGAATGATGGTATTTGTGGTACCGATGGTGATAATGTTCATGATGATGATGAAAATCGAGATTATGATGTTTGTAGTTATGATGGTAATGGTAATAATAGTGATGTTAATGTTTGAATGATGTTATGATGATGGTGGCGTTGATGTTGATGATGATGATGGTTGTAGTGATGCTCATGATAATGATGATGACAATGATGATGGTATCGATGATGATGATGATGATGATGATGATGATGATGATGATGATGATGATACTGATCATGATCATGTTCATGATCATGATGATGGTAGTAGTTGTAATGATGATGATGTTGTTGTTGGTGATGTGATGATGTGATACATATTAAAAACAATACCTATTGATTGAAGTGCACAAACCATAGTACCCATAACAATAGTATTACCTTCTTCAGAAATATAACATAATTTAATGCAGGTATATTCATAAAAATGCAGATCACAAGTAAGCTGTAACCTGTAGTAAAAATGTAAGCATTTGCAAAATTTACTAGTGTACCTGCCGTCTATAAACCAGATCGATCGTTAATTTTAGTTCAGGTTTATTGCCTGTACATTAAACCAATGTGCTCTATACACAATGTCGCTCGAGAAGCTCTTTTAGTTACACATTAAAATAATACTACCAGTGTTAACTTAAGATTAAAAACCAGCTTGACCGCTAGTTACACTCGTGATACATCATCCGCTCCGTTATGCCTCAGTCACACATTTCCGATTTTTACTGCCGTTCTTGAACCGACAGCTTCCCGAATCATATATGTTAAAAGTCGGGACAATATTCTGAAATTCGGGGCTCGAAATTCAATTTTTGATTATAAGATCGAATATGTCCCGACAGCGTCCAGACAGCGTTTTGACAGAGTCCCGACAGCTTTCCGATTCTCCCGAGTGCGTTCCGACAATCCCGACTGTTTGATTATTTATATCGTTGCGCTATCGGGACGCTGTCGGCAGCCATAATCGGGCATTTGTGACTGCCGCAATACTCCAGACGTGATATTTTTCTATATAATTTATAATGCATTATCAATCCCGCTCCGCAAGACATTGCCCCGAAAACGTCCCAACACCGTCACGAATTTGATCCGATATAGCCGATTCTTTCCCGACAGAGTCCCGACTTTACACATTCGGCTGAGTTTCCTGAATGTAAAGGGAAAAACTTAACTGTCGTGAGTGCTTGGCCGAACACGCCGAAAATGCCCCGATAATTCCCGATTCTTAGGACAGCGTACCGACAGCGTTCCGACACCTCAAGACAGCGTTCCGACAGCGTCCCGACAGCGCCCCGACATTCCCGACATTTTTTACAATTTGTATCGTAGCGCTGGCGGGACGCTATCGGGAGCCATAATCGGGAATGTGTGACTGAGGCTTTAGGTTTATTTTCAGAATTGTCTATGTCGGCAGGTGCGCTATAATAGAATTAGAAACCAATCGACTATTGTTACTTACTCAGTCATTAAATTGCGTAATCCGTTGTGTTCGTTATTATTTGTTGTTTAGGTATTCAAACACATATAAAATTCGGAAATTATGAAAACTATTCATTTATCGCCCATATTGTTATGGTTTATAAATATACGGTTACCGTTTATGGCTAGATGTGAGCTCACTTTACCGTTTTCTTTGGTAAGCTATCACCATGTTTGACAAAGTTATGTGTATTTTTGTATCAGGACTATGAAAAACAAAATCATTAATCGCCCATATTGTTTTGGTTTGCCAAAGAATGACATTTGATTATGAATTTATCATTACTCTATCTAATTCAGCTTTGTTTGTTTGTCTACAATTAATGTTGTATGAAATTTATATCGGATATTTCTGAAGGTAGGGTATGGTCAAATTAATAAGGTCTACATCGGTCAGATAAATACTATGGTAAGGTTAACAGCAATGGAAGGTAATGTAAACAGAGGTTAATTTCTCTGTGTTCAGTGTATTTGAAGCCACTCTAAATTTCTTTTTATTTCTGTATTGTAAGTACACGGAAGCCAAAATGATCGTACTTGCTTATCCTTCATATAAATTTATGAAATCTTCTGAAATTTCTAGCGTTAGGTTGGCGTTTATTTGAGGAACATATTCATATATACAGAAGCCGGCACATGCAGTATGGAGTAGTCAGAATGGCTTAAGTCTTCGATGGGACTGTAGTGACACAAAATCTAAATAGGGTGACTGAACTATCATTTAATTGTTGTGGTGTATAAAATATTGATGGAGTTACGCGAATTTTATTCCTGTATAGGGTTAATGCGTTTTAACAAAACTATTAACACTATTTATATTAAAAATGTGCATATGATCTTGATACCTAATATGTTTGTAGCGCCAATTCCTGACACACGGGTTGGTACGGTTGTCAAAGTTATTTTATTTTCCTTAACCTTATAAATAGTTTGTCACACAAATGTTTGATGACCAATATAACTCACTTCACATGGAAAATAACAACATACTTTTATCAAACAGTTATTTTGTTTCAGAGAGGTCTTAGTTACTGGTTATTCGCGACTGGTTCCTGTGCACTGTCCTGTGCATAACAGATAACAGTTTCAGTGGTCCGACAGTATTTCAAGTATAATTGGCAACTGGTTCAGTACTTTTACCAATTAGAGTATGTAGTGGTTTTTAATACACACAGTTGCTAGAATGCTAAAAACCACTGATATGGTCACTTACCAAAATTTACACCCCTATCAGCTCTGTTTGTAGTTGATGAATAGTTCTGAATGTATGTTCTATAATTTCCTTAAGGTTCTGGTTTATGTACATCATGTTCAATGCGCGTAACATGATCGCCTTTTAATTACCCACTGCTTTTTGTCATTCAGATTCAAGCCTTTTTAAAATTACAGTTTATCGTTCAAATAGACTTAAATATAATTGCTGCCTTTTATTTTCAGACATTAATCACTGAAGAAAAATATCAGCGATCTCAATTTAGTTTGTTTGCTTTCACTTCGTTCTTAGCTTAATTATATCTATGCTTTCTTATGTGAGAGAATTACACGTAAACTAAATATTGTCGTGGAAACTTGTAAAAGACGCTAGCACGTTCAATCATAATTTTTGTAAATTCCGGAAAAAAGATAACCAACTCGATCATTTTCATATTTTTTAACACTCGTCGAATTCGGACAGCGTTTGCTGGTTCGTTAAATAAAGAAACCGCTTATTAGTCCCCTACCGGTGTTTCACCTGAATGGGTTTGCCCTCCGTCCGTCTGTCCGTCTGTCCGCAAAATATTGTTCCTGCGATAACTCAAAAAGTACTGAAGATACTTCAATGAAACTTGGTATACATATAAACGGCAATGAGAGTATTCTGCACGACCTTTTATTTTTCACCAGAGGTCAAAGGTCACGCGACTGTTACTAAAAATAGAAAAAAACTAAAACAAACTGGCTCCTGCGATAACTCAATAAGTACTGAAGATATTTCGATTAAACTTGCTATACATGTAAACGGCAAGGTGAGGATTATGCAGGATCTTTCATTTTTCACAAGAAGTCAAAGGTCACGTGACTGTTACTTAAAATAGAAAAAAAATAAATACTGTTATAATTCGAAAAGTACATAAAATATTACCATGACATTTGGTACAAAGATTGAAGTATAAGTTTGCCATCCGTCTTGTGTCTCTCTATCTGTCCGTCCCCAAAACCCGGTTATTGCAATAACTCAAAAAGTACTGAACTTATTGCGATGAAACCGGCTATACATATAAACGGCAATGTGGCAATGTGAGAATTATGCACGACCTTTCTTTTCACCAGAGGTAAAAGGTCACGTGACTGTTACTAAAAAATAGAAATAAACTAAATACTGTAATAATTCGAAATGTACATAAGACATGACCATGACACTTGGTACAGAGATTGAACTATAAGTTTGCCATCTGTCTGTGTGTCGTTCGTATGTCTGTCCGTCCGTCCCCACAACCTGGATCCTGTGATAACTCGGAAAGTACTGAAGACACTTTGATGAAACTTTGTATACATAGCAACAGCAATGTAAGAATTATGCATGACCTTTTATTTTTCACCAGAGGTCAAAGGACACGGGACTGTTAAAAATAGAAATAAACTTAATACTGTAATATTTAGAAAGTGCATAAGATATGATCATGGAACTTCATGAAACTTGGTACACATATTGGACTATGGGTTTGCCCTCCGTCTGTGTGCGTCTCTCTGTCTGTTCGTCCGTCGATCTCACTCTGTCTGTCTGACCCGTCCCCCAAACCTTGATCCTGCGATAACTCAAAATGTACTGAAGATACTTTGATGAAACTTTGTATACATAGAAAGAGTAAGGTGAGGATTGTATACGACCCTTTATTTTTCACCAGAGGTCAAAGGCCACGTGACTGTTACTTAGAATAGAAATAAACTTAATACTGTAACAATTCGAAAAGAACATAACATATGATCATGAAACTTGGTACACAGAATGGACTATATGATTTCCCTCTGTCAGTTTAGTTCTGCAATAACTAAAACAGTAACTCGAATGTCTGGTCAATGTTACTAAAATAGAAAAAACTTCAACTAAATACTGCAGTGACAAATGGGATTTCAATATAAAACTTTGTATATCTACAGATAAAGGACGATTTGACGGTATTGCACAATGTTTAATTAGTAGGGTTTTCACCGGTTGGGGACTCCTGTATTGCATGCAATACTATCAAAGCCTTGTTAGAATGGGGTTATCTCTTTACTTTCCACACCTTTAAATCTGCGTATAATCAAAGTTCAATCTTACCGTTATAAAATAAAAGCTTACAAGAACGACAATCCAACAGTGATATCAAAGCTTCAAACAGACCCTTAAGAACAGACCCACATCTATTTGTTCCATAGCACAATAGCTTACAGGGAATCAGAACATCATTTTCCTTGCAACGTTTGAATCCCTGAGTACTCTTTTAGAACATTGAATATTAATTGCTATGTGAACTATGATTCGCGGTCATACTATGATTAGATTTAGTTCGCCTATTAATACACATTTGATATTCATTGCTGTACAGTGAGTGACAGGACATGAGGAAGTGCAAGCACGTTAGAATCCCTGACAGGTCATAAATATGCCAATTATTTTCTGGCAGCTTACATAAACCAAACAATAATTTAAAGTATTCATTCGTAACCACTGGCTTGTTTAGCTACCACAATTGAAAAACTAAGTTGGCTATACCAAATAATAATAAACCTTATCCGTATCTAATTTTGCATACTATCAGACAGTTGTACGCATTCTCAATGTTTTAAAAATAGCCGATACGATGAATTGCACTTCAGTTAATGTTTTGGCACGCAGGTGCGAAAGTGGTTAATATGTATTGGCATGTAATTACACTAATATAACGTTATACTAGTCTTGTCTTATGTAAGTTTTTATACGCCCGTTTGAAAAACTGGTTAATCTTAACGGATTCGGGCGGGCGGTCGGGCGGCGGAGATCTTTGTCCGGAGCATAACTTTGTCCAGCATGGATGGATTTTCAAATAACTTGGAAGAAGTGATAAACATTGTGAGACAGAGTGTTGCGCTCAAAAAACAAGGTCCCTAGGTTTAAGGTCAAGGTCACAAGTCAAGGTGAAAGGTAAAACTAAAAAATCAATACTTACCACTTTGTCCTGAGCTTATTTTTGTCAAGTATGAATGGAAATTCAAGTAACTTGGCAGAGGTAATAAGCATGGTAATATGAAGTATCGCGCGCAGAAAAGAGGTCTCTAGGTCCAGGGCCAAGGTCACAATTAAAGGTCAAATGTCAAATATAAGTAATCAACTTTTACCATATAGTCCAGAGCATATCTTGTTCTAGCATGGACGGATTTTCAAATAACGTGGCAGAACTGATATGCATGGTGAGACGGACTGTCTCACGCAAGAACCAGGTCCCTAGCTCCAAGGTCAAGGTCACCATTTAAGGTTAACTATCAAATATAAGAAATCAATTCTTACCACTTTGTCCGGAGCATATCTTTGTCCAGCATTAATGGATTTTCAAATAACTTGGCAGAAGTGATAAACATGGTGAGACGGAAAGTCACGCGCAAGAACCAGGTCCCTAGGTCCAAGTTCAAGGTCACAATTCAAACTTAAATGTCACATATTAGAAATCAATACTTACAATTTTTGCATGGAGCATATATTTTCCAGCGTGGATGGAATTTCAAATAACTTGGTAGAAGTGATAGGCGTGGTGAGACGGAGTGTCGCGCGCAAGAACTTGGTCCCTAGGACCAAGAATAAGGTCACAATCGAGAGTCAAAGTTGAAATATAACAAAGCAATCCTTAGCAATTCGTCCAGAGCATGTATTTGTCCAGCATAAATTGATTTTCTCTCTTAAGTGGTTGAATCTTTACCTTAAGAATGCTCCTTTCACGTTCTGTCGCTAGTCTCGGAAAATGAAAATATGCATTGCATTGATAATATGTTTATCAACCTCAGTTGTTGCAGTGTTCATTAAATAACAAAGCTATACGTTGTACCGATGTTTCAATGAAACTGTAGGTCGACATTATTAAAATATTAATATACAAACCTTGTTTGACGAGGCTTAACAGATCAAACGAAATGTGAAAATAGTACAATAATTAGAATTATAAATGTTAATGTATGGAAATTATGGAAAGATCACTGAGAACCACCGAGTCCTTTAAACATTGTGATACGGAACATAACGATGCAATTTGTTCAAGTTGAAAGGCAAACCGAACATCGATGACATAAGGGAAAAATGTACAAACAGATTTGCACAGTGTTTTTCTTTATAAAATCAGTCACAAACATAGAAAGTAAGGCCTCATAATAGAACTATGCTCTTATATGCTATATAATCAAATATTTGTATCAACAGAACAGAACAGGCACTTTGATAAAGATGTAGTTTCACAGTGTTTGGCTATAAAAAATAATTTTCTTGAACTTACTTGTTTCCTGTTTTATTATATGTGTATTGTTAGTATTCTAAGGTTTCAAAAACACATGGATTGTGCAAATTTAAACGAGTGACAAATATATGTTATTTTTTTAGAAAGAAATGCTGCTTGGTAAACATACCCTAGTATATTTTACAAAAAGAGGCATTATGAATATCAAAATAATCATGTTTTGCAAGAAAACAGACAAAAAGTTATAAAATTCCATTTTTAGAGAAATGCTTTTTAAACCTCAAACAATCAAACTGTCCTTTTAAGACTTATACGTCATCTAAACACATATAATATTAATTACAGTACTATCATTAGTCATTTTTAGCTCGACTATTGATCACCGAATAGTTTGAGCTATACTACTCACCCGTTCGTTTACGTCGGCGTAATGCTCTGGTTAAGGTTAGCATGCAACAAGTCTATATCTCTGTAACTATTACAGATATTCAATTGAAACTTCATACATGTGTTCGGAGTCATTATATGAGGTCACTGACCAAGACCCATAACTCTGACCTGCAATGTAGCAGAATTATGCCCATTTTTGTACTTAGAAATTCAGGTTAAAGTTTGCGTGCAACAACTCCATATCTGTAAAATCTACTACAGATATTCAATTGAAACTTCACAAATGCCTTCTGGTTCATTATATAAGGTCACTGGCCAAGACCCATAAATGTACCAGCATTTTTGCAGAATTACTTCCCCTTTTGTACTTAGAAATTCAGGTTAAAGTTTGCGAGCAACAATTCCATATCTCTCTAACTCGAGAACGGATTGTGCTATTGTAATGAAACTTCGTACATATATACCTTATAGCGAGTCCTCACTTGGAATTGCATATGGAGTGGGTGGTGCCAAGGTCAAGGCCACTGTTACTAAAAATAGAAAAACGGTTACAGCCAATAACTTGAGAGCGCATTGAGATATTTTAATGACACTTAATTTATAGATACCTTAAAGGGAGACCTTGCTTCTGATTGCATATGGGATGGGTGATGTCAAGATCACTGTTACTAAAAATTGCAAAACGGGTTCCGCTTAAAAACTTGAGAACGCAATGATATATTTTAATGAAACCTCATACATAGATACCTTATATCGAAACCTCGCTTTGGATTGCATAAGAAACAGTTTCCTCTCAATAACTTGAGAACGCATTTAGACACTTAAACGAAACTTCATACATATATACCGTATATCAATACCTTGCTTGGGATTGCATATTGGGTGGGTAGGGTCAAGGTCAAGGTCACCATTCCTAAAAATATACGTACAGTTTCCGCGCAATTGCTTGAGAAGACATTGAGATAATGTAATGAAACTAAATATGTAAATACCTTACATATAGACCTCGCTTGGGATTGCGTATGGGGTTGGTGGGGCTCAAGGTCAAGGTTACCATTACTAAAAAAATATTTTTTTGCTGAGTGATGCATTTTGTTTTGTGGTTTGTATTGATAAAAGCCCATAACACTGGCAAAACAGTTTAATAGTCGAGCGCGCTATCCTGATACAGCTCTTGTTAATGTACAAATCAATTACAATGCGCATTTGGTCAACAATATACACAACATACGGTTAATCAGCGTTATCGCTAAGTTTTAAATCCCAAGGGCTTTCTGTTTGCTTGTTGATAAAAATCACATAAAACTTAATGCGCTCTTATGAATGATTCGTTAATTGGAGTTAGATAGATATATAGCATAATGAAATATTTTGGGAAATTGCCATATTTGGTTTACGATTTTGAAAATCGAACTTCGCGCAGTTTTTGTAATAATTCGGTTGATCTTGTAAATCCTGATTTCAAAACCATTCTTAATTTCCTTGTTATAGTTCAGTTTATTGGTATTGTCTGATATCTTTAGAATGCTAGTGTGAGCGTTTCCGTAATAAAGCATTCGATGGGCTGTTCGTGAAAATACTTACAATGAGAAATGGCAGTATTTGAGGAATACATGCTAATATGTTGCGGATTAATTGTGAATATATGCGGTTTTAACGGTAAATTAGAATGTTGTAATCAAAGTTAAACACTTTATAATAACACACATTATCATTTCACTTTAAACAAAAGACGTGTCAGTTTACAGTTTACATTTTACAGTTTATTAATACTCTCAGCACGTTGACAAAATGTGAACAAGCGGTACAATAAAGAAGTTCACATGCTAATACATAGGTCAAGCAGTATAGGTACAATATCATTTACGAATTATAAGTAATCAAATAGACTCAAGTAATTGTTTAGACATATAATGAAACAATCTATAAAGTACAGCGTTTTATTCTGCATATTAAAATAATATAACATATTCTTTATGAATTTTGTAAAATTCATTTTTTTAAATTTCATCTGTTTTATTCATAATTCGTTTGTAATGAATTATATTACAGGTATTATGCTTACTATTTGGTAAGAGGGTTTTCCTTTGATTGACAACGTAAGAACATTAGAAAATATAATGAAAATCATCGCCTAAATCATTTGAATTGCAGAGATGACATGTTCTTTCATTTATTTCGATATTTTGCCAGCGGCCCTTTTGAACTGGTAGCTGATGATTACACATACGAAATTTGGTTACATAAGGTAAATATAAATCAGGTACAAAGTCGACATAGTTTTCTTATCAAAACCAGTCCTTAAACATTCTATAATTAAGACATTTGGACATTTAATTTATATCGGATGTCCTTTGTTGTATAAATGGATCACTCATTCCACAATAATCAAAAATAGATTTTATAGCATTTATCCATTTAAAATTTACATCATTTACAACAGTATCAGAAAAAATAATCGTATACAAAATCACACTTAGTTTAGTTCAACTGATGTAACTAAGTTATACCAAAAACCAATAATGCGTTTTTTGATAACAACTGATAATGTGAAGCGACCGAGATCGCCATATAGCATAACATGTGGAGTATTTTTTTAAACGGCAAGATTATGTTTAAAATAATTAGTATGGACCTTTTCAGTAAGTGACAAATCTCCATATCCGCATATTTGATATCCATATGTTAAAATTGGTACAATAGTGTTATCAAAACTTTTTCATGGACATTCAATAGATAAATCAAGATTTCTTATTTTTCTGTATAAACTAAACATTGCTTTTCGTGCTTGCTTAACTACATGCTTTTTGGCCAATGCAAACTGTCTACTTTTAGATAAAAGTACACCTTAATATTTAAAATGATCAACAGTTTCTATTGAATAATCGTTTATTTTTATGTCTAGTGTGGCAACCATACGAATAAAAAGTGTTCAAAACAGACACGAGATCTTCTTCAGAGGTCGCAATACGACAGTATCATCAGCATAGAGTGATACAAGCATTTTAACTAGTATATCTAGATTTGCGTCACTTATTTCTATACTTCTGTCATTTCGAGTAGTCATAAAATATTTAAGATCATTGAGATATAATGAAAATATTATAAATTTTCCCCTTGGCGCAGGCCTCTACTACTTACACAGAAATCAGAAAATTTACCATCTAATGTTACGCTTGATTTTATGGAACTATACATATTTTTTATAACGTTTAGGAAATTTCCAGATATATGATATTTTATCAATTTTGACCACAAAACCCGCCCTCGATACATAATCAAAAGCTTTCTGGAAGTCAACAAATGCACAAAACAATTATTTGTTTATTTTTTTACTTTTAAGTACTATGCAAGCATATGCAGTATACAAATATTATCAATGGTGGAATGATTTTTACGAAAGTCTGTTAGATCAATATTTATAAATCGAGAGTATCAATATAATCAGTAAGCCATGTATTTAAAATACAGGTAAAAAAATTACCTAGCAACTTAATAATCTTATTGGACGATAATTTTCAGGTAGATGCATATCACCCTTATTTTATGTATCGGTACTATAGAACCCTTTAGTGCAAGATTCCGGCAAGTGACCGGTCGTCAAGGTCAAATTAAACAATTTATGGTATAATTCTGTTCACTTATTTATACTATTTTTAATATATTCATTTATAATTAGATCGAACCCAGAGGCTTTTCCGTTCTTAGATGAACGGACGGCTTTATGTATTGATTATATTGTAATCTCATTATTAATATTACATTGTAAATCTTTACTGGGATATTCTGCAAGGGGTTCGGTACTATTATCAGTATTATCAGTGTTAACTTCTTTATAGAAATCATAAAATACAGTAATATCAATATCCGAACCTTTATGTTGCTTATTAAGGCTATTTATATAAGGCGTACAAAATATGTTTGTTTCAGGTTATTTGCCCCCCAAAAATAGGGTAGGTAGGTAGGGAATTATCTTTTTTTTTTATGTTTTTTTATTTTTATTTGGTGAAGGACCAACTTGAAGATTCTAAAACTGATTAAATATTGAGAACATATCAGCAATATCATTAAACATTGTTTATAAGTGGATGCTATCAAAACAAAACACTTGTTTATCCAAAATCATTTAATTAGTGGAAAAAAAGTAAATAAAACAAAACAATATCTGACAAACCCAATAAAATGTTCATGGGTGGGGGCATTTTTTTAGGGTAGGTCGGGTAACCTGAAACAAACATATTTTTTTTTACGCACAATTCCAATAATCTTTCGGCTTTGTAGATTTCAAATTTTTCAACTTTTGCCGAGTTTTTCTTTTGAACAAAACAGTTCAGTGCGTAAAAAACGTTTATATTGTTAACTTGCTTTTCTTAAATCAGCTTCATGTATCTGATTCTTAGGCTAGAGTTTGTAGATTTCTTGGTTTTCGGATCCGCCGACCCGATTTTTTCCTAGAAGCAAAAACAAATTGTAGAACGTAGCCGATATCGTACAAATGACCTTGTGAAAGATTTTCAACCTGTTACACGAAATGCAAAAAAATTAAAATCCGCTGAAGACATGGGTTACATTTATTTTAACATGCATTGTGGCTGTATATCGCCGTATAATTCATATGATCTGCTCTCTGTTATTTTATACATCACTTCAAGTCAGAAGAACCTACTCAATAAAAACAAATTAAGATCTTAGCATCATTGTATTGTAACACTATTTTGTATATGATAAACGCTGCCTTTTAATGTTATTTTTATTGGTATTAATGTCATGGTTATCATGAAGTAATTACGGTAATGTTGTGTAATATGATTTTTGTAAGTAATAATTCATAAAAAATATAATATCACTGCACATTTCCATTCGTGAAATCATAGTCATTAATTTACTCAAGTCTGTGTTACTTTTTTTATTTTATTATATTTTTTTCCCTCTTCCAACCCGACATTTTTCCAAAAATGTCCGAGAACGAATACATTAAAAAACTCTGGCCGTAGCGAAATAGTATTTGCGTTTACAATTATGATATGTTTTACGTGCTCCCTTGCACTTGTCAATAAACCTTGGCTTATTATAATTCGGTTCCTTTGGGCGAGATTTTGCCGGGCTATATGTACCAAGCGTCGATTTAGCAGATTGTATTAGGATTTTTTCTACATCCTTAGATATGTCATTTATTAATTGGTTGTCAGGCATTTCACAATTATTGATTTTGTAACAACATTTTTAATTTTTTCTTAATCTATATTAAGTTTAAAAAGATCAACTTTATCATTTGACCACCGCTTCAACGTTTCAACCTCTGATTGTGTGTTAACATTTTTGCACACATATTGCGCCTTCATAGAGAAAATGATTGGACAATGGATATCAGAATACAATGCGCTAACATTATCTATTTTAAAATAATTGAACATTCCAAGTGAGTATGCTGATGAGATTACGTAATCAATAACAGAGGTTTCGTGACAAGTAAATGCACCAATATCCTTATCACTGAAAGCCCGCTCATTTAAAATTATACAGTCATTACATTTGCAGAAATTGACAATATCTCTACCGGTCTTATTTATAATTTTATCATTTGTGTTACGCTTTATCGATAAGTTATTAATATTTAGTTCGTTGATTAGATCAACATCAAATAATGTATTTGTGTTTACATCAATAGAATCTTAAAATATTTTCATCAACGTAAGTTAGATCATCTAAATTTCTCGTTTTCGCATTTATGTCCCCCGTAGTTATCACTAACTTATTATTGAAACTAAAATGTTTCTATTCCGTCAAAAAATCGTTATAGTTCTTGCTTAAAATAGGTACATATATAGCACCAAATAAAACATCTTCGTCTGTTTTAAACAGTCGTTATTTATCGTTGTATATAAATCAATGTACATGTTTTTCTCATAATAGTTTTGACCATAAAAAAGTGTTATTCAAGAACGAAATAGTAAAAGTAGAATATACGTTTACGTAACTGGTCAGCTGGTATTATAATATTATCATATCATTCTTGTTTTTGTTAGTTTTAGAGTTTTAATCTTGCTATGTGTGTAAACTGTATTAAAATACGATTTACCATATTAAAATAGAGTATAGTATTATGAATGTATGGGACGCTCTTAGACGAAACACAGTTTAATATCAATGCGTTTAAAGTTATTCTGACTTATGGTATGTCTGAAATACATCTGATAGTAGATCCGAGTCTAATTCTGAACTTACATTATAAATCTAATGAAGGAGCATAGCATATAACATGTCATAATTGTATGTTAATGTAATAATTTACTCTGTTGATTTTATATGCACTATATACGATGCACATCTTTAATATGGACATAATAACACAAATATATTTTACTGCAATACATGTTTGTTGACTGTAAAATCATACACTAGAGTCCAATGACATTGGTACTGCAGTTGTACATAATGATTTTTCTGACGTTTAATGAAAACGTATTAAATTAGACGTCAGCAGCATTCAATGTGACAAAGTCCCTGACATGTGTTTGACTATATATAGTGAACAAATCTACTCAAGTTTCAGCGTAATAGAGCCTGGTTATCCAAATCCCATTCATCCACCCGTTGTATACCCTGTTTTTATCCATTTAAAACCAATGTCTGTGTTATTATACTTGTCTTACAAATACAATACTCATAGTTCAGTTAGTGTCGTTCTTTTTCTTTACAGTTCACTGTTGTCTTTTTTATTCGATCATCCATATACATCCGTTTTTTGTATTAAACAAGATAATCAAACCTACTGACGATAATCTTTACTGAATTTCATTTCGTATTTTTATAGCAAATATTTTAACATATTATTATCTTTTATTTACGTGAAAAGATATAATATTGATATTTCTGGGTAAGACATGTTTCCTTGTCACTGATTTCAAAACGAATATCTAAACAGTATTCCAAACATTCGTACGAATGCTATATTCTACAATACAGCGGACACAACTGAAGTTTCTGACCTAGAGTTCAACCCCTCATCTAATTAAACCTGTACCCAACCATTTCTCCAGATTTAAATTGCATGTAATACTTTCATTTTTAGATCTTTTATTCGAATACAATAGGTATGCTGTCCTACTTCAAAACCACATACGTTATTCACTTGAAACTTGGCATATTCTACCTTTATCATCCAACCCAGCATCAGGAGCCAAAAGCCCCATAATTCCCTTTTGTATTTGGACATATATGTACCTCTTTCAATTTTGATTTTCACGTTAATATTTGCATTTAAAGTAATACAATTTCAAAATGCCAAATGATAACCACTTGAAATGTTGAATGTAACCTTTTCTTTAAGTGTTGAATGCATACAGCAATGCTTCTGATGTTGTTAGATTTAATTAACACTATAAAAAAAGCTACCAGTTGACTTTAAATGACTATTTATAGTTTAACTCTATGAAGTTAAACTAGGCGATCATTGTGGCGTATGTCTTATTTTACTTCCTTTATAAATAAACACATCTATGTTCCGACGTATTTTATTGAAATTAGAGTTGTCCACCAATAATCGAATTTTTGATTATTCGAATACCTAACAGATTATTCGAATATAATATAGCTACTCGAATATCAAAATAATAATGAAACAACTTAAGAAATGGAACAAAATATGCGCTGCCACGGTGATCTTTAATTTTGACAGTTTGCTATTTTGACACACATTTTAACACCTTGAATGCGCAACTTGTGAAAATATATTATAATCAACTTGAGGTACAGTGTTACCTATGACATCGACCAACATGTCGTCTGCAGGTCAAATTACGTTTTTTTTAAAGATACCATGTCTCTGAAAGTGTGCATTATGATATAAAAGTATGCAAAAGGTATTACAATTGGCATAACATATATACATATATATAGTGTCAAAAGCGTTACGCATTATGAAAAAATAATCATATATGTCGTGTTTGTTTGGCCCTTTATTGTTTACATTGTGAAATCAAAATTGTAAGAATCTTCTATATTACCACATGTTGCACGCAATTGTTTTAAATTACCTGAACTAGATTTGTGAACTCAATCATATGTATGATGATGATGATGATGATGATGTTAGTGCTGGTGATGCTGATAATGATGTTAAAGGTGATGCTGATGGTGATGTTGATGATGACGGTCAACGCGTCGACTAATCATGATATAGCTGATGGCGCGTATAAATTGTTAAATTGTTAGTGCTTCGTAACCTTCAAGACAAAAAGTAGGTCACGCAATTTAATCTCTCAGATCTCCCTATTAAAGACCGTTGGCTTTTAGACAATGGTCTATAAATATGAACCGTCTGAAAATATCGAGCGCGCTATCCTCGGAAGCTCTTGCTATGCAGCCCAATATGCAACAGATGCTACATTTCAATATGTTATCATATATATTGTTATCATATACAGTATAAACGCATATATATACTTGTTTTTGCTGATCGAAGCTCATCGTCGAAAACCACGCATATTCCTTTACCACTACATTACAATCCGTGTGAGAATTGGCTGTAAAAAGTTCGTTTTCATGAATATTGATGAGCTACCCACTAACCAATGAAATTACAACGACATTGTTCAATACACGTTGTGTCTACACCGGTCTGACTGACCTGTGTACTCACGATCTAAGTAATATTGGTATGCGCTTCTTTCCAACAGTGCTCGCAATGGTTGATTTAACATCGCATTGAGATTAGATACCAGTAAATCCGTGTGTTTTCCTCCGTGGTACATTCGAAATATTGCCATTTACCAGAGTTCCCTTTTTTCGGCGTAGCTGTCTAAGATCACTTTTGACCTAGATTTCTTGCGATAATTATGCAGCGGGAAAAGTGGATGCCATAAGAATTGGGTTAATTTTCTAAATTTAGGGAATGCAAACTTCAAACAATGGTTTAACGTATACCAATAACTGTTGCATACTTTAAAGGATTAAACATTTACATAATTGTTTATATAAGCGGTTAAATTAAAGTTATAAACATATCTTCAACATACACTCTAGAAATGAACATAATTATGAACAATTTTACTCATTGTATGTTATGATTAGAATGTTATATTCATTCACATAATGAAATAAGTATATTGTTTAGCCTGCATAACCGGCGCGCTCTATAAATAGCAATTACAATGCTACAATTCACTGGGACGACAGTCGGTCACAACGTACAATGTTGCCTGTTGAGATCGCAAGCACAAAATATAAAGTGGTAAATTTCTTGTATTTTTCTGATAAATAAGCAAAACAAATATTAGCAAATTTGATTGAGCTTATATTTCCTATTATTTTATTATTGTGTAAAAATATTATTGTACGCTGTAACCGACTGTCATCCCCGTGAATTAATTCTAGCGACTACAACTCCAGCAGGCGCGGTAAAGCTGTGTTAATACACACGCATCAATTAGCGTCTGGAGAAGCCTACTCCCGAGAATTGCAATAAATGGAGAGTTCATATAGTTATTGCTCATTCATGTGCGCTATAATTTTCTGACAATGTCACTTTGTTAATTTGCCTGACAAATTCATATATCAATTATGTTTACGTAAATTACTTGTATTTAGCTTATTCATGTATCACTTTTGAAAACATAGGGCGGTATATGATCGGTTTATTCACGGTACAGATATTAATAATTATTGAGTTTATCTTAAATTAATTATGGGGGCCGATACGTCCGAGAAGTCTCCTTAGTAGGGAAAAAAAAATATGGGTTCCGTGAAGTCACAGGTTGGTCGTCTTGTATTATATTTAGGGCAAAAAAATGACATCTCAATATTAATTTCTACGCCGATTGTCTTTTGTAAAGACATTTCGTGTTTTTAGTTTCTCATTTTAGATTACCACTTAATGCAACTTGTACAACACACAAATTATCCTAAGACATAAGAAATGCATACGTGGAAAAAGTGCTTCAATATCAAAACATATTCAACAAAAGTAACATCATAAACAATGTATGGAAATTATTGGAAATTAATTTGATGAAAGTGGTATTTAAAGATGCCCATTTAATGAAATAACAATTTGATTTCCGCAATTAGGATTTAATGCACATATGCACCTATTTTTCCCCAAGGGGGCGGCGGGCATATACGGGACTTAAGACTGAAAGCGATTCCCGATGGGCGGGAATTTGACACGCCGAATGATTCCGGGTGCCGGGAAATATGATGCAAATCTCCTAGCAGAGTTGCCGTTCTTGCTCTCACCATACACCTCTGCAACGGGCTCAATGACAAGAATCTTTTGAAAACGGAAACAATTTAACGCACATTAAAGTAAAGTTGATTTTTAGGACCACACGCATAAAAATAAAGAATAAATAGTTTTTACATTATCCTAACTGGAAAAAGATGAATAATTTTGATTCCTAATAATGGAAATATTTTCGTGCCCATTTACGAAGATGTAAACAGAATAGACTGACTGGATGGTAAACATGTGCGTTGCGTTTTGAATGTAATGATTATGTGACTAAAACCAAGTGAGTTGGGACTACTTTCCGAGCCAACTACTGAGGTGCATGTGATATTTTGCAAGCTTTAACAGCTACATTGTAAATCTTTTTTTTTTCAAATAATGTTTTTGCTGTTTCGAAGTAAATTTATGACGCAAAATAAAATAAAAATCGAATACTGTACCTTTTACGAATGTGTGACCATTGTTTTGTCAAATAGCTTTGGTAACAAAGATACGAATTCAAACATCGTCATCGACCGCAAAATGGCCGCGAGCTACGGGGAAGATTTTGTGCTGATTGTACCATGTTGATAAGTGAGACATTTTTTGGTTTTTGGTAAAATTAAGTTCATACCTCAGGGCACGGAACAAAGTTGAGGCAGGAACAGCGTGTATGATTAATTAAAAACAAAAAGGAAACCATTTTTGATGTAACAATTTTTTTCTTGCTGTGCACGATTAAAAAAAAATAAACAGTTCGTTTGGGCGTGTATCGTTGTAATTCGTCATATTCGCTGTAGATTTGCGTGATTATCGAACTTGTTTTGTTACAATTAATGACGGTGGTGATACTAATGTGACCAATTGTGAAAGCGTTATGTGAATGCGACGATATATATGATAAAGTGATTATGTTTATAATGTGGATGTGGTTGTGTGTGGCTTGTTCTTGTTGTGGTTGTGCTTGCTTTTTGTTGCTTGTTGTTTCTGTGTTTTATTAATGCTTGTTCATGTTGTGCTTGTTGTTTATTGCTTGTTTTGTGCTTGTTTTTTGTTGCTTGTTGTTTGTTGCTTGTTGTTAAGCTTGTTGTTGTGCTTGTTGTTTGCTAAAGATTGTTGTTGTTGGGCTTGTTGTGGTTGTTGATGCAAGTAAAGGTATTTTGTGCAAACAAAATATATACAAATGAAATAACAACTTACCCATTCATAGTCTAACCATGGGCGAGGAAGTTTCATATCCCTGAAATAAAGAAGGAATATTTATTTACACGGTTGGGAAACTCTCCATACCACCACTTTTGGAGGTAATAGAAATTGTTCAGCGATGACGCTGGAGGTGGTTAACAACTTCAAACGAGATCAATGTAGGGGCTTTCCTGGCCGTGTGTTACCTCATTACATTCATTCTCGTTGTAACAGGAACATTTGACTGAATAAACCGATGATAATTTGCAAAATGAGTTTTTTTTAAAGTTCTTTTTTGTGTGTTTGTACACGGTGGTAAACATGTAATGTTGTGACCCAGGTCATTAGCTGCGTCGTAGATTGAATAATTTAAACGTTAACGTTAGCGTTACTTACGGGATAAGACGTTGAGATTGACGTTACGTTATTTACACGGCGTACAGTACACGTTGTTAACGTTAACATTGCTTCACCAGGGCTTGCATTAAGGGCTTGTCAGGGAGTTATATTTACTCCCAGTTATTGTCACAGGACTTCTAGAATTGCAGCCTTGGAAGTCCCATGTTAGGATGAACAAGTCAGCAAAAAGTTGTTTCCAAATATATACCGCTTTCATTGAATTCACTGGCATATATTCACTAAAAGAAAAATAACTGACCTCAACAAAGCTTAAATTTTATTCATAATTTCATGTCTGAAATGTTCAGCACTCTCGATATCCAACATTTCGAAGTTTTGACTTTTTTCACAT
This sequence comes from Congeria kusceri, assembly GCA_027627225.1. Classification (NCBI taxonomy): domain Eukaryota; kingdom Metazoa; phylum Mollusca; class Bivalvia; order Myida; family Dreissenidae; genus Congeria; species Congeria kusceri. The sequence continues at coordinate 311,865 of CM051025.1, read as the reverse complement.
AAGAGCAAGCGCTGGGGCCGTATTCCAAAAACATACTAAGTAAAATCGTATCCTTAACCATTAAATCATCATTTTGTATTAACATTTTATTTCATATTTAAATGATATTGTGCTAAGAGTGTAGTAATTATCCACATAATATTAACTATTATTTACTGAAAAGTAAAGGGATTCACAAAATTATTTGTAGTTTGAAAAATATTACATTTCAAAAATTGGTACTTAAGTAAAGTTCGTTTAAGATCAACTTAATTAAGGATTGAAATCAATTTTGGTTGCGTTCATGCGATTATGAACGCAATGGTCAAAGTGGCAAATCCATGATGCGCGCTAGCGCTTCATGGATAATTTCCCATTTTGACCATTGCGTTTATAGTCGCATGAACGCAACCAAAATTAATTTCAATCCGTATATTTACATTATATTTGGGATGATTTCATAGCATTCCTTTAAATTATTTTTGTTTAACATGCATTTTATTGCCATTAGAAGAGAAATATCACGCACAGCAGTTTTCTTATCGGAACAGCGAAGTACCGCCCCTTGTAACCGAACGACACAAAATAGTATGCAAACTACGATTAATAAAATAGTTCCCTACAAAAATGTCATGTTCTCCTCGTTTTTATATTCAATTTTCTGCGACAAATGAAATTTAGTGTAAACATTATGAGTCATAACATTTTTATTTTCCTTGCATAAATCATATCGCTACAAAATTATAAAAGTAACTTAAACAAATGCAAAAATACAGGTGACATCAAGAAGAACTGCTATTTCGACCGGTATAGCCAACAAGCACCATACATTATTAATGCTTTAGAAAGATTAATATAAAATAAGAGGTGCTTTGTTAGCAAGACAGTAAATCCACATCACAAATACTTCTATACCCCACAGTTGAGTTCTGACACTTTAAAATCACACAATCCCTAGGCTGAGAGTTTAGGAGATCCTGCATAATCCTGTTTAATTATTAACACAACAGATGGAGACTTACACGTTTTAAATGCTTTAAATCCACACCATATATCCAAATGTTCACTCGGCGAGAAAAATGCAAAACAATCCATAAATGACATCACTAAACAAGTAATGACGTGTAAGCTTGGTCATCGATCAATAGCATCCACACGGGCGTATCTAAGCTCTCTATTTTGCCTGGACCTAACGTGTATTAGAAAGGATAACATTTTAATATAAATCTAAAAATGCACTTTTTTTCTTATTGTACATGTTAAACAATTCATCATTATTAACTGTGATATAAATGCTAAATGTAACTAGCAAATAGACACATCATTGTGAAATCATAACCATTTTAAAGCTACGTTCCTCAACCGATGTTAGGTCATGGAGATTTTTTGTCGTCGCTTCTAAGAAAAGTAATGTTTACCTTAAATACCATAACATGTACATAGTACTTACTAGCGAAATGGCTTTGTTTAATAATAGCATCTAATCTGGCAAGTTCGTGGCCTCCGGTAAGTTCGTGGATGAAAGTATTTTCTCTTGAATGACGCAGCGTCGCGTGTCATAATTCTATGAAAGTGTGAGCCGAAGAACAGCCCGACTTTATGTAAGCATAAATGTGCGTAAAAATACATAGACAGATAAATATACCATGTTAATTAAGTTTATTGCAGTTATTTGTGTTTTAAACTTCTTAATTTTTTTTTTAATAATCAACTCCTCGTATTGTTAATGTTATTGTTAAAATCAAATGGAATAAACAATGACATTAAAAAATTGTCTTATTTATATCAAAACACAAAAATCAGTGGAATGGTCTATGCCTATGCGTCATCTAACGTTGCCCGCGAACTTACAGGAAGTTGAAACATATCAAAGTCGTTGTTGGGTCATGTTTATTTTCAATTAAGAATACGGATTTCCGAATAAATATTGGCAATTTTGACTTATGAAATAGTTAGTTAGCAGTCCGCACAGGCTAATCCGGGACTGCATTTTCCGCCTACAGTGGATTTATGTTTAGAAAAGACTTCATTGAACAAAAAAATATCTTAAAAGCGGAAAGTGCCGTCCAGGATTAGCGGACGACACTTTACGCACATTCATTAAGCCCGGTTTTCCCACGACAAGCCTCTTATTATTTCCTTTAAATGAGTTTAAGTAGTGATGGTGTGTATATGTACCCTATAATTAATTCGTGTATTAAGTTAATATTTGACTGATTAATGGTATCCATGAAGTCATTTCTTGAAACAACATACGCGGGATTATGTCATGCTTAAGTACATAGGTTCGACGAGTGACGTCATCCTCTGTGGAATACTCCTAATGAAGTCTGAAAAACAATTATCGGCCGACCGGTTACTAAGTCATTGAGTACACACCGCTCACACCGGCCACGTTCAGGATTTCGTTAAATCTGATAAAAGCGAACCCCGCCTACATGTGACTGCTTTAATGCCGCGTCGTTTCGATGGGTTGAATTTACCGTGCCGACATGGACACGGAACAAATAAGATGTATCATTAATTATTCATTATTATTAATTATGGAGTACGAAGTTTTGCTAGCCTAATCGCCCACGGTCGATCAAGAAGCCTAGCGTATTTGAGCGAACGTGGGTTCCGAAGTTAATCGAAGCTTAAATATTTTTATATTAAATTTCTGTAACTATCTGCGAGTGAACAACACCATTTTATATGTGCAGATCTATACACACATTTTTATTAATGAAATTATTTGTAACAATATCTACTGGTTGGTTTTGTTACAAGCCCATGTGTCATACAAAGCTTGTAAAATTTTAATATTATTATAGTTGTTACATGGCGTTAAACTTATTACTAAAAAATCCTGCACCACTTTCTTTCATGAAATGTGTATATTTTATTCTATTTTTTGTTGTTGCAGGCGATGCCCCTATTCTAGTTAAAAATGAATCAGTGACAACAAATGTCACAAATGCCCAGGACATTTATGGAGCGGTAGAACGGGTTGTTGACGGCCAATCTGGTTCATTTAGTTGCAACTGTTGTACGGCCATTCAAAGACCGGCCTGGATCCAGCTGAATCTGACGAAACCTTATCTTGTGGAACGAATTGTTCTATTAGGACGCACGGATGAACGTTTGTATAAAATAACATTGTATAAAATACATGTTAACATTCTTAACGAAATGCATGCTTTAGCAGTCGGTTAAATTCATGCACATATCGACAGAAACATATCCGTATTATGTTACTTGTTATTTTTCCAAATCCGTATTACTACATGAGTGCTAGCCCGTTTAATGAGCGAAATAATTTTTGGCATATTAAGATTCCATCATAGGCAGTTATTTAGACGGTGAGAAAATCGTAAAGCGTTGATTTCATGCAGTATGCTTGGCCAGATATATTGATAATTCCGATTGATAACCGACTGTTAACGTGCCTTTTTGATTCCGCAAGCAACATCTCTTTAGAACACATAACCAACAAACAGCATCACACACAGATCCACTACTTTGCTAAATCTTAAAACACAAAACGAACGATATTTCGAATAAAAGCGAATAAAACTTGGTCTTTCATTAAACAATTTAACATTCCATTCATGATATTTAAATGTTTGTTTTTCTTCCCCACTGCGTCTGATTTATATTTGTATTTAATTTCAATGTATGTTCTTACGCACTTTACGAAAACATACTGTGTACCATTTATGTCATTGTATTACTATTTTAAACAATATTAATGAGGTGTATAAATATTAATTTAAGTTTTAAAGTTAAGTCGTACAATTTATATAATAAAAAGAATATTACGCTAGTCAATTGTTTCAAGAATATGCGCCAGTCTCCTGTCATACGTCATTAATGTCTACACAAAAACTCGACTGATACATACAATTGGCGAACATAATATAACGTACATATATCAAATATTTTAAAACAAATCAATATGAATGTATGAATGATATATGAATATATGTCACAGACAGTTTATGTTTTCATTATTTGCAACTGAACCTAAAACAATAATGTTTTTTTGTAGCATCCTCACAATTTGGCGAAATACGTGTGTCTGTCGGAAATAACGAAGGGTCTTTCGAAGATAAAGAATTTACTTTCCTGAATGACACGGTAAAGACGGCGGTGTTCAATAAACCTATTGCAATCGAGGCTGTTCGAGTTTCTGGATGGAGAGGAAACGCTCAGGACAACTACATGACCATATGTGAGATAACGGTGTATCGCAAAAACGGTAAATACATTTAATGCGTACACTAATTTGAACTCGATATGTATGGAGGGAAACACCACCAATATAATTTATAAACTACAATAGTGCACATGTTAAATTTGCACATACACTATTCGGCAAAGCTCAGTGGTAAATGTTACATTCTATATAGAAAACATTAAAATGCTCACCAAATTATAACTGTAATTGATGTCCATGTCCGACCTCATTAAACTAAACAATATTTGGATTGTATACGTGTCAAATATGACGTATTTGCTCACAGATAACTAAACACACATATACTGTATCATTAACTTACGCTTTTTACACAACACATTCAGGCGTACACTGTACACTTTTGTGTTAGACACGTTTGCATATGACTCTTTTTTAAATGCAATTACTTCTTTTTTCCGGGCCTAAATGGGTGTTTTCGTTGCCGAAAGTTAAAGCGTACTGTCGAGGTTCTTGAATTCATATTTAATGTTATTAAAGTTCTATAACAGTGTTAGAATTTCTTCAGAAAATGTCAAAAGAAGTCGGATCATTAACCTGTGAAAGCGTGTCCGCAATAACGGAAGGTAATTTACAAACATTAAAAACATGTTTGTATCCTAACGGTAATTCGGATAACCACTAAAATTGAACGTTTATTCATCGGTCCATGTCCAACTTTCCTGCCAAACAATTCGCACAAAGGCAGTCATAATTTGCGTGTAGTTGCATATAAATCAAATAGATGTACATTGGAAAGCGAAATTGCTCTTTGTCCAATTATCCGACAATAGTAGTTCATTTTAATTACCTTTTAATTCTGAATCCGAATATAGTTCATTTCATGTTTAACAGTTAACATAAGATGCCTGGTCTCGGCTAAGCTTGGTTCCCGTTCGAAGACGTGTTGTATATATACACTAGGACAATATTCGTTATTTGTTAACAGTCTTCTGGTCAATGATAGAGATGTCGTCGAAGATAACCAATGTTGACATTTATCATAAACATATACTGTTTGCACTTCTGGATATGACTTTTATAATTGTGTGGTTTTGTCGAACCTATCACAATACGATGAATTCTGTCGAATTATTCGGATGTAACAAGCTCTGGCTTTACATATATTAGCCCATTTCGATGTTAATATCTATATTTATTTACAACTTTTCACGGAGACGAAAATGGTAAAGGATGATGTTCATCTGTCGGTACAAATGTATTCCTCAGTACATAAGAGGGCTATGTATTTAAAAATCTATGACATATCGTTTATATGGCAGAGTAATAATATGAGTGCAAGAACAGTACACATGGGATTCCCAAGATTCTACGTTTACACTGTTGGAGTTCTCTCCCATGACAACGACTCTCATTGATAGTTTTTCAAGAAAGAGGACATCCGAAATAGAAGTGAACCATTTATCCCATTGGTACATACTGTATGTAGACAATGTTTATGTGGGACCTGCACTTTCGCTTTCCAAGATTATATTAAAGACTGCAATATCGAACAAGATGGACCATAATGTTTAAACCATAAAGTTGCTCCTGTGCACAATTTCGATGGATGTTTTGACATTTCATCTGGTTGTTTAGCGTTTGTTTTGATGTGCTTTGAAGTTTCTCTTTCTGCTGCATTTGTATGGTGTTATTCTTAAAACCATTATATGGTGTGCCTGTTTCTAAGTATATGCCTTTCGTACTACCACTGCAAATGTCTACAAGATTTGTGTAGACAATCGCGAAGCTCCTAATAAAATGTTACCGCAGTTATAGGGCAATGACATTAGTTTATAAACATGTAAAACAACTTAACCATTTAAAATACGGCAACATGCTTAATTTAACCAAAATATAGGCTACTACAATGATATTACATCAGTGTGATTTATAAAACAAGATTGATATACAATCCTAAGTATCAAACGAAATCGAAAACATTGAAACGTCGATTTTGGTTAAGAACAGAATGAACATTATCAGACAGTCATATGTTGAAAAAAAAAGATTATTTCCTTTTTTTTATTTTAAATTGTTTAACAGTCAGAAGATCTTAAATGAGCATATTCTTCATATCAATACAGTGTGTTCTTCTCTGTAACATGTATATATTTTGAATAACAAGCATGGCTTTCTATGATATCAGCATCATCAAATATTAATTTTTATTTTATATCCAATTTTGTATGACGAAGGGAACTTTTAGATGAGCAAAATCCTATAAGTCGGAAAATAGATTGAACATGTTTGCAAAATGGATGTGTATAATCGCAATCTTTAAGTATGTTTTCGATGTCATGACAGTGCAAGCATAGCAATAAAAATCATGAACCATCAAAGTACATAGTTTTTCGTTCGCTCAAATAATTTTGTGAATTAGTTTATATTTAAGGCAACAGTTAGTATTATGGATTGTGTTATTAATAAGCTGACTTCCGGTTTAATTATTCATTGAAGACTCTCTTCCAGTTATTGCAAATGTATTCTTTTTCACATCTGTGCATAATCAGCATCTGTTTCATTTGTTTACCATCCAAGTTTTGGATGTTGGATGTTTTGTTAAAAGTGCATTGGATACTTGTTTTCATTAAGGAATTAAATGATTCAATTATCTGTAAGTTAAAATCTTTCGGAATTGATCCTTTTTTATATTTAACTCGGCAATCCAGTTTGACTGTTATGCCCCCACAATCAATGATGGGGGGCATATAGTGTTTCCCCTGTCCGTGGGTACGTACGCATGTACGTATGTACGTGTGAGAGTATGTTCGGATTCTTGTCCGGACAATAAATTTGTCCAACATTTGAGGATTTTCAAATAATTTGGCAGACATGTTAAGCATAATAAGTCGGTGTGTCGTGCGCAAGAACCAGGGCCTTTGGTCCAAGGTCAAGGTCACACTTAAAGGTCAAATGTCAAATAAAACATTTAAGCCACATATCTTGTCCGGAGCATACTTTTGTCCAGCATGGAAGGAATTTCAAATTACTTGGCACAAATGTTAAGCATGGTGTGACGGTGTGTCGCAAGTCCAAGTCCCCAAGTCCAATGTCAAGGACATACTTAAAGGTCAAATGTGAAATATAAGACTTTAAACATAGACCCTGTCCGGAGCATAATTTTGTCCAGCATTGAAGGATTTTCATAATTACTTGGCAGACATGTTGAGCATAATGAGACTGTGTGTCGCGCGCAGCCAAGGTCAAGGTCACACTAAAAGGTCTAACTTCAAATATAAGATTTTAAGCTATTGGCCTTGTCCGGACCATAAATTTGTCCAGCATTTTATGATTTTTCAATGACTTGGCAGACATGTGAAGCTTAATGCGGACGTTTTTCTCGCGCAAGAACACTTTAAGGTGAAACGTCACATATAAGTATTAATGCTATAGACACTGCCCAGAGCATACTTTTGTCCAGCATGGAAGGAATTTCAAATAACTTGGCTCAAGTGTCAAGCATGGTAGGACGGTTTGTCGCGCTCAGGAACCAGGTCACTAGGTCCAAGGTCAAGGTCACTTAATGGTCAAAGGTCAAATATAAGAATTTAAGCCATAGACCCGGTCCGGATCATAATGTTGTCATGCATGGAAGGAATTTCAAATAACCTTGCACAAATGTTAAGCATGGTGAGAAGGAGTGTCGCATGCTAGAAATAGGTTCCCAGGTCCAATATCAATGTCACATTTAAAGGTCAATTTCAAACATAAGAATTTAAGCCATAGACCATGTCGGGAGCATAATTTTGTCCAGCGGAGAAGGAATTTCTTAAGAATGGTGAGAAGGTGTGTCGCGTACAAGAAATAGGCCCATAGGTCCCATGTCAATGTCACACTTAAAGGTCTAAGATTTCATATAATAATATAAGCCATAGACCCTGTCTGGAGCATAAATTTTTTCCAGCAGCGAAGTATTTTCAAATAACTCGTCAGAAGTGATAACCATTTTAAGACACACAAAAACTGTCCAAGGTCAAGGTAACGCTCAAAGGTCAAAGATCAAATATCAGAATTAATACCATGGACTCTGTCCGGAGCATAATCTTGTCCGGCTTGGAAGAATTTTCAAATTACTTCATAAAGGTGATAAGCATTATGAAACGGCATGGGGCGTGCAACTACCAGGTTTTTCTTTCTAACTGTGAGAGACTAACTATTGGTTTCTGTTGCTTAACCATTGTATGAAAGTAATCATTTATAAAGATAATATTCGATGCTATCATATTTCATTATGGATCACGTGCAGACAGGGTTTTAATGTTTATATCTTCAATGTCGTCATATTTCAGTCTTCATAGGCTGTAAGCACTACAGTTAATTCGTGTTATGTAAGAGAAACCTTTTGAAGACCTTTCTGGTACTTTCTTGAATCTTATACATTTTTGTTCTGTAAGTATAATGCTAACTTGATTGTTCATCATTTGTGAATTCTTCAAGATATGTTGAGTATTTGCAGACCATCTTTTTCATGAATACTTACTATGTTTAGTCAAATTTAGGCAATGTATATCAATGTAATAGTGTAGTGTGTGCCTTACTTATATAGTCTTACATGCGATTGATAAGTACATTATAAGTGAAAATCCATAAGTTAAACACATATCAGTTTTGAATATGTATGTAGCAAGTAAATACCATTTTATTAAATTTTACAACATTTGTACTAGTCTTTAATACACAGAGATTAATGCATTGTGTTTATACGAGTATACATGGGTGTTAAATCAGTTAATATTACATGTATAACCATCATAAATGTGATAAATGAAATAAGATTTGCAATTGGTGCACATGCGTAATTTCAAATGTTATTTCTCTTTTGTATGTTTTGCATTTGTGTCGGATGATTGTGTTTTCTCCTTTAGCTTATCCAAATTTGTACGAGGCGATCTGCATTTTACCTGTAATTAAAGGTAGTGTCATGCGCTTGTTCGGCGTAGTAGAAGCAGACGAATTTGGGTTTTGAATGAATCGTATCATTAATTGATTTTTCCACGGGAACTGTGATTTTACAACCAATGTCAAAATGAGCGTTCTTTACATCGGAATTTTATTTGGATTCACGGCACAATCAGACTTTTTGTGACAAGGCATTTTGCAAACCTAGTCATTTGAGAATGTATTGAATTTGTGTCCATCTGCAAAGCATATCGGATAATTCATGGATTAAACTGGAAATCGGCTGTCCATCATGTAGGATACATCCAATAAACTATCCAACTACAAAGTATTTTGGAGGAGTTTCTCGCGTGGCGGGGGGGGGGGGGGTAATGTTTTTAAAATGCATACTCGTTTACCTCTAGAGCCTGTTTGTTTGCCATAAATTAAAAGGTTGTTCCTCCTCATTCAAAATATTACCCTTTAAAGTACAGGTTCTTGTTATCAACAGAAAGAGAGATATAGTCTTTACCCAGACCTTTGTAGTGTTTTTACCATCGAGTTTGTCTAGGTTGGTATTCAGGTCTCTGAAAATTCGTTCCTTCAGCTGGACAAGATCGGTCATCAAAATAACTTTATTGTTAAATTAGTCAACATACATTCACCACATTGTACTTACCGTTTGTAGATCTGTAATGTGGACTGGGTAGAAGCGTTGAGCTACTGCATCATATAACTCATCGCGTCTCAACCATAAGGCTTTGTGTATTTTAATACTAATTCCTTATAAAGCGAACCATTGTGTTAATCGTTAATATATGAAATCGAATATCTAGCTTTTTTCGTATTTAACATAGGATTTTAAAGATCGCCAAATACACAGCCTCGGCTTGTGCCGCTACGTTTATTCTTTGACCTATTATATGTATTATATAAAATTAAATATATTATATAACCTCTCCTTATTGTCCTGATCGACAATTGTTAAAGCGTTGCGTCCTGAAAAAAAAAAAGCCTTGTCATGGGCTTGTAGATCGTCCTCGGCGACTTGTTTTTATACAGTTGATGTATTTTTTCTAAGATTTTTTACATAAAGCATTACTGCGTTCCCTTTTTTTTTAGCTCACCCGAGCACACAGTGCTCATGGTAAGCTTTTATGATAGCTGCGTGCATGCCTGCGTGTGTGCGTGCGTGCGTGCGTCGTCAACTTTTCATTTTAACAACATCTCCTCCTAAACCGCTTGGCAGATTTTCACCAAACTTCACAGGAATGATCCTTGCGTGGACCTCTTTCAAAATTGTTCAAATCTTTCTGGTCCGCTACATATGTAGGTCACCAGAGCGAAAATAGTTTAAAAAAGTGAAAACTTAAAAAATCTTCCCCTATATAACAGCTAGACTCAGAGCTTTGATATTTGATATGTGACATCCTCTAGTAGTCCTCTACAAAGATTGTTCAAATGATGCCCATGGGGTCAAAAATTGGCCACGCCCTGGGTTCACATGGTTTATACAGACTTATATAGCAAAATGATTTAAAAAATCTTCTCCTCTGAAACCGCAAGGCCTAGAGGTTTCATCTACGGTATGTAACATTGTATAGTGGCCCTCTACAAAGATTGTTCCAGTGATAACCCCTGGGTTGAAAATTGGCCACACCCGGGAGTCATATGGTTTATATAGTCTTAAATAGCAAAATGACTCTCTTCTCCTCTGAAACCCAAGGCCCAGAGGTTTTGTATCTGGTATGTAACATTGAATAGTGGTCCTCTGCAAAGATAGTTCCAATAATGCCCCTGGGGAAAAACACTGGCCACACCCTGGAGGTCACAATGTTTATATAGACTTAAAAAGCAAAATCACGTTTTAAATCTTCTCCTCTGAAACTGCAAGGCCCAGAGGATTTGTATTTGGCATGTAACATTGTATAGTAGTTCTCTTCAAAGATTGTTCAAATGATGTCCCAGGGATGAAAATTGGCCATGCTCTGGGGCCACATGTTTTATATAGATTTACATATCAAAATGACTTTAAAATCTCCTCTGAAACCGCAGTGTTTTCGTATTTGATATGTAGCATTTATAGTGGTCCTCTACAAAGATTGTTCAAATTATGTCCCTATATTAAAACGTGGTCACATAATTTATATAGACTAATTAGCAAGTGGGCCTTAAAAATCTTCCTTGTTGAAACCGTAAGGCCCATAGGTTTTTGTATTTTGTAGTGGTCCTCTACAAAGATTGTTCAAATGATGCCCCTGGGGTAAAAATTGGCCACGGCCCGGGGGTCATATGGTGTATATACATTTAAATAGCAAAATAACATCAAACATCTTCTCTGAAACCGCAAGGCCCAGTGGTTTCATATTCGGTATATACAATTGTATAGTAGTCATATTGTTCAAATTATGCCCCTGGGGTAGAAAGTGGCCACGCCCTGTGGGTCACATGGTATATATAGACTAAACAAAACTTCTGAAACTGCAAGGCCTAGATATTTATACTCAGTTTAGAGGATTAGCGCCTTTTTTCCTCTTGTTTTAAGCCATTATGATGCCTTAAACTCAGGTGAACGACCTAGAGCCATCATGGCCCTCTTGTTTTTATTTTTGGAAGGCATTTTCCTCTCAAATGTTGACACAATAACGTCAATTTTCTCATTCGTTTATATTCGGTAATATATTTTCCCACTGAGGTTTTGACAGTCAACTTAATTTGTTCCTAATTTGTATTTTTAAATAGGTAAATTGTCTTCGGTTCATTATTTCTATATAATTCCGGTTTTAAATCGGAGCCAATTAACGCCATGTTGAGAAAAAATGTCCAGGTATGTTTGAAGTAGACACAAAAAGTGATGGGTTTTGTATTGAGATTAAGATAAAACATATTTCCATATTGTCTTCACGTGTTAGTTTCTTATGCTTGTGTGTAAGACGATGTCGCAGGTTCATGTTTTAATGTCTGTTGGACGAGGTTTTCTCTAGCCTTGTGATACTTTACGGTGTAGGTATTCTGGTCTATCTGAGGACTTTTGAAGTAAACGGCACTATTAGAGTTGGGGACTTCTCAGCAAGGAAATACTAACTTTTATAAGATCTTCTATTTTCTATTTCACTTTACATGCAGCATATACAATACTCCATTACATGTATATATATGTCGTGTTGGCTTGCACATTCGTTTTGGTCATTTGTATCAGTTGCTTTGTGTCAATACCTTCCTTTTGTCTGGGCTATATTGGTAAGAACTGGAAAAATCGCCTACTAGTATGTTTCTAGTATGTTTGCTTGGAATACTGTTACACATTGAATGCATGGTCAAGTCAAGCGTGGACATGGGGTCGAAATAATTTAATAGTTTTCGTTCATAGCTTCTGAATTTAAAAAATATCACAACTTAGACTGTTCATCAACAGCATGTCCACACATTATTTGGCATCTCTATTTAATGGCGGTTTTACTACAAATGAGTAAACGCGATTGGTGGTTGCATTAACAAGACTCATCACATGACCAGGGACCAGGCCACATAAGAGTAACAGCGACATATCACATAGAACACAGTGCCAGATTTGTTTGTCTTAAAGTTTGGTTCAATGTCGTTAGCGATGAATAGCAACAGTTACAAATAGGACTTTGTGTAGTTGAGAAAATGTTAGTGTTTGCTAGAGAATTCTCATCGAGCGGAGTCTGTAATGTATTGATGTGTATATTTCGTACTTATTGAAGTTGATCATATTTATTACAAGTAGGCAGTGAGACGATTTGAAAGTATAACGTGGTTGTAAAGAAAGTAAATGAATTAAATATAATTTTTTTGGCGATCCTTCACAAGACAGGGTTTGTACCCTATTTGTGTCAATTGTTGCTTTTTAAAAATGCCGTCTGTGAAAACGTACAATGTTCGATGTGCATTTAAGTTTCAGTTGAAACCGTTTCATTTCTACTATACATATATTCAATTTATTTATTGTGGTATTTAAATTACACTAACAATAGCATGTGTTTAATTACGGTGGGTGTGAAAATTTAACACACGATATTTAAATTTTATGCATTGTTTACAAATTGAAAGTTGTTGTCTAAGTTTGGTGGTAGCCCCCTCCAGTAAAAGTTAAAGTTCAAACGCTGTGTAACCGATATGTACAACTAGGTCATGTTAGCATTAATAAAATATATAATGAGCACACACAGTGTTAAATGTTTTGTCCATTTGATGGTACACTCATGATCATGTTTTAATATCGTACTTTAAACAGATTGCCCAGATGATCGATACGGAGCAAATTGCACTGAAGAGTGTTTTTGTATGAACCGGACGTGTGACAGTATAAATGGACGATGTGATGTGGAAATATGTCAAGCCGGATGGAGAGGACTTTCTTGCAATAATAGTAACTTACATATTTATGCATACATGCACACTACAATTTGCTTCACTTGCAGTAAAAACATAAAACATACACTGAGTAATAACATTTGTTTAGAACAAGACTTTCAGGCCCTTACTATTATTCGCTAGCGGTTAACAACTCAGTATTATGTCCTGATATGTAAACACACTTCTAAATAGCGTCTATAATTATATTTTTCTCGTTTAATTATCATTTTTCGGATCAATAAAAAATTGTGGACATGTACGTGGATGCCAAATTATCAAGCGAATAACATGGATTATAATGTCGATATACAATACCAAAAAGAATATATTACACGTGAACATGGTCTGTAATATTCTCAACTTATGCAGGGTGCGAGGATAGGTATTTTGGCTTCAACTGCTCGAAACAATGTAGTTCCTACTGTCTATCCAATGAAGTCTGCAATCACGTAAATGGTCAATGTCCTAAAGGGTGTGCAGCGGGATACGACTTCGCTAACGATACAACGTGTTCGACAGGTACGCATCCCAGTCAATAGTAATTAGTCGTTTATGTGTATGTTTGATGTGGCACATTTAAAAAAATGTCTAAACAATTATATTCTGCGTGTATGGCATTTTTGAAACAAAACACAATATAACGTAAAACGAAAATGCATTTGGTTAAACTAATCATACTCCTTACTTTACATCGCATGTTTTTGTACATGTCAACAGGCAACACTTAACAAACAATAGTAATTTTATTAGAATATTCGTTTGTTATTGAACGCTTATGCATGTATAGCTAATCCGTTTGCTCGTCAATAACTTCATGAATTTAATGAAATTGATCGATATATAATTTAAAATTAACCGTTAGATTAGTTCAACGAATTGTGTTTTTCAGGGTGCTAATTTGTCATGTAGGCATTAAATATCTAACATGTATTTTGTAGTTTTGTTTTCCAGTAACACTCTGTGCCTCTCAGCCATTCTACATTTACAAGCCTTTTAATAGGAAGAGTTTAGCACACTCGAATCAATGTATTTATTTAATTTAATCAATGAGATCTTATGGACGTACTAAGACAATTGCATTGAATTTTAAAACATCACACAAACTCAATAATTATGAAGTGTGTGTGAATAAGGATGTTCATTTTATCTAGAACAGTGGCTCGCAATCAGATATCAGAAAATGGTCAAGCATATATAATTAATCATATTACAAGAATATGTAACATCGTTCATGCTTTCAGCTTGTCAACCAGGATATTTTGGCGTCAACTGCTCCAAAACTTGCAATGCCTATTGTCTACACAATAACGTCTGCAATCACATAACTGGTCAACGTCCTAATGGCTGTAAAGAGGGATACTACTTTACTAAAGATAAAACGTGTTCTACACGTATGCAAATAAATTTAGGTTTATGTAGTTTATGTATATGTTTATGTTTAAAACTATTGTGATGGATGATATGGTTTGTCAATTTCAGTCATTAAGTATTCATATTGAATATTTATAATTATATTTTTAGTCAAGTTCGAAACGATATGTAAAATTCAAATAAGGGTTGCATATTTCAATGTCTCATTACCGTCATACTTAAATTCATCAGCATCATCACCATCAACATCATCATCATCATCATCATCATCATCATCATCATCAT
The DNA here is from genome assembly GCA_027627225.1 of Congeria kusceri. Taxonomy (NCBI): domain Eukaryota; kingdom Metazoa; phylum Mollusca; class Bivalvia; order Myida; family Dreissenidae; genus Congeria; species Congeria kusceri. The sequence continues at coordinate 296,753 of CM051025.1, read as the reverse complement.
CATCATCACATCATCATCATCATCCTCATCATCGTTATTATCACCATTTTAATTATCATCATCATCATCATCATCGTCATCATCATTATTATCATCAATTCCATCATTATCATCAACTCCACAATTATCATCAATTCTATAATCATCCGCATCCTCACCATCACCTCCATAATCATTGTCATCATCATCAATTCCATCTTCATCATCATCATTATTATCATCACCATAAACGTTTTCATGATGTATAAGTATTACCCCTCAATTCCGCATGCTTTTTTATGGAAGTGCATTTTGTTCTAGTGATTAAAAGTTGGCGCAATTTAGTGTTACAGTTTTACATGAAAATGAAGTCATGATGTCATATCGTGTTTTTTGACGTTACGCCATTTTGCTTGAATAGCACAATGGAGTTATTTTTTTTTATATTCATAATTTTATTCAAGCCCATAAGGGCGAAATATTAAAATTGAGTGAAATGACAGTGTTGTAATATAGTTTGGTTGTGTAATATTACAAATCTCATATATTGCGTTAAAAACCGAGAAGAAACGATAGAACAATTTCATATTATTTTGCGACATATTAAAGCCATACAATTTCCGTGAAATTCATTTTGACAAACTTTACGTTATAACATATATGCAGCTATATATTATTAACATGTATTATAGGTAAGTGGTTATTAGTTTCTTAGGAACAGTATGGGATTTTCAAACAATCGATTATTTGCATTTATTGATTTGCAGCTACTTGTCCTTACCTCAATTGCGTCTGCATTATTTATTAGCCATATATTTGATGTAGTATGTTGTAATAAATAGAACAAATTCATCAATGTTGAAATGCATAAATAACTCGTAGTCAGATATTGAATACTTTGTTGAAATATTTTCTGATATTACTTTATATAATACGATATAATATTATTTATTAATTCACTGTTATATAGAGTTAGTAGAGTACAGTACCATTCATACATTATATTACAATATATATGTGTATTTTTAGTGATTTTTCTACTACTTTGTCAATGCTATTTTATCAGTATCACTCTTCTCAGACACGATTGTTTTAAAGATGTATGTTATGTTCGTCTAAATCTATTTATTTCTAAATAATAATTAATGGTTAAAGTGTAAGCCTATTTCATTTTATCAAAACAAATAACTCGGATTGTGTTGCTGGAAAGGATTGTCAAACATGTTCTATTAGACGAAATTTGAAGATGTAATGTATAATTGTTTAATAATTCAGCGTGTCAACCAGGACGGTTTGGCCTCAACTGCTCTAATCAGTGTAGCGCAAATTGTCGACACAATAAGGTCTGCAATCACGTAAATGGTGGATGTTCTGATGGGTGTGCAGACGGATACGACTTTGCTAACGATACAACGTGTTCGACGGGTACGCATTCCATTCAATAGCAGTTGTTTATTTACAAAATGTACATTTAAGCTGCACTATTAACTAGAAATATATATACAGTTACCAGTATATTTATCGCCGTTCATTATTATTCTGTTTAGATGCATTTATTTCTATATCAAATGTTTTTTAAACAATTCATCGACAACGCCTGGCATATAATTGCATTTTTCATTTGTGTATTATGTTTGATATTTAAACATATTAGTTAGATCATACATTCCAACGCAGTGCCATCAATGGTAGATATAGATATGCAACGTACAACAAAATTAACGTTAAAGGGTCAAAATGAATGCGTAAGTGATTGTATACAGTATTTAATTAGTCTGGATGTACTAAGCAACGCTAGTTGTATGTTGCTTTAGTTTTAAAATAAACACACAGACAGTACAGTAATAAATGGATTTAATAACATATATGAAAACATCTTCGATTAAAATTCAGGACAAGAGACATTAACATATTTGTTATTTAGTAATTCTAGCTTTAGTTGAGTTCTCTTGGCAAATATTGACGAATAATGTCTGGTTCACATTTGCCCCGGGCGCCCTACGATAAATTTGAATACGATATTACGTACGATATTTTAGGCATCGTAGGTGGCTTCGGGCTACCGCGTCGGTGTGCACATTGTATACGATTTCCGTGCGATTTTGGTCCTGAGAATCGGGATCAGGTTATTCGGAAATCGTGTGCGAAAGCGTTACAGATGCCACTCGCTATCTCGATACCCCGATGTTTCTTTCTGGCACTGTCCACAAAAAGACCGTGATTTTGTCGCAAGATCATCGCACGGTCTCCAAACGATACGCTTCCGGACATCGAACTTTGCATCTACGATATGCTTACGAGCAACGAGCTTACGATTTAAAACAAAGTTGTTCAACTGGCTACGGCGCCCGTAACTCCTTACGATATCGTAACAAAATCGCACGGCTTCCCCAAGAAGCACGAAGGAACATGGAATTGGCGGGCGTCGAAGTCCAAATGTAAACTAGGCATAATGGATGTTGCTCCGGATTACATTCCACTTTTGAGTTTTTTAATTGTAATTAATTGAATCAGTCATCTTTTTTTATTAATTGTATTACTTCTGGGCCACGACTGTGTTTCGGGGTTCCATGACCGATTTAAACCACTAATACGTTGCACTGACCGTTCGGAGGAGATCACCCCAGTTTTATTCATAATAATACGTTCATTAACTGCGTGTTTATTATGTGGTTTTTGGTTTGTGTTGTGTTGTAAATGCAATTTTTTCACATGCATTTCAAAAGGACAATGTGCTGTTAAAAAGAGTTATCTCCTACTGATGCAGCTGCAGTTTCATATGGTTTATATTTGTATTGAGTTATCGAATGGTATTGTCTGTAATACAATTACTAACATGTTGTGTAAACATGAGATGTAGTATGAAACATAGTTAAATTATACGTAACATTGTTTATACTATCAGCGTGTCAACACGGATATTTTGGCCTAAATTGCTTCAAACAATGCGGTCATTGTCATAGCAGTGATGTCTGCAATCACACAACTGGTCAGTGCCCTAATGAGTGTGCAGATGGATACTACTTCATTAACGACACCACGTGTTCAGCACGTAAGTATCCCACTGAAGTGTAAGTGTTCATAGTTTTATTGAAAAATAACATAAATCACGTAGATGATGATACACATCTCAGAATATAAATTAATTGAACATAAATTTAAAGAACGTATTTAACTCATAAATGACTTTCGTACGAATAATTAAGCGTATATATACCACTAGTTTTTAATATATGGTAGCCATTTAGTTGATTTAGACAGCTGCACACAAACCGAATAAATACTTGTTTAAAAATCAATTTATTCAAATGTAGACTCGCATTCAGATATCGGAGAGATTATTACATATAATAAAATATAATTCAATGTATCAATTACGCATACTAATCAAGTAACATCGTCTATACATCCAGCTTGTCAACCAGGATATTTTGGCTTCAACTGCTCCCAACTATGCAGTCAATATTGTCGAAGCAATGATGTCTGCAATCACGTAAATGGTAGCTGTCCTGACGGGTGTGCAGAGGGATACGACTTCACTAACGATACAAAGTGTTCAAAACGTAAGTTTACCGATAACATAAATTATTTAAGAATTGAATAATGTTTTTCTTCACTTCATCGGTGTATGAACTGTCGGGTTTTCTGCATTTCATCGGTGTATGAACTGTCGGGTCCCGACAGTTCATACACTGATGAAATGTAGAAAAATATCATTCAATTTTTATAATAACAATAAAAAGTGGATATTAACTTTACTTTTAACTGTCTAAGAGCCGCAACTGACGTGTAGCCTCCAGCGTAGCAATCCCAGTTTTAATTTCGGTTTCATTTCTGTCGAACGGCATTTCTAATATCTCGGCAGACATTTACAATCACTGTGGATCATTTTGTAGTGGACGTTCTTGTAAAAACAGTTCAAATTTCCCAACAATTTCATCTTCTGCAATACCGGCAAGCGATGAATCGGTCAATAGTGTACACGCAAACAATGACAACGCAAACGATTTGTTGGCCCAATTTTGTGTTACAGTTTGAAGTCAAAATGAAGTCATGATGTCATATCTTGTTTGTTGACGTAACGCCATTTTGTTTGAATAGCACAATGGAGTTATTTTTTATGTATTCATAATTTTGATAAAGCCAATATGGGCGAAATATTAAAATTGAGTGAAATGACAGTGTTGTGATATAGTTTGGTTGTGTAATAATAAAAATGTCATATATTGTGTTAAAAAGCCAAGAAGAAACGACAGAACAATTTCATATTATTTTGCGACATATTAAAGCCATACAATTTCCGTGAAATTCATTTTGACAAACTTTACGTTATAACATATATGCAGCGATATATTATTAGCATGTATTATAGGTAAGTGGTTATTAGTTTCTTAGGTTCAGTGTGGGGTATTTTCAAACAATCGATTCTTTGCATTTGTTCATTGGCAGCTCATTGTCCTTACCTCAATTGCGTCTGCATTATTTATTAGCCACATATTTGATTTAGTATGTTGTAATAAATAGAACAAATGCATCAATGTTGAAATGCATAAATAACTCGTAGTCAGATATTGAATACTTTGTTGAAATATTTTCTGATATTACTTTATATAATACGATATAATATCATTTATTAATTCACTGTTATATAGAGTTAGTAGAGTACAGTACCTTTCATACATTATATTACAATATATATGTGTATTTTTAGTTATTTTTCTACTACTTTTTCAATGCTATTTTATCAGTATCACTCTTCTCAGACACGATTGTTTTAAAGATGTATGTTATGTTCGTCTAAATCAATTTATTTCTGAATAATAATTAATGGTTAAAGTGTAAGTCTATTTCATTTTATCAAAACAAATAACTCGGATTGTGTTGTTTGAAAGGATTGTCAAACATGTTCTATTAGACGACATTTAAACATGTAATGTATAATTGTTTAATAATTCAGCGTTTCAACCAGGATATTTTGGCCTCAACTGCTCTAATCAGTGTAGCGCAAATTGTCGACACAATAAGGTCTGCAATGAGCGACTTTAGCGATTTATCTCCCCTGTTTCCCAATATAGGTGGCGCTCTGGTCGAGTAGGTCCCTCTATGCGGATATGTTCGGATTTTATCATTAGATTATCGCCATTGTTAATAAGCGAAGCGTTTGACAGCTTGACAAAAGAAAGATAAAATAATGCCTGAAACCACGTGCTGCGTTCCATTGTGTTCACGAAAAGGACGACACAACTTCCCGAAAGACAAACAACGTCGAGCAGCATGGGTACAAGCTATTCGACGGGTGAAAACAAAGTTCGAAATCTGGACTCCATCCGAATACTCGTACGTGTGTGAAAACCACTTCACCGAAGATGATTACCACACAATTACATACGCTGGTAGGTAGTTTGCTTTTCTATTGAGTTGAAAAACATCATAAATATAAACAATTATTACGCTTATAATGTTGAATTTGGGTTTTCTCTCCATTAGATAATCATGACAAATGTATATGTACAGTATATGGAACTGGTTTACATGTATATACTAAATATCATCATTTGTTACTTGGCTTATTTTTCGAAAAGTTCTGCATCAACAACGACAGTACTGCTTCAAAAATTAAATGTAATGTTGTTGATTAATTAAATATGCATTATGTGATATTGTGTGTCATAACCTAACACTATATCATATGTTGGTGTTTCTTAATCTTACCTGACTGAAACCAACTTGAATGAAACCAATAAAATGATAAATCTGTCACCTTCTGAACACTCATTCTCTTAATCCATTTAACCTTAAAGCTGCAACAACCAAATATATGCACTTGTTTCTAGCACATACTTATTTTTTCAGTATTTATTTTTTCAGGTAATGAAAGACGTAAGCGGGCTCTGCGAAAAACAGCTGTCCCCAGTATTTTTTCCTGGACAAACAAGGCGACTGTTGCGAAGAACCAGGAGAGAAAAGAACGTCGTCTAGAACGAGAAAACCGGAAACGTAAGTTGTTTGAAGATGTGACAAATATGGAACAATCTGGAGAAAACATGAGTTTTGAACCTGAGTTCATTGCAACCAAAATAGACATTGTTACTTCTGATATCGATGTGGGTGCCAGCGAAGAAGTTGTAACCCAGCAGGAATGTGTGGAGCAAATAATCTCAATCACGGATGAAAAAGTGACATTTATAGATTCTTGTGTACAAACAGAGTGTGTAATGGAAGATGCGGCGATGCAAACAACAACAACACCTGCATTTAGCATCCACAATTTTGACAATGATGCGCCAGCCGTCCACTTCTATACTGGACTTGAAAATTACATGAAGTTTTTTTTCGTGTTGAACACACTTGGACCAGCAGCATACCATCTTAATTATGTGTATCATTCTGTTTCGAGTATATGTGTTGCTGATCAATTTTTTATTACTTTGATAAAGTTAAGGCGACACATGACAAACTTTGAACTGTCGCGATTATTTAATGTTTCTGAAAGTGTGGTGTCGAACATTTTTATTACTTGGGTCTTGTACATGGAAAAACAGTGGAAAGAAATTAACATATGGCCATCACAAACTTTAGTCCGCTATTTCGCTCCAAGCAGCTTCAAGAGGCTATACCCCAAAACACGCGTCATAATTGATGGTACTGAGTGCCCAATTAAAAAACCGAAAAATCCAACGGCTCAACAAGCCACTTTTTCGACTTACAAAAACCGAAATACAGTTAAGGTTTTGATTGGCAGTACCCCTGGCGGTCTTATTTCTTATGTGTCCCCAGCCTATGGAGGTGCTACAAGTGACAGGCAAATAGTTGAACGGAGTTCACTGACCAGGCTTTGTTCCAAAAATGACAGTATAATGGCTGACAAAGGTTTTAATGTACAGGACATTTTTGCACCACATGATGTGCATATTAATATACCAACCTTTTATAAGAAAAAGAACAGAATGTCAAATGATACGGTTATTAAAGATAGGAAAATTTCTAGCAAACGTGTGCATGTAGAAAGAATCATTGGTCTTGGAAAAACATACAGAATTTTAACTGAACCTCTGACTGCCACAGAGACTAAGTTGTCATCAGAGATAATTGTTGTATGATTCATGCTATGCAATTTCAGAAATGGCATTGTGTCTACATATGCTTAAAGAATTGCTACAATCACGGTTGTACATAGCTAAGTGTAGTAAAAAATGTCATTTTATGTTGTCATTTACCATTCTGAATAAAAAAATGTCTGATGATCATGTGTATTAGTCTATGGTTATCAGTATTAGAAAGTACATGTTATTACAGTAATACTAGACATATGTTTGTCAATATGACTGTTCATTATTCATTTTTTATGTTGAAGTTGATGTATTACATGTGATTGCTTAATAAATAAAGTTTTAAAATAGTGATTTGTTACTTTTGCAGCTGAAATTAAACTCTGGTACGGGCTGGTATTCATAAAGCTCCTAAGCGAAATCTTAAGTTTTATTTAAGTGAAAATTTCAGATACAATTTGCTATGGAAATTATTATGATTTCTGTTGTTTTTTTGCCAAAATACTATAACAAAAGTAAATAATTTACAGCAAAAACAAATTTAATACAAGAAGACATCTATATAAAAAAGCAAAAGACTTTAGGAATTCTGATAATTTAAGGAATGTACTTAAATTTTTCCTGAGGTGCTTTATGAATGCTGACTGTAAACAACATACTTGATATTTATGCAGTTCTGTTCAAACAACACAATTTTCAATAAAACAATTTATTTGAATACATATATAATGACGAATATAATAACAAAAAATACATATCATGATAATTCATACAACATTACAAAATGCATTTATTTTCAAATGAACTTTTTGTTTCATTTCTTTTGCAGAACATTATTTTACACATTTTTATAAAACAACTTTTCCAAAAGTGTTGGTTTGAAATGTGCCTCAAAAAATAATTCAAGTTTGTGCACCATATCAGAGATAAACGCCTCATTTATTGTTACTCTGATGTACACAATGTCAGTGAGAGTATACACAATTAAATCACAATATTTTCGTTCAGAGCAGAACAACTGTCCCTGTATCTGAAAGTAATATGGATTTTTTTTGCTTAGAGCAAGTTTTCCATTGATTTCTTTTAAATATGGCACAGTAACTGAGTTTATCTCTTTATTTTTTGCATTGAAAGGACATTTTACTTCTACAATTAAATCCTTGCTGACAATTCCATCAGGAGATGCCCCTAGAAATGGATGGGTCTTAGAAACAGTGATGCCACATGCCTGAACATTAACATTTCGCGCACTTTCATATATGTGAATTGCAGTTTTTTCATATTTACAGCCATGGCGCATCGCTTCATTTTGATTAGTTACATGTCCAGATACCATTGTGGAAGCCAATGCTGCTAAATTGGCCTTTTCTGTTGCTGTACATATCCGGTGGTAGTTGGATGACTGGATTCTTTTTCCACGTTCCTCGAACCAACGATCATTTGTGTTTTGTCCCCTTGTCAAAACTTCCAGTTCACAGCACTCTTCTGTTGTTATTTTAGTTATTTTACTCTGATTTAGAAAGTTTTCTTCATGTGTCACTTCAAAATAGTCATGATCATTGTTGACTGTATATATATTTGCTGGTGCAAAGGTCTGAAATATTGGCGTTTTAGAAATTCCTTTAAAGTTCGTACATGTATTGTAAAAATGATCCTGATAATTAGGGGCATTTCGAAAACTAACAGGTCGGGGATCAAAGTCCATAATATCACAAATATCTGCCCCAACCATGTTTAGGTCTCTGGCCTTCAGAGGGGACCCGGTATGTTTCTTGGCTCTATGGAATGCCTGTAGTTGCTCGGTACATGACGACTCTACCTTCACATCTCCTGTTTGAACAAATTTCAGGCATGCATACAATACAGTTCTTATATGCTTGCAATGTCCAAAGGGATCCTCGCCAGCTCCACATTCGCACTGCGCCTCGTGCACTATTCCATGTTTTGTAAAGGAAATGTCTACCACATAATTTATCTTTTTCTTCATTTCTGCTCTACACGCACTTTTTACAAAGTCAAGACTGTCTGATGAAAACAACCGAAGATACATTAAAAATTTGTCATTGTACAGTGCAGTTACAGTTTGGTCGAACTCAGCTTGAAAGTGTTCCAGATAGTCAGTGGCTTTCTGACGGTCAATGGGGGCCATCTTCATGTCACTGTTGATGTCCTTGTAGCCACTGGTTACTGGAAGGCTCATCCTAAATTCTGGCATAAGGTCCTCACAGTTGTTGAAATTTTGGTTTCTGTCATAGGCCTGTAGTCTGAAACCATTATGTAATACATTTGTTTAATAATCATATACTGCCTCATCTTTAAGAAAAGAATGAAGAAAAGACGACTTTGCAAACAAAGAACATATTGTATTTATTACTACAAACAAACCACACATAGCGCATTACCCCACCCACTAATTCCAACGTATGGACATGTACACATTTTGAATTTAATTTGCAATGCTTCCTGTGGAATTTGGGACAATTAATAATAATGAAAAGCAGACATTAGCGATATAAGATTGCATCAATTGCTGTTATTACATTTAACTATTTAATGAAAGAACTTGTTTACTTTGCTAATCGTCAACAACAAAAGTGAAAAGAAAAATTCATGTTAGCCTACCTCTCGATTAACTCCTTTTTTCGTCCAGATAACTTAGCATTTCTCTTTCTTAACTCTGTCCTAAGTTGTCCTAAAGATAGGCTGCAAAACTTTGAAGCCATATTTACACCTTTATCGAAGAAATATAATCAAATCGTGTTAAAACTCTGTTTATCAACTGTCAATCTTAGCGGAAGTAAACAATGGAAGGGAAAATAAATAACAATGGACCTATTCGACAACAGCGCCGCCTATACGGGCACCTGCTAGACAAGGGAAGATAACCCACTAAAGTCTCTCATTACGTAAATGGTGGATGTTCTGATGGGTGTGCAGACGGATACGACTTTGCTAACGATACAACGTGTTCGACGTGTACGCATTCCATTCAATAGCATTTGTTTGTTTACAAAATGTACATTTAAGCTGCACTATTAACTGGAAATATATATAAAGGTACGAGTATATTTATCGCCGTTCATTATTATTCTGTTTGGATGCATTTATTTCTATATCAAGTATTTTTAAACAATTCATCGACAACGCCTGGCATCTAATTGCATTTTCCATTAGTGTATATGTTTGATATTTAAACATATTAGTTAGATCATACATTCCAACGCAGTGCCATCAATGGTAGATATCTATATGCAACATACAACAAAATTAACGTTAAAGGGTCAAAATGAATGCGTAAATGGTTTGAATACAGGATTTTATTAGTCTGGATGTGCTAAGCAACGCTAGTTGTATGTTGCTTTAGTTTTAAAATAAACACACAGACAGTACAGTAATAAATGGATTTAATAACATATATGAAAAAATCTTCGATTAAATTCACGACAAGAGACGGTAACATATTTATTATTTAGTTATGCTAGCTTAAGTTGAGTTCTCTTGGCAAATATTGACGAATAATGTCTGGTTCACATTTGCCCCGGGCGCCCTACGATAAATTTGACTACGATATTACGTACGATATTTTAGGCATCGTAGGTGGCTTCGGGCTACCGCGTCGGTGTGCACATTGTATACGATTTCCGTGCAATTTTGGTCCTGAGAATCGGGATCAGGTTATTCGGAAATCGTGTGCGAAAGCGTTACAGATGCCACTCGCTAGCTCGATACCCCGATGTTTCTTTCTGGCACTGTCCACAAAAAGACCGTGATTTTGTCGCAAGATCATCGCACGGTCTCCAAACGATACGCTTCCGGACATCGAACTTTGCATCTACGATATGCTTACGAGCAACGAGCTTACGATTTAAAACAAAGTTGTTCAACTGGCTACGGCGCCCGTAACTCCTTACGATATCGTAACAAAATCGCACGGCTTCCCCAAGAAGCACGAAGGAACATGGATTTGGCGGGCGTCGAAGTCCAAATGTAAACTAGGCATAATGGATGTTGCTCCGGATTACATTCCACTTTTGAGTTTTTTAATTGTAATTAATTGAATCAGTTATCTTTTTTTATTAATTGTATTACTTCTGGGCCACGACTGTGTTTCGGGGTTCCATGACCGATTTAAACCACTAATACGTTGCACTGACCGTTCGGAGGAGATCACCCCAGTTTTATTCATAATAATACGTTCATTAACTGCGTGTTTATTATGTGGTTTTTGGTTTGTGCTGTGTTGTAAATGCAATTTTTTCACATGCATTTCAAAAGGACAATGTGCTGTTAAAAAGAGTTATCTCCTACTGATGCAGCTGCAGTTTCATATGGTTTATATTTGTATTGAGTTATCGAATGGTATTGTCTGTAATACAATTACTAACATGTTGTGTAAACATGAGATGTAGTATGAAACATAGTTAAATTATACGTAACATTGTTTATACTATCAGCGTGTCAACACGGATATTTTGGCCTCAACTGCTTCAAACAATGCGGTCATTGTCATAGCAGTGATGTCTGCAATCACACAACTGGTCAGTGCCCTAATGAGTGTGCAGATGGATACTACTTCATTAACGACACCACGTGTTCAGCACGTAAGTATCCCACTGAAGTGTAAGTGTTCATAGTTTTATTGAAAAATAACATAAATCACGTAGATGATGATACACATCTCAGAATATAAATTAATTGAACATAAATTTAAAGAACGTATTTAACTCATAAATGACTTTCGTACGAATAATTAAGCGTATATATACCACTAGTTTTTAATATATGGTAGCCATTTAGTTGATTTAGACAGCTGCACACAAACCGAATAAATACTTGTTTAAAAATCAATTTATTCAAATGTAGACTCGCATTCAGATATCGGAGAGATTATTACATATAATAAAATATAATTCAATGTATCAATTACGCATACTAATCAAGTAACATCGTCTATACATCCAGCTTGTCAACCAGGATATTTTGGCTTCAACTGCTCCCAACTATGCAGTCAATATTGTCGAAGCAATGATGTCTGCAATCACGTAAATGGTAGCTGTCCTGACGGGTGTGCAGAGGGATACGACTTCACTAACGATACAAAGTGTTCAAAACGTAAGTTTACCGATAACATAAATTATTTAAGAATTGAATACTGTTTTTCTTCACTTCATCGGTGTATGAACTGTCGGGTTTTCTGCATTTCATCGGTGTATGAACTGTCGGGTCCCGACAGTTCATACACTGATGAAATGTAGAAAAATATTATTCAATTTTTATAATAACAATAAAAAGTGGATATTAACTTTACTTTTAACTGTCGAAGAGCCGCAACTGACGTGTAGCCTCCAGCGTAGCCATCCCAGTTTTAATTTCGGTTTCATTTCTGTCGAACGGCATTTCTAATATCTCGGCAGACATTTACAATCACTGTGGATCATTTTGTAGTGGACGTTCTTGTAAAAACAGTTCAAATTTCCCAACAATTTCATCTTCTGCAACACCGGCAAGCGATGAATCGGTCAATAGTGTACACGCAAACAATGACAACGCAAACGATTTGTTGGCCCAATTTAGTGTTACAGTTTGAAGTCAAAATGAAGTCATGATGTCATATCTTGTTTGTTGACGTAACGCCATTTTGTTTGAATAGCACAATGGAGTTATTTTTTATGTATTCATAATTTTGATAAAGCCAATAAGGGCGAAATATTAAAATTGAGTGAAATGACAGTGTTGTGATATATTTTGGTTGTGTAATAATAAAAATGTCATATATTGTGTTAAAAAGCCAAGAAGAAACGACAGAACAATTTCATATTATTTTGCGACATATTAAAGCCATACAATTTCCGTGAAATTCATTTTGACAAACTTTACGTTATAACATATATGCAGCGATATATTATTAGCATGTATTATAGGTAAGTGGTTATTAGTTTCTTAGGTACAGTGTGGGGTATTTTCAAACAATCGATTCTTTGCATTTGTTCATTGGCAGCTCATTGTCCTTACCTCAATTGCGTCTGCATTATTTATTAGCCACATATTTGATTTAGTATGTTGTAATAAATAGAACAAATGCATCAATGTTGAAATGCATAAATAACTCGTAGTCAGATATTGAATACTTTGTTGAAATATTTTCTGATATTACTTTATATAATACGATATAATATCATTTATTAATTCACTGTTATATAGAGTTAGTAGAGTACAGTACCTTTCATACATTATATTACAATATATATGTGTATTTTTAGTTATTTTTCTACTACTTTTTCAATGCTATTTTATCAGTATCACTCTTCTCAGACACGATTGTTTTAAAGATGTATGTTATGTTCGTCTAAATCAATTTATTTCTGAATAATAATTAATGGTTAAAGTGTAAGCCTATTTCATTTTATCAAAACAAATAACTCGGATTGTGTTGTTTGAAAGGATTGTCAAACATGTTCTATTAGACGACATTTAAACATGTAATGTATAATTGTTTAATAATTCAGCGTGTCAACCAGGATATTTTGGCCTCAACTGCTCTAATCAGTATAGCGCAAATTGTCGACACAATAAGGTCTGCAATGAGCGACTTTAGCGATTTATCTCCCCTGTTTCCCAATATAGGTGGCGCTCTGGTCGAGTAGGTCCCTCTATGCGGATATGTTCGGATTTTATCATTAGATTATCGCCATTGTTAATAAGCGAAGCGTTTGACAGCTTGACAAAAGAAAGATAAAATAATGCCTGAAACCACGTGCTGCGTTCCATTGTGTTCACGAAAAGGACGACACAACTTCCCGAAAGACAAACAACGTCGAGCAGCATGGGTACAAGCTATTCGACGGGTGAAAACAAAGTTCGAAATCTGGACTCCATCCGAATACTCGTACGTGTGTGAAAACCACTTCACCGAAGATGATTACCACACAATTACATACGCTGGTAGGTAGTTTGCTTTTCTATTGAGTTGAAAAACATCATAAATATAAACAATTATTACGCTTATAATGTTGAATTTGGGTTTTCTCTCCATTAGATAATCATGACAAATGTATATGTACAGTATATGGAACTGGTTTACATGTATATACTAAATATCATCATTTGTTACTTGGCTTATTTTTCGAAAAGTTCTGCATCAACAACGACAGTACTGCTTCAAAAATTAAATGTAATGTTGTTGATTAATTAAATATGCATTATGTGATATTGTGTGTCATAACCTAACACTATATCATATGTTGGTGTTTCTTAATCTTACTTGACTGAAACCAACTTGACTGAAACCAATAAAATGATAAATCTGTCACCTTCTGAACACTCATTCTCTTAATCCATTTAACCTTAAAGCTGCAACAACCAAATATATGCATTTGTTTCTAGCACATACTTATTTTTTCAGTATTTATTTTTTCAGGTAATGAAAGACGTAAGCGGGCTCTGCGAAAAACAGCTGTCCCCAGTATTTTTTCCTGGACAAACAAGGCGACTGTTGCGAAGAACCAGGAGAGAAAAGAACGTCGTCTAGAACGAGAAAACCGGAAACGTAAGTTGTTTGAAGATGTGACAAATATGGAACAATCTGGAGAAAACATGAGTTTTGAACCTGAGTTCTTTGCAACCAAAATAGACATTGTTACTTCTGATATCGATGTGGGTGCCAGCGAAGAAGTTGTAACCCAGCAGGAATGTGTGGAGCAAATAATCTCAATCACGGATGAAAAAGTGACATTTATAGATTCTTGTGTACAAACAGAGTGTGTAATGGAAGATGCGGCGATGCAAACAACAACAACACCTGCATTTAGCATCCACAATTTTGACAATGATGCGCCAGCCGTCCACTTCTATACTGGACTTGAAAATTACATGAAGTTTTTTTTCGTGTTGAACACACTTGGACCAGCAGCATACCATCTTAATTATGTGTATCATTCTGTTTCGAGTATATGTGTTGCTGATCAATTTTTTATTACTTTGATAAAGTTAAGGCGACACATGACAAACTTTGAACTGTCGCGATTATTTAATGTTTCTGAAAGTGTGGTGTCGAACATTTTTATTACTTGGGTCTTGTACATGGAAAAACAGTGGAAAGAAATTAACATATGGCCATCACAAACTTTAGTCCGCTATTTCGCTCCAAGCAGCTTCAAGAGGCTATACCCCAAAACACGCGTCATAATTGATGGTACTGAGTGCCCAATTAAAAAACCGAAAAATCCAACGGCTCAACAAGCCACTTTTTCGACTTACAAAAACCGAAATACAGTTAAGGTTTTGATTGGCAGTACCCCTGGCGGTCTTATTTCTTATGTGTCCCCAGCCTATGGAGGTGCTACAAGTGACAGGCAAATAGTTGAACGGAGTTCACTGACCAGGCTTTGTTCCAAAAATGACAGTATAATGGCTGACAAAGGTTTTAATGTACAGGACATTTTTGCACCACATGATGTGCATATTAATATACCAACCTTTTTAAAGAAAAAGAACAGAATGTCAAATGATACGGTTATTAAAGATAGGAAAATTTCTAGCAAACGTGTGCATGTAGAAAGAATCATTGGTCTTGGAAAAACATACAGAATTTTAACTGAACCTCTGACTGCCACAGAGACTAAGTTGTCATCAGAGATAATATTTGTATGTTTCATGCTATGCAATTTCAGAAATGGCATTGTGTCTACATATGCTTAAAGAATTGCTACAATCACGGTTGTACATGTAGCTAAGTGTAGTAAAAAATGTCATTTTTATGTTGTCATTTTCCATTCTGAATAAAAAAATGTCTGATGATCATGTGTATTAGTCTATGGTTATCAGTATTAGAAAGTACATGTTATTACAGTAATACTAGACATATGTTTGTCAATATGACTGTTCATTATTCATTTTTTATGTTGAAGTTGATGTATTACATGTGATTGCTTAATAAATAAAGTTTTAAAATAGTGATTTGTTACTTTTGCAGCTGAAATTAAACTCTGGTACGGGCTGGTATTCATAAAGCTCCTAAGCGAAATCTTAAGTTTTATTTAAGTGAAAATTTCAGATACAATTTGCTATGGAAATTATTATGATTTCTGTTGTTTTTTTGCCAAAATACTATAACAAAAGTAAATAATTTACAGCAAAAACAAATTTAATACAAGAAGACATCTATATAAAAAAGCAAAAGACTTTAGGAATTCTGATAATTTAAGGAATGTACTTAAATTTTTCCTGAGGTGCTTTATGAATGCTGACTGTAAACAACATACTTGATATTTATGCAGTTCTGTTCAAACAACACACTTTTCAATAAAACAATTTATTTGAATACATATATAATGACGAATATAATAACAAAAAATACATATCATGATAATTCATACAACATTACAAAATGCATTTATTTTCAAATGAACTTTTTGTTTCATTTCTTTTGCAGAACATTATTTTACACATTTTTATAAAACAACTTTTCCAAAAGTGCTGGTTTGAAATGTGCCTCAAAAAATAATTCAAGTTTGTGCACCATATCAGAGATAAACGCCTCATTTCTTGTTACTCTGATGTACACAATGTCAGTGAGAGTATACACAATTAAATCACAATATTTTCGTTCAGAGCAGAACAACTGTCCCTGTATCTGAAAGTAATATGGATTATTTTTGCTTAGAGCAAGTTTTCCATTGATTTCTTTTAAATATGGCACAGTAACTGAGTTTATCTCTTTATTTTTTGCATTGAAAGGACATTTTACTTCTACAATTAAATCCTTGCTGACAATTCCATCAGGAGATGCCCCTAGAAATGGATGGGTCTTAGAAACAGTGATGCCACATGCCTGAACATTAACATTTCGCGCACTTTCATATATGTGAATTGCAGTTTTTTCATATTTACAGCCATGGCGCATCGCTTCATTTTGCATAGTTACATGTCCAGATACCATTGTGGAAGCCAATGCTGCTAAATTGGCCTTTTCTGTTGCTGTACATATCCGGTGGTAGTTGGATGACTGGATTCTTTTTCCACGTTCCTCGAACCAACGATCATTTGTGTTTTGTCCCCTTGTCAAAACTTCCAGTTCACAGCACTCTTCTGTTGTTATTTTAGTTATTTTACTCTGATTTAGAAAGTTTTCTTCATGTGTCACTTCAAAATAGTCATGATCATTGTTGACTGCATATATATTTGCTGGTGCAAAGGTCTGAAATATTGGCGTTTTAGAAATTCCTTTAAAGTTCATACATGTATTGTAAAAATGATCCTGATAATTAGGGGCATTTCGAAAACTAACAGGTCGGGGATCAAAGTCCTTAATATCACAAATATCTGCCCCAACCATGTTTAGGTCTCTGGCCTTCAGAGGGGACCCGGTATGTTTCTTGGCTCTATGGAATGCCTGTAGTTGCTCGGTACATGACGACTCTACCTTCACATCTCCTGTTTGAACAAATTTCAGGCATGCATACAATACAGTTCTTATATGCTTGCAATGTCCAAAGGGATCCTCGCCAGCTCCACATTCGCACTGCGCCTCGTGCACTATTCCATGTTTTGTAAAGGAAATGTCTACCACATAATTTATCTTTTTCTTCATTTCTGCTCTACACGCACTTTTTACAAAGTCAAGACTGTCTGATGAAAACAACCGAAGATACATTAAAAATTTGTCATTGTACAGTGCAGTTACAGTTTGGTCGAACTCAACTTGAAAGTGTTCCAGATAGTCAGTGGCTTTCTGACGGTCAATGGGGGCCATCTTCATGTCACTGTTGATGTCCTTGTAGCCACTGGTTACTGGAAGGCTCATCCTAAATTCTGGCATAAGGTCCTCACAGTTGTTGAAATTTTGGTTTCTGTCATAGGCCTCTAGTCTGAAACAATTATGTAATACATTTGTTTAATAATCATATACTGCCTCATCTTTAAGAAAAGAATGAAGAAAAGACGACTTTGCAAACAAAGAACATATTGTATTTATTACTACAAACAAACCACACATAGCGCATTACCCCACCCACTAATTCCAACGTATGGACATGTACACATTTTGAATTTAATTTGCAATGCTTCCTGTGGAATTTGGGACAATTAATAATAATGAAAAGCAGACATTAGCGATATAAGATTGCATCAATTGCTGTTATTACATTTAACTATTTAATGAAAGAACTTGTTTACTTTGCTAATCGTCAACAACAAAAGTGAAAAGAAAAATTCATGTTAGCCTACCTCTCGATTAACTCCTTTTTTCGTCCAGATAACTTAGCATTTCTCTTTCTTAACTCTGTCCTAAGTTGTCCTAAAGATAGGCTGCAAAACTTTGAAGCCATATTTACACCTTTATCGAAGAAATATAATCAAATCGTGTTAAAACTCTGTTTATCAACTGTCAATCTTAGCGGAAGTAAACAATGGAAGGGAAAATAAATAACAATGGACCTATTCGACAACAGCGCCGCCTATACGGGCACCTGCTAGACAAGGGAAGATAACCCACTAAAGTCTCTCATTACGTAAATGGTGGATGTTCTGATGGGTGTGCAGACGGATACGACTTTGCTAACGATACAACGTGTTCGACGTGTACGCATTCCATTCAATAGCATTTGTTTGTTTACAAAATGTACATTTAAGCTGCACTATTAACTGGAAATATATATAAAGGTACGAGTATATTTATCGCCGTTCATTATTATTCTGTTTGGATGCATTTATTTCTATATCAAGTATTTTTAAACAATTCATCGACAACGCCTGGCATATAATTGCATTTTCCATTAGTGTATATGTTTGATATTTAAACATATTAGTTAGATCATACATTCCAACGCAGTGCCATCAATGGTAGATATCTATATGCAACATACAACAAAATTAACGTTAAAGGGTCAAAATGAATGCGTAAATGGTTTGAATACAGGATTTTATTAGTCTGGATGTGCTAAGCAACGCTAGTTGTATGTTGCTTTAGTTTTAAAATAAACACACAGACAGTACAGTAATAAATGGATTTAATAACATATATGAAAAAATCGTCGATTAAATTCACGACAAGAGACGGTAACATATTTATTATTTAGTTATGCTAGCTTAAGTTGAGTTCTCTTGGCAAATATTGACGAATAATGTCTGGTTCACATTTGCCCCGGGCGCCCTACGATAAATTTGACTACGATATTACGTACGATATTTTAGGCATCGTAGGTGGCTTCGGGCTACCGCGTCGGTGTGCACATTGTATACGATTTCCGTGCGATTTTGGTACTGAGAATCGGCATCAGGCTATTCGGAAATCGTGTGCGAAAGCGCTACAGATGCCACTCGCTAGCTCGATACCCCGATGTTTCTTTCTGGCACTGTCCACAAAAAGACCGTGATTTTGTCGCAAGATCATCGCACGGTCTCCAAACGATACGCTTGAGGACATCGTACTTTGCATCTACGATATGTTTACGAGCAACGGGCATACGATTTAAAACAAAGTTGTTTAACTGGCTTCGGCGCCCGTAACTTCTTACGATATGGTAACAAAATCGCACGGCTTCCCCAAGAAGCACGAAGGAACAGGGAATTGGCGGGCGTCGAAGTCCAAATGTAAACTAGGCATAATGGATGTTGCTCCGGATTACATTCTACTTTTGAGTTTTTTAATTGTAATTAATTGAATCAGTTATCTTTTTTTATAAATTGTATAACTTCTGGGCCACGACTGTGCTTCGGGGTTACATGACCGATTTAAACCACGAATGCGTTGCACTGACCGTTCGGAGGAGATTACCCCAGTTTTATTCATAATAATATTTTCATTAACTGCGTGTTTATTATTTGGTTTTTGGTTTGTGTTGTGTTGTAAATGCAACTTTTCACATGCATTTCAAAAGGACAATGTGCTGTTGAAAAGTGTTCTTTCCTACTAATGCAGTTGCAGTTTCATATGGTTTATATTTGTATTGAGTTATCGAATGGTATTGTCTGTAGTACAATTACTAACATGTTGTGTAAACATGAGATGTAGTATGAAACATAGTTAAATTATACGCAACATTGATTATACTTTCAGCGTGTCAACACGGATATTTTGGACTCAACTGCTCCAAACAATGCGGTCATTGTCATAGCAGTGATGTCTGCAATCACACAACTGGTCAGTGCCCTAATGAGTGTGCAGATGGATACTACTTCATTAACGACACAACGTGTTCAGCACGTAAGTATCCCACTGAAGTGTAAGTGTTAATAGTTTTATTGAACAATAACATAAATCACGTCGATGATGATACACATCTCAGAATATAAATTAATTGAACATGAATTTAAAGAATGTATTTAACTCATAAAGGACCTTCGTACGAATAATTAAGCGTATATATACCTCTAGTTTTGAATATTTGGTAGCCATTTAGTTGATTTAGACAGCTGCACACAAACCGAATAAATACTTGTTTAAAAATCAAGTTATTCAATTTTAGACTCGTATTCAGATATCGGAGAGATTATTACATATAATAAAATATAATTCAATGTATCAATTACGCATACTAATCAAGTAACATCGTCTATACATCCAGCTTGTCAACCAGGATATTTTGGCTTCAACTGCTCCCAACTATGCAGTCAATATTGTCGAAGCAATGATGTCTGCAATCACGTAAATGGTAGATGTCCTGACGGGTGTGCAGAGGGATACGACTTCACAAACGATAAAACGTGTTCAAAACGTACGTTAACCGATAACATAAATTATTTAAGAATTGAATAATGTTTTTCTTCGCTTTATCGGTGTATGAACTGTCGGGTTTTCTGCATTTCATCGGTGCATGAATTGTCGGGTCCCGACAGTGCATACACTGATGAAATGTAGAAACATTTTATTCAATTTTTATAATTACAACAAAAAGTGGATATTAACTTTTCTTTTAACTGTCGAAGAGCCGCAACTGACGTGTAACCTCCGGCGTAGCAATCCCAGTTTTAATTTCGGTTTCATTTCTGTCGAACGGCATTTCTAATATCTCGGCAGACATTTACAATCACTGTGGATCATTTTGTAGTGGACGTTCTTGTAAAAACAGTTCAAATTTCCCAACAATTTCATCTTCTGCAACACCGGCAAGCGATAAATCGGTCAATAGTGTACACGCAAGCAATGATAACGCAAACGATTTAGCGAAGAGCGAATGACAGAAAACATCGTAAAGGTTCGTGCAAATCAATTACGTCATTTAGCAAATGAAGAATGAAAAAGTAGTACGGTCATGAATAATAACGAGGTAATTTGCCTTCCCAACCGGTTCATCGGCGTATGAATGACAGGTCATGTAGGCGGATCATCCAATCAGAATGCAGCGTTCACGTGAAAATGCAAAAGGTTGTAATTATGTCTGTTAAATAAAGCGAATTATGTTATTTGAGATGCGAGGATTGGGAGTAGATATTTAATTAGTCTATATTTTTTTTTTCTGTTAAGCGGATGGTTATTGGATGTTGTTGTCCTGGATTGACAAATAATGGCTTTTGATTTGGGAGTATTAATTTGAATCCTCATTTTGGTACTTAGGTAAAATGTACTGTTAAACACGTTAAACGATGGCTAAGACATCATAGGAAACATTTGATGCGGATCACGTTATCGCCGAAACAAAATGAAATAGAAAGAGCCTATGTACATTGCCCATCATTATTTGTATTTTAAATATGCTTGTAAATGTATTCTTGTACAAGTCAATGTGTTCACGCCAATTTGGATAAAACGTTTGGTCAACATGAACAGATATATGAATTGGATTTATTAATAATTGACTAATGACCTAGTTTTTTGTTCACCTCATTTGATGAGATTATTTAATAGCCCGACACAAAATTTATACATCTTTACGGTATTCAGCAAGAAATCGTGCACAATACTAATAGAATATGTAATAATAATGAATAATATGAATGACAGTAATCATGTTATTCATAATTGTTACTCGTAATCATATGTTGTAAGAGATTGTCAAAATATGTGTAACATGTTACAAATAAAAAAAAAAAAAAAAAAAAAAACAACAACATGATATGTACACTGTTTACACATTCAGCCTGTCAATCAGGATATTTTGGACCCAACTGTTTCATTACATGCAGTCATTGTCAAATCGGTGATGTCTGCAATCACATAGCTGGTCAATGTCCTAATGGGTTGCAGAGTGATACGACTTCACTAACGACACAACGTGTTCAGCCCATAAGTATCGTAGTAGTGCATCTGACATTTAAATACGCATTATCCGATCTATTAATTACACAATTCAATACACACGATTTATGTGTTATACTGTTTTAAATTCATACATGTTAACAGTAATGTTCTGGACATAATTATGTTGCATGCATGGCGAGAGAGTTCCCGACAATGTTTAAGTACTTTTCAGCAAGTTGTTGGATTCGCAGGTTTACACTTTCTCTGATTTTTAATTAATATAAACGCATACACATAAATCCGCTGAACAGTAGTGGTAAGCTATAAGCGCTGGTTCGACGTCTTAAAGCACTCACCAAATTAAAACGTACGCCAAAATCTGATTTTATTCTAATGATGTTTTGCTTTTTCTAATAAGCAAAATGTGATTTCTTACCTAATCTCGCATACACATACCCCCACACCCAATATTGAAACTATTACAATTTGGTATAGTTAATAGTTAAGGGTTAGTTAAGTTATATAGAAAATGTCCCGTTTTGTTTCATGACCTAAAATTGGACAATAGGTGAAAAAGTACATATGGCTACAATTGTATCAGTGTGAGTCAGTAAGCCACGAGTGACAGCCTCAATAGATCGTGTCTGCCATCTGTGATGACAAATGTGAATCTGGTAGCAAATATGACGACCAGTTTATAATGAAAAACGAAGTGGTTTTATTTCATACGTTTGCAACAAACTTTAGGTCGATAATAAACCCAACCCATTATTGTTATGTTTCAATAACACGTACATATGGGCATAATCTCTGTATTGGTAATATAATACATGTAATTGAAACAGTTGTTGATGATGCTAAACACATATAATAATACCACAGGATAAATAATACATAAAGGCCTTAATATATGATTGTAGGCTCACAACTATTTCTTAAACATTCATGACTGTCAGGTGATCATGTCAATGGCGTAAGTGTTTGTGCGCAACAATAAGAAATAATTGCCTTTTCTCTCAATTGTAGGATTTAAAATTTGTACTTTCTGTTCATATGAGTTATATCTAGTTTGATGCTGAAAATGTATGTAAGTATGTATGCACATCATGTTTAAAAATCAGTGCCAACTAACATGCTTTCATATTAACCATATTGGTTGTGTACAACAACATTTAAAGTTTACAAATGAGTGGCTACACTATTATTTGACAGTGAACGGCGAATCTTATATTTTAAGTTTTACAGTACAAATATCTGAATAATGCACATGTTTATTCATACAATATAATAAAGGACCATTTTGAAAAAGGATACAACCGTTTTCAGCTTGTGACTATCCGTATTATGGCAAGAACTGCTCGATGGATTGTCACTGTGACAGATGCCATAACGTTAATGGGTCATGTGCCTTATACTCGCGCATTTGTTACGACGGGTACCACATGCAAAATGGAAAATGCATTAATAAGTAACAGACTGAATACTAACAGACTGAATACTAAAGTGAATGTTTTTAGCTAAAACATTACCAATGAACATTTGCTTACAATATTCGAACTCAGAAATTATGGACATTCTTATTTCACGGTTTGCCATTGCAACAAATGTCACAATGGGAATGGCTGGTGTCCATTGTACAAATATCACTGCCATGAGTGCAGACATGCTTATTAACCGCATTAAATATGAGATATATTACACTTAATAAACAGTTATGTTTAAATAAGACACATGTAACAAAATGTGTAAATGCAACCTCAGATTAATATTTAAATATTTTGCTGATAAATCATTGACTGGAAATTGCAGAGTATACTGAAGCTGCAAGGAGTCCGCCGTCTTTTGCTGCTGCTATAGGAGGTGGTGTCGGTGCTTCAGGGGTCGTCATAATCGGGATTGTTGCAGCCGTTATTTACTATAAACGGAGACATGTTAAAAAGTAAATCGACGTTTTTCTACGGCCTTCCACAAATGGTTCTACACAAATAGTACATATTTATGAACACACTGTTACTATTCAAAGCACACTCGATTAAAAAATTAGTGGGTTGTTTCTTATTGTATTTTATTAAATTTGAGCATATTCTAATTGTAATTTAAGAAACAGCGACAATCGGGAGTTTTTCAATGATATCGCAACATCTTCGGCGTCACTACCACAATCACCTGCGCGGTCAGAAAAAGAACACAAAAGTTCACATACGGCTATAAGTGAAAATGCCTACGCCAATGCTAAAGGTATGAGTAAATGTTTGAACCTGTACAATCCGTTATAGAGTAATATGTATCAATCTATTTTAAATCTATTTTAAACGGCCGTATTAAAAGGACTATGTCATTGAAAAGGGACTCATGGAGGCAGTTTTGAAAAAATGAAATTAAGATATTTATACTGACATATAATAATGGTTAAAACAGGGTATATATGATGAAAAACGATTGCACACATTCTAAGATAAAAATGCATTTATTATTTGGGTCTTGTTTGTTTGGCCCTTTTCATGTTTACATTTTGACGTTATAATTGTGAATATTTTCTGCAACCATAGTTTACACTCTACTTCTTACCATGCATGATAGCGCAGTTGGTTTAAGCGCAGCATACTGTCATTTCTTCCGATGACTTTAAAGTCGTGATTTCGATCCCTGTTTAGGGATTTATTTTTTTAACATTTTTGCTAATTAGTTTTTATCAAATATCGTATTGTGTATCATATTATGTGTTATTTATTCCATAAAAATGTCTTTATAAAGCGCGTTTCTATCATATAATATCAGTTATAGTGTACTAAGAATTCAACCTTACGACGACATAGGCCCTTTAAATCAACAAGCAAAACTATCGTACAATGCGATCGATGGCGAAAACATACGTGAAATGTTTTATTTTTTTTATTCTACTAAAATAACAAGCAATCATTTAAATTTAATTTAGGAGCCATATATATTTTAGTTAGAAACATAATTTTAAACAATAAAATACCTGTCAAGGTCTTTAGTGCGATTAAGAGTAATAACTTGGTTGAATGGATGTCGGGTGTCAGGGGTCTAAATGGAGCGAAAGCAGTATCCTTGGCAACTGCATTTGTCTTTATAACTTTTAAGTTCGTATAGTTAAGTCTGTCTTCAAAAAGGTATTCATATAATTATCCATTCTTAAAACTACAAGTTTTCTTATAAATATAGATGAATAATAATGCATACGTCCACATGTATATTTATTTATTTGTCACAGTGAACAATTATATATAGCGACACATATTTTTCACATTTGCATACTTCTCCAAATTATTGATACATGTATTATTTTCTTAACAATAATATAAGGTCAAATGTTTAAAAGGTTAAATGCATAAGTTCATCTCTGAATCTAAATAAATATGACTATGAAGGAAAACAATTAACACGCACATTTATTTTTTAAACAAACTATAAGTTGTATTTTGGTATCATTGCATACTTTTAGTGTTTAATATTGCTTTAATAAGTACATAACTTTATGTGAAAAAAGTTGACTTTTGTCAGTATCTGAAGCTTTATTCTTTATCTAGTCGTACCTTTTTACCTCAACCCGACATGTCAGATTTCACAGTGATTTTTTTATGCGTGAAATTATTTGGAGTGAGCGTAAGGGTATGATTTAAAGCCTGAAAGCATGACTATCTATCTGAAAGCGTGCGACTTGACAGGTATGCAAAAAGTAACCCCCAAGATACTTTCCATACAAACACGGCGATTGAAAACGTTCTTTTTGTGCTATGCGTTTAAATTATAGAAAGGATAAGACAGATAGTAAATTTGCAAAATGTGTAAATATCTTTTTATTTTCTCGCAGCTTCTGACTCAGACTATTACAGTTTTAATGCCGTTGCTCGTGGCATTCAGTTGCACGAACTGTGGGCATATATACGTGAGAAAAGCCAAATTGGTTCAACGCATTTCGAAGATGAGTTTGAGGTAATAATTGTGTGCTTTAAAAAAACTATAGTCGCTCTATTGTTTCTAAACCTATTTGCTTGTAATAAAAGTTAGTTCTGTGTTAAAACATGTATTTGATTACAATTAGTATATCGCACTAATATATATTTACATGAATCCGCATTATTATATATTTATATGAATCTAATTAATTTTCTATAACATTCGTTCATTAATTTTGTATTTATGTAATTAAAACTGAACCTAACATAAAAAACATATTGTTTCACGGTTCACTGTAAGTTTGCAGCATATTAATATCTAGTTATTTTATTTAGAAATTACCTACCGGTTTGGTTCGAAAGCACGACGTCGCCTCTGCTGGCTCCAATAAAGGCAAAAACCGTTACAAGGAGTTATATGCATGTACGAGCTAACACACATAAATTATAGTAATTAAATATCAATGACCTAGCTGGATGTAAGTTTCACATTTATTCCACATGTCTTTCTCACGTACATTAACGACGAACGGGACAGTTACACTCAATATGTATACGAAAACCTAAGAAAAAATCAGATAAAAATGTTTACTAATAATCATTTGACTAAATGTGACAGTTAAGCTTATTTACCTGTCAGTACATTTTTGTTTTAAATAAAAAATTAATTACAATTGAAAAAAAGCGGCCCTTTTGTATCACAATACAAGATGCAACTGATATTTTTTTTTTTTTACAGATGATGACTCACGAGTTGTCTTGAAAAAGGACAGTCCAAGTGATTCCGATTACATTAACGCCAGCTATATTCATGTAACTGTGTTTAATTCCTACTACACATACATTAAATATTGCTAAATTAATTGACGCAGTAGCAAACCAATAAAACGTTTAAGCATACATGTATGAACACTAAACAAATAAAAAAAAAACATAAATAAATACATAAATAATGTGTTAATGCATTTCAGGGTTTTGGTAAACTGAACAAATTCATCGCATCTCAAGGTAATTAGTAGTTTCGTATGCAACCGATCACTCTACTTTTCTTTTTCAGGCATATGATCGTGTTGTCGGCGATAAGATTGCGCATATATGTATCTCTGATTGCATATTAATGTTAAATGCACTTAATAATACAACTAAAAACGCCACCGGCTTCAAAAAAAACAAACGCATGCTCCTGAATAAAATAAATTTATTACATGATGTGTATGTAATTTGTATTCTTAGCTTATAATTATCATTTTTAGCCGGATTTTTCAACTAAAAACGCCACCGGCTTCAAAAAAAAAACGCATGCTCCTGAATAAAATAAATATATTACATGATTTGTATGTAATTTGTATTCTAAGCTTATAATTATCATTTTTAGCCGGATTTTTCAACGAAAAATCTCGGCTTATAGATTAGCGAAAACCGGTCGGTTTGGCGGGCGGTCGGGCGTTTGGGCGGTTGGGCGGGCGTTGCAATGTCGTTTACATTTTGCGTAAAAGTTTCGTATTCCTGTCATATTTTCAAAAGTTCTTGGTCAATCTTAATGAAACTTTACAGAAATGTTCCTTGAATGCTCCTCTACCAAATCTATGAAACAGGTTCCGCTTTACTGCACAAAATGGCCGCCACAGCTAAAAATAGAAATATGTCTAAACGCCATTTTCTTCTAAATATATTTCTAGATTTTCAAATAATTTTAAACAAATGTGTGTTTAGTGTTTATCTACCAAACTTATTCAAATGGTTCCGCCTCACTGCACAAAATGGCCACTAGAGCTAAAAAAATAATTTTCATTAAAGTTTCGTATTGCTGTCATTTTTTCAAATGTTCTTGGTCAATCTTGATGAAACTTTATAGAAAAGTTTCTTCAATGGTCTTCTACCAAACCTGTGAAAATAGTTTCGATTCAGTGCACAAGATGGCCACCAGAGCTACAAATTGAAATGTGTCTAAACGCCATTTTCTTCCAAACCTATGGCTAGATTTTAAAATAATTTTACACAAAAGTTTGTTTAGTGCTCCTCTAACAAACTTATTCAAATAGTTCCGCCTCACTGCACAAAATGGCCACTAGAGCTAAAAATAGTATTTGCGTTAAAGTTTCGTATTCCTTTCATATTTTCAAAAGATCTTGGTCAATCTTCATGAAACTTTACAGACATGTTCCGTGTATGGTCGTCTATCAAACTTATGAAAAAGGTTCCGCTTCACTGCACAAGATGGCCGCAAGAGCTAAAAATATAATTAAAATAGAATAGAATATAAACGCCATTTTCTTCTAAACCTATGGCTAGATTTTCGAATAATTTTACACAAATGTATGTTTAGTGTTTCTCTACCAAACTTATTCAAATGGTTCCGCCTCACTGCACAAAATGGCCATTAGAGCTAAAAATAGAATTTGCGTTAATGTTTTGTATTCCTGTCATATTTTCAAAAGTTCTTGGTCAATCGTCATGAAACTTCACAGAAATGTTCCTTGAATGGTTTTCTACCAAACTTGTGAAAATTGTTTAGCTTTACTACACACGATGGCCAACAGAGCTAAAAATAAAATTATGTCTCAACGCCATTTTCTTCTATACCTATATCTAGATTTTAAAATAAGTTTTATACAAATGTTCGTTTAGTGTTCTTCTACCAAACTTATTGCACTCACTGCACACAATGGCCACAAGAGCTAAAAACTGAATTTGCTTTAAAGTTTTGTACTCCTGTCATATTTTCTAAACTTCTTGGTAAATCTTGATGAAACTTTACACTCTACCAAAATTATTCAAATAGTTCCGCCTCACATTCCATAAATGGCCACTAGAGCTAAAAATAGAATTTTCGTTAAAGTTTTGTTTTCCTGTCGTATTTTTTAAAGTTCGTGATCAATCTTGATGAAACATTACTGCATACATTTTAGATCATCGACATGAAACTTCCATTCTTCTTCACCAAAATTGACTTGTACATGTACCCCCATCTGCAAAATAAAAATCCGGACTTAATGCGGTGTCCGCATTTTTCTCATGTATTAATTGCACTGTTTTGTTTAGACACAAGTGTTAACCCTCTGCTGTGTAAAATGTACTGCATTTAATAATTTAGGCCCAACGCAGAAAACCATAGACGACTTTTGGCGTTTGATTTGGCAACAGGGAATACAGAAAATAGTCATGCTTACAAATCTGACTGAAATGGGAACGGTACTTATTCAGATCACTATTTTGTTTTCTCTGGCAAAAAAACACATGTTTGTTCTGAAACGAGCAAATGAATTGTCAGTATACTTAGTATTAAACTTGTTATGACAGACTATAGTGAATACACCTTGGCTTATATGTACCGAAATCTCCTTACTCACGAAGTACGATATAATGGTACGATTTTAGGATGTTTTATAAGCAGACACGATTACATATATATTTGTCTTTAATAGCATTATTGTAATTGATCAATGGTATTCGAGATTATGTGTTGCACCTCTTAATACCAAAACACTCCTCTTCTTAAACAATCAATGTTTGCTATAGATGAAGTGTATTCAATATTGGCCAGAAGACCTTTACGGTGAGTGCATACACGGTGGCGTTCACATCAAGTACGTTGATATCAAGGAAAATTATGACTACAATATCAGGACACTTCAAATCACTAAGGTACAATCGTGTGAATACATAATGCATAATCGATTAACAGTAGTATAAACAAGTGTTCAGCTAATGATAACATTATACAATATGCCTTTAAAACCTATCAATAGATAACTGATTCACCAAATACATGTGTCATTTTATGAACAATAAACATGCCGCAATATACACTTGACTTAATACAGTTTCGAATGGATAGTTTAACAACGTTGATCTCTAACCAATTTATAATCCGTTTTGAGAGAAATTATTAGTATTGTATACTTATGTTCTTTGATAGTTTGCTAAATATAAGCCCGTGACTTTCTTACAGGGTGACGAGACTAAACGAGTCAGCCAGTTCCATTTCAGGTCCTGGCCTGACAAAGATGTTCCCGACACGACATGGTGTCTTGTAGACTTCTGGAGAGCGGTGGATACAAGCGACGACTCAAACACGTCACCGATTGTTGTGCATTGCAGGTTGTTTGATATTCTCTAGTATGCTGTATTCATCATATCTGTGTCGCGGTAATTATGCAAAGCAACATGTGTTATTAAATTTTAGTGCGGGTGTTGGTCGAAGCGGAACGTTTATCGCTCTTGACAACTTGATTGCACAAGCAAGGATGGAAAAGTGTGTCCGACCTCTACTCGTGGTTGAGGCTCTACGGGAACAAAGAGTGAACATGGTCCAAACAAAGGTGCTACACTAATGATTCTAGCAAGAACATGTATAGTCTGAATAAAAATATAGTATAAGGTTACTATATTCATTTTTTCCCAAAGTAACGTTGGAAGTTATACCTCGTTTGTTTTAATTCATAATATATGAATACAGTTGTGTGTGTTCAATTTTTTCGAGTACATGGCTACGTGTACATATGCGTTCCTTGTGTATCTTCACACATATAAAGACAAATATGTGTTTTATTCAGGCACAATACAAATATCTGCACGACGCTTTGGCTGAGGCCATACTCACTGGAACTCATCACGTTGAAACGAGGCAGTTTGAGAGTGTCTTCAACTACATGATTGGCATGGACACTGGATCCAAGAAGACAAGAATCGAGCAGCAGTTCGAAGTACACTGTTTGATTCTTTATTGAACACTTATTTGACGTGTTGACTAATTTAATATAACTTTCATAAAGGTATCTGTGGTTTGTATAATGTACCGTGAAGTATTTATTTTAGTTAATAACGAAAAGTGCGGATTACGCACGAGAGCAGAACAAAGAACTGTCGACAACCGACCTAGAATACGACACTATCTGCATGGTGGACGTGCAAAGTAAGCAGGAATTAGTGTTGTTAATCAGTGTCCAAAATTTTAGTAGATTAATCATCAACAAGTTCTGACTGAATATCAGATTAATCACGAGCCTTGCTAGTAAAGGAATTATACCCTAAACAGCAACGTTTCAATGATTTACACTGTTTTATTTAGTTTGGCAATAAATATGTGTCTGATTTATATAGCAATTATGAAGAAAATAGGCATAAAACATGTTTTTGTAAATACAGTTTGTGAACTGCATTTACCTACTAAAGCGCTGGACTTGTGACAAGAAACATAATTATCAAATATATTAATTGACAAGTTAAACAACCGCACACAAACTATTAATATTGATCTTGTGTTGGTTCAAAAATGCAAAACAAATGCAGAGTCCTCAAATCGACCAGATCAGTCAATAACACAGGGGTTATTGCTGGGGTTAAAATATATGTAAAAATTGTCTTAATGCATGATGGGTACCAGTACTTCATTTTCGGTACCAAATCGGTACCAAACATCTTCTGTGTGTCGATGACCATAAGCTCTCAGACAAATTTGAATATAGGAAGTGTAGATGATAATACAGCTTTACTCTAAGAAGGAAGCATAACAAGACCGCAATCATGACTTGACCTTTGCACAGCCGTCCCCATTATATTTCTGAACTTCAGCATTAACACTAATCCTCCAAAACTGAATGCGAAAATGTGGATACCAGGAGAAAGAAAATATACAAGGACCACAATTTTCTTATTTTTATGTGTAAATGTTATAACCCTTGTTTTAACCTTTCACAAAAGTAAGGTCTGTATCTTTAACAATACTTAGTGGAACCATCATGGTCTTCTTTGTAATTAAGACATGACAGCTTTGCTAGAGACGAATATTAGTTCAATAAATCATATTAAAATATATAAATGTATACATTTTATTATGTTGATCCATGTATTTAATGATATGTGCATGTGTGTTATTTATTATATTATTTGGACACTGAAACATGTAAATGAATTCGATCACTTGTTCAAGTTCAAAGAAAGGGATTGGAAATTTTTCAAGAAATAAAACTCATGCATAGATATCTTCAATTAATCGACAAATTCCAAATCTTAATCGACTAATTAATCAGTACCTATTAGTCGTTGATTAATCGACTAAATGATTTATCGTCACAACACAAGCAGGAATACGAGTGATAAGATTTCTTAACACATTATGATATGTGCGATTGAAGATCTATAGTAATATTGCTTGACATAGAGGCATACAGCCAAGTTTGGAATATTTCATTGCAGATGGAGCCACACCTAAAAATGTGACTGAGACTAACGAACAGCTGATTGTCTTACCCGTATGTTTGTTGAATTGTGGATATTTAAAATACACTTTATGAAATATATTATTATTCATGTATATTTACTATGGTATGTACAGCGCAAGCGTAACTTATGTTTAAAATAATATGTAAAATATGATCGTTAAAGTATCCTGTGTTTCTAGGCGCTTGGTGAGAAAAGAGCATTTATAGTGTTAGCTGCATCACAAGATCAAACTGTGGAAAGTCTGTGGTCTCTTGTCGAGAAGCAACACTGTAAGACCCTGATTGAGTTTTCGCCAATGTCCGAGAGTTCAAAGCAGGTAATACATATATTGTTCCAACAAATTAAGTGTGATAACATTCGTCGCTACCATATTTCACAATTATCACTAAAACATTCATACATACATTTTAGAGGAACACTTACTTTGGCGTGAAAGATGGCGATCGTGTAGGGAGATATAACGTCACTTTGACAGAGGAAAACTGCGATGACGGCTTTGTGGAGAGAACATATTCTTACAAAGAAGACTCTGTAATTATACATGGTTTTACATAAAAGCGATTGATCTTTAAAGTGATAAAATATAGCATGTATAGTGTTATACATTAAATATTTTGACATGTGATTGGCCTGATGTATTTGTATAAAGCAAAAGACAATCCTGTTTATTATTCCCTTTGTCAAAGATGTCGGGGTATATTGGTTTGCTAATGTCGGTCCGTCTGTCGATCCGTCATTAGACAACTATTGGTTCCGCTCTCAAACAAATTTCATCAGATCTTCACCTATCTTCATGCAATAGTTTCTATAATATATCGGCCAAATCGCCCCAGATTGTGTCGAATTGTGGAATTAATGCCTTTGATTTATCTATAATTGGCCTTTAGAGGTGTTTGCGCTCTCACAGTTTTCATCCGATCTTCAGAAAAACGTGATGAAAATATGTTAGGACATAATATTTTAACCAAGTTCGTTGATCAACAAAATCGCCCCATAAACTGCAGATTTATGGCCCTTGATTTATATAAAATTTGTCATTTTGGCAGTTTCCGCTCAATATGTCAAACAGTGTTCATGCGATCTTTGGCAAACTTAATATTTTAAAGATTGCTTTCTAACTTATAGGGGGCTTAACTGATTAACAAACAGCTCTTGTATTTGATTCAGTTTGGTATGTGTTTGTTTTACAGAAAGGTATCAGTCTTAAGACACTTAAACAGTTCCATGTCATCGGTTGGAAAGAACAGCAGGGCAGACAGTCCATGCTAGATCTTATCGAGACGGTACTAACATGGCAAACGAACCTCTCGACTGGCACACCGATATTAATTAAAGATAGGTAATATTAAGTGCTAACGGTTTAATTAATCTTTTGTAAACACGGTTTCGACATGTCTGCTGAATATTTAATTGATACTAATTGTTTCTAGCTGATAGGTCCTGGGCCGTTATTACGGTATCGTAATAAATTGTTATATTCAATTTTAAACATACACATCTAACGTCTAACAACTCCTGTGTATGATACCCAAATGGTGTTGACAATTTCGGATGAAGTGAATATTTAATGACTCAAATGAATGAAAACTTTGGGATTTAAGGGATATAGTATCCAATATCATCTTATAAGCGTTATAATCATTACCGTTTAAGGACTGTTGGTTCAACGGTCTTATTAACTTAATAATAATGACGCTGACTTAAGTGTTATTCAATAATGTTTTCAAACAGTATATTTGAAACACATTTATTACACTGTAGCTCAATTCGTCTTTGAACCCAATATTATCAGAATTGCACGCATAATTTCAGTTCGAACTTCCGCACATGTGGATTAGTTGCTGTGTTGTTGAGCGAGATATGTCGCATCGTGAAGCACAATGGACACATCAACCTTGTGGAAACAGTAACGTCACTGAAGCAGCAGAACAAACACATTATCCACAACGCTGTAAGATATGATACATATTCAGGCATTGTATAGTACATGTTTATGACAATTGCTAAAGTAATATGCTGTATGTGTTATTAGGAAACAATACTTAATATTTATTTACAGTACATTGTATGTTCATATATTATAGTGGATGTGTATGCATATGATATACGCCCCAATCATTAGTGTAAGTAACGGTACGTGTCTGGTTTTCAGGCACAGCTCAGGTTCTGTTACGAAGCAATCCTGGCGTACGTTCAGAAAATAGGAACCTACCAAAACTTCGAGGAGAATCAGCTTTGAATGCTGCTCAGTGGAAATGACATTATTGCCTTTTGTGTATATTGTGTACATAGTTCTAATACATTTACCTATTTACGTTTTTCTTTTATTTGTGTAATCGGTAATGTTTGCTACAACCATAATCACAGACTGTGTGATTGTGTATGCTGTTTTAAGTCACTTGAATACTCCTTAAGTTTAGTTTAATTTTATAAATGATGTATTACACATGATTAAGGACCAGGCACTAGTTTATTCTAATTGTTATACAATATAAATAAGACACGCACGAGTTAAACACAAAACATAGCACTGTTTCGTTGATCCGGCTTTTAGCACAATTTAACGTGACCTTTCTTATGACGGCTGAACTATTTCACTATGGTTACATATATGTGTTAATTGATAGAATGTCGAAAAATCATTCAGACAATAACACATACATACTTCAAAATGATGCTGCGTATTATTGAATTGTTTGATACATGTACTCTATATTGGTAGTGTGTATTAGCAATTAGTATTTCAAGATTGTGTCCAAAATTTGGTAAAATCTATTGTACGTGCACACAAATAGACAAAGCGTCGTGAATGTTTATACATGTATTTGGAAACAGGTAAAGTAATTCAAAGGTTTTACTATTGATGTATATTATATATAAGAACACACATTATTGTTTTCCAGTTGTGTTTCTTGTTGAATTTATTCGTTCTACTTCTACTACTGGACAATAGATTCCGACGAAGACGACGTACATCATGTCATTAAATATTCGTATAGCAATGTATATCAGGCAGCTCTATATCCTCCTAAAATCCGTAAACTGCTATCATAAAATGCTAAATTCGATTTCCAAATGTGGCATATTATGTTTTATTTGCTTTCAGTTAATTGGACAGGGACAGTTGTTCAATTTCATAGCTGTTGAACTTTTATCATCACCATTAACTTTTTTTTATAGCGTATGTATATAATTATATATTTACTAAATACTAGTATACATATTATAATAAAAATGTACACATTAGCATTAGTAAACGTTAGCATATTTTATCATAGAGCTTTATTTTTGGTCATATCTGGGTTGACATATGTGTATGCATGGTATTTTGATATGTTTATATTATGTAATCTTTACAATTGTTATTAGTTATTACCTAGTAAAAGTAATGCAGTTTCAAAGACAGCGTTATATTGTATGCCTTCATGTTAAAAGTCTATGTGAACGAAAAATGTGTTTCCTATTGCACTATTAATGATATTATATGATAGAAAGGCTCCTATCTAATACATATGCATTAAATGAATAATACATAATATAAATGATAATGAGACATTTAATAAAAACAAAGTAGCCAAACAGTTTGACAAAATTAAAACTCCAAGCGTTATCGAACTCCCGACTAACGAACCATCAGAATAAATGACAGTTCGATGGTATTATCTGATTGAACAAGCATTGTAAAAGGTTTGTGATTTTGTTTATATTGAATTTTAATATATTTCCAAAGAATTTATGTGGTTAAATATTTGAAAAGGGGTTTAGGGTATGTTGCAATAAATATTAAAA
Source organism: Congeria kusceri (assembly GCA_027627225.1). NCBI lineage: Eukaryota > Metazoa > Mollusca > Bivalvia > Myida > Dreissenidae > Congeria > Congeria kusceri. The sequence goes on along the minus strand of CM051025.1, from coordinate 260,616 downwards.
TTGCCATCTATTTGTCACGATTATACACATTCTTAGTGTTATAATAATATCTATCTATAGTCCTTCCACACGATCCCATGGTACAAACATGTGTACGTTAGACTAGACTATAAAAAATTAAACGTCTGCCAGCTCTATATATTATGTACAATAAAAGTGATATGACGCTAAAAATATGTTTGTATCACTACAAGAAAACCGTGCCGATTATAAAAATAAACGTCAGATGAGTCTCAAAACTATAGATATACATGTTTTAGCATACTAGAAGTTTTATTTTCTCATCACATGTAAATGATAATGACACTCCTGTCGCATTAACAGAGAAGTTCATTGATGGTTCAGCTGGAGATTTTGTCTGTGAATGTTGCACAGCAAACCAACTACGGGCTTTATTCCAAATGAAACTGGCAAACCATTTTATGTTGAACGAATTATATCCCTAAGACGAGCAGACAACGGTTTGGCTTAATTTGTATCGATTTGCTGTATCTAATTGTGAAAGTACACATGTATGATAATTGGTTAGTTCTAGGCAAACTATTGTATGATGCCGTCTACCAGATAGACCAGAAGTGTTTAGCCCCCATGCCAAATTTATATACATGTAAAGTATTTTTATACATATGATTACAGAAACACTTTATAAATTCAACAAGAATGCAATTTAGCAACAACGTCTCACAAAATTGGCACTTTTATCCCGCCATATAAATGAGTAACAATTTTGGAATCATTTATTGCATCATTTATGACTTAATTCATGACGTTAGAATACACAGACTTGTGAACTTTAATCTTTGATCGCGCATTTGACTATATTGATTGCCGAAAAAAAAAATATAGAAAATGTGTTGATTTTGGTGAACGATCGAATTTTATTTCACTCGTGGTCATTGACATCTTTATATTTTCTATAAACACTTGTGAAATAAATTTTGATCATTTACCGATATGACAAATATATTCTCTATTTGTCTTGTTCTTAAATAAACAAATATACATATCATTATTATCATTATTATTATTATTTTTTTATTATTCAGACTGTACAGATTAAAGTTATTAAACTCAACCTGAAAACATTAGTGTAAAACAATAATCAAGTGTCATTTAAGATGTCCATGTCTGGGGCTGACCTCTAAACACGATATGACTTACATCGCACGAGCCGGACCCGTTGACGGTATCCTCCCACTTGACACACGTGCTGAGTGAGATTGTCGTTAAAGACCCAAACTGAACTGCATTCCAGAATGGTCAGAACTCGAACATCCGTTTCATGTGGCTCCACTTCCGGTTTCTGTACACAAACAGCCTCACCACTTGTTAATAGCATATATGATATAAATATTACATAATCATAGATTTTTGCAAAAGCAATACATGTGCAACCTATTATGTCAAGCTTACATTTTACAATCCGATTGTGAAATCGGCTACAATGAAAATACGATTTCACCAGGGTCCGTATTCACAAAGTTCCTTAGGGAATACTTAAGTAAATGTCTTAAATTTATGAAACTCCTTAAGTCTCTGGCTATTTTATGTATATGTCTTTTATATAAAACATTTTAAACTAGTAAATATTGCTTAGATGTTAAGTATTTAACCCTTTTGTAAACATAAATCACTGAATTTCAATTAGAAAATTTGATCTGAAAAATTTATTTAAATACAACTTTATTAGAAAATTATTACTACCAAGGGATATTTAATTAATATACATGCAATAGTTTTGTTCAATTACTGAATGTTGTAATACATGTTTGTGACACATGAGTGTAGTATATTACTGTTGAAATACATTCCAACCCTGTTTAAAATAAAAAAATCAATTTAGTTTTTTGTAACCTTTTGTAACCTTTGAGGACGGAATTTAGGAAATACTGTATATTAATAATTGCTGTTTGCCATGAGTAATTAATATTGTTAATTGACGATGTAAAGTGTCAACGACCAAATGACACTGGTCGCAATAACGGAGTAATTTTAAGCGTTATTTGGTACTTTTGGTCTGGGATTAGTGATCGTAATTACGGAATAGCGGGGTGCCCGTATAATCGGGGTTTGCGACCATTGAAATAAATAGGAAAACAATCGGGTCTTTTTAAAAGTGTCCGCTTTAGCGGGGTGGTCGTAAAATGGAGGTGGTCGTTAAGCGGGGTTTTAGTGTATATTAATAATTGTGGTTTGCCATGAGTAATTTATACATATTATTCTTATCATCATATAAACGTATTTTAAGAGAATACGAATGCGATTAGTATATTAAGGCAGAAGAACAAGTATATTAGAATGTTGTTGTATCTGAGTCTGTAATAAGAAAAAGTAGCGCTTACGCTCGTGTTGGTAAAAATATGAAAAATAGAAAAATAAAACTAGTTAAATTGCATATTGAATTGTGTTTTTAGTTTACTTAAACCGAAACAAACCCACGTCATCTCGAGTTCTTTACACAAATCCGAGTATTATGCTAACTCGATAATGTTTGTAAGATGCTGAAAGTACCAGGGGAAATTCTATAAATAGCTGGTTAAACTAGAAAAACACATGGGAAAAGAAAGATGGGCAAGCCATAGTTGTAGTAAAAATACCGGGAATATACATAATATAGTTGTAGTTAAAAGGCTGGAAATATTAAAGAAATTTTATTTACAACAAAAATGTTTTTTTCTAAATTGCAGAAACACGATTAGAGAATGTTCTATAGAAAGCTGATGGTACCTACAATTATGTAAATGGACAAGTGACCATTAATTACATAGTTTCACGTGCTATAAATACCGTGTAGTTGGTTGTAGATAGTATGTAAGCTGAAAAGAACCAGCATACATTCTTCAAAACTTCAAAACAAAAAGATGTTTTTGAATGCTATTTTGAATATAATGTTCCGAAATATATACCACTAGCGTTAAGTGTATTAATTCAAATAAATAAACTACCATGATAATTTGTTCGATGTCGAACCAAAAACAGATGTAGCTGCCGGGATTGTTGTAGTCATGGAGATCATGACTATGTGCAGTAAATGCTTTTATTTTAAGCCACATAACTATCTTAATTGCATTAGGTAGCCACTTAAGTATCATCTCGTAAGGACTTCCGTTCTTTTAATAAAACGTTTTGTCCAACGCCCTTCCCGTTGGCATTGATGGAGCCTCTGCACGAGTAGTAACTGTTATTTAACAGGGCGATATAGCGCAGGGATTCCCCCTTGGCGGCCTGCTCAACGTTAATAATCCGGCTCGACTGGCCCGAGGGACGGTTCAGGTGCAGCAAGTCCGCGGACACCAGCCCCGATTAGAAACTAAGTAAGCATTGGAGATTTTTAATTTAGTGGAAAATATTCATTTATCTGGTGCAATGCAGTTTAATACGTCGGTGATATAAAATTGTATATCATTCAAACATCTCTTTTATTTTATTGTGGTATATGCTTTACTAAAGTGTAATGCATTGGCATTGTATATGTAGAAATTAGTTAAAAGTTGGAAAATATCGTTTATATGTTACTAACAAACGCATAGTAAATTATTATCGTGCACTCACGATAAAATATTGTTCACATATCAATAGCTTATACTATCTTTTGCTTTTCACTTATTCATTATAACCAAAACCATATTAAAAATGGAGAATTGAAACTAATCGGAAATAGTTTTACATTTCAAACTATTTCTGGTAAAGGCATTTGAAATATCACGCCATAACGCCTAAGTATAAAGCGTCTATCTCCGGTCTTCACAATTAAACATCTACATTGTACGCGTGTTTTACTTGAATGGACAATAGCAATTTGCTAAGGCTGTATACCCGGTGCAGAGAAATCGGGTTGTACAAGGGATGATAAAAACGTTCTTGGAATTTCTTTATAACTTTTACATTTGACGTCCAATCAATTCCAAACTTATACAAAATACATTCGATTATTTCACAAGAAGGTTAAAAGTCGCTGATTTAGTATATATGGTCATTACCTCATAGCAAATAGTCACAAACCATGTGCAGATAACTTCTTTGCAAAATGCTACTAAATGGACAAGTTAAAAGGTAATTTAAGTGGTTAACGTGGAATGGACCATAAGCAAAATATGCTAGTTTTTCTATCATAAATATAATCCATGGTATTTTGGCCGCCATTTTGAATAGACGTCGATCAACGTCACTTTGACGCTTATATGAGCAAATATTAGTAACCGATACGTTTAACACCGTTTTATATTAGGATTAAAAAAATAAAGTATTTATTTTAATTTTGTGCATTTTATATGCGTACTATTACGAAATAAAAATATATGTGCAATAAAACATAATATATAAGCAATAAGAACCGGAGTCACTATCCGTGGAGTAAACACCACTGATAAACTACTTCACACCTTTTGTATTCCTCTCCAAACAATAACGATGGTGTCATTCCTGATACATGTACTTGCAAAAGTAACCGTGTTGGTCAAACAAACGATTTGTGCTTATGGTGTAATTAAAAGTGTCGACACTGATGATTCTCAACACCTCTCAATACAGCAAAAACACATTTAGTGTAATGTTTCCACCTTGGTAAATTTCGATTTTTATGACAACAGTATTTTCGGCTCCGATAAACAATGGACTTGAAATTTATGATTTTGATGTCTAAAGAAGCATTTAGAAGCATTTAAATCGCGTATTTTTTGCACAAACTACGATCTGAGTTTTTAGATGCGTCTTATATGCGGGCCTGTCCTATATGCAAGAAATTACGGTAATCAATGAGTTGAACATATCATCTTGTATGTTGTGTGTAAGAAGCCGACTTGGGATTTTCGGGTTCCATAACATGTTTGTCATTTTGTTTTTATTGAAAATCTCATTGTTATATATAGTTTGTTTATTTAATTAAGGAAAACATTTCATGTTCATTGCGTTGATATAGTACATTTATTTAGCTATAGGAAACCACTTTTGTGCAGTTCATTGAAGAAATCTACAAGAAATACTAATATTTTATTAGCAATTTTAAACGGCAATTATTTATCTGAGAAACATGTACATTTAATGAATAAACCTCATAGGTTTAAATAAAATATGTTAGCATCATAAGTGTTTTTTAAATATAAAGATGTTGTTTAAAACACAGTGGTAAACATCATTTTGCAGATATAGAGCTTTATCAACAATGTCATTATTAATATAAAAAACCTTTTAGCACCAATTTGAAATTTTAAAGGCCATGGTTAATTGGACACATGTCATTTTAAGTTATACAATAATTATTTTATGAACTGCTGTAGATGATGCATGAACCTTTTTTATTCGTTATCATTGGAAGGTCACAATTCAGAATGTACTAGTTTGATGTAAATAAACACCACTATAAAAATTCACTGCTTTTCTATGACATTTCGGAATAAAAATCATTTCATTTACCCAGATAACTTTGTATTCATTACTCATTCACATACTCGCAATAAACCATCACAGAAACAATGTTTATGAACAGCATTAACACTTTTGAAGTTGTTTCCGCCATAAAATGCATAATTGTATCAGTTAACAAAAAGTATTACATTTTCAGGCCAAAATATTATCTTAATGCTAAGTAAAATTAATGTTAGAAAATCAATTTTAACAAATCTATTTTAGGTTTCAAATATATGTCGAAAACAATAAACTATATATTAATTATGTGCGCAACTTATTTTAAACTGTAAAACACGCATTATAAAATAAAGCAGTTATCTGAGCAAACATTATTTAAATAAATATTTCTGTCGCCAAATCAAACATACTTAAGGAAACAACAAAGATTTTCGTATGAAGCCTGATGAATTGTTCTGAATGTCCATAACCAATGAATTAGTTTCGTTTGAATCCATACAACAGTACCGCTACATAATTATGTTTCACACAAAAAATAATTAAATGGCAACAACTCTATAAAATCTCACAAGAGTTATGATCCTTTTACTCTGCACTTCCAATGCCTTCTATAATAAAGTCTAAAAGTTAACAAGAGGGCCATGATGGCCCAAAGGGCTCACCTGAGTAATGGCAAAGATGAAATCTTTACTGTTGTGAAAGTTTTGAACAAATGTGGGAATGTACGCCATACTGTAATACTTTGTCTTACTGATTAAGTCTCATACATGTTTTTCTTTTGCTCCTTGGCTTTCCATTGACATTTGTCAAAGACAAACACAAAACTCATGGTCATAAGTAAGGACTTAGGTATATTTTCTTTACCCTGGTATCCAACTTTTCGCAGGCAATTTCGGAGGAATAGTGTTTATGCTGCAGTTCTGAAAGATAATGGCGACGGCTGCGCAAAGGTCATTTCATGCTTGCTGGCTTGTTCCAAAAAGTATATGGTATTGCCATTTTATCCATCATGTATTCAAATCTGCTTTAGATCTTATGGTCATAGGCTAATAGTGCAAGTTTTTGAAGATTTCTTAAGTCCCTGTCTTGCATTAAGCCCATTTTTGCATTAATTTTCACAATTAAGGGGAAATAACTCCAGCATTCATTCCTGATATGTCGTGTTTGCTGCATGAGCTGGGATCTTATGACTATACAAAACCTTTGGAAGTGTGATCAGGATTAAATGCAAAATAAAATATCCATGCAGGAAAAAGGCAATTTGTGAATGTTTTCCCACAAACTAAGGGGTCATAACTCCAGTGTTTTGGGCCAATCTGTACGATTGTTGGTTTCTGCTGCGACGGTATGATCACACACAAACTGTGGAGGCTTGGTCAAGACTGGACGAATCAAAACGCTGATAGCGTAGAAAGACTGTTGGCGACATAAGAAACTAAAAGACGGCCAAGATGGCCCTAGGTTGCTCACCATAGTATAATGGCCTTTTACAATTGAATAGCAGGTTCATAGATGTTTGAAGTTAAATATAGACACAAATGAAAACGATGGACACCTGACACCCATAGCCATATATGGTCAAACTGCACTGCCCCACGGACACCTTGTTTTAAAACAGATCACGATGATTTTTATCCCATCACTACGCCTGCGTTGACGAAATAACATCCCTTGGGATAAACTTAGCTGTATTTTCACCTTGTTGAATACAGCAAACACAAGCATTATATTGACATCATTTTGCTTATTTTTGTGACGTCATTTGATGTTTATCGTGTTATTCAGTTATTTTCTTTTGTTTATTTTGAACATGAAGAGAGAAAATGATGAGATAAATTTAATACAAGGTAAATGTTCAGTACAGACAACTTTATTTGCTCAGCACAAAAACCTAAACCACTCGCCAAGGCTTGTGATTTAGGTTCTCTAAGCCTACACTTATCTTTGTGTCATTTAAGGAACATTACTTTGAACATATTTCAAAATCCAGCATGTGGTTTCTGACCAGAAGATTGTCAAAGTTGCCTATATGGCCATATACGGTCGAAAATTCCCAACCCCTGGGAGCCATGTTTTTCAACAAATCAAATGATTAAAGTAAACAGTTGCTGTGGTTAGTGTGATTCTCTCTGAAGACATTTTTTGTAGAAGAATATCATAATTACCTTAAGAATTTGGAATATTCAATTTGAGTATTCAAATTTTATTCGAATATGGGTTGTTGTTTATGTTCACGCCTTCATCATCATCATCATCATCATCATCATTATCATCATCATCAACAACACCAAAATCACAATATCATAAGCAACATTGACAACATTTAACCCAGGTCTTATAGGCAACATTTATAAACAGCTGACTTTATTAAGGTTGATTTCAAATAAGATTTAACTGATTTCAGACTGATACATTGGCATTCTGTTAATAGTAACAGTAAATTCATACTACTTTACAGCATCAAACTGAATTATAAATGTCGTTTTAATGCATGAATTGGCCATTCATTTATACAAAGAATTTATGTTGGTTTAATGAAATTTAATGGAATAATCCTCACCAAATTGACCCATCTATACGGCATCGTTTTCAGCAACTATAGAACGATTCCAAGTTCATGCAATGCAATTTTCAAAGTTTTTAATATAATCATATCAGGAAAACTGTCCAACCCATGGTGGCCATGAGTTTGTAACGAACCTAAATGATTTGAAGGAATTTGGTAGACGATTACCCAATGAACATTTCTGTAAAATTATTTTAAAATCCAGCCAGTGGTTTCAGACAAGACTTTTAAAACGTTTTCAATATAGCCATATAAGTAAAACTGCCCCGCCCCCTGGCGGCCATGATCTTTTTAATGAATAAAAAAGATTTCAGGGAATTCGGTAGAGGGTCACCCAAGAAACATGTCCGTGAAATTATTTTGAAATCCAGCAAGTGGTTTCAGACAAGAAGATTTTCAAAGTTTTCAATATAGCCAAATAAGGAAAACTGCCCCTACCCCTGGCGGCCAAGTTTTTTTTAACGAATCAAAATGATTTGAAGGAATTTGGTAGAAGGTCACTCAAGGAGCATTTCTGTAAAAAACATTTTCAAATCCAGCCAGTTGTTTCTGACAAGATTTATTAAGATTTTCGTTGCCAAGGCAACCAGAGTTTTCAATATATTCTAATACATTGAAGGAATTTGTTAAAGGACCATCCTAGGAATATTCCTGCCAAGTTTGGTTAAAATCCGCCCAATGATTTTGGAGAAGAAGTTGTTTGAAGTAAAATGTTGACGACAGACGACGGACGCCGGACACAGACTGACCACAAAAGCTCAAGGTTCGTGCTCAGGTGAGCTAAAAAGCATGTGCATTATGAATGCATTTTTGCTAAAAGAAAACATTTGTTTGAATGAAGTTCAATTTTCCACCTTTAAACTTTATATTTTGGCATCTTATTCAATAGACATCATAATGAAAACTAATTTGTAAGGAACGAAAAAATATTTTCTTCGAGCTTATTATCTTATGCAAACAGAATTATATACATGCCAGTTAACAAGTCAATATGCAAGGGCTAGAATAATCGATGAAGCGTAGTAGTTAGGCGCACCGATTGTTAGTGCATCTTAGCCAAAGATCTATAAATAAACATGTTTATTTATAGATCTTTGTTCGTAGCCTACTGAGTCAAAATAGATTATACGATGCAAGCTCTCGATTGTCCATTGTACAGTTCAAAATTAATAAACTGCAGTAATTTGTTGTCAAAATATTCAGAATGAGAATTGGTAACAAGAAAAAAGACTTTTGCAACCGGACAAAAATAACCGATGTAGTGCATTAATTTGGTGTCCTTATTTCAGGACACTCAGGTAAATATTTCTGTTACACACAAGTAAATAGCAAAAGCAGGGGTGTCATTCATTTTAAAGTTAATTTTTATAAATTGACATTTTTACAAACTGTAATTATAATGAATCACATGATAAACACATTATAATACATATTACATACATTATTTTAAATAATAGAAATGTAAGAAAACGGGTGTGAAATTTTGCTGTTTTGAAGAAGGACCCTTTCTGGTTTCGATCTACTGACTAATAGCCTGCGAAGAAAAGAAGTAGTTTTACGGGATATCTATTTTGGAAATTACCCACTCAAAAGACCGTTGGCTTCCGCCAACAGTCTAAAACAAAGAAGTCTTTATGAACAAAAAAGGCTTTTTTTTTCCACAAGCAAAGGGCCATAACTCTGGTGTTTGTGGTCCAAACCTTGCCCATCTTACTTTCTTGCCTTATGGTCAAACACAAACTGTGTAAGTTTGGTCAAGATGAAAAATGAAAAAAAGGGAACTTTATTGGCAAAATTCAATTTCTGCATTTTTCCTTGAAAATGGGGCAATAAATAAAAGAATTTTGGTCTAATTTGGCCCATTATCAATACCAACCGAGATTTTATGGTCATACAAAAACTGTGCAAGTTAGGACAAGATTGAATAAAAAAGTAGTCTTTATCGCGATAACAGTCTAATTGTTGACGGCATACGGACGACTAAGGATTTCCCCTATACCAATAACTCACCTAGCATGAAGAGCACATCATGCTCAGGTGAGATAAAATTTTAAAAGTTTCATGTAACAATTCACACGCTTAGACAAAGAATATTCAATAATACACTTGGGTCAAGAAAAAACATGCACTTAAAAACTATGAAAAAATTAGCAAACTTAATGGAAACCAGAAACAAATCACCAGCAAACTTTAACAATGACATTGAATCACAGACGTTCAGCATCCTTTGTCCAATAACCAATTTGAGAACATGCAGCAAGCAGCAAATTAACACTTACCATTAAACAACTAGCAAACCTGAACATTGACTAAACACAAACAGCAAACTAATACTTTGCCAAAGTAACAACTAGCAAACTGGTGCTTTGTCCAAGAAAAAACTAGACAACTTACACTTAGTCCATGAAACAACCAGCAAGAATATAATATGCCCTTAATACAACTAACAAACCAATATACTTTGTCCATGTAGCAACTAGCCAGTCAGAAACGTACAGTTGTCAAAGAAACATCTAAAAAACTGTCAATGAAACATCTTATTTTAACAATCTTACAATCTGTCTATGAAACATCTAACAAACTTACAATGTGTCTATGAAACAACCAGCAAACTTTCACTCTGTCAATGAATCATTCATAGTCAACCTACATTTAGACCAAGAAATAAGCAGCCAATTTATACTTTCTCCGAGAAACAAGTACCACTTTTATCAAGAAACACTGAATACACTGCAGATCCGTTATATCTCGATCCGTTATTTCGCGATATCCAATATATCGCGAATCAGACGTGGATCCAAATTATTTTTCATGTACTTCAATCTTTTACTATCATACACGACGTTCATAAATAAATCAAGCTTCGTCCGGATTTGTGCGCCTACATCGCTAGTCTTTCATTGAAACACTTGTAGTGCGACACACAATAACCCGACCCGCTCAACATCAAAGTGTAACAGTTTGATGTCATCAGCTTACATAGCGCGTGCCACCCATGAAAACGTCCTTTCTCTGCTGTTGCTTTAATTAGCAGGCGAATTACACGCCGTCCACGAGGAGGGTGTATACAGTAACGGTATGTCATAAATCAATAGTATACTGATCAATCTAACGACAATAACGTTATAAAAATGGCGTTACTGTTTCTTTTTTGTTTAACAGGAAATGCTAACTGCACCTCGTTTGCGATATAGATACCCAATTTTGTTGTCATGCGCTACGAAACTTTTATACAAAAGTAAACATCTCAATGTTCTCTGCACTACAAACCTTTTATACGACAATCAATACACCCACGCTTTCCATGCGGATGACGTGACGTTGTACATGTCAACATAATTTTTGCAGCGCTTTTCTAGCAGAACAACGAAATACATGTGCAGTTTAATTGTAAATAGAAATCGTGTTTACGTCATGTCAACAGTAAAATTCAGAAAAGCGTTTGGGATTCAGACTTTATTATACGCAATTTGAAATATATTTTTATAAGGAATAATAATATATTTGTAGATACAAATGGAATATTTTACATATCGATACAACACCTTGTTGATGTTAACAACAATGAAAAAGGTGCGTTAATGACGTTTATATTTTAAGATCGTGAAAATATGCCAGTGTATACATGTATCGCGATAGCGATACATGGACCCCGCGAATCGCGATATAACGTATCCTAAATGAAAATAATAGTTTAGACAAAAATCAAGTTGCCTTCAGGAAAGGCTATTCATGCTGCGACCATATCTTTACGTTACACTCACTAATCGAAATACTGAAAAAAAAGAAAACAAAAAATATTATGCGCCTTCATCGATTTTTGTCAAGTTTTGACAAAGTCTGGCGAATCGGCCTATGGCACAAACTTCTCAAACATGACATAAGTGGCAAATGTTGCATTAATTCAGAATACGTATAATAATATTAAATCTAGTGTCTCTGCTAATGGTTATATATCAGAGTCCTTCATTTCAGAAATTGGTGTTAGACAAGGCGAAAATGTATCGCCGTTGATTTTTTCTCTTTTCTTAAATGACCTTCAAACACATATGCACCTCAATGGCTCGATTGGCATAGAATTAACAAATCCCCTGGATCTGTCTCTTTGGCTTAAATTGAATCTGTCACGTGGTCAAGATGGTCGGTTGTGTTTTTCAGTGCTCTTAATGATTTTGGGTTTATTAAAAAATAAAGCAAAATAAATATCGTGCTTGATATTAAAAGTTATTGGATTTGTTGGATTAATTGGAGTAAATGCAGTGTTATGGGAAAGAGTAAAAGAAAGAAAGGAAACAGCGATAGTTTTAGTGACAGCAAAGTTATTAGCAGAAAACGGTCAGCGTTGAATAGATGCCCGGCCGGAGGCACGTGGATAAGTGAAGTTTTAAGTGAAGCAAACTCTGTGTTATTTACAGATAATAATGTGAGCGACTGTGTTTTTGCACCTGAAACTGTTGCCGATGCTGATTCGGGAATCATGGAGAAAGGCTCAGCTCAAGCTACCGGTAGTCGCTCGACCATGAATGAACTTACAAATAAAGACTTGTTGTTATGCCTGCAAAAGATCGAATGTAGGCTTGACAAAATAGAACAGAAATTAGAGACTCTAGACGAGCTGAAACTGAAATTAAGTACATTTGAAAAGGATCTGAAGCGACTGTGGACTATTGTCGATGATCGCAGTACCCTGACAGATGAAAGGCTCAAATCAGTTGAGGAAAAGGTAGATAGTTTTGAATTTTCACAAGATAAACTCTATGATAAAGTAACCTCACTAGAAGCCGAAAAGAAATCATTAAAAGAGGAAGTTGTATATTTGCAAGCACAGTTAATGAGAAACAATCTAGTTTTTGCTAATATTGAAGAGTCTGATCGAGAAACCAATGCTGAAACTGAAACTAAACTGAGAACATTTTTTGTTGAGAAGATGAGTATTGCACAGGATTATGTTGATAAACTAGTGCTTGAGACAGTGCACAGAATGGGTGCCAGGCATCGGGGAAACCCTAGAAGTATAGTGGCGAAGTTCCATGAGTTTAAAGATAGGGAATATATCCGTGAGCAGGCCAACACTTTAAAAGGAACCCGTTTCTATGTAAACGAGCAATTCCCCAAGGAAGTAGCAGACAAAAGGAGGAAGCTCGTTCCCCGGATGAAAGAGGCAAAACAGCAGGGGAAGAATGCGTGGATTTCGTACGATACCCTCTACATTGATGGCCGTCCAATGAAGGAAGGAATAGGTGTTCCAGGGGGGTGATGTGAAGGTCCTCAGCTGGAATGTTAATGGACTAACAGAACAGAAAAGGGATGATCCTGACTTCGTGGAACTTATATCAAAATATGACATCATAATTATGTATGAGACATGGGCTTCAGAAGCTAGTGATATCAATCTATCTTCTTTCAGTAGCTTTAATTATTTCCGAAAATTCCAACACAAAAATGCACGGCGTAATAGTGGAGGAGTCGCTTTATTTATACATGAACGTATTAAAGTGGGTGTAGAAATAATAAGTCATCAACACGATTCCATCATTTGGTTAAAACTATGTAAATATTCCTTCAATCTAGAAAATAATATTTATTTGTGTGGTGTATACATTTGGCCCGAGGAGTCACCAGCATATAATATTGTGGATTTTGATTTTTTTGATGCGTTAGAAAACGATATCAATGATTTTAGTATCCTGGGTTCGGTTTTTATCACTGGTGATTTTAATGCCAGAATTGGACAAAAACATGATTTTATCTTATTTGACCAGTGTGTCGATTTTATTGATTGTGAAAATTATATTCCTGATAATTGTTTAAGCAGGGCCTCAATGGACAAAAAATGCAATTCGTTTGGGTGTAAATTGATTGACCTATGTAAATCCTCGGGAATGCGAATTGTGAACGCCCGATTATTTGATGATTTTAACAAAGGTGCATTCACATTTGTATCTCGAAACGGTACTTCCACTATTGACTATGTATTAACACGTGAATCTCACTTTTCACAAATAACGGACTTCTCCGTACTGAATTTTAATCAATGGAGTGATCACGCACCATTGTATTTTCCTGTGATTTGTAATAATAATTTATTGCCTAAACAGGATTATGTTGAAAATAAGTACAGATGGAATGCAAATTTGAAAGATGATTTTAAAAATGGGTTGTTGACATGTTGCGATCAATTTGATCAGTTGACAGCTAGTATTGATCCAACATGCATAAATGATGTTGTAAATAAATTTTCAGCGCTTGTGAAAAGCGTTGCTGATCCATTATTTCAAAAGTCCATTAACCATAATAATAAAAGTTTTTTTGCTCCTTCTTCAGTTCTTAAACATGCTGAATGGTTTGATAGCGAATGTATGCAAGCCAGAAGAATTTACGAAGAATCCTTGCGTATATTTAATCAGCGCATGACGTCTACTTCTCGCGAAAATTATTGTGATTGTAAAAGTCGCTATAAAAAATTATCAAAGAAAAAGAAAAAGTTTGAGTCTAAAAAATTGCGAGATATTCAAGGTTTGAAAAGGAGTAAACCCAGTGATTTCTGGAAGTACTTTAGTAAAAAGAAAAACACTGAAAATGATAACTCAATTTCTCTTGACGAGTTTTACCACTTCTTTTCAAACTTGGAGCAAGATATTTTTCAATCATCTAACAATAATGTGGAAGATTTTTGTAATAACCACAATTTTGATGGAGATGACGATTACAATGACGAATTAGATTTTCCTATTTCTATTGATGAAGTTGACAACGCTATTAAAAAATTGAAACGTAATAAAGCACATGGTATTGACTGTTTATTAAACGAATATTTTATTGAATGTAGTGATATTCTGTCTCCGTATATTTGTAACATTTTCAACGCTATTTTAGCTTCGGGTGTTTTTCCAGACACATGGGCGGAGGGGATTATAATACCATTGTTTAAAAAAGGTGATCGCAGCTCTGTCGCTAATTACAGAGGTATAACACTATTAAGTTGTTTTTCTAAATTATTTACCGCTGTGTTAAACGACAGAATTGTGTCTTTCTGTGAAAAATACAACCTTTTTAGTGATGCACAATTCGGCTTCCGCCAAAGGCGTGTCCACTACGGATGCTATATTTTCATTATTATCTGTTGTTCAACATTATTTGAATACCAATAAAAGGTTGTATGTGGCATTTATAGATCTCAAGAAATGCTTTGACAGTATTTATAGAAATGCACTTTGGTTTAAACTGTTTAATGCTGATTTACGTGGTAGAGTATTACGAATTCTAAAGAATATGTATATGCATGTGAAACCATGCGTTAAACATTGTACTAGTTTTTCTGAATTTTTCGAATATTCTGTGGGTTTAAGGCAAGGCGAAGTTATCTCCCCCTTGCTAGTCTCCCTTTTTTAAGAAGATTTAGAAATGTTTTTACAAAGTAATGTAAGTGCTGGAATTGAATTGTATGATATTGTTTTACTAGTATTATTGTTCGCAGACGATATGGTAATTTTGGGTAAGTCCCCCGAAGAATTACAGACTCACATGGATAAATTAGCGGATTATTGTAATACCTGGAGTTTAGAAGTTAATAGTTACAAAACTAAAATTATGGTGTTCAGAAAAAGTGGTGCTTTAAAAGATGATGAACAGTGGTTCTATAAAAATGAACCAATACAAATAGTAGATAATTTTAATTATCTTGGTTGTGTTTTTAAATATAATGGCAATTTCTCTGCAAATAATGAGTTCATCATTGGTAAATCTCTGAAAGCACTAAATACTTTATTATTCAATTTTAAGAAGGTCCCACTTACTCCAAAAAGTTACTGTGAATTATTTGATGCTTTGGTAGGATCAACACTTAATTATGAAGTTTGGGGTTTTACGATGTCTAAAGATATTGAACGGGTACATTTAAAATTTTGCAAATCTATTTTGAATGTAAGAAAGTCTACATCATCCATTGGTGTATACGGCGAACTTGGACGTTATCCCTTATATATATCAAGATATACACGCATCATTTCTTACAGGTGTAAGGTATTGCAAAGTGATAATGTTATTATTTCATCATTGTATCGTCGAGGTTTAGACGATTGTAAATTAGGCCACTCGAACTGGGTGTCCTCTGTGAAGAAACTTTTAGATGATTTTGGTTTTTCGGATGTATTTTTGTATCCCGAAAGTATCCATGGTTCTTTTCCATTAATTTTCAAACAACGTGTAATTGATAACTTTATCCAAGAATGGAATGGTTCATTACAACGTAGTTCAATTCTGTTGGATTACGTTTATTACAAAAATAATTTTATGTACGAATGTTATCTTGATATATTGCCTGCTAGTCTCAGGAAATTTTTTACACGTTTTAGAATTTGTGCTCATTCGTTAAGAATTCATACAGGCCTCTATGGCTCAAATAATATACCAAGAAATGAAAGGCACTGTCTCTACTGTGGAAGGCGTGATTTAGAAGATGTGTACCATTTTATATGCATTTGTCCATGTTACTCAACAGTAAGGCGACGATTTCTTGATAAACGATTTTACGATAGACCATCTGTGTATAAGTTCAATTCATTAATGGGATCAGTTAACTCTGATGTTGTTAAAAGTGTTTCCAAATATATTAAATATGCATTAGAAATTAGACAATCTATTCATGTATAATATACATGTACATCACTCTCCATACGTTTGCAACTTATGTTATGTTATACTGCAATTAATTCGTTTCGTTTTGAATTTGCACATATTTCACGATTTTTAGAACAAATTCCGAATGCATTGACCGCGTATAGAATGTATATATGTTCGTTTTTTTTTTGCTAGATCATGTACTTTGTACTAATCTTGAATAAAACTATTGTCTTGTCTTGTCTTAAACTACTTGTCCTACTATGCCGATGACACGGTGATTTTGTCAGACTCCAAATCTGATCTTCAAAATAGTTTAGACATCTTTCAAAATTACTGCGATAATTGGCATCTAACAATAAATTTAAACAAAACAAAAATTGTAATATTTGGTGCTAGAAAACTACAGACTTTTAATTTTAAACTAGGTAACAATCCTTTAGAAATTACTGTCCGCTATCACTACCTAGGAATAACCTTATCTAACAATGGTTCTTTCCTTAATGCGAGAAAAGATTTAGCTGAGCAAGCAACAAAAGCCATGCATCTCCTATATTTGCGGGCCAACAACGCAGACCTGCCAATTGATCTTACTATGAAACTATTTGATCATACTGTCTTACCAATTTTAACCTATGGCTCTGACATTTTCGGCTTTGAAAACATTGACATCTTGGAAAAAGTTTATAACAACTTCCTCAGAAAACTTACTAATGCTCGGAAATAAACTCCAATGGCTGTTTTATATGGTGAACTTGGCAGATACTCTATAGCAATTAACATCAAATGTCGAATGATCTCTTTCTGGAACAGACTCTTAATAGGCAATGATCAGAAACTTCCTCTCCAAATCTATAAATACATGATAAACTTGCCAAACTCAAATTTTAAATGGGCAAACAAAATTAACGAAATTCTCACCTCAGTAAACCTAAGTCATTTATGGGACAACCAATTCCTGACAACCCAAAATAATATCCACCGCTTAGTCAAATCCAAATTATTAACCCAATTTAAAACCCTATGGCACACTCAACTACAACAAACACATAAAGGACAAATATACACAAGGTTCAAACAAGCACCATCCTTTGAAGACTACCTCATTAAACTGACAAAAACTGAATATACATACCTCTTTAAATTCAGAACTAATCACTGGTTTCCAGTTGAAACCGGTCGATACGACGGAACCCCATTTGATGAAAAAAACATGTAGACTTTGTAACGCTGGTCAAGTTGGCTCTGAACATCACTATCTACTTAACTGTGATTTCTTTAAATCTGAAAGAGAACACCCTAGGACATAATCTTCATGACGCTACTCTTAACACAATCTTATCATATGATTCCCTACAACAATTAAAATATACAAGCAAATGTATTCGCTTCATATTTAGCAAGTCTAAGCGGTAGTTATTTTCCTGCATAACTACTTGAATTAACCAATTCCACCAGCTACAAATGTTTTCTTGAAACAATTAATAATGTTCTATTGATGTACTGACATATTTACTGGTTATATTAATTTAAGTGACTTTAGTCACTATTTGCATCTGTGTATCCAATAATTCCAAACATTTGACTCGTCACAAATGTATTTCTTTTACTGGCTATATACTAATCTCATTCTATACCATAATTTCAATATGAATTATGCATATATCAACCGAGCAATGTAAATTATTGTTGCTTTGTACGTTTGGTACTATTATGTGTTAATATAATCATAAGATTTGTATTTTGCCTTTTGTTTGTTGTTGTTGTTTTTTACTGTCACAACAAATCTTGTGTTTATTGCAATATTTGTCAGCGCCTAGATATTTGTAATTAATAATAGGAAATTATTTATAAACAAATAATAATTATAATAAAAAAATTTGAAGCAAATGTTTATATTTTCAGGTCATAGATATAATAATTATGCTTACTCCTTAATTAAATTTGATATATGTATATATCAACTGTGCAATAGGAATAATTGTTGACAAAATTTATCTAAATTTACCTAGCATACAAATCATAGTTTTTATTTGCCTCATTGACCTAAAACGAACATTATTATCAAATGTCACGCTGCTATACAAAGCTGATTAAGAGTAATTACCTCACATAATAGGTCCACCATCTTGCCTTTGTTGTCAACATATCGCCCTCGTGTGCTGGTGCACTCAAGCGTAACCTACGATTAAAATAACTCTCATTGTTTGAAACCGCTACGAAGATAGCTCCAATGTATTAAGGCTAATGCACACTGTCTCTTCCCCTTGATTTAAGTAAAAAGAAATAATTAATTTTTTGAAGCAAATGTAAAACTTGTAATACATGTTTTTTTGTTTGTTTGTGTGTTTCATTTCCTATCTATAACGCCGCGCGCTAAAGGAAAGAAAGCACCGCACAACTAAGGTCACAAACCACTAAAAAGGTATTCTTACAGTGCTGGCTAAAAATTGCTCATATCGAATTGTATTATTATTTGTTTCTTTAGAGCTATGATAATGACGTTGATTACGATGATGATTATGATTATGATGATGATTATGATTATGATTACGATGATGAGTATGATTATGATTACGATGATAATTATGGTCATGATTATGATTATGACTACGATTACGATTACGATTATGATTATGATTATGATTATGCTTATGACTATGAGTATGATGATGATGATGATGATGATTATTATTATTATTATTATTATCCTTGTATATATCCTATCATTGGAAGTACCCCCCGTATATCGTTTATTATATTTTGTCGAACGCTAAAATTATCGGAAGTTAATAATTTACTAAATATTTTGCTTTGTTATATTGCCCTTATTGTATATGCTGTATACTTGGGTGAAATAAATGTCGTGTTCTGAAAAAAATCTTTGATGGGGGGGGGGGTGGGGCGTAATAAACAAAACATCTTCCCAACAAGTAGTAACACTTAGTGGACAATGGTCGGACAACAACAGACCAGAACAGCTCCAACTTTAGGAGTTTGTGTTCAAGTGAGCACACAAGGAGCGGTCTTATTTTGACAAACAATGACAGACCAGAATAGCACAATTAACCTTGAGCACTTTGTGTTCAAGTAGCAAACTAGCACAATGCGATTTCAATCATAAAAATACTTAAGAAATATGTTCAAGTTTTGACAAACAATAATAAACATAAATAATAATGTGTTTAAATTTCTCCATACAACCCGATGACCTTCCCCCAAATAATTGAAACATTTGAACTTTTTATTTGAAGTTTATCAAGCCATGTAGAATAATCAATTATACGTGTTCAGTTCTAGGTAAACAACCCTGCTCCACACCCCCTCCCCCCCAAAAAATGCAAGAAACCCCATACACCTATGGGCAAGACAACAACTGACCACAATTATTTTTCATCCGAGAACCTACGTGTTCAGATGAACACAAGGGCACTAGTGAAGTGCCTAAAAATATCACAGCTATAAAACTTAATTGCACTGCTCCACATTTGAAGAACAATTCCAAATTTCTACCAAACAAGTACCAATAACAAAACTATTATGGTTTCGATCATAAACACACATATATATATATATATATATATATACTCCTAAATTCGACTGTCGGGTAACAGTACCGGATAATACAACCTTTGGGAGACAGTGGCGTAAAATGTTCACAATTACTGATTTTAATAGTTTTATTTGATATTTTATCATAATTTTAAATTGTTGTTTTCGTTTTTAGTAGTAGTGGTAGTAGTAGTAGTAGTAGTAGCAGTAACAGTAGAAGTAGTAGTAGTAGTAGTAGTAGTAGTAGTAGTAGTAGTAGTAGTAATGGTAGTAGTGGTAGTAGTGGTAGTAGTGGTAGTAGAGGTAGTAGAGGTAGTAGTAGTAGTAACAGTAGTAAAAGTAGTAGTAGTAGAATTAGTAGTAGTTGTAGTAGTAGTAGTAGTGGTGGTGGTGGTGGTAGTAGTAGTAGTAGTAGTAGTACAATGAATAATGGTTTATCCCATACTGTTTTATTTGTTATGGTAATTCATGAGTTAAGCCTATGTCAGTCGTAGATTTAATCATCGTTTTGATTTACATTGCAGCTTAACTGTAAATAATATTACGATTGCTTGCAATGCTATAATTTCTCCTCTGTGAGACATTCGTTGCTGTTGTCTAATAAGTTGTAGTAATCATTTAATTTATAGGTCTGTTGACACTCACATACGCAAACATTTCCCTAAACACGTTAACTTGAACAGAAAAAACAAAGGGTCAACATATTTTAATAAGCAAACTATAGAATACAACATGCATATACAAAATCACAGGATGAAACAGAGATGACATTTGACATGTGCATAGACACCAGATGCTAATCAAAGTGTTAAACCGCAAACGATACGCATACGATTAATTAGCAAAATATTTAATTGTAAACATAAGTTCGTGACTGTCGTGACAAATTTTGTGTTTTGGCGTTTAGCTCGCCGTTTGATATTATATTTGTATATGCAAATAATACATGTATTTGTTTTGTCAAAAGATACAATTTTCTTATCAACAATTTAACAAAAAAATAAGAATTAAATGCGATGCAAAACAACAAACTAATACATCAGGCAAAATTCATTTGGGAATGTCAGTACATCTGTTGATGCAATAAATTTCTATTTATTAAAGTCGGAAGATAACGAGAGTAAAAATCGATGAAAATTCGGAGAAAGCAAAGTCGCACGATGCTAGTTAATATTTATGAAAAGACATAGCGATGAATATTCCAGTGCAGTTATAGGTGACAGTTAGATAATGGCAGACAATATTGATACCCATATAAATACCAAAAGCTGTTAGGGGACAGTGCGCTCGACTGTTCAAAGTATTTCAGATGTCACATTTGCTCGAAGTGGACAGGAGAAAGAAATCTGGAAACATATGCATGTTTATAAATAAAGGTAGTACACCTTCAAATTTGGTACCCTAGTAAAATATCTACCTAAAGTAGAATATACAGGTATTTTTTTTTAGCCAAAACTGTGTCAAAATACAAAAGTTTCAAGTGAGTAACGTACACTTTTTTTAAATTACAGACCTTTTGAATGTAATATTTAACCTGCGAATCTATGTAAAAAGGGACATAACCGTGTCAAAATACAAAACTGAGCTATGTGAAATGAGGGTCTTGATGCTGGGGTTGATGACAAAGGTATATTGAAATTTCAAGTGAACTAGACATGTGTCCGTAGGACACGGATGCCCCCACATTCCACTTTCGTATCAAAACTCCGCTAATGCACTTAAATACTCAGGTGCACAAATTCAAATGCTGATTAATATGTATATAAAGTTTCATCACTCTAGAAGTAATAATTTTCGAGTTAATTTCGAGACAAGTCAAAAAATTTCATTTTCGGCAGAAACAAGGGCCATAACTCCGCTGATGTCGGAAAAAAACAGCACTAAAATACCCAGGTGCACAAGTTCACATGCTGATTAATATTTTTTATAAAGTTTCATCACTCTAGCAATAATACTGTTTGACTTACATGCGACACAAGTCCAAAAATGACATTTTTTGCAAACAGGGCCATAACTCCGCTTACGTCGAAAAAAAATGCACGAAAATACCAAGGTGCACAAGTTTACATGCTGATTAATAGGTATAATAAGTTTCATCACTCTAGCAGCAATACTTTTTGAGTTACACGCGACAAAAGTTCAAAAATGTCATTTTTTTTAAAAAGGGCAATAACTCCACTGACGTCGGAAGAAACTGCACCAAAATACCCAGGTGCGCAAGCCCCTATGCCGATGAATATGCTTATAAAGTTTCATCACTCTAGCAGTTATACTTTTTGAGTTACGCGCGACACAAAAATCCGACGGACGGACGGACGGACAGACGGACGGACAAGAGCAAATCTATATGCATCCCCCCCCCCCTCTAAAGTGGGGGCATTACAAGTTAGTAGTTTTTTTAGGTACACAACCTCTGGATATAGACATGTACAATAAACTCCTTGTTAAAAAGGGATATTACTGTTTCAAAATACAAAATAGTTTTGGTGAGTGTAGCATGTGATATTGGATTTGATGACAAATGTAAATTCTAAGTTTCAAGTGAATAACTTACGTAGTATTGAACTTAAAAAGAGTTGTGAATATAAACTTTGACCTAAAAAATATATGTAAAAATACAAAAATAAGAGAAATGGGGATGGTTAACACTGCTCCTTGAGTTGATGACCAAGATATAATCCAAGATTTACGTAAATAACTAATGTAGTTTTAAAGTTCCAAAACTTTTGCATATAAACTTTATCCTGAAAATGTATATGAAACGGGGCCATGAGAATGTCAAAATACAAAACTGGGTTATGGGGAATGTTCTACTTGATGGTGGAGTTCATAACAACGTTTCAAGTGCATAACTAATAAAGTTTCGAAGTTACTAGACTTTTGAATATTGACATTATCTTAAACTAAGTGAAAAGGGGGCCTTTAATCTGTCAAAATACAAAACGGAGTTATGGGGAATGTTGCGCCTGGTACTGGAGTTAATGAAAAAAGGTACATTTCACGTTTCAAAATAACAACTTATGTAGTTCGGAAGTTACAATACTTTTGAATAAAATCTTCAACCAATTCAGACGCGGACGCCAACGCCGGTGCAAGTAGGAAAAGTCATGTGCATAGAAAAATCCGGCCATGTGCAAAGATAAACTAGTGCACAAGAATTGTATTCCCATAAGATACTTAAATTGACACTCGAAATCGTTTGTGCAACGTAAAACAACGCTTTCTTTGTAAATACCTTCAATCTATAATACATTGTTTTTTTTAACAGAGCTCTAGTATCAATAAATATGATGAGGAATGTACATTTACTGAATGGTTTTAGAGTTATAAACATAAGAAACACACTCACATGCCACTTTGCCATTATTGTCATATCGTCCTAATAATGAGGAGTTATGCTCCAGATGAAGTAAATATAATTATTTATTAGCGAACATAACACCTTTATCAAAATAATAAAATAGGTTTTATTTGAATTGTTAGAATTCAGTAAATATAATAAAAAACATTTAAATCTTAATATACCATAAGCGGAGATTTTATTAAATACCAAACAGACTTTGCTTACTACAGACTTCGCTTACTAACATGATACGTAAGTCACATATCGACCACGAAAATTGGGTTTTCTGAAATCACATTGTCCTCGGGATTCAAGAAGTCTTAATAAGTACGTCAGACGTCTTTATTATGTTCCTGCTCGTTTGATATCACGTGCTTATAACTTAATATCTGCATTTTACATTGGTGTAAGGTATGATTATTTTGATCGAAGCTTTCCGGCCTTGGGTCAATTAGTGAAGTGATAGCAATTTACGGCGTATATATAAATAGCTTCAAGAATTGGAGGCGCGTTTCGCTCACGATTTTATATGTTCGTGCTACTATTATATAATGTTTCGAAGTCGGACGTGTAATTATGTCAAGTTATACAAATCTAAGCAGATTATAAAAAATCTGAATCATTTGTTGTTACAGTAGGAAACAGATAGCTTTTCAATTGTTTGATAGATGGAAAGAAACACTATTCTCTTGTCAGTATTCAGTATTGCTTTTGTTAACAATATATAACAAAAAAGTGTTGTTCATATTCGGGCGTCAATAATGAACTACTTTCTACAAAAGATATAATTGTGTTTGGTGTTATCCTAATCTGATCATAAAAATACGTTCGTACATTATATACTTAATTAAAGCGCGTTAAAAATCATATAAACCTGCTTAATGGGAAAACAATATGTTCTGCGCAAAAGCAAAACAATCACATTAAATTATTACAGAGTACATTCCGATGTCTATGTTAATCTGGGTTAAAGCTATGGTTGTAATTCATTCATATTCTATAACTTGACACATAGTTGGGCAGACAAATACATTTTACAAAATCGGAACTATCACTTATAGTTATTAGTAAGAGCCAGCTCAAAATTGACCAAAATATATTTTCGAAAATTAAGTGGTACAATGACAATAAAAGTATGTTTAATAAAATGTATTAATAGAAGAATGAACGTATCTTTTCCAGGATGGCGGTGCGCGGGAAATTTTCCTCCCATGCCTACACTTCAGGGCCTTCATTTAGCGATGTTCACATTTTAATATCAAAGATACTTATTCACCAATTTAATCAATTGTCAACACAACTATAGTTACATCACGAGGATACATCACTGCCGTGCCAAGCTGAAAGCCAACACATATATTGGCATCTTGTGACGATGGTGTATGCTTAACTTCATTTGGGTCCCCTTCAGTGTTAATAATACGGTCATACCAAACGTTCTTCTACATAATTAGCCTTACATTTAATTTTTTACCGAGCGACAGAGTGAATGTCAAAATGACTCCTATATAGATCGAAACGGCAGATTATATATCATTATGTCATAAAAACCAGACAAACATTTTCATACACACTGTATGATGTTGCTTTCAGAGTGTTCACGCTTTTGCCGACATATAAATGCTATGGTTACTTCCAAAGCACTGCGACTAGGCGCCAGAAGGATTCAATAATGTAGTCTCCGCATAAACTGTTTTAAATTCCATGAGCAGGGGAATTCTTGTCCAACATTTTCGATATTCTTTCTTTTGCCCGTCTTTGCGCAGCATTTTGCTCGTTCATTATTTTATTACGTAAAAGTTTAACGGTAAATCCACACCCATTTTTTCTTACGTCTCTTCTAAATCATTCTTACCTTAAAACAAAACAACAGAACGGGTAATTGATGTAAATAAAATGTTTATCATCAAAAATCATTCCATATAAACAGCCAAAAGACAGACAAATAGCCAGACGGACCCGCTTGTTTTTGCTAAGAGTACCTGCAAATGTAGGAAATACATAGACATTGTACCGTAGTCATTTATCAACAGGTAGCATGTATAATAATGTTCATTGCTGTCACAATTAACAAAACTGGACTCCAATTCAAGTAAGTACTCCTGCTTTAAATGACACATGTAAATAATGAAAATTAGTTAACGAAACATAAGTAATACCAAATGAAGGCCTGATTATATTGTAAACAAACAGGCACATGTCTGAATCACAATGTGTAAGCCACTCAATCAAATATTCATATTATTGTTTCTTACTTGGAAGCTTATTTCCCACAGGAGTATATATCCAATAGTGAAAACCCTTTTGAACTGTCGCCGTCTCTGCTTCTGTCCATTTAAAATATGTTCTCTGTGCTGAAAGATGAGCATGTAATAATAGTAATATTAATTCCTTGATTTGTTAAAAAAGGTAACTCAAACTAGTCAAAATCGCAACACCAATTCTCTATATAACGAGTATAGGCCCTATATGATCCTTCTACATTTAGGTTTGAAACATGTAATACATAGAGCAACCAAATACAATTTTATTTCAATTTGATAAACATCTATGTTTTAGTCAAACAAATCAATGTTGACAACTACTGACAATTTTGTTTTATTTAGAACGCAACATTCTAGACTTGACACCAACGCAAATTCATTTTTTCACTCCGCGCCCAGTCAAATTAACAGGGATTCACATAAATTGCATGCTATTTGTTTAACTACGTATCGAAAGTGTTGGCGAAGGCGGAAATATTCCCAAGTAATAATAATAATAATAATAATAATAATAATAATTATTATTATTATTATTATTATTATTGTTATTATTATTAGTATTATTATTATTATTATTATAGCGACAAGTCTATAAAACAAAATATCTCGTCTATGGGATTTTGAATCCCGCTAAAAATGTTATAAAAAGATATTGCAATGAAAATGTAGGAAAAAGTGAGAAGAAGCTTACGGGTGTATTCGGGTGCTACCCTGGAACCTTCCGCCTGTATATGACTTAAATACTTCAACCAATCATATCAAGTCAAAGTCAACTTACTTTATCCTTTAGATGTTTTGGCGTTTTCAGGTCTATTTTTTCCGCATGGGGTCAGAAGATGAACCTGTTCCCGTGCTTCTGGAGTGTAACAAATAAATAAATACATATTAAGTATGTTCCTCTGTATGGTGGCATAAAACTGCCTTACGATAACTACCTAAGGTTCGCGAAAATGTTCGTGTTACCACTTTAGTTTCTTGTTATTTATCTTATATATTAATAGCATTTGCGACTTTTGTCGACGAAAGTTATTAATTTGCATAATGAAAAACAGGCCTGAAACTTCCCAGAATTGACACAGATCTCTATTTTAGTCAGTAAAAATTTATAGTGCTATCACAAATATTAACTCGTTTGCGTTGTAACATAATTATTGTAACAAAATTCATGTAAGGTAACTGGCAACACGGACTGGCTTGCGATTACATTTGCGTTACATGTAAATATTAACTAGATACTATTTTTGTTGTAAGATAATTATCATGATAATATTTGTATAAGTTAACAGGCAAAGCGAATTTATTTGCGAATAGGGTTGCGATGCTTGAAAATTACTAGTACGTGGTACCACAACTATTAACGTGCTAAGAATTGCGTTGTCAGATACTTATCATGATAAAATTCATATACTAGTAAGCAAGATAATGCGGAAGACCTGGTGCACAATTATCATTGAATAAAACGAATATTTATGTGTTAAGCTTTGCGTGGTCAGATAATTATCATGAGTATATTTGCGTTAGAAAGACAATGCGGAAGGCGTCGAGCACAAATTAAGTGGTATCAAAAGTATAAACGTGTTATGATTTGCGCTGTCAAATAATTATAACAATAATTATCATGTTACATAACAGGCAACACGCATTGGTTTGCAGTCCTAGAAAATTAAAAGGTATCAGCGTAAAAATGTGCGTTGTCAAATACTTGTCTTGATAATATTCGTGTTAGTAAGATAATTCGGAAGACCTCGCAACCACAAGAAATGTATCTGATGTCAGTTCGCTTTTAGGCTATTAAGTATAGTATTAAAATATCTTGCAGAAAAATATTCGCAAAGCGCTAACTTAATATCCAGATAAATATGAAAATAAATAAGTGGTAACACGAATGGTTTCGCAAACATTAAGTAGTTATCGTAAGACCGTTATATGTCACTATACCTATGCACATACTTCCATAAACGACAGCCTATACCGCATTTTTACTGCCAATAAATAAGACACTAAATAGTACACTGAATTAGTGTAGACAATATATTATGGCCCGAGGACACTAAAGGTCAGTAGAGTATTTCAGAAAAGCTTACTTATACTGATGCAATTCCATATTCATACACATGGACGGTATGACACAAAATGCAAACTTAATCGAACATGGGCACTTTCCACTTCGTTGTCCGAAACAAAAAAAACATAAAAAGGAATAGCTATATCTTTGACAAATAGTCTTAATACAAACATAGGAACGATTTGCCAAGTTGATCATACCTTCTATGGATTCTTCATCTGTGTTCTGAATGCCGCATATTGTCACTGTATTCTCGACTGCTCGGGTTGTGCCTATTCGTCGTATAATTATAAAGTGTTTTGTTAATATTTAACACAAAAAATATTTACATTACAATACAGAAGTTTTCTACAAGAAAATTGATAGCAATTAAGTGCTCAAATGCAAATTGCTTGTTTTGTGTTGCCATGTGTTGGTTTACCTTCTGGGTAGCATATGTTTTCTATAATTGCTTTATTTCGTTTTCTAGGATATAGTAAGAATATCATAGAAAAGCAGAGGATCGCACATGACCGTGCTCATTTTTTAAACTTTACAATCGAAATTTGGAAACGTTTGATTTGATTTGTTTTCTGGAAGAATGGAAATAAACAAATTATAATGATGACACGTTAGGCAGTCACACAGAGGCCCATAGAAGGCACGTGCACGCGTACATGAAACACACAAATGGGAGATACGCAGAGAAAATGAAATTTGGTTGTGCGCGTACATTAGCGCATTCCGCTACATCAGTGATGTTGATTGTAATGAATGATGTACCATACCTTCTTGGATTGAATCATCTATTATTTCGTCACTTGTTACAATCGCTGGAATGGTATCTCTTCGTGTTGCTCCTAGAAAGTGTATAATAACAAATATAATGTCTTTTTGTTTCTGTGTATGTAAATGTATGTAAAATAATTCCATTTCTAGAACTGTTTAACATGAGTAAAATCAAAGTCTACAAAACGATTTAAAATGTATACCACATGTTTTAAGTGCACTCATTAGAAACACAATACATTAAGTCGAAGCCATGTAAAAAAGCATAAAATTTGGACAAACTAAGCGATTTAACATATAGACAAAATCAGTTTTTTGCACATACATGTGTACCATTTACAGTGTCCTAATAATTTTAACACATTAGTGTCGGATGAATGTCTTATAAAACAAGGTTATATTTACACACGGATATATAGCTTCTACATTTATCGATATATATCAGGTGTCGACCCACTTTCAGGACCTCCATTATTGGTAGAGGGTACTGGTATGTTCCCATGACGTCCTTGGAATGGACCATGTGCTTGTAAAAATATTGGTGTTCTGTTTCCGGGACCTGCAGATTGCTGTATTTCGTTGAGAGTCTGTGCCTCTGTTTGCTAGCCGTCAGTTTTTCGGGATAACTTATATTTGCGTTTAAACACATTTTATGAATGCACGACCACCCAATAACGTGATCTGGTGATAATGAAGTGTTAGCAAATATGAAATAATTTGTCTAGAGAACGTCATTCCATATAAACAGCCAAAAGACAGACAAATAGGCAGACGGACCCGCTTGTTTTTGCTAAGAGTACCTGCAAATGTAGGAAATACATAGACATTGTACCGTAGTCATTTATCAACAGGTAGCATGTATAATAATGTTCATTGCTGTCACAATTAACAAAACTGGACTCCAATTCAAGTAAGTACTCCTGCTTTAAATGAGTCATGTAAATAATGAAAATTAGTTAACGAAACATGAGTAAAACCAAATGAAGGCCTGATTATATTGTAAACAAACGGACACATGTCTAAATCACAATGTGTAAGCCACTCAATCAAATATTCATATTATTGTTTCTTACTTGGAAGCTTATTTCCCTCAGGAATATATATCCAATAGTGAAAACCCTTTTGAACTGTCGCCATCTCTGCTTCTGTCCATTTAAAATATGTTCTCTGTGCTGAAAGATGAGCATGTAATAATAGTAATATTAATTCCTTGATTTATGAAAAAAGGTCACTCAAATAGTCAAAATCGCAACACCAATTCTCTATATAACGAGTATAGGCCCTATATGATCCTTCTACATTTAGGTTTGAAACATATAATACATATAGCAAGCCAAATACAATTTTATTTCAATTTGATAAACATCAATGTTTTAGTCAAACAAATCAATGTTGACAACTACTGACAATTTTGTTTTATTTAGAACGCAACATTCTAGACTTGACACCAGAGCAAATTCAATGTTTCACTCCGCGACCAGTCAAATTAACATGGATTCACAATAAATTGCATGATATTTGTTTAACTACGTATCGAAAGTGTTGGCGAAAGCGGAAATATTCCCAAATAATAATAATAATAATAATAATAATAATAATAATTATTATTATTAATAATAATAATAATTATGTTATTTTATTATTATTATTATTATTATTATTATTATTATTATTATTATTATTGCGACAAGTCTATAAAACAAAATATCTCGTCTATGGGATTTTGAATCCCGCAAATGTTATAAAAAAAATGTTGAAATGAAATGTAGGAAAAAGTGAGAAGAAGCTTACGGATGTATACTGGTGCTACCCTGGAACTTTCCGCCTGTACTGTATATGACTTAAATACTTTAACCAATCATATCAATTCAAAGTCAACTTACTTTATCCTTTAGATCTTTTGGAGTTTTCAGGTCTATTTTCCTCCGCATGGGGTCAGAAGATGAACCTGTTCCCGTGCTTCTGGAGTGTAACAAATAAATAAATACATATTAAGTATGTTCCTCTGTATGGTGGCATAAAACTGCCTTACGATAACTACCTAAGGTTCGCGAAAATGTTCGTGTTACCACTTTAGTTTCTTGTTATTTATCTTATATATTAATAGCGTTTGCGACTATTGTCGACGAAAGTTATTAATATGCGTAACGAAAAACAGGCCTGAAACTTCCCAGAAATGACACAGATCTCTATTGTAGTCAGTAAAAATTTATAGTGCTATCACAAATATTAACTCGTTTGCGTTGTAACATAATTATTGTAACAAAATTCATGTAAGATAACTGGCAACACGGACTGGCTTGCGATTACATTTGCGTTACATGTAAATATTAACTAGATACTATTTTGTTGTAAGATAATTATCATGATAATATTTGTATAAGTTAACAGGCAAAGCGAATTTATTTGCGAATAGGGTTGCGATGCTTGAAAATTACTAGTACGTGGTACCACAACTATTAACGTGCTAAGAATTGCGTTGTCAGATACTTATCATGATAAAATTCATATACTAGTAAGCAAGATAATGCGGAAGACCTCGTGCATAATTCTTTTTGAATAAAACGAATATTTATGTGTCCTGCTTTGCGTGGTCAGATAATTATCATGAGTATATTTGCGTTAGAAAGGACAATGCGGAAGGCGTCGAGCACAAATTAAGTGGTATCAAAAGTATAAACGTGTTATGATTTGCGCTGTCAAATAATTATAACAATAATTGTCATGTTACATAACAGGCAACACGCATTGGTTTGCAGTCCTAGAAAATTAAAAGGTATCAGCGTGAAAATGTGCGTTGTCAAATACTTGTCTTGATAATATTCGTGTTAGTAAGATAATTCGGAAGACCTCGCAACCACAAGAAATGTATCTAATGTCAGTTCGCTTTTAGGCTATTAAGTATAGTATTAAAATATCTTGCAGAACAATATTCGCAAAGCGCTAACTTAATATCCAGATAAATATGAAAATAAATAAGTGGTAACACGAATGGTTTCGCAAACCTTAAGTAGTTATCGTAAGACCGTTATATGTCACTATACCTATGCACATACTTCCATAAACGACAGCCTACTACCGCATTTTATCTGCCAATAAATAAGACACTAAATAGTACACTGAATTAGTGTAGACAATATATTATGGCCCGAGGACACTAAAGGTCAGTAGAGTATATGAGAAAAGCTTACTTATACTGATGCAATTCCATATTCATACACATGGACGGTATGACACAAAATGCAAACTTAATCGAAAAAAGGGTACTTTAAAGTTCCACTTCGTTGTCCGAAACAAAAAAAAAGGAATAGCTATATCTTTGACAAATAGTCTTAGTACAAACATAGGGAACGATTTGCCAAGTTGATCATACCTTCTATGGATTCTTCATCTGTGTTCTGAATGCCGCATATTGTCACTGTATTCTCGACTGCTCGGGTTGTGCCTATTCGTCGTATAATTATAAAGTGTTTTGTTAATATTTAACACAAAAAATATTTACATTACAATAAAGAAGTTGTCTACAAGAAAATTGATTGCAATTAAGTGCTCAAATGCAAATTGCTTTTATTGTGTTGCCATGTGTTGGTTTACCTTCTGGGTAGCATATGTTTTCTATAATTGCTTTATTTCGTTTTCTAGGATATAGCAAGAATATCATAGAAAAGCAGAGGATTGCACTTGATCGTGCACATTTTTTAAACTTTACAATCCAAATTTTGAAGCGTTTGATTTGATTTGTTTTCTGGAAGAATGGAAATAAACAAATTATAATGATGACACGTTAGGCAGTCACACAGAGGCCCATATAAGGCACGTGCACGCGTACATGAAACACACAAATGGGAGATACGCAGAGAAAATGAAATTTGGTTGTGCGTACATTAGCGGTTTGCACTACATAAGTGATGTTGGTTGTAATGAATGATGTACCATACCGTCTTGGATTGAATTATCTATTATTTCGTCACTTGTTACAATCTCTGGAATGGTATCTCTTCGTGTTGCTCCTAGAAAGTGTATAATAACAAATATAATGTCTTTTTGTTCTTATGTATGTAAATGTATGTAAAATAATTCCATTTAACTGTTTAACATGGGTAAAATCAAAGTCTACAAAACGGTATTAAAATGTATACCACATGTTTTAAGTGCACTCATTAGAAACACAATACATTAAGTCGAAGCCATGTAAAAAAGCATAAAATTTGGACAAACTAAGCGAATTAACATATAGACAAAATCAGTTTTTTGCACATACATGTGTACCATTTACAGTGTCCTAATAATTTTAATACATTAGTGTCGGATGAATGTCTTATAAAACAAGGTTATATTTACACACGGATATATAGTTTCTACATTTATCGATATCTTGCAGGTGTCGACCCACTTTCAGGACCTCCATTATTGGTAGAGGGTACTTATATGTTCCCAGATTGACGTCCTTGGAATAGCCCATGTGCTTGTAAAAATATTGTCGTTCTGTTTCCGGGACCTGCAGATTGCTGTATATCGTTGAGAGTCTGTGCCTCTGTTTGCTAGCCGTCAGTTTTTCGGGATGACTTATATTTGCGTTTAAACACATTTTATAAATGCACGACCACCCAATAACGTGATCTGGTGATAGTGAAGTGTTAGCAAATATGAAATCATTTGTCTAGAAAACGTCCACACTTTTACGGATTTCTGGATCGCACAACATATCCAATCCTCGTACACAGTCCTGAGGAATGAGGACTGGTACGAGATGGTTACCGTTGCATGCGGGTTCAACACTCCAACCACCATTCCTGGGCTGTTTCCGTGGAAACCACTGGCAGACATCTAGGAAGGGGGGGGGGGGGGGGGCACTAACATGAGTAATTCTTTTTTCAAAAACAGTATATTAATAAAATAATTCTTAAAATAAAATTTTCTTAAGATTAATTTATTATCATTATGTTATAAATAACTGTTTTCTAAACTGTTTTGTTTGTTCTTGTTTACTCACAATCAAAACATTCCCTGCTCAATGTGAACATAAACATGTGTAAATTTCAGAATGCACCACCCATAGTTTACAAACACATAATGCGTCATGACAATAAAATGCATTCCAGCAATAACTGTTTTGTGTATTATTGAATTTATCGACTCGGACTATTGACCTTTCCGACATTCCAATAAAGGGAGATCACTCTGCGTTGGAGATTGAGGTCGGGGGGTTCCTACTGATTAGGCTACGTCTGCATGTTGTGATAATTGATATTGATGGGCGAATTTAATTATATGACTGGAAAAGAAAACTGTTACTTGTTGTGGAGAAATATATGTACGTCGGCTTTTATACATATTTATGCTTTATATGCACTTTATGTTTTAAACAGGTTAACATTGAACATTCTAAACGTGGGTGGGGTATTGGAATTAATCATTTAATGATCGAAAAGCTAAGCTATAAAGGCAACATATCTTATTTTGGCATTAATTTTAATACCTTACTTTCGAAATAATACAGAGAACGCCAACATTCCTTAAATGTGTCATCAGTGTTTGTCAATAGAAAACATATAGGCAATATTTAGAGGTTTTAATGTATATACGGAATTGCATAGAGTAGCCAGTTCAGTATGTTTATACATAATATTATTGTGTGTTTGTATTACAGTATATCTTTGCAATAATAATAATATTAATATTTTAATTTAACTTTATTTGTTTCAGGTAACTGTCACAAACAGAATCTGGAATGTCTCACCTGATTGTAGTATTCCGTCTTGAATTAGCATATTGTGACACACAAATCCACTAATGTAATCACATTTATAAAAAAATATATATATATTATGTAATCTTTGTTCAAGTTAAGTAATATTATTAATTGTCCAAATTCATGTAAATATATTAACAATAATAATGTTAATGAATTGTTGTTATCATAACAGATGGTTGTTGATGGATTATCATAAGCATTTAGTCATCATACATCTGTTTGCATACAAAGTTCCAAGTCAAAACATCCTCGGGCAAATCACCATTGGTGCGAAACTTTCCGGAACCCGTAGACAGTGGAAAAGTGATCAATTGGTGACCTGACTAATTTTTTCGTCGATTCAGTCTGCCGGACTATGGCCCTTGACTGCTTTGTGATTTTGTGTAAAACCACTGCGGAAAGAAGCTATATATATTCTATAGAAAAATTGTTGATAGTGACATTGGAACCAGCATTAACTGTGACTGTCCAAGTTCCTGTTCAAAATGGGTATACTGGAAATTTCTGGGGTATCAGCCCAACTAAATCGCTGGTGATGAACCTGCTTGGTTTTTTACTGTACTATACTAAAACTTATGAAAAAGTGATTAAATACTGGTTGTGCACAAGAATATACTAATAAAAACATGTCCATGCTTTGAGCATTACTTATGTATTTTGTGTGATACTTGATTCAGTATAATTGAATACGTTATGTAATTTTGTTTATTTGTGTGCTGTGGATGTGATTTTGAATCGCTTTATATGTATAGCTTATGATTAAAAGTGAATACCCCGGTGACATGGACTTTTTTCTTTGTTGTTGATAAAGTGAAGATAATTAAGCTGCATATATTTCTTATGATGGTACTAGTAGGACATAGGTCTATTATGTTGATCTGCAGGACTCATCCTGTATATACTGCAGCCAAACCTACTACAATTACAGACTTTACGGCGGTCAGTTAACCTACTCACTTTTCCTTAGCCGATCTAAGCGGTTGGCCAGTACCAAACGTGCATACTTTAATGAAAGTAACTACTGCCCTTCTTGAAGCAGAGGTAGGGAGTGAATGGCCGTATGAATTAGTTTATGACCAATCCCAATTTATGTGGCCGGGCTGGGGCTCGAACTCGAGAACATCTGGATTGACAGTCCATCTCCCTACCACCTAAGCTAGCTGGGCCTGGTTTGTATTCAGGTTGCAATTGTCAACAGAAAAAAAGCATATAAAAAATAGATATATACATTAAATTAATATATCTGTCAGAAACCCCACTCATCAAATCAAATAAAGCTAATTTTCTGTGTCCATGGACATATACTCAATGTTGGGCTTTTTTAAAAACATTTAGTACAAAGTAAATGTGTAAACAATTGACATGTTCAACGTTTTAAAAATAGGTGGGTGGAGTTTTTCAAAGTAGCATGTCAAAAGAGTTATATGGTTTACTTCTAACCGTAGGTTAGGTGTGGTGTTTCTTGTTCATGTTTGCCTATTTTGACACACTACTCGTGTGATCATTAATACTGTTATCCAGCCAGGTCTAAATTATGCGTGTAAACGTTAAAATCGCAAATTAAAGCAATTTGTCTTCATATAACGTTGATAAATTGTTTATTTTGAGTTTTATGTTTATGTGAAACTGGATCAGCAGCTGATCGATGTTTACTTTACAGCGAGAACACGGAACCCCCCTGACCTCAAAATCTCGCGTTATCTCGCCAGTCTCGTTACGCGTGATTTGACAATGTCGAAATCGGGAAAAAAATGTTGATTTGTACTATTTTTATTTTTAGCTATGAGCGTTTCTACACGTTTCTTTCTGAAAACATTAACTATACAATGAAACTAATTTAATTGTATTTTTGAAATATTTGCAAAATGTTTATTGCCTGCAAATTGCAATTGGCTGTTACACGACGTTCAGTTTCCTACAGGATAAATAATGGAAATTTATTAAACTTTGTGCAGCTTTAAGCATAAATTTCAATAAATTTAAATCGTAAAATGCCCAGATACTTTGAAAACTCCTACCTTTGTTTACAAATTCCATGTTCAGCATTTGATCCGACAACCTTGGCATACATGTCTGCACTCTTCAACAGCTGACCGCCAACTGACTGGTTTTGGCGGCAAAACTGCCCGCTTTGCACATGCGCAGCAATGTGCACTTGATAGCCCGAGGATGTGATTTGATTAGCGATGGCTAAATTTAAATCAGGACTCTTCGTGAAAAACGTAACATGGGATTATTCTCAAGTACATAACTGTGTATATATAATTGTTGTATACAGTAACACAGTCGTAATTTTCAAAGCCTAATTACGAAATCGACGATAGGAACGTCGACGTTGATTGGCTAATAAAGTGTGTGTTATATAATAACACATCATTTGCGTACACATAGTCGGTTAAAAAAGTAATGCTAGCATATGTTGTTACTTTTATTTGTATCGCTGTCTGCCTTGACGACTTAAAATAAACCTTATCTTATCTTATTTTACCTTTCACATTAAAGGGACAGTTTCACAGTTTGAGGTTGGAAAAAAAACGTTTATTTAAAAATTGAATTTTCAAACAGGAATTTGTATAATATATCGAAACTGTTTGTCTGTTATGCTGTTCAGGTTGCAAAACATGATTATTTTAATATTTATCATGCCTTATTATGTAAAAAATACAAGCGTTGATTTAATGCTAAGTAGTGAAATATTGAAAAAAATGGTGAGATATATCCCTATATCACTCACAGTGATGGACAACATTTTTTAGTTTTACTTGATTTGAACAATATTTAATTGTAGTTGTCACCATTTTTATCATACAGAATTACCAAAAAAGAAAAGTAGTGAAGATTAATAACACCAAATGTTAAGAATACCTATCTGATATGTTGAAGTGTCTTTCCTCTTATTTTCTCTAGGATTTTCCTCAGTCGTATTGAGCCAAGGAAACTATAACAGACAATACCTTGCGGGTACAATTTTTACTCACAAGGCATTGGAGCTCGTCATCTTGGTCCAAATTTAATTTTAGCATCCAAAGTATTTATTTTATCCTTTGCACTGTATTCATCCCAGCATAGTACATATGCACTTGTTGTTTACTGTCGCTATGAATAGTAGTCTCACTTTTTTGTTTACATAATTCCAAAATACAACAAGAATCCAGTTTACCCTTAAGTAATAACTTGTGTTCATTAATCATATAATTATATTGTTTTGTGTGTATTAAGTTTTTATATCCAGTAACTACTCTTAAGTATTTAAGTATCCCATGTGTGTTGTTGTAAGTAGAGTTCAGCGTTTAATTCTCCGCCATCTTGTTTTCTTCAAATTCTTAACCGACTTTTAATCCAATTGTGTTGTAAAGTCCGAATCATTAATATAGAAAACACTTTATTCAATTTAAGTAGTCAATTTCAGAACACTCCTAACAGGACATCTTTTGTTGTTTTACATTTTAACGCGCATCTACGAGTTTAATCAGCTTAAATTGCTTGCGAAAACACATGTGCGTTTGAATGTCGTGACTGTGTGAACTATTGTTTACATAATAACACCTATGCACACGCTATTGTTAGAATTTCGGAGAACTCAACGAACTTTCTCTTTCAATATGTATTTTTATCATAAATATATTTAAAGCTAGCAGTGTGTTGATTAAAAAGCTGACCATTATTCAACGACTACGTGTATCCAATTGTATTTAAATTTAAATAAATTTAGAAACACGGATTCTACGTTGTCTTTGAATATACTGTGTAGCATGGTAGACTGTTGTACTGTTAACACGCTGCCATGATAATGCGTTGAGTCAAAAAAATATTGCGATTGAAGTTGCTTAACTAGATCTCATCCACGGCACATTTGATCGTAATCCAATTACTACGCATTATAGAGAAAATTAGTGCGGACGTAATATTGTCAATATCGTGTTGAAAAATCCTCTAAATAAAAACAAACGTAAAGAATATTCAAATAGCATTTAAATAATCATAAAATTTGTTTGTTTTCGGTGTGATAATATGTGATATCGTCACCGGAATGGGAGACAATATACAAATTTTCATTCGTGCAAGCTCTCGTGAACATTTTAATTGTCTCCCTTTCCGGTGACGATATCACGCGTTATCACACCGAAAACAAACAAATATCCTCTATATGTCTACCAGGTAGCAAATTTTGCTAAACATATAACAGCTATTCATCGAAAGTTTAACTTTGCATATGCAATATGCTTTTCAAACATTGGAATATGAACAATAAGGCCAAACAATAAATAAATGGTTGGTTATCACTCCCAAAAAATCTAGGAGGGGAGGTAACATGGTAAAACTTAACTGTTTTTCTTTACCTTTTTTTTTCTTCGCCGAATATTCACCGCGCAGTTTAAGTATATTGGACTGCATGTAAAATGTTTAAAGGCCTCCCAACAAAGAAAATTGTACCTGAACTATAAATAAGGTCATAGAAAAAGATATTTCTGGCAAGAAACTTATAATATTTAAGCGACCACTGCTCTTTTTTCCAAAAAAATCAGAAAAAATTAATGATTGATAGGCAAAAAAAAAACTTTTAGGGTCGCCTGAAAAAATTAGGGGGGTGGGGTCTGGTAAAAAAACAACTGTTTTACACCTAAATGTATTATAGAACAGGAAAAAGTCAGTTTTATAACATTATTTCTGACAGCCAGAAACTGTGAAACTTTCACTTTAAAATGTGTCAACGATGCCGACAATTAACATTGCAGGTTGACCATCGGCATGATATCTACACATTTATACAAACAATTGTATGACTTGTAAACAGTACATTAAATGCCGTCTTTTTATTTTATTTTCCAAGTACAACTTATGTCCAATACTTTGAGATCCCATATGTACTTCATTGCTTGTACATTAAGATTGGACGTGTGATATTTAAACAACCAATGGTATATACAAGCATTGCATTTTTGGCACGGGTTGCGCAGCACAACTCAGTACATACAAACGAATATAATTGTCATGCCAACCTACCACGTCCGATACACGGCTAGGTCTATAGTTACAACAAATATTCTGTATTGTGCCATATAATACCGTATTTAATACGAGTTTCTGATAATGTATGCACGTTTATTGTTCGAAAACCTGGATGTATTTATATAAAAAAAAACAATCTGATATATATACTAAGGTAATGAATGAATTTGTGAGGCGTAAAAAACAGTTGTTGTTTTTGGTTTACCCGATCCGCCCCCCCCCCCCCCCAAACACACCTAATTTTGTTCCGTCTATCCTAAAAATAATTATAATTTCCGGAAAAAGAGCAGTTTTCGCTTATGTTAGAAATTCTTGCCAAAAATCTCTTCTCTATTACCTTATTTATAGTTAAGGTACAGTTTCTTTGTTTGGAGGCATCTAATCATTTTACACGCAATCCAATATACTTAAACTGTGTGGTGAATTTTCGGTGAAGAAAAAAAAAGTTTCAGGGACACAAGTTTTATTTTACCTCCACTCCTAGATTTCTTTGGAGATAAGCGGAAACGAACAATTTTGGGGGGCTTAACAGAGGCAAAGTGTCCGTACTTTCGTTTGTTCGTGTTGTCTCCCTTTGACCAGATGCAGTTGTTTGGGGACCATAGGCGGATTTACAGGGAGGTAAAAGGGGCGTATGCCCCCGTAAAATTGTCTAAACATCGATATTTTTCAACTTCACAATAACGTAGACGCTTTCGTCAGTGAATAATATCAGTGTATCAGCTTTGGATGACTGATGCATTATTCTAAAATAATACTCTAGAGAATGAACAAAATAATCGTTGTTAAACTACCTAATAAACAATGCAAAACGTAGTCCCGATTCTGAGCGGAGCATAGTAAATGTAATTCTCAATACATTTGCAAAAATGGATGTCAGATCATGTTAGAATCGAACAAAATTTCGCATTATCGTTGTTTATCGACCAATAAACAACTTTTTGGCGTTCTGATACGTGGCTATTAAACCACTCGGACTAACGCCCTCCGGGTTAAATCCCTACGCATCAGAACTCAAAACCGTGTATATTGGTCGATAAACAACGATTACTCGATTTTTGTTTCTAAATTTTCGGGAGAGAGTCAGGTTTTGATTAGAGCTTATGAAATTTAGCAAGGCTGCTAGCTTGCAACTTTATTTTGTATGGTGTTCTCCTTAAAAAAAAGCAGATAAATTTTTCGGAATTTCAAGATTGTGTCAACTTAAAATGAAAATATACATAATCTTCATGAACATTTTCGAGTCCTCTTCATTTACGGTCACTACATTAAAGGAACTTGTTTAAAGAGTTTCGTATTTTCGAAAGAGGTCATGTAATGTCATATCTGCAAACACTACAGCATCTATCAACATATAAATATATATATCATTATATAAACAACTATTATATAAAGAAAAAAGAGAGAATTTAAATGTTTGCCTTCGCCGATACTCATACACGGGACCTTTGAGATTAAAAACTTTCGCTTTAGGTCAAATTTCACAGTATCCATAAGAGGTATTGACTTGGAATTCAACACACTTCACCACATTGATTAATCCAGTATGTGAACAAAAGGCCAGAATACTATCACATACGAGAAAGTCGAGCGTCCAGTACTCGTGGGCGGTGCTCTTGTTATTATTTTTGAAATAGTGGTCATTCAGAGCGGACGCTGTGCCTTTAATTACCTATTCTCTACGAGTTTGCAATGTAGTACCCTTCATTACGGAATCCGGTTAGGCCATATGAAATATGCCTCTTACGGCAAGGACGAGACACGAGAATTGCGCGAAACACGAA
Organism: Congeria kusceri; assembly: GCA_027627225.1. Classification (NCBI taxonomy): domain Eukaryota; kingdom Metazoa; phylum Mollusca; class Bivalvia; order Myida; family Dreissenidae; genus Congeria; species Congeria kusceri. The sequence continues at coordinate 219,526 of CM051025.1, read as the reverse complement.
GCGAGACACGATATTCCCGAGAGACACGAAGCGAGGCACGATGATGTAACACGAGATCTCGCACTGTCGCAGTATCCCATACCACGAAATATCGAGGCAAAATATCGTGTCTCGCTTCGTGTTTTGCGCAATTCTCGTGTCTCGCTTCGTGTCTAGCGGTAAAATATCGTGCCTCGCTTCGTGTCTCGCGCAATTCTCCTGCATCGCGTTAAAAGGTCGAGACACGAGATGCGAAGCGTAACACAAAGCGATACATGATATTCAGGCGAGACACGAAGCGAGGCACGATATTATATCGTTCAAATTTCGCCCGAATCTCGAATATCGCGATGTATTTTCAAACCACGATACACGAGACACGAAGCGATACACGATATTCAGGCGAGACACGAAGCGAGGCACGATATTGTATCGTTCAAATATCGCCCGAATATAGAGTCTCGCGTCTACCTGTGCACCAGGAATTTATCACGTTGTAGTTGTTTGGTGTTATTTTGTAAAAATATTATGATGATAATGATAATGATGTTGTTGTTGTTGATGATGATAGGTAACTGTGTGTTACACCGAAGTTGAGTTGACACCAAGGCGCGTTGCTACATACGACAACAGTGCAATGCACCTATCTGCTTAAGTGCATGATGCAACCCCTCGTCGTGTTCACTTTTTTTCAGTGTGTGAAAGTTAATCTAAAGAAGGACTTTAGTACGCAACTATTTGAAAACGCCAGAGAAGTAATTGCAGCCGCAGTTTCCTCAAGACGGATGGGCGGACGAACGGACAGACAGACAACGAGACAGTCTGACAGAGAGACAGACCGTTACTTCTACAGCAACAGGCTTTTCATGAAAATAAACAATAAGCATAAATAAAACATAGTCATCTTTACAGTTCAAACAGAAGCAATTATCAAAAAGAGTAGAAATAGCCATAAAGCAGCGGTCTCCTTCAGGCAAATGTGCGGACTGATTGACAAAGAGGCTGAGAAACAGGCAGACAGACAGACAGACAGAAAGACAGACAGACAGACAGACAGACAGACAGACAGTGGGCCGTCATGGACTTGGTCGTCATGGTCTGAGCCGTCAACGACTTGGGCCGTCCTGACCCGCATTCATTCGTTAGGGAAAAGAGTGTTTCCCTGCTTTACTTGCCTGCTTTCAAACAACGAGACTCGATATTCGGGCGATACAATATCGTGTCTCGCTTCGTGTGTCGCCGGATTATCGCGTCTCGCTTCGTGTCTCGTGTATCGTGGTCTGAAAATCTACCGCGAGACTCGAGATTCGGGCGATATTTGAACGATATATTATCGTGCCTCGCTTCGCGTCTCGCATGAATAATGTCAATCGCTTTGTGTCTCGCTTCGCATCTCGTAGCATGATATTGTACCGCTAGACACGCAGCGAGACACGAGAATTGCGCGAAACACGAAGCAAGACACGATATTTTGCCTCGAGATTTCGTGGTATGGGATACTGCGACAGTGCGAGATTTCGTGCTACAATATCGTGCCTCGCTTCGTGTCTCGCGGTAATACCGTGTCTCGCTTGCCGTAAGAGGCACGATAGTTCATATGCCACTAACCGGATTCCGTACATCATTCATACGCGTAACGTTGTTAAAATGTGTATTTCCCGATTTTTTATTTGATTTTGTAATCGCCGCCGCGTGCTGGTTTCATAAATTGCCATGCTTCCTTGTGCACTTAAAGTTTGTTTGCATTGTTAGAAAGATAATAATAGTTATTGTGTGTGTACGCTTGATAAAACAAGTTTTAATGTAGCATGTATAACAACAAAATAACGGTGTTAAAAGGACGAAACCTATTTTTCTTTGGATTATTTCTCAACATATGCAGCATTAAAGGTAACTAACTAAACTATATTAACATAAGGGTTTATAAAAAGTAAAGTAAAGTAAAGTGTTTGTTTATTATAGTGTCACCCCTCGCGATTAAAGGCCAGTTTTGACTTATGTGACAGCTTTACTGATGAACACCTTTACTCCCGATTCCTATCCTATATGCCGGGCGCTCTGCAGGAAGGCAATCGGTACCCCTTGATTTAACTAGCTGCTGGGTAGGCAACCGGCCATATCAGAACTTGCCCTGTGTAGGACTCGAACCTTCGACCTCCCGCTCCGTAGGCGAACGCCCTACCCACTAGTCCACGGAGACGGTTATATGTGAGAAATAACATGTATATAATTGATTATATGCAAACGTTAATGTGATATTAAATAGTCCATATGTATTTAGTATGTAAACAGAACGAGACAATACATAGTATTAAAACTGATGTTGTTACGTTATTTGTTATTCGTGCTCGCGTTGTTAACACGCATATATTTATTTTGCATTACACTATATATATCGTTCCATCCTCTTAAATTCGGGCTTCTTGGCAACACGTTAAGCCGGAATGTTCTTATATTGTTCGCAATTTATAATGTATATTGTATAGTAGACTTGCCGTTTTATCTGAAATTCATCCGACAAAAATGGCTTATGCATTGACTGTTCCTTCCTCAAATGACAGCCATTGATAAGTATCATAAATTACATAAATATTTTTGTAAATTCCTGTACCATTCAACCTAAAACTAAATTATATTACTGCTGTATATATCCATTGTTTACGAGTATCTCAGGTCATTATAATATATTCTATATGCGTTTACGGGACACCCTTATACAATTTGTTTAATGCGTCGGTCAAACCAAATGCCACGTCATATCTAGGTTCGGTTGCTGACAGGGTTGTAGATGGTGGATATGGAGTGTTTAGTACAGATTATCGTACGGCTATTAAAAGACCGGCCTGAATTCAGCTGAATCTGACCGAACCGTATCTTGTGAAACGAATTGTTCTATTAGGACGCATAGATCAATGTTTGAATCATGTAGATATGCCATACGTCTTAAGGAAAGATCAGTGTTATTATGTACACATATAATAATTACATAATTTTAATAAATACAAATAGAAATAAAGAAATAAATACAAAACCATAAAACATAAACGATTTTCATGAATTGAATAGCGAAGTTATAATCAGTCTTTATTATTTCCTAGATTTGGCCAATTTGGCGCACTCAGCCTGTCAGTAGGAAGTCTGGAAGGTCCACCACTGAATATTGGTTTTACATCAGACAACACCACTGTTAAAGAGACTCTGCTGAGTCCACCTATGTCAATACAAACTATTCTGGTATTGGGACACATATATGACAAAGACGAATTCGCCTACTTGGCTACATGTGAGATGTAGATTTACAAGCCAAGTGGTAATGATGTGATTATGATTTATATTCACAACATATCAGTGACGCACACTTACATACATGCATACACGTAAACCGACTAGCAATTAACAGATACTTAAATGCAAATTAATAATTCCTTGTATCACCTATGCCATATAGCGGTATCGCATATAGATTGTATAGTGTTGACAATAGAATTTTGACATGGTTATTTAACATAAACTGTACATTTCATTCGTAAGTAAGCAAACCAATGTCGTGATTAACACAAACATTGTACAGATGAATAATCATTTATTATGATCAATTCCGAAAGCTTTCTGAAGCTTCCTCACACTAAGGCTAACGAACACAATCGCCAATGACTCAATCAAGTAAAACACTATATGTCTATTCAATACAATATTTGTTTAAAGTAGTATTATCCATTGAGGTTCATTTCAAACCCTTTGCCAAGTAAGGTTTGTTTCGTGCATTTCATGTTTTACGCACCTTGACTGACATATTTTATTCATTTTGCGTGCGTTAATACATTACGTCTTGATTGCACCTGGTCAGATCGTTTCGACGGAACTCATGGTCCTAGCTGCGCCGAGGAATGCCATTGTTTTCGCGGAGGATGTGATGCTGTAACTGGCAGATGTGAACCGGACGGATGTCAAGACGTATGGACTGGAGTCTCGTGCAATAAACGTAACTAAACTGTATTTATATAAGGCTGTCAGTGGCTGTCATCTTCACACTTTATACTAAAACCAGTTTGAACCCTGATGTTTTGCCTTTTCAATTGGCCAATTCCTAAAAGGACATAACCTAGGATGTTAATGAAAAGTTTGTCTACTGCTGATGCAGCTGGTTGTTTAAGATATTCCTATTTGTTTGGTATATAAAATCTATAGCGTTAATTACTACGTAACATAATTTTAATATCTCGTAATATTTTCCTATTGTACTATTGTACCTTCCAAGGCAGCAAACACCATTCTTATACATTCACTAAAAGCTCTATCTGTAAATGACAATGATGATCTGCGCTATTTTTACATACATTATGTTCCCATGCATAGTCAGCATTGACGTTTATTATCACTGTTTCTAGCAAGTGTATCTGGTCTCATTCAAACCATTTATTGAGAGTTCAGTTTATGTTAAATCATAAATGTAGAAATGTATTATGTTTAATTCTGGAATTTATATTACCGGTATATTTACACAGAGCCATTAGACAGAAAAGATACAAGCCAGGGCGATACCAATGCGTTTACAGTGTCGTTAGGTGTAACCATTGGCTTTTCATCAGTACTGGGTTGTGTCATTGTCTGCAATGTCTTATATATGATATATATGAAGAGGCTGAAAGACCGGTAAGTACAACCTTCTTGGACAATTTGACTTTGTTTGTGAAACATAGAATCATTTACTCGCAGACACAACATTTAAACAATGTATTCGTATATTTTCATTGCCGGCTTCATTATTCGTTATATAATAAATATATCATTATGGTTGTAGAAGTATGTTATTCTATACACATATCATAGCTTGATACATTTTAAAATTTGTTAACTGCAGTGACGGTACCTCTGGAAATACATACGACACATTGGCGCCGTCAGTTGTCGCAATTAGTCAATATGAAGGACTACAAATGACGACTCATGAGAAGTCCTCTGAATTCAGTTGGTTTACTAAGTTACCCATTAACATAACATTAATTGCATTTAACATTGTAAAACTTATTTTCCTAAATGAATACCATATGCTAGCACTCTAATTAGCAATTGTGTTGCAAAAACTGTGATGATGAAATAATAATGAGTTGGTTATTTTTGTATATAAAAACACTTTTATTTCGCATTTCTTCTCAGGAACATATCTTATATACACCACAATCACAATCCAATACAAGTGGGTATATGCATTACAAGCAATGTATACAATTGCCAAAACATCTATAAATGTTGCAGGGGGACATCCAGAAGACAACAATCAGCCCGTGTATATAAACCAGAAATACGAGAGTGAAAACAGTGATCCTAGAATTAGAATCTCTCTAGCCAAGATTCACGTATGTTTTATGCACAATGCGTGCAGATAAGTCTGTTTCGTCTGCTTAATCTTATTTACTTGTGTATTATCAGAACGACACATATTGACCGTGTTCTATACCAAATACTGTTATCATAGGTATTTGCATTGCATTGTTATTCCATAACGAACACAGTGTTTAGTATAATATAGGTTGACTGTAAATTTCTTTCTATGGACACATTTATAATATTTAGCTTAGTTTAATTTAATTTAAAATCAGTGTTCATTGTTTTTCCCCTTATAGGGATTCCGTTGACCGGAAATATTGTTCTTGTTTATAGCACAGTGTTTCCCCAGTCTGAAATACAATTATTTCACTTTTAAAGTATCAAATACATAATCTAAGATATTCTAATATGAAAAAAGTTGCAACAACTTTAAAAGACCATGGCGTTAATAAATCGAACGTTTTTCTCATCCCTTTTACAAACATAAAGTTAGGAGAGTTATCAATAAAGGCAAGGCTATCTTATAAGCATTGAACAATCCGATCAACGTGTCTAACATTTGATATTATGTTTCTATACTATTTGTGTTCAAAGTCAAACTTTTACGATTGTGTGGGTGGAATTTACAACAAGGTCTGTTTGTGAACAATAACACGCCCTTGAGGAAGGAGTTAATAATTATTAAGTTAAAATATCGGAGATTTAAGCAGATACCAATTATTACTAAACGACAGTATACACAAATAATCGAGATCAAAGCAGCTAAGACATTGTATCTCTGAATGGTAATGTATCATAATTATAACTTAAGATGTTTTACTAAACGTACGTCACAATGATACACCGGTTTTTAAAGGCCACACGAGCATTTGCATGGCGCCTGTCGATTGCCGGGAAACAAGTGGAGTACATGAAATGGGTCTGGTGTGATTAAAATTTGCGAATAAGTTATATATAGAGTTCCTCCTTTGGCCTGCTGAAATAACATTTATATCAATATGCGAGACGAAGAAATATAAATACATCTCATTCAGTGGATATGAGATCTCCTTGCGAGGATAAAGTCGTTCGCCTTGATTCACGTCTTTTCCTTTTTGTGCAACGTTAGCTTTACCACAAGAACTTGACCATACCATTTGGGCCACGAGTGGATAAAATCTGATTACCGAGCTATAGCGCTGGAATTTACATACTACGGACATACACCATTGGCCGAAATGGCAGACCAGACCCCAACTACTAACAGAGCAGTGTTGGCGTCATTTACGTCATACGGATGCTAACCGGTAACATATAGGCCATGAAGAGTTTAAGGTCTGTCCTATTTCGGTCAGGTCATTAGGAGATCTGTCAGACGTCCAGCCGGCGTATAGCCCGACATATAGATAATAACCCCAAATTGATCCGGCGCCTGGCCGATTTGTTTTATGTTCGGTCGGGTCAGAGAAGAAAGTGACAAATTATGGGAATTTTAAATCTTTACAGATAATCTAAACTAAAAGAACACTTAATGCATGTATTGACATATTGTCTCAATTGTCATTAAGCTTAAACAATTGCTTCTTTCACATTACACCTGCAAATGCATATATTGCATTCACAATACTTGCGATCTTGATCATCATCATGCGGAATATAACTTCTGACCTTTCTCCCCGTTCAAACCTATAGCGAATCGGCTCGAAACGTCAACGCCGCCAAATGCAGCCAGCGCATTAAGCCCTGTTTCTTGACGCCGCTGTGAATGATATGCTTATGTGTTATGTGGGGTTCATGCTGCATTCTCTACCGTTTCAGTAATTTGTACAGTATAGCTGCAGGGCGCTAGATCATCCTGCCAATTATACGTTTCATGTAATGAAAATGAGAGCAACTTACCGTATACTTGTTTAGCTGTCATTTACATTTGTTGATCGCTTAAGATTATTTACAAAGATCAAATTGTTATGTTTGCTCACTAATCGTTTTCTTATTACACTTAATTATATACTACTCTGTGGCAATTACGTTCTGACATTGTCACTGGTTATATGTTAAAAGACATACGGGTTCTTTATACACTTGCCTTTTTGTCTTTCTACTGCAATTCGTCTGAAATACAAAAAGAAACACGCGTTAAAATTACAGGAAGTAAATCGAATTCTATATTAAATTATACGTACATATATAGATAATAATTAATTGTTTAGATGGTGATGAATACATGCAATAGAATGAAGCCAAAACAAAACTTGTTCAGAATGTCGGGTATGAGATATATGTCAAAATGTTGTACATGCAGTTGCTCTTAAATACACAATACAATCATTTAACTTTAGAAACCATATATGCGCGGTATTTGTTCAAGTTCGAAACATACACACGCTGTTGATGAATAAGCAACAATTAATTGGAATAATTTATTCGGAGCTACCGGTTTAGTTTAGTCAACACATTTAAATGGATTGGTCGAGGTTGTCGAATAACAACAAGACATACCATGTAATAATCACACATACTATAGTTAGCGTAATTAAAGACTTTTTCTTTCAGCTAGTCGATGAGTTCAATTGCACTTCAATACAACCTTGTCCAATACGCTTACGACAGTCTACGGTTAGTATAAATAGAAGTGCTCTCTTAAAAGCGTTACAACGTTCACTTATCATTTACTTGTTATTAACATTTGTATGCTCATTAGTGTTGTCATTGTTTACATGCACACATTCTACTGTCTACGTGTTATGATTGATATTATTCACCAATATCAATTATTCGACAGTTTCATGCTTTTAAGCACAAACAATCTCCAGTGTTAAATAATGAAAATTGTGCAAGCAAATAGCTAGAAACATGCTAGTATCAGCTTTACAGTACTATCTCGTGTCAACATTTACAACAAATATTGTTCAAAGAAATTAAAATTCACATGCAGTGAACAAGACAATTAAAAACAAAATAAAGTGCAAAATTAATAAATAAATCAACAAAACTTGAATGCATGTATGCACAATGGTAATGTGTATTTTAGCGGGATACAATTTCGTTTACTATGTTTAGGTTTGGTTTACGCTCTGTTTAAGCTTTTTTTTGTAATTTGGTTGAATATCGTAATTTAAAACCCGTTCTTAACTTCCTTGTTATATTCAGTGGAACGACATTTTCTGATTACTTTATGATAATAGTGTTTGTGGGCGTGTGCGTGATTAAACACTCTGAAAGTACAATGTGAAATGGCGGTATATGCGAGATACATGCTATTATGTTGCGGAATAATCATGAAGATATGCGGTTTGAACGGTAAATTAGATTGTTATGAACAAGTCATAACACTTTTCGTGCGTTATTAATTGAACACATTATTTGACAAAATACGTGTCAGTGGTTTCGTTATCATTGTATATAAGTAAAAGTAAATGATTTCCTCCGAACGATGTCGGCAATACAAATAGTGTTTTTAAGGAACCAAATACTGGCAGCAAATACGCAACTGTTATAATGTCATCGTATCATTATTGTTGTAGTTAGTTTCGGAATTTGAATCTTTCATGTTTGTAGATTACATTAAAATACGTTGCTGCCATAATTAAATTGGGTATAGTTTTATTTATGTATTTAAAGCCTTAGTTGCTTCGACAGCTTAGCATAGCTGCGTTTAAAAAGTTTTTGGACTTACATTATGGCTCAAATTTATTTGACAGTAAGCCCGAATGTAATTTTCTGAAACTTATGAAGAAGCATATAACATGTAAGTTACTGTAATCCTTCCCTCTGTTGTTTTTACATGCAATATACATGATGCACACATTATTTCATATAGATGAAATATAATAAGAGATTCAAAACTTTGAAACAATGTATGTTTTGTTGACATGTCCAACAGCATTGGTACTGCAGTTGGTAAAGATTTTGTTACTGACGTTGATTGAAAATAAATAGTATATTTCAGATACGAAGTAATTCATCGTCAAAAAAGCAAATCACATACTTTTATTACATGTTCTTACCAGTAAATAAATCTACTACAGAATGAACGAAATAGTGGCTGCTTCTCAAAACCCCATTCATCCATCCATTATCTATTATGTCGCGAACATATTCGCTTAAAAAGATTTCTATGTTAATAAACTTGTCTTTTACCAATAAAAGAAAATGCATACCCGGTAGTAAGCTATGCTCTTTTTATTTACAGTTCACTGTTGTCGATTTATGTGTTTTTTTGTTTCCAGTCGTATTATTTAGAAAATGAAACAAGATAATAAATGAACTGCAGCTACTGAAAATAATGTTTTATTTAATTCCATTCTGTATTCCATGCAAGTACTCCGACACAGTATTATTATATTTTGTTAATATGAATATATATTGACTTGTATGTGTATTGTCTCCTCATTTATATCAAAACAAATATATTTAATCAGTATTCCAAACATTCATGGAAGTCGTTATTCTACATTAAAACAGACACAGTCTTAAGTTAATAGTTTCTAACCCTTGTTTTTTAGGTGGTGTTCGAAATAAATGTTGAACCAAACATTTTCTCATGATTAAGATCTGATGTATCATTTTTAACTCGACTATTTAACGAGTATGTGATCTTTCAAACTAGCACCGGGCGTCGGCGTCCGCGTCAGTCACTCTTAACCCCCGGTTAACAAGTATCAAAAATAAAAAAAACTACATTAATTGAGAGAAATTATTTGTCTTAACTTTGTCATCATCAGGAGCAACGATTTCATAACGTTTTAATGTATTTCGACAGAGAAATTGCTCTTTGTGACATATTTCAGATTACAGTTTTGGCTCAAAGGTCAATTTTCTTCAAAACTACTTAAAGTATTCACTTGCATCTTAAAATAGTAGGCCTCCTTCGGTTGTTTTTCGACCATGGATATGATATACGGCCCTTTTTAATACAGAATTTCATGTTACAGATTTGAAAATAATCCTATAACTTTTGCAAGAGGTATTCACTTGAAACTTGGAAAGCAACATTTAATTATGTTCTACATTACATTCAGAAATACAAAAATACACAGAGCTTTGTCAAACATGGTGATAGCTTACTAAAGAAAACGGTAAAGTTAGTTCGCGTGTTCTAGCCATAAACAGTATCCGTATATTTATAAACCATAGCATTATGGGTGATTAATGAATATTTTTCATAATCTCCGCACTTTATATGTGTTTAAATACCTAAATAACAAATAATAACGAACAATACGGATTACTCAATTTAATGACAGAGTAAGTAACAATAGTCGATTGGTTTATAATCCTATTATAGCGCACCTGCCGACATCGACAATGCTGAAAATAAACCTACAGCCTCAGTCACCCATTTTCGATTATGGCTCCCAATAGCGTCCCGCCGGATACAAATTATAAAAAAAGTCGGGAATATCGGGACGCCGTCGGGACGCTGTCTGAGGTGTCGGAACGCTGTCGGTACGCTGTCCTTAGAAAGAAATACCTATTATCTACAGGTTCGTAATATGCGCTTCATTCATACCCGTTGAGATGTCATAGTTTGTCTAACCTGATATTTAATCGGGTTTGTAATCGGAGCCTGTGCTGTACATCAAAATTGCGTGGTAACATTCTTATTACTTTTTTCCGCCTCCTTGTTCTGTCAAAGTTTGTTTGTAGAGTAAGAAATAGATAAATAGCATTTTGTCTGTACGCGAAACCAAAAGTAGTAATGACTGTTTCTGCTGGACAAACACTAATTGTCTTTGGATTATTTCTCAAGATATGCACCCTTAATGGTAACTAAATCAACAATAATAATCAACAATCATTAAATGAAAAATTGCTATTGATAAAGCAATTAACGTGATACAACGTCAACAGAACGAGGTAAAAATATCTTACGAACACATGTTGTCGGTCTAATTTTTGTTCTTTATTGGCTTATGTATTTATTTATTTGTAGTTATTTTATTTACGTACCTATTTTACTTATGTCGGTATTAATTCATTGACGCAGTTTTAAATCAAGTTCATATTGTTAACACACTAGTGAGTTTATACTATGAAACCACGTTAATCCGGACTCCTATGAAACATAAAGCCGGATGAGAAACCGTTCACTCATTATTTATTAATGCCGCGCAAGGGCTCGGTGTCTATATGCTTACCCTAAGCCTATGGAAGAAAAATGAGGCATTTAACTTTTGCAATAAGATAATAACATGAAGTCGCTTACACAAATTGAGAAATATTAAATTTTTAAGTATAAGTTACATGGAAAACACGCAAATATTTGCTGCGCACAGAAGATTGAGTGGCTGCTAACTACATTTGAGCTGCCTAATTGTTGACACTTGCATGTGCCTCTAGTCCGGAGAGATCAATACTTTTCAACTGTGCATTATTACTTCGTTTGTTGCAAAAGGAATTTCGAGAAGCATTGGCGCTGAAACCTTTATTTTAGACCGTCCTTGTACTTAAATATTGTACTTGTTTCAAACTTCTACATTTAGCCTACGTTTATGTAATTTATTTATTACGTTTTTTTTAATCCAATTCATTTTGCGTGATAAAAGATACTACTTCTTAGTGAAAATATTATCATAGCAAATCGGTAGTACGATAATTTCTTGTTCGATGCTGATTCACATTGGAGAAAATGTCCAATATAAACAAAACTACATCTTTTATCTATTTAAACATAGTGGCGTAACGTCCAAAAACATGATATGACATCATGACGTCATTTTGACGTCAAACTGTAACACTTTATTGCGCTAAATTTATTAGAAAAAAAGCACTTTCATCAAACATCATGCGGAATAGAGCAACAATTATAGTAAATCTTCAAAATGCTTATGATGTACAACTATTTTTGATAACAACAATGATGAATATTGGGGATTTGAGTAGAATGATGGTATTTGGTGATAATGTTAATGATGATGATGATAATCGAGATTATGATGTTTGTAGTGATGATGGTAATGGTAGTGATAATGATGTTAATGTTCTAATGATGTTATGATGATAGTGGCGTTGATGTGGATGATGATGATGGTTGTAGTGATGTTAATGATAATGATGATGACGATGATGATGGTATCGAAGATGATGATGATGATGATAGTGATCATGATCATGATCATGATGATGGTAGTGGTGGTGATGATGATGATGTTGTTGTTGGTGATGTGATGATGTGATACATATTCAAAACAAAACCTATTGACTGAAGTGCACAAACCATAGTACCCATAGCAATACTATTACCTTCTTCAGAAATATAACATGATATAATGCAGGTATATTCATAAAAATGCAGATCACAAGTTAGCTGTCACCTGTAGTAAAAATGCAAGCATTTGCAAAATTTACCAGTGTACCTGCCGTCTATAAACCAGATGCGATCGTTAATTTTAGTTCAGGTTTATTGCGTGTACATTAAACCAATGTGCTCTATACATAATGTCGCTCGAGAAGCTCTTTTAGTTACACATTAAAATAATACTACCGGTGTTAACTTAAGATTAAAAAACCAGCGAGACCGCTAGTTACACTCGCGATACATCAACTGCTCCGTTATGCCTCAGTCACACATTTCCGATTTTTACTGCCGTTCTTGAGCCGACAGCGTCCCGAATCATATATGTTAAAAGTCGGGACAATATTCTGAAATTCGGGGCTCGAAATTTTTTATCATAAGATCGAATATGTCCCGACAGCGTCCAGACAGCGTTTTGACAGAGTCCCGACAGCTTTCCGATTCTCCTGAGTGCGTTCCGACATTCCCGACTTTTTGATTATTTGTATTGTTGCGCTATCGGGACGCTGTCAGCAGCAATAATCGATAATTTGTGACTGCCGCAATACTCCAGACGTGTTATTTCTATCTAATTTATAATGCATTATCAATCCCGTTCAACAAGACATTGCCCCGAAAACGTCCCAACACCGTCCCGAATTTGAACCGATATAGCCGAATCTATCCCGACAGTGTCTCGACTTAACAAATTCGGCTGAGTTTCCTGAATGTAAAGGGAAAAACTTAACTGTCGGGAGTGCTTGGCCGATCACGCCGAAAATGTCCCGATAATTCCCGATTCTTAGGATAGCGTACCGACAGCGTTCCGACACATCAAGACAGCTCCCCGACAGCGTAAGGACAGCGTCCCAATAATCCCGACTTTTTTACAATTTGTATCGTAGCGCTGGCGGGACGCTATCGGGAGCCATAATCGGGAATGTGTGACTGAGGCTGTAGGTTTGTTTTCAGAATTGTCTGCGGGTGCGCTAAAATATATTTAGAAACCAATCGACTATTGTTACTTACTCCGTCATTAAATTGCGTAATCCGTTGTGTTCGTTATTATTTGTTGTTTCGGTATTAAAACACATATAAAATGCGGAGATTATGAAAACTATTCATTTATCGCCCATATTGTTATGGTTTATAAATATACGGTTACCGTTTATGGCTAGTTGTGACCTCACTTTACCGTTTTCTTTGGTAAGATATCTCCATGTTTGACTAAGTTATGTGTATTTTTGTATCAGGACTATTAAAAAAAATTCATTAATCGTCCATATTGTTTTGGTTTGCAAAAGAAGGCCATTTGATTATGAATTTATAATTACTCTATCTAATTCAGCTTTGTTTGTTTGTCTACAATTAATGTTGTATGAAATTTATATCGGATATTTCTGAAGGTAGGGTATGGTAAAATTAATAAGGTCTACATCGGTCAGACAAATACTATGGCAAGGTTAACAGCAACGGAAGGTAATGTAAACAGCGGTTAATTTCTCTGTGTTCAGTGTATTTGAAGCCACTCTAAATTTCTATTTATTTCTGTATTGTAAGTACACGGAGGTCAAAATGATCGTACTTGCTTATCCTTCATATAAATTTATGAAATCTGAAATTCCTAGCATTATGTTGGTGTTTATTTGAGGAACATAGTCATATATACAGTAGCCGGCACATGCAGTATGGAGTAGTCAGAATGGCTTAAGTCTTCGATGGGACTGTAGTGACACAAAATCTAAATAGGGTGACTGGACGATCATTTAAGTGTTGTGTTGTATAAAATATTGATGGAGTTACACGAATTTTATTCCTGTATAGGGTTAATGCGTTTTAACTAAACTATTAACACTATTTATATTGAAAATGTGCGTATGATCTTGATACCTAATATGTTTGTAGCGCCAATTCCTGCCACACGGGTTTGTACGGTTGTCAATTTAGATAACAATATAGTTTGTTTGCTTTCACAACGTTCTTAGCTTAATTATATCTATGCTTTCTTATGTGAGAGTATTAAACGTAAACTAAATATTGTCGTGGAAACTTGTATAAGACACTAGCACATTCAATCTGAATTTTTGTAAATTCCGGAAAAAATGATAACCAACTCGAACATTTTCATATTTTAAAACACTCGTTAAATTCGGACAGCGTTTGCTGGTTCGTTAAATGAACACACCGCTTATTAGTCCCCTACCGGTGTTTCACCGGAGGGGACTATAGGTTTGCCCTCCGTCCGTCCGTCCGTCCGTCCGTCAGTCCGTCCTCAAAATATTGTTCCTGCAATAACCCAAAAAGTACTGAAGATACGTCGATGAAACTTGTTATATATATAAACGGCAATGTGAGTATTATGCACGACCTTTCTTTTTCCGCCAGAGGTCAAAGGTCACGCGTGCGTTACTAAAAATAGAAATAAACTAAAACAAACTGGATCCGCGATAACTCAAAAACTACTGAAGATATTTCGATTAAACTTGGTATTCATATGAACGACAAAGTGAGGATTATGCTGGACCTTTTATTTTTCATCAGAGGTCAAAGGTCACGTCACTGTTACTAAAAATAATAATACATTAAATACTGTTATAACTCGAGAAGTACATAAGATATGACCACGAAACTTGGTACACAGATTGAACTATAGATTTGCCATTCATCCGTCTGTCTGTCCGTCCACAAAACCTCGATGAAACTGGGTATGCATATAAACGGCAATGTGGCAATGTGAGGATTATGCACGACCTATAAATTAATACTGTAATAATTCGAAATGGACATAAGATATGACCATGAAACTTGGTACAGAGATTGAACTATAGGTTTGCCGCCTGTCTGTGTGTCGTTCTGTCTGTTCGTCCGTATGTCTCTCTGTCCGTCCGTCCCCAAAACCTGGATCCTGTGATAACTCGGAAAGTACTGAAGACACTTTGATGAAACTGTGTATACATAGCAACAGCAATGTGAGAATTATGCACGACCTTTTATTTTTCACCAAAGGTCAAAGGTCACGTGACTGTTACTAAAAATAGAAATAAACTTAATACTGTGATATTTTGAAAAGTGTATAATACATGATAATGAAACTTCATGAAACTTGGTATGCAGATTGGACTGTGGGTTTGCCATTCGTCTGTATGTCTGTCTGTCTGTTCGTCTGTCGGTCTCACTCTGTCTGTCTGTACCGTCCCCAAAGCCTGGATTTTGCGATAACTCAACAAGTACTGAAGATACTTTGATGACACTTTGAATACAAAGAAAGGTAAGGATTGTACACGACCCTTTATTTTTCACCAGAGGTCAAAGGTCACGTGACTATTACTTGGAATAGAAATAAACCTAATACTGTAATAATTCGAAAAGAACATTACGTATGATCATGAAATTGGTACACAGAATGGACTATATGATTACCCTCTGTCAGTTTAGTAGTGCAATAACTCAAAAAGTAACTCGAATGTCTGGTCCATGATACTAAAATAGAAAAAAACAACAACTTAATACTGCAGTGACAAATGGGATTTGAATATGAGACTGTGTACATCTACAGATAAAGGGCGATTTGACGGTATTGCACAATGTTTAATTAGTAGGGGTTTTCACCGGTAGGGGACTCCTGTATTGCTTGCACTAATATCAAAGCCTTGTTAAATTGGATTTATCTCTTTACTTTCCACATCTTTAAATTTGCGTATAATCACAGTTCAATCTTACAGTTAAAAAATAAGGGGTTACAAGAACGACAATCAGACAGTAACAACATAGCTTCTAAGATACCCTTAAGAACATACCCACATTTATTTGTTCCATAGCATAATAGCTTACAGGGAATCAGAACATCATTGTGCTTGCAATGTTTGAATCCCTGAGTACTCTTTTAGAACATTGAATATTAATTGCTATGTGAAATATGATTCGCGCTCATACCATGATTATATTTAGTTTCACCTATAAATACACTTTGGATATTCATCGCTGTACAGTTAGTGAAAGGACATAAGGAAGTTCAAGCATGTTAGAATCCCTGAAAGGTTATACATCTGCCAATTATTTTCTGGCAACTTACATAAACCAAACAATAATTTAAAGTATTCATTCGTAACCACTGGCTTGTTTAGCTACCACAATTGAATGCACTAAGTTGGCTATACCAAATAACAATTAACCTTATCAGCAACTAATTTCGCATACTATCGGAAAGTTGCACGCATTCTTCAATGTTTTAAAAATTGCCGATACGAGGAATTGCACTTCAGATAAAGTTTTGGCACCCAGAAGTTAATTTGGTTAATATGTATGCCATTGCACTATTAAAAATAAATTAAGTTCAATTGTCATGTCTGCAAAGTAATGTTCATCATTACCTAAATCAATACCGCAAATATTTAGCGGCACTTCAGTACAAAACATGGCATGCAGTAACGGCTATAGTTGTTAATAGGCATGCAATTACACTATTATAACGTTATACTAGTCTTGTCTTAAGTAAGCTTGTATACGCCCGTTTGAAAAACAGATGAAACTTAACGGGTTCGGGCGGCCGGTCGTGCGTCGGAGATCTTTGTCCGGAGCATAACTTTGCACGGCATGGATTAAATTTCTCTCTTAAGTGGTTGAATCTTTACCCCTAAAAATGCTCCTTTGACGGGCAAAGCTTTGTGACAATGGCACCCTTGTTTATATTTAACTACAATAATTATTAGCACACACATTTACTGCTTTAAAAATATAGGTATGTGATATGTGTTTCCTTTTGAGATAATATTCGTTTATTTGAAGATACATATCGTCCAACTTCCTGTTTAAGATAACATCCATTTTATGTGCGATACACTTGTTATGCACATTTGTCTGATTAATAATTATTGTAATGCACAATAAACTACCGTCTGGTTTCATCATTATTCAACAATGACGCTTAGTCTACGATTCAATGCTTTTGAGAACGAACAATGTCAAATAATGCGCTTTGTTGTGTTTAATTTTAAAAACCATGCGGTCAAAATGTAGCAGCATACACAGCGGAATGTCCTACGTTTGAATGAAAAAAAAGTGATCATCCACACCTGTACACGAATTTAAGAAATGACGAAACCAGAGTTGTTGCCCAAAGCGCAGACTGAATATTATATTAATCGTTCTAACACATACAACATGTAAGCATGATTTATATACGGAAATTTTATCAACTTTATCAATTGCTTATTTGCAGATTGAAAGGTACGTTTTTTTCAGAATTGTACAAGAATACGAAGCACAAATATAAAAACATTGCAACTTCTGCTACTACATCATTAAAAAAGCATCTTCAGCAAATGTGGTATTTCCTTCGACCAAAGCGTTTCGTTTTGTCGCTAGTATCGGTAAATAAAAATATGCATTGCATTGATAAGATGTTAATCAACCTCAGTGGTTGCAGTGTTCATTAGTTAATCTGAGTTAAATCACAAAGCAATACGTTGTACCGTTGTTTAAATGAAACTGTAGGTCGATATTACTAAAATATTAATATACAAACCTTGTTTGACGAGACTTAACAAATCAAACGAAATGTGAAAATAGTACAATAATTAAAATTATAAATGTGAATGTATGGTAATTATGGAAAGGTCACTGAGAACCACCGAGTCCGTTAAACTTTGTGATACGGAACATAACAATGCAATTTGTACAAGTTGTAAGGCAACCCGAACATAGATGACATAAGTGAAAAAATGTACAAGCAGACTTGCACAGTTTGTTTATATAAAAACAGTCACAAACATAGAAAGTAAGGCCTTATAATAGCACTATGCTCTTATATGCTATATATACCCATATAATCAAATATGTGTATCAACAGAACAGAACAGGCACTTTTATAAAGATGTAGATTCACAGTTACTTGATTCCTGTTTCATTATATATTTATTGTTCGTATTTCAAGGTTTCAAAAACACATGGATTGTGCAAATTAAACGATTGACGAATATATGCTTTTTTTTTTAGAAAGAAATGCTACTTGGTAAACATACCCTAGTAGTTTTTACACAAAGAGGCATTATGAATATCAAAATAATTATGTTTTGCATCAAAACAGACAAAACGTTTTAAAATTCCATTTGTAGAGAAATGCTTTTTTAACCTCAAACAATCAAACTGTCATTTTAAGACTTAAACAAACATTTATACGTCGTCTAAACATATATAATATTCATTATAGTACTATCATAAGTCATTTTTAGCTCGACTATTAATCATCGAATAGTTCGAGCTATACTACTCACCTGCCGGCGTCGGCTCTGGTTAAGGTTTGCGAGCAACAAGTCTATATCTCTGTAGCTATTACAGATATTCAATTGAAACTTCACACATGTGTTCGAGGTCATTATATGAGGTCACTGACCAAGACCAATAACTTAGCTTAAAGTTTGCATGCAACAACTCCATATCTCTATATCTACTACTGATATTCAACTTAAACTTCACACATGCCTTCAGGGTCATTATATACGGTCACTGGACAAGAGACATAACTGTGACCAGCATTTTATCATAATTATGCCCCTTTTGTATTTATTAAATTCAGGTTAAGGTTTGCGTGCAAGAGAACAATTCAGGTTACGTTTTGCGTGCAACAAGTGCGTAATAAACATTATCTCTGTAACTACTACAGATATTCAACTGAAACTTCGCACTTGTGTTCGGGGTCATTATTTGAGGTCACAGACCAAGAACTATAACTCTGACCTGCAATTTAGCAAAATTATGCCCGTTTTTGTACTTAAAATTCAGGTCAAAGTTTGCGTGCAACAACTCCATATCTCTCCATCTACTACATATATTCAATTGAAACGTGACACATGCCTTCTGGATCATTATATAAGGTCACTGGCCAAGACCCATAACTGTGACCAGCATTTTTGCAGAATTATGCCCCCTTTTGTACTTAGAAATTCAGGTTAAAGTTTGCGTACAACAATTCGATATCTCTCGAACTCGCGAACGGATTGTACTATTGTAATGAAACTTCGAAAAAAAAAATGCCTTATAGCGAGTACTCACTTGGAATTGCATATGGAGTGGGTGGTATCTATGTCAAGGCCACTGTTACTAAAAATAGAAAAAAGGTTTCCGCTCAATAACTTGAGAGCGCATTGAGATATTTTAATGACACTTAATTTATAGATACCTTAAATGGAGACCATGCTTCTGATTGCATATGGGATGGGTGAGGTCAAGATCACTGTTACTAAAAATTGCAAAACGGTTTCCGCTCAAAAACTTGAGAACGCCATGATACATTTTAATGAAACCTCATCCTTCTATCGCAACCTCGCTTTGGATTGCATATGGGTGGGGTCAAGGTCACTGTGACTTAAAATAGAAAAAATGTTTTCGCCCATTAACGTGAGAAAGCATTAGGATATTTTAATGAAACTTAATATATAGATACCTTATATCAAAACCTCGCTTGGGAGAACGTATGGGGTGGGTAGGATCAAGGTCACTGTTACTTTAAATAGAAAAACGGTTTCCCCTAAATAACTTGATAACACATTTCGACACTTCAACGAAACTTCATACATAATATACCTTATATCAAGATCTCGCTTGGGATTGCATATGGGGTGGGTAGGGTCAAGGTCAAGGTCACCATTCCTAAAAATAGACGTACCGTTTCCGCTCAATTGCTTGAGAAGACATTGAGATATTTTAATGAAACTAAATATGTAAATACCTTACATACAGACCTCGCTTGGGATTGCGTATGGGGTTGGTGGTGGTCAATGTCAAGGTTACCATTACTGAAAAGTTATTTTTGTGCTGACTAATGCATTTGGTTCGAAAAAATTGGTTTTCGTGGAATTTCCACGTTTCTGGTTTGTATTGATAAAGGCCCATAACTCTGACAAAGCAGTTGAGTAGTCGAGCGCGCTATCCTGATACAGCTCTTTTTAATGTACAAATCAATTACAGTGCGCATTAGGTCAACAATATACACAACATACAGTAAATCTGCATTATCGCTATGTTTTAAATCCCAAGGGCTTTCTGTTTGCCTGTTGATAAAAATCACATAAAACTTAATGTGTCCTTATGAAAGGATCGTTAATTTGACTTAGATAGATATATTGCATAATTAACGTGTTTGGGTAATTGCCATATTTGGTTTACGATTTTGAAAATCGAACTTCGTACAGTTTTTGTAATAATTCGGTTGATCTTGTAAATCCCGATTTCAAACCCATTCTTAACTTCCTTGTTATAGTTCAGTATATTGGTATTGTCTGATATCTTTAGAATGCTAGTGTGAGCGTTTCCGTAATAAAGCATTCGATGGGTCTGTTCGTGAAAATACATACAATGAGAAATGGCAGTATTTGAGGAATACATGCTTAGATGTTGCGGATTAATTGTGAATATATGCGGTCTTAACGGTAAATTAGAATCTTGTAAACAAAGTTAAACACTTTGTAATAACACACATTATCATTTTACTTTAAACAAAAGACTTGTCAGTTTACAGTTTACAGTTTATTAATACTCTCAGCACATTGACAAAATGTGAACAAGCGGTACAAAAAAAAAGTTTACATGCTAACACATTGGTCAAGCTGTATAGGTACCAAATCATTTACGAGACTCAAGTAATTTTTTAGACATATAATAAAACAATCTATAAAGTACAGCGTTTTATTCTTCATATTAGCCTGGTGAGTTTTAAAATAATATAATATATTCTTTATGAATTTTGTGAAATTCATTATTTTAATTTCATCTGTTTCATTCATAATTCGTTTGTAATGAATCATATTACAGGTATTATGCTTAATATTTGGTAAGAGGGCTTTCCTTTGATTTACAAAGTAAGAACATTAGAAAAAATAATGAAAATTTGAATCGCAGAAATGACATGTTCTTTCATGTATTTCGATATTTTGCCAGCGGCCCTTTTAAACTGGTAGCTGCTGATTACACATACGAAATTTGCTTACATAAGGTAAATATAAATCAGGTACAAGTTCGAAATAGTTTTCTTATCAAAACGAGTCCTTAAAAATTTTATAATTAAGACATTTGGGCATTGAATTTATAACGGATGTCCTTTGTTGTATAAATTGATCACATATAATTTTATGTACATTTGCCAATAATAGTGGCTTTGTTCCGTTGTAACATTGATTACTCCAGACAAACTCATTCCACAATAATCAAAAATAGATTTTATAGCATTTATCGATGTAACATTAACATCATTTACAACAGTATCAGAAAAAATAATCATATACAAAATCAAACTTAGTTTTTAGTTTCATCTGATGTAACCAAGTTAATCCAACACCCAATCATGCGTTTTTTTATAACACCTGATAATGGGAAGCGAACGAGATCGCCAGAAAGCATAAAATGTGGAGTATTTTTTTTAAACGGCAAGATTATGTTTAAAATAATTAGTGTGGACCTTTTCAATAAGTGACAAATCTCCATATCCCCATATTTTACATCCATATGTTAAAATGTGTACAATAGTGTCATCAAACGCTTTTAATTGACATTCAATAGATAAATCTAGATTTCTTATTTTTCTGTATAAACTGAACATTGCTTTTCGTGCTTGCTTTACTACATGCTTTTTGGCCAATGCAAACTGTCTATTTTTAGAAAAAAGTACACCTTAATATTTAAAATGATCAACAGTTTCTATTAAATAATCGTTTATTTGTATGTCTAGTGAATAATACGAATAAAACCATACGAATAAAAAGTGTTCAAAGCAGACACGAGATCTTCTTCAGAGGTCGCAAATACGACAGTATCATCAGCATAGAGTAATACAAGCATTTTAACTAGTATATCTAGATTTGCGTCACTTATTTCTATACTTCTGTCATTGCGAGTAGTCATAAAATGTTTAAGATCATTGAGATATAATGAAAATATCATACATTTTCCCCTTGGCGCAGGCCTCTACTACATACAAAGAAATCAGAAAATTTACCATCTAATGTCATGCATGATTTTATGGAACTACACATATTTTTTATTACGTTTAGGAAATTTCCAGATATATTAAATAACAGAATCAAAAGCTTTCTGGAAGTCAACAAATACACAAAACAATTTATTCTTTTTTACTTTTAAGTACTCTGCAAGCATATGCAGTATAAAAATATTATCAATGGTGGAATGATTTTTACGAAAGCCTGCATGATCAATATTTATAAATCGAGAGAATCAATATAATCAGTAAGTCATGTATTTAAAATACAGGTAAAAAATTGACCTAGCAACTTTATAATCTTATTGGGCGATAATTTTCAGGTAGATGCATAGCACCCTTATGTTTATGTATCGGTACTATACAACCCTTTAGTGCAAGATTCCGGCAAGTGACCGGTCGGCAAGATCAAATTAAACAATTTATGGTATAATTCTGTTAATTTATTTATATTATTTTTAATATATTCATTTATAATTAGATCGAACCCAGAGTCTTAAGTGAACGGACGGCTTTATGTATTTCTTCTATTGTAATCCCATTATTAAGATAACATTGTAAATCTTTACTGGGCTATTCTGCAAGGGGTTCGGTACTATTATCAGTATTATCCGCGTTAACGTCTTTATAGAAATCATAAAGTACAGTAATATCAATATCCGAACCTTTATGTTTCTTATTAAGACTCTTTATATAATGCGTAAAAAATATGTTTGTTTCAGGTTAAAATCCCCCCCCAAAAATAGGGTAGGTAGGTAGGGAATTTTCGTTTTATATTTTTTACTTTTTTATTTGGTGAATGACCAACTCGAAGATTCTAAAACTAAATAAATATTCAGAACATATCAGCAATATAATAAAACACTGTTTATAGTGGAAGCTATCAAAACAAAACACTTGTTTATCCAAAAAACTTTTAATTAGTGGATAAAAGGTAAATAAAACAAAACAATATCTGACAAACCCAATAAAATGTTCAAGGGTGGGGGCATTTTTTTTAGGGTAGGTCAGTTAACCTGAAACAAACATTAATTTTTTTACGCCCAATTCCAATAATCTTTCGGCTTTGTAGATTTCAAATTTTTCAACTTTTGATGAGTTTTTCTTTTGAACAAAACAGTTAAGTGCGTAAAATTGTTTTATATTGTTACCTTGCTTTTCTTAAATCAGCATCATGTATCTGATTCTTAGGCTAGAGTTTGTAGATTACTTGGTTCTCGGATCCGCCGACCCGATATTTTCCAAAAAGCAAAAAAATAAATGTAGAACGTAGCCGATATCGTAAAAATGACCTGTGAAAGGGTTTCAACCTGTTACACGAAATGCAAAAAAAAAAAAATCCGCTGAAGGCATGGATTAAATTAATTTTAACATGCATTGTGTCTGTTTATCGCCGTATGATTCATACGACCTGCTCTCTGTTATTTTATACATCACTTCAAGTCAGAAGCAAATACTCAGTAAAAACAAATTAAGATCTAAGAATCATTGTATTGTTACAGTATTTTTATATGATAAACGCTGCCTTTTAATGTTGTTTTTATTGGTATTAATGTCATGGTTATCATGAAGTGATTACGTTAATGTTGTGTAATATGATTTTTGTAAGCAATAATTCATAAAGATTCTAATATCACTGCACATTTCCATTCGTGAAATTCTAGTCATTAATTTACTCAAGTCTGTGTTACTTTTATATTTTTTTTTTGTTTTCCCTCCTCCAGCCGGACATTTTTCCAAAAATGTCCGAGAACCAATACGTTAAAAAAACTCTGGCCTTAGCGAAATAATATATTCGTTTAGAATTATGATATGTTTACGTGCTCCCTTGCACTTGTCATTAAACCAAGGCTTACTATAATTCGGTTCCTTTGGGCGAGATTTTGCCGGGCTATGTGAACCAAGCGTAGATTTAAATATGTCATCTATAAATTGTTTATCAGGCATTTCGCAATTATTGATGTTTGTAACAAACTTTTTTTTTCTTCATCTGTATTTAGTTTAAAAAGATCAAGTTTATCATCTGACCACCGTTTCAACTTTTCAACCACTGATTGTGTGTTAACATTGTTTCACACATATTGCGCCTTTGTAGAGAAAACAATTGGACAATCGACATCAGAATACAATGCGCTAAAATCATCTATTTTAAACGAATTCAACAAGTGATTATGCTGATGATATTACGTAATCAATAACAGAGGTTTCGTGACAAGTAAATGCACCAATATCCTTATTACTTAAAGCTCGCCCATTTAAAATTATACAGTCATTACTTTTACAGAAATGGACAATATATCTACCGGTCTTATTTATAATTTTATCATTTGTGTTACGCTTTATCGATAAGTTTTAGATCAGCTTCAAATAATGTATTCGTGTTTACATCAATAACATCAAAAATAATTTCGTCAACGTAAGTTAGATCATCTAAATTTCCCGTTCTCGCATTTATGTACCCCGTAGTTATCACTAACTTATTATTGAAACTAAAATTTTCATATTCCGTCAAGAAATCGTTATATAGTTCTTGCTTAAAATATTTTGAGATTTCGGGGGAGGGGGGGGGTGGTGGGGTACATATAAAGCACCAAATAAAACATCTCGTCTGTTATTTATCGTATATAAATCAGTGTAAATGTTTTTCTCAGAATAGTTTTGACCATAAAAATAGTGTTATTCAAAAACGAAACAATAAAAGTAGAATATACGTTTACGTAACTAGGCAGCTGGTATTATGATATCATCATATCATTCTTGTTTTTGTTAGTTTCGGAATTTTAACCTTACTATGTGTGTAAACTGTATTAAAATACGTTTTACCATATTAAAATAGAGTATAGTATTATGAATGTACGGAACAATATAAGACGAAACACAGTTTAATATAAATGCGTTTAAAGTTATCCTGACTTATGGTATGGCTGAAATATATTTGACAGTTGATCCGAGTCTAATTCTGAAC
Source organism: Congeria kusceri (assembly GCA_027627225.1). NCBI lineage: Eukaryota > Metazoa > Mollusca > Bivalvia > Myida > Dreissenidae > Congeria > Congeria kusceri. Next base: position 194,011 of record CM051025.1, on the reverse strand, counting down.
TTACATTCTAAATCTAATGAAGGAGCATAGCATATGACATGTCGTAATTGTATGTTAATGTAATAATTTACTCTGTTGATTTTATATGCACTATATACGATGCACATCTTTAATATGGACTTAATAACACAAATATATTTTACTGCAATACATGTTTGTTGACTTTACAATCATACACTAGAGTCCAATAACAATGGTACTGCAGTTGTACATAATGATTTTTCTGACGTTGAATGAAAACGTATCAAATTAGACGTATGCAGTATGTAATGTGACAAAGTCCCTGACACGTTTTTGACTATATATAGTGAACAAATCTACTCAAGTTTCAGCGTAATAGAGCATGGTTATCCAAACCCCATTCATCCACCCGTTGTATACCCTATTTTGATCAAGCTAAAACCGATGTCTGTGTTATTATACTTGTCTTACAAATACAATACTCATAGTTCAGTTAGTGTCGTTCTGTTTCTTTACATTTCACTGTTGTCTTTTTTATTCGTTCATCCATATACATCCGATTTTGGTATTAAACAAGATAAACCTATTGACGATAATCTTTACTGAATTTCATTTCGTATTTTTATAGCAAATATTTTAACATATTATTATCTTTTATTTACGTGAAAAGATATAATAATGATATTTCTGGGTAAGACATGTCTCCTTGTCACTGATAGCAAAACGAATATCTAAACAGTATTCCAAACATTCGTACGAGTGCTATATTCTTCAATACAGCGGACACATTTGAAGTTTGTGACCTAGAGTTCAACCCCTAATCTAATTAAACCTGTACCAAACCATTTCTCCCGATTTAAATTGCATGTAATACTTTCATTTTTAGATCGTTTATTCGAATAAAATAGGTATGCTTTCCTACTTCAAAACCACGTACGTTATTCACTTGAAACTTGGCATATTCTATCTTTATCATCCACCCCAGCATCAGGAGCCGAAATCCCCATAATTCCCTTTTGAATTTGGACATATTTATACCCCTTTCAATTTTGATTTTCACGTTAATATTTGCATTTAAAAGTCCTACAATTTTAAAATGCCAAATGATTACCACTTGAAATGTTGAATGTAACATTTTCTCTAAGTGTCGAATGCATACAGCAATGCTTCTGATGTTGTTAGATTTAATTAACACTGTAGAAAATCTACCAGTTGACTTTAAATGCCTATTTATATTTTAACTTGACGAGGTTAAACGAGGCGATCATTGTGGCGTATGTCTTATTTTACTACCTTTATAAATAAACACATCTATGTTCCGACGTATTTTATTTAAATTATGGTTGTCAACCAATAATCGAATTTTCGATTATTCGAATACCTAACAGATTATTCGAATAGAATATAGCTACTCGAATATCAAAATAATAATAAAACAACTTAAGAAATGGAAAAACAATATGCGCTGCCACGGTGATCTTTTATTTTGACAGTTTGCTATTTTGACACACATTTTAACACTTTGAATGCGCAACTTGTGAAAATATATTATAATCAACTTGAGGTAGAGTGTTACCTATGATATCGACCAACATGTCGTCTGCATGTCAAATTACGCTTTTTAAAGATACCATGTCTCTGAAAGTGTACATTATGATATTAAAGTATGCAAAAGGTATTACAATTGGCAATAACATATATACATATATATAATGTCAAAAACGTTACGCACTATGAAAAAAAAATCATATAGGTCGTGTTTGTTTGGCCCTTTATTGTTTACATTGTGACATCAAAATTGTAAGAATCTTCTATATTACCACAGGTTGCACGCAAACTTTTTAAATTACCTGAACTAGATTTGTGAACCCAATCATATGTATGATGATGATGATCATCATGATTATGATGATGATGATGATGATGTTAGTGTTGGTGATGATGATAATGATGTTAAAGATGATGCTGATGGTGATGTTGATGATGACGGTAAATGTGTCAACTAATCATGATATAGCCGATGGCGCGTATAAATTGTTTAATTGTAAGTGCTGTGTAGCCTTCAAGGTAAAAAGTAGGTCACGCAATTTAATCTCTCAAATCGCCCTACTAAAGACCGTTGGCTTTTGCCAATGGTCTATATATATGAACCGTCTGAAAATATCGAGCGCGCTATCCACGGAAGCTCTTGCTATGCAGCCCAATATGCAACTGAAGCTTCATTTCAATATGGTATCATATACAGTCTAAACGCATATAAATATAGCTGCTTGTTTGCTGATCGAAGCTCATCGTCGAAAACCACGGTATATATTCCTTTACCACTACATTATAAACCGTGTGAGAATGGGTTGTGAAAAGTTCGTTTTCATGAATATTGATGAACTACCCACTGACCAATGAAATTACAACGATTACGTCGAATGCTCGTTGTGTCTACACCGGTCTGACTGACCTGTGTGCTCACGCTCTAAGTATTATTGGTATGCGCTACTTTCCAATAGAGCTCGCAATGGTTGATTTGACATCAGGTTCGATACCAGTAAATCAGTGTGTTTTCCTCCGTGGTTCATTTGAAATATTGCCATTTACCAGATTTCCCTTTTTGTTCTTCTGGTATAATTATCTTTTAGCAATGTTGGACATGCATTTTGTGGTTATTTCTAATATCATATTTGTGTTTGGAGCATTTGTGTGCATTTCTTTGGAGGCTTACTTTAAAAATGAGCTTTTGGGGAGTGCTTACTATTGCATTCGGCTTTTGTCGAAATATGACTGCCGAAACCCATTTTTCTACCGGTGTGTGCATTCAGATGAGTTGTATTTTCTTAGAAGTAACATGTCAAATCTTTTTATTGCAATTTTTGGAAGAAGAAGGATTCTTCTTTAAACTGGTACCAAGTTTGCACAATCTGAAATCTGAAAGTTCGCCGTTTTATAATGGGACCATATTGGAGTTGGATTTACTGGTATCTAACCTTGAATTTTAGCCCAAAACGAAGTGAAAGTAGTTTTTTTTAATTATAAACACGCTTTACAGCGTTAACACTAACTACTAGTATTTTATTTAACAGAAATATATTCTACTATCAGTATTAAGTTAATATTGGACTAATTAATGGTATCCATAAAGTCATTTCTTGAAACAACTTTCATACGCGGGATTATTTCATGCGTAAGCACATTTGGACTCTCAGGGCGAAATAATGCGGTTAAGTACAGAGGTTCGACGAGTGACGTCATCCTCTGTGTATAGAATGTTGAATACTCCAAGAATGAAGTCTGAAAAAAATTATCAGTCGACCGGTTACTAAGTCATTGAGTACACACCGCTCGAACCGGCCACGTACAGGATTACAGTAAATATGATAAAAGCGAACCCCGCCTACATGTGACTGCTTTAATACCGCGTCGTTTTGATTGGCTGAAATTTCAGTGCCGACTTGGACACGAAACCAATGAGATGTATCATTAATTATTCATTATTATTAATTATTGAGTACGAGGTTTTGCTAGCCTAATCGCCCACGGTCGATCAAGAAGCATAGCGACGATAATCGAAGCTTAACTATTTTTATATTAAATTTCTGTAACAACCTGCGAGTGAACAACACCATTTTATATGTGCAGATCTATACACACATTTTTACTAATGAAATTATTTGTTACAATATCTACTGGTTGGTTTTGTTACACGCCCATGTGTCATACAAAAGCTTGTAAAATTGTATATTATTATAGTTGTTACATGGCGTAAAACTTATTACTAAAAAATCCTGCACCACTTTCTTTCATGAAATGTTTATCGTATGTAGTTTTATCATTTCAATATTCGATTTTTTGTTGTTGCAGGCGATGCCCCTATTCTAGTTAAAAATGAATCAGTGACAGCAAACGTGACGGGAATTTTGGGGGAGTTGCAAGGGTTGTTGACGGTAAATCTGGAGGTTTTTGTTCAATGTGGTTGTTGTACGGCCATTCAAATACCGGCCTGGATCCAGCTGAATCTGACGAAACCTTATCTCGTGGAACGAATTGTTCTATTAGGACGCACGGATCAACGTTTGTATAATATAACATTGTATAAAATACATGTTAACATTTTTAACGAAATGCATGCTTTAACAGTCGGTTAAATACATGTACATATCGACAGAAACATATCCGAATTATGCTACTTGTTATTTTTTCAAATCCGTATTACTACATGAGTGCTAGCCCGTTTAATGCGCGCAATACCTTTTTGGCATATATTGACATCATCATAGACAGTTATTTAGACGGTGAGAAAATCGTAAAGCGTTGCTTTGATGCAGGTTGCTTGGCCAGATATATTGACCATTCCGATTGATAACCGACTGTTAACATGCCTTTATGATTCCGCAAGCATCATCTCTTCGGAACACATAACCAACAAACAGCATCACCAACAGATACACTACTTTTATAAATCTTTTAACACAAAACGAACGAGATTTCGCATAAAAGCAGCGAATACTTTGTCTTTACTTCAAAAATTTATCATTCCGTTTGTGACATTTAAATGCTTTTGTTAGTTTCCCGCTGCTTCTGATTTATATTTGTATTTAATTTTAATTTATGTTCTTACGCACTTTAAGAAAACATACTGTGAACCATTTGTGTGATTGTGTTACTATTTTAAACAAACTAATTGAAGTGTATAAATATTAATTTTATTTTTAAAGTTAAGTCATACGATGTATATAATAAAAATAATATTACGCTAGTCAATTGTTTCAAGAGTATGCACCAGTCTCCTGTCATACGTCATTAATTTCTACACAAACAATTAGACTGATACATACAATTGGCAAGCATAATATATGCAGTACATATAGACAATATTTGAAAACAAATAAATATGAATGTATAAATGATACATGTATATATGTCACAGACAGTTTATTTTTTAATTATTTGCAACTGAACCTAAAACAAGAATGATTTTTTGTAGCATCCTCGCAATTTGGCGAATTACGTTTGTCTGTCGGAAATAACGAAGGGTCTTTCGAAGATAAAGAATTTACTGTCCTCAATGACACGGTAAAGACGGCGGAATTCAATAAATCTATTGCAATAGATTTTGTTCGAGTTTCTGAATGGACAGGAAACGCTAAAGACAACTACATGACCATATGTGAGATAACGGTGTATCGCCAAAACGGTAATTACATTTAATGCGTTCACAATAATTTGATTTCGATATGTATGGAGGGATACCACCAAAATAATGTATACATTAAAATGGTGCACATGTTAAATTTGCACATACACTATTCGACAACGCTCAATGGTAAATGTTACATTCCATATAGAAAAGCATTAAAATGCTCACCAAATTATAACTGTAATTGATGTCCATGACCGACCTCATTAAACGAAACAATATTTGAATTTTATAAGTGTCCAATATGACGTATTTGCTCACAAATAACTAAACACACATATACTGTATCATTAACTTACGCATTTTGCAGAACACGTTCAGGCGTACACTGTACACTTTTGCGTTAGACACGTTTGCATATGACTCTTTTTAAAATGCAATTACTTCTTTTTCCGGGCATAAATCGGTGTTTTCGTCACCGAAAGATAAAGCGTACTGTCGAGGTTCTAGAATTCATATTAAATGTTATTTAAGTTCCATAACCGTGTTAGAATTGCGAGGAGTCTGCCTTTAATTAACATTGTAGTGTGAGATGATGTGGTAAAAATATATAACATGTCGTTTTATGTTTGTTTGTTAAAATCATATTTTAGTAACTTGTATAATATAAATTGAAATTTATATCAACTTTCTAAAACCGTTCAGTGTAATATAATTTAAATGAATTACTTTGAAAACCGTCAACGGAAGTCGGATCATTAACCTGTGAAAGAGTGTCCGCAATAACGGGAGGTAATTCACAAACAAATTAAAAACATGTTTGTATCCAGACAGTAATTCGGATAACCACTAAAATTTAACGTTTATTCTTCGGTCCATGTCCAACTTTCCTGCCAAACGATTTGCTCAAAGTCAGTCATAATGTGCGTGTAGTTGCATATAAATAAAATAGATGTAAATTGGAAAGCGAAATTACTCCAAGTCCAATGATCCGACAATAGTAGTTCATTTTTAAATTAATTACCTTCTTATTCTGAATACGAATATATTTTATTTCATCTCTTACAGTTGACATAATTTGCCTGGTCTCGGCTAAGCTTGGTTCCCGTTCGAAGACGTATTGTATATATATCCTAGGGCAATATTCGTTATTTGTTGACAGTCTGCTGGTCAATGTTAGAGATTTCGTCGAAGGAAACCAAGGGTTACATTTGTCATAAACATATACTGTTTGCACTTCTGGATATGGGATTAAGTGAATCCACTTGACTTTTATAATTGTGTGGTTTTGTCGAGCATATCACAATACGATGAAAGGTTTCATATTTATTAACACGTCTTATAGATATTGTTTTGCGATATGACCTATATACTGGCGTCGTTTTCTGTTACAGTATTTTCAAGTGTATCTGAGTTAAGGTAAAGATCTAATTATGAATATTTACAAGCGTTTGATTATAAAACAATACTTCTTGACTTAAAAGGTATTATATGTCCTAATGTGTTTCCATCAATGTTTAGAGAATATATATTATTCTACTTTGTCTTGACTAATGAAATAATTAGATTTGTATCTTCCAAAAACAAGAAGACCCAATGTATTTCAACGTTCACGTGATGTTGTTTTGAGTACGTTACTGACATTTGTGAAACTTCACATTTAAATATTTCCCATATAGTGTGTTTACTTTTAATATTTAACTGTGAACATTTTTGAATAGTGTTGTTATATTAAGTTCTGGATTTAGATTCATTTTAAATTAAATTATTTATTTTCCAAAACCCTGGACCACGTCAAGATAGGGTTTTAATGTTTATATCTTCAATGTCGTCATATTTCAGTCTTCAGAGGCTGTTAGCAGTAGAGTTAATTCTTGTTATGTAAGTGAAACCTGTTTAAGACCTTTTTTGTACTTTCTTGAATCTTATGCATTTTTTTCTGTAAGTATAATGCTGACTATATTGTTCATCATTTGTGAATTCTTCAAGATATGTTCAGTATTTGCAGACCCTTTTTTCATGAAGACTTACTATATTTAGTCAAATTTGGGCAATGTATATTAATGTAACAGTATAGTGTGTGCCTTACTTATATAGTCTTACATTCGATAGATAAGTACATTATAAGTGAAAATCCATAATTACACATATATCAGTTTTGAATATTAATGTAGCAAGTAAATAGTATATTATTAAATTTTACAACAGATGTACCAGTATTTAATACCCAGTAATTAATGCATTGTGTATATATTTTCGAGTATACATGGCTGTTTAATCAGTTAATATTAGATGCATAACCATTATAAATGTGATAAATAAAATAAAATTTGCAAACTGGTGCACATGCATATGTACGTATTGCATATTTTAACGATAATATCATATCAAGCATGTCTAACTTAACCTTCTTGAAAGACAAGTATGGCATTGTTATGAGTTGTATCTCAGTCTTTGCAAACTTTTCTAGAAGTAAAACATAATACAATTATTCGTGATTTCATTTTTTTTTTTCTCTTTTTAATGTTTTGCATTTTTGTCGGAAGATTGTTTTTTCTTCTTTAGCTTAGGTAAATTTGTAAATGGCGATCTTCATGTTACCTTTAATTAAATGTAGTGTCATGCGCTTGTTCGGCGTAGTAGAAGCAGACGAATTTGGGTTTTGAATGAATTGTATCATTAATTGAGTTTTCCACGGGTACTGTGATCTCATAACCAATGTCGGAATGAGTGTTGTTTACATCGGAATTGTATTTGGATTCACGCACAATCAGACTTTTTGTGACAAGGCATTTTGCCAACCTAGTTATTTGAGAATGTATTGAATTTGTGCCATCTCCAAGGCATATCGGAAAATGCATGGATTAACTGGCAATGGGCTGTCCATTATGTAGGACAAGTCCAATAAACTATCCAAACTATCCACACGACATTGTATTCTGGAGGTGTTTCTCGGGGGGGGGGGGGAGGTTGAAAATGCATACTCGTTTACCTCCAGAGCCTGTTTGTTTGCCATAAATTAGAAGGTTGTCCCTCCTCATTCAAAATATGACCCTTAAGGTTCTTGTTATCAACAGAAAGAGAGATATAGTCTTTACCCAGACCTTTGTAGTGTTTTTACCATCGAGTCTATCTAGGTTGGTATTCAGGACTCTGATAGTGCGTTCCCTCAGCTGGACAGGATCGTTCAATTAGTCAACATACATTAGCCACATTGATACATTCGCCACATTGTACGTACCAATTGTAATGTGGGTTGGGTCGATGCGTTGAGCTACTGCATCATATAACTCATCGTTTCTCAACCATAAGGCTTTGTGTAGCTTCCTCCCGCGAAAGAAACACTGGTGGTGGGCCGCCGTCTTTGTACAGTTGTACTTGACCTTGGTATATCTATTTTCTTGTTAATTTTTCAAACTTGTATCAATTATTTTAATACTGTTTCCTTATCAAACGAAACATTGTGTCAATCGTTTATTTATAAAATCGAATATCTAGCTTTATTTGTATTTAACATAGGATTTTAACGATCGCAACATACACAGCCTCGGCTTGTGCCGCTACGTTTATTCTTTGACCTATTATATGTATTATATAAACTTATATATATTATATAACCCTAAATATAATTGTTAAAGCGTTGCGTCTGCTTAAACATGGGCCTGTAGATCGTCCTCGGCGACTTGTTTTTATACAGTTGTTATTTATTTTTAAAAACTGTTTACATTACGCATTCCAACATTTCCTTTATTTTTAGCTCACCCAAGTAAAAAGTGCTCATGGTGAGCTTTTGTGATCGCCTGTTGTCCGTCGTGCGTGAGTGCGTGCGTGTGTGCGTGCGTGCGTGCGTCATCAACTGTTCATTTTAACAACAGCTCCTCCTTAACCGCTTTGCAGAATTTTACCTAACTTCAAAGGAATGATCCTTGGGTAGACCTCTTTCAAAGGTGTTCAAATCTTTCCGGTCCGCTACATATGTAGGTCACCAAAGCTAAAAATAGATTTAAAAAGTGAACACTTTAAAAATCTTCTCCTCTGAAACCTCAAGGCCTAGAGGTTTCATCTTTGGTATGTAACATTGTATTGTGGTCCTCTACAAAGATTGTTCAAATGATGCCCCTGGGGCAAAAACTGGCCACATCCCGGGGGTCACATAGTTTATATAGACCTAAAGAGCAAAATGACTTTTAAAATCTTCACCTCTGAAACAGCAAGCCCCAGAGGTTTTGTATTTAGTATGTAACATTGTAAAGTGGTCCTCTATAAAGATTGTTGAAATAATGCCTCTGAGGTAAAAACTGGCCACACCCTGGGGGTCACATTGTTTATATAGACTTAAATAGCAAAATGACTTTAAAAATCTTCTCCTCTGAAACTGCAAGACCCAGAGTGTTCATGTTTTGTATATAACATTGAATAGTGGTTCTCTACAAACATTGTTGAAATGATGCCCCTTGCGTCAAAACTGGCTACACCCCTTGGAGGGAGGTTCACATGGTTTATATAGACTTAAATAGCAAAATGACTTTAAAATTCTTCTCCTCTGAAACCGCAAGGCCCAGAGGTTTTGTATTTGGTATGTAACATTGTATAGTGGTCCTCTACAAAGATTGTTCAAATAATGCCCCTGGGGTAAAACCTGGCCACACCCCGGGTGTCACACTTTTTTATATGGACTTAAATAGCAAAACGACTTTAAAAATATCATTTCATCCTCGGTATGTAAGTTGTATAGTGGTCATGTTGTTCAAATTATACCGCTGGGGTAGAAAGTGGCCACGCCCTGTGGGTCATATGGTTTATATAGACTAAACAAAAACTTCTGAACATGCAAGGCCCAGATATTTATACACATTTTAGGGGTTTAGTGCCATTTTGACCTCTTGTTATAAACCATTATGTTGCCTTAAACTCAGATGAGCGACCTAGGGCCATCATGGCCCGTTTGTTTGTTTTATTTTTGGAAGGCATTTTCCTCTCAAATATTGACATAGTAACGTCAATTTTCTCATTCGTTTCTATTCGGTTATATATGTTTCCACTGAAGGTTTGACAGTCAACCATAATTTGTTCCTAATTTGTATTTTTAAATAGGTAAATTGTCTTCGGTTTATTATTTCTATATAATTGCGGTTTTAAATCGGAGTTGATTAACGCCATGTTGAGATAAAATGTTCAGGGATGTTTGAAGCAGACATAACTAGTAATGGATTTTGTATTGAGATTAAGATAAAACATATTCCATATTTCCTTCACGTGTTAGTTTCTTATGTGTGTGTTAGACGATGTCGCAGGTTCATATTTTAATGTCTGTTGGAGAAGGTTTTCGCTAGCCTTGTGAGACTTTACGGTGTAGGTATCCTGGTCTATGTGAGGACGTTTGAAGTCAACGGCACTATTTGAGTTGGGGAATTCTCAACAATGAAATAATAAATTTTATGAGATCTTTCTATTTCACTATACATGCAGCATATAAAGTGCTCCGTTACATGTATATTGATGTCGCATTGGCTTTCAAATTTGTTTTGGTCATTTGAATCAATTGCTTTGTGTCAATATCTTGCTTTTGTCTGGGCTATATCGGTAGGAACTGGAAAAATAGCCAACTAGTATGTTCCAGTATGTTTGCATGTAATACTGTTACACATTGAATGCATGCTCCAGTAAAGCGTGGATATGGGGTTGAAGGAATTTGATAGTTTTCGTTCATAGCTTCTAAATTTAAAAATATCACAATTTAGACTGTTCATTAAAAGCTTGTCCACACACTATTTTGCATCTCTATTTAATGGCAGTTTTACTACAAATTAGTAAACGCGACTGGTGGTTGCATTAACTACACTCATCACATGACCAGGGACCTTGCCACATAAGAGTCACAGCGACATATCACATAGAACACAGGGCCATATTGTTGTGTCTTAAAGTTTGGTTCAATGACCTTAGCGATGAATAGCAACAGTTACAAATAGTACTTTGTGTAGTTGAGAAAATGTGGTTTGTGTTTGCTACAAAATTCTCATCGAGCGGATTGTGAAATGTATTGATGTGTATATTTCATACTTATTACAGTTTAGTTGAGAAAATGTGGTTTGTGTTTGCTACAAAATTCTCATCGAGCGGATTGTGTAATGTATTGATGTGTATATTTCATACTTATTACAGTTTATCATATTTATTACAATTTGGCAATGAAACGATTTGAAAGTATAATGTGGTTGTAAAGAAAGTAAATTAATTAAACATAATTTCGTGGGCGATCTTTCACAAGACAGTATTTGACCGGTTTGTATCCTAATTTTATCAATTGTTGCTTTGTAAAAATGCCGTCTGTTAAAACTTACTATGTTCGATGCGCATTAAAGTTTAAATTAAAACTGTTTTATTTCTACTATACATATATTCAATCAATTTATTTGGTATTTAAATTACACTAACACAAGCGTGTGTTTAATTAAGGTGGATGTGAAAAATGTAACAAATAACATTACATTTTATGCATTGTTTACAAAGTGTAAGTTGTTGTCTAAGTTTGGTGGTAGCCCCCTCAAGTAAACGGCAACGTTCAAACGTTGTAAAACCGATATGTACAACTAGGTCAGTTTAGCATTAATACAATATGTAATAAGCACACACATTGTTAAATGTTTTGCCCATTTGATGGTACACTCATGATCATGTTTTAATATCGTACTTTACACAGATTGTCCACGTGATCGATATGGAGCAAACTGCACTGAAAACTGTTTTTGTATTAGCAGGAAGTGTGACAGTATAAATGGACGATGTGATGTGGAAATATGTCAAGACGGATGGAGAGGAATTTCTTGCAATAATAGTAACTTACCTATTTATGCATACATGCACACTAAACTTTGCTACACTTGCAATTAAAACATAAAACATACAATGAATAAAAAAAAATGTTAATAACACGAATTTCAGGCTCTTTTTATTATTCGCTGGCTGTTAACAACACAGTCTTATATCCTGATATGGGAACACATTTTTAAAGTATATCTATACTTTTTTCCTCGTTTAATTATCATTTCGGATCAATAACGAACTGTGAAAATGTAAGTGGATGCCAAATTATCAAGCGAATAACATGGATTGTAATGTCCAAATACAATACCAAAAATAATATATTACACGTGAACATGGTCTGTAATATTCTCAACTTATGCAGGTTGCGAGGGGAAATATTTTGGCTCCAACTGCTCCAAACAATGTAGTTCCAACTGTCTATACAACGAAGTCTGCAATCACGTAAATGGTCAATGTCCTAATGGGTGTGCAGAGGGATACGACTTCGCTAACGATACAACGTGTTCGACAGGTACGCATCCCAGTCAATAGTATTTAGTCGTTTATGTGTATGTTTGATGTGCCACATTTAACAAAAATGTCTAAACAATGATATTCTGCGTGTATGGCATTTTTGAAACAAACCACAATATAACGTAAAACGAAAATGCATTTGGTTAAACTAATCATACTCCTTTCTTTACATCGCATGTTTTGGTACATGTCAACAGGCAACACTTAACAAACAATAGTAATTTTATTAGATTATACGTTTGTTATTGAACGCTTATGCATGTATAGCTAATCCGTTTGCTCGTCAATAACTTCATGAATTTAATGACATTTATCGATATATAATTTAAAATTAACCGTTAGATTAGTTCAACGAATTGTGTTTTTCGGGGTACTAATTTGTCCTGTAGGCATTAAATATCTAATATGTATTTTGTAGTTTTGTTTTCCAGTAGCACTCAGTGCCTCTCAGCCATTCTACATTTACAAGCCTTTTAATAGGAAGAGTTTAGCGCACTCGAATCAATGTATTGATTTCATTTAATCAATGAGATCTTATGGACGTACTAAGACAATTGCATTGAATTTTAAAACATCACACAAACTCAATAATTATGAAGTGTGTGTTAATAAGGATGTTCATTTTATCTAGAACAGTGGCTCGCAATCAGATATCAGAAAATGGTCAAGCATATAGAATTAATCATATTACAAGAATATGTAACATCGTTCATGCTTTCAGCTTTTCAACCAGGATATTTTGGCGTCAACTGCTCCAAAAATTGCAGTGCCTATTGTTTACACAATAACGTCTGCAATCACATAACTGGTCAACGTCCTAATGGCTGTAAAGAGGGATACTACTTTACTATAGATAAAACGTGTTCTAAACGTATCCAAATAAATTTAGGTTTATATAGTTTATGTTTAAAACTATTGTGATGGATGATATGGTGTGTGAATTTCAGTCATTAAGTATTCATATTGAATATTTATTATTATATTTTTAGTCAAGTTCGAAAAGATATGTAAAATTCAAATAATGGTTGCATATTTCATCATCATCATCATCAGCATCATCATCATCATCATCATCATCATCATCGTCATCATCATCATCATCATCATTATCATCAATTCCATCATTATCATCAATTCCATAATTATCATCAATTCTATAATCATCCGCATCATCACCATCACCTCCATAATCATTGTCATTATCATTAATTCCATCATCATCATCATCATTATTATCATCACCGTAAACTTTTTTATGATGTATAAGTTTTACCCCTCAATTCCGCATGCTTTTTTATGGAAGTGCATTTTGTTCTAGTGATTAAAAGTTGGCGCAATTTAGTGTTACAGTTTGACGTCAAAATGAAGTCATGATGTCATATCTTGCTTATTCACGTTACGCCATTTTGTTTCAATAGCACAGTGGAGTTATTTTTTTATGTATTCATAATTTTGATAAAGCCCATAAGGGCGAAATACTAAAATTGAGTGAAATGACAGTGTTGTAATATAGTTTGGTTTTATAATATTACAAATCTCATATATTGCGTTACAAAGCCAAGAAGAAACGATATAACAATTTCATATTATTTTGCGACATATTAAAGCCATACAATTTCCGTGAAATTCATTTTGACAAACTTTACGTTATAACATATATGCAGCGATATATTATTAGCATGTATTATAGGTAAGTGGTTATTAGTTTCTTAGGAACAGTGTGGGGTATTTTCAAAAAATCGATTCTTTGCATTTATTCATTGGTAGCACATTGTCCTTACCTCAATTGCGTCTGCATTTTTATTAGCCTTATATTTGATTTAGTATGTTACTCGTAGTCAGATATTGAATTCTTTGTTGAAATATTTTCTGATATTACTTTATGTAATCCGATATAATATTATTTATTAATTCACTGTTATATAGAGTTAGTACAGTACAGTATCTTTCATACATTATATTACAATATATATGTGTATTTTTAGTGATTTTTCTACTACTTTGTCAATGCTATTTTACCAGTATCACTCTTCTGCAGACACGATTGTTTTATTGATGTATGTTATGCTCATCTAAATCAATTTATTTCTAAATAGTAATTAATGGTTCAAGTGTAAGCCTATTTCATTTTATCAAAACAAATAACTCGGATTGTGTTGCCGGAAAGGATTGTCAAACATGTTCTATTAGACGACATTTGAACATGTAATGTATAATTGTTTAATAATTCAGCGTGTCAACCAGGATATTTTGGCCTCAACTGTCGACACAATAAGGTCTGCAATCACGTAAATGGTGGATGTTCTGATGGGTGTGCAGACGGATACGACTTTGCTAACGATACAACGTGTTCGTCAGGTACACAATCCATTCAATAGCATTTGATTGTTTAGAAAATGTACATTTAATCTGCACTATTAACTAGAAATATATATTAAGGTACGAGTATATTTATCGCCGTTCATTATTATTCTGTTTAGATGCATTTATTTCTATATCAAATGTTTTTAAACAATTCATCGACAACGCCTGGCATATAATTGCATTTTCCATTAGTGTATATGTTTGATATTTAAACATATTAGTTAGATCATACATTCCAACGCAGTGCCATCAATGGTAGATATCGATATGCAACGTATAACAAAATGAACGTTAAATTGTTAAAATGAATGCGTAATTGGTTTGAAAACAGTATTTTATTAGTCTGCATGTACTAAGCAACGCTAGTTGTAAGTTGCTTCAGTTTTAAAATAAACACACAGACAGTTCAGTATTAAATGGATTTAATAACATATATTAAAAAATATTCGATTAAAATTCACGACAAGAGACGGTAACATATTTGTAATTTAGTTATTCTAGCTTTAGTTGAGTTCTCTTGGCAAATATTAACGAATAATGCCTGGTTCACATTTGCCCCGGGCGCCCTACGATAAATTTGACTACGATATTACGTACGATAGTTTACGCATCGTAGGTGGCTTCGGGCTACCGCGTCGATGTGCACATTGTATACGATTTCCGTGCGATTTTGGTACTGAGAATCGGGATCAGGTTATTCGGAAATCGTGTGCGAACGCGTTACAGATGCCACTCGCTAGCTCGATACCCCGATGTTTCTTTCTGGCACTGTCCATAAAAAGACCGTGATTTTGTCGCAAGATCATCGCACGGTCTCCACACGATACGCTTGCGGACATCGTACTTTGCATCTACGATATGTTTACGAGCAACGGGCTTACGATTTAAAACAAAGTTGTTTAACTGGCTACGGCGCCCGTAACTCCTTACGATATCGTACGAAAATCGCACGGCTTCCCCAAAAAGCATGAAGGAACAGGGAAATGGTGGGCGTCGAAG
Source organism: Congeria kusceri (assembly GCA_027627225.1). Classification (NCBI taxonomy): domain Eukaryota; kingdom Metazoa; phylum Mollusca; class Bivalvia; order Myida; family Dreissenidae; genus Congeria; species Congeria kusceri. Next base: position 178,218 of record CM051025.1, on the reverse strand, counting down.
CCCAAATGAAAACTAGGCATAATGGATGTTGCTCCGGATTACATTCCACTTTTGAGTATTTTAATTGTAATTAATTGAATCAGTTATCTTTTTTTATTATTTGTATAACTTCTGGGCCACGACTGTGTTTCGGGGTTCCATTACCGATTTAAACCACGAATGCGTTGCACTGGCCGTTCGGAGGAGATTACCCCAGTTTTATTCATAATAATATTTTCATTAACTGCATGTTTATTATGTGGTTTTTGGTTTGTGCTGTGTTGTATATGCAATTGTTCATATGCATTGCAAAAGGACAATGTGCTGTTAAAAAGAGTTCTCTCCTACTGATGCAGTTGCAGTTTCATATGGTTTATATTTGTATTGAGTTATCGAATGGTATTGTCTATAATACAATTACTAACATGTTGTGTAAACATGTATGAAACATAGTAAAAGTATACGTAACGTTGTTTATACTATCAGCCTGTCAACACGGATATATTGGCCTCAACTGCTCCAAACAATGCGGTCATTGTCGTAGCAGTGATGTCTGCAATCACACTACTGGTCAGTGCCCGAATGGGTGTGCAGATGAATACGACTTCATTAACGACACAACGTGTTTAGCACGTAAGTATCCCACTAAAGTGTAAGTGTTAGTAGTTTTATTGAACAATAACATAAATCACGTGGATGATGATACACATGTCAGAATATAAATTAATTGAACATGAATTTAAAGAACGTATTTAACTCATAAAGGACCTTCGTACGAATAATTAAGCGTCTATATACCTATAGGTTTGAATATTTGGTGGCCATTTAGTTGATTTAGACAGCTGCACAAAAACCGAATAAATACTTGTTTAAAAATCAAGTTATTCTATTTTAGACTCGTATTCAGATATCGGAGCGATTATTACATATAATAAAATATAATTCAATATATCATGCACACATACTAATCAAGTAACATCATCTATACATCCAGCTTGTCAACCAGGGTATTTTGGCTTCAACTGCTCCCAACTATGCAGTCAATATTGTCGAAGAAATGATGTCTGCAATCACGTAACTGGTAGATTTCCAGATGGATGTGCAGAGGGATACGACTTCACTGATGATAAAACGTGTTCAAAACGTAAGTTGTCCGATAACATACATTAATTAAGAATTGAATAATGTTTTTCTTCGCTTCATCAGTGTATGAACTGTTGGGTTTTCTGCATTTCATCGGTGTATGAACTGTCGGGCCCCGACAGTTCATACTCTGATGAAATGTAGAAACATATTATTCAATTCTTATAATTACAACATAAAGTGGATATTAACTTTACTTTTAACTGTCTAAGAGCCGCAACTGACGTGTAGCCTCCGGCGTAGCAATCCCAGTTTTAATTTCTGTTTCATTTCTGTCGAACGGCATTTCTAATATCTCGGCAAACATTTAAAATCACGGTGGATCGTTTTATAGTGGATGTTCTTGTAAAAACAGTTCAAATTTCCCAACAATTTCATCTTCTGCAACACCGGCGAGCGATAAATCGGTCAATAGTGTACACGCAAACAATGACAACGCAAACGATTTAGCGAAGAGCGAATGACAGAAAACATCGTAAAGGTTCGTGCAAATCAATGACGTCATTTCGCAAATAAAGAACGAAAAAGTAGTACGGTCATGAATAATAACAAGGTAATTTACATACCCAACCGGTTCATCGGGGTATGAATGACAGGTCATGTAGGCGGATCATCCAATCAGAATGCAGCGTTTACGTGAAAATGCAAAACGTTGTAATTATGTCTTTTAAATAAAGCGAAAGATGTTATTTGAGATGCGAGTGTTGGAAGTAGATATTTAATTAGTCTATATTTTTTCTTGTTTCTGTTAAGCGGAAGGTTATTGGATGTCGTTTGTCCAGGATTGACAAAATAATAGCTGTTTATTTGGGAGTATTAATTTGAATTCTCATTGTGGTACTTAGGTAAAATGTACTGTTAAACACGTTAAACGATTGCTAAGACAGCATAGGAAACATGTGAAACGGATCACGTTATAACAGAAAAAAAATGACATAGAAAGAGCCTATGTACATTGCCCATCAGTATTCGTATTTGAATATGCATATAGATGTATTATTGTACAAGTAAATGTGTTCACGCCAACTTGGATAAAACGTTTGGTCAACATGAATAGATATATGAATTGGATTTGTTAATTATTTACTAATGACCTATTCACCTCATTCGATGAAATTATTTAATAGCCCGACACAACATTTATACATCTTTACGGTATTTAACAATAACTCGAACACAATATTAATGGAATATGTAATAATAATGAATAATATGAATGACAGTAATCATATTATTTATAATAGTTACTCGTAATCATATGTTGTTATAGATTGTCAAAACATGAGTAACATGTTACAAATTAAAAAAACAACAACATGATATGTACACTGTTTACACATTCAGCCTGTCAATCAGGATATTTTGGACCCAACTGTTCCATACCATGTAGTCATTGTCAAAGCGGTGATGTCTGCAATCACATAACTGGCCAATGTCCTAATGGGTGTGCAGAGGGATACGACTTCACTAACGATGCAACGTGTTCAGCCCTTAAGTATCGTAGTAGAGCATCCGTAGTAGTAGAGTAGTAATTACACAATACTATACACACGATTTATGTTTTTATACTGTTTTTAATTCATACATGTTAACAGTAATGTTCTGGACATAATTATGTTGCATACATGGCGAGAGAGTTCCCGACAATGTTTAAGTACTTTTCAGCAAGTTGTTGGATTCGCAGGTTTACGCTTTCTCTGATTTAAATGATATAAACGCATGCACATAAATCCGCTGAACAGTAGCGGTAAGCTTTTAGCGCTGGTTCGACGTCTTAAAGCACGCAACAAATTAAAACGTACGCCTAAATCTGATTTTATTCTAATGATGTTTTGCTTTATCTAATAAGCACAATGTGCTTTCTTATCTAATCTCGCATACACATAACCCCACACCCAATATTGAAACTATTACAATTTGGTATAGTTAATATTTAAGGGTTAGTTACGTTATATAGAAAATGTCCCGTTTTGTTTCATGACCTAATATTGGACAATAGGTGAAAAAGTACATATGGCTACAATTGTATCAGTGTGAGTCAGTATGCCACGAGTGACAGCCTCAGTAGATCGTGTCTGCCATCTGTGATGACAAATGTGAATCTGGGAGCAAATATGACGACCAGTTTATAATGAAAAACGAAGTGGTTTTATTTCATACGTTTGCATCAAACTTTAGGTCGATAATAAACCCAATCCATGATTTTTATGTTTCAATAACATGGATACATAGGCATAATCTCTTGGTTTGGTAATATAATACATGTTATTGAAACAGTTGTTGACGATGCTAAACAAATATAATAATATCACAGGAGAAATAATACATAAAGGCCTAAATATAGGATTGTAGACTCACAACTATTTCTTAAACGTTCATGACTGTCAGGAGATACATGTGATCATGTAAATGGCGTAAGGGTTTTTGCGCAGCAATAAGAAATAATTGCCTTTTCATTAAAGTGCAGGCTTTAAAACGTGCACTTTCTGTTCATATGCATTAGATCTAGTTTGATGTTGACAATTGGTGTTAGTACGTATGCACATAATGTTTAATAATTATTGCGAACTAACATATTTACATATTAACCATATTGGCTGTGTACAACAACATTTAAAGTTTAGAAATGAGTAGCTACAATATTATTGGACAGTCAACGGCGAATCTTATATTTTAAGTTTTACAGTACAAATATCTGAATATTGCACATTTGTATTCAAACAGTATAATAAAGAAACATATTGAAATAGGATACAACCCTTTTCAGCTTGTGACTATCCATATTATGGCAAGAACTGCTCGATGGATTGTCACTGTGACAGGTGCCATAACGTTAATGGGTCATGTGCCTTTTACTCGCGCATTTGTTACGACGGGTACCAACTGCAAAATGGAAAATGCATCAGTAAGTAACAGACTGAATACTAAAGTGAATGTTTTTAGCTAAAACATTACCAACGGACATTTGTTTAAAATATTCGAACTCAGAAATTATGGACATTCTTATTTCACGGTTTGCCATTGCAACAAATGTCACAATGGGAATGGCTCGTGTCCATTGTGCAAATATCACTGCCATGAGTGCAGACATGCTTATTAACCGCATTAAATATGAGATATATTACACTTAATAAACAGTTATGTTTAAATAAGACACATGTAACAAAATATGTAAATGCAACCTCAGATTAATATTTAAATATTTTGATGATAAGTCATTGACTGGAAATTGCAGAGTATACTGAAGCTGCAACGAGTCCGCTGTCTTTTGCTGCTGCTATAGGAGGTGGTGTCGGTGCTTCAGGGGTCGTCATAATCGGGATTGTTGCAGCCGTTATTTACTATAAACGGAGACATATTAAAAAGTAAGTCGATGTTTGTTCTAGGGCCTTCCACACATGGTTCTACACAAATAGTACATATTTATTAACACATTGTTACTATTCTATGGACACTCGATTAAAGAATTAGTGGGTTGTTTCGTATTGTATTTTATTAAATTTGAGCATATGCTAATTGTAATTTAAGAAACAGCGACAATCGGGAGTTTTTCAGTGATATCGCAACATCTTCAGCATCACTACCACAATTACCTGAGCGGTCGGAAAAAGTACACACAATTCCAAATACGGCTATATGTGAAAATGCCTACGCCAATGCTAAAGGTATGAACCTTAACAATCCGTTATAGAATAATATGTATCCATCTTTTTCCAACGGCAGCATTAAAAGGACTATGTCATTGAAAAGGGCCTAAAGGGGGCAATTTTCTATTTAAATGAAAATTCATATATTTATACTGACATATAATAATGGTTAAAACAGGATATATATTATATAATACATATATTATTATATGGGTCTTGTTTGTTTGGCCCTTTTCATATTTACATTTTGACGTTATAATTGTGAATATTTTCTACAACCATGCTTTACACTCTACTTCTTACAAAGCATGATAGCGCAGTTGGTTAAAGCGCTGCTTACTGTCACCTTTTTCCTATGACTTCGAACTGTGAGTTCGATCCCTGCTTAGGGTTTTAATTTTTTAGACATTTTTGCTAATTGTTTTTATATCAAATATGTTATTGTGTATCATATTATGTGTGATTTATTTCATAAACCTGTCTTTATAAAGCGCATTTCTATCATATAGTATCATTTATAGTGTAATAGGAATCCATTTTTTCAACAACATAGGCCATTTAATTCAACAAGCAAAACTATCGTACAGTGCTATCGCTTGCGGAAACATACTTAAAATGTTGTTTTTTTCCATTCTACTTAATAAGCAAGCAATAATTTAATTTTAATTTAGGAGCCATATATAATTTTAGTTAGAAACAGAATTTTACACAATAACATACCTGCCAAGGCCGTTAATGCGATTTAGAGTAATAACTTGGTTGAATGGATGTCGGGTGTCAGGGGGTGTGAATGGAGCGAAAGAAGTATCCTTGGCTACTGAATTTGTTTTTGTAACTTTTAAGTTCGTATAGTTAAGTTTTTCTTCAAAAAGGTATTCAAATAATTATCCATTCTTAAAAATACAAGGTTTTTATAAATATAGATGAATAATAATACATATGTCCACATGTATATGTATTAATTTGTCACAGTGAACAATTATATATAGCGACACATATTTATCACATATGCATACTTCTCCAAATTATTGATACATTTATTATTTTCTTAACAGTAATAAAATGTCAGATGTTTAAAAGGTTAAATGCATAAGTTCATCACTGAATCTAAATAAATATGACTATGAAGGAAAACAATTAACACGCACAATAATTTTTAAACAAACTATAAGTTGTATATTGTTATAATTGCATAGTTTTAGCGTTTAATATTGCTGTAACATGTACATAATTTAATATGAAAAAGTTGACTTGTGTCAGTATCTGAAGCTATATTCGATATCGAGCCGTACTCCCTTTTTAACTCAACCCGACAGGTGACATTTCACTGTGATTTGTTAAGCGTGCAATTATTTGAAGTGAGCTTAAGGGAATGATTTAACGCCTGAAAGCATGACTACCTACCTGAAGGCGTACGACTTGACAGGTATGCAAAAAGTAGCCCCAAAGATACTTTCCATACAAACACGGCGACTGAAAACGTACTTTTTGTGCTATGCGTTTAAATTATAGAAAGAATAAGACAGAGAGTAAATTTGATAAAAGTGTACATATCGTTTTATTTTCTTGCAGCTTCTGACTCAGACTACTACTGTTTTAATTCCGTTGCTCATGGAATTCAGTTGCACGAACTGTGGACATATATACGTGAGAAAAGCCAAATTGATTCAACGCATTTCGAAGATGAGTTTGCGATAATAATTGTGTGCTTTCACAAAACTATTGTCGCTCTATTGTTTCTAAACCTATTTTCTTGTAATAAAAGTTAGTTCTATTTTAACACATGTATTTGATTACATTTAATATATCGCACTATTATCTATTTGTGACGCGGTCAGCGAAAATGAGTCCTGTGGCGGTAACGACGTTATCGCGAAAATGCGAGATTAAAATTTCTACACGATTTTCTTCAGTTATTTCCTTGTTTAATTAAGCGTGCATGTTATAAATATGCAGTAATTTCGATAGAAAATGTCATAAGTAACAAACTAAATCTTTTTAGCCGTTAAATATTGTGAAATCAATAAATGTTACTGTTTTGTAACCAGTTTATTAGGTAATTTCTCCCGAGCTGAAGGTGTCGCTAGTCGCCATTTTGTGTAAACAATGTCGTTTTGATATCGGTAGGCTGTAATGTCCTTGTTTTTTCGGTCAATTTTAACATCAAAGCTGTTTTGTTGGACTTTACACATGGAAACCCAATTTCAGCAGGTACGTATGGCATTTTCTGTTGTTGTCATTGTTAATCTATCGAATTATTTGCCTTTTCCTTGTAAAAATTATCAGCAGAATTTGCCCGGAAGTAATTTTGTCAGACAATATTTTCAAGTGGCGGCAATTTCAAATTGCAATTTCTTAAGAAAATAACGTTAAAAAGTCACATACATATTATAAGTGTACTAGTTTTTGTAAGAAAATTTTGCAAAGGCTTTTACGTTTTATTTCTAAAATGCGAACATAATTAAGCCATTAAATGTTAATGGAAGTCTTCAAGACATTAATGTGTTTTGCAATTGTTTCATATAGACTTGTGGTTTGTCCACCGTTTATGTTGAACTCATGCCTGCGCATTGATTGCACTTAAACATTATGTTTTTGCATGAGTAATTTATAAAATTGTCATTGAAACCAAAAAACAAACATTTCTACCTATTAGTATTAACAATAACAATTGGTAAAGTAACTTTACTGCATAAACAAACTTAAAAAAAAGCAAGTTGTATTCTTCTAGACGTTTCTTATGGTTTGTGAATTCCGATCGGCTGGCTCATAGCAGGTACCCTAAGAAGCCCACACAGTTGCACTGTTTCTTATATCATAGGCCGATTGTTTTTTAAGAGCATTGAATTAATTTAAGGCATGGCCTGATTGATCAGCCTCATTGCTTTGTAACTGTAAGGTCATTTGACCAACCAAAATATCTGATAATACACATGTCTGCAAGAGTTTTTACTACTTGAAATAGTATTTAATCATAATATGAGTACAGAAACTTTTTTTAAAATAAATTTTAATATTTTGTTTTGTTGCAATTGTTTCATCAAATATAATTGTCAAAACTTCTGGTGGAAGTTGTACACAATTTTGATATGTGCTGTGTTTAGAAATTAGGTTGATGTAATGTTCAGAAAACTTTTAAGTTGGCTGAATCCACCAGAAAGAAAGAGTCTGTGATGCTACAGCAAGAATTATATTTGTTTTATTTGTTTCTAGAGAAGCAAGTGTTTTGTCTTGCATATGAAGTATTGGTATCAGGAAAAGCGGCCCACCCAGCTATAAGCTTCCTCCGTCATTACCTTAAATACTATGGTCTTGATGAGAGTATGCTCAGTTCCACTTCAACAACTGTGATGGACAGAATACACATAATGCTGTCCTGCTTTATGCTGTGTGGAGAACATTGACTGGTAAGTATTCTGCCTTAAAATGCTTATAGTTATACATAATTAATATATCATTCACATGTTATTTTCTTTGGCACTGGGATGATTTAATTTATTACCATGGAAATGTGCACATTTTCCACATTGTTTAAACAATTGGGCTGAACATTATCATGTATATATAGGGTCTCAGGCAGGATTCAAGCAAAATGTGGGAACTATTGATAATATCTTTGTATTATATGGTCTCATTAATTATTTGTTAAATGAAAAAACGAGAATGTATGCTGTATTTGTTGATTTTACTAAAGCATTCGATTAACTGGTGCGAGATATCATTTGGTACAATTGTTGAAGTTAGGCGTTCGAGGAAATACGATTAATAGTATTAAATCTATGTATGTAAATGTCAAATTAAGAATTAAGTTAGGTCATACAATAAGTAATGAAAATGTCTCTTGTTTATTGGGTGTTAGACAAGGTGATTAATTATCACCATTTTTGTTTTCTATTTATTTGAATGACTTAGAGGAATATTATATGTTGAATGGCTTAACTGGTATTGATATTGGTATGTTGACATTGTTTTTGCTATTGTATGCAGATGATATTGTAATTATGTCTGAATCTGAGGAAGAATTGAAGAAAGGCGTGGGCCTGTTAGAAGAATACTGTGAGAAGTGGAAGCAATGTGTAAACTCAAATAAAACAAAAGTAAAGATTTTTTAAAAAGGTGGTCAGTTAAGGAGAAATCTTAGTTTTTATATATAAAGGCCAGGCATTGGAAATTGTTAAAACGTTTATATATTTAGGAATTGCATTCACTACAGGAGGACCACATTTGCAAGTACTTTTGATACACTTGCAGGCCAGGCTTCAAAAGCTGTTTTTAAATTAAATTCATATTTAATTAATTTCCCTTTAATCTCTATACATACCAAGTTACAATTATTTGATCAACTTGTTTTACCAATTTTAAATTATGGATCAGAGGTTTGTGGTTTAACTGAGTCGATGACTCTAGAGAGAGTTCATTTAGTTTTATGCAAAAAGATATTAGGTGTGAAAATTCTAACCCAAAATAATTTTGTATATGGAGAATTTGGTAGAACATCCTTGATAACCAAAATAGCTGTTAATGTGATTAGGTAATGGTTAAAAATTGTTAAGTTAGAAGAGCATAAATATGTTAAGTGTATTTATTTGCATATGTGTAGCAATTTAATAAGTAGGCCAAACGCCCACTCATTGACAAAATCTGTATGTTTGTTGCAATCTTTAGGTTTACATTATGCATGGCTAAAACAAGGTGTAGGGGTTGAAAAGTGCTTTTTGTCATTACTAAAGTAAAAAATAACTGATGCATTTATACAAAATTGGATGACATAACTAAATAACTAATCTAGAGCAAAATGTTACAGTATGTTTTGTATATTTGAATTTCAACCTTATTTAAAATATGTCAGTATTTATACGTTTAGCTTTGATCTTTGTAAATTGAGAGTTTCTTCACAAAGGCTAGAAGTCGAATCAGGCCGATGGCGTAAACCTGAACGTATACCTTTTCATGAAAGAAAATGTCAGCATTGCAATGTTCTTGAAGATGAGTTTCATTTCTTGTTAGAATGTTCACTGTATAATGATATTAGAAAACTATATATTAAGAAGTATTACTGGAAAAGACCACATGTACCCAAATTTATAGAATTAATGAAATCCGAAAATGTAATTATTAACAGTAACCTAGCTATGTATGTTCATAAAGCGTGTATTCAAAGAAACCAATATACATATTATTACGATTAATATTACCGTAAATGTATTCACACTTGACTTCTCGCTCCGCATGTTCCTTTGTTTATTTATTAAATACTAATTTAAATTGATATTTTGCTGTTGTTGACTATAGCATGTTAATATTTGTATTTATATGCGCAATCTGTTGTAATTTATTTATGCTTAATTCAGTCGACAATTAGTATTACACAGATGACCACTATGCATGCTTTTATATATATTTGTGTACTACTTCATGTATACTCATGGACTGCATGTCTGATGTATATTGAATAAACCAATTTAAAAAAACAGTCCCAAATCCTAATGTATTTAACAGAATATCTTCATCTGTTGGATACTCTATCTTAAAATTGCTAACTAAAATTTATATTTTGAAAGAATACACTAGGGGATCGAATACTCCTTAATGCCGGCAGGCCACACCAAGTTATCAAGTGACTGGCATGTTTGGCTGTGGGAAATCAAATAGCGACATATGGATGCTGTAACCATGCAGGTATTATGAACTATGAACAGAGTATTATTCCAAATGATATTAGATGATCATGTCACCAAATTACAGAAACCATACCAAGCTTGAGAGATTAATCTGATGATGAATGCCATAAGAAATCCCTACTATATGTACATTTTAATTAAAAAACACATCTATTAAGGACTTGATAGCTAATGAATGACATTAAATTATAGTATATTATGTTTAAATTTAGGACCTATAATTACAAGAAATCATGAGGGATTATTGTTTACAAAAGAATACCGGTAATTGAACGGTACTATTTATACAGGACACAGCCACAACAGTCATGCAGTCGTGCCGGTATGACCATAATATGCCACATCTGGTTTATTCAGTAGAATAAAGATGCACCTCGTGTTGAAAGCTTACTGATGGTCCCGAGGTAAAAGTAAAATGTGGGAAGGTCAGGTGTCAACCTTCAGTCTGATGCAATGGCGAATCAAATATTTGGACCAGGTTTCACCGTTTGTCTTCAGAAAGGCAGTGGTATCTCCATGATGAAATCTGACAGTTTTGTCGTACAACTGTTGCTAACCTGCCAATTACCTCTAGTTCCTAAATGGGATCATCAAAGACAGAAATGAACGTGTTGAATGTTCTTTTTAATGTGTTCAATAATGTTTTATCATATCTGGAGAAAAGGAATGCATTTTTCCATAACTGTTAAACTTAACGAAAGCTCTAAAATTCGTTTTAAGTTGACCAGGGCCCTATTCATCAAGCTTTATAAGGAAAACCAATGGTTTTTTTTAAATCACAAAATTCTTTAAGTCTGTGGAGGTTTCATGAAAAGGTCTATGTATATTTAAATGTTTTAAACTAAAAATTGCATAGGTGTTTAGTATTTTACGATTTTTGTAAACATAAATAATTAACACATGTATAACGCATAAGCACTATTTAAGGTTTCTCGTAGGCAATTTTTTAATACACCCCCAGCACATTTACCAGTATCTTATTATATTGTTTTCATGTGGACAACACCTAAGTATTCTAAATTGTATTGGAAATTGTTAAAATCCTCAGCAAATGCTATCACTAATAAGACGTGTACAATTATAAATGCCAAAACATGGTTTGAATATTTCCGTGCCTTGTTTGAGAGTAATGCTGACGATATGGATAGTTTATTGACAACCTTAAATAACAACTCTGAATATGATCATAATGACATACGTAACAGAGAAAAAAGTTTACATGAAGTTGAAATATCTACTAAATGTCTTACACGTGGAAAAAGTTGTGGTGCTGACGGAATAGGAAGTGAGTTTTATAAACATACAGAGTCTTTTGTAGTACCAATTTTATATAATATTTTTAACGTTGTATTGCAAACGGGTAATGTCCCGGAAAGCTGGTGCGAAAGTATTATTTGCCCCGTTCATAAATCTGGCTCAAAATATGAAACTAATAATGATCGAGGCATATCTATAACTACAGCTATGTATACAATTTTTGCACGGGTTTTAAATAATCGCATGTACAAATGGGCAGAAATAAATAATACAATTGATGAAGCTCAGGCAGGGTTTAGGCGTGGCTATTCAACTGTTGATAATTTATTTTCATTATAAGCTATTATACAAAAGGACCTTTGACAAAAGGCGGACATTTTTACTTTTTATATATCGACTTAAAAAGCATTTGATAAGGTAGATCAGTGTAAGCTGATTTTATGTATTGAGCGAATTGAAATACATGGTAATATATTACGTATCCTAATTAGAATGTAAGCAAACTTAAAATCATCTATTAAGACTGAAAATGGTTTAACGGGCTATTTCACGTAATGTTGGGACCAGACAGGGGGACATAACAAGTTCTACCCTTTTTCTCTATTTATAAATGAGCTAATGATTTTTTTTACGAGAACATTGTGGATCGGGCATATTTGTTTTTAATTATATACCTGATATAACATGTTTGCTGTTCGCAGATGACGTTGCAAATTGCGCAGAAACATTATTTAAACTCCAGCAGCAGTTACATTGTATAAATACATTTTGTACTGAGACAGGAATGGAAGTAAATATTAACAAAACAGAAATACTAAATTTTAGAAATGGTGGACCACTTAGACAAAATGAGATTTGGACCTTTAGAGGAAAGCGAATACATATAACAAATGTAGACAAATATATGGGGTTATTAATTACTCCTCAATTATCATGGTCGTCTGCACACCAACAATTAGCGGCACAAGCCCAGAAAGCGATTTTTTTCTATTCTTAGTAACCAAAGGCCTTTCGGACATTTTCTAACCAATTACTTATTTCATCTATTTGACTCCATTGTAAAACGTATTTTATGTTATGGATCTGAAATATGGGGACACACGTACAGTGAACGTATTGTACAAACTATTTTGTCGTAAACACATAATGGTTAATAATTCTATAAATAATTGTTTTAGGTGAATGTGGATGTTTACCGTTACGTGTTACCTATTATACCCAATGTATAAAATACTGGTGTAAGTTATTGCCAATGCCAAATAATAGATATCCTAAAAATTGTTATAAAATGCTTAAATGTTTAGATGATGCTGGCAGAGTTTGTTGGGCAACAAAAGTTAAAAACATATTGTTTACATATGGTTTTGGCTTTCCTTGGATCACCCAGGAAATTGCAAACATTGATATTTTCGATACAAGTTTTAGGCAAAAAGTATCAGATATTAAAACCAAAGAATGACATCAAAACGTAAATGACTCTGCGAGATGTCACCATTATATATATATTAAAACGTTATTAAATACTGAAAGATATTTGAATATTGAAATGTCAAAAACACATGAAATTGCATTATCAAAGTTCCGCTGTTCAAGTCATAAATTTCGAATAGAAACTGGCAGACACAATTATATACAAAGATAAAATAGGTTAAGTCTGTATTGCCTTGATATATGTAATATATCTGTAATATAATGTGAATTCCATGTCCTTGTTATATGCCCTAAATTGTTGCAACTGCGAACAGATTATCTTTATAGTTGGCATCATGGAAGACCAACTCTGTCTAATTCTTATAGATAAATTGCAGACGAAAATGAAACAACTATCCGAAAATTAGCTTTTTTTTATCTGTAAATTGTTATATGCATACAATGAAAATAATACACCTGTATAAATAGCTTCTTTCTATAGAAATTGTAACGTATTACTCAAACAATATTTTGAGTTGGATATCTATTTATATATTAATGTGGCGCATAACTCAAGTAATAATTTGATGTATTATTATATGCTATGTATTATGGGCCGGAGGCCTCCATTTAGAAAATAAAATGTTCTTTTCTATTATGTTCTCATTTTATAACCTAAATAATTAATTTTCTAACTTGGTTATCATGGAAACTGTGTTTTGAAACATTTTTTAGTAACAATGTGAGGACAAAATGAAAAACATTATTTATTTCATACAACTGTAGTATATAGTCTTTTATAAAAGTGTTGTCATTGTGTATTGTTTGTATATCAATATAAGTAATATAAAGTGTACTTTTTTGTTCTTATTTTTGCACAAAATATGCAATTTTGTATTATACGTTGATATTACGTTTCTGGCAATATCTCAAAAAATAAAAATGATAGAATCATAATTTTGTCAGTGTTTTATTTCTTAAAAATAGTACTACATGAAAATGTAAAAAACTGAAAATGTGATTTTTCATCCATAGGACCCATTTTTGCAGCACAGGTCACATTTATATGAATCCGCATTATTATATATTTATATGAATCTTATTAATTTCGTATAACATGAATTCATTAATTTTGTATTAATGTAATTAAAACTGAACCTTACATAAAAAACGTATTGTTTTACGGTTCAGTGTAAGTTTGCAGCATATTACTATTTTGTTATTTTATTTAGAAATTACCTACCGGTTTGGTTCGAAAGCACGACGTCGCCTCTGCTGGCTCCAATAAAGGCAAAAACCGTTACAAGGAGTTATATGCATGTACGAGCTAACACACATAAATTATAGTAATTCAAATATTAACGACCTAGCTGGATGTAACTTTCACATAACATGTTTTATTCCACATGTCTTTCTCACGTACATGAACGTCGAACGTGACAGTTACACTCAATGTGTATACGAAACAATAACAAGAAATCAGATAAAAATGTTTACTAGTAATCATTTGACTAAATTTGACAGTTAAGCTTATTCACCTTTCAGTGCATTTTATTTTAAATTTCCGATATTCGCATAATTTAAATTAAAAAATGAATTGCAATTTAAAAAAATAGCCCTTTTATATCAAAATTCAAGATGCAACTGATAGTTGTTTTTTTTACAGATGATGTCTCACGAGTTGTCTTGAAAAAGGACAGTCCAAGAGATTCGGATTACATTAACGCCAGCTATATTCATGTAACTGTGTTTAATTCCTAATACACATACATTAAATATTGCTAAATTAATTGACGCAGTAGCAAACCAATAATACTTTTAAGCATACAGGTATGAACACTAAACAAATCAAACATAAATAAATAAATAAATAAATAATGTGTTAATGCATTTCAGGGTTTTGGTAAACTGAACAAATTCATCGCATCTCAAGGTAATTAGCAGTTTCGTATGCAACCGACCGCTCTACTTGTATTTTTTAGGCATATGATCGTGTTTCTGCAATAAGATTGCACATATATTTATCTCTAATTGCATATTAATGTTAAATGCACTTAATAAAACAACTAAAAAAGCCACCGGCTGCACAAGAAACGCATGCTCCTGAATAAAATTAATATATTACGATATTTGTATGCAATTTGTATTCTCAGCTTATACTTATCATTTTATTAATTGCACTGTTTTGTTTAGACACAAGTATGAATCCTCTGCTGTGTAAAATGTACTGCATTTAAATCATTTAGGTCCTACGCAGAAAACCATAGACGACTTTTGGCGTTTGATTTGGCAGCAGGGAATACAGAAAATAGTCATGCTTACAAACCTGATTGAAATGGGAACGGTACTTATTCAGATCACTATTTTGTTTTCTCTGGCAAGCAAAACATGTTTGTTCTGAAATGAGCGAATGAATTGTCAGTATACTTAGTATTACACTTGTTAAGTTATGACAGACTATAGTGAATACACCTTAGCTTATACATCAAGTACGTTGATATCAAGGAAACATATGACTACAATATCAGGACACTTCAAATCACTAAGGTACAATCGTGTGAATACATAATGCAGAATCGATTAACAGTAGTATAAACAAGTGTTCACCTAATGATAACATTATACAATCTGCCTTTAAAACCTATCAATAGATAACTGATTTACAAAATACATGTGTCATTTTATGAACAATAAACATGCAGCAATATACACTTGACTTAATACAGTTTCGAATGGATAGTTTAACAACGTTGGTCTCTAACCAATTTATAATCCGTTTTGAGATAAATTATTAGTATTTAATACTTATGTTCTTTGATAGTTTGCTAAATATAAGCCCGTGACTATCTTACAGGGTGACGAGACTAAACGAGTCAGCCAGTTCCATTTCAAGTCCTGGCCTGACAAAGATGTTCCCGACACGACCTGGTGTCTTGTGGACTTCTGGAGAGCGGTGGATACAAGGGACGACTCAAACACGTCACCGATACTTGTGCATTGCAGGTTGTTTGATATTCTCTAGTATGCTGTTTCATCATATCTGTGTCGCGGTAATTATGCAAAGCAACATGTGTTATTTAATTTTAGTGCGGGTGTTGGTCGGAGCGGAACGTTTATCGCTCTTGACAACTTGATTGCACAAGCAAGGATGGAAAAGTGTGTCCGACCTCTACACGTGGTTGAGGCTCTACGGGAACAAAGAGTGAACATGGTCCAAACAAAGGTGCTACACTAATTATTCTAGCAAGAAAATGTATATTCTGAATAAAAATATAGTATATGGTTACTATATTCATTGTTTTCCCAAAGTAACGTTGGAAGTTATACCTCGTTTGTTTTAATTCATAATATATGAATACAGTTGTGTGTGTTCAATTTTTTCGAGTACATGGCTACGTGTATACATGCGTTCCTTATGTATCTTCACACATATAAAGAAAAATATGTGTTTTATTCAGGCACAATACAAATATCTGTACGACGCTTTGGCTGAGGCCATACTCACTGGAACTCATCACGTTGAAACGAGGCAGTTTGAGAGTGTCTTCAACTACATTATTGGCATGGACACTGGATCCAAGAAGACAATAATCGAGCAGCAGTTCGAAGTACACTGTTTGAATCTTTATTGAACACTTATTTGACGTGTTGACTAATTTAATATAACTTTCATAAAGGTATCTATGGTTTGTATAATATATCGTGTAGTATTTATTTTAGTTAATAACGAAAAGTGCGGATTACGCACGAGCGCAAAACAAAGAACTGTCGACAACCGACCTAGAATACGACACTATCTGCATGGTGGACGTGCAAAGTAAGCAGGAATTAGTGTTGTTAATCAGTGTCCAAAATTTTAGTAGATTAATCATCAACAAGTTCTGACTGAATATCAGATTAATCACGAGTCTTGCTAGTAAAGGAATTATACCCTAAACAGCAACGTTTCAATGATTTACACTGTTTTATTTAGTTTGGCAATAAATATGTGTCTGATTTATATAGCAATTATGAAGAAAATAGGCATAAAACATGTTTTTGTAAATACAGTTTGTGAACTGCATTTACCTACTAAAGCGCTGGACTTGTGACAAGATACATAATTATCAAATATATTAATTGACAAGTTAAACAACCGCACACAAACTATTAATATTGATCTTGTGTTGGGTTCAAAAATGCAAAACAAATGCAGAGTCCTCAACTCGACCAGATCGTTCAATAACACAGGGATTATTGCTGGGGTGAAAATATATATAAAAATTGTCTTAATGCATGATGGGTACCAGTACTTCATTTTCGGTACCAAATCGGTACCAAACATCTTCTGTGTGTCGATGACCATAAGGTCTCAGACAAATTTGAATATAGGACGTGTAGATGATAATACAGCTTTACTCTAAGAAACAAGCATAACAAGACCGCAAGCATGACTTGACCTTTGCGCAGCCGTCCCCATTATATTTCTGAACTTCAGCATTAACACTAATCCTCCAAAACTGAATGCGAAAATGTGGATACCAGGAGAAAGAAAATATACAAGGACCACAATTATATTATTTTTATGTTTAAATTTTATAACCCTTGTTTTAACCTTTCACAAAAGTAATGTCTCTATCTTTAACAATACTGAGTGGAGCCATCATGGTCTTCTTTGTAATTAAGACATAACAGCTTTGCTAGAGACGAATATTAGTTCAATAAATTATATTAAAATATATAAATGTAGACATTTTATTATGTTGATGCATGTATTTAATGATATGTGCATGTGTGTTATTTATTCTATTATTTGGACACTGAAACATGTAAATGAATTGGATCACTTGTTCAAGTTCAAAGCAAGGGATTGGAAATTTTTCAAGAAATAAAACTGATGCATAGATATCTTCAATTAATCGACAAATTCCAAATCTTAATCGACTAATTAAGCAGTACCTATTAGTCGTTGATTAATCGACTAAATGATATATCGTCACAACACTAGCAGGAATACGAGTGATAAGATTTCTTAACAAATTATGATATGTGCGATTGAAGATCTATATTAATAGAACTTACCATAGAGGCATACAGCAAAGTTTGGAATATTTCATTGCAGATGGAGCCACGCCTAAAAATGTGACTGAGACTAACGAACAGCTGATTGTCTTACCCGTATGTTTGTTGAATTTTGGATTTTTAAAATACACTTTATGAAATATATTATTATTCATGAATATTTAGTATGGTATGTACAGCGTAAGCGTAAATTATGTTTAAAATAATATGGAAAATATGATCGTTAAAGTATCCTGTGTTTCTAGGCGCTTGGTGAGAAAAGAGCATTTATAGTGTTAGCTGCATCACAAGATCAAACTGTGGAAAGTCTGTGGTCTCTTGTCGAGAAGCAACACTGTAAGACCCTGATTGAGTTTTCGCCAATGTCCGAGAGTTCACAGCAGGTAGTAAATATATTTTTCAAACAAATTAAGTGTGATAACATTCGTCGCTACCATATTTCACAATTATCACTAAAACATTCATATATTTAATACATTCGTTTTATTAAGCAGTATGCATTAACTTGCCCTAAAATGGCATCCACGAAAGTATTCTAATTATCAATTTGCTTAACTTCCAACACATGTGTGGTAGAAACGTGCAATATGTACAACTGTTGTGCATAATATTCGTTTTAAACAGGATATATGACCTTTCTGTATGTAAGTGCACAGAAGATACAACAAACATGTCTTTGATTAAAGCTATTTGAACACGTTGTACATACATTTTAGAGGAACACTTACTTTGGCGTAAAAGATGGCGGTCGCGTAGGGAGATATTACGTCACTTTAACAGAGGAAAACTGCGATAACGGCTTTGTGGAAAGAACATATTCTTACAAAGAAGACTCTGTAATTATACATGGTTTTACATAAAAGCGATTGATCTTTAATGTGATAAAATATAGCATGTATAATGTTATACATTAAATGTTTTGACATGTGATTGGCCTGAAGTATTTGTATAAAGCAAAAGACAATCCTGTTTATTATTCCCTTTGTCAAAGATGTCGGGGTATATTGGTTTGCTAATGTCGGTCCATCGGTCGGTGGGTCTGTCGATCCGTCAGTAGACAACTATTGGTTTCGCTCTCCAACAAATATCATCAGATCTCCAACAATCTTCATGCAATAGTTTCTATAATATATCGGCCAAATCGCCCCAGAATGTGTCGAATTGTGGAATTCATGCATTTGATTTATCTATAATTGGCCTTTAGAGGTGTTTGCGCTCTAAGTCTCACAGTTTTCATCCGATCTTCAGAAATACGTGATGAAAATATGTTAGGACATAATATTTTAACCAAGTTCGTTGATCAACAAAATCGCCCCATAAACTGCAGATTTATGGCCCTTAATTTATATAAAATTTGTCATTTTGGCAGTTTCGGCTCAATATGTCAAACAGTGTTCATGCGATCTTTGGCAAACCTAATATTTTAAAGATTGCTTTCTAACTTAGAGGGGGCTTAACTGATTAACAAACAGCTCGTGTATTTGATTCAGTTTGGTATGTGTTTGTTTTACAGAAAGGTATCAGTCTTAAGACACTTAAACAGTTCCATGTCACCGGTTGGAAAGAACAGCAGGACAGACAGTCCATGCTAGATCTTATCGAGACGGTACTAACATGGCAAAAGGACCTCTCGACTGGCACACCGATATTAATTAAAGATAGGTAATATTAAGTGCTAACGGTTTAATTAATCTTTTGTAAACACGGTTTCGACATGTCTGCTGAAAAAATATTTAATTGATACTAATTGTTTCTAGCTGATAGGTCCTGGGCCGTTATTACGGTATCGTAATAAATTGTTATATTCAATTTTAAACATAAACATCTAACGTCTAACAAATCCTGTGTATGATACCCAAATGGTGTTGACAATTTCGAATGAAGTGAATATTTAATGATTCAAATGAATTAAAACTTTAGGATTTAAGGGATATAGTATCCAATATCATCTTATGAGCTTTATACTCATTACCGTTTAAGGACTGTTGGTTCAACGGTCTTATTAACTTAATAATAATGACGCTGACTTAAGTGTTATTCAGAAATATTTTCAAACAGTATATTTGAAACAAATTTACTACACTGTAGCTCAATTCGTCTTCGAACCCAATATTATCAGAATTGCACGCATAATTTCAGTTCGAACTTCCGCACATGTGGGTTAGTTGCTGTGTTGTTGAGCGAGATATGTCGCATCGTGAAGCACAATGGACACACCAACCTTGTGGAAACAGTAACGTCACTGAAGCAGCAGAACAAACACATTATCCACAACGCTGTAAGATATGATACATATTCAGGCATTGTATAGTACATGTTTATGACAATTGCTAAAGTTATATGCTGTATGTGTTATTAGGAAACAATACTTAATATTTATTTACAGTACATTGTATGTTCATTTAATATAGTGGATGTGTATGCATATGATATACACCCCAATCATTAGTGTAAGTAACGGTACGTGTCTGGTTTTCAGGCACAGCTCAGGTTCTGTTACGAAGCAATCCTGGCGTACGTTCAGAAAACAGGAACCTACC